>BSBK01001337.1:0-1330000 GCA_027943335.1 Chamaecyparis obtusa | reverse complement strand
CATCAACCAAAACATTTTGGTCCAACCCAACACTTTCCTCCATAATAGAATCATTCTACACCCGCTCTTCCTGTTTATCCTAGCTATTCTCCTGAGAAGAAGAGCCCTCATCAGAGGAAATGACTACCCTCTTGACTCTTTTCTTACTCCCCTTTTTGGCTCTAGTACACTTCCCTATGGGCTCCATTTTGTTTTTACCCTTCTTCTTGACACCGTCATCCCTACTCTCCTCTTCCTCCATATCCATATCAGTGACCGAGTCCTCCACCTTGATCTTCTTGTTATTTCTTTTGGGCACAGACTCTTGATACTCCTCAGAGTCACCCTTATCATCCTCAGTATCCTCCATGAAGGGTTCTTCTGATTCTTTACCATCTGTATCATAGTCTTCAAGAGCCTTCTGATTCAGCTGAGGCCTCTCAACCTTTTTAGATTTCAAAACCTCATAAATAATAGGTTTCGTGTTGTTATTACAATTAAGGCTATTGATATTGTTAAGGTTATTGTTAGGGTTAGTGCTTGTATTATGATTAAAGTTAGTGGTACTGTTACACTTAAGGTTAGTGTTAGGGTAATTGTTAGGTTTTTTTATGTGGGTTAGTGCTATTGTGACACCTACAGTTAGTGTTAGTGCTATTGTTACACCTAAAGTTAGTGGTAGGGGAACTGTTAGGTTCTATTTAAGAAGTTTGTTAGGTTTATGTTATTATTATGGTTAAGGTTATTGTTAGGGTTAGTGCTTGTATTACGATTAAGGTTAGTGGTATTGTTACACTTAAGGTTAGTGTTAGGGTAATTGTTAGATTATTATTTTTATGTGGTTTAGTGGTATTGTGACACCTATGGTTAGTGTTAGTGATATTATTACACCTAAGGTTAGTGTTAGGGGAATTGTTAGGTTCTATTTAAGAAGGTTTTTCAAGTTTGTGTTATTATTACAGTTAAGGTTATTATTACGGTTATTGCTTGTATTATGGTTAACATTAGTGCTATTTTTACACTTAAGGTTAGTGTTAGGGTAACTTTTAGAGATTCACAACTAGGGGCATAGAAAATTTTCTTTAAATGGTGTTATTGCTACACCTAAGATTAGTGTTAGGGGAACTATTAGGTTATATTTTAGAATTTTTTTAGGGTTCATGTTATTATTACAGTTAAGGTTATTGTTAGTGTTAGTACTCCTATTACAGTAAAGGTTGGTGTTATTGTTAAAGTTAAGGTTAGTGTTAGGGGAATGATTAGGTTACATTTAAGAAGTTTGTTAGTGTTTGTTAAGGTTACTACTCCTATTGCGGTAAAGGTTAGTACTATTGTTATAGTTAAGATTAGTTTTAGGGTAATTATTTTTATGTTATATGTTGTAATCAGGGTTAGTGTTAATTGTATTATTAAGGTTATGGTTGGATTTTGGAAACATTGAAGATTTTTGTTATTTGTTAGGGTTTATGCTATTATTACGGTTAAGGATACTAATATTATTAAGGTTAAGGTTGTTGTTGGGGTTAGTGCTCATATTACAATTAAGGTCAGAGTTGTTGTTACACTGAAGCTTAGTGTTAGGGTAATTGTTATTACATTATATGTTGTAAATAGAGTTAGTGTTAAGGATATTATTAAAGTTATGGATGTGTTTGAGTTACATATTATTTTGACAAGGTACATTTTATTATTATGATTAAGGTTAATGATATTGTTAAGGTGAAGGTTATGGTTAGGGTTAGTGCTCCTATTACGGTCAAGGTTAGTGTTATTGTTACAGTTAAGATTAGTGTTACGATAACTATTGGGTTCTATGTTGTAATTTGGATTAGTGTTAAGGATATTATTAAGGTTATGGTTGTGTTTTGGTTAAATTTAAGATTTTGTTAGGATTTGTGTTATTATTATGGTTAAGGTTATTGATATTGTTAAGGTTAATAAAAAAATTTAGGGTTAGTGCTCCTATTACAATTAGGGTTAGTGTTATTATTACAGTTAAGGTTAGTCTTAGGGTAACTGTTATGTTATATGTTGAAATTAGGGTTTGGGTTACATTTTAGAATTATCTTAGTGTTCATTTTATTAATACGGTCAAGGTTACAATTAGGGTGTGTTGATTAAAAATACAAATAGTATCGAAAGCTTGATATAGAGTATTCAATAATGCTCATTATGGTTATGGTGAAGGATTGCATCTAGGCTTAGTTAATATTAGTATTAAGGTTTAAGTTATGATGAAGTCTAGAATTTGCATTAATATTGTTGGATATTGCTATGTTGAGTATTATTATATGTTAGTGATGTGGTGTAGGTAATTGAGTCAGGAGTACAATTAGGGTTAGTATTAGAGTATTTGATAACCGTTATTATGGTTATGGTGAATGATTGCATGTAGACTTAGTTAATATTAGTATTAAGGTTTAATTTAAGTTAAATTTTATGATTTGCGTTAATCGTATTGCATACACTTATGATGTATATTAATTTTTAGATGCATGTAAAATACATGTCAGTAATGATGAAGAGGGTAATGCGACATTTATTTGAGAAAAGATCACATAATCTTCAAGAATGAAGAGGGTACTACAACCTTTATTTGAGGGCACAATTAATTATCATGAAATGTTAGCCAAATGAATTTAACAACCATAAGAAATTTAAATAATGAGATAATCATGTTAGATTGAGCATATATGATTTTACTTCTTACTTAGCGCGGAATAGCATGTATGAATGTGCGCACTAAGATTAATGATATAATAATTTAAGATAATTATCATATAATGTAGGAGAAGAATTAATTCTATATTTTTTAATAGGAAGTTGGAAATACATCATTAGAGTACATCATTGATTTTGGAGACATCTAAGTCTGATTTCTTATATTTTTCTCTTTGAAAGTTGTTTCCCACTTTTTATTTTTTCATAGCGGTTATATGTGAAGGGTGGAATTATTATCAAGCCTTCTAGAGACTTTACACAAGATACAACCACAAATGTTAATCTTTCTCTTTCTCTTGGACCTATATCAATTATGGCTTTTGAAAGAGTTAGTCCTTGAATTTTGTGAATTGTGAATGCCCATGCCAACCTTAATGGTAATTGGAAGGTCCTACCCCTTTTTAATAGTGCTACTGGTACTATTTTTGGATGGTGGTCATCATATGGTATTCTAGAGTAATTATCAAATTCAACTGTGACATATGTTGGTGGTTCAAGTGGAGTAGTTTTGGGTTTGTATACAATATTTTTAATATATTCCAACGCTCCATTGGCAAGACCGGATTCTATCCATAGATTTGTAGTCAACATTACCCTTGAATTATTACTGAACAATAACTCAGTATCAAGTTCTTCAGTTGAGAAATCTTCATTTGTATTACCATTATTTGACTTAGTTGCAAGACTACATGCAACAAGATGTCTTAAAGAATACAACATCCTCATGTTATGGTTATGAACATTGTCATTTGTAGAGAAAAAATACAATGTCTTATCAAACTCATCATTGCTTTCAGCATCTAACCTTACAAGATTTCTTTTCATAAGCAAGTTCCAGTCATCTATATTTGGATTTACATCTCTCAAAATTGTGAGAAGATGACGAAATCTTTGTTGGTGGATGTTTTCTACATCTTGCCTCAATACTTTATCTAGTGTAACCACTGTCTTTAATTCCTTCCACAGTAACTTTGCCCACCTGATGCTATCATATGTCAGTCTATCATTGATAGGAGGTAACTGCCCTAGATCACTAGTTCCAAAATAATAGATACACCTGAAAGAAAGTTGAAAAAACTTAAATTTAGACCATCTAGTAATATCATAACATGATATTGTATATGATTTACGTTAATAAGTATTATAAGACATTAATAACATCATTAAAAATAAGGAAAGGTATACCAGCAAAGATAATGTCATCACCTTGTGGGAAGGCTTATCTAAGTCGACAATCTATATTTTCCAACAAGTTCTGACCAATGAAGATCATTTCATCAATCAAAATATATACATGTAAAATATATTAGTAATGAAGATTATTATTACCAAGTAGAATCAAGAATTGGAGGAAGTTCTTTTGCAAGTAGATTGATAAATTTGGGTTGAAATTAAAATTCATGTATAAATTTGGGTTGAAATTAAAATTCATGTATAAAGTATTATACTTTTATAGTATGTTAAAAAACATATTAATAATGAAGAGGCAAAGGACAACGAGAATTGCAACAAATAAAATAGATTAGAAGAATAATTAAAGTGGGAAATTTATAAGAAATGTGTCCAAACATGAAGACAAGGAGACACAAAATATTATAACATTCTTGCAAATGAATATTTTATTTATAAGAATATTGGATACATCATGTGAAAAAGAAATGGTCTAAAAGACTATTTTTTGTGAAACATGGCTCAATACATGATCTCATGTTTTACAATACAAAAGAATAACACCCAAAAATAGGTGATCCCCTTTAAGAGCTAGTGGATCTCAAGACAAAAGATAACAATAATACCAAAAAAAATATGTGATCCTCTTTAACAAGTAGTGGATCTCAATACAAAAAGAAACAATGAGCTATTCAAAACCATTCTTTTAGTATCCATCATCCTCAAACCCATTCTTGTGCTCAATGTAACTGGGTATGAGAATATGGTTGTAGACTTTGAGTATAAGGGAAATAAATTTTGAAAAAAATGTTGTTGAGTAAGAGGAGATTGAAATCTGTCAACAACAACACCTATCCACCAACAATCATTGTCAAATACATCTACAGCAAATTCGAGTGGAATGTATTGAGGCAAACTAATTATTGGAGGTGTCGGTCTAATATATTCATTGAAGATCTCCTCAATAAGAGGCTCTCAAGACCATTCATTTGTTATAAAATTATCATATTGAATGACAAATTTGGCCATGTCTGCATTACTCGCATATCCTAGTACGATTGCAAGGAACTAAGCTCCCTCAAAACCTTCTTCATCATAAGAGACTTCTACTTTCATCCCAAAATCAAAATCTATTGGTTATAACTTTTGTATTAAATGACAACACAAATAAAGATTTCAATTTTTTATTAAAAAGATATAATACAATCCTTAATAGAAAATAAGCATTTGTTGAGTTTTTTTTTATTAAAAAGATATAATAGAATCCTTAAATGAAACATTTATTTAAAATATGAAAATAATATAAAATATTTACATTGTAATGTTTGAAATATGGTGGCATTGCCTTCCACTTTTCAAACATTACTACATAGACATAAATATTTGAAATATATTTTTAATTTAAAAACATTAAAATAAAAGATATTCTTAATGTTAAATGTTACCAATAATTTAAATATTTAAACAATTAAGAAATATAATGTACATGCTTAATCTAATTTTTTAAAACTATTAAGATTAATAGACTACAAATTTTTTTAACATGGCGGCATTATCATCCACATTAATGATAAAATTAATTTATTCTAATGATGTAAAAAATACAAACTATTAAAATATTAATGCAAAAGAAAACATTTTGTTTAAATGTAACATTTAAGAAACAAAATAAATTAAACTAATGTATGCTTAATTTAATTTTAAAAAACTATTACATGATTAATTGAATACAAATTTCATTAACATGGTGGCATTTCCATCCACATGGTAATGTTTGAAATATGTTGACATTGCCTTCCACGTTTCAAACATTACTATATAAACATAAATATTTGAAATATATTTTTAATTTAAAAATATTAAAATAAAATATATTCTTAATGTTAAATGTTACCAATAATTCAAATATTTAAATAATTAAGAAATCTAATCTATGCTTAATGTAATTTTTAAAAATTATTAAAATTAATAGAATTAAAATTTCATTAACATGGCAGTATTGCCATCTACATTAATGATAAAATTAATTTATCATAATGATGTAAAAAATGCAAATTATTAAAATAAATGCAAAAGAAAACATTTTTAAAAAAATGTAACATTTAAGAAATAAAATAAATTAAACTAATGTATGCTTAATTTAATTTTTAAAAAACTATTAAGATTAATTGAATACAAATTTCATTAATATGGCAGCATTGCCATCCACATTGTAATGTTTGAAATATGGCAATATTGCCTTCAACATTTCAAACATTACTACATAAACATTAACATTTGAAATATATTATTAATTTTAAAAACATTAAAATAAAATAGATAGTTAATGTAAAATGTTAACAATAATTCTAATCTTTTTAGTTTGTTAAATAAAATATTTAAGAAACTAAACAAATTAAAGTAATGTAAAACTAAAAACTATTTGAGAATTATTTGAAATGCAAAATTAAATATAAAATAAAACTCATTTAAAATGCAAATCTAAATCTAAAATGCAAACTATTTAAAATGCAAATATAAATCAAACATGCAAATGTAAATAAAATGTGTAAATGTAAGTCAAACGTGCAAATCAAAATGAAATATGCAAATGTAAATCAAACTATTTTAAATGTAAATCTAAATAAAACATACTAATCAATTGAAACTAAATCTATGGAAAACTAAAATACAAAACAATAATCTCACTTGCAAAAAACTTGTTCCAAAATTCAATCTACTCTTGGCTCTTCCAAAACTCTCCACATCTTCGTACTCTGCAAAACAACAAATGAAATGAGGAAACGCTCTTTTATAATCTAAGAGTGTCTTTTCATATTCTCCAAAAGGTGCATTTTCTAATTTCTTTCTCTCTCCAAATTTAAATTTAAATTTATTTTTTTATAAAAAAAAAATTTCATCCATGTGGCACCCCTATTTTTTCGGGTCCTATTATTTCGAGCCCCATTATTTCGGCCTTGCCATTTGTCTTCCTATTATTTCAGCCAACTATTATTTCGATCAACTATTATTTCGCCCAACTATTAATAGTTTTGTAACTTATTTAATCTAATAGTTTTTATTGACAAGATATATTTTTTGGCATATTCTCATGCTGGTATTCTCATTTGTGCTCCCATTGTATAGGTACATCTCTCGGTGTAATTAGATAAAGGAAAATATTAGCATCTCTGCACATAGCTCAATCGTGAATTGGATTATGTGATCACTGAGGAAAAATCTAGAGCATGTGGTTTTAATATATGTATTAAGTAAGAGTTGATTTATGTAAGGATATAAGTGCAAGGGTTACGCCGATAGGATTTTTTTGATCTATATGTTAAAAAGTTGAAGAGGTTTTTTAATAATTAAAATTTATAGTACATTAATTTATATCTCATAATCTATCTTATATGAGTTATGATCAATTGTTCTATACACCTAAACAAGTGTTTTACAAATTAAAAATATGTTCCAATTTTTGGGGAAATGACTATTATTTTTTAGTTACCCTCTTCTTACATAGATGATAATTTATGCAATAATGCATATAAGAAAATTGTTATTTAAAAGATAAATATCATTTTTAAAAAAATAGTTGTCAAAAGGCTTTAAAAATTACAAAACAAGCATTTTTTAACCCCTAGCACACTGGATGTCATTTCCCTAGACAAAATAATTGACAAGTCTTAACTTAAATCAACTCTAATGTATGCATATCTAAGTTGAAGTGTGCATAGACTTTGAAAATAGTAAGATATTTGAGTATGAATTAATTATGCTCTAAAATTATCCCAAAGCTAAAATATATACATGCATCTCAACTAAAATTTATAAATGTAAGCTAATTTTATTTATATAGATAAAATATTTAGAATATTTTTCAAAAAATATAGTACGAATGAAATATCCACAAATCTAAACTAAAGCTATTCCTTTGATAAAATATTATGAGTGTTTGAACTAAAATTCACTCTCAATTGAAAATATTAGATTTGTGAACTAAAATTATTCACAAAAGAAAAACTAGCTTAAGTTCTTGAATTGAAATTCCCAAAACTAACTTTAAAAAGTGTTCACAAACTACAACTAAATTTATCCTTCATAATTTATTTTTTTGTAAGTCTTCAATAAAATTAGATCTAAGAGAATGAGTTCAAATTAATGGAAACAAATGTATGAGATACATATTTGAATTAAATTTGTATTTAGAATCAAATATTTAAGTATTACCATAATTATCACCAGTATTGTATTTGATAAAGTTATTCACAACAAAACTATCCTCAACAATCTATAAGGTAAAGCTTTTTTTCAAAGAATTTAATGAAGGAGTTTTTTTCTAGTTTTTCTCTGGGTTTTTAATCATATATCATATTATTCAAAATTATATTCTTTTTATACAAGATAAAATTATGATGTTTGGAGCTTCCAATGCACCATAATATTATTGCCATGTACTATAAGTTTATTGATTTTTTTAATAGCATCTTTATATATGGTAAGTTTTTTAAAAAAATTAATAGTTTTCAATATTATAATGATTTCTTTCTTTATAAATTTGAAAAAACAGTAATGATTTACTATAAGTTAAAAAAAAATGTAGGTACTAAATCCTCTACTAAAAATCAATAGGATAGATTTCAATCATCAAGAATAGTTCTTTAATTGTTTCAAGAAAGTATGCTAGCTTCCGCCAAGAATACATGTAATAGCTCTCAAACATTAGTTTTTATTCAAAAATTTTGGGATTCCAATACATGTGACATTTTAATTGCTTTACAATCTTGAACTTTCTTGCTTATTGACTTACTATCTACAATTCTTGGGTCTGCTTTACAATGGTGGGTGTTAGAGTAATAATTTGTTTTGCTTATTAATTAAATCATATTGATTTAATTATTAAGTCACTTATTACCTCTTCCTTTATTTAAGTTAAACTTTAGGCATATAATGATTAATTCTTTTATTAATTATTATTATGCAACCTAGGTTTCATTTTTAAGGTTTTGATCTCCTTGTATAAGGATTGATCTCTCTTGTAAACAACAACATTCATATTATTGAATTGCAACTTTTTTTTTGCACGTCAAGAATGTCTCCTCTTTCATAAATCCTTGTGTTCGGGCCTCCATAGCTTTTGCTTCTCTCTTTATGTGATAGGTGTTTGCATACAGGTATTCTTGGGAGCTATGAGTTGTTTTTTCATCAACTCCAACATGGTATCAGAGCTTCAAATATTGATGCCCCTATCCTCTTCTTGAGAGATTTGGCCTTGTTCATCAAATCTGCATTTTTTAGAGAATTTTTTATGGGATCTAGGGGACCTCTTTTTCTGGTCACTTTGGGCTCAAATGAACTCCACCATTGCGTTCAAAGCACCCAAGAACCCTTTTTTCCATATAAAATTTGTCCAATTTGGAAAAGGTTTCAATTTGAGACAAAAAAAAAATTGCACCAAGGTCGTACGACCCTAGCACAGATCCTGAGGAGATTACTCTTTTTATGGTTACTTTGGGATCAAATGGACTTCATTATTGACCTTGCAATGTCCAAGAACCCCTATTTTGATATAAAATACATTCGATTTGGATAACGTTGTAGGGAGAATCAATTTTTTTTGCATTGGGGCCATATGGCCCTAGCACGCACTCTAAGGCGATGACACAAGAAAAACAAAATTATCCACGGGTGACCACTCAGGTGCCACCATTGGTGGTCACGGTCACTTCCCAGTAGCCCGTAGTTTGTTGTGGTCACCACCAACGGTCATGGCTAACCACTCGGTAGCCAACCCCTCATTTGCAAGCCCACAGTCACATTGGAGCTGCAGATGACCAAGTGTCAAGTATTCATCCCCCATTCATTCAACCCCTTGGTCACCCACATGACCAGGGGCCCAAAAATTTTAGCCCTAAGAGCCTATTGGTTTTTTGCGGCAACAATCGTTTAGTCATCAAATTTAGGCTCACGAACAACTAATGTCAGCACATGTCAGCAATCATTTGCACCATTTTGGGCCCTCTGGAGTACCTGTCAGTTTGTTTCTCATAACTTGAGCATACGGTGTCAAAATTGGGAAAACAAGATATCATCATCAATCTTATTCTGAGCTCTATTCAAATCTGGAGGTTGTAATTTCTAACTTTTCTTTTTTTGATGGTGTTTTTTGTTGTCAAATCTAGAAGTTCCTTTTTGCACTCTAGGAGACATATCTTGCACATCTGGACTCCATTTTTTTCCAATGAGATATCATTGGAAATCTTGTTTTGTATCTTTACAATGTTGTGAGTCATTTTCTAGACTCTACTCTAGGTATATTTTATTCATTTTTTTGCATTTTTGCACTCTGGTGAATATCTTGGATGTTTCAAGTCCTGGGATCTCTTCCCTCTATGGGATGGTTCTTCTTCAATTGTTCTTGTTGTTTCAGTAGCCTTATCTCTTCTTTCAGAATTGTATATATCATTTATAACCATTCTTTTACGAAAACACATTGAGATAAAGTGTCATTCTATTGCATGTTTGGAATCTTGCATATCTTTGTGCCTTTTGTACTCGCACTACATTATAAAGTGTCATGGGGGGTTTGATATTTTCCTTTTTTTTCCATCTAACTTTGTCATGTGAGTGTTCCTTCCAAGACATTAGCCTTGGGATGTATTTATATGTGTTTATACTCTCTCTGCACCTTCGATGTTCCTGGTTCTTTATGATGTAGTTCTTATCGGCAAATCTTTTCAGTGTACCTATCACCTCTCCCTTGTCAACATTATGGGGGGCTTTCTCATGTTGGTTCTTCTTCTTCCTTGGTTCGATGGAGTGAGATATGTATTCAATATTTGTTCCTATATACTAGGCGGATGCAGTGGATGGGTACCTATGCATTCCGATCAGATGGATCATTCACCATATGGACACACTTTCATTCCTATTTTGTTGAGGCACACTTCCATCTTTGATTGATCAGCTCTCCAAGCTTTGGTGTTTTATGTCATTTGTATCTTTGACTTTAGTTGTTTTCCTTTGTTTGCCTCCTTATTCGAGTAGTGTCATTCAAGGGCACTCATGTAGATTACAATCTTCTCTACCTGGTTATGTTCTATTTCAGTGGAGGTTCTTCAAATTAGCAATTACTTCTTGACAGAGTTTGCAACTTCTTGCTTTAGTGGTGTTCAAGATGTTCATTCTTTGTTCCTATTTTCTAGAACATTCCCTAGTTTTGGAGGCTTCTTCAGTCCTTCAACTAGTCTTCATCTCTTTTTGGAGTAGAGTTTTTCCCATTTGGTTTTCTCTATTTATCCACTTTATAAAGACTCTCTTTTTTACTTGGGTACCTGATCAAGCCTTTGTTGTTGGGGCCCATTTTCTTTCAGTAGTAGTTCTATGTTTTTAGCTACTCCCTAAGTTTATCTTAAGTGGGGGGGCTATTAAAGTAATAATTTTTTTTTCTTATTAATTAAATCATACCACAAATGATTTAATTATTAAGTCACTTATTACCTCTTTCTTTATTTAAGCTAAACTTTAGGCATATAATGATTACTTCTTTTATAAATTATTATTATGCAACCTAGGTTTCCTTTTTAGGGTTTTGATCTCTTTGTATAAGGATTAATCTCTCTTGTAAACAACAACATTTATTTATTATTGAATTGCAACTTTTGTTTTTGCACATCAAGAAATGTCTCATCTTTCATGGATCCTTGTATTCAGGCCTCCATAACTTTTGCTTCTCTCTTTCTGTGATAGGTGTTTGCATGTAGGTGTTCTTGGGAGCTGTGGGTTGTTTTCTCATCAAATCCAACAATGGGGGATACATGTTATCCTATTTTCATGTTTTTAATAATGATTATTGATGAAGATTCAATGTTTGTGTTATTTGAGAGGCATGAAATTTAAAGCCAAAATATTAGCACAAAATATTCTAATTTATTTTTTATATAACAAATAAAAAATTTATTTATTTAAAATTAGGATGCTTTGGAATCTTCACTTACCATCAATTAGGGTAGACATTATTTGATAATATATATTTTAGGGTGTTGGATATTTCATTAAACATCATCTTTGCTAGAACTTTTGCCAAAAAAAAATTTATATAAATTCTTCATACATAGTTGGGAGATTCGGCTTAAGTGTAATTCAAGCAATGAGAGAAAGTTGTACATATCCAAGAAACACATTATTGGCATACACCAATCATCCATTTCTCTTTGTGAAAATAGATCAAGGATATTTAGCAATAGGTAAGGCAATTTCAGCAACATGTTGACATCAAATCATACAATGAAATACCATAGTGCTAGTTCTGTTGTTGACCACAACAAAAATACTGGAATTTATTATCTATAAGGCAATTTATGTACAATAATATTGATGGAAAAATCTATTTTTGATTAATTTTTCTCACAATATAATATCCACATCAAAGCCCTTTTCCACAAATAAGAAGAGTTTTTGTATTTACATAACCAACATTTGTTCATTTTTCATAATTATCTTACAACAAATTAGCAATTGGAACGTGTGTGCACATTTACCATTTGAAAGAGAAAGTTGTATTTTTTGTGTAAGAAATAATCTATTGCTTCCATTCATATTCAAGTCCTTGGTGTTTTCTTAATAAAAATTAACATTTAAGCTTAGTAGATCACAATATAGAAAAAACAATTGCAATCATAACATTCTAAGATCTTGGATTTTAAGCTAATAAACTTAAAAAGAAATTTAAGTTGTTTGGTGCATTCCCTCATATGTAAAGTACTCCCAACTTGATAATTGATTACCTTATATATAATTTTAGCTTGATGTGCATTTCCTCATACAATCTTTGAGCTTTAGAGTATCATGCTTTATAAAGAATACAACAGGCAAGAGTGTTTATTAATTTACCAAGAAAATACGAGTAAATATCTCAAAAGATTTAGTATTTTTAAAAATTGAATAGGACTTCAACAATGAAACTTAAGTAAATAGAAGTGGTGATAATTATCCAATAACCAACCACACATCTTACTACACACCAATGATCTCAACAATCAAACTTAAGTAAATAGAAGTGGTGACAATCCGCCAATAACCAACCACCTATCTTATTGCACATCAATGATCATGGTGAAACACTTAAATGTCATTAAACAAAAGTATTTAATTTTTTTTGGCTCCATTAAGTCTTCCATTACAAAAAACCTTGCAATATCTCTGCAAATCAGCCAATGGTATGGGAAGAAAAAAAATCTATTAATTCTGGTTAGTTTTCCCCTCATATGAGCATCAACACATCTACCATGGGTCAGCCTAATCTCTTTCCTAAGTGGTCTTTGATTTCCTTTCATAAAAAATACTTAATAGCACTCCCATTTAATCCAACAGACTCCCAATGTTTTCTTTAAACCAAATAAATTGCCTACAAAACTTTAGATCAAATTATTTATGTTAAGTAGTCAATATCAACACTAAATTTAATTTAGGGAGAATAGATCCAAACCTAGCCTCTTATTTATGTTGGGGGAACACAAACATCACTTGTACACACAAAAGATATGTTGTTTTCCTATAAAAATAAGTACCCCTAAAAATAATAATTGCTGATACATAAAACAAAATTATGAGTTTGAAAGAGAAAAGTAGAAATAAGGTTTTATGGTTTAGAATGGGAAGACAAGAAGAGTGCTAAAGGATGTGTAAGATCTCATCCCTAAATTCTCCCCATGATAATAAAGTTATTTATTTACTTATTCCTTTGACTTCATTGATTCTTGTCCTTTATTCCTTAAACAATTTCATAAACACTCTAGGGAGGAAAGCAATGAGTCTCTCTACTCTAGTTTTGTGGTAAATTTAAAGTCTTATACTCATGAATAATTCAATAAAAGGTTGGAAATATATAGATCAAAAATATGCTATCAATGCCAACTCCTCTTGTTGTGCACTTTTTTTAACTCAGGTGTACGTGGAACATTTTTGATACATTTGTTGGATTTCAAAGAGGGGGTGAATCACTAATCCTTGATTCTTTGTACCTTAAAAATTTTCTCTGATTAACTCGGTGTCAACTCAGTCAGACACAATTCAAAATTTACTGACAATAATAAATTAACTTTAACAATCAGTAATAACATTCACAATAATCATTCAACGCATATAACACTAGTATTTAACGTGGAAAACCAGCTTTGGGAAAAACTATTGTGGGAATTGTCACCCACTAAATAATTTACTCTTGTGAAGTGAGCTTGGTTAAAAGCCAATCTAGTTAAAGATTACAATACACATTGTTAAATGTGACCTGGTTAAGGGATTTGTCTCAGGTCTATTATGATCTTCACCCTGTTAGGATTGGTCTGGTTAAAGGACTTCAAACACTCTTTAGAATGCTATATTTTGCAAGGAATTACAAATAAGACTATTAGGTCCACTTGGTTAAGAGATTTTTCTGTTACAAATGTTAATAAGCAACAGTGAATAAATTGACTTGTCAATCTGCAACTATCCTTTGCATAATCATATCCCATGTGTGCTCTTTGTCTTCACTTCAATCCTTCATTTTCCACTGGCTTCAACACTTCATCAAATTTAGCTTTATTGACTCAGAATTCACCCGTTTCCTTCTTCACTACATCAATTGGTGACTCTTCAACTCTTCAATTTTTCCAGCCATTTGTTCATACAAATTCATCATTTATATAGACTTGTTTTTCTACTTAGTCTCCTGTATTACATTTTCTTGTAGTTAATCTCAACCATCCAATTCATTTCACAAACTTATTCATTGAATGTGGATCTCGGTAAAATGTTTTATCATCACCTCAGAACTTTAACTTTATTGAAACTTGTTCCTTCTCTATTTTCCTCTTAAATCTATACCATAGATCATCACCTTGAATTCTCCTGATTGTAGGTCCCTCCAACTAACTCTTCCTTATCATCATAATCTTCCAGCTCATCATAGCTAAACATTAAATGTCATTCTTATCCTTGTATTTAATTTGTGTTCCTTGCTTTGTGGCTCACTCTATATTTTGGTTAACTTCGCTTGGTGACTAAAACCTTTTGCTCGGTGTCTTGAGTTGCTTTACCTTTACCAAAAATTTCCTTCCTTTTACCAAATGACCTTTTTTCTTTTACTGAATGACCTTTCCTACTCAGTAGCCAAACTATTTTGCTTACCGACTTGACTAATCTTCTTTACTGACTTGCTATAATCATATGTTTGGTAGAAAATTATTATATCAACATAACCTTAACATTTTCTAATATTTATTAGTTTCCCAATTAATTTATTCATCTTCATAACCTTTCACTTCTTCTTTTTCTTAACTTTCTTCAACTTATATCATACTCTGAATGATATGGAAACATAATATAAATTAGATATCAATTGCTTGACATCAATGACAAGATAATAACTGATCTAATCATTCTAAACAATTGTATTCCTCTGATCATAATCAATCTTCATCATCATCACCATCAGTTATAATACCAATCTCTCTCTTTAGTATTGATGGCAACACTTCACTATCAATTAATGATGGTAACACTTCACCGTCTTGTCTTTGTCCTTTACTCCCTCTGAGTTGTATCTTCATTCATCTCTTTTACATATTCTCCCTCTATAAGTAAGAATCTTCTCCTTCAATAGATCTTCTCACTCCTTAGAATCTTCTTTGTCCTTGCAACATCAGTAATACTCTCCCTCTTTAACAACTTCTTTTATGATCTTATCTCATGCATATTCTCCCTCTTTGACAACAATGCCAAAGACACATACTCCTGGAAATTTTTCTAAGGAAGTAAATCATACCTCAAATGTATTCATTTCTCATTGTGGACATAAACATCTCTTCACAACTTCAGGATTCACCCAGAGAGTGGACACTAGCATCAACTCACAAAATAGATATTCTAATGAAAATCTGAATTGGTGCAGCATGCATCTTGCCTTAGTGAATATTAGACTAGGGGAAGAACCCCTAAATTATCTTGGAGATAATCAAAAGCATCCTTTGGTAGTGGTTTGGTAAATACATCATCTATCTATTCCTTTGAATTCACAGACTCCAATATCACATGCTTATCTTGAACTTGTTCTCTCAAGTAATGATACTTGATAGAAATGTGTTTTACATCTTTGAATGCATCACTGGATTCTTTGATACGTTTATAGCACTAGTATTATCACATAAAGTAGTAATTAGATCAATAATATATTCTTGCATGCCTTCAATTAATTGTTTAATCCACACTATATTTGAACAATTCATAGATGCAGCAACATACTCAACTTCGGTAGCAAACTGTGAAATACAACTTTGTTTCTTGCTTAACCATGTCACTAATCTTTCTCCTAAAAATAAATCTCCACCACTTGTGCTTTTTCTATCATCAATGTTTCCAGCCCAATCAGCATCACTATACACCTTGAGATAAAAATCTCCTCCTTTTGTATACAACAAACCAAAATCTTCAGTCCCTTTCAAATATATAAATATTCTTTTCACTGCAGACATGTGTGTCTCCTTTTGATTGGTAGAAAATCTAGCAACAATACTAATAGAATGTGCAATATTAGGTTTCTTATGTACAACATATTGTAGCTTACCAATCATTTATTGGTAAACTATTTCATTCACTTCCTTTTTCTCATCTTCCTTTTACAATTTACAACTAGTAGCCATCGATGGTCCAACCGGTTTTGACTCTTCTATACTGAATGTCTCTAATCTCCTTGATATACTTTAACTGTGTGATGTAGATCTCATCTTTAACTTGTTCAATTTGTATTTCAATAAAGAATTGTATCTCTCCTATCATGGACATCTCAAATTCCTTTCTCATATCTTCAGCAAATGATTTGGACATTGACTCATTCCCTCCAAATATAATGTCATCAACAAAAAATTTAGCAATCAAAATCTTATCAGTACTATCACATTTCAAATACAAATTGTTGTTGTCACTTGTCCTTTGAAATCCAATATTGATTAAATATGAGTGCAGTATTCCATACCATGCTCGTAGTGCTTGCTTCAAACCTTATAGAGCTTTGTGTGGTTTGCATACCATGTCTTTGTTAGAATTGTCAATAAATCCTTTAGGTTTTTCAATGTAGACTTCTTCTTCAAGAATTCCATTCAGAAATGAAGACTTAACATCCATTTGATAAACCTTGAATCCTTTATATGTAGCATAAGCAAGTAGAATTCTTACACCTTATAATCTTGCAACAAGGTCAAATGTCTCACTATAGTCAATACCTTCTTCTTGTGCATATCCTTTGCAGACTAGTATTGCTTTATTTCTTATCATTTTTCCATTCTCATTGAGTTTATTAATAAAAATCCACTTTGTGCCAATTACATTCTTTTCCTTGGGTCTCGTTACTAGTGACCAAGTGTTGTTCTTTTCAATTTGATCAATTTCTTCTTTCATTGCATTAACCCAATCTTCATTTCCAAGTGCATCTTTGACTAATCTTGGCTCAAATTCAAAAATAAAATATGTATTGTCCTTCAACTTACTTCTTTTCATGACTCATGCATTCTTGTCTCCAATTATCTTTCTTGGTGAGTGGTGTCTTCTCACATATTTTACCAAAATAGGCTCGGTAGACTGTTCTTTAGCATTTTCATCTCTCGATGGAGGCTCAACTTGCTCTTTAATTTCTTCTTTTTGTAGCTCAAGAACTGTACCTAAAATTTCATCTTGCACATATACAAATATTTGGTAGTCTTCTGGTTCATTTTTGCTATCTTCTTCATTACTTTATGTAAATTCATCAATCCTCGCATTTTCACTTTCTACAATTTTGTTAGTAGCCTTATTCAAACATTTATAGTCTTTTCTCTTTGATGAATATCCTAGGAATATACCTTCATCTCCTTTAGAATCAAAATTTCTATTTTTATCATCTTTCAATATGTAACACCTACTTCCAAAAAAAATTGAAGTAACTAATATTTGGTGTATGCCCATACCAGAGTTCATAAGGTGTCTTATTGGTACCTTTCTTCAATTGTACTCAGCTGAGTATGTAGACGATTGTACTAATGGTGTCTCTCTAGAATGTTTGTGCAACCTCTTTGTTAATCAATAGTGTTCTAGAACAATCAACTATCGATCGTTCCTTCTTTTAGCTATACCATTTTGTTGTGGAGTCTTCGGTGCAAATACTTATCTTTTGATTCTATTTTCATTGTAGAAGACAGTAAATTCATCAAAGATAAATTCACCTCCTTTATTTGATCTTAAACATTTTAGTTGTTTTCCTATTTCCTTTACAACTCTGGCCTTATACCATTTAAACATTTGGAATCTATCAAACTTCTCTTTTAGAAATATTACCGACATCATTCTTTAGTAGTCATCAATAAACAAAATGAAATATCGATATCCATAATAACTTTTTATTCTCATAGGACCACAAAGGTTAGTATGAACTAATTCCAAAATACAATTAGATGAGTAAGACTTGTTTGAGAAACTTGATTTTGTCATCTTACCAATCTAATATTCCTTACACATCACTTTATCAAGTTCTCTTAATTTCGGTAAACCTATGACTATTCTTTTTGCTCACCTTAATAATGTTATCAAAATTTACATGAAAGATTATTTTATGCCATAGCCATACATCCTCAACTTTAACAAACAAGCAACTCTTTGTAGAAGTATCAAGATAGAATAGGTTACCTTTATATTGTTCACCGATTCCAATCAAATCTCCATCAGCACCATAGATCTTCACTTTTATATTTTTAAATTCCATTCGGCAGTCAGTGTTGTTCAGTTGTGCAACACTCAACAAATTATAGTTTAGTCCTTGAACCCAATAAGCATCATCACATATGATCTTTTCATTCATCATAATGGAATCTCTTCCTGTTGGGATGGAGAGATAGGGTACTAAGAGGGGAGGGTGAATCAGTGCCCACAAAAACTTTTAGCTCACAAACCTTAAACAGCAAATAGTAGTAACTTCACATATAACTTGAATTCATTATATGTATCATTCATTTAGTTAACTTTTAAAAGTAAATAGCATGAAATCAATAGTATATCAACCACATAAAACAAGTATTTTGGTAACACAGAAACCCTTGTTAGAAGGTAAAAATTGTGGTGGGGATGACACCCATAAATTATTTACTACTGCAGATAGAAAAGGTTTGCCTGTTAGGGCTACAAGTGGTGATCACTTCTGGTGATCTTACCCTATTAGGAGTAACATTTCAGATCGATTAGATCTACCTAGTTATAGGATTTTAACAACACTACTTGAGTGTGCACTCAGTAAAGAGATTTACATAAAAGACTGTTAGGTCTACTCTGTTAAGAGATTTTACCAAACTTTGTTACAATGATTAGAAAATAATAGGATGTATCTGCAAATTGACAGCTCTATCTTGTTTGATACAGATTTATGAAATACTGAATAGATATCACCTTTTCATGTGAAGATCTCAACTTTGAACTGCTCAATAGCCTTGTCTGATTCTGCTTAATCTGAATGTCTCTACATTTTGTTCTTCTCTGTCTGATAACTGATGTCTTGAAGTTGGCTAATGCTTCAAGAACTTCTTCACTTGTTCTTAACTTCCTTGTCAAGCTTATGTCAAAATGACATGAAATACAAATATATAGCATACTACTTTTGCCGCTTAACAAAATTAGGTTACAATGTCTTAGAGAAAAACCCTAAGATATACGGTGTACAAAATTAACCTAGATCTATGAATTACATAGAGACCATCATTGCAATTAATGAATATATCTATAATAAATGATCCTCGATCTTGGTAAAACATTTTATGATTCTGTTGTAACTATTTGCATAGATAAATGTGCCATTACTGATTACTATACCATTTTCTTTGATGCTCGGTAAATACTCTATATACTACTTGATAGTTACACTAGTGCTCGGTATCGGTGTACACTGATGCTCGGTAAAATTGCTCTGGTGCTTGGTGTAAAGGACTTGACTGACTAGCTTGACATTCTTGCATTTACTAACTAGAGTAGCATAGGTAACCGACCGATGTCTTTGATACTAATGACAATCTTTAATACTCAAATAGAGATAAAAATCTCCCCCTTTGGCATTAGTATCAAAACCTTAAATGTATATAGACCTTATGTCTCAAAAATATTTTTTTATCTCTACCATATATACATAGATACTTATCAACAAAAATTTCTATACTCCCCCTCAATGCATGCTCCTAGTAATGTGTAGTATACTTAGCATCTGTTTACATATTTGGCATATACATTGGTATACATTTATCATCTTTTTGCTGAAAACTTAGTTTGTTAAAATGGCATCTACTGCAAGCAATTCTAAGATTGTGGAAGAGGGAGTGAACCTCATTGTTTCGGCTAACTATGATGAACCTAAATACAAGTTACACCTAGAAGTCACATCTAAAATAGATTCAGCAGGAGCTTTCTCAAGCATCCCACCTAGGTTTTTGCTGATCGAGGATGTACAATCTTACATTCACTGCAAGATAGGTGAAATAGGAGATTTTGAGATGTATGCAGCATATCAGAGACTCTACTTAAAGAAGAGTACAAACAAGTTGAAAAGATTGGACTCACTCAAGCCCTAAATTTTCTAAAAAGTTTCAAAAATGAATGGATTAGGGTTGTACTCAGTCGCTATCATGAGGGCACATTTTGGTTGGATAATTCGATTAAAGTAACTAAGAGAATGATTCATAGGGTTACAAGTTACCCTACAACAGATAAGGCCAAAGCTTTCTGTAGTGCCTCTCGAGTCAAAATTGAGAAGAATACTAGCACGGCATGGGACAGTCGAGCATTGAAGATTGCTTCAATTGAGGATCTGGAAGTTAAATTTGTAGCTCATGTAATTGTTTATAAGTTCTATCAGTCGAGTAGATTGAACAGTGTACCATGTAGTGTTGTGGACATGGCATATAAATAGATAAAGAAAGGTCACCAGTTGGACCTTGCGGAGCTACTCCTATGACAGTTAGAAGAGAACATGAAGTATAAAATTTAACAAACAAGCAACTCTTTATAGAAGTATCAAGATAGAATAGGTTACCTTTATATTGTTCACTGGTTCCAATCAAATCTTCATCAGCACCATATATCTTCACTTTTATATTTTTAAATTCCATTCGGTGGCCAGTGTTGTTCAGTTGTGCAACACTCAACAAATTATATTTTAGTCCTTGAAACCAATAAGCATCATCACATATGATCTTTTCATTTAGTATAATGGAATCTCTTCCTTTAATAGAACATGTAGCATCATTTCCAAATCTATCAAATCCTCCATCATACTCCTCTAGGTTCTCAAACTTATCAATGTCACCAGTCATATGATGTGAACATCCACTATCAATTATCCATGGGCCAGCTTTACTTACATGAGAAATAAGGGTTTTTTCACCTTCATGTTTTTCTTCTTCTGGATCATCCTTCACAACAACATAAACAACTTCAAAACTTTCTTCTATGTCATTAGATTCATCATCAGTTACTCCTTCCTCAGCGAGGTATCAAGACTTCTTTCCTTTATCCTTGTAGTCTCTAAATCTTTGGTATTGGCTCTCCTTCTTATCACTTTTATTATTCGTGTCATTGTTAGGACTTCTAGATGCAATGTGGCCAATCTTGTTGCAATTAAAACATTTCAAAGGTAATTTGCCTTTATACTTTCCTTTACCTCTCAGTAGCCTCTTTGTCAGTAGTTCTTCTAACTCTTCTTATTCTTTCTCTTTGGTTAGGATACTATCATATTCACTTCCACATGAACTACTGTGATTCTCTCTTTCTCTTTTTGAAGTTGCAATGTTTAAAGATGATTTGAAGGTTGTTTCAATAGTTGGTAGACTATTATCATAATTACTAAGTTCAAATGTAGTCAACTTGCTGATCAAGGCATCAAGAGTAACAAAATTATTCAATATGGATCTTAGTTCCTGAATAGCAGATACCTAAATAGCATACTTGGATGAAAGAGTTCTCATAATTTTACTTACAACTTCTTCACCAATCAAAGTTCCACTAGCACCTATGTTGGCACTAACAACTTCCTTAATTCTAAAACTATATTGAGAAATGTTCTCTTCATCTTTCATTCTCATCTCATCAAAATTTCCTTTGATACTGTCAACCTTAGCCTTTTGCACATGCAGATATCCTCCATAAACAAGTGTAAGTTTTTCCCACATCTCTTTTGTAGTAATACAGTCCTTAACATCATTGAATTTAGCATCGGTCATGGAGGAAGCAATTTCAATCATTACCGAGTTGTGTTCCTTCTTTTCTCTCATCTGATCAACTATCATAGATCTTGGAGGTGGTTCAATGTAGTCATTATCTAAAAGATTAAGTACAGAATCTGCAATTCTAGATAGGTACAATCTCATCATGTTTTTCCATGTAGAGAAACTTTCCTTGTTCAACTTAGGTACTTATCTCCTATACATCTTTGGATCTTTTACTCAATTCATTCAAACTTACCTCTTAGAGTACTTAGCTTTGATGTCAATTGTTGGATTATGGAGAGGGCGAGTGAATCAGTAATCCTTGATTCTCTATACCTTAAAAACTTTCTCTTATTAACTCAGTGTCAACTCAGTCAGACATAATTCAACATTTACCGACAATAGTAAATTAACTTTAACAATCAGCAATAACATTCACAATAATCATTCAACACATATAACACTAGTATTTAATGTGGAAACTAAACTTTGGGAAAAAAACACTGTGGGAATCGTTACCCACTAAATAATTCACTCTTCTGAAGTGAGCTCAGTTAAAAGCCAATATGGTTAAAGATTACAATACACATTGTTAAATCCAACCCAATTAAGGTATTTGCCTCATATTTGATAGGATCTTCACCTTGTTAGGAGTGGCCTGGTTAAAGGACTTCAAACACTCTTTAGATTGTTACCTTTTGCAAGGATTTACAAATAATACTATTAGGTACAATAGGTTAAGATATTTTTCTATTACAAATGTTAATAAGCAACAGTGAATAAATTGACCTATAAATCGGCAACTATCCTTTGCATAATCAGATCCCTTGTGTGCTCTATGTCTTCACTTCAATCCTTCACTTTCCACTGGCTTCAACACTTCATCAAATTCAGCTTTACTGACTTGGAATTCACCCTTCTCCTTCTTCACTGCATATGTCGATGACTCTTCAACTCTTCAATTTTTCCAGCCATTTATTCATACAAATTCATCTGTTATATAGAATTATTTTTTCTCTTAGTCTCCTCTATTACATTTTTCTGTAGTTAATCTCAGCTATCCAATTCATTTCACAAAAGTATTCATTGAATTTGGATCTCGGTAAAACATTTTATCATCACCTCAGAACTTGAACTTTCTTAAAACTTGTTCCTTCTCTTTTTTACACTTAGATCTATACCATAGATCATCACCTTGAATTTTCCTAATTGTAGATCTCTCCAACTAACTCTTCCTTATCATCATAATCTTCCAACTCATCATAACTCAACATTAAATGTCATTCTTATCCTTGTATTTAAATTTTGTTCCTTTCTCAGTGACTCACTTTGAATTTTGGTTAACTTCTCTTGGTGACTAAAACCTTTTTCTCAGTGTCTTGAGTTCCTTTACCTTTACCAATGTTAGGACTATCAAGGTAGAAATAACAATTACATGCAAATATAACCAATATCAGAAAACAATAAACTACACAGAAGAGAACACAAGACACAAATATTTAACATGGTTCACCCAATCCCTAGGCTACGTCCAC
Organism: Chamaecyparis obtusa; assembly: GCA_027943335.1. Taxonomy (NCBI): domain Eukaryota; kingdom Viridiplantae; phylum Streptophyta; class Pinopsida; order Cupressales; family Cupressaceae; genus Chamaecyparis; species Chamaecyparis obtusa. Next base: position 1,306,365 of record BSBK01001337.1, on the reverse strand, counting down.
CAATAACGAGTCCAATATTTTATTATCCAGTGATTACAACCTGATTACAATCTATAATCCTCTTACAGCTCAATTCTACCGCAAGTACTAAAATGATACATGTATCATCTTAAAATGGAAGCACTTCCATGGTAAGAGCATTTAGCCCTTCGATTAAGTAGTATGGGGTCATGTTAAGCACCTTGATTGGGTCTTTGCATGTATCTGGCTTTCTCCTCCCATTCTGCTTCTCTTTGCACCTGATTTCACCTGATTTTTGTATTTCTAGACATTTTGGATTGAGGTCCTGAGGTCTTTGACCTCAAGGTCAAAGTTGACCTCGACCCTAACCTAGGTCAGGAATGACCTCGACCCTGACCTAGGACAGGGTCTACCTCTTCCTTGACCCAGATTTCAAATTTTAATATTTTTTGATTTCCGGGTATCGGGTTTCAGAAAGATTCTTTTTCCCACCTTGAGGTCAGCCATTTTGGGTTTCGGAATGGTAAATCTTTAAATTGCATTTAATATGGGTCCATTTCTAGGGGTTAAGGTTAATTGAGATTTAATTCCTCAATGTCAGCCTTCTCTAGAGGTTTGTGCCCTAGTTCACTATAAAAGGAGGCCTTCCACTCTCATTTCAATCCATCTCTCAATCAAGTTTTCATTTCATCTCAAGCAATTTCATGAGCAAGCTCTCAAGTGTGCAAGTAAGTGAATTCAAGCATTCAAGCATCCATTCATCAAGGAGATCCATTGTTAGTCATTGAAAGATTCAATCTCTTTGGAGCCCCCTTGAAGATCCATCCTTCCAAATTCATCCAAGTCAATTTCTATGCAAAGATTCATTCAAGATTGGTGTTGAAGATCAAATGTAATTGATTTGAGACATCCTACATTCATTCTACATCCATTAGAGCATCCCTACTTGTAGATTTGAGGATTTGAATCCTTTATAAGGACTTCAACATAAGCAAGGTGAATTGTTTCATTTACTTTGTTTATGCACATTTTAATTCAATTTCAAGGTTAATTCCTAAATTAGGGTTTGACCAAGGTAAACCCCCCATACAAACAACAAAAATCCTTTTTTTCTTGCAGGTACAGGTGTGGAACTGCGGATCTGAGATTGGATTTGGATACCCTTTTCGGTGAACTTCTGAGATCTAAGAACAAAATCAAAGTCGACCTTCAGAATATTAATGTAGCCTTTGACCTTTTATCAAGGTCAAAGACTACTTGCTTGTAGAAAGATAAAAAATTTATGGGTTTTCTTCGTCTCGGCATTTCTAGTTCAAAACAGGTTGCAAAATTGCCCGAAACTACACACAACCACCAGAAATCAACATTTTCCTAATTTTCCCTATTTTGAGGTTAGTACTTGCCTTTCAATTATTTCATATTTCAAGCACATCTCCTTTATAGGGAAATATAAGGTTTTCTTCCTATTTCATATTCTCCATAGATTGATTCAATTGTGCATTAACCTTTTAGAGGGAAATAGAAATTTAAAAATGATTGGTGGAGAAAAAATATGGAGAGGTGACTACCTTGGAAAATGTGATTGTGCACATGTTTATAGGTAATCCACCTTTTAATTAAGATTAGAGGAATATTATAAAAAGGCAAGCATAGGACAAAAGGAAAATGAATTAAATTAAAATAAATTTAATTTAATCATGGTTTAGAAGAACTTTAAGCTAGTGGAGGAATAAAATAAATAAAATTTATTTTATAAAAGAAAATGGAGGGATAATATATTAAATTTAATTTAATATATTATAGTATTTAAATAAAATTTAAATACAAAGGAAAAATGAATTTATTTAATTAAAATAAATTTAATAAAATAAATAGAAGAATATAATGATTATAGTCAATTAATAAAATTAACCATAATATTAAAGGCAAATATTAATAAATTTTAATATTAGTGTGAATAAACAATTTTAGGTGTCTACAATACAAAATATGAGTTGTCCTCCCACTTGAACTAGAGGACAAATTACAATTAAGATATCTTGGCTTATCCAAATTTAAAATAACACACCAAGGAAATATTATTAATTCTAACACCCCCCTTTAATCTTTGTACATCAAGGGAATTAAACCCAAATTTTTATAATGAGATAGAAATGTCTCTTTATAAAATCTGCAACTTGATCTTCAATATAAGGAAGAGATTTGATTGTGTTGATCCAATTCTTCATGTAGTCTTCTTTAACCATGGGTACAATTGGTACTTCAAATGGGATAGAGCTAAGAGATTGAATTGTGCCTTTGGAAATGTCCATGATATATCACCTAAATCAAAGAATAAAAAAAAACCACAAGTAGATTTCCCATAGTTGGGATCTACCCTTGATACAAATCAGTACAACTTTGAAAAGAAACTCATAATATGTATCACAATACATCAATTTTTTTAAAAATTAATCACGAGCAATCATAAAAAAAGGATATGTAGCTTAACATGATATCAAGATAAACCAAATGCTCAAAGTACCATAAACATAATCCATCCTCTTATCTCAAAATAAACATACTAATGCACAAATGAAATCTACATCAACATTGCATCAATCACATGGATATAGATAGTCCACTAATGAGTCATTCCACTATAAGTGGATGAGTCACGAATCCACCACCTACATGACCCACAATCTAAGCGATGAAGAATGTAAAACATTATCACATTAGTAATTTATAAAGAGATATGAGAGAGAATAAACCATAATCTAGGTAGAACATATGACTCAAACACCATGTCATCATTTAATTTGAATTTCCAATCATATCTATACAAGTACCATAATCAATGAATCATCAATGATAAAAGAATCTAAACCAACATAAACTAACCAAATATTGACATATGCTAAATAATAATCTGAACTAAGGATTATGAGAGAGAAAAACATATTGCCTTCCAAATATAAGAGATATCCAACAAATTTTAGGAAATTTTTCAAGAGCACCATCCTCACCATGAATGCTAGAAGATGCAAGAGCTAAGAGATTAAGAAGAAAAAGAACTTAGACCTAAAATGAGGAGTGAAGCTTCCTTTTATATAAAATGAAAAGGATTAGATGGTGGAGATTAAGAGGTAAAAGGAAAGTGACTAAGATGAAGAGACAAAAAGAAATGAGTGGCTATGATTAAGAGGCAAAAGGATGTTAGGTAGGGTTTGGAAAAAGTGAAGTGGCAAAAGTCAAAAGTCAAACTTCACTTTTAGAGGGAAAGAGAAATTTAAAAATGATTGGTGGAGAAAAAATATGAAGAGGTGGCTACCTTGGAAAAGGTGATTGTGCACATGTTTAGAGGTAATCCACCTTTTAATTAAGATTAGAGGAATATTATAAAAAGATAAGCATAGGAAAAATGGAAAATGGATTAAATTAAAATAAATTTAATTTAATCATGGTTTAGAAGAACTTTAGGCTAGTTGAGGAATAAAATAAATAAAATTTATTTTATAAAATAAAATTGAGGGATAATATATTAATCCCCTAGGAGTACCCCAGAAGCTTGGTTTGATCCTAAGAGCAATCCTAGTGAGTTGAGCACATCCTTAGCACCTTCTCAATCAGATATGGACATGAGTTACACCATGACTAGAAAGGAGAGAGAAGAAATGGATCAAAATCTTGATGACATATTTCAGAGACATGGAGATAACATGCTATTTGGTGATGACAATCAACCAGAATCACCCCCTATCAATACCAAATATTTAGATGCCCATTAAAGGGCTGAAAGGTATCACAAATGAGCTCACCAAGACGAACGATCACAACACAAAGACCAAAACAATGAACCTTGTGATGCTCATGTGAATGCAGTGTTTACCAATGACTTGTTCAAACATTTGAAACCAAACTCTCCACTCCAAACAACATCAAGGTATACGAGTGAAAGGCTCAAAAGAATTGAACACGAAAAGAAAGCCTTTTTGGATGAACAAGCTGCAAAAGAAGAGAGGTTTAGACTCCTAGAGGTCGAGCAATAAGCCTTGTTAGAATTGGAAAGAAAAGCCTCTTAGGAAGAACAAGATAGGCTTTTAGTCCAACAACTCAATGCCCAATTCAACAACAGGGGTGTCAATAGTGGAAACAACTCTCCACCATCTACTCCTTTGAGAACCCCACAAAGCAGAAGGCATTCAAGAACCCCTTCAAGATCTCCTAGTCCTAGAGGAAGAAGGACTTTACAACATGCTCACTATAGGAGACAAACACCTCCTAGGAACTCAAGACAACCCTCCCAATGAGCTCATCATGGCTCCCAACATGGAGGTAGTAGCTCAATTTTTGATGCTGAAGACTTCATGAGGATGCAACAAGAACCACTCTTCCAACAGTATGTGGAGAGGTATCTAGAGCAAAACAAGGATAAGTTCCTAGAAATCTTGATCGACAAGGGTGCTAAAGTTCCTTACAACTTTGATGTGGATAGAAAGATCAAGAAATAAGGACCATCCCAAGAAGAGGAGATCAAGCAACTCAGGCGTATGATGGAAAAGGTGTTGGCACCTAAGAGTTCCTTTTCACTTGACTCAATCTGTCCTAATCCTTTTGACAAGAGTGTGAGCATGAAGGATTTTCCTAGGAAGGTGGAAATCCCCCAATATGACAAGTATGATGGTAATGGGGATCCACATGACCATGTGTGCCAATTCTACATTATGAGCTTTGAGTTCCACCAAGACGACTCCTATCTCATGAGGTTATTCTCAAGGAGTCTCAAAGGTCAAGCAATGGAGTGGTTTACCAACATAACTCCCCCCATCAAAACCTTCAAAGAACTTGTTCATAGATTCATCCAACACTTTTCCTACAATCTTTCGAGATCTGTCACTATGTTGGACCTATGTAACTTGAAACAAAATCAAGGGGAGTCATTTGTTGCTTTCTTGCAAAGATGGAGACATCAATGTTCTCGATACTCCAGGACCATTCCTAAAAAGGAGAAGATTGACATTCTTATTAGCAACTTGATTCCTAAGATGTGGTACGAAGTTCAAAAAATGGTCTTCGACTCCTTTGACACCATGGTTGAAACCGCATGCAGAATTGAGGATGTTTTGAAAGAGCAAGGAATTTTGCCCAACAACAAAAACAACAATAATGGTCAAAATAACCACAATGCTAATAAGGATAAAGGGAAAAACTTGCACTGGAATAAGAACAAGCAAGTGGTTAATGATGGAGTGGTAGACTCTTCTCAACCTAAGGATCAAGGTGTTCTTCACTTATCTAGTGTTGTTCAAGCAATGAAGCTCAACACATCCAACCAACAAGAACATAAGCCAAGGTACCAAGTAAAGCCTAAGAAAGAGAGGCATCAATTTTCAAAGCTTGGTGATTCCTATGAGGATGTCTTCAAAATGCTCATTGCCAACAATCTTGCACATCCTCAAGATCCCACCAAGCACCATATTCCTGATGTTAAACCACATTAGTGGGATGAGAAGGCTTTCTGGAAAATTCCACAATGGTATTGGACATGATATCGAACATTGTTGGAAACTAAAGCATATCATCCAAGACCTCATTGAAAGTGGGAAACTTAAGGTGGATGGTTTGAACACTAATGTTGATCACAAGGCTTTTAAAGAACCTTTGCCTAAATATGAGAAGGGGGAAACCTCTAAACCAAAGAGTGGCAAGGCCAAAATCAACTACACCTACACAGCTGTGGAAGATATGGTCAATATGCTTGAGGTTGTGGCAGAAAATGTCAACATGATTAGAGACAAGGATCCTTATGGTTATGATGTGGGCACTCCTCCTATATTTGATGAAGAACATGTGGTGGTGCTAAGGGGTCCTCACTCTAAAAGGTCATCCCAAGCTCTTAATGTTGTGATGAGAAGTCAAGGTTATGTTGTCATTAGAGGTCCTAGTTCCAACCAATCCAATAAACCAAAGCAAGTGGCATCCAAGAATGTCACCAAAAAATCAGCAGTTAACCTTGAAATGAGTTATAATCTTGTTGACCAATTGCAAAGAACCCCAGCTCAAATCTCAATCTTTGAGCTCCTAAAATTATCCCCAAGACATAAGCATGTCCTTGAGGATGCCTTGCACACGGCAAATGTTCCAACCAACATAGATGTCGATCAATTCCAAAGCATGGTCAACCATATTGCTAGCCCACATTACCTCACTTTTTCAGAAGATGATGATAAAGCTTTGAGCCACCCCCATAATCTCACCCTTCACATTGAAGTCATGATCCATAAAACCTGTGTCAGGCATGTGTTGATTGATGGGGGTTTTGGGCTCAATATTTGTTCCCTAAGTCTGTTGAAAACATTGGGTTACTTAGAAGAGGTCATATATTCCCAAAAGAAGATCACAATAAAAGCCTATGATGAGGCAAAAAGAAGTTCTAAGGGGTTGGTTGTTCTTCCTATCAGGATTAGCCCCGTGGAGAAGGACATTTTGTTTCAATGATGTTGGTCCTCTTGTGTACAACATCTTACTTGGTAGGCCATGGATCCATGAGATGCAAGCAGTGCCATCCACCTACCACCAGTGTGTTAAGTTCCCCTATAACAGAGTAGAAATTTGTAGATCTGGGGATAGCACCTTATATGTCAACTCCATTTCAGCAGGGACTCACGTTCCCCTCAATAGAGAAGCAAAGGATTTCAGTGCAACTCTAGCATAGTGCAAAGATAAGTTCAAATAAATAGACCTTGGTATGGGGGGGTATCAACTCAACTCCTTTAAAAAGCTAACAGTTTCACCCAGGTCTTATGGAAAGCCTTCATAGGAGATGAAACCTTCCTCTTCGGCCATGACTTTATTTGGCACTTTTGTAGAGTCCTCAGTACCTATCCAAGATGAAAAAGAAGAGGTGGCTATCAAAGAATGGATTTATAGAGAAGATAAATACATGCATAATGAGAACTCTCCCTCTCCTAAGGCCTATGGAAGAGGGTATACTCTTGTCAAAAATATGGGCTATCTAGGACATGGCCCTCTTAGTCATAGATTGGATGCTAGAGTTGAACCTCTCGATCATGCTCTTTTTGGATGCAACTCTAAGAAGACGGTTGGCCTAGGATTCACAAATCATGACAAGAAAACTGCTCTTATCCTTGCTAAGTCAGATAGTGAAGATGAGCCAACATATATGCCAAATTTGACAAATCAACAAGATCAATGTGAAGATTGGGTCCCTTCCACTAATCTCCTTTGGGGAGATTCAGACAATCAAGTTGCTCATGCAATAGTTGCAAGCCTAGAACAAGAAGAATATGTTGTTGAAGATCTTATCCAGGAACATCAACACACAAGTGGTGTTCGAGAAGGTGTTACCCTTGGTGATATTAGAGCCTCTACCTCAAGGTGTTGTAAACAAGCATGGTGTAAACATCCCAGTCAAGATTCAGATACAGATTCACATGAGTATGAATGGGAGTCTCTCTCTAATTCTTCCATAGTAGACATGGATGTTGATGTTTTCCATACTTATAGTTCTCATCCTGAGGTAGCTGACGAGTCACGTGTAGGATTGGAGGACTGGAACCCACATGTTGCCCTAGTGGATGATTCTTCCCTTGGTAGGATGATTCTTGATTTAGGTAACTTAGAAGAATACTTGACAAACTTTGAATCTTCGATCACCAGAGATGACATCATCTGTAATCACAATCTTGAACTTGCCATTGACTTGCCTCTTGCTAACCCTCACCTCATTGATTGGTCCCAATGTTATCAGGAGCCTAAGCTCTTGACATTATAGAATGACTATGAGATAACATGTTACCTTAATGTAATTGAACTTGTAGTCTCTTCCACCAGTGAACTGGCTACTAGCATGACAGAGCCCGACATCAAGTACCTTAGTCAAAAAATAAAAAGAAAATAAAAAAAGAATAAAAGTTCTGATGGCGAAAACCACTATGTGGCAGTGTCAAAACTAAAAATAGTAAAAATAAATGATGTATCCAAGGGTGAAAACCTCTCTGAGGCACCTAAGGATGAGGTACTTGATCATCTCCTAAGCTATTTTCAAGATAGATCTTCAGTGCTTGTAGAGCCAACTCAATCAGTCAACTTGGGTATAGATGAAGCTCCACAGATAGTGCATTTGGCTCGGTCTTTGTCACCTCTAGAAAAGGAAGCATACACCAAGTTCTTACAGAGGAAGAAGATTAATTTTGCTTGGACTTACTCAGACATGCCAAGGTTGGACACTAATCTCATTATGCATCACTTGTCCATAGCTCCAGGTGTAAAACTAGTCAAACAAAAATTGAGGAAAATGCATCCTCATATAGCTCTTTTAGTCAAAATGGAATTAGAAAAACTCCTTAGTGTAGGATTTATAAGAGCTATTGACTATGCCGAATGGATCTCAAATATTATACCAGTTTCTAAACATGACAAGTCCATTTGCATTTTCACAGACTTTAGAGATCTCAATAGAGCATGCCCAAAGGATGATTTTCCACTCCCAAATATAGACATGATAGTGGATATGACCGCGGGTTATGAGATATATTCCTTGATGGATGGTTTTTCTAGGTATAATCAAATCAAGATAGCTCCTGAAGACCAAGAAAAGACTGCATTCACTTGCGCATTGGGGTACCTATTGCTGGAACGTTATGCCATTTGGGTTAAAGAATGTAGGAGCTACATACCAACGAGCTATGACAACTATCTTGCATGACATGATGCATAAGAACATGGAAGATTATGTGGATGACACCTTGGCTAAATCTAAGAAAAGAGACACACACTTAGGTGATTTAGCAGTCATTCTAGATTGCATGGAACAATTCCAACTAAGATTAAATCCAAAAAAGTGTACATTTGAGGTCACCTCTGGAAAACTTCTAGGATTCATTATTTCAGCAAAAGGAATAGAGGTAGACCCTGAAAAGGTCCAAGCGATTATAGATATGCCACCTCCTAAAAACATCAGTCAAATGAGTAGTCTCCAGGGATGTCTTCAATCAATAAGGAGGTTCATTTTACAGCTAACAGATAGAGCTCAACCTCTCAATAAGAACTTGTATAAGGGAGCTAAATGTATCTGGAATGAGGATTGTCAAAAGAGCATGGACCAGATCAAGAAATATTTGGCAAATCCTCCTATCTTAATACCTCCTATCCTAGGAAAACCACTCATTTTATATGTTTCAGGAATAGAATCTTCCTTGGGGGCATTACTGGCTCAACTTGATGAAAATGGGAAAGAAAGAGCCATATATCACATCAGTTGTAAGCTTGTTTTATATGAGGTTAATTACACCGGTATTGAAAAAGCTTTCCTTACAATGGTGTTTTCTTCCCAAAAGTTGTGACATTACATGCTTGCGCACACAATACACTTCATAGAAAAAATTGATCCTCTCAAGTATTTTCTTGGTAAAGCTGCTCTCACAAGTAGACTTGCTAAATGGATGATGATTCTTTCAGAATGTGACATAGAATACATTGAGCATAAAGCTATAAAAGGACAAGCCATAGCTGATCAATTGGCCAACTTCCCAATTCAAGACAGTGTACCAATTCAAGTTACCTTCCTAGATGAGCACCTTATGTACATGACTGAGAGAACATGGAAGATGTTCTTTGATGGCTCTTTTATGCAAAATGGTTCTAGAGCGGGTGTGTTGTTTGTTTCTCCTCATGGTTACACAATTCCTAAGCCATACAAGCTATTGTTCACATGTACAAACAACATTGTCGAGTATGAAGCTTTGACAAATGGGCTCAAGATGGCTATAGAATGGAGAATCATAGAGATACATATCTATGGGGATTCCCAGCTGATAATCAACCAGGTCAATGAAGAATATCAAACAAAAGATGAGAAACTGGTACCTTATAAGAAAATGGTTGATTCATTGAGATGGTATTTCACATTCATCACATTTCAGCAAATCCCTCGAGCATAAAATAAAGTAGTTGATGTTATGGCTACACTTGTTTCACTTCTCCAGTTAGAGCAACATGAATCCAGATTTGAATTCCTGGTGCAAGAGCTACATTATCCTATCTATGACTCCCAAGAAAGCCACGTCATTTTTACCCTTGTTGGTCATGAATCATCTTGATATGGTGCCATTTTCATGATGGCATTATCCCTTACACCTTTAACCGCTCTAAATGAAGAAACCTTACTCGAAACACCTCTCTCCATACCCTTATCTCTGGTGATTTGTATAGGAGGGGTCTAGATGGGACGCTTCTTAGGTGCTTAGAAAAGGAAGAGTCCGATCAAGCGTTAGTTGACATTCATGAGGGCATCTGTGGGGGACATTCCAATGGTCTTTCCATGGCCCAAAGGTTTCTTAGGGGGGGTACTATTGGCCTACCATGCAGATGGATGTAGTAGCTTTTGCAAAATCCTATGAAAAGTGTTAAAAACATGGTCACCTGATACATGCTCTAGGTAGGGAGCTTATTCCTTCTATATCTCATTGGCCATTTCAGCGCTGGGCCTTTGACCTTGTTGGGCAGATTCATCCCAACTCATCAGGTGGACACAAATTTATCATCACTGCTACTGACTACTTTACTAAATGGGTAGAAGTTGTCCCACTTTCTGTTGCCTCAGGCAAGATAGTTTCTCTTTTCATCCTAAACCATATCATGTGTCGATATGGAGTGCCTTTTGAGATAATCATTGATAATGGAGGTGAGTTTAAAAATAAGGACCTTAAGAAACTCTGCAAACAATTCAAAATCAAACAACATTGGTCCTCCATTTACTTCCCATAAGGAAATGGTCAAGCAGAGGCATCAAATAAAACCATTCTCAAAATCCTCCATAGAACAGTTCATAAGAATGGTAGAGATTGGCACTTACAGATAAATCTAGCTTTGTGGGCTTATAGAATGAGTATTCATACTCCTACAGGGGCTACTCCTTTTGCCCTTACTTATGGTGCTGAAGCAATGTTACCTTTAGAGGTCAAGATTCCTTCACTTAGATTTTCCCTCAAAGGTCTAGTGACAGATAAAGACTACTGCGTCATGAGACTCCAAGAGTTAGAATTTCTTGATGAGAAATGACAAGCATCATTTGACCCTATGAGGGTCTATCAAAAGTGCATGTCCAAAGCTTTCAACAAAAAGGTTCACCCTAGAGAATTCCAAGTGGGAGATCTTGTCCTACGTGAAAATCCTAAGAACCAACAGCATAGAGATCAAAAGGGTAAATTTGAACCTAATTGGCTTGGACCTTACATCATTACTATTGCTTTTGGGATAGGTGCTTATTTGTTATCTACCAAAGAGGGAGAGCAGCTCCCTGATCCTATCAATGTCTTGCACCTGAAGAAGTTTTATCCATGATGCATGTTTGGTCTGGGGGCATCCTTTGTACATATTTATGGATCCTAAAAAAATTCCAAAAAAAATCATATATGATGCTAAAAAAATCCTAAAAAGCATATAAAGTCCTGAAAAAATACAAAAAAAATCAAAAATTGCAAAAAATTCAAAAAAAATATAGAAAAAGTGCCTTGGTGAAAACCTGGAAACAGACGCCTTGGTAGAAAAAATACAAAAAAATTGAAAAAATCAAAAAACCTGTCAAGTGGTGAAAACCTGAAAATAGGCACTACTTGAGGCCTTTGCACCCTTGTTTTTTAGCACACATCCTTGACACTTAGCCTTTCTCCATCATGCCTTGTCCTTGTTGCCTTGGTTTGGAATTGGTCTTTGTCTTTGTCTACGGGGCATAACTATGTTAGCTTTGGTCTCTTGGATGTGTCAGTCTTTAGGACATCTTGCAAATGGTGTTTTTCAACACCACCCCAATTGTGCTTTTCAACACTGCCATAGCGTCAAGTGTTTCTCAACACTTATTAGATATCCTACCCACAGTCTACCATGATACAATATTTTCCACTGGCAGATACGATACTCAAAGTTTGATTCTATGACCTACACACACACACTTAAACACTTGACTCGCTGAGACTTGTTTGACTTTATTTCTTTGTGTGTTGTCTATGATGATTTCTTTGATGAGTGTTCTCTCCCTAATAGTTTTCGATGATGTTGAGCTAGAAGATGGGGGCATGAGGACATGTTTTATTTATTTTCTACTTGTGGGTATATTTTGTTGATCCTAATTGTCATGAGCATTCATGCTTGTTCCACTTGACGTGCTAGGATCTACAATGTATTATCCTTGACTATTTTTCGCAAGTGCATGCTTGTAGTCATCTTGATTTTCTTGTGTCTCGATGCGAGCATAATCTTGCTACACCAAACTTAGGGAACCTCACTACACTAGTCATCTTGACCTACATATCTTTGATGCTTAGGTGGGATTCCCACATACCTATCTAATATAGATCATATTCAGATTCACATAGTTATACTAGTGTGTATTGTATGATCTTGTGACGCTACCAATAAAGCTTGATGATGATTATTAGAGTCTAATGGCTTTGTAACCTTGAAAATAAACCACTTTTCATAGTAGCCTACATTCTTAAGTTCATGTTAGTTTAGTTTTGCATCTTGCATATGGAGAGAGCTCTCCTTTCATCTTTCACGAACTTGTCAGTCAACTGCGCTCACCTTTCATTTCTTCTCGATCATGTCTTATGCTCCTTGTCTTTTACATCACATCATTTTCCTATCATCACAAGGGGTTAATCTTAACATCATATCTATATCATAAAGAGATCATTTTTAGAAACATGAGTCTATATCAAAACATGAGAACTAAACATACATCTATGAGAGAGACTAAACATGAGCATATATAAGCATATATCATACATTTGAGCAATATAGCAAGACAATAATATTGAAACATCCATCACAAGTGAGACAAGTACACAAGATACATCGTAAATCCAGTCCTCTCATATATATATAAATCATGATACAAGTACAATGAGATCCCAAAATCTAGATCAAAGTCTCAAGATACAACTGTACATCTAAGCCCTAGACCTAGGACTGACTCGCCCCATCACGTGGTGGTGGTGGTGGAACCGGTGGACCCATCCTATCACCTGCCATATCTAATCTCCCTACCCTCTCAGAGTAGAGTGGTGCTCTCTGTCCCTTAGGCATAGCTACTATGTATAGATTGTGGTAATAGGCTACTCATGCCGCCTCTCTCTAGATCTCTGCAACATCCTCTTGTGCTGCTCTATCCCACCGCTCTATCTCGACTTGTGCATCTAGGAGCTGTTGGTCCCGTATAGCAATAGTGGTCCTTAGTTGTTGTACCTCAGTCTCCAAGACCTAAATTTGAGCACAGAGATCCTCCCCTCCCCTCTCTGCAAGTTGATCTTATCCTGCATCCACCTGTCGGTGAACTAATCTCGCCGCATCCTCCTCCTCATCATCTGACACCTATCTTTGTGACCATCTCTGGCCACCTTATCTAGATCCCTGTCCTCCCTCTGCTCTCCTCTCTCCTCCCCCTCCTTCATCTCCCCCATCATCATCATCCCCATCTTCACCCTGTACCTATGGGTCTGCATTTGGAATCGTGAATCTAGGGAATGGTCATCTCCTACACTTTGTCCTATTAGCTGCATCAACTCTTGCATCTACCATATCAGGTAGATAGTCCCAAGGCTCCTTGCGTAGACCTACAGTCTCCTGTGTCACCTTCTGGTAGTCCAACATTGGCAACCACCCCATTCCCTCATCCTCCCTACATCAGACATATGTGGTAGTCTCTGTGGGTACCCTCTGTTGCCGCCCAAACTACCTCCACACTTGAGAGATCACAAACTACTCAACAATCTTTGAATGTCAACTGAGTAGTGGCCGACTATACAACATATATCTGAGCTCCCAATCTCGGTCACTCCATTACTCACATTGTTGGTATGGTCTCCACTCAAAGGTTGTGAGCTCATCTAGAAGCCTCTTGTAGTAAGTTAGATCTCCGCTATGGGGATGGCTAACAAAACCTATATACCTATAGATATAGGGGTGTCTCCACTCCCGAGGCTGTACTCATGGTCGCACAATGGCTATGTGCTCCCACGCCCATATCTGCATGAGAACAGCCCCACATGCCCAAGTCCTACTATCCCTGTACACTATCTCATGTAGTTCATGGTACATATCTGCTAAGATAGTCGAGCCCCATGCCATCCACCTCAGATGTGCTACCAAATCTACCACTAACCTACCCCAACCTAGTGGGAACCCTCTCTAGCTCCTGTCAGTAACCAAGGCCTGTGCTACTATCGAGCACACAATACATGGAACCGAAAAATCATTACCATACTCCTCTACCAGTCAATCCCAACTGAGATGTCTGTCAATGATGGTCACATCTTAGAACAGGTCTTAGATGGCCTGTCGTCCCTCTGTCGGAGTCTGATCATAGTATACATGTGCCAACAAAAAAAATCATGTTAGTTTTCATCATATGGAAACATTACATGTATGAACATTTATAAACATGATTATACTCACTAGATTGCCATGGCTAGGTATTCAGAGGAGCCGATAGATGTCCTCTAATGTGATCATCGCATCTCTAGTCAGCAGATGGAAGGTGTTGTGCTCACTATGCCATCTCTTAGCCAACTCTGTCAGCAACCCATGATCTGCCTGAATATGGGGCATATCCAGCAAAAACTTGAATCCCATGCTGATCAGATCATCTCTATCGAGAGTATCTAGATCCCTGACGTAGCATAGCCTAGTCACTCTCGGTGCTCTAATGATGAGCACCGAAAAGGCCTCCTGCAAGCCATAACCCATAACCCAAATGTCAGAACATATCAGGATGGATGTCTAAAAATAGTACAAATAATATCAAACACAAAAATTGTCTAGACCCATGTCATATTGTTCAAATTACAACCATGCGATATTTCTTATTACACTGGTGTGATACTATTTTTTGATATTGTATTGTGTGATACTTTCCTCAATAGCAGTGTGATACTCTTTTCCTGTACGATAGTTTGCACAAGATCGCACGATGTTTCATCCAGTATCGTGCGATACTGGATTGAACGGTTGTGCAAAACTTTGTGGACCCACGAACTATCACATGATAAAGAGTATCAAAGGTGTGTGATACTTTAAAACTATCGTATGAAGTTTCACATTCATATAATTTGAAAACATTAAAAATGTGTTTTAAATGCCATAAATGACTCAAAAGGCTAGTTTTTCTGAAAACTTACCGGGGCACCATAGTGAGGAGGCCGGTTGTGCAACCAATCGCACTCAAATCGATGTGTGTGGACTAAAATCACTTCTTACTGAGCCATAATCTCTCTCTGAGCTATCAAAGTTCTCAATATCACAAAAGATAAATAAATTTGAAAATGACCTTTTTACCCCTTATATAGCATTTTGACTTTTTGACCAATTTTCAAAACATCTCAGAATTTAGCAAAAATTGCACCCCTAGCTAATGTTGATGTCTTGGATCCATTTTCAGGATCGAAATCGAAATCCAAGTTCATCTTGATAGTCAAAATTGCATTTTAAAATTTCTCCTTCTTCTGCGCAGTTGGCTGACCGTTTGAGGCCTGATCCTTCGATCTTCACTGGGGCATCTTCATTTCTTCATCCCCATCTCTTTCAACCTTCTAGTCTTCCATTCACTTTCATTCACTTTGTCTCTCTAAGGTTTGACTTCATTTTTATCCTATATCTTTCTCAGTCAAACCTAGTCAAACTAGGGCATATCTTCATTGCTTGATGGTTATTCTATCATCTTTCATCTTCGATTATGATTTCTAGTGATTTGATCAAATTTATCAATTTACTATTTCTCCTCTACCTGATTTCAATTTTAGTTCCAAGGGGGCAGTACCTATCAACTTCAATCCTTGATTCAGTTCAATCGAACCTTGAGATTCTTATCTCTTATTTAAGACTTGACAATCACCTATTTACAAGGGTGTTGGCCTTGTCTTTTTCAATCATCTTATCTTTGTCCTGATGTGTTCCCATTTTTTGAACACACATCTTGGTTGTTTTGTGATCCCAAATCAATCTCACATTATAATTTCATTATTTGATTGCATGTGATCCCAAATCGATCTCACATTAGTCAAAGAGGGGCAAATGTATGCACCCTAAAATGGTCACCTAGACTTTGGGTCACATTCTTGCAATTTATCAAATCCCTGAATCAATCTTTTCAAAATTAAATCAATTTTCTTGATCAAATCCTAATTCTATCATTTATTCGATTATATTCTATGGGCTAACCATTTTATCCTAAGTCTTTATTTAATTAAAAAGAATTCCCTCCCCTTTTATTAAATAAAAAGCCCCCACTTTCCTCTTATCCTAAGTTGCATAAATAAAGCATTATTCTTATTTTATAAAAAGAAGAAAAAGTCTTTCTGTCTCACATGAGGCACAAAAGTCAACAATTCTTTCTCATTGGAGGAGACTTGTGCACATGGATTGATCCCACTTTCAAACTCCACCCTTGATCAAATCTTTTGCCTCTTAATCTCCATCATCCATTGATTCTCACTTTCTTTAAAAGAAGAGCTCTTTTCTCATTCTAGGATTGATTCTTTCGTACTAATCTTATGCTGCAGGATTTCTTGGTGACTTTGGAGCTTTGGAGATTCTAGCTTTCATTCTTGCATTTAGCTTAGCTTTCATGAAATTTTAGTTTACTTTCCTTTCATGTTCTAGTTTAGCTCACATAGCTTAATTAGCAAGGACTTGTAATACTTTCATTTTCATTTCATAGCTTAGTTTGCATTGTTCATTCTAGCATAGTTGCATTGCATATTTCATTCAATATTCTTGAATATATTGGCATTCATGCCCTTGTCGCATTGAATCTCCCATTGTGTGGTTTACTAGCAAGGTTGTATGCTTCATAGCTCTAGCTGAGAGCCCTATAAACATCCTTGTGACTCCATGCCTAGGGAGCTCTAGGTTGCTTTCGCAAGGTTTACAATCCATGGATTCTCTTGAAAGTAATGACTTAGAAAAGTGCACATTTTGAGTGTACACTAAGCAATGAAGAATGCAAAACATTATCACATTAATAATTTATAAAGAGATATCAGAGAGAATAAACCATAATCAGGTAGAACATATGACTCAAACACCACATCATCATTTGATTTGAATTTCCAATCATGTCTACACAAGTACCATAATCAATGAATCATCAATGATAAAAGAATCTAAACCAACATAAACCAACCAAATATTGACATATGCTAAATAATAATCTGAACTAAGGATTATGAGAGAGAGAGAGAGAGAGAGAGAGAGAGAGAGAGAGAGAGAAACCTATTGCCTTCCAAATATAAGAAATATCCAACAAATTTTAGGAAATATTTCAAGAGCACCATCCTCACCATGAATGCTAGAAGATGCAAGAGCTAAGAGATTAAGAAGAAAAATAATCTAGACCTAAAATGAGGAGTGAGGCTTCCTTTTATATAAAATGAAAAGAATTGGACGGTGGAGATTAAGAAGAAAAATAATAGATGGTCACGATTAAAAAGCAAAAGGGAAGTGACTAAGATGAAGAGGCAAAAAGAAAATGAGTGACTAGGATTAAGAGGCAAAAGGATGTTAGGTAGGGTTTGGAAAAGGTGAAGTGGAAAAAGTCAAAAGTCAAACTTCACTTTTATAGAGAAAGAGAAATTTAAAAATGATTGGCAAAGAAAAAAGATGGAGAGGTGGCTACTTTGGAAAAGGTGATTGTGCACATGTTTAAGGTAATCCACCTTTTAATTAAGATTAGAGGAATATTATAAAAAGGCAAGCATAGGAAAAAGAGAAAATTAATTAAATTAAAATAAATTTAATTTAATCATGGTTTAGAAAAACTTTAGACTAGAGGAGCAATAAAATAAATAAAATTTATTTTATAAAAGAAAATGGAGGGATAATATATTAAATTAAATTAAATATTTTATAGTATTTAAATAAAATTTAAATACAAAGGGAAAATAAATTTATTTAATAAAAATAAATTTAATAAAATAAATAGAAGAATATAATGATTATAGTCAATTAATAAAATTAACCACAATGTTAAGGGCAAATATTAATAAATTTTAATATTAGTGTGAATAGACAATTTTAAGTGTCTACAATACAAAATATGAACTATCCTCCCACTTGGACTAGAGGACATTTATAATTAGGATACCTTGGCTTATCCAAATTTAAAATAACACACCAAGGAAATATTATTAATTCTACACCCCTCTTTAATCTTTGTACATCAAGGGAATTGAACCCATATTTTTACAATGAGATAGAAATGTCTCTTTATAAAATCTGCAACTTGATCTTCAATATAAGGAAGAGATTTGATTGTGTTGATCTAATTTTTCATGTAGTCTTCTTTAACCATGGGTACAATTGGTACTTCAGATAGGATAGAGCTAAGAGATTGAATTGTGTCTTTGGAAAGGTCCATGATATATCACCTGAATCAAAGAATAAAAAAAACCACAAGTAGATTTCCATAGTTGGGATCTACCTTTGATACAAATAAGTACACCTTTGAAATGAAACTCATAATATGTATCACAATACATCAAATTTTTAAAAATTAATCACAAGAAATCATAAAAAAAAGAAAATGTACCTTAACATGATATCAAGATAAACCAAATGCTCAAAGTATCATAAACATAATCCATCCTCTTATCTCAAAATAAACATACTAATGCACAAATGAAATCTACATCAACATTGCATCAATCACATGGATATAGATAGTCCACTAATGAGTCGTTCCACTGTAAGTGGATGAGTCGCGAATCCACCACCTACATGACCCATGATCTAAGCAATGAAGAATGCAAAACATTATCACATTAATAATTTATAAAGAGATATGAGAGAGAATAAACCATAATTCAGGTAGAACATATGACTCAAACACCACATCATCATTTGATTTGAATTTCCAATCATGTCTACACAAGTACCATAATTAATGAATCATCAATGATAAAAGAATCTAAACCAACATAAACCAACTAAATATTGACAGCTAAATAATAATCTGAACTAAGGATTATCAGAGAGAAAAACATATTACCTTCCAAATATAAGAAATATCGAACAAATTTCAGGAAAGATTTCAAGAGCACCGTCCTCACCATGAATGCTAGAAGATGCAAGAGCTAAAAGATTAAGAAGAAAAAGAACCTAGACCTAAAATGAGGAGTGAGGTCTCCTTTTATATAAAATAAAATAAAAATAGACGGTGGAGATTAAGAGGAAAAATAATGGATGGCCAAAATTAAGAGACAAAAGGGAAGTGACTAAGATGAAGAGGCAAAAATAAATGAGTGGCTAGGATTAAGAGGCAAAAGGATGTCAGGTAGGGTTTGGAAAAGGTGAAGTGGCAAAAGTCAAAAGTCAAACTTCACTTTTAAAGGGAAAAAGAAATTTAAAAATGATTGGTGGAGAAAAAATATGAAAAGGTGGCTACCTTGGAAAAAGTGATTGTGCACATGTTTAGAAGTAATCCATCTTTTAATTAAGATTAGAGGAATATTATAAAAAGGCAAACATAGGAAAAAAGGAAAATGAATTAAATTAAAATAAAATAAATTTAATCATGGTTTAGAAGAACTTTAGGCTAGTGGAGCAATAAAATAAATAAAATTTATTTTATAAAAGAAAATTGAGGGATAATATATTTAATTTAATTTAATATATTATAAGCTTAATGTTAAAGACAAATATTAATAAATTTTAATATTAGTGTGAATGGATAATTGTAGGTGTCTACAATACAAAATATGAGTTGTCCTCCCATTTGGACTAGATGACAAATTACAATTAGGATACCTTAACTTATCCAAATTTAAAATAACATACCAAGGAAATATTATTAATTTTAACACCCCCCTTTAATCTTTGTACATCAAGGGAATTAAACCCAAATTTTTACAATGAGATAGAAATGTCTCTTTATAAAATCTACAACTTGATCTTCAATATAAGGAAGAGATTTGATTGTGTTGATCCAATTCCTCATGTAGTCTTCTTTAACCATGGGTACAATTGGTACTTCAGATAGGATAGAGCTAAGTGATTGAATTGTGCCTTTGAAAAGGTCCATGATATATCACCTAAATCAAAGAATAAAAAAAAACCATAAGAAGATTTATCATAGTTGGGATCTACCCTTGATACAAATTAGTACACCTTTGAAAAGAAACTCATAATATGTATCACAATACATCAATTTTTAAAAACATTAATCATGAGCAATCATAAAAGAAAGAAATGTAGCTTAACATGATATCGAGATAAATCAAATGCTCAAAGTACCATAAACATAATCTAGCCTCTTATCTCAAAATAAACATACTAATGCACAAATGAAATCTACATCAACATTGCATCAATCACATGGATATAGACAGTCACTTAATAAGTCATTCCATTGTAAGTGGATGAGTCGCGAATCCACCACCTACATGACCCACGATCTAAGCAATGAAGAATGCAAAATATTATCACATTAGTAATTTATAAAGAGATATCAGAGAGAATAAATCATAATCCAAGTAGAACATATGACTCAAACACCACATCATCATTTAATTTGAATTTCCAATCATGTCTACACAAGTACCATAATCAATGAATCATCAATGATAAAAGAATCTAAACCAACATAAACCAACCAAATATCGACATATGCTAAATAATAATCTGCACTAAAGATTATGAGAGAGAAAAATATATTGCCTTCCAAATATAAGAGATATCCAACAAATTTTAGGAAAGTTTTCAAGAGCACCATCCTCACCATGAATGCTAGAAGATGCAAGAGCTAAGAAATTAATAAGAAAAAGAACCTAGACCTAAAATGAGTAGTGAGGTCTCCTTTTATATAAAATGAAAAGAATTAAACGGTGGACATTAAAAGGAAAAATAATGGTTGGCCAAGATTAAGTGTCAAAAGGAAAGTGACTAAGATGAAGAGACAAAAAGAAATGAGTGGCTAGGATTAAAAGGCAAAAGGATGTTAGGTAGGGTTTGGAAAAGGTGAAGTGGCAAAAGTCAAAAGTCAAACTTCACTTTTAGAGAGAAATAAAAATTTAAAAATGATTGGTGGAGAAAAAATATGGAGAGGTGGCTACCTTGGAAAAGGTGATTGTGCACATGTTTAGAGGTAATCCACCTTTTAATTAAGATTAGAGAAATATTATAAAAAGGCAAGCATAGAAAAAAGGGAAAATGAATTAAATTAAAATAAATTTAATTTAAATATGGTTTAGAAAAATTTTAGGCTAGTTGAGGAATAAAATAAATAAAATTTATTTTATAAAAGAAAATGGAGGGATAATATATTTAATTTAATTTAATATATTATAGTATTTAAATAAAATTTAAATACAAAGAAAAAATGAATTTATTTAATTAAAATAAATTTAATAAAATAAATAGAAGAATATAATGATTATAGTCGATTAATAAAATTAACCAAAATGTTAAGGGCAAATATTAATAAATTTTAATATTAGTGTGAATATACAATTTTAGGTGTCTACAATACAAAATATGAGTTGTCCTCCCACTTGGACTAGAGGACAAATTACAATTAGGATACCTTGGCTTATCCAAATTTAAAATAACACACCAAGGAAATATTATTAATTCTAACACCCCCCCTTTAATCTTTGTACATCAAGGGAATTAAACCCAAATTTTTACAATGAAATAGAAATGTCTCTTTATAAAATCTGCAACTTGATCTTCAATATAAGAAAGAGATTTAATTGTGTTGATCCAATTCTTCATGTAGTCTTATTTAACCATGGGTACAATTAGTACTTCAGATAGGATAGAGCTAAGAGATTGAATTGTGTCTTTGGAAAGGTCCATGATATATCACCTGAATCAAAGAATAAAAAAAATCACAAGTTGATTTCCCATAGTTGGGATCTACCCTTGATACAAATCAGTACACCTTTGAAAAGAAACTCATAATATGTATCACAATACATCAATTTTTTTAAAAATTAATCACGAGCAATCATAAAAGAAGGAAATGTAGCTTAACATGATATCGAGATAAACCAAATGCTCAAAGTAAAATAAACATAATCTAGCCTCTTATCTCAAAATAAACATACTAATGCACAAATGAAATCTACATCAACATTGCATCAATCACATGGATATAGATAGTCACCTAATGAGTCATTCCACTGTAAGTGGATGAGTCGCGAATCCACCACCTACATGACCCATGATCTAAGCAATGAAAAATGCAAAACATTATCACATTAGTAATTTATAAAGAGATATGAGAGAGAATAAACCATAATTTAGGTAGAACATATGATTCAAACACCACATCATCATTTGATTTTGTTAGAGTAAAGTATTAATTATATTAATTAACTTTACTCATTTCTTAAGATGTCAACTCTTTTGCTTTAGTTGTTTATATTTAAGCACACATGCACTAGTTGATTTAAACTCATGCACTAGTTGTTTTAAATATAAACTTGCATTCATTAGTCTTGTAATAATTTAATTAATTATTACATGCACTTATGCTTTTTAGGTTTTCCTTTCAAGCCTTTCGATCTCCTTTATATGGATGATCCATTGTACATTCAATTCATTCATTATTTGAAGATATTTTCTTCTTCATATTTTTGAGTCAAACCCTGCTCTTTTCTTGTCTCTACTTCCTTGTAACAGATTTTTGTATGTAGGTGATCTTTGGGTTTTGTGGATTTATATTGCTCAAATCCTACATGGTATTAGAGCCTAATCTGCTACAGCTTGTTCGCGTTTGAAAGATTCAGATTAAGACTTTTTTGGTTATTTTTTATTGAAATTAGGGGTCCCCTAAATTTTGGTGCACTTTGAGCTCAAATGGACCTCACCATTGAGCTTGCAGCACCCAAAAACTCCTATTTTGATATAAGGCACGTCCAATTGGACAACTTTGCATTTTGGAGCATTTTTTTGGTACCAGTCAGCATAGCACACTTCCCAAGGTAGAATTTGTACGGACTTGCACGCTTTCTGAGGTAAAATTCTAAGTTTTGGTACACAAACTGAGATAATAAAAAATTTGTTGTTTGGCATGTAAATTAAAATTAAAAAATTTGGTGTGCAAATCAAGGCAAAAATCTAAAAAGGGCTAGCATGGATCTCAAGACGCACATGCGATTTTGCAAAAAAAAATTGTTTTTTTTCATTTTGGGTGGTGACGGCCATTTGGCTGTCAAATTTAAGCCCGTCATTTGATGATGTCAGCATGCATAATCATCATTTGCACCATTTTTTAGCCCTCTCGCGCACCAGTTGGTATTTTGCTTATATCTTGAGCATACGGTGTTGAAATTGGGCAAACAAGATATCATCGGAAAGCTGATTCCAAGCTCTATCTAGATATGAAGGTTTTAATTTTTTATATTTCTTTTTTGGTAATTTTTTTTTACTATCAAAGTCAGATGTTTAGTTTTGCACTCCAGAAGCTCTATCTTGCACATCCGGACTCCGTTTTGGGAAAGCGAGATATCATTGGAAAGCTTGTTCTGAGAACTTTCTATTTTTGTGATTCATTTTTTCAAATTTTTCTCTAGGTATATTTTATTCAATTTTTTGCATTTCTACACTCTGGTGGATATTTTGGATGTTACAAATCCTGGGATCTCTTCTCTTTAGGGGATGACTCTTCTTAGGTTGTTCTTTTGTTTCAGTAGCCTTTGTTCTTCTTTGAATAGTGTATAATTCACTTTTGTAGAATTATTTTATGCACATACATTGAGATAAAGTGTTATTATATTGCATGCTTGGAATCTTGAACATGTTTGTGCTCTTTGTACTCGCACTCCATTATAAATTGCCATGGGGGGTTTTGATGTTTGCCTTTGTTTTTCATCTACCTTTGTCAAGTGAGTGTTCCTTCCATGACATTAGCCTCAAGGTATCTTTATTTGTGTTTGTGCTTTCTATGCACCTTCGATGTTCCTGGTTCTTCACGATGCAGTTCTTATTAACACTCTTTTCAGTGTACCTATCACCTCTCTCTTGTCAGCATTATGAGGGGGTTCTATTGATCATTCTTATGCTTCCTTGGTTTGATAGTGTGAGTTATGTATTCATTATTTGTTCCTATGTACTAGGCGGATGCAGTGGCTAGGTACCTATGCATTTCGGTGAGATGGATCATTTACCATATAGACACTCTTTCTTTCCTATTTTTAGAGGCACTCTTCCATCTTTGATTGATCAGCTCTTCAGGCTTTGGTGTTTTATACCATCTATATCTTCAAGTTCAGTTGTTTGCCTCCTAATTCGAGTAGTGTCATTTGAGGGCACTCATACATATTACAGTCTTCTCTACCTGGTCATGCTCTATTTCAATGGAGGATCTTCATATCAGCAGTTACTTCTTGATAGATTTTGCATCTTCTTGCTCCAGTGATGTTCTAAATGTTCATTATTGTTCCTATTTTTTGGAACATTCCTAGTTTTCAAGGCTTCTTCAGTCCTTCAGATTAGTCTTTGTCTCTTTTTGGAGTAAAGTTTTTCCCATGTGGTTTTTTCCATTTCTCCACTTTATAGAGACTCTCTTTTGTACATGGGTACCTCATCAAGCCTTTTGTTGCCAGGACCCATTTTTACGCTTTCAACACTGTAGTTTCCTTTGCTTTCTTTTTGCATTGTTTGTAGCTGCATTGTTGCTCATCTTAAGGGGGGGTGTTAGAGTAAAGTATTAATTATATTAATTAACTTTACTCCCTTCTTAAGATGTCAACTCTTTTGTTTTAGTTGTTTATATTTAAACACACATGCACTAGTTGATTTAAACTCATGCACTAGTTGTTTTAAATATAAACTTGCATGCATTAGTCTTGTAATAATTTAACTAATTATTACATGCACTTATGCTTTTTAGGTTTTCCTTTCAAGGCTTTCGATCTCCTTTATATGGATGATCCATTGTACATTCAATTCATTCATTATTTGAGGATATTTTCTTCTTCATATTTTAGAGTCAAACCCTACCCTCTTCTTGTCTCTACTTCCTTGTAACAGGTTTTTGTATGCAGGTGATCTTTGGGTTTTGTGGATTTGTATTGCTCAAATCCTATAGATTTGAATTTCCAATCATGTCTACACAAGTACCATAATCAATGAATCATCAATGATAAAAGAATCTAAACCAACATAAACCAACCAAATATTGACATATGCTAAATAATAATCTAAACTAAGGATTATGAGAGAGAGAAAAATATTGCCTTCCAAATATAAGAGATATCCAACACATTTCAGGAAAGATTTCAAGAGCACCATCCTTACCATGAGGAAAAAAAATAACCAATGGAACAAGTTGATCAACTGAAGTAAGTGCATCCCAGTTCAACTTATAAATGAGACAAGTTGATAAACATCAACTGAAGTAAGTGCATTCTGGTGCAACTTACAAATGGAACAAGTTGATAAACATCAACTAAAGTAAGTGCATGCCAGTGCAACTTACAAAATAAAACAATGGATCAAATAGAACTTATAAAAGATGCAACTAAGTGCAAAACAATAGTCATATAAAATATGATAGCACTTAATTCTAAATAATGAGATCAATAATAATCCACTAGAAGGCAATGTTGTAAGATTACTCACAATACTTGAACAAATTAAATTTGAGCAACATCAGTGATATAATTTAACAATTTAATATACTAAAGAAAGAAATACCCCGTAAAGATGTGCCATACCACTTAAAAGTGATCAATTGTAAATGCATGATGGGATTCATCACCATTATCCTCCTCAGAATTAGATGGTTGATGGTTTTGATTCATCGGCATTTTATCCTTTTCTTTTTAAAGAAGGTATTAGTAACATGACCATCTCTCCCACAATAGGTGCAATGGGGTCTCTGATGATTTGAGTTATTGTAATTATTGCTAAGATTATGATGGGTATTGTTATGATTATTATAATTGTTATTATGATAATTATTATTATTAGAGGTATTGTTATTATATGAGCTATGATTTTAATTTTGATGCTTAGACATAAAAGCATGTTCATAATATCTAAGAGTACCAAATTGCAATAACTTAGCTTCCTCTTAACGTAATAAATTTTGAAAAATAGCATAACTTAATTGAGGAGCTAAACTAGGGATCTCAAGTTGAGAATGTATGTTAGTAATAAAATGTTCGAATTCTTTAGGAATACATTTCTTTAGAATGATAGTAATTAATCTAATATCAGGTAAAGTGACATTCACACCATTTAATTGAGTTTTAATAGCATCAAATTTAAGTAATAATTCATCCATGGATTTGAAATCGGTATACTTCAAGTCTTCCAAGTTGTCTTGGAGTTGAATCTTCTATGATTTGGTGGAGCTTTCATAAGTTTGTTGCAAAATATCCCATGCTTGATGGGCTTTGGTGCAATGTTCAATCAAGATGTATAGATCAGGAACAATAGAAAGGCCAATTAATCCAAGAACTTCATCATTTTTAAATTGCCATGCATCTTTGTCAGTTTGAGAAGTATTCACAGCCAGTTCAAGAGAGGCATCTGTAGCAACTCATAGCAAATGCCTAAAATGAAGTATATGTCTTTCATTGATGATAGTTAGAACTGCTCAATTTGATTTCAGGAATGAGGGTAGACATGATTAATTAAGCAAAATGAAAGATTAATACAATGAAGATATTATGCTAAAGGTCTAGAAAAATAAATTTAACGCAAATGTTACTGGTTAAATATGCAAGAAAATTAAAAATTAAAAATTATTTCAATTTTTTGTTAAAATGAGAAAACAAATTTTAGTGCAACTAATAATCCAAATGGCAATAGAAATATGTTTATATTGATCAACTGAATATGGGGTTAAAACGATATTAAAAAAATACTAAGTGAAAAATTTATTTTAAACTTTTAAACTTTTTTATGATAAACAAATTTTGAATAAATTATGTTAAATATAAAAAAGAATCTAATGATTAATCAATATAAATGAAAATTTGCAACTTATAACCATAAAAGACTAAGAATAGAAAAAAAAATGTTATATAACGAATGAAATAATGATTAAAAAAAACTCAAGAATCTAATGATAAAATAAGTAAATAAGCTCATGAATCTAATGATTAAATAAACTCAGGAATCTAATGATAAAATAAATGACTAAAAAACTAGAAGAATGTTGTGATGAAAAAATCTGCAACAACAATTGTGTTAGAAAGAAAAAAGAAAACACAAGGAATAAATTGTCATAGAAAATAAAGTCCTGGTACAGGAGGCATATCTCCCAATTGAACTGTTGGATTGCACTAATATTTGGATATGTTGTTAAGAATAAATTTTTCAAGGTTTTGACTGGAGCGATCTTCCTAATATATATGGGTTCAAAAGATATGAGTGATCGAGTGGGGTACTTTCATAACAAATAACTTGCATGCACAATATTATAAAACTAGAGATATATATTAGATCGAATGTACAGATGAAGACATAAAATAGATCATGCAGCACACAATTAGACACAATCTATTGTAGATTCAAAATCTATTATCAAACATAGATTTGTGAATCCTATATTAAAACCAATATAATGAAACCTGCAAGAACAAATGATTAGAGTTTAAACAAAGCTGATTAAAATCATGCAAAGAAGGTTAGAGAAATCAAATGAAACTCTATGGAGGCAAGCCGACTAAAGAGGGGGAGTTAGATCTTTAAAAAACTTGAAATGGAGATTAATAGACTTAGATCTGGCGATAAACCATCCAAAACTAATTATAAAACCAAATCTAAAATAACAAAGGATATAAGAAGGAGATGAACAAATGTTAGATTTATAAACAATGAAAACCCTACAACAAAAATTTAATCTAAAAAAAAATACTTTCTTCTTCTCAAACAAGATATCCATCGAGTGGCACCTACATGCAACACTCAAAACAAGGATTTAGCTAGCTTTGATACCATGTTAGAAATATTAAAAAATGAAAAAAACTTTAAAGGAAGGAATCCAAGTGAGTGAGCAAAAGAAAGAGTTTTACCATAAACACAATAAAATAGAGATTTCTTCAAGATCTTATAAAACCATCAAGAAGCTCCAAGATCAACACAATGAGATAAGAATTTTGAAAGGGGAAAGCAAAGAAAACCCCTTGTGAATATAATATGAATGAGACATAAAAAGCCTAGAAAAAGAGAGAGAATAAGAGCAAGAAGCTCATTACAATAATAAGAGAGCTAAGATGAGAAAGTGAGTAAAAGTGAAAAAAAAAATTCCTATTAAAGTGTGTGGAGAAGCATCTCTTAAATAGAGATGAGTGATGGAGTTATAATGTAACTACCATATTGTCAATGAATGCCACATTCATATTAAGTGTGTGCCAAGTGTGAGAATCTTCATAAGGAGGAATAAACTAATTTCCTTAATAAAGGAAATACAAAATATGAGTTGTCCTCCCACTTGGACTAGAGGAAAAATTACAATTAGGATACCTTGGCTTATCCAGATTTAAAATAACACATCAAGGAAAGATTATTAATTTTAACAATCACCATCAATTATAATAACAACATTTGTTCTTGCCCGAACAATTTTTTTTTCAAGGTTTTTCACAAATTTCTCAAAAAAAATGGAAGGAAACATTTGACAAGGATTTTCTTCAAAACTCAAATTGGAATACACATATGGATCATTTTCTTCCACTCAATTAAAACCAACATACACAATCACGTAATGGGTTTGAAAAAAAAGTGGCACACCTAGTTATAGGCTTTAAGTACCACTCATAACCAAGAGTGTTCTTCCCATAACCAAATTTATTCTACCTTTGGCTTGGCCTGTGTTGATCTATTTCTTTAAGCTTTACTTTGCAACAGCTGAAAATGAATAATTAATGTGGGGCATAAAACATAAGGAATAAAAACCAACTAAACCTAGCATTCAAGAAGCACAACATAACAAAAAAAAATCCTCTTTCTAATATTTTTTACTTTTATTTCATTCTCTTCGTATGCTTATCTTCCTTTCTTGACATTCTAAAGAATTTTTATCAAAGTGTGTCCAAAACCATCTACCATTTTCGCTTGTCAAGATAGATAGAATCATTGAATGTGATCAATGTATGGAAATTTCACCTAAACATAGGAATAGCTACCAAGAATAGAAAATGATAAGTCCCTAATCATGGAAGGCATACTAATGATGCTTTGAAAATAGAATAGCACAAAGCATCACATTGAACAAGATTCAAAGCCAAAACATGAATTTCATCTTCTATAATCCCATTGCAATGAATGAAAAACATGTTGTAAGGGTAAAAATCTTGGCAAAAGAACATTCTTCAAACCATGCAAATAACTAATTTGCACATTATTTATCTTATTACCTTGTAGCTGGATAACTTTCCCATGTTCAAGATTCTGCACAACAGTTCCATTACAAAAAAATTCTTTACTTCATATTTTTAAGTTTGTTGTAACTAAATTCTTTCTCTAAACCTTGTATAGTTGTTAGTCTCTTTCTATGGTTTCATTGTTGTATATGCACATGTGCATACTCTTTGGATCCAACACCTGAATCTTCAGCATTTGCCTTAGCAAATGAATCAAATGCTCCAGGAATTTGAATGTCTAGATCTAACATATAATTTTATTAACTTTATCCCAAAAAGGAGATCACGTCATTCAAGTTGTCACAACATTACACTATAAGAGATGTTTTTTGTATTCTAGCTTCTGCATAAGAGGCATTAGGTGTTACTTGTAATACCCCAAAAATGGGCTATAAGTTCATTAACCTCCTACATCGACAAATCGAACAAAATTGACATCGAAGTCCTAACCTAAGGCACATCTGAACATCATCAAATCTAATTGATTATCTTAAATTCTGCATCGGGGAATATTCCTAGTAATATTCCTAATCATCATAATTATCTTTAATTTTATAATTATTTGGCAATAAATCACATTTATCCTAAAGTTTGATTAATTGAATATTTTCATATTTAATTAATTAGATTTAATATTTCCCACTTAATTGTGTAATTAAATTTAATTATATCTATTATTAATTGTATTATTTAATTTTGACAATAAATCTAATATCATATGAATAATTGATTAAATTCTTATTTAATTAATTAAAGCAAGTTGTCATTATTTAATAATATAGTTTTTAATAAAAGTTTGATTAAATAATTGATTAACCCATAAATCAATTATTTTATTTTTAAAAGCAGTTAAGTTGGAAATAAATCACTTTATTATTAAATTAATTCATAAATAAAACATGCAAAATCATAAAAGCAGACAACTATCAATTATCAATTAAAGCTAAACTCTATTTTGAGTTAAAACTTAGCTTTTGCATGTTTTTGTGAGTTAATTATCCTTTATTTAAAAATAACTCAAAAATCAACCTGAGTTATTTGAGTGATTTATGGCTTTTTTTCCCATGCACCTCCAAAGCCCTAGATTTCTATAAAATCAAGGCTTCAGCTCATCTCTCAATCATCTCTCAAATTTGCATCCAAGCATCTCATATTTTTTGCACAATCACGCTGGAGAATTGGAATTGAAGAATCAAAGCTCTTGCGAATCGACATCTTTGTGAGATCAATCTTATTTTTGCATTCATATTGCATATCATTGTTAGATTAGCATTCATTGCATATCAATTTTCAATAGCATTCATAGCATATCAATTTCATCTAGCATAGATTCATATGAAGTTTTCATTCTTATTGCATAGAAAATCCAAAAAAATAGATTAATTGCATTCATATTTCATATCTAGATCAATTGCATTCAAATCTTTCATTTAGGTGTCGTCTAGGTCACTGATCTCGATTACAATCTGAGAACATTAATCTCACACCTATTAGAAGGCAGTAAATCGCTTGGTTAGATAGATTTCAATTTTGCACGATTTTGATTATAGCTAACCTCTAATGTATTACTGAAGTGTTGTGTCTACAGATCAGGTATAAAATTCACACACACATTACTCGTGTGATTTGATTTTATTTTCATTAGTTACGAAGAAGTTATATTGTATGTCAAAGTCATTCAATAATGGAGAAAAGACATTTCACTAAAGAAGAAGCAAGTATAGGCACCGAACAAGGCAAAACCAAGCACCAAGAACCAAGTTGCACCAAGCACCGAGCACCGGACCAAGAAGAGAAGATAGTTACCAAGTTAAGGAAAATGTGTTACCGAGCAAAACAAGTTGGCACTAGAAGAATTCTAACTACATTGAACCTGGACACCAAACATAAAATGGTTTACTAATCTCGAGGAGATCGTATAACAGAACAATGGAGATTGAACTATAATGATTACACATGATTACAAGGTGAGATCTACCAATGAGAATTAAAGATGAAATATGCATTGGAAGTGTACTCAATGCTAGCATCGTTTGATGAGAAGATTCTAGAACTTCTAGCACTGCTTCTAGAATTGTATATAAGAAGATCAATATGGTAAAGGTGGCATGTATGAATACAAGAGGAGATTGCATGTATGAAGTAGAAGGGAATAAGCAGTGAAGTCACCAAGTAATAAAGCAGTGAAGAACATATAAAGATTGAGATCTACCAAGTACTGAATTATTAGTGTGAAGGATACACAGTATGAGGTAATGAGTTATTGAGCACATAGAGTCTAAATAGCATATGTTTATGTAAGTTTGACAAATATTTTATTGTTACTGATTAAAGATTAATCAAATTTGTATAAGTCTCTTAACCAAGCATATCCTAGCAAATCTTATTTGTAAATCCTTTCACTAGTACATTTTGGCAAATATATGACTAAATGACTAAAAAATTTAGTCACACCACTAAAACGTTTGGTCACGTGACTAAAATTGATCATATTCTACTATTTTTTGTAATTTACAAGTATAGATGACTAAATAAGTGACTAATTTAGTCATGAGATAAAATCACAAGGACAACCAAATAAAAATGACTAAATAAACTACCAAATAAATGACTGAATAATTAATCGCTAATAATTAGTCACCTAAACAAAAATGACTAAATAAAGGACCAAATAAATGACTAAATAGTTAGTCACTAATAATCAATCACCCAGAGAAGGGTTTAGGTGGTCACAAATGCAACTTCAGGTTTCAAGTAAATGGGTATACTAGTCTAGGCTATCTACAGTCACATTTTTTAAATCCCTTATGTTATGTAAGTCCCCTTCATATCACGTATCTTAGGTTCCTATTATAATTGTGTATTAGTTGATTTTGAGAATAAATACATTGCACATGGTTTTAATAATTGACCCTTCATCAAATTTGAGAGGAGTTGTGACCCTTCATAATTGACCCTCTTTCCAAAAATCACAACACTTCATAATCATAGTCCTTTCAAACAATCACAACCCTCCATAATCACAATCCTTTCCAAAAGTCACAACCCTTCATAATCACAATCCTTTCGAAAAGCCACAACCCTTCATAATTAAAACCCTTCCAAAAAGTCACAACCCTTCATAATCATAATCCTTTCATAAAGTCACATCACTACATAATTACAACTATTTTTGAAGAGTCACAACCATTCATAATTAAAAAAAGTTCAAAGAGTCACATTTTTTCATCATTGCTACCTTTTGAAAAGGTAACTTCCTTATTTTCTTCACATTCATTTTCTCTTCCATTAATCCTTCTTTAACCCCATCCTCTCTTTTTCTTTCTTTCTTTTCAAATGAACTCTCCTCCCTTTTATATCTTATTTTGAAGGAGTCACATCTATTTATTACATATCTCTTAACCTTTCATTAGATTTAGTTAATTTATATTATTTTATATTATATTATTTATTTACTTGTTTATTTTATGTTTATTATCACTTATGACTAAATCCTATTTAGAAAGGTAACATACTTGCTACAATATTGTCTCTTGTAGTTAATTTTATTTATTTATTCATTCATTGTAATTTTTTTATTATTTAATTTTTATTCATTTTAAATCTTATTTTATTGATTATAGATTATATCATATTATTATTATTTATATTTCATTTAATTATTATTTATATTATAATAATATTAATTATTATTTCTTATTTTTTATATTTTAATATTAATTATTATTTCTTATTTTTTATATTTTAATATTAATTATAATATATCATCATTTATTGAATAATATTCTATTATTTAATTATTATTAAATAATTAATAACACATTGTAAAACATTGCTAAGTTAAACTAGATCAAACAAAAAATGACGAATGTTGAGGATGTGGTCGCATTTCTAAGTTTCTTTGCAACTACCAAACATCATTGGCATCATTATTTTGCAAACAAGGAATTCCTTAAACCTATAGAGACATGCTATATCAATTACTTCATCCCATTGAGGATGATTGAGGTTCAAAAAACATTACAATACATAGGGAACAAAGCACATGGAAAGTGTCAAGGATCAATAGAGAAAGCAGTGTGATTAAGTTAATTTGGTGCCCACTGATCACTTTTGGGATCAAATCAAATATATCATTTCAATTGTTTCCCCTACCATGAGAGTGATTTACTATGATGAAATACCCTCTTCTAAACCTTTAGATATTTATGAGACCTTCAACAACATCCTTGGTGAGACTATAGCAACAACATGACAATATTCTAAATTTGTACCTATGAACAAAATGGAGTGTGTACAAATGAAAAATCTAAATTTGGTGCAAATGACGCTACTACATCATGAGGTATTCAACCGACCCTTCATTTCATTTCTCATGGAGAAGATTAACAATGAGAAAATAAAACAAGGGTTAAGCTTCATAGTTAACTTGGTAAAGGGTGGGCTTTTTATGATGTTGAAGGACAAGCATTCCCAAATCGAAGCACAAATCAGAACATTTTGTGTTTTGCATAGGTAGGTTCCTTGTTGTATGTTAATGTGAAGGATGATTTGTGCTTGGATTAATTATTGGGGTATTTTCATAACCAGACAGCGATGCAATAGAGAACTGTCAATGACACTTTGGGTGTTGTGCTACAATAATCTATCTAGACAATGGTGGTTCCTGCATTTGGAAATGAGGCTAAAGCAAGGAATTTGATTCCTTCTACAAGGTTAATTATGAATCTCAGCCCAAAATTTAGTTTTCAAGCGGTGTGTGGGATTCATCAGTAGCGGGCGCCAGATATTGGGATTGAATGCGCTGAGTTTAGGTTTGAGCCAGACAAAAAACCAGGAGGATTGCTTGCAGGACAAAGGAAATTTTCCATTACATGATGACTCTAATAGTAATCAGGTCTGGAATTTTTAGATACGCCTATCACTTGAAAGATGAGTTGATCGATACTATTTCTACCTAGATGCCTCTTGGAGGCCAAGTGACACTTGATCCTGGACATGGGTATTCCTTTAATTCTTTGTTTGAAGTAGTTGTGAAAAATTATAGTGGTGTTTGGCATTGAAAGTGTGAAGTTTTTTCTTTTTTACTTTTCATTATTTTTTCATTAATTTGTTTAAATTTTGAAGAATTATATTAGGTGTCTCTCTCTTCTTTAATCAAAATTTATGCGGATATTTTTTGTGATTGGGAAAAGTTAGAAAAAATGGAATTGGGGATTAATCTTCTATGAAGGTGTTTTAACCTAATTGCCGCAATTAGGAAAAAAAGTTTAAAATTAAGATAATATGTCGGTATTCCAGTATAATTGCCAGTTCCAAAAGAATATTAGAATTGGGGATTAAGCTTGAAATTTTGAGTTTGAACTTCTTATATGGGTGTCTCTATAATTTGTAATTTGAATTCATAAATAGATGTTTATGACACAAACAAAAATTCCATTTTGCAACAGTAAACTTGGAGTATTAACCTCACAAAACATATCATATTTTCATGCTGAGAAAGTAGAAAATGTTATTTTCTATGCATTTAATGCATCACCAGGTAGAAATGGCTAGATGGAAGGCCAAAAAGATTTGATTTTATATATGGAATACAAGCAATTATATATACTTGATATGTTAGAAAAATTAAACACCTCCCTTGAAAATGAAATAGAGTCATTGTACACTAGATGACAAAAACAACTACCACAAAAATGGATCAAGATGATATTTATTGGAATATATCTAACAACTTAAACCTTATTTACATGAATTTTTTCCTTAATTCTTGAATCTAATCTTATAGAGCTTCTTTTGATTATGGATACCTTTTAGTCCTTAATACTTAGCCAAAAGAGGTCAACTATTTGTGCACCTTTGATTTGTACTTCTGATAGTAATGTGTTGCTACAATGGTTGAGGATGTTTATCCTTTCAACAAAACAAACAAGAACACACTATAATAATATGCCCTATTTATACCAAAGAGCTTTGACCAATCTCAATTTTCTAGATAATTTTATGATAGACATCCTAGCCAACAAATTCCAAAAAGTAAATGCATACTAAGACTAGGGAGACACATCTTGAAGAACTGCAACATAGTTAGCTTCATATTTTTTTGATCTGGTTTGTCCGGTGCTCATATACTATTTTGAATTTATTAGAATGTCTGGTATTTATGCAAAAAAACTTTCTACAAAAGGTTATGAACTTATCATTGCAGGCCAGAAGATCCCACTAACATGGGGAGTACACCTAATCGCAGGGGGAGCTATCCAACCATAGCAAAAGAACAATAGTTCTGCTTACATGTTAAGAGAGAATTCCCTCCTTTATGCTTATGTGCCACAGAGAAAT
Source organism: Chamaecyparis obtusa (assembly GCA_027943335.1). Classification (NCBI taxonomy): domain Eukaryota; kingdom Viridiplantae; phylum Streptophyta; class Pinopsida; order Cupressales; family Cupressaceae; genus Chamaecyparis; species Chamaecyparis obtusa. Next base: position 1,270,684 of record BSBK01001337.1, on the reverse strand, counting down.
TGTTCCATCAAAGTTGTACCAGACACACATCTGGCCTCATTTTCTTATTTTACAATGTAATTTGGCTAGGGTAAGCCTTGGCTATATTAATGCAATTTTGTTTAACAGTAGCAAATTCTATCAAACTTAGCAATGGCCAAATACTTCTTTTACAATATACTAATACTTTTTATCATCAACATTGATAAAGGACAATGTTTTCTTGGAAAATACGTGTAGGTGATGACATCTTTGATTCTAAAATCACCTGCATTTGGAATGGAAAGACTTTTCTTTAAAGATAGTAATAGAGGAACTTTGTGAAACCATTTCTAGTTCTAGATCATTTTCTACTTGTTGGGGGTTACTGCTCATATAAGGACAAAATTGCTTGCTCAACACTACTTTCATTCTAGTAAAAAATTGACTAACTTTATATAGATAAAATATTTTAAGCTAAAGATGAAAGCGTTTGGAAAAAATGAATGTTACAACAGTAAATATAAGTAAAATACATTTCATTCTATTTCATGGTTCAATCTTCACTCTTGGATTCCAAACTCCCAAATGAGACATCTTTGAGAAAATCACTAAACAAATAATATATTTTATTCTATTATATGGTTCAGTCTTTACTCTTGGATTTAAAACTCCCAAATGAGACACCTTTCCAAAAATACTAACCAACCATTATGAAAAGCCAAAGTGGCAAGTAATCCACATAAATAAATCTGAGCTCTACACGGATTACAACCAAAGCTTTGCACTTGTTTAAAAGCCCATACAAAGGTAAATACACATGCAGTAAATGGTAAGATCAACATTACATTATTCTGGAATTTGTACAATAATTGTATTGTGCCCATGTTTCTGTCAAAGCAAGGAATACAAATTTGGGATGAAAATCCAAATTTCACAATGTGGGGAGGAAAAATAGCTACAAGGTTAAGGCCTTAATTAGTAAAATAATATCACACCATTTCATTCACTATTGTCTGTAGTGCTTATGCTCCACTTTTCCTAAACAGAAGTGGGTAAAAATTTAATGTCTCTTACTTACCATCTACCTTTAACTACATGTTTTTTTGAAAGATGTTAGATATTTATTAAGAAATGAATACAACCAGACACTACATAAAGCATCATAGAGTTAAAAACTTTGTAAAATAGTATCCATTTCAGGAATACAACAATATGTTGCACAAATCATCCCACAGTCAACAACTCTGCAAAACAGTCGCCATTAACGGTATACAATAATATGCTTCATACATCATCCCACTATTAACAACTCTATGAAACAACAACCATTACACAGTAATATGTTGGATACAACATCTTACATTTAACAACTCTAGTAATCTTAGATATGGATTTCTAGTCTATGCAACCAACCCGAAAGTGATTAAAATGTGCATTTAGAAAATATAGTAATCTTCAAGTGAACTGAAATAGATTATGTTTTTAAATTAATTGTATTTCATGAAAGCGGCTAATCAAAGAACAAATTTTTTTCTTATTTTATAGTAAAAATGTTGCCTTTGAAATATATTTTTCGCAAAGGGTTACCAATTGACTTTTGTTTCCCCAATTTAGTAATGTTGCATTCATAAGTGGCCTATTTAGCTTGAGAAATTGCTAGTCTTCTGCCTATTTATAACATGAATTAATGTCATTGAAGCAATATTATAGTACGTACAAAGAGTTTACAAAGTTGATAATTAGATGTGTTAAGATCTTAAAACTTATTGTTGATGGACAATACAAATATGTACCTAATTTATCACTTGTTTGTTTGCAGCATTTTCAAGTCCAATACATATTGACATTTAAATCTACAACTTGATATAGTGTTTTTTTATATTATATTCCCTCTTATGTGCTTCAGTGTTAATAATGAGAAATCTAGTGTGAAAACCCTCATGAATATAATAGGAAAGGCTATGGTGAGTTCATGTCCCATTTTTTACAACTGATATATCATTTTTTAGTTGTCTAGAAAGTGCAACTATTATTGTAAAAGTTTTTTCAAAATATTTGTGAGCTTACAATATAACAATTCTATATTTATTTGGATTGTATATGTTTATTAAGAGAAGTGCATCTGTTTATATTTCAAAAACTGTCCATTCCTCAGCATAAGAATTAATACGACTCAATTCAAATGTATGATCATACAATAATCTAATTCAATAGCTAAACGTGACACGCTTATCTAAAATTTTGTATAAAGTGTTAAGGATAAATTTGGGTCGAGTTATTTGTGCTCCTGCTTCGTAATTTTAAGAACTACTCTAATGTTGGTTATCATTCTCTACAGTCCTCGCATCTTTTTCGATAAAAAAACATATTTTCTTACAAATAAGGAAATAAATGCTTCACAAATAGAGTCAATGGCTCCACAACATAGTGTACTATCCCAACATACCTATAGAACTCCTTTCCATTCTGTCTCCGTCATTTCAACTTGTCTTTTTGTCATGCTGTAAATTGCAAATGTTTTCTCAAGACAACTACATCACTCATTGAAACATTCCAGTGTTTCCAAGTCAATAAAAAATAGACTGAGTAGAACATAGGACCATTGTAATAGATCTAACCATAAAATCATGGAGTGACTTGGAATTCAAATTCTACACAAGTTACAACCAAGACATCATTCGTAATTGGAATTTGAGAGAAAAAGGCATTTCACTTTTATATTATGTGAAGTTAGTTTAGCTGAAGTCCACTAGAAATAAAACATGATTTTAATCCAATTCAAATCTAGTAAGTTTTTTTCTTTTGATCCAAACACCCTCAGGCAGAAATAACACACAGTCATAAAAGCAACAATAGAAAATAGAAAATAGTACACTCAGATCAGCATTATTGTTGCTGCTCTATAGTACACTCAGATCAGCACTGTTGCTACTGCTTTTTCTATTATGTCATAATTTATTTGAATAGTTTTCAAGAGTATATTCCTATAGCTTCATAAATTTATGCAAATGGAATCTTTAGATAAGTTTCCTTAGGGCTTTGCAGATAGACCTAGATGTTGATTGGCATCTGGGAATCATTTAATTACATTTTCTATCTGAGTACCCCTAGTATGTGTTTATATTTGTTCCTCTTCAGTGTAATTATGCACTTACGGAATGAATTTCTTGTGTATTTCTAAGTTTCTTCAAGGTACCAAAAAAAAGATAAAGATAAAGATTTTAATTTTATTTTCTGCATTGTGAACAACAATAAACAGTATGTTCATTTTTCTTTACAAGTCAAATTGGCTTAGATATTCATAATTATGTTGATTGCTTTGTTGTACGGTGAATGTTTTTTGATATCTTAGACCCAATTTAATTTATTTTAAGGACAATTACTGTAAAACTTTCATGGAGATCTTCTCTGGCTTGGGCATATTCTTGATCGTCTACCTACATGTCTGACTCCTCAGGCCTTATCACCAGACATGCCACTTCAACTTGCATCTGAAACACTTTCAAGGATGTTAAGGGCTCGAGTGCATCACCATTGTCAAGGACATGTATGCTCCTTTTAAAAAAAAAATTGCAACACTGAGTCATGTTTATATAAGTTGATCTGAGGTGACAAAAATTTATCTCAAAGCATTCAATTGGTGTTACCATCACTTGAGGAACTACAAGCAGAGTAGCTGAAAACTCCTTTGTCCTTCCTTGGGTGTGTGTATTCCCATATCCAATTTGGAAACATATCTGATATGACCCAGATACATGTCAAATATTGTACCAATGTGTACCCAAAAAAACATGATGTTCCAACCTTACCGAATACTCTGCGATTTGTTTTTTTTAAATAAAAAAATTGACATAAATCTTACCAAATTATATTTAGAAAAACTTCATTAATACAATTTTATTTTTCTTTTTTTTGGTATAAACAAAACCTACACCAAATGAGAAAGACAAATGAAATGTTTTTTCTATTCAGCAACCCATTTTTTGGGTTATCTTCCAATGCAACTCTACCATTTTTTCATATTGTAAAGTGTTAAATTAACTTATAATTATTTATGTGTCTATATTGCTTTTGAAGTAATGAAAATCTCCTCTAATAACTTAGAAATTTGAGTTAAATATATAGATATGTGTTTTTTATTAATGTTGTATCCAACTGTATCCATATTGGGGGTCCTAAAAAATGGTTGTATCCATATTTGATATTGTATCCATATCTGTGTCCATGAAACTTTGACTACAAGTTTCCAGAACCATTTTCACAGTTAATCAACTCTTTTTGCATGAATTGTATATATTTTTTGGCAACGCATATTTTAGCATGCATAGGTGTGGCACTGTGCAACATAAGCAAGCTTAGTTGAGATGAATTATAGGTTTCCTTGTGAATGATGGAAATTATTTAAAACCTCTAATGCTAAATTGTGGGAGTATGTTACTTCAGTTCTTAAGATCAAATAATTAAAACAATCTATCAATTTAATTGTTATGAAGTTGCATGTCGCATGGAAGAAGAAGAAATTGTTATTTGAGTACTTAGGAGTTTATTGGAATAGATAATTTACAAATGGCAGGTGCAAAATCAATTTCATCATTGTCCACCAGCATTCTCTTAGTGTGAAGTTAATGCTCTTGTTACATTTTTAGGTTTGTCTTTGGGGGTTTGGTTTACAATTTTGTGAAAAAAAGTGTTGGGGTTGTGTTTGTTCATACAAAAACATATAAAATTTGTAGGCATCCTTATTTGTAGTCTTCAATCAGAAATATTAGAGGCAATATTTTAATGTACAAGAATATTTATAAGCTTCATGCAATATTAACAAAAGTTAATTATAATATAGTTAGTAATAAAATAATACTAATAATTAATATTACTATTTATAATAATAACATTTGCAAAATGAGTTGTTTGGCTTTGCATCTATAGATTGCATTTGGTTAAATGTTCTGATTGCAAAAGATCAGAAGGAAAGAGCACAACAACAAAAAAGAAGCATACAACAATGAACTGCCCAAAAAAGGGACTACATGGATAGCAGCACAAGGGACAAAATACCAGCCCAAAAGATAGCAGAAAACACAAAAAACCAGCATTGGATTCAATCTGAGCATCCGCATACATAACCCCTTCTTTTTCATTAAGAGTCTTCTCCATTTTGGCCTGGATATTGTCCATCTGACCAATGACACTTTTTAGCTCATCAATATTCTTCTTCATAGAAGGGGATTTTTTCTTGTTGCTCCCACGGGTTCTAGAACTGGGGCCTCCACTATCCACCAGGGGATCATTTTTGTGATCATTGTCCTCCTCTGGAGCTTTATCCAGCAAATTGACCAAGGCATTGAGGTTAATGCTAGAGACCTTCATGTTGTCCTTGCTATGTTGGAGGATGTCAGTAAGAGTTCTATCAACTTTATCCATTCTTTCATGGATGTTCGCAGTAGGGGTGTTAGAAGTGTCATCCTTAAGAAAGGTATCCACTTTCTCCTAGCAGTTAGCATTATTTGCTTCAAGTTTCCTACACTTCAGGTGGAGCCTTTTTATCTCATGGAAGCACCATTTATTGAATCTGAAGGAGTAGAGAGCCCCAGCTTTGGCAGTTTGCAGAGCACCAGTAGTAACTTCCTCTATGTCATCAAAGTCTTCAAAAATCAACTTAATGGAGGACTCTCTGATTCTCCTCTCACTGGAATCCTCACTACCATCTTGAATATTGTCCTAAGAATATTGGGAAACATGCACATCATGCCTCATACCAGCAACAAAATCATCCATGATGGGAACCTCCTCTTTGTGAAAGTCCCTGTCAATTTTGTGCTTATCGGCATACTAAATAGCAGTATCAACAAGATCTTCCAAGCTATGAGAGTTGTGCATCATGGCTTCTTCTGAATTGGCCTCATCAATAGCTTTATCTTTCAACTTAGCCACACCTTCCTAATTCTTGTTATCCAGGTCCTCTCTCTCAGGCATATCCTTCTTATCAGTGCACATAGGAGCAAATCAGCTTCCCTAGGATGGGAGTCTCCTATATCCTTCTGGTGGGCTCCTTCATCCACTTGATTTTTAATCTTTGTCATCTTCTTGTTTTCCTTATCAAAATCCTTAATGTTAATCTCCTCCTTACCACCATGGGGGGAAGTGATGTCATTAGAATCATCACTTTCCTCCTTATCCCTATTAGGGCTCTGCATATTTTTATTCTCTCCAGTCTCACCCTCTTCAGAGTCCTCAGTCTTGTCCTCCTCAAAATAGTCACAGGCATCAGTCTCCCCCAAGCAAATTTTCTTTGAGGTACTACCCATATTATCTTCAGCCTTCTGTTTAGCAGAGCTAGACTTGGGACTCAGAGGACTTTTGAATAAATTCCTTGCATGCATATCTTGAAACCATGGAATTCCAAGAGACCACATGTTATTGATATTTTTTGTCAAACAATTCACATGCCTTATGTATGTTTGCACACTAGGCATAGATATCTAGTAGGCCATCAAAAATTTTTAATGCTTAAAAATAATCTGCTATCAATTTTTCTTTAATGGATATCCATACCTTAGTTCACATACTGAAGCTTGACTTGAACTTGATAACTAAAAAAATGTATAATTATACACAATACAATTATATAAAATGAGTGGTGAGGATTTGGTAGTGTCTTTATAGTAAATTTAAGGTTCAATTCCCCCACCACCAAACCCAAATGAAGGATTGCAAACCATAGGGCATGGTCAAGGGTTGTAGCCTCTGCCTCCAAGCTCAGATGAAGGCTTTCAAAACTACACAAACTATCATGGCACGAGCTATTTTCATAAATTTCTTAAGGCAAAAAGTGTTTTTTGAGTGTAAAAGTTGCATTTTCTCCACATTTACTTCATTTCTTTAAAATTCTTGAAGCTTCACAGAGTGATAAGAGAACCATTTTATTTATATTGTGCAATCATTGTATTCGATGATACCACAAATTTTTGAGGTGTCTTGTCAAATAGTTCACATGCTTTGTGTAAGCTTTCACATTTTGCCTACATATATACCAGGGCATTTTCAAATACAATATTTGACTAAAAAATCCCTTTCATTTATAGCTTGATAGATGACTATATGACAATCCAAGGCTCTTATGTCAGCATAGGTTAAAGCATGCTGGTAAAAGTGAACTGAGAGGTTTAGATACTTGTTTGTCGCATTTGTTGAAAGTGTCAATCCTTGTAAGGATACTAATGTTTTATGTTGGCTACAAATAAGGAATCTCATGAGAAGAAATCTCATTCTGTTAGATGCAAATAAATCTAAAAACAGAAAGGATGAATCAAAATTGAATGCCAAAAATAGAAAAACAAGATAAATCATAATAGATGATGAGTTCACCATGGTAGGAGCAAAAGGTGATTAAATACAGGATAGGTCCACCCAGGTTTTTCCTTGATGAACACATAGACCTTTTGTGGAACCTTGGTCAGAACCCCAAAACTTGGATCCATATTTGGGCTAGATTGGACCTTAATTTGCAAGTCTAGCTGACTGAATTGGTAACACGGTAATAGGCAATGTGGAGAGTCTTTGTGTATACTTCAATTTACCATTTTTTAATTGGTCTGTTCAACATCATTATGTGCTAGAAAACATGGATGGTCTGGGATTGAAAATGATTTGATACCCTCCTGATGCATACACATGTAATAAACTTGTTCCTTGACCAATTTAGTGATTTGTGTGAATTTAACCTTTGTTAGAAGACATCAACATTCTGGGATTGTAAGCGGACACTTTAAACAATCACCGTTGATATTGCCCTTTCTCACTTTTTATGCTACTATAGCAACATTTTTTATAGGGTTTTCTATGAATTCAATAAATTATACAAAGATTATTACTGATGGTGCTTGGAAAATATGGAAATAAATTCTGGGTAGAGGAAATCACATGAAGTCATATATTGTTTGGACATTATGTTTCAAATGGTGTTATAATATTTTTATGATCATGAAGCTAATCTAGGCATACAACAAAAACTATTTTCTACTCTATTACTTCTTGAACCCAATGCCCTCAAATGAAAATTTAGAACCCTTTTTGTGAAAGACAGGGTGATAGAAATTGCTTGAGAGTACCATAGCTCAAACTTATAGACAAGAATGAGATACACAACATACTCTGGTCATAAAGTTTGAATGTTGGCATAGATAGTTTTAATTGTATAACTAATCAAGTGTTTGCTTGTGGGATCATAGCTTTTAAAAAAATAGTATCCTGAAACTTTTTCTATAGCTCAAATGAAAAATGTGTAAAAGTGGCAAGGAACATAGGTATAATTAAAAACTTGTATTCATTAGTGTACACACTCAAATGGTGCACTTCTCTAAGTCATTATATCCAAGGGAATCCATGAATGGGAAATCTTAGAAAGTGACCTAGAGCTCTCTATGCATGGAGTTGCAAGATTATTTGATTGCTCTCAGCTAGAGCTATAAAGCTTATGACCTTGCTAGTCAACCACACAATGAGAGATTCAAATGAAGACAAGGGCAAGAATGCCAATATCCCCAAGAATCACTATGAAATACAAATGCAAACTAGATTAAGATGAATATGCAAGCTAAAAATGAGAGATGCAAGCTAAGCTATGGAAATGAAATTACAAACTATGCTATGCAAAGGAAAGTACAAGTATTACAAAGCCTTCCTAGTTAAGCTATGTGAGTTACTCTAAAGCTTGAAAGGAAATCTAAACTATGAAAGCATAAACATGAAGCTACTATGCATGAATGAAACTAAGAATGAAATGTAGATGCAAAAGCCAAGAGTGCTCCAAATCTTCAAAAGCTCCAAAGTGACCTAGAAAACCTGCAGTATAACATTAGTATTCAAAAATGCATATGAAAATGAGGAAGAGAGCTCTTCTTTTATAGGAAATGAGAAGGAATGGACCATGGAGATTAAGAGGCAAAAGATTTAATCAATGATGGAGCATCAAAGAGGAGCAATCTATGTGCACAAATATCCTCCAATGAGAAAATAAGAGTTGACTTTTGCGTCCATATGAGACAAAAAGTGATTTTCTTCTTTTTATAAAATAAGAATAGTACTTTATTTGTGCAACTTAGGATAAGAAGAAAAGGTGGGGGGCTTTTTATTTATTAAAAGGGGAGAAAATATTCCTTTTAAATAAATAAAGACTTTAGGATAAAATGGTTAGCCCAAGGAATAATCAAAAATGATAAAATAGGATTTGATCAAGGAAATTGATATATTTGAAAAATGTTGATTTTTGAAAATATTGATTCAGGGATTTGATAAATTGCTAACTGGGGGCCCAAAGTCTAGGGGACCATTTTAGGGTGCATACATTTGCCCCTCTTTGACTAATGTGTGATCATTTTAGGAACACGTGTGGTCAAAGAAGAATTGAAATGTGAGATCTATTTGGGATCACAAAACAATCCAGACGTGTGATCATTCTGGGAACACATTAGGAAAAAAATAAACTAGCTGAAAGACAAGACCAACACTGTTGTTGTTAAGTGATAGTTAAGTCTGAAATCAAAAGACAAGATCAACACCATTGTTGTTAAGTGCTAATCGGGTCTCAAAATAAGAGATAAGAATCGAAAGACAAAACCATCACCATTGCTGTTGAGTGATAATCAAGTCTCAAAATAAAAATCTCAAGCTTAGCTGAATGATAAAGTTGAATCAAAGATTGAAGCTGATAGGTACTGCCCCCTCGAAATCAAAATCGAAATCAAGTAGAGGAGAAACAGTAAATTGATAATATTGATCAAAGCACTAAAAATCATGATCAAAGGTGAAACATTATAGGATAACCATCAAGCAGTGAAAGCATGCCCTAGTTTGATTGATAAAGTCAAACCTCAGAGAGATGACGCGAATGAAAATGAATGAAAGACTAGGAGGTTGAAAGAGATGGGGGGGGGAAGAAATGAAGATGCCCCAGTGAAGATCGAAGGATCAAGCCTCAAATGGTCAGCCAACTACGCAGAAGAAGGGGAAGATTTGAAATGCGATTTTGACTATCAAGATTAACTCAGATTTTGATTTCGAGTCTGAAATGAATAGAAAATGATGTGATATGAAAGACAAGAAGCGGAAGACATGATCGGGAAGAAGTGAAAGGTGAGCGCAGTTTGACTAACAAGTCCATGAAATATAAAAGGAGAGCTTTCTCCATATGCAAGATGCAAGACTAATCTAACATGAACCTAAAAATGCAAGCTACTATGAAAGTGGTTGACTTGCAAGGTCACAACGCCAATAGACATCCAATAATCATCATCGAGCTTTATTGGTAGTGTCGCAAGATCATACAATACACACTAGTATGACTATGGGTATATGAATATGATCTATATCTGATTGAAATGTGGGAATCCCACCTAGGCACCAAAGACATATAGGTCAAGATGACTAGTGCAGTGAGATTACCTAAGTTTAGTATAGCAAGATTATACTCGCATCAAGACATAAGGAAAGTCAAGATGACTATAAGTATGCACTTGCGTAAATAGACAAGGATAATACCTTGTAGATCCTAAGTGTCAAGTGGATCAAGCATAAATGCTAATGACAGTTAAGACCAACAAAATATACCCACAAGCAGAAAAAAGCAATAAAACATGTTCTCGTGCCCTCAGTCTTCTAGCTCAGCATCATCAAAAACTATCATAGGGAGAGAACACTCATCAAAGAAATCATCATAGACAACACACAAAGAAAACAAAGTCAAACAAGTCTCAACGAGTCAAATGTTTAAGTGCGTGTGTGTAGGTCATAGAATCAATCTTTGAGTATCACATCTAGTAGTGAGAAATATCGCATCATTCTAGACTGTAGGGTAGGATATCTGATAAGTGTTGAGAAACACTCGACGCTAGGGTAGTGTTGAAAAACATTGTTTGGGTGGTGTTGAAAAACACTGTTTGCAAGATGTCCTAAAGACTAGCGCATCCTAGAGACCAAAGCTAACATAGTTATGCCCCCTAGACAAAGACAAAGACCAATTCCAAACCAAGGCAAGAAGGTCAAGGCATGATGGAGAAAGGCTAAGTGTCGAGGACGCATGCTAAGAAACAAGGGTGCAAAGGCCTCAACTAGCGCCTGTTTCCAGGTTTTCACCACTTGGATATATATATATATATATATATATATATATATATATATATATATATATATATATATATATATATATATATATATAATTTATTTTCAATTTTTTTTTTTTTGTATTTTTTGCTACCAAGGCGCCTGTTTCCAGGTTCTCACCAAGGCACTTTTTCTATTTTTTTCATTTTTTTTCATTTTTTTTCATTTTTTGTATTTTTTCAAGACTTTATATGCTTTTTAGGATTTTTTTCAACATCATATATGAATTTTTTTGGTATTTTTTCAGGATCAATAAAAATATGTACAAAGGATGCCCCCAAATAGAATAGGCATCATGGGTAGAACTTCTTGAGGTGCAAAACATTAATAGGATCAAGGAGTTGTTCCCCCACTGGATCAAATAGTAAATAGGCACCTATACCAAAAGCTGCAGTGATAATGTATGGTCCAAGCCAATTAGGTTCAAACTTCCCTTTTTGCTCTCTATGTTGTTGGTTCTTAGGGTTTTCTCGCAAGATAAGATCCCCCACTTGAAATTCCCTAGGGCGAACCTTCTTGTTGAATGCTTTGGACATACGCTTTTGGTAGACTCTCATGTGATCAAAAGATGCTTTTCACTTTTCATCTAGAAGTTCTAGTTCCTGCAACCTCATGGCGCGGTAGTCTTCATCTGTCACTAAACCCTTGAGAGATACTCTAAGTGAAGGGATCTCTACCTCTAAAGGTAACATTGCTTCAACACCATAGGTGAGGGCAAAAGGTGTAGCCCCTGTTGGAGTATGAATACTCATTCTGTAGGCCCACAAGGCCAAATTTATCTGTAGGTGCCAATCTCTACCATTCTTGTGAACTGTTCTATGGAGACTCTTGAGAATGGTTTTATCTGAAGCCTCTGCTTGTCTATTTCCTTGTGGAAAGTAAATGGAAGATCAATGTTATTTTATCTTAAATTTCTTGCAGAGGTGTGTAAGGTCCTTGTTTTTAAACTGACCTCCATTGTCAGTGATTATTTTAGAAGGTATCCCAAACCGACAGATGATGTGATTCAAGATGAACAAAGAAATTGCCTTCCCTGAAGCAACAGAAAGTGGAACAGCTTCTACCCATTTGGTAAAGTAGTCAGTAGTAGTAATAATGAATTTATGTCCACCTGATGAGTTGGGATGAATCTGCCCAACAAGATCAAAGGCCCAGCGCTGAAATAGCCAATGAGAAATAGAAGGAATAAGCTCCCTACCTGGAGCATGAATCAGGTTTCCATGTTTCTGACACTTTTCGCATGATTTGGCAAAAGCTATAGCATCCATCTGCATTGTGGGCCAATAGTACCCATCCCTAAGCAACCTTCGGGCCATGGCAAGACCATTAGAATGTCCTCCACAAATGCCCTCATGGATGTCAACTAATGCTTGGTTGGACTCATCCTTTTCTAAACACCTAAGAAGTGTCCCATCTAAACCCCTCCTATACAAATCACTAGAAATAAGGGTGTGGTGAGAGGCATTTCAGATAAGGTTTCTTCTTTCAGAACAGTTGAAAGTTTCAGGAATAATGCCATCACGAAGATATGAGTAGATGGCACCATAACGGGATGACTCATGGCTAACCAAGGTGCAAACAACATGGCTTTTGGAGGAGTTAAAAATAGGGAATCATAGCTCTTCCACCAGGAATTCATATCTAGACTCATGTTGGTCTAGCTGAAGAAGAGAGGCCAATGTAGCCATAGCATCAGCTGCTTTGTTTTCTGCTATAGGGATTTTTTGAAATGTAACAAATGTGAAATACCATCGCAATGAATCAACCATCTTCTTATAGGGTATCAGTTTGTCATCCTTTGTTTGGTATTCTTCATTAACCTAGTTGATGATCAATTGTGAATCCCCATAAATATGTAGTTCTGTAATTCCCCATTCTATGGCCATTTTCAATCCATTTGTCAAGGCCTCATATTCAACAATGTTGTTTGTGCATGAGAACAATAATTTATAGGATTTAGGAATAGTATACCCATGAGAGGAAACAAACAACACTCCTGCACCCGAACCATTTTGCATAAAAGAGCCATCGAAGAACATCTTCCATGTTCTTGCAGTCATGTACATTATGTGCTCATTTGGAAACTCAACCTGCATTGGTGTTTTATCTTTGATTAGAAAGTCAACCAGTTGATCTGCAATAGCTTGTCCCTTTATGGCTTTACGCTCAACATACTCGATGTCAAATTCTAAAAGAATCATCATCCATTTAGCAAGTCTACCCATGAGAGCAGCCTTACCAAGCAAGTATTTTAGAGGATCAATTTTGGCTATGAGGTGTATTGTATGTGCAAGCATGTAGTGACGCAACTTTTGTGAAGCAAACATCACAGCAAGGCAAGATTTTTCAATACTAGTATAATTGACCTCATAGGAAACAAGTGTATGACTGATGTAATATATGGCTCTCTCTTTTCCAGTATCATCAAGTTGAGCCAATAATGCCCCCAGGGAAGATTTTGTTGTTGATACATACAAGATGAGTGGTTTTCCTGGGATAGGAGGCATTAAGATTGGAGGATTAGCCAAATATTGTTTGATTTGATCCATGCTTTGCTGGCATTCCTCATTCCAGATACATTTAACCCCTTTATGAAAAGTTTTATTAAAGGGTTGAGCTCTATCAGCTAGTTGTGAAATAAACCTCCTTATAGACTGAAGACATCCTTGAAGACTCCGCATTTGACTGTTGTTTTTAGGAGGTGGCATATCCATTATTGCTTGAACTTTTTCAGGGTCCACCTCTATTCCTTTAACTAAAATAATGAATCCTAAGAGTTTGCTAGAGGTGACCCCAAATGCACACTTTTTGGGATTCAATCTGATTTGGAACTGTTCCATACGATCTAGAATTACTTCCAAATCTTCTAGGTGTGTATTCCTTTTCTTGGATTTTGCGAGGGTGTCATCCACATAGTCTTCCATGTTCTTATGCATCATGTCATGGAATATGGTGGTCATAGCTCTTTGATATGTAGCTCCGGCATTTTTTAATCCAAATGGCATGATGTTCCAATAATAGGTTCCCCATGCACAACTGAATGCAGTTTTCTCTTGGTCTTCAAGAGCTATTTTGATTTGATTATACCTGGAAAAGCCATCCATCAAAGAATAGATCTCATAGCCCGTGGTCATATCCACTATCATGTCTATGTTTGGGAGTGCAAAATCATCCTTTGGGCAAGATTTGTTAAGATCTCTAAAATTTGTGCATACTCGAATGGACTTGTCATGTTTTGAAACTGGTACTATATTGGAAATCCATTCAGCATAATCGATGGCTTTGATAAACCCTGCACTGAGGAGCTTTTCTAATTCTACTTTTACTAAAAGAGCTATGTGAGGATGCATTTTCCTCAACTTCTATTTTACTGGTTTGATGCTCGGAGCTATGGACAAATGATGCATAATAAGACTAGTGTCCAACCCTGGCATGTCTGAGTAAGTTCAAGAAAAATTAATTTTCTTTCTTTGTAGGAACTTGGTATATGCCTCCTTTTCTTGTGTTGACAATGATTGAGCCAAATGGATTATTTGTGGATCCTCTGGTGTATTCAGATTGACTGGCTGTGTGGGCTCAACAAGCATTGAAGACCTATCCTGAAAATAGCTTGGAATATTATCAAGTACCCCATCCTTAGGCACCTCGGGGAGGTTTTCACCTTCGGATACGTCTTTTATTTTTACTTTTTTCAGTTTTGACACCGCCACATAGTGGTTTTCACCATCGGAACAATTATTCTTTTTTTTTTTCTTTTTTTTTTTTGACTGAGGTACTTGATATCCGGCTCTGTCATACTTGTAGTTGGTTCACTGGTGAAAGAGACTATGGGTTCAAGAGCGTTAAGGTAATAGGTTATCTCGTAGTCATTTTGAAAAGTCAGAAGTTGAGGCTCTTGATAGCACTGAGTCCAATCAATCAAGTGGGGATGAACAAGGGGTAGGTTAATGACTGGTTCGATATTGTGAATGTGGATTATGTCATCTCTGGTGATCGCAGAGTTAGGATTCATCAAGTATCCCTCTAAGGTACTCAAATTAGGACTTGTCCTACTAAGCGAAGCATCGTCCACTAAAGCTACT
The DNA here is from genome assembly GCA_027943335.1 of Chamaecyparis obtusa. NCBI lineage: Eukaryota > Viridiplantae > Streptophyta > Pinopsida > Cupressales > Cupressaceae > Chamaecyparis > Chamaecyparis obtusa. The sequence continues at coordinate 1,255,484 of BSBK01001337.1, read as the reverse complement.
TGTGGATTCCAATCCTCTAGTCCTACACTAGACTCGTTAGCTACCTCAGATTGGGAACTATATGTATGGACAACAACAATGTCCATGTCAACTGTAGAACAATCAGAAAGAGTCTCCCGCTCATACTTATGTGAATCTGTATCTGAATCTCGACTAGGATGTTTACACCACCCATATTTTTTAGGCTTTGAAGTAGAAGCATTAATGTCACCAAGGGTAACACCTTCTTGGATATCATTTGTATATTGAATATAATCTTCAACATGAGTTGCAATAGTAGATTGTTCTTGTTCTGAAATTGTTGGATCAATAACTGAAGCATCTAAATCTCCCCAAAGGAGATTGGTGGAAGGGATCCAATCTTCACACTTGTCTTGCTGATTTTGCAAATTGGGCACATAATTAGACTCATCATCACTATCTATGTGTGTGAAAATTGTACCTGATCTGTAGACACAACACTTCAGTAAAACATTACAGGTTAGCAAAAATCAAAATCGTGCAAAATTGAAATATAATTTAACCAAATGATTTACTGCCTTCTAGTAGGTGTGAGATTGATGTTCTCAGATTGCTATCAAGATCAGTGACCTAGACGACACCTAAATGAAGGATTTGAATGCAAAATTGATATGAAATATGAATGCAATTAATCTATTTTTTTGGATTTTAGATGCAATGATATGATGAAAACTGATATGAATCTAATCTATATGAAATTGATCTGCTAAAATGATCTAACAATGATATGAAAAAGAATCTAAATGAATGTAAAAAAAAAAACAAATTGATCTCACAATAGTCTTGATTCGCAATAAGCTTTGATTCTCCCAATTGCAATTCTCCAACGTGATTGTGCAAAAATATGAGATGCTTTGAGATGAGCTGAGGCTTTAATTTTATAGAAATCCAAGGCTTTGGAGGTGCATGGAAAAAAGCCATAAATCACTCAGATTAACTCAACTTGATTTTTGAGTTATCTAATAATAAAGATAATTTAATTCACAAAAACATGGAAATCATGCAAAAATAACTTTTTAACTCAAATTAGAGTTTAGATCAGCTTTTTGAACTTCAAAAGGATGTTGAGTTCTAAAAAGTCAACACTTTGCATTGATTTGCTAATTTGGAGTTTAACTGTTTCTTTTGAATGTGCATAATAATTATGAATTAATTAAATAAATAAAGTGATTTATGCTCAACTTAATTGATTTTTGAAAAGAAATAATTGATTTATGGGTAAATCAATTATTTAATCAAACTTTTATTAAAAACTATATTATTAAATAATGACAACTTGCTTTAATTAATTAAATAAAAATTTAATCAATTATTCATAGGATATTGGATTTATTGTCAAAATTAAATAATACAATTAATAATAGATAGAATTAAATTTAATTACACAATTAAGTGGCAAGATATTAAATCTAATTAATTAAATATGAAAATATTCAATTAATCAAACTTAGGATAAATGTGATTTATCACCAAATAATCATTAAATTAAAGATAATTAAGATAATTAGGAATAGTGCTAAGAATATTCCCCGATGCAAAATTTAAGATAATCAATTATGATTCGATGATGTTTAGATGTGCCTTAGATTAGGACTTCGATGTTGATTTCATTTGATTTGTAGATGTAGGAGGTTAATGAACTTATAGCCCATTTTTGGGGTATTACATTTTGCCCCTCTTTGAATTACTGTGCGAAGCGCAATGGTTCAAAGACAGTCTGTGTTTGATAGAGATATGAAACTGATTCGAAATTGATAATTGATATGAGACAGAAGCTGATTGATATTGATTTGATATGAAGATAATAGGTCCTGAATGACCAAAGATAATGTTCACTGTAGCAGCGATGAACTGAGGATTGCAAAAAAAAAGTATCAAAATGCCTGATTCCGAACCTTATGATTGCGAAGAAGTGAGTGACCGGTTCTAGACTCGATTGTCTTAGCAGAACTAGCAGGTATCACATCTGAACCCTTCAGTTGCCGAAGAACCAAGGAAATAACACTGATGAACCGATGGTTGCAAAAATTGATACAGTTTACAAGATTAGGAGAATACCAGATTGATATAGATCGATGAATCTGATATGCCCCAAATGATGATAGATTTGCCCTGAGCAATGAGGACTTTTGATGAATCAGCAACTAGATGTGGTTGTTGTCTTGATCACTGATGAAAGATAACAGATTCCAAATAAAATTAGATTTATAGACTTGAATGATGTGCAATACCATGCCCCCTTTGGGATTGAAATTGAAATCTGACAAGAAAAGTCAGCATTGATAGTTTAGAAGCATGTTAATTGATTTGAGAAGTGGTTAAACACGTCTAGGAATGTATTCTACATCGTTTAGAGGTCCAGATGACCAAGTTTGACTAGGTGAAACTATAAGTTGACCATAGTTGACCAAGTTGAAATTTTGATAGTTTGATGTAAGATAATCAATTAAGTTGAATTATGGATTTCTGTGATGATCGAAGGTCGAATATGCAAGCAGTAGACCGTACTGGGCCCAAAATTTTAAATCGCGATTTTGACATAATAAACGATCTCAAATTTTGATTTTGATCCCGAAAAAGGATTCTACTTGCTGTTTCGTTGGAAGAACCTTCGTGTGAGATTCAACTCTTGTTAGATTTGAAGATGCGAGTGGAGAATTGTTTAAGTATTGAAGTTCATTTAGCCATTGTGAGATCATGCAACGTGCAAAATGCAAAGAGACATGCAAAATGAAATGCAACCTAAGACCTAGGACCTAGTCACTAATCATGTGTCGATTTGTTATCATCATTGAACTTTTAGGTAACCGGATAAATCAATACAATGCCCACTAGCTATGAAACCATGGACATATGAATATCGATTTGTAATACTCAAGAACCAATACAACACCCACTGGTCCAAAACAACCATGGACATATGAATATTGGTTTTGTTTTCAGAATGTCAGATTAGATATAAGCACCAAGGCACAAGCACCAGGATAACCTGAATATCACATCCATTTTGATATAGCAATTTGCATTTAACATACACATCAAATAGTCAAGAAATCATTCTAAATCCAATGTGAATTACCTGTAGTAACCCTTTATCGTTCACATCCTTAGGTAAGATCGTGTTTCATAGTAGGAGAAATAACTCACTCAAAAAGACAATAGTTAGATCAAACTTCCTTGAATTTTCCTGGTATCAATGGTTGAGGTATGCATGGCCATCCAATTCAAGATAGAGGCTCTTACAATCAGACACCATTTCAATCCAGAATTTCCAAAGTTATTAGATTGTCACATACAAGTAGAAGACAAAGAAAAGATTATGCCCCTATTCATCACTCTCTAAATCCCATAAAGGACATCATCGAAGAGCTTGAAGGGACACAATATGCAAAAATCTCAATGTGAATCAGTAAGCATACAAGGAGATAAAAGCATGAAAAGCACATATTGTTTTCAGTTTGTGTTTGATTGTTGATTGTAGATGCAAAATCCTTTCTGGAGACGAGACAGACTTGACTGACACAAATGAAGCTTCAAAGGACTCTGACTAGATATGATACATCTAAGATACACCGGAGACCATAGGATATGACATTGATTGCCCCCAAGTTTGAACATTGATAGGATACAGACACTTGAGTAGATTGGTGGACAAACCGACTTATTGAAAACTAGAAATGCAAAAACAAACCGGGAGATATGTACAAACTAAAGCAAGACTAAAAGTTGGGAAAGACCAAGATTGCACTGATAGATGGAGCATTTTGAAACAAGTGGCGCCCGTTTGCCGGGTTTTCACCATCTTGGCAAAGATTCTATTTTTGCTACCAAGGCGCCTATTTCCAAGTTTTCACCAAGGCATTTTTTTCTTTTTTTTCATTTTTTAATTTTTTTTAATTTTTGATATTTTTTAATTTTTTAAGATTTTTTTCAGGACATTTTACCATAGACTGAATGCCTTAGGCGTAGAATTTCTTCAGATGGAGAATGTTGATTGGTTCTCGGAGCTTTTCTCCTTCAGTCGTTGAGAGTTGATAGGCACCAGAGCTAAAAGTAGCAGTGATTACAAAGGGACCCAGCCAATTGGGTTCGAACTTCCCCTTGCATTCTTGATGTGATTGATTTTTAGGATTTTCTCTCAAAACTAGATCGCCAACCTAAAATTATCTGTGTCTGACTTTCTTGTTATAGCCTCTAGACATTCTCTTCTGATATACTCTGAGATGATCATACGCTGTTTGTCTGTGCTCATCTAGTAGTTCAAGTTCTTGCAACCTAGACACTCTGTAGTCATCATCAGTTACTAGACCATACATTCTGATTCTTAGTGATGACATTTCAACCTCAATAGGCAGTACCGCTTCAGACCCATAAACTAAAGTGAAAGGTGTAGCCCCAGTAGGTGTTCTGATACTTGTTCTGATACTAGTTCTGATACTTGTTCTGATACTGGTTTTGATACTGGTTCTGATACTTGTTCTGATACTTGTTCTGATATTTATTCTAATACTTGGTATACTTGATAGCATCTTTTTCCATTTGCAAACTCCCAAGCAAGATCATATCATACAATCCCAATGTCTAGCAAGGTGGAGAACAAGAGGGATTGACAATCTGGTGGAAGAGATGGAAGACAAGAGAATGAAGGAGAATGAAGGGAAGAAATCCTCAAGGGAAAACTCCTCAAGAATACCCAAGCTAGAGAAAAAATTTCATGTAAAGGCACTTTTGGACAAGCAATGAAAGGCCAGCATAGGATAAGTCACAAAAGCGTAATGCCAATGAAGGATAGGATGTAGTCCAAAGGAGTAGACATGTCAAGAGGTTTCAAAGCATCGTTTTCTATTTTTTATTTTTTTTTATTAGATCAAGACCAAAGGGGAAAAGAATAGCGATAGACAAAAATGAATGGAGGAAGATGGATATGAAGGCTAAACATGAAAGGAATGAAAGCAAGATCATCGTAAGATAGCTCACAAAATAGCCAAATATTCGTGTATAGATCAACATTATCAAGATCAAAGAAAGAAGATGAAATGGATGAAATATGTAGAAGAACTACACATGATGCCTGATTGCCAGGTTTTCATCATGGTACTTATCCAAGGTGCCACAAGGGAGTGGTTTTCACCATAGGACAAATTTATTTATCTTTACTTTTGCTACCAAGACACTTGTTTCCAAGTTTTCACTAAGGCACATTTTTAATTTTTAATTTAATTTTATTTTTTTTAATTTTTTTTTGGAAGAAGACAAGTTTTTTAGATAATACTCCTTGAAAGGATAAACCATGATATGCCAAGGATTCAAAATGATATGCTCAAAGATGCTGATAGAGAAAGGAAGATGGAAGAGAAAATGGAGGATAAGGTTTTATGTAAAGTGAGTGAGGTTGGAAGATAGGAGAAATAGGCAAATGAGGAAAAAAGATAGAAGGTAGAAGGATAATGAATGGAAGGATCGTAAAAGGGTAGATGGAAAGGAAGGCAAGATCAACATCAACACACACCTTGGAGGGTGGTGAGAGGATGAAGGAAACGTGAATGAAGGAATACGTGAAGGAATATGGCGAATGGATAGCAGAGGTTGTGGTTTAGGCACATGGAATGGAAGAATATTTATGGAAGAAGATGAAGTGGAAGCCTTTGGAAGCTTGAATGTCAATTTCACTTTTTTCTCAACACCAGACTCTTTCAAGAGAGACTTTGGAATCCATATAGCCATAGGCTTTTTATTTCATTTTGATGATTTGGAGAGAATATCTTCAATGATAGATTTTGGAACCCATACTTGTCTTGTAGTTTTTTTCTTAGATATCACTTTTGACTTTATGTTTCCATGTCTATTAGAGGAGACATGGTGATCTTCTTTGTTTTTATGGATTCTTATATTGCTTCTTTTTCTTGTATTGAACATTCAAGTTTCTTCCAAAGGACTTGGGACTTGTGGAAGAGGGAGGATATGACTGGTTTAGATGGGTGGATGGATGAAAAGGATTCAAGGGTATGCATCTATGTTGATCTTGAGGAAAGATGGGAGATGAAGGGATGTAAGGACCCAAGATGGATGGTGAATTAGGAGAGTTAGGAGGGGAAAGTGAAAGGACATAAGGACCCAAGATGGAAGGCAGACATGAAGCCCTTAGTAGTGGTGGAGGAGGTCCAAGGATGGATGCAGAAGATGCAAAAGGATAATCAATAAGTTCATCAACATCTATATAGAAACCAAGGATATCAACATCTTTAGAGTGAGCATTAGGATTTTCAATAGAATCATGGATATCTTGAATATGAGCACCTTCTTTGATAGGATTTTTCAAAGCTTTCAAAGACTTAGGAAGAGTAGAAAGTGGAAGTGAACATGGAGTGGTAGAATAAGAAGATGGAAGACTTTGATCTTGACAAGGATCTTTGGATAGCATAAGCGCATAATTTTTCTCTTGATTTTCAATAGGCTTAACATTGGAAGGAACAAAACCATTTTTACCAACCTTAATGGAAGTATCATCTTTGGAAAGAGAAAGTGTAGTAAGGTTATTTTGATTGTCAATAAGCTCAACAGTGTAAGTAGTAGCTTGATCTTGTTTAGGAGAAGACTTAAGACATGGTGGAATACATGAAAAAGGGTGTGCAGAATCAAAAGAACCCTGAGGCGAATAAGAGACATCATAAAAAGGAGTGGATGACATGGAGGGTTCTTGATCTTGATCTTTCTTTATGTTCTTTTCTTTATCATTTTTGGAGTTCTCTTGACATGGAGCCACTTTTAAGGATAAGGAAGCATGTTGGGATTGTATGGAAGACTGTTGCAGAGATGGTGAAGGACTAGCTAAAGTAGGCATTATAGCATATAAAGGCTCAGGCTCTTTAGTTTTAGCATTATTGAAAGTATTTGCAGCCAAGTGAAGGTTAGCTTGAGTTTCTTTGAGAGGTAGCCCTGGAGGATAACTATAGGGAACCGCATGAAAATTATTAAGGCTTATGTCGGATGAAGGTTCTGTGAAAGATTTGAAAGACTCAGAAGCTTTAGGAAATGTACAGGTATTGGAGGAAGTAAGGGATGGAAGGGAACCATCACAAGACAAAGGTTCAACATTAAAATGATCTTGCTTGAGAGTGTAATCTTTATTTTCAGCCTGAGAGTTCTTAGAGGAGAGATCCTTATAGTATTGATGTTTCAAATCAGCACGGTACATTTTATATTCCTCAATAGAAGTAGATGTATCATCTAGATATTGTCCACAAAAGCCATCAAAATCTTTTTCAAAATCAGAATCATATGGATCACCATCACAATTTATCCAATGTGACATCCCATTTCTAGTAAGTAGGAACACACGATGAGGAGGACTCTTAGGAACAGAGGTGTCATAAGTATCATTATATTATCCATCATCATAGTCATCATAGTCTCCAAAGATGGATGTGTCACTCTCCGTGGAAGAGGTATCATAAGGATTGTCACATTGCTCATATTTTGTCTGGGGGCATGGTGACATGTACAAGTCTTTATCAAATGGAAAAGGGCATAGAGCTTCCATGGAGAACTCTTTAGGTTCCTTCTCTTTCTCAAGTTTGTTAAGTTTGACTTGCATAGCGTGGATCTATTTCGTCATAGCTGAGATTAGAATTTCTTCCTCATGTGTACTAATTCTTTAAGACATGTGTATTGATTCTCAATAGCTATTGCTCTATTTCTGACATAGTGATTTGTTCGACAGATTCTGGAAATAGGCTGAAAAAGCTAAATATCTGGCAATTTTGATAATTTTCTGACAACTTTAAAAAATTTCCCAAATGACACTCTGCAGACTCATACGATAGTGGGTATACTATGAAATGACAGTTGAAAAACTCGCACGACAGTTGGTAGCTAATCATACGACAGTTGAAAATATCATACGACAGTTGTAAGCAAGATTTTGACTTTTAGAATTTGACTGGCAGAAAGACTCGTATGACACTGGGTCCCCTATCATATGACAGATGGGCAGTAATAAAATGACACTTGACAAAACCCGTATGACTTTCTGACCTCCTGAGATGACTTTTGACTCCAGAAAGAAATTTTACTTCAGATTTTGTAAATTTTAGGGTTTTCAGATTTAGATTGTTTGCAAATTGTACTGTCCAGATTTGAGGATTGTAACAGATTTGTTCATTTTTAATAACTAGATAGATAAACAAGCACACAAAATAGCAAGCAAGTGATTTCAAGCATGTCTGAAAAAAATGAACAAGGGCAAAAGCAACCTTACGCATGAACAATCAAGTGACTTATTCGTTCTAATCCTTAGAAGCGCTAATTATGTATGTTCCAAAAATGTTTTGTAAGAATGCACATATACCTAAAAATGAAAATTTCACCTCTCTAAAGTTTTTAGTAATGGTTTGACTCTGCAACTTTTATGATCCAAAGGGGTGAACTCCAATCCCGGTGCACCAGGGTTTTGACACAATTTGAGAACTTAATCTTCAGGAGCTACTAGGGAGATCTGACAACCCAACAATGAACCATACCTGTGGAGATTTCTTCCACAAAGACATTTATATAGCGATTGTCACTACCATGATGAAAATGGCTATTACTGCTTGAGGTTCTGTGAACGCAATTTTCCCTATGAAGGGAGTGTCTGCTACGGTTAACCCTCTCTAAAGGTGACTCACAATAGTATACCACAAGGGGACTTGGCTCTAGATCCAAGTGTTTGACGCCTTTTCACTTTTAACCCAAACAAAGCAGGCAGATAAATCTGACAAGCTAAGACAAAGTTTTGCTTCACTAAGGTCTATGATGTCAACTTCACGTGATCTATCAACCTCTCCAGGGAGAGAATGTATTGATCAATAAGAGAAGGTGCACTAACCAATTTTGATTCACCAAAGCTCATGATGTCAACCCCACGTGATCTATCAACCTCTCCGGAGAGAGAATGTATCGATCAATAAGAGAAGACGCACTAACCAAGTTGAATGTGAAACGCACTAAGTATCCTCCCTACCTACAAGGATTCTATCATCAAGAAGGATTTCGCTAGAAATCCAATCTCTCAAGAATCACGAATAGTGTTCATAGGGCCTAATTACTATGTGAGCACAGATGTATGTTTCCAAAAGCAAATCTACCAAAAGTACCCAAAAAGCAAAAAGAGGAACACTTAACGCTTAAAATGAATATGAGATGAGTCCACAAGGTGGAACACTTAACACCTCACACAAGTTGAAAATGAGTCCCCAACTTAGAAAACAAGTGAGTTCCTAAAAGCATAAATGGGTTGTCAAGTGGAACACTTAACGCTTCTGTCCTGTTGACCCCTCCCCTTTAATGTGGCACTGACCTTGCAACCACAGGGTGGAATGAGGGGTCAGTGGATTAGCGAGTCCAATAACCCAAGATAGCAATCAAGATCAATCACAAGTATCTAAGACTACTTAATGAATCTTTAAGGGGTCACAATCTAGTATCAATTATGCAAGTGTGTAGAAATAGACAAAAGCATAAAAAGATGCACACAAGCCAGACACATAAGAGATTTATTTTAAGTCTAAATTGAAATTTTATTAGATGAAGGAGAATGCCTGGGATCCTCGCAATGCGCTTAGTAGATTTTACCTTATTTTTAGCAATTCTTGTTGAGCTTTTCCATGCAAGCAAGTGACGAACTCTCTAACAAGCAAACAAGATATGCAACATATATTCAACTTAAGAAAACCATAGGGTTAGCTCTAAAAATCAATTATTATTAGCAATAATAATCAGCAATTAACCAAAATGACAACTCATATCATTCATTGAACCATGTAAAAAAAAAGTGCATATCCATCACAAAACTTTTTTTTTTTTCTGCATTTGACCTAGTCAACAAGATCTGATTTTTTTTTATGACTTTGGCCACAAAAATAGAAATTCAAAATAGAGACCCCTGCTAAAAAATAGAGATATTTTCAAAAATGTAAAAATTTTAGAAAAATCTCTTCATTTGTGCCCTAGAGACCCGTTTTATCAAAATAGACCAATTTTTGTAAATTGACTATTTGAGCTATTATATTGCATCCAAATTTAAAACACAAAGAATGGACCCCCTGTAGAATTTAAAGAGTTTTTCAAAAATATAAATTTTTTTGAAAAATATGCTGATTTGCGTCAGATATTAATTTTTTCCAGAATTTCAAGAAAAAATTATTAAAAATTCAAAACATCTCAGAAAATTCTGAATTTTTTACTGTAGCTTCTCTAATATGTTTCCAACTTGCAAAAAAATTTCAGAGCAAAACTCCAAGCCATTTGGGAGATAAAATTAAATCTTTGAAACTTTAGGGTTTTAACTCCCCAAAAAAATCAAAACTAGCATGTAAAGGTGGGTTGCCCCACGGTGGGTGCCAGAAATGTGTGTGTGAAAATTGTACCTGATCTGTAGACACAACACTTCAGTAAAATATTAGAAGTTAGCAAAAATGAAAATCGTGCAAAATTGAAATCTAATTTAACCAAGCGATTTACTACCTTCTAGTAGGTGTGAGATTGATGTTCTCAGATTGCTATCGAGATCAGTGACCTAGACGACACCTAAATGAAGGATTTGAATGCAAAATTGATATGAAATATGAATGCAATTAATCTATTTTTTTGGATTTTAGATGCAATGATATGATGAAAACTGGTATGAATCTAATTTATATGAAATTGATCTGCTAAAATGATCTAACAATGATATGAAAAAGAATCTAAATGAATGTAAAAAATAAAAATAAAAATTGATCTCACAATAGCCTTGATTCGCAATAAGCTTTGATTCTCCCAATTGCAATTCTCCAACGTGATTGTGCAAAAATATGAGATGCTTTGAGATGAGCTGAGACTTTAATTTTATAGAAATCCAAGGCTTTGGAGGTGCATGAAAAAAAGTCATAAATCACTCAGATTAACTCAGCTTGATTTTTGAGTTATCTGATAATAAAGATAATTTAATTCACAAAAACATGCAAATCATGCAAAAATAGCTTTTTAACTCAAATTAGAGTTTAGATCAGCTTTTTGAACTCCAAAAGGATGTTGAGTTCTAAAAAGTCAACACTTTGCATTGATTTTCTAATTTGGAGTTTAACTGTTTCTTTTGAATGTGCATAATAATTATGAATTAATTAAATAAATAAAATGATTTATGCTCAGCTTAACTGATTTTTGAAAATAAATAATTGATTTATGGGTTAATAAATTATTTAATCAAACTTTTATTAAAAACTATATTATTAAATAATGACAACTTGCTTTAATTAATTAAATAAAAATTTAATCAATTATTCATAGGATATTGGATTTATTGTCAAAATTAAATAATACAATTAATAATAGATAGAATTAAATTTAATTACACAATTAAGTGGCAAGATATTAAATCTAATTAATTAAATATGAAAATATTCAATTAATCAAACTTAGGATAAATGTGATTTATCGCCAAATAATCATTAAATTAAAGATAATTAAGATAATTAAGAATAGTGCTAGGAATATTCCCCGATGCAGAATTTAAGATAATCAATTATGATTCGATGATGTTTAGATGTGCCTTAGATTAGGACTTTGATGTTGATTTCATTTGATTTGTAGATGTAGGAGGTTAATGAACTTATAGCCCATTTTGGGGGTATTACACTATCCATCACAACTAGGATAGGCGCAATATTTTTCTTCTGATTGTCAAAACCTAGGCCAACCATTGTCTTAGTCCTATGGCCAAAGAGAGCATGATTGAGCAGCTCAGCCTTAGCATCTAGTCTATGACTGAGAGGACCATTACCTGGGTAGCCCATATTATTGACCAAAGTATACCCTCTCCCATAGGTCTTAGGAGATGGGGAGAAATATTCATTATGCAGTTACTTTTCCTCCTTGTAGATCCAATCTCTAATGGCCACTTCTTCTTTTTCATCTTGAATGGGTACAGACGACTCCACAAAAGTGTCAAACAAAGTCATAGTTGAGGATGAAGGTCGCATCCCCTGTGAAGGTTTCCCATAGGACCTAGGTGAAATTGGCAACTTTGTGAAGGAATCAATTTGATAATCTCCCATACCAAGGTCTATGGATTTGAACTTATTCTGGCACTGCTCTAAATTTGCATCAAAATTTTTCGCTACTCTATTAAGAGGAACATGAATGCCTGCTAAAATGGCATTGACAGATAAGGTGCTATCACCTGGTATGCAGACTTCTATGCCATTGTATGGGAATTTGACACATTGGTGATAGGTAGACGGTATTGCTTGCATGTCGTGAATCCATGGTCTACCTAGCAAGATGTTGTATTCCATGGGTCCAGCGTCAACAATCTGAAACAAAACATCTTTCTCCACTGGGCCAATCCTAATGGGAAGAACAACCAACCCCTTAGAGCTTCTTTCTGCCTCATCATAGGCCTTTATTGTGATTTTCTTTCTTGTGTCAATTACTTCCTCTGAATATCCCAATGTTTTCAAAAGACTTAAAGAACATATATTGAGACCAACACCCCCATCAATCAACACACGCCTAACACAAGTTTTGTGGATCATGACTTCAATATGGAGGGCAAGATTGTGCGGATGGCTCAAGGCTTTGTCATCTTCTTCTAAGAATGTGAGGTAGTGAGGGCTAGCAAGGTGGTTAACCATGTGTTGGAATTGATCAATATCAATATTGTTGGGGACATTAGCTATACGCAAAGCATCCTCAAGGATACGCTTATGCCTTGGAGACAATTCCAGGAGTTCAAAAATGGAAATTTGAGCTGGTGTTCTTTGTAATTGATCAACAAGATTATAGCTCATCTCTGGATTCACTGTTGTTTTGGTGACATTTTTAGATGTCACTTGATTGGGTTTGGAATTAGGCCCCCTAATAACCATAGGACCTTAGTTCTGACTTCTAGTGATAGCATTTAATGCTTGGGATGATCTTCGAGAGTGGGGACCTCTAAGCACAATCACGGGGTCTGCATCAAATATAGGAGAAGAATTATCATCATGACCATAGGGATCTCTGTTTCCCATCATATTAACACTTTCTTCAACAACTTCAAGCATATTGATGACATTTTCCGCATACGTGTAGGTGTAGTTAATTATAGCTTTGCCATCTTTGGGTTTAGAGGTTTCCCCCTTATCATATTTAGGCAAAGGTTCCTTAAATGCTTTATGATCTGCATTGGTTTTCAAACCATCAATCTCAAGTTTGCCACTTTCAATAAGATCTTGAATGAGATGTTTAAGTTTCCAGCAGTTTTCTATGTCATGTCCAATGCCATTATGAAATATGCAGTAAGCCTTTTCATTCCACCAATATGGCTTAATGTCAGGTATGTGAAAATTTGTTGGATCTTGCAATCATGCAAGATTGTTATCAACAAGCATTTTGAAAACATCCTCATAAGAATCCCGAAGCTTAGAGAATTGTCGCTTTTCCTTTTTAGACTTCTCTTGATATATTTGTTTATGCTCTTATTGGTTAGAGGATGTATTAAGCTTCATGGCTTGAACTACACTAGATAAATGAAGGACACCTTGATCCTTTGGCTGGTTAGAGTCAACAACTTCGTCATTGACTACTTGCTTATTTTTATTCCAGTGTGAGTTCTTGCCTTTGTCCTTATGATGGTTGTTATTATTTTGACTATTGTTGTTATTATGTTGTTTAGTCAAAATACCTTGCTCTTTTAAGACATCCTCTATTCTACATGTGGTTTCGACCATGGTGTCGAATGAATCAAAGACCATCTTCCGAACCTCATACTGCATCTCAGGTACTAAATTGCTTACAATGATATCAATTCTCTCCTATTCATGAATTGTTCTAGAATATCGGGAGCATAATCATCTCCACCTTTGCAAAAATGTAACAAAAGATTCCCCTTGATTTTGTTTTAAATGACACAAATCAAGCATGGTGACTGACCTTGATAAGTTATATGCAAAATGTTGCACAAATCTGTGTACCAATTCTTTGAAAGTTTTGACAGGAGGGGTAATGTTGGTAAACCACTCCATAGCTTGCCCCTTTAGACTCCTTGGGAATAATCTCATTAGATAGGAATCCTCATGGTGAAATTAAAAACTCATGATGTAAAACTGTCGCACATGATTGTGTGGGTCACCATTACCATCATATTTGTCATATTGAGGAAACTCAATTTTCCTAGGAAAATCTTTCATGCTCACACTTTTATCAAAAGGATTAGAACAAACAGAGTCAAGGTTGAAAGAACTCTTGGGAGCCATCATCTTCTCCATCATTTTCTTGAGTTGTTTAATTTCCTCTTCTTGTGAGGGGCTCTATTTCTTGATCTTCCTATCCACATCAAAGTTATAAGGGACCCTCACACCCTTGTTGATTAAGCTCTCTAGGAACCTATCTTTATTTTGCTCGACATATTTCTCCACATATTGTTGAAAAAGTGGTTCTTGTTGTACTCTCATAAAGTCTTGAGCTTCATAATTTTCACTACTTCATCCATGTTGAGAGCCATGATGAGCTCGTTGGGAGGGTTGTCTTGAGTTCCTAGGAGGCGTCTGTCTCCTATAGTGAGCATGTTGTAAAGTCCTTCCTCTAGGACTAGGAGATCTTGAAGGAGTCCTTGACCGCCTTCCACTTCTTAGAGTTCTTGGGGGAGTAGAGGGTGGAGAGTTGTTTCCACTGTTGGTACCCCCATTGTTAAATTGATTGTTGAGTTGTTGGGCCAATATCCTATCTTGTTCCTCTTGGAATGCTTTTCTCTCTATGTCCAACAAATCTCATTGTTCCTCTTCTAGAAGCCTAAGTTTTTCTTCTTTTGCAACTTGTTTTTCCCGCTCAATTCTTTTTAGCCTCTCACTTGTATATCTTGAAGTTATTTTTAGCGGGGAACTTGGTCTTGAACGGTTGAACAAGTTAGCTGTGTTCACATGAGCATCATAAGATTGGTTGTTTTGGTCCTAATGTTGTGACTGTGCATCTTGATGAGCTTGTGCATAATGTCTTTCGGCTTGTTGATAAGCATCTAGATATCTTGAATTAATAGGAGGTGAGTCAGGTTGATTGTCATCTTCGAATGACATGTTACCCCTATGTCTTTGGAAAATGTCATCAAGAGACTGATCCATTATTTCTCTTTGTTGTTTGGTCAAGGTGTAACTCATATCCATATTTGATTGAGAAGGTGCTAAAGAGGTATTCAAATTTCTCTCTGGATCAAAACAAACTTTAGAATCACTCTTAGGGGATTGATAAAAAATGGGTTCCTTTCCCTTTCGATGTTGACAAGTCTTAACTAAGGGCAATTGATTGAAGACAACTTGAGGTCGTTTCCCTTGACTAACTTGGTACCTTGTTGTAACTGACATGAAAGAAAAAAAGATCCTTGGTGGTGAGATGACCTCACAAAATGTCAATACCAAACTAGGATAATAAAAGTTCTCAAATGTCCAAAAAGAGATGGTGAGATAGAAAATTGCAATAGGAGTAAACCAACACCGTCAAAGAGGTGCTTAAATCAAAGGATTCCAGTATCCTTGCACATATGAACCAAGAGGATAGATTTACTCAAATTATATAATTGAAATTGATTTTTGATGGAAATGAATTTGGACAAAAGAGGACTGAAATTCTCCAAGAATGTTACCAACGAATCTAGAGATATACTTTTTCAACAAGGACAATTTTTTTTTAACTTGGCAATTCCACACAAGATGAATTTGTAAAATCAAAGAAAATTAATCCAAGAGGCCTAAAAATAGTAGCTCAAGGTACAGACAAGTTTCCAGTAGCAGAATAAATCACCCACTTAAAGATCTGGTCAACTAAAAGCAACTGACAATGGCTGAAACTGGACAAACTGCAAATAATTCTGGGCGATACTTTCTAGGCAAACAGGGTGATAGTTTATAGCGAGGTGATACTTCGCCTTAAGCTAGGTGATAGTTTCCAATAAGCCCGGGTGATAGTCCAGCAGGGGCAAACTATCGCGTGATATTTCTCTCCACAAGGCGCGATATTGTTGCAGAATTTAACCAGTGAAATGCAAATTTTTAGTTTTTGGGACTGTTTGTTCAAAATTTTCAGTTTGAGGTTTGATTTTTTGATTCCGATCACAATGACAGCAGAAAATTGACAAGTTTGCAAATAGTATGGGATCAAATGTGTCTTCAAACACTTGAAACAAGGGCAAAAGCAACCTTGCCAAGACAAATAATTGTGATATCAAAATTGAAAAATCTTATGAATGCTACCAAGATGTTTGATGTTTGAGAACGTTTACACGGGTAGATCACAACGAGAACACTTCAAGAACTTTCTAGCCTAAAAAGACAATGGCTCAATACTTAACAACTTGGCCCACACTTGATGCTCCCTTGCCTCACACAAAGTGGTTGCCCACAATAGATATTGGCTTTGTCATGCAAGTGCCAAAGACACAACCAAAGGAACACATATGGTGAGTAATCTTGGGGTGATTTAGGTTATTCCACTTGGATCAATCCTTGCACCAAGAAGCTAAGCGGCAAAATAGGGTGGCCTCTAACTATGGTTCTTAGTAAGGGCTTCCATTCGTAGTACCCCTCTTGCTCCCCAAAGGGACTCCTTACCTTGCGGCAAGTAACGGACCTCGTGGCCTCAAGAGTACCTTAAGCATTCTTGCTCAATATTTTCCTCATGATCACAATCCCACAAGTACTCACATCAAGCGAAGACAAGCACTACGTCTACCAAGGTTTTGTGTCCTTGATAGCCTTCAGTTTATAGTGGGTCAGAATAGCCAACAATAAGCTTGTCCCCACTTGGGTCGTTCCTCTTGATTACTCAAGAGCAGGCCTGCTAAAAGATTCTAAAGATCTAAACAAAAAATAGATCAACTTATGAGATTCAAGGTTTTTGTTTCACCACAAGGGTGAAGAGCATACTCCCCTATCTCAAAGTTTTCTCCCAAACACACCAAGCAAATAATTCAATTACCCTCTTGCTTTCAAAATCCAAAGATGGGTCAAGATTTTTTGGTTCACCACAAGGGTGAAGAGCATACTTCTCCTACCACCCAAAGATTCCTACAATAAGATATTATGTTCCTATAAAATGAAACAACTAGTAATTGCCACACTTGAAAATGAAATAAACAACAAGCACTTGATTTGGGTTTTTATGCTTTGGGTAGCCCTACAAAAATTGTTAGTAGCCCTTGTGCATTTGAAGCTTTGACATGCGTTCTTTTGGCAAAATATTTCAAGCAATGAGAGCACCTACAAGCACAACTTGTTAGCCCCACAATGGTTAGCACATCAAAAATCAGATAATCTGCAAGTAAAATAGCTGATCAAATGGCAAAATTTGAAAATGAAACCAACATGGTTAGATTAAGCTCAGAAAGAGCTTTCCAATGATATATCACACTTAAATTTTTGATACCATATGTGAAAATTTCTAAAAAATGGGTGCCAATTTTCCAGAGTGGCACGGATTCTGAAAACGCTGAAATTTTTAAAAAATTATGAAAACTAGCAAAATTAAACAAAAAATACCAAGCAACATTTAACAGCTATTATGCATCATTTAAAAGCTTGCAGGCGTGATCAAAATGTGCACAAGCGACAATAGAATGTGCATAGGCGACAACAGAATGTGCGCAGGCAACAATAGAATGTGCGCAAGCGACAACAGAATGTGCCTAGGTGACAACAGAATGTGCCTAGGCGACAACAGAATGCTCACAAGTGTGAACAAAATGCTCACAGGCGTGAACAAAATGCTCACAAGCGCAAACAAAATGCTCACAAGCATGAACAGAATGCTCACAGGCGTGAACAGAATGCTCACAGGCGTGAACAGAATGCTCACAGGCGTGAACAAAATGCTCACATGCATGAATAGAATGCTCACAGGTGTGAACAGAATACTCACAGGCACGAACAGAATGCTCACAGGCGGCGTCAAATTTCTTGTAAGTGGCGTTTCTCCTATTTGCGCAAAATTGACAAAAAAGTGACGCTAAAAATATACAAAACTTGATAAAAATGCAGAGAATGAGGCTCAAGGCCCCACGGTGGGTGCCAAAAATGTACACACTCAAATGGTGCACTTCTCTAAGTCATTATATCCAAGGGAATCCATGAAAGAAAAACCTTAGAAAGCGACCTAGAGCTCTCTATGCATGGAGTTGCAAGATTATTTGATTGCTCTCAGCTAGAGCTATAAAGCTTATGACCTTGCTAGTCAACCACACAATGAGAGATTCAAATGAAGACAAGGGCAAGAATGCCAATATCCCCAAGAATCACTATGAAATGCAAATGCAAACTAGATTAAGATGAATATGCAAGCTAGAAATGAGAGATGCAAGCTAAGCTATGGAAATGAAAGTACAAACTATGCTATGCAAAGGAAAGTACAAGTATTACAAAGCCTTCCTAGTTAAGCTATGTGAGTTACTCTAAAGCTTGAAAGGAAATCTAAACTGTGAAAGCATAAACATGAAGCTACTATGCATGAATGAAACTAAGAATGAAATGTAGATGCAAAAGCCAAGAGTGCTCCAAATCTTCAAAAGCTCCAAAGTGACCTGGAAAACCTGCAGCATAACATTAGTATTAAAAAATGCATATGAAAATGAGGAAAAGAGCTCTTCTTTTATAGGAAATGAGAAGGAATGGACTATGGAGATTAAGAGGCAAAAGATTTAATCAACAGTGGAGCATCAAAGAGGAGCAATCCATGTGCACAAATATCCTCCAATGAGAAAATAAGAGTTGACTTTTGCGTTCATATGAGACAAAAAGTGATTTTATTTTTTTTATAAAATAAGAATAGTACTTTATTTGTGCAACTTAGGATAAGAAGAAAAGGTGGGGGGCTTTTTATTTATTAAAAGGGGAGGAAATATTCCTTTTAAATAAATAAAGACTTTAGGATAAAATGGTTAGCTTAAGGAATAATAAAAAATGATAAAATAGGATTTGATCAAGGAAATTGATATATTTGAAAAATGTTGATTTTTGAAAATATTGATTCAGGGATTTGATAAATTGCTAAATGGGGGCCCAAAGTCTAGGCGACCATTTTAGGGTGCATACAATTAGTTGTTAAAAATTTTAGGAACTTTTTCAAAATTTAATTGTTACAATATTATAATACTTTTAAACTCTTCTTATGGCTTTTTCTTTGTGCTGGAATAGTTGGGACTGACCATCAAAGCAGTTACTACAAGTCATTTTCTAGTAGCCACATTCATACTGGTTTCAATGGGCAATACCTTTATTTTACTGGTTGGATGGAGAACAGTGTTCACATTTATCTTTCCTAATGATGAGCATAACAGAAAGAAAAGAGAGATTTACAAGCGAGGAAGTCCACTAGAATTTTTTGAGGTAACTTTATTTTCTATGCTTTTTTCCTAATTCTATTTGATACTAGATTTCTATTGAATTTTTTTAATGACAATGACTTGCAACTTATTAACTTTAACTTGGTGCTTTTAAATTCTATAGTCAAAATAGAGAAATCTTCTATTGAGAACTGTTACATGTGATTGATCAGATGGGAATACCAATAGAAATATGTGACAACTCCTTTAAAATATGTGAATAATTTTAGGGATGTATTTTTAACAAGCTCTCATATTAATGTAGATATTAGCTAATTGGGAGAGTGAGGATCAATTTCTTTGCAAGTTGATCCTTTGTTAATTTTATTATTTTGTTTGGAATTTTTCACTATTATGATTTTTTTGTAATCAACTACTATGATTGTTGCTACAAACACTTGTCCAATATGAGGTAATGGATTGCCTCTAGGGATGTGATGCCTATACCTTGGAGTCCCAAACAAAAGTAATATAGTGGAGATTATGGTTGCTACACTAGACACCCAGAATCCTAATGGCCACATGCCATTATTCTCAAAGTAACCAAGTACTATTTTAGAAAATAGAGGACCAAGGTTGAAAACAAGGTAGAACTAGCTGAAAAAAGATACTTTTAATTTTTCTTCTATTTCATCTTCTTCATCAAATTGATCCTAACAATTTCTCCTCAAAAAAAACCTTTGATCTAACAATCCTAAAAAATTTACCTTATAGAAAACATTTATTTTCATTGCCCTTGGAGAAGCCTTTAAAATGTTGTAACACAAAATTATTTACATTCTGCATCATGCCACAATTTAAAGGGTACTAGCTCAATGGAAGAGCACTTGCTTTACAAGCAAGAGGATGGTGGTTCGATTCCATCGTGCCTTAATACGACTAAATAATTGACTAAATATATGACTAAATAAATCAGTAGCATGAGTAAATAAATGACCAAACTAATGACCAAATCAATGACTAAAATAATTTAGTCATAAATTTGGTCGCGAGATAAATGACCGGCAATAAACTACTAATGGTCACATGACTAAGTTTAGTCATTTATCTATAATTTTTAGTAGTTTATTTAGTCATATATTGTTGTTTTTGTACTAGTGTTTAACCGGGTGCAATTCTTAGATTAGAATTGTAAAATCCTTTAACAAGGTAGACTTAGTAGTCTTTAGACTCTTAACCGGGTTAAAACTCTTAACAGGGTAAGCTATCAAAAATAGCTAAGAATTGTAGCTCTAATCGAGCAAACTTTATTCTGAAGTAGTGAAGTCTTGTGGATGTCATCCGCACCGCAGTTTTTATCCTCTAACAAGGATTTATGCAATACCAAATATTTGTGTTATGTGTTACTTATTACAATATTTGTGTTATGTGTTACTTATTACATATTTTATATATTTCATATGATGCATGAAAATGTTAAGGAATCAGTAAATGATTGTGAATAAAGTTCTAATAAGTTTGAAAGTGTTTTACAATTCTGATTCACCCCTCCCCTCTCAGTAATTACCTTTCCACACCTAATCCAACAATTGATATCAGAGCTCAGTCTCTTATTGAGGAGTTTAACTACTTGAGAGTAAAGATATGGAAAGATGGAAAGCTACAAGTATAAAATAGTAATTGACAATATGGAAATGGAACTAAAGATGGCCAATGAGAAAATTGAAGAATTGAGCAAAAAATTGAAACATTCAATCAACAAAAGGAAAGAGCTTGCACATCAGTTGAAAGATACTCGAGATCAAGTGGAGGAACTTGAATCACAATCAGAGGGAAGCATGTCTGATGAATATGATGCTATCATATCATAAATATCTGAAAAAGAATAAGATGCTTGTTGATCAGGTGAAAACATTGAAAAGAGAACAAGAAGCATAGTCAATAAGGATGTGTAAAATCATGGAACAAAAAGGAAAAGTCGAGGATGACAAAAGAATTGCTAAAGAAGAGAGAAGGAAAATGAATACAAGACTAGATGAGAAAGATAGGGAAATAATGAGGCTGACACAAACTCACCACAACCTAATAGATCAACTTGGTATTGCAAATCAGGATGTTGCAAGGAAAATTGGAGAAATTGCAAAACTGAGATCTTAGAATGAACATTTGAAGAATAATTTGAAATCTGAAAGAGATATTAATGAAGTCCTGAAAAGAAATGAAGAAGCATTGAAGATTCTAGATAAACAGTTGAGAAATAAAAAACAACAACACTACCGAGAAGGGTGAGTCTTCCAAACAAGCAGCCAACCAAGATAAAGTTGCTACCCCACCGAAGTCTAAAAAACCTACATGTTATCATTGTGGGAAACCAAGACACACAACTAACATCTGCAAAAGTAAGAGAGGAAATCCACCAAATACTCCTAAGTTTAAAGGCTATTGTTATAATTGAAATAATTTTGGACATGAGGCATTTGAATGTAGAGCAAGAGTTATTAACAATCCAAGGAAACCAAGGTTTGAAGGTTACTGTAACAACTACAAAATATTTGGTCATAAATCTGGAGAATGTAGGTCACAAAAGAAAAATGAAAAATGGGTCCCTATTTGACAGAATGCTGACAACAACTAACAAGGACCTACCATACCATGGGATTATAATACAAGGATTACTTGTATTGCATGTGGAAAATTTGGTCACATTGCTACAAACTGCTTTAGGATGCATAGAATGAACAATAAGAAATCATGGAGAAACACTAGAATGGCTTGTTTCCACTGTCACAGAGTCAGTCAACTAGCTAAGGATTGCAGGTACCAAAATAAGGATTCTAGTAAGGAACAACTGAGTGAAAAGACTCAAGTTAACATTGATGAAATCAGAGAGAAGATGAATAAGACTTCGTGAAGGAAGTCACAAGATGATGGAACAGAATTAGGAACATCTGATGGCACCACATCCTTTGGATTGGGTGCACCTTTGTTCACTTAATCGGTGAAAGGTATGTATAGGAGTTAATAACCTAAAGATTATCTTAAATCGGTTCCTAGATTTAGTGCAAAGATTCATATATGCATACTAAGATGCATTTGGATATAAGTTGTGAAGTTATGATTTCATGTATTGATTGGTAAAGTGTTTGAGTTATGTTACTCCGTTCGGTGAAGCAAAGTGTAGTTCAATTATTGATAAAATAAATTTAGTTAAGAAGCATTAAATGCATATTATAGTTGTTGGAAGCCCTAACATAAAGGAAAAACTATAAATAGAGGACATGTTACTTCATTTTTATTTTACACTTTTGCGAGCACCTTTGAGCTTTGACAAAGATGAGATTACTAAATGATTCTGAGCATTTAGATTGAGCATTCTGAACATCTACAAAGATCATTTGAGGTATTTCTAGTGTTCACCAAGCCAAATTTATAGAGTATATTACTATTCTATTTGAACCCTAGAAACTATTGAAGTATTTTGATATCACAATGGCACCCAAGATGCAAAAACCAGTTATAGTAAAAAAGATAGACCTCGTAAATCTAAAGTATAAGCTTCCTCTCACTGTTGTTGTGGAAGTTGACAAATTTGGAGCTTTATCCTTGATCCCACCAAGATTTATATTGATTGAAGATGTTTGTGTATGCACCCTAAAATGGTCGCCTAGACTTTGGGCCCCCATTCAGCAATTTGTCAAATCCCTGAATCAATATTTTCAAAAATCATTATTTTTCAATTATATCAATTTCCTTGATCAAATCCTATTTTATCATTTTTTATTATTTGCCTTGGGCTAACCATTTTATCCTAAGTCTTTATTTATCTAAAAGGAATATTTCATCCCCTTTTAATAAATAAAAAGCCCCCACTTTTCCTCTTATCCTAAGTTGCACAAATAAAGCATTATTCTTATTTTATAAAAAGGGAAAAAGTATTTTTTGTCTCATATGGACACAAAAGTCAACTCTTATTTTCTCATTGGAGGATATTTGTGCACATGGATTGCTCCTCTTTGATGCTCCACCCTTGATTAAATCTTTTTCCTCTTAATCTCCATGGTCCATTCTTTCTCACTTCCTATAAAAGAAGAGCTCTCTTCCTCATTTGCATATCAATCTTTTGTGTTAATGTTATGCTGCAGGTTTTCTAGGTCATCTTGGAGCTTTTTGAAGATTTGGAGCATTCTTGGCTTTTGCATCTACATTCCATTCTTAGTTTCATTCTTGCATAGTAGCTTCATGTTTATGCTTTTATAGCTTAGATTTCATTTCAAGCTTTAGAATAACTCATCTAGTTTAACTAGGAAGGCTTGGTAATACTTGTACTTTCCTTTTCATAGCATAGTTTGTATTTTCATTTCCATAGCTTAGCTTGCACCTCTCATTTCTAGGTTGCATATTCATCTTAATCTAGTGTGCATTTGCATTTCATAGTGATTCTTGGGGATATTGGTATTCTTTCCCTTGTCTTCATTTGAATCTCTCATTGTGTGGTTGACTAGCAAGGTCATAAGCTTAATAGCTCTAGCTGAGAGCAAACTTCAAATAATCTTGCAACTCCATGCATAGAGAGCTCTAGGTCACTTTCTAAGGTTTCCTCTTCATGGATTCCCTTGGATCTAATGACTTAGAGAAGTGCACCATTTGAGTGTGTACAGTTTGCACCTTTATCCACTGTAAGATCGAAGACATATGTCAAGGAGAGATTGATTCATCATACAAGAACTTGTGTATTAATAGAAATTTGAAGAGTGATCACACACACTTGCAGAACAAGGGTTTGGTTCATACAATGCATGTACCAACGGTCTTTAAACATGAATGGATGATAATTGTATTGAGCATAGTGCATGATCAATTTATGTGGCTTGATGGGGGCCAAAGCACATTTCTATCAAGTATCATTACTTGAGAGAACAAGTTCAAGATAAGCATGTGATATTGGAGTCTGTGAATTCAAAGGAATAGATAGATGATATATTTACCAAACCACTACCAAAGGATGCTTTTGAGTATCTCTAAGGTAATTTAGGGGTTCTTCCCCTAGTCTAATATTCACTAAGGCAAGATGCATGTTGCATCAATTTAGATTTTCATTAGAATATGTCTTTTGTGAGTTGATGCTAGTGTCCACTCTCTAGGTGAGTCCTAAAGTTGTGAAGAGATGTTTATGTCTACAATGAGAAATCAATACATTTGAGGTACGATTTACTCCTAGGAAAATTTTTTAGGAGTGTGTCTTTGGCATTGTTGTCAAAGAGGGAGAGCATTACTAATGTTGCAAGGACAAAGAAGATGCTAAGGAGTGAGAAGATCTATTGAAGGAGAAGATTCTTACTAATAGAGGGAGAATATGTACAAGAGATGAATGAAGATACAACTCAGAGGGAGTAAAGGAAAAAGACAAGATGGTGAAGTGTTACAATCATCAATTGATAGTGAAGTGTTGCCATCAATGCTAAAGAGGGAGATTGTTATTATAGCTGATGGTGATGATGATGAAGACTGATTATGATCATAGGAATACAAGATTTTAGAATGATTAGATCAGTTATTATCTTGTCATTGATGTCAAGCAATTGATATTTGATTTATATTGTGTTTCCATATCATTCAAAGTATGATATAAGTTGAAGAAAGTTAAGAAAAAGAAGAAGTGAAAGGTTATGAAGATGAATAACTTAATTGGGAAACTAATACATATCATAAAATGTTAAGGTTATGTTGATATAATAATTTTCTACCAAACATATGATTATATCAAGTTGGTAAGAATATTAGTCAAGTCGGTAAGCAAAATAGTTTGGCTACCGAGCAGGAAAGGTCATTCAGTAAAAGCAAAAAGGTCATTCAGTAAAAGGAAGGAAATTTTTGGTAAAGGTAAATGAAACCAAGACACCAAGCATAAGGTTTTAGTCACCAAGAAAAGTTAACCAAAATTTAGAGTGAGCCACCAAGCAAGGAACGCAAATTAAATACAAGGATAAGAACGATATTTAATGTTGAGCTATGATGAGCTGGAAGATTATGATGATAAGGAAGAGTTAGTTGGAGAGACCTGCGATAAGGAAAATTCAAGGTGATGATCTATGGTATAGATTTAAGAGGAAAATAGAGAAGGAACATGTTTCAATAAAGTTAAAGTTATGAGGTGATGATAAAACATTTTACCGAGATCCAAATTCAATGAATAAGTTTGTGAAATGAATTGGACGACTAAGATTAACTACATGAAAATGTAATAGAGGAGACTAAGTGGAAAAACAAGTCTATATAAATGATGAATTTGTATGAACAAATGGATGGAAAAATTGAAGAGTTGAAGAGTCACCGATTGATGCAATGAAGAAGGAAAAGGGTGAATTCTGAGTCAATAAAGCTAAATTAGATGAAGTGTTGAAGCCAATGGAAAATGAAGGATTGAAGTGAAGACAAAGAGAACACATGGGATATGATTATGCAAAGGATAGTTGTAGATTGACAAGTCAATTTATTCATTATTGCTTATTAACATTTGTAATAAAAAAATATCTTAACCAAGTGGACCTAATAGTCTTATTTGTAATTCCTTGCAAAATATAACATTCTAAAGAGTGTTTGAAGTCCTTTAACCAGGCCAATCCTAATAGGGTGAAGATCATAACAGAACTGAGATAAATCCCTTAACCAGGTCACATTTAACAATGTATATTGTAATCTTTAACTAGATTGGCTTTTAACCAAGCTCACTTCACAAGAGTAAATTATTTAGTGGGTGACAATTCCCACAGTGGTTTTTCCCAAAGCTGGTTTTCCAAGTTAAATATGAGTGTTATATGTGTTGAATGATTATTGTGAATGTTATTACTAATTGTTAAAGTTAATTTATTGTTGTCGGTAAATGTTGAATTGTGTTTGACTGAGTTGACACCAAGTTAATCAAAGAAATTTTTTAAGGTACAAAGAATCAAGGATTACTAATTCACCCCCCTCTTTGAAATCCAACAAATGTATACAAAATGTTCCACATACACCTGAGTTAAAAAAAGTGCACAACAAGAGGAGTTGGCATGACTAGCATATTTGTGATCTACATATTTCCAACCTTTTATTGAATTATTCATGAGTTTGAGACTTTAAATTTACCACAAAACTAGAGTAGAGAGACTCATTGCTTTCCTCCCCATAGTGTTTATGAAATTGTTTAAGGAATAAAGGACAAGAATCAATGAAGTCAAAGGAATAAGTAAATAAATAACTTTATTATCTTGGGGAGAATTTAGGGATGAGATCTTCCACATCCTTCAGCACTCTTCTTGTCTTCCCATTCTAAACCATAAAACCTTATTTCTAATTTTCTCTTTCAAACTCGTAATTTTGTTTTGTGTATTAGCAATTATTATTTTTAGGGGTACTTATTTGTATAGGAAAACAACATATCTTTTGTGTGTACAAGTGATGTTTGCATTCCCCCAACATAAATAAGAGGCTAGGTTTGGATGCAATTCTATTCTCCCTAAATTGAATTTAGTGTTGACATTGACTAATTAACATAAATAATTTGATCTAAAGTTTTGTAGGCAATTTATTTGGTTTAAAGAAAACATTGGGAGTTTGTTGGATTAAATGGGGGTGCTCTTAAGTATTTTTTATGAAAGGAAATCAAAGACCACTTAGGAAATAGATTAGGCTAATCCATGGTAGAAGTGTTGATGCTCATATGAGGGGAAAACTAACCAGAATTAACAGATTTTTTTTCTTCCCCATACTATTGGCCGATTTGGAGAGATATTGCAGGGCTTTTTGTAATGGAAGACTTAATGGAGCCAAAAAAAATTAATTTTTAATGACATTTAAGTGTTTCACCATGATCATTGATGTGCAATAAGCTAGGTGGTTGGTTATTGGCGGATTGTCACCACTTCTATTTACTTAAGTTTCATTGTTGAGATCATTGATGTGTAGTAAGATGTGTGGTTGGTTATTGGATAATTATCACCACTTCTATTTACTTAAGTTTCATTGTTGAAGTCCTATTCAATTTTTAAAAATACTAAATCTTTTGAGATATTTACTCGTATTTTCTTGGTAAATTAATAAACACTCTTGCCTGTTGTATTCTTTATAAAGCATGATACTCTAAAGCTCCAAGATTGTATGAGGAAATGCACATCAAGCTAAAATTATATATAAGGTAATCAATTATCAAGTTGAGAGTACTTTGCATATCAGGGAATGCACCAAACAACTTAAATTGCTTTTTAAGTTTATTAGCTTATAATCCAAGATCTTAGAATGTTATGATGGCAATTGCTTTTTCTATATTGTGATCTACTAAGCTTAAATGTTAATTTTTATTAAGAAAACACCAAGGACTTGAATATGAATGGAAGCAATAGATTATTTCTTACACAAAAAATACAACTTTCTCTTTCAAATAGTAAATGTGCATGCACGTTCCAATTGCTAATCTGTTGTAAGATAAATTTGAAAAATGAACAAATGTTGGTTATGTAAATGCAAAAACTCTTCTTATTTGTGGAGAAGGGCTTTGATGTGGATATTATATTGTGAGAAAAATTCATCCAAAATAGATTTTTCCATCAACATTATTGTACATAAATTGCCTTATAGATAATAAATTCCAGTATTTTTATTGTGGTCAACAACAAAACTAGCACTGCGATATTTCATTGTATGATTTGATGTCAACATGTTGTTGAAATTGCCTTACCTATTGCTAAATATCCTTGATCTATTTTCACAAAGAGAAATGGATGATTGGTGTATGCCAACAATGTTTTTCTTGGATATGTACAACTTGCTCTCATTGCTTGAATTACACTTAAGCCAAATCTCCCAACTATGTATGAAGAATTTATATAAACTTTGTTTTTGGCAAAAGTTCCAGCAAAGATGATGGTCAATGAAATATCCAACACCCTAAAATATATATTATCAAATAATTTCTACCCTAATTGATGGTGAGTGAAGATTCCAAAGCATCCTAATTTCAAATAAATAAATTTTTTATTTGTTATATAAAAAATAAATTAGAATCTTTTGTGCTAATATTTTGGCTTTAAATTTCATGGGCCTCTCAAATAACACAAACATTGAATATTCATCAATAATCATTATTAAAAACATGAAAAAAGGATAACATGTATCCCCTATTGTTGGATTTGATGAGAAAACAACCCACAGCTCCCAAGAACACCTACATGCAAACACCTGTCACAAAAAGAGAGAAGCAAAAGCTACGGAGGCCTGAATGCAAGGATCCATGAAAAAAGAGACATTCTTGATGTGCAAAAACAAAAGTTGCAATTCAATAATAAATGAATGTTGTTTACAAGAGAGATTAATCCTTATACAAAGAGATCAAAACCCTAAAAAGGAAAGACATTTCGGTAAAGAAGAAGCAAGTATAGGCACCGAGCATGGAAAAATCGAGCACTGAGAACCAAGTTGCACCGAGCACCAAACCGAGAAGAGAAGATAGTTATCGAGTTAAGGTAAACGTGTTACTGAGTAGAACAAGCCGATACCAAAAGAATTCTAAGTACATTGAACCTGGACACCGAACAAAAAATGGTTTACTAATCTTAAGGAGATCGTGTAACAGAACATTGGAGATTGAAATATAATGATTATACATTATTACAAGGTGAGATCCTCCAATGAGAATTAAGGATGAAATATGCATTTGAAGTGTACCCAATGCTAGGACTGCTTGATGAGAAAATTCTAGAACTTCTAGCATCGCTTCTAGAATTGTATACAAGAAGATCAGAGTATGAAATTAGTATGGTAAAGGTGGCATGTATGAATACAAGAGGAGATTGCATGTATGAAGCATAAGGGAATAAAAAACGAATTCACCAAGTAACAGAGTAGTGAAGAACATATAAAGATTGAGATCTACCGAGTATTGAATTGTTAGTGTGAAGGATACACAGTATGAGATAATGAGTTATTGAGCACATAGAGTCTGAATAGCATATGTTGATGCAAGTTTGACATTCATTTGATGCAAGTTTGACATATATTTTATTGTTATTGATTAAAGATTAATCATAGTTGTATAAGTCTCTTAACTGAGAAGATCCTATCATATCTTATTTGTAAATCCTTTAACCGGGTGTAGTTCTTAGAATAGAATTGTAAAATCCTTTAACAAGGTATACTTAGCAGTCTTTAGACTCTTAACCAGGTTAATACTCTTAACAGGGTAAGTTATCAGAAATAGCTAAGCATTGTAGCTCTAATTGAGAAAACTTTATTCTGTAGTAGTGAAGTCTTGTGGGTGTCATCCCCACTGCAGTTTTTATCCTCTAAGAAGGATTTATGTGATACCAAATATTTGTGTTATGTGTTACTTATTACATGTTTTATATATTTCATATGATGCATGCAAATGTTAAGGAATCAATAAATGATTGTGAAGAAAGTTCTAATAAGTTTGAAAGTGTTTTATAGTGCTAATTCACCCCTCTCATCTTAGTACTTACCTTTCCACACCTAATCCAACATTAGGACCCATAACATGCCTAAAATTTAGAACTTTATTCATGTTCAACATTAAAGATATTCCAAAAAATATTTACTAATAGAGATGGAGGGGTAGGCAAGGTTTGATAATGGCCTCCACTGTAATTGCTTTAGGCATTGTGAGCTCAAGTCCCTCAAACATTTTAATTACAGTGCCATATGGAACACACCACTTGAAGCTCTGAAGAAACTGTGCCAAGGTGTAATGGATCTCCACAGGGCTGAGTCCTTGGGAATTGCCCACACATTGACTATTAATCACAGTACGTGAAACCTTCCAACATTACATGCCTTTGCAACCTCATGGGGAACTAGAAGGGGTCCTACTAGATAACACCTAAGAGTTTCCTTTAAAATGGCTTACAAATAAGTGAGCTCCTACATATCTGATTCCTTTGATACCTTCTCCCTTTCAACATGTTTGACAATCTCCTCCCAGGATTTCCTCAGAATGTCTTGGTGTTGCAATAGAACCACTAACATCCATTTGATTGTCACAAAGGATTTGTATGTATCTGTGGTTATCAGTCACTAAATAAGAAAAAAAGTTGGGGAGTGTAGCTAAGAAAAGAATCATCACCACATTTGAGGGCTTTTGGAGATTAGAATAGAAAGGGGGAAGAAAATCATACAAGGGTGGTGGCCTTAATCACATCGTCATTACTATGAAATAGAATTTCTTCATTTTTTATTGTAGAGATGAGAAGTTCAATTAAGTCCTAGATGTGCATCCCTTGTTTCTCACGGTGCCCATTGACCAATATAAAAGTGTCCCCTTTTATCTACAGGTCTTTCATGGAGGATATGAGACCTAACAATTTATAGCTTAAAATCATTCAAATTTGGAAAAAAAACATTGAATTTAGGACATGGCAAGGGGCAAGGAGATTTGACTGGCCTCATCCTAACATTCACAAAAGCTTTTCTTTCCACCTATAGAGATCAAACCTATCCCCTGAAAAACTTGGTCTGTCCTTATGCATGAGATTCACATTCATTGAATCTTGAATATAATTCCACTTCCCACCACGGTCGAAGTAATGTTCCTTAATATAAAAGGCTCAAATTTATATCCCATTTGAGAAATTGAACAACTAATATTGTAACTTTCAGGCTCTAATTTCAAATTGTTTGTTTGGGAACTTTTCCCTTCACCCCTTTTCCTACAATATTATAGAACGCATCCAACAACTGTTGAGTGGGTTTTATATACTTTGAGTACTTTGAATACCTAGTAAATTTTCCTAAGGAGCCTGAATTAGGATTCTAATACCCTTTCCCTTAAAAAATCCCCTTTGACCTTGAGAAAATCCTAACTTTAGCAACGTTCACAGTGTCCATAATTATTCTTCATATCTGAATTCAACTGCAACCGTATAACCAGTTCATGGGTAGTAAACAATATGTTGTTATCGAATGGTTGAATCTAAAACAAAAAATTTGAGGAAAAATATAAAGAGAGGCCTTGAATAGATTGGTCATCCCATGTTTTGAAACTTTCCTCAAGTTTGAACTCCATGGAAAATTATTCACACCATTGTAAAGAAGAAGGTTGTACAAAATTGTGTCCCCAATTTTCTGCAATATTGAGTTGTTAAGGAGGGGCAAATTAGTATTTATGGTTAAGTCATTGTTGGAAAAAATAGGTACCGAGAGGGGGGTGAATTAGTACTAATAAAACTTTAAATTTTTACTAATACCCTTAAATAGAGACAAAAGTAACTTCCAAGCTATGAAGCATATAACTAAAACTATAATGTAAAAGTGGAATAAACCAAATGACAATACATGCACACACATAACACACTTATTTTTATCATGGAAACCCTTGGTCAGAGGGAAAAAGCACAGTGGAGATGACACCCACAATCCTTTCACTGCAGTAGAAAAGAGTGCTCTGTTAAGAGCTTACAATTTGTCACTTTCTAGGTGACTCACCCTATTAGGAGTGACCGACACCTTGTTAAAAGTATCAACTATCCTATTACAGACTACCTTGTTAGAGGATTTAATGTCACTATTACAATGTTCACCATGTTAAGGTATTTACATAAAACTCATACTAAAGACTACCATGTTAAGGGATTTATAGAAACTTGTTGAAACTATTAGGAATACAACAAGATAAATTGACCTGTGATATGCACTCTACAATGCTAATCAGATCCTTGAAGTTATGTCCTGATTTTGTATCGAATCATGTACCTTCTCTGCTAATAGCTTTGTAATCACAAATTAACACGTCATCAACTTTTCAACAACAACTTACTTCTCTCATTATGTTTTTCAAACAACTTTGTCCTCGTATATTGTCTTTACTGTCAAATGTAAAACCTAATTAGGATTTCCATTTTCCTCCAAACTTTATATTTTCCAATCGTAACTAACTCACAAAAACTTGAAATCCTTACCGCATTAGCCAAATCATAATTCAACTTGTCATTCCCTATGAAATATTCATTTAGTCTTATTTGCCAAAACATAACTTGGAATCATGCATAAATCTGTACATGATTCCCTAAGAACTAACTCATTTAATTCCTTGAACAATGTACTACATTTTTCATGTTTTCCAGTTTCACTAAATCTTCCACTGACATAATTGATTTAACCAATTAAGAAAAATTATTTAATAACCTTTATGTTTTACCCGTTCATAGTACTGACCAGTTGATAGTATCTTCACTATTGCCTGTACCGGTGTGACCTAAGAGTCATGGTCACAAATCATAGTTCACCGATTGTCTTTACACCTTCCAATGTACCAATGTCAATACCTGTCATCCTTTACTAATCTTCTCTCTTTACCTGTCTAACCTTCACCTGTTATCATGTTCACTGATTGCCTTACTGTATACCGATTGATTATAACTATGTACCAGTTGGTGTAACTTCACATACTTGTCAGAAACATTCAAATGGTTTTCCAACAATGACAACCATACTCTTCTCAATCATCATCAATGTCATCTAACTCATCAATCTGCCAACAATCTCCCCCTTTGGCATTGATGGAAAAAACATGTGAAAATTTGTGAAAATTGACATATTCCCCTTGAATTGGTTACGCCTTTGTACCATAGACTATATACTCTTTCTTTTTTATGTTGATCTCCTTTATACTTCCCATTTGATAATCATGTATGGACTCCCCCCTATTTTATTACCTCTATACTCCCCCTTTTTGGCAACAATGCCAAAGATAATAAGCAAAATTGTATGTACAAAGGTGTGCATAACTTACAACTTATCAAACATTGATTTGAAATTTACCTTGGAACTTACAAGTGAGTGCTCCCATGACTCGTTTAGTGCTAACAATATAATATGTTGTCCATGTAGTCCATATGCTAGTTCTTCCATTTTGTCAATTGTGCTCATCTCAAGAGTATCTATCAAAGCTTCAAATTTCTTGATGTATTCTTGTATTATGTCCATATGATGGGTTAGGAATCATTGAAATTACAATATTGTCATTCTTATTTTTTCCTCTTCAGCTTTGAGTTCCTTCTCCTTGAATATTAGTTCTTTTACTTGTGTAGTTTGATCCATTATTGAACTGTTCAAGGGGTCCAATTTGTTGAGAAGTATAGTTAACTCCGTTTCTAGCTTTTCCTTCTTTGTTTTTATATTTGTAGTGAAGTTGGTTAGTATAGATATTTTGTTGAAAATTTTACCAACTTCTAGTAGTGAATCTTTGAGTTCTTTGGCCAGTTCAAACAATGAAACTATTTCAACAAAAAATCTTTTGCAATATTTTTTCTATCATTTCAGTTTCTAACCTCTTCTCTGCTCTCTTTGTCATCTCTTCTTCCATATCCTGGTCTAGACTTGTGATTGCATCAACCAAAGTTTTGATTTGATCAATCTGAGATTCTTCTTCATCAATTTGTACTTTTGGTACTAAGTCAGAAAGAATAGAAATGATTTTCCTTAATATTCTTTTCTTATACCTCTTATGCTTTTGTCGATTCTTCTCGGTCTTTTCTGCTAGCTTCTTTGAAAATAATAGTTGTTCTTTTGGTTTCAATTTATTGAAATCTTTCTTCAAAATAGAAAATTTTGGATAATTTTCTTCCTCCTCTTCATCTTCGTCATGTTCTTCTTCATTGTCCATCCTCTTTCTTTTCTTGTTCTCATCGGTATCTTCTATTGTAGGCGGTACTTGTTATGTACTCGTAGATTCTTTAGCAATTTTCCCCCTGTTCTAGTGTTGTCTATTTTCTTATCTTTACTGGTTTCCTTATCTTTTTCTTGGTCTTGTTGCTTCTCAGCCTATTTTTCTTGATTTTCCTCTTTGTCAGTATCCTTTGGTTGGTGACTTTAGTCACCTGTTCTATTTCTTTACTATGTTCTATTTACTCAACCTTATTTGCTTCTGTATCAACTGCATCCTTATTAAACTCAACATGATTCACTTCTAGTGGGGACTAGAGCGGTCTATTGTCAACTTCATTTCCAACCATGGGAGAATTAGGAGTGTCAGTAATATCATCATCATCCTCATCATCTACTGATTACTTTGTTAGGTTAGCATGTGTAGCAACATTTGAAACACTTGCTAACATTTCTCTTGTTAACCCATGCATAGTAAAGGTGTCATATCCTTGAGATGTACCAGTTGTATCTTGCACATGTGGTTGGTCTAAATTGAATATCCTTTTCCAAATTATTACCGATTGATCTTCAATATCTTGCTCTTTTCCAGCTAATAATTTTCTAGTCCTGTGACCTGCCTTTGTATTTTTCAAGTTCTTCATCCATTTCTTTTACTATCAAATGTGGCACAGTGTACATAAGAGTTATTTCCCTTACTTTCTTTTCAATCTTAACTGCAGTCTCCCATATAACATTTATTGCTTCATATAATTCATCAGCTATATGGTCCTTGAGCTGACTAGGGACTCTAATGAACTTATGAAAATAAAATATAATAGCATCTTCAATGATTTTCTTATCTTCATCAAATAACCTAGAAAAATGAATGTTACTGATGTTACCGATCATTCCCATTTCTCTAATTACCTGTGCAACTTCAGTTGTAGTCTTAGGGATATTGAATTTTATTGTACCAGACTTCCCCATGTCTGTTATTTCCTTGTCAGAATTAGTTTTCTCATTATCTCCATCTGTCTTTTGCTTCTTCTTTTTGCTCAAAGAGGCCTTGATCAATCCTCTAGTTTTCCTCTTCTCATATATTTTTATTTTTGCAGGTTGAGGTGCCTCTGGTGGCTTAGGGTCAAATGATTGACCTCCCTTAATTTCTTCTACTTCGGTTTCCTTTACCAATGGTAGTTCTAGTGTTTTGGTTTCTGTCTTCTTTGCCTTCCTCTTTGAATGAGACTCTAAAATTTTCTTCTTCTCACTAATGGAACTGCTACCTTCATCAGTTCCAAATTTCACCTCCAATTGACTTAGAATTTTCTTTACTTTCCTCTACACTCTAGGATTTTTAATTTCTAGGGTTATTCTCTGATATGCTTCCTCAAATGTCCCATATCTCTTTGCAGTCTTGTTAATTGGTACTTGCAATAGAGCTTCTATATATAGGTTAAACAAGATTTTTATATGTTTCATAACCCATTGTCGCTATCCATGAAACTCTTGGTTCGACCACTTGAATTTTGCAAGTGTCAGTATCTACTAGGAAACAAATTGTATCTTTGTACTTCTTTGCAATGTGTGGGGGAATTTGATATATTTTATGCATTCTATCCTAAAAATCCTTGAAGTATACCCACATGACATTGTTTAGGTTTTCACCTAGTTCACCTATATACTCATTGATATGATATAAAGTAGGTCTATCAGTTTTCCATGTAACATTTCCTTTACCAGGAAATAAGTTATGAACATAAAAGAACATACATACCAATACTGATTAACACTTTATTGCTTGCTTCTTGTCGGTTTGAATTCTCTTCAAATTAGCCAACAACTGTGTTCTAACCATCTCTGCTAGGTTATATCTTGCACCCTCCTTCACAATTCAGTATGTGGCATGAATAGCTTCACATGACACACTATTCCACCAACTCGATTGGTAGACCTTGTTGTTGGAAAGTTAAGGTGCTGAGAGGGGGGATGAATAAGAACCTTCTAAAACATTTAGCCTTAAATAACTATTTTATCTCCTTTATCCTTGCATGGATAAAACTTAACAAACTATTTGTTGAAATCAAATAAACTAAAGTAAACTCATTGATCCATAAACACATAACACATTTGACACAAGATTTTGGTTACCCAAAAACTCTTGGTTAGATGGGAAAACTACAGTGGGGATGACACTCATAATCCTGGGGAAAAGTATTATTGCAAATAGAAAAACAACCATTATGTCTTTGTGTTTGGTGTGTTTTCTTGTCATAATTGATCATACAAAACAAAAAAAACTTAATCAAACTTGCAAATAGGTCAAAACTATCAAACTTCACTAGTCCTATGCATATGCTCTATGCTCCTGCACATTTGGTTCTCTAGAACTACACATTTGAGCAATATTTTTGCCATTTTTCTTTATTGGAGTTGCACATTTGACCTCTATTCTTGCACATTTGATCTAGAGAGTTGAAAACATAATAGAATCCTCTCTTCAGGCTTGTCATTTTAGTTATGTTATTTTCAATCATTAGTCATTGCATACCTAGTTTCACCAGTCAATCATACATATTCATCTTCTATTAGGGAACCCTTTATCATAAACCTAGCTTACTCTTTGGTATAGATCAAACATTTAGCTATCTTATCACCCTTATCACTTGAGGTTCATCATCCTTGAGTAGGGAACGTATCGACATTATTGGGTAGGGTAACTTGCTTTGGAGTTCATCTCCTACATGGCATACCCTCCGTTGACCCTAGTCCTTGTGTGTATTCATTATAGCTCAAGTAAAGTTTGCGTACATTACCATTTTTAAATCTAGAGCTACCTTCTAGTTTAGAAAATATGTATATTTATCCTTATCAAAACAATCATATCAAACCTAGAATCTAGCTTCATATCATACCTAGGGGTTGTCTTCGTACCAAGAATCTACATCTTTTCATAATCTTTAGTCTCATACTTCATCCATCATTTCTTAAGTAAAAAGATCGGAACTATTATACATGCCCAAAACAAAAACCAATGTCTACTTTAGCACAACAAATCCAATGAATTAGAAGAAGAAAATTAGACAAAATATGAAGCCAACAAAAGACAAAAAAGAATTAACAATCATTCTTGAGTGATACCTCCAAGATGTTCACCATGACATAAAGAACACACAAATTTAGAAAATACAAAAGCAAAAATCCAAAATGGAAGAACTGATAGTAAAATATCTAAAAAAATATCCTTTGAATAAAAAACTTACACAATCAAAATATAAAATAAAAATAATATTATTTTATATACATTACTTATATTAGTAATATTAAGATATACATAAACATTACTTTCATATTTATTATTTAAGATATCTATTTCCCTTCATATTCTAATTATCTTAAAATGATAATATTTTCTCTATTTGAATATATTAAATGTTATTTATTTAAAATCATGTTAAGATTGAATTTAATTCTTATATGTTTAATTGCTTGCAAATCTATACAAAAAATCCATCAACGTTTCTTTATTTTTTATTTATGTATATGACAAATTGATTGAAAATAAATGCATGATTTTTTTTATAACTTTAATAATATTTGATTATATATACATTACTTATATTAGTAATATTAATATTAAGACATACATAAACATTACTTTCATATTTATTATTTAAGATATCTATTTTCCTTCATATTCTAATTATCTTAAAATGATAATATTTTTTCTATCTCAATATATTAAATGTTATTTAGTTAAAATCATGTTAAAATTTAATTTAAATCTTAGATGGTTAATTGCTTGCAAATGCATTAAAAAAATCCACTTCACACATAAATTAAAAAATCAGTTCACATATAAATTAAAATTAATTATAATATTAAAGACAAGTACTAGTCACCACGTGACACATGTTTATTTAAAATCATGTTAATATTGAATTTAAATCTTATATGTTTAATTGCTTACAAATCTATCAAATAAGAAAATCTACCCACGTTTCTTTATTTTATTTATTTATGTATATGACAAATTGATTGGAAATAAATGCATGCAATTTTTAGAACTTTAATAATATTTGAGATAAATATTTAATAATTAAGTAATGGAGTCAAACTATTAAAGGTAAGATATTTATGTGTGTGGGACTCTTTCCTTACGACTAGGGAGTAAACCTTGACTTATCATATGCATGTCATCCTTCAAAAAATGCGAGGTAATGCTTTTGCAAATCAGAGAATAAGTTGGTGGATATTTTTTTTACAAAAGCCTACCTATTACGTGTAATTTAGTACATCCCACGCTCGAATAATCCGTCAAATAATATCCCTTTTTAAAAAGTAACCCCCACTATAAGTTTAGCTTAAAATCCCAGCTTGCTGTTATCTGACGGTTAGCCGGGGGTTCCGCAAACTGACAGAATATTGGCGGCACTTAGATGAAGGACACGTGGCAGCACCGATCAAAAGAAATAAACTACTAAATCAGAATTTCGCATCTTTTCACGTCCGCGAAAAAGGAAAAGAAAATCACCTCAAGTTCTTCATTTTTGGGTGAAGGAGAAATAAACCGTCTATTTCGCTAAATAAATAGCGGAGTTTAGAATGATATGACGTCAGCCCGTGAAAAATCCCCAACACGCTCCTCTAGTTTGTTCTCCTGTTGCACTCTTTCATCTTCTCCCTCTGTTCTGTTTTGACAGCGAGACTGTTTTTGTTTTTTTTGTCCATCTCTGGTAAAATTTTGTTTCCTTTTACAGTAGTTGGAGAAAGGAAGAAGCTGAAAGAAAGCAATCGGGAGGAGGTACATTTAGAAAGGTCCTTTTTTGAAAAAAAATTGTTCATGAAAATGCTCGTTTTTTAAAGTCTTTGTCGGCTTTTGTACAAAAAAAATTGTAAGGGTTTTGTTTTAATAGTTGTTTGGAGACGGTGGATTCATGGGAAACACGGTTGGAAAGTGTTAGGAGAAGGGTTTCAATGAACTTGAGCCAAAGAACGGAGGCTTTATCTTCGGATTTCTCGTTTTGGGGAGAGAGTTTTCTCGTGGAGATTTAGGGAAAAAAATACGAAATAGAAGAGGAGTTGAAGTGTTGTTATTAGGAGAAGTAGTAGTATTATTAGGGTTAATTTGTAGTAGACGAGGATCTTGTGAAATTTATTATCTCCAGCTTTTGTTTCCGGAAAACCGTAGATAGGACTGATATTTATTTATATTCGGCCTTAAATCTGTGGAGAGAACGTTTCTTTGGGCAAGACTTTTATTCGCGCTTTAATCTTCTGAAAGTTTTTATTGATTTTTGTGGAAAAAAGAGTGTACGCACGAAAGGAAATTGTGTTTGGGAAATCGGGGGCAATTTATAGAAGTTGGGAGGTACGCAGAGGTAATTGTGTGGGTGAATTTTTGAAGTTGTCTGAGATTTTCAATTATGCCAACTTCTTGGGGTGACTCAGTACCAAACTCAGAAGTGGAAAATGTAGCTGATAGTAGAGGTTCATCTGCCCGCGGGGCATCTGCTAAAGCGGCTTATGTGCCTCCTCATTTGCGAAACCGAACAGCACAAGGTTCAAGTGAACCGGCCACTCCCGCTGCTCCCGTTGAATTTGGATCAGCATCTAGGCCTGGTTCTGGTTCTGGTTCTGGTTCTGCATATCCCCCATCACGCTCCGCTTGGGGCGATCGGGAGAGCGGAAGAGTAGTTTCGGGTTATGGAGGAGGGCAAAGTTATGGTGGGTATCGTGGAGGCGGCGGTGGTGGCAGGGGCCGTGGCGCTGGAGGTTGGAGTAACAGTAACAGATCTGGTGGTTGGGACAGTAGGGGTAAGGAGCGGGAAGTGAATCCTTTTGGTGATGATGATGAATTGGAAAAGGAGAATCCAGAAGAGCAGGAAAATACTGGCATTAACTTTGATGCTTATGAAGATATCCCCGTTGACACCAGTGGGGAAAATGTTCCCCCACCCGTAAATACATTTGCAGAAATTGATTTGGGGGATGCCCTGAACCAGAATATTAAGAGGTGTAAGTATGTTAGGCCGACTCCTGTACAGCGGTATGCAATACCTATTTCTCTTGCTGGACGGGATCTTATGGCCTGTGCCCAGACAGGTTCTGGGAAGACTGCTGCATTTTGTTTCCCAATAATTGCTGGAATTATGAGGGGCCAGACACCCCAGCGACCTCGTGGAGCAAGGACATCAATGCCATTAGCACTTATTCTTTCTCCAACAAGAGAGTTGTCAAGTCAGGTGAGATTGATTTTTGGGTTGCAATGCTTATTATTTAATAACCTGCCGTTGATGTTCCTGTGGCGATTTATTTTTCAGTTGTGGTTTTCTACACATTTTTTGAAGTTCAGACTCCTTTTGGCTGGATGTAATTGTTTTCTAGATACACGAGGAGGCTAGAAAGTTTGCATATCAAACTGGTGTCAAGGTAGTTGTCGCTTATGGAGGCGCACCCATTAATCAGCAGGTTTGTAAGCTTGTCCTTGTTAATACTACACAGTAACGATGAACATTTAATCTCCTTTATAAGAAAATAAACATTAGAAAACGAGTGCCTTTTTTATAGGTAAACGTAAAAAACAATATGGTTTTTATGTCTCTACTTGATTAATAGCAATTCTCTCCTTGATCCCCAGTTTTATTTATTTATCAAATTTAACTATAAGCTTTGTCAAATTTAGTACCCCAGAAACATATGCATTTGAAACACAGGCAATAAACTCATATTCACTAAATGCTTACTATTTCAATAGCTCAATTGTAGTCATCAAGTTGTTTATTTCATCCACAGTAAGGGTACAATGCAACTTCTTTTTGTTGGAAAATACCTATAAGGCAACAAGTCTTATGTTCTATTACAATTTCACTACTGTGCAAATAGTTCGTGGTTGCTGTGGTGCAAAAATTGTAACAGACTCTGCTGTATCATATGTTTTGTCACCTGCCTTTTGTATTTGAATTTGGTTATTTGATTTTTTTAAAATCATTGGCTCTATGCTTCTGTATTAGCAACTGAGTTTAGAATTCAGTTTGTAGACTAATGAAGCCTTGTACAAATCCATAAATTATGATGATCTCTTCATAGATATCGGTTAATGAAAGCCTGAAAGTTTAGAAATGTCATCTGGAGCATTGACACAACAGTTCAAGGCTAGTGGGACAATGTTACACCTGCACTCTAATGTAGTCTGATGTTAGATCTGCACTTCTATGAGACATTGTCTGGTGTTTTAGCCCCTTACAACGTGCAGGACAATTTTCATAGCCAGGCCCCTATTAGCAGTTTAGTGTCTTTCCTGGGGATAGCTTAGGGGAACGGGGTCCACTGTGCTATGTTCAAGGATGGCTACTGTTATCTCCGAGTCTTTGACTGATCTTCACAGGACATTGTTATACTGTGATGTCAGTGTCTTGGTCACTGACAGAGTGACAAACCCTTATTCTACAACCACTTTTTTTAAAAAAAATCTCTTGGGTGTTTTACCCTTACAGCAATGGCCTTGTACTGCTGTAATACATTAGGACTTTGGGATTACATCCGTTTTTGAATTTTTCTTATGTTATCTGTAGTCAAGACTTGAGGTAGTGCTTAAGTGTAGTTCTATAGGGACTCCTTTCTTCTGTTAGCATAGTTGGCTGTAATTATTAGTTCAGTTAACATTCATTGTTTATTTTTGGACATTTATTTTATTTCATTTATTCTCTATTTATAGACAATATTCATTCGGCCTAATTTTTCAAGGATGAAGTCAAATGCAATTTACTAAATCTCATAGTTACACTGCCCTGGAGAACGGGGGACGTCGGGACAGGGGGACAGGTTTCCGGGCAGGGGGGACAGAGGGGTCTCAATTTGGGGATGGCGGGGGGACGGCGGCGAGGGATGGGAGGGGGGGGGGAGGTGTATATACTATATACTATACATTTGGTACTTAAAATGCTAGTTATGAAGAGATGTATAACAATATAAGACATAAAGATGTAAAACTAAAAATACCAATTTAGTAAAATTTAAATACTTGAACATTGCATTGTGATTGAACATTGAACATGAAAGTGGAACATTGAACATTGAACAATAAATAGTAAAATTTTAAATACTTGAATCAGCATCTAATAAGTCATAGATATCAAAAGTATGAGTATCTCATCATAAAGATGATTACATTGAGCAACATGATATGATATTCAATATTCATATATGAAAACAAGTACAAACTACAAAATTAAAATTGCCAAGGCCCAAAATGTATTGGAGGCCTCTAATCATCCCTTGGGAGGTCAGCAAACTCGTCATCATTGGAGCTATCAGACTCTCCAAGGTCAAGAGCCGCGAAAGGAACACCAACCAGCCGTGCATCTGAAGTATCCTCATTGTCATATATTTGTGATGTCTCCTTTGGCTCTACATCCCATCATGCTGCGAGGCTCTCCTTCTACACATGTGTCCTCCAATTAGTGATATGCAAGGCACTATGTACAACCACTAGCTTCTCTGCTCTCTGAGAGGTAAGCCTATTCCTCTTAAGAGAGTAGATAAAGCTATATGTAGTCCAGTTCCTCTTAGAAGCCAGAGAACTAGATACCTAACATAGCAATCAAATGACTATTGAGAGAAAAGTTGAAAAGAAAAACTCTTAAGTTCCCTTAAAGTTAAACTTAAATCATTTCTCGAATACATAATAAATATGTTCTAAAGTTGAGGAACTAGATACCTGAGACATTAACCCCTAAGAGTAGCAAATTTGGTCCACTCAGTGCGAACCTTCCCAACAGTCTCAGAGTCATACATCCTATCAATGCACTTGAAGAACCCTTCCTTCACCTAAAAAAATATAAATTCAAAAACTCAATTATTGGCAAATAGAAGATGCTAGGTATGAAAAGATTCAAGTATCAATATGTATAAGACATAAAGATGATTAAAATAAGTAGCATGATATGAATCACCTCTTCATCGTGAATCAGTGTAACTCTACTAGGCATAGGCATGTACCACTTCGGATTTAATGCATAAGCAGCCATGTGTAGGGGAGTGTTTAGGTTGTCCCATCTACGCTAAATGATAGGCCAAATGTGCTCATTGTAGAATGCTAAACTGGGGTCCCTCTCTCGCACAACTGCCCTCATCTGGCCAAGCATAGAATCAATGCACTCGTACACCTGTCCAAGGCTAGGCGCATCCCCATCCCCATATCTGATGACCTGGAAAACTGGAGTGATGATAGAGACTATGTATTTTGCATCGCTCCAAAATAAACCCCTCTTCACTATCTCCTTCACCCTCCTCCCTTGCTCTGTCCTTGACCCATCCCACGTATTCCACTCATTCGTCATAACTATGAGTTGCAGTGGCTCTTGCAACTCAATCATTCTCTCCAAAAGAATGAAGTAGGATGCATATTTGGTCTCAATTGGTTTCAGGAACTCCTTCGCGAAGCTCTTGAAGAGTGCATGTGAAGTGTGGTGGTTGTAGATATACATCTGCACATCTCTAGCATCGTTGGCTGTTCCCTTAATCCAGTCAATCTTCCCCATGTCCTTGAGTGCATTGCTCATAGCATGCACACAACATGGAGTCCACCAAATATGTCTATATGCCACCTCAATAAGCCTCCTTGCAACTTTACACACAGGTGTTGCATCATTCACCACTTGGACCACATTTTGTGGCCCAATCTCCTCTATAGCTGTCTGAAGGATGTCAAACTGAAAATCAACATCCTTTTGATGCCCTGAACAATCAAATGCCCTGAGAAAGAATAGGCCATTTGAGCATGTAACTATGATATTGATGAGTGGACAGTTCCTAATGTTCGTCCACCCATCCATGATAATGCTGCTTCCTGACTCCTACCAAACTGCCCTCATGGTCTCCATCATTTTACTGATCTTGGCATACTCATTATCCAAGATTGTGATCCTCAATTTGTGCTCACCTGGTGGCACAAATGATGGTCCTCCCCCCTTCACAACCTTTTGCATCATTTCCTTATAATAAG
Source organism: Chamaecyparis obtusa (assembly GCA_027943335.1). Classification (NCBI taxonomy): domain Eukaryota; kingdom Viridiplantae; phylum Streptophyta; class Pinopsida; order Cupressales; family Cupressaceae; genus Chamaecyparis; species Chamaecyparis obtusa. The sequence goes on along the minus strand of BSBK01001337.1, from coordinate 1,211,526 downwards.
GAGATCAAGCTACATGAAGTGGTATGCCATTGGGAAAAAAACATCTACCAATGGATTCCTCTATCTCCTCTTTCATGCGCGCATTAAATAAATCTGCTATGGGGTTACTTTCAGTTGTCACCTTCCGTTTCCCCTTGCTTGGTTTTGCTTCAACCATAGCACTAAAAGTGGAAGAAGGTCCCGAGGTGCCCCTGTAAATGATGTTGCTCTCTGCTGCGATCTAGGAGTAGGAATATGTGGCTGCCCCTGCAATTGCTGCTCATTTGACTGCTGAATACACTAAATCTGTTGCCTACCAGATAAGGTAGTAGGCATTTCAATCCCCACGTCATCTGGAATGCCCCAAAGCTTGTTGAATTCAATTCTATAATGCAAATTTTTAGCGGGCTTCAAAAACTCACATGCTCCCACATCTTTTCCTGTCTAAAAGAGAGTGTGCTTTCACTCTAGTGATGCTGCCAAACCATTCTGTACTACATATGTTGCATTTCCACTTCCTTGTACCACCACCTATCCTCGTTGCAAACTGTCTAAGAGGTGATTTAGGATCATATTTACCCCTAGCCCACTTTGTCAAAAGTGTGGAGCGACAATCAGTAGATGGTGGACCAGGTGGCCAATTATCTGTGGATTGAGATTCAGTTTGCTCATACCCCTCATTGCTCTCATCATCATGCTCAAGTTGATATTCTTGGCTACTATGAGAATAAGTTTCCAATTCCATCTCATCATCACTATGACTTGTTTCATGATTGTGGGAGTTCATTTTGACACTGCATTTCACCGAATGAAAAAAAAACAATAAATACATGGTTTCAGCCTATGCCCTTCTTTAAAATAACAAAATTTTAAGTCAAAATTTAAGCAACAAGAATTTAGAATTGAAACAACAAGAATCTACTTCAATCTAGAAATGAAATTCAAATAACTAACAAAATGAAACAACAAGAAATATAAAGCTAAAAACAATGAACATTCATTTGAAAATGAGAATAAAATAAAAAATCAGTGAGAAGCCTTACCTTGTGCTTGAAAAATCTCTTCATCAAGGTGAAGAATCTTCCTCCTCTTCTTCTTCCTCCTTGTTGCTCTTCTTTGACTTGCAATCACTCTTTTCACTCTTACAAGCGTCCTTTTCTCAGCTCTTCACTCTTCTTCTTGTTGCTGTTGCAAACAATAAGAAACCAAAAATGAATGCAAATGAAGCCACATAGTGAATGCAAGCAATATAACACAAGTAATGGGCCCCACATGGCCTAGGGTTAAAAAATGACCAATAGAATATAAGAAAAATGTTATGTTTTTTTTAAAAACAAACTATATTTTTTTTACTAGACGGGAGACGCCCGGCCGTCCCCTGTAGGGATCAAGGGGCGCGTTCCCGTTCCCCCGTCCCCTCAAGGGACGCCGGGATGTCCCCCCGTCACCGACAGAAAACGGCGGCAAACGGGTTGCATCATTGGAGACGCCGGAACGGCGTACCCCTGTCCCCAATGCATCCTCGTCTCGAAGATGTGGGGGTTTTTGGGGGGGGGGGGGACATGTCCCCGTGATACTATGCTAAATTATCTGAATTAAATTTACTTTTAATGTTGAAGGTTGAATTCTAGAAGATCCTATGAAGATAAACAAATGCCATTCTTTTTGTTTCAACATAATTCTGTTATGCCAGGCTTCTGACGTGAAATTCAAATATTTAAGTTGTAGATTATAATTTTGAATACAGCTCAAATTGAAACCACACAGAAAGCAGAGAATGGAAAATGTAACAAAGGCTGTATTATTATTTGAATGGTCTTGCCTGGATAAATTACAGTACAAAATATATTGGCTTATATAAGCCTTCTTTCTTTTTCTTGTACAACTGCTTGGGAACCTTTCACTAGCTAACCTATCAGACAATCCAACCATCCTTACAATAACATAAAATCATATTTAGTTCTACCATTAAAGTGACAAACAATATTCAACAATACTTAATGATTATTAACCATGCTCTAACATAACAAACTAACACATAAATACAAATGCCTTTTGGATCACAAGATCCAACAGCTCGTCAACTCAAGTCTTTGTCACTGCTTTAGTGACAAGTTCGTAAATAAGGCTGCGATTCTACATGGCAGTCTTGTTTAATTAATCCTATGGTTTGCATTTTACCCGATGCTCTTACTCCATTGGGTGCTGTTTCATATAAGCCCAACATTCAGAACAAATCTGACATGTATTGTAAATTCTCTTGCCCTTGCATTCTATGAGAGATGTTCAGTAGATTTTTGTTCTCACCTCTCTGTTATACTTATTTGCCAATATTCATAGTTTGCTTTCTGTGCATTATTTTATTCGCCCATCTTTTTTTTTGGTTGCTTGAAATCTATCTTAAGTTCTTAACTCATCTCCAATCAATATTGCACATTATTTGCAGTAGCATTAATCTATATGTGCATAGTGGTGGGCAATGATATATAAATTAAAGAATAGCAGATTAATTAATAGACCATACGGTGTATGCAACATCTTTTTATGTCATTTCCAGTTTTCAGTTGGGAGTTTATATTCTTGACTTGTGTGTTTCTACCATCATTATAAGTTGCTTGCCAACAGGATATATGTATCTAGTCGACTTTACAAACAGGTTAGACTAAAATGAAAACGTTAAGAATGTTTTTTCTCGGACTAGTCTTGCAGCAACATTATATTCTTGACTTGTGTGTTTCTACTGTCATTATAAGTTGCTTGCCAACAGGATGTATGTATCGAATTGACTTTACAAACAGGTTAGACTAAAATGAAAACTTAAGAATGTTTTTTCTTGGACTATTCTTGCAGCAACATTATTTTGGGCTACCTATTTTGGACTTGTCTTGAAGTAACACTGGCTTTGGGTAACTGTTTTGGACTTGTCTTGAACCAACACTGGTTTTGGCCCTTGGGTACATAGATATTTCACTTTGATACTTTTGTGGCTGAATTTCATAGATGGCTTGAAAGTCCTAAATTTCATACACTATTTGAAGGTTTGTAAAAATAACTTGAAGGTCCTTCCATTCTATCAAAGCATAGCTACAACTATTTTTGTTAATTATTATGAATGAACAGTGTAATCATTATAGTGCTTGTTGATTAAATGCTTTTGGCACTATTTTATTGGTAATCCTCCCCTCTTTACGTGTGCATAATGGCTTCTAATGTTCTCGTATGTTCCAATTTAAAATGTTGTGTTCTTTTTGTTTAACGCTTCACTTCCATTGAAATCCTCTTCAGTGTGTTATAATTTTAGATGTTCACAGTATTTCTCCAAGTTATGGCAACAGAGGATGAGCTTGACGGGATGGAAAAAAGCTTCCAGACTTTGGGGGTGGACTTGAAAACAATTTCAATAAATAAAAAATATTATTAACATCTGAATTTTTAAAATACAAATAACTAAAAAATATCTTGAAACAACTTAACAAATAAAAAAGTGGAAGATGTGAACATTTACAAATCTGCCAAAATAAATTAAATATGAATACAAACCCGTAGAAAGTATATAATTCTTGAAGCAATCATGTAGGTGCCTTGAGTCTGTATGTCTGATATAATTTCAAACCTAAAGAAGAGGAACAATAAAACATATTTTTTCTGTATCTTATGCTTTGGTATTTTAATGTTGACTCAACCTCCATCTAGAACAAGGCTCATAGCCAGCATTGGAATAAACTTTTGACTACCAATAAGATGAGGTAGCTAGTTTGCTTTCTATTCGACATGTCCCTAACTTTCATTGATGGCTGTAATTTTTTCCTTGCTTCTAAGTTCTAACCAGCAATGCTCTCTTGTCTATATTCTTCCTTTTGTATGACAAAATGGAAGCTAAGGAGTTGATGTTTATCATTTTTTTGTCAATCCATTTTCATTCAACTCAAAATATGTCTGAGGGACAAGCTCTCCGGACAATGCCAATGGGCTAGGGCTGCCCATTGAACTTTGCTAAATCTGGAAAACTTAAGCTAGATTTTCTTACTTCCTTTCTACTCTGCCTGAAAAGGTTTGATCTTTAGCCACAATAAGGTCATGGGAAGCCTTCCACATTTTTTTTCTTTTGCTGTTTAAAAGGTGCAGGAGTGGAGGAGATGTCCTGATGCTCTTGGTTTGCCAGAACATTTCCACATCTAGCAAAAACTAAGGGGATGTGTCAGTTTTGAGGGAGAAAACGTGGATGAGTAGGGGATGGGCTGTTCTTGTCCTTGAGGATGCATCCTCAAGAAACACTGAATATTCATCATGTAAAAGATATTTAGGCAGAGATGATGGCATCACAAAGCAAGATTTTAATATTTTATATATGGATTCTTTTTTTTTTATCAAATTATCATTTTGAAGGGACTTTATCCAGGAACTATGATCCTGCAATTTTTTAATTTCATATCTCCCTTGTTTAAACCGGAAGGGAAACAATATGCTATGCTATACTTTAGAATCATGTCAGGTTACCATTTTTCACTGCTGTCTGGCTTGTGCTTTAGTTAAATGTTTCCTCTATGTTTTCCACAATCTGAGTGCAAGGGTTATCCATGTGATTTTTTGAACGTTGGATGTCACTCACACTGGGTCAGTGTATTACTGCTACATCCCAGGCATAAGCCCTTGGGCCTTTTCTTATTTTATTAATATAGTCCTCTTCTAAGATTATTTGTTCCTGGTTTCATGGGAAATTATCTTAAAGGCTTTGAAGCACCTTGCAAATCTGCTCGTTGTTCCAAAATCTACGGATTACTTGCATTAGTGGAGAACAAAATAGCCCTAATCTAACAGAGATATATATAGAAAGTTAGTGGACAAGTAAAATAAAGAGTAGATAAAATAGTAGCACTTGTATATTTGTTTACCTCTTAGAGAGATTAAAACATGTTATTTATAAGTGTCAAACTAGAACATGTTACTTATAAGTGTCAAACTAAAACATGTTGCTTTTAGGTGTCAAACAAGTTATGCTTGGTTTTTAAGTGCCAAAATGGATTTTTAATGCTTAGTATGTTAGCATCTGTGACAAATTCTCTTTTCTAACAATCATTTCTGCTTTCAATGAGCACCAGTAGGCTCACATAGCAATTGAAATAGTTATGCTTTGTAAAATGCTTACTAAACAGTAATCTTCTGATGACCTGCGAGCTGGGAAATATGCAATTCTATTTTGAAGCATTTTCTACTGATATCAAATAAATAAATTTCTGCTCCCAATTGTTAGTTAAATGATGGCTTTGGCAGCAAATAATTAATGAAATTAAATTGACCTGGTAATCCATGGTTTGAGTTTTTGAATTATTTAATTCCAATCTACAAAGGTGTATCTGGTCAATATGTTTCTGTATAGAGTGCCGTGGAATGCTGGCAAAATATATTGGTTGATGATCCAAGAAACTAATCTTCTGCCAGTCATGCTGTTTCTAGCAAAAAAAATTATAATCCTTTGAGAGCATTATTTTTTGAGCCTTAATTACTTCTGTGGATAAACTGTTATATTTTATTTCTCTTTTTTTCTGACATGCAGATTTTCCCCCTTTTTCTCAGAATGAAACAGTGCAATGATGTATATATAGATAATATTGATACACACACACACACACACACACACACACATATATATATATAGCATTTTTTATTAATATCATAATATGAGATGTGCTAGATAATCCCTCTGGTGGAAAAAATGAGGTGTATTACTGCCTGTTGATGCCATGTAAGACGATCTGTTTTGTTTTTTTAAATTGTCAAAGTATATACTCTGTATTTATGCCCATTTTTATTGAGTGGAATCTTTTTTTCAGTTGCGTGAATTGGAGAGGGGTGTTGATATTCTTGTTGCAACTCCTGGGCGGCTGGTGGATCTTCTTGAAAGGGCAAGAGTGTCACTATCTATGGTCAGTTACTTGGCTTTAGATGAGGCTGATCGTATGCTTGATATGGGTTTTGAGCCTCAGATCCGTAAAATAGTTCAACAGATGGATATGCCCTCACCAGATCACAGACAAACCATGCTTTTCAGTGCCACATTTCCAAGGGAAATTCAGGTGTTCTTCAGTTTGCCTTGCTGTTTCTTAATTATGTTTTTGTCTCTCTTTGATTAACTAGCTTTGAGAAGTCATTTAAAAAAAATTTGAGAGGTATATTTTGATAAATGTTTGATATCTCTTTTGGGATTTGGTTGGTCCTTCAGACTCTAATTGCATTTATTAATCATGTTTGTTTTTCCCCTTTTCTACTGTCTTGCTAACAGAAATAAAATTTTACAGTTTGGTTTAATTCAAAATATTGCCTCTTGTCCAAATCCAGGTAGACCTTTATAAGGGAAATTGAATCTGACTTCTTTCATTATGTCCTAAGGCTCTGAATGTCTTATCTGTTTTGGTTCTGTCTACAAAGACCAGTTTTGACATTTTGCGATATCTGATTCTTTAATGAACTATTGAATTTTGAAACTGGCAGCTAACAGGTGTACATTTTTAAGAGTCTGATACTGTTTTTTTTATTACTTTTGATCTAGGAAGACTTCGTATTTCATTTCATTTATTCCTACAGTTATTGGTTAAAAATGATTTGAATACCCTTTATCTAACATGACTAGGAACTGCATGATTCACTTTTAAGGATTTGCTGTATGTTTCTCATTTCCAAGAATTTAAACCCCTCTTGAATTGTAATATGGTTTGACTTTGAAATGTTATTTTACAGAGACTGGCTGCAGATTTTCTCTCAAATTATATTTTTCTGGCTGTTGGAAGGGTTGGTTCAAGCACAGATCTTATTATGCAGAGAGTTGAATTTGTTCAAGAGGCTGATAAGCGAAGCCACTTGATGGATCTTCTTCATGCTCAAAAAGCTGATGGAACTCATGGCAAGGTAGCTGTTATTAAAAGCAACAAACATTCTTTGACAGGGATGCGATATTGGTCATAAGAACCCTGGAATGAAGAAAACAAAACAATCAGAGATTTATCATGCGTAACATAATTAATACATTTGCCTTCTGCAGCTTGTATCAAAGTGCTCATTTAACATTTCATTTAGGCATGGCACATATGTAGGATGGTAGGTTGAAATTAGTCATGATTAGTACTGACTGAGAATAATGATAAATGGTTATTGCAGTATTCACTTACATTAGTCTTTGTGGAAACAAAAAAGGGAGCTGATTCCTTGGAATATTGGTTGTGCAACAATGGATTTCCTGCAACAACTATTCACGGGGACAGGTCACAGCAGGTAAAATGTTTATTGCATTGTGATTTTAGATAATTGTAGTCTCCTGTGTCTTTACAATGGCATTTACAATTTACAAAGTAGAGTTATATATTTCCTTTTATGTCCTGTCTACTCTAGCATGCCTGTTCACGTAGCTCTTGTAGTTCTATAGTTTTTTCTTATAGTGAAAAAGATATTTATATTATTTATAGTTTCTTCTTATAGCGAAAAAGGTATTTATATTATTCAGAAGGTTTGTGAGGCAAAATAAAAAAGTAGCTGGCAATTACATAGTTGAATTAGTTGTTTTACTACGACCAGTACCATAACAGAAATAGAGCCAACTATAGGATGAAATACAATGGATGTGTTACATGTATCGAGAAACTGAACCAACCATAGCAGAAAGGCAATTATGTTATAACATATTAATCAGAAACATAAAACTATGGGCCCATGGTATATCTTTCGAACACATTGAAAAGGGAGAACATGTAGTAGGTGTTTAAATTTCCAAGTATTTGATAGTTGTAAGTTTGTTCATAGTGTGTTGCAATCCATGAATCTGTTATTGCTAAGATTTTTTTTGGCCTCGATCATACAATCAAATGCTTTAAGTTGTAACAACCACATTGCCTTTTTATTTGCCAATTGTATATTCCTTCTTGCAAATCCGGAATAGCATGCTGGCAGCAGGTTCTTGTTGTCCAGAACAGCTTCCCTTAAAACTTTTCATTTGTTTTTGGCAGACTGGTTGCATTAAGTGGGAAAATGAGTTTGAGATCACTACATTCCATGTTGCTTTTCACAAGAAGCTTTCCCCGCTTGGTAATTCTTCCCAGATCTCTCCCCGGTCTGAGTTGCGGTTCTGATTCCCATCTCTCCAGTTGGAGTCATGGCTATGATTCCCATCTCCTTTAGGTCAGTTTGCCGCATAGCTATCACTTTCTTCTCTATTTAGTCAATGGCTTCTTCGATTTGTTATTGTGAGCTTTTACAGAATACAAAACCCTACTAAGACCCAAAGCAACTTTTTTGTTGACAATCTCACTTGTGAAAATGGATAAAAGATGCTTTTTTGGCCCAAGTATGACCTATATATCCTAATGGGCTGTCTAGTTGAGGTACTACGCAGCTTTCCCTTGTCATAGTTTAGGTATATACTTTTCTATTCTTTATTATTGTCTAACAGATCCCATCCTCTGCATGTAAAACACTCGGTTGATATTTGTCTTTTCTTGCAGCGGCATTCTTAAGGCACACTACTAACTTGTCTGAAATTTTTTTGGTACCTCGCAAAGGCAGAACATGAAATATTAGAAACTATGCACCAGATAAATAACTGTCTGTAGTTTGCAGAAGAAAACTTGATTAAATACAAGACACTGCAGTTATATCTATGATGTGGTTATAGTACTGTGTTAAGCATACTGCTACACTGCAAAGTTCATGTGGTGATATCAGTCTCACTGTTATCGGATTCATCTCAATTGCTCAATTAACTGTTGTATATTATCAACAGCAAGTTGCATGATTGCCGAAATGTGGCTAAGGGCTTTCAGTCATTTGTGAAGCCAAGCTGTTGTCATATTACCAGTACCTGAAATACACTATGGGCTCTCCAGCTTTCTTTGCCATCAAGCTTTTCATGATCCATCTGGGTCATGGGAGATATACTTATCATTGCCCACCTCATCGATCTGTTACCGTATTCAATAGACTCTCAGGACATTAAGAATCTTTTATTAGTGAAATCGTCCAAATTTATGAAAGCTTTCTTAGATTGACATATTTATCATTCACAAGGAGTTTCCTATAGTATTGTGATGTCCCCATTTTAAAATAGAAATTAATATTTTATAAAATAATAAAATAATATATAAGCATACTAATATATTATTAATATAAAATATTATTAAAATAATAATAATAAAAATATGATATATTAACATAATATAATATAATATATTGATGAATCAATATAATAATATTAATAAATTATTAAATATAATAAATAATAAAAAAGTAATCACACTATAATTATAATCTATTATTATTTATAATATATTATTCATATACTAAATATAATTAAACAAAATAACATAATATAATCCAAAAGACATGACTTTTGGAAAAAAAGGTATAAGAAAACAATTACGGGGAAAAAAGAAAAAACAGTAAGAAATAATATGGAAAACTTGGTAGGAGGAGAAAAGATAGGAGAAAATAAAGGTAGAAATGTAGGAGGAACTCAAGGTATAAGATAAGATAATTTTTTTTACATCCACGAGGTTAAACATAGCCTATGGGACAGCAAGGCATCTTAAGCTAACTTCAGTAACTCGGTCTGTTTCTTGTGCAAGCTGATGATGAGCCCACCTAACTTCTCAATGTACTCCTCGCTGAATAGGTTATGCCAAGAACTATCCGATATAGTATCCACAAATTTATCCTTGTTGTTCTTGTAGGCTTCACATTCTAAAATAAAGTGATGTTCGGTCTCCACTTTCCCAAGTTGCAAAACATGCAAATTCTCTCTTCCCAAGCCTCCTTTGGCCTCTTCCAATGCCTGGTCTCACAATGGAGTTGATGGGAGTTGGTTCTTAAGTGGGCAATAAGAATTTTAGCTCTCCAAGAAATGTTGGTGCCTATGTACGCTTTTTGGAGTTGATCACATGCGGGGTTGAACTCATTGATATAATATATTTTCTTCCTTCCAATCCCATTTCCCCAAATTCTCTTGTAAAATTTCTCCATAACGAAGACCTTTATTTCTTTGTTATTTGTGGGGCACAAGTTGAATTGGATATTCCATTTCCTCATCCACTTGATGTTTTGTTGCATCCACATCTTTTTTCGTTTGCACAATGTATCATTAAAGATAATGTTAGGCCATCTATCTCCTCCCATTTTTTCAATTCTTTTTAGATAGCTTATTAGGCGAACCATAGCAAGTGCCTCGATAGGGACAACTCCCATTTCGCTTAGCATGATATCATAAGGGACAGTGCTTTTGATTTTAAATTTGCTTGTGATCAAACGCTTTTGGATTCTTTCAATTTGCTTCCATTGTGCTATTGAAGTGCTGCTGGCCCATAATTCACACCTATAAAGAACAACCGGCAACACAAAAAGACTAAACAAGGTTTGAATAGTTTTCCAATCCCAAACCTCCGCTTCACAACACCTGTTTTGAAGAGCATAAAATGCCTTCCATCCAGCTAATGTTCTTTTATTTCTGCAACCTGCCCAACTTAGATGTTTGTTGAAATCAATGCCAAGATATTTATACTCCACAGCTTCCTCAAGAACGCTGCCACCAAAATAAAACTCACGTTGATGCTGTTTTTTATTATTAGAGAAAACCATAACTTTAGTCTTGCTGATAATTGACCTGCATCCCCACCCTTCTGCAAAAGCGTTCAAGAGAATAAATGTTCTTGCAACCCATAGGCAGACTTGGCAATCAAAATGAGATCGTCTACATATAGGAGCAGCTGTACTATAAATTCGCCTAACTGGATATCCTCACCATTTTGAATGTTTAACCACTCTTCAAGTTTATCTATATATAAGCCAAACAAAGTAGGAGATAAAGGACTGCCTTGTTTGACCCCGATATCACTCCTGAAACATTCTGAAATGCCAGCTGAGGTTCTGATTTTGACTTTCACCTCTTCATACATCTTATAAACAGCAGCTCTGAGATGCGTAGGAAGTATAAAAGGAAAGTAGGAAAATATTAAGACTTTGAGACCTTACATTGGGACCACCGAAGGAGAATATAAAAAAAGTATAAACTATTAAAATATAAAAATAAAGTATAAACTATTACTTGCAAGATCAAACCAACATTAACAAAAGTAATAAACTTATTTCATTCATTAAGTAGGAACAAGGAGGTGTTAGGGAATAGAAAATCAACACAAAAAAATAAAGGTATGTCCTCTTAGTAAGATGAAATATATGGGATTTAGTTTCATTTCATTTATATATTAAATTAAATAAATGTCAAAGCTTTAGTTATTTTGAATTATATTTTAGTATTAAAAGAATTAGGAAATAGAAGAATTAATTAAGGAATATAATGGATACTCTTCAAAAGGAAGAGAAGATTGGATAAGATTGCGACTATGGAAAGTATTTATGAATCAATGATAATAACAAAATATTATATTTACATTCTATCAAGATTAGAGGTCTTTATATATTTTAATTTATTTAATATATATAGGAATTATATCAATTATATTATATAAGATCTCTTTTACTATTTGGCTTAAGTAGAGAAGGTTGTAATGTTACCAAGGAGGGGCTTGTCTAAATCCAAGCAATGGCTATCTGTCCCAAGATAGGGTAGGGGTCAGCATCCCAGAAGCCTTGAGGGAAAGTCCCAAGATAGGATATGGGCTTGGACCTGTAAACTTTGAGGGAGCCCATTGTAGTTGGTCTTTAGGCACATTGGATAATGTCTACTCTTCCCTTCATGGAGTTAAAATTGTAAAAAGGTTGGATATGAGTGTTAAAGATAACTAAATTTAAGAAAGGTCCCAACAGGGGACATTACAAGTATAAAGCACTCAAATTTAAACTGAAATGAAATTTCTCAAGAATTAGGTTAGTTTGCCCTCTTTTATGGAGTCAGCACACTCTGTTCTTCCCCTTCCTTACATGATGGTATATTTTCATCTGTCCTATTGAGAAGTTCATCCCCTCACACATGTATAATTTCACCTGACCTATTGAGAAGTTCTTCCCCTTCATTAGTTTTGCCTGTCCTATTGAGACCTTTACAGCGTAAAGAAGCTAGTAATAACTAAAATGCCCTCAGTATTGCCACCATCCTACATCTTATTCACAATGAGTGGCTATATTAGCTTTGAATTCTTTAATAACTGTCATGGTTGAGGCCTGCCTCCGCAAGTGGAACCTTCTTGAGACCTGACATAATCCACAAAGTCTGAACAAAATTGTTTATATGGACAACAAGGCTTAAGGCTTACTGAAATATCTAATTATTATCATGGCTTAAATTTGAAACCGTATTCTACTGAAATAATTAAATTTTAAGAGACCGCCAAATTATTTTGGACACCTTCAAGGTTTACTGAAATATCTCTAATTATTGACATGGCTTAATCCTCCTAGTCTGCTTTCTGAGGCTTACATCTGAAGGCTCTAGATGAATTAATCTTGTACTGGCCCTTAGAAGAGGATCTCAATTCTCCTTATTCATTCATCGACTGTCAGCCATATTTTTGTGGTGTAACTGCAAACTGATAGAAAATGTCCTTCGCAATAAATCTTGCAACTTTCTGAATCAGTTGTGTTGAATAGTAATACTATGGCTAGTTTGAATCACAGAACATATGATGTTCTGATGAAATGATTAACTTTTAGACATTGTCAATTTTTTTTCAAATCAGTTATGGCTTGGTAATTGATTGATGTGATAGAAGTAGCCATCTGAACTAACAGTCATTTTGGTACGTTTCACGTGCAGGATCACAATATTTAGAATTGTAAAACTCTTATTGATTGATTGATTTTTTCAGCACATTTTGATTCTGGAAAGATGTTTACAATATTTCAGATCAAATATAAGTAGTTTGGTCACTATGAATAACTTCCTGTTCCCTATCATCGTTGTAACATACATACATTTGGTCATGCTTATGTCTGTGTTGCAGGAGCGTGAACAAGCTTTAAGGTCCTTTAAGAGTGGGAGAACTCCCATTCTTGTAGCTACAGATGTTGCTGCTCGAGGACTTGATATCCCACATGTTTCTCATGTCATTAATTTTGATTTGCCAAATGATATTGATGATTATGTGCATCGCATAGGGCGTACAGGGCGTGCTGGAAAATCAGGATTGGCTACAGCATTTTTCAATGACAACAACATTAACATAGCTAGGTCTCTTGGGGATCTCATGCAAGAGTCAAACCAAGAGGTACCTCAGTGGCTATTGAAATATGCTGTAAGATCTACTTATGGTGGAGGCAGAAAGCCTCGTGGTGGAGGCAGGTTTGGCGGACGTGATTTTCGAAGAGATGGTGGAAGGGGAGGTGCTGATAATTATGGAAGTGGATATGGGGGAAATCCCTATGGATCTTCAAGCTATAGTGGATATGGTGCAGGATATGGTGGGTCTGCTGTGGGTGGCTACAGTCAGGATGGTCCCGTCATTGACAGTGCATGGGATTAAAATAATGTTGGGGGTGATTCATGAATTTTTTATATGATGCTGGTCAGGGCCAAAATCACTAGGAAGATGGCGAAACATTTTTTTATTCAAACTGCAAATGGATTGATCATTGCATGTTGTTTTTCTTAAGTAAATCTGCCCTCGCTGTAGAAGTTGAGTGAAGTGGATTACGCTGGGTTTTGTAACACACGTTAAACAAATATAAACAATTAGTGAATAGTCACATAAAAATAACGTGGATACTCTACTGGCTTCTGGTGTGGGGTGATTAGCTGTAACACCTTACAAATTGTAATTCCTAGGTGGGCTCGGAGGGGAAGCCTGTCTGTTAGAACAGTGGCTTCTCGTTTCAGTTTTTACTCCAACAGCTGAAATTTTAAACAGCTGCTCGTCTAATCGTTGCTAGTGTCAGCAAAGGCAGAATGGTCCTTTTTAGTCTGTCTCAGAATGTTTTATATTGACTTGTAATCTTTTTGTAAAGGTAATGCTCATTTGCAGGAAAAAAGTCACTACTTGCCTATCAACATAATTTGCAATGTATTTGCTTCTGGAAGAGTTCCAATCTCATTTTGTGTTATTTCTTATGTTCTATGTTGCCAATTTGTGGTTCAGATTTGGCTGTTCACTTTTTTCTTTTCAGGGTTCAGTATCACGGGTATGTCTGTACAATTTATTAACCTATAAGAATTTACCCCGGGATGCTGATAAATTAAAACCCCACCAGTAAAAAGAACATAACCGGGAGAAGCTTGAATTACTGTGACAAATAATCTTCTTGTCCAAATTTTTACCACAGCCATCTGTACAACATTCCTGTTATCTCTGGTGGTATCAATTAGTTCCCTGTCAACTACACTAAACACCAATGTAAAGTATTTCAAAATTTTCAGTTGCAGCTAAGTAGAAGTCTTAAGCTACTAAATCACCAGAAATATGTTATTCTTTCAAATAAATATATTTTGCCTCAGAAAGAGGAATGCTGTGCAGATGGCTGTTGGTAAAAAAATCTGTTCAATTTTTATTAAATTCTATATTTTTTTACGTTGCAAGGTTTGTCCTTGGGGCACACAAACCTGACGCAGCCTGGGATCTGAACTTGGAGTGGTTCGGTCCGGTTGCAGTTTGGGTTACACTTTTTTCGTATAGTGCAAATGCTGCACTTGCTTGCGACAAACATTCTGCCTTCACTGACACGGAGCTTACGAACTCTCTAAACGGTTCCTACTCCAGCAAATATTATGAATTTTGATTATATGCCAATCGGAATGATTCTAAGCGGCAGTTCTAAAGTTATATGCCTGCATTATAAATGTTTCCACTATTGTCGAATTTGCCTTGCTTAAATTTATCATGATTATCTGGGTTAACATTAAAAATGTTAATTTTGGTGAAGGTGTAGTTTTTTACGATGCAACGAAACCAAATTAGCAAATACAATATTGTATATTGGGAATAATCTTCAAATTCCTAAGAGAGCATCTGAAATTGGTTAACAATAGAGAGGGCATGAAGTTTCATTATATGTTATGCACTGTGAAGGGAGAAATCCGAGTAATGGTGAAATTGCATATTCATGTCAATGTTTATTTAGATTTTAAGCCCATTTAGATATAATGTGTTACTATAATATCTAGTCATAAAGTTGAGCTTCTGCGATCTTTGTTCATTTTCACTTGCACACATTTTCATACATTAATCCGTATTCATTTTTTTTAAATTTCATACATCCATCGTTATTCTTATCTTATCTGCACTTATGTTCACATATTCACATAATGTATAGGCTCTTATTTCCACACATGAATTTGATTCATAGATTCCATATTCTATGCCTTGGGTTATTTTTGTGGTGTGAGACATTCATAAAAACAATTTTAAAACTTAAATAGCTACTGTAGCTCGCTTCTCATAGTCAGATTCTGGAATTAAAGACATCCATTTAAGCAATAAATCACATTAGAATATGGTTCAAAGTCGCAGAGCATATGATGACAATCATAGGAACATCAAATTGGGGAGTACAAGAAGGCATTACTGCATTGCATCAGAATCGATATATAGACAACTTACATGCTTGTTTTTGTTTGTCAATTATTGCAATAATTGAAGATGGTTCAATCAAGGCAGTTGATAGAGAATTTGCAAATGGGGTAGCAATCTTGTAGGAAACTTCAGGGGAAGGCTTGATGTGTCACCCCGTGAGCATCACCTAGATGCAATGAGTGCTAGTGTTCTATTTGTTGTTATGAGATGGGTTCTTGTGAACCACTAATCATGAAACATGGGTTAATGAGTTTGACTAAAAAATTACATAGTTGAATCTTGATAACAATATCACAATTTGACCCTTGCAATTTAACAATTTTCTCAATGTTTTTTTAATGCCGCTAATCAGTTTCTCTCAACAAAAAGTAGATTTTAACAAATTGAATAGAAGTGCGCATTGCCCTAGAATAGAACTTCATGACTTATCCATAGCTATGGAATTAACATGTGACCTGTACAAAGTTACAACTTGCATAAATTTTGCAAATGACTATTTACCCATAGTTTCATAAAATTTTATGCCTCTATCATTCCTAACTATTAACATGAATAATCTAGGTTAGTTTTGATGCCTTTGCGTGTATTTGTTTATTTGAACTAGATTAACATTAGGAAGTAAAGCCAATATAATTTTACACTGCCTTGAGATTTTGTTTTAGGGTTTATATCTTCATTCAAGGTTTTAATTTTTTTGAATTTTTAATTGATTTATCATTTTTTTACTTTCAAATTTTGTAAGGGTTTGTACTCTTCTTTATTGCCATTTAATTGTTATGTTTTCCCTTCTAGGATTCGTGCCTCGTCCTATGGTCTTGATTTTTGGTTGCCTTACCCACACTTGGATAAGTCAATAGGGTCTCATTTTTATAAATCTAATATATAATTTGATTTTTTAAAAAAAATAAATCTTAGTGATTTATAGTGGTGCCTTGGCTTCTTTTAAAAAGCCATATTGTATTGTTTACACCACAAACTATTCGTGATCTTAATCTTCCTTTGAGGAGGGCTTGTCTAAAACCCCATTATGACTATGCATGTTAATGCTATTGTAAATTCCTTTGCTGTTCATGTTGGAAATTATTGTGGACAATTATGATCAGTGATACCACAGAGATCAATAAGATTTTGCTAATGAACTTGCTAGTATAGCTAATGGAAAAACTCTTACACAACTAGTGGACATGATTCATAATATGTTTATAGATAGAGGGATTAGAGGTCTTAAAAGATAAGGGTTTTAAGATAACATCATTTACCTTATTTGGTGCATCTACTTTCTCTCTTTAGCTACACTCCCACCATTGAACCATCTCAAACTTTATCCTTTCTTTGCTTATGCTCTTCACGGCTTACCTCGTAATCACACCCTTTTCATACCTATATCCTATATAATGTTCTATACCTCAATTTCCCTTCATCCACCACTACCCATTCATCGACCCCCACTTATGCCATGCATACTTATATCACTTCACTCTCTACCATGTCTATTTCCTCATCCCATTCCTCTATTTGTGTATATGTCCACACTTCATTATGTTTCTTGCTCCACGCCACTTTCCCAATTCATTACCTCTCTTATTTCTCATACTTTTGTAATGTGCCTTTCTAGATTTTTCGATAAAAATAATAGATCTACAACATAAATAACACTCTTCACCAATATATACCCAAAAAAGAATAATAAATTAACCTTAAGTAACACAATAACTAGTGTGATGACACATAAACTTCCACACAATTATCTCAAGAGCACCAAGTCTGCCACCTCAAAAGACCTTTCGATCATTTTCCAATTTGCATGTCTTTTGCTGATTTTGTGCTCATTGTAAATTATCTTTTAGTGCCCTTAATGTCTCGACTTTGTTTAATCATTCCCATACTATAAGTACTCTATTGTCTAAAAGCAACAAGTCAACAAAAGAAAGTGCATCATAACTATAAAGAGCTCTAAAAGGTGTCATTCCAATGGACATGTGAGAATAGTTATATTAGTATTGACCTAAGTGCAACCACTTGATTCATGCAGTTTGCTAGTTTGAAATATTATTTATTGAGTACCCTTTAACCCTCTTATTCACCATCTCTATTTGACTTCATTTTGTAAATTCTATGTCTATAAAAAAAATTCTTGCTAAAAGAAGTGCAAAATATGTTATCCTTGTTGCTGGGAATGTTCTCAAGCAAGCCATGCAATTTAAATATCTTTGAAGAATATATCAATACTTGAGATGTCTTCAAATAGGGGAAATGACCCAGTACTCGCACACCCTAACTTCGCACACTAGTAGATCTTAAACGATATTGTTGGATTTCAACAATTTTTTTGGCATGTCTCCGTATGTGTGTTAACTGCTTAAAGCTAAGGTTTCAACTTCTGGGTATTTATGGATCTCTCTATAGAGATTGTCGAACACAGAATGATAAAAAATGATCATTTCAAAGTGCTGCCTGGAAAGTGACCCCTACTACGCCAATAGAGGCCAATCACATATCTAATAAAAATTCACTAGACCCCCAATTAATAAACATAATAACATATAATTTTAACATGTTTAATATGTGGCCCTGCTCACTATGTATGCACAATTGTTAAGAATGGCCTTTAATATAAAAATTTGGCCCCTTAAGTTAATCAAGGGCCCTATTAAAATACCCCACGAATGACCCAACCAAATCAACCGACACCCTATACCTAAACACTTAAACATGTTCAATGCTCATCATATGCCACGTATGCGACCAAATTGGGGCCATTTCCTACCCACCGAGGAGCCCCTAAGAAATTAATATTTATCCATTGTTTCATTTCTTGAAGTTTCTTCTCCCGCAAATGCTTCCTGTGGACTCTCTTTCTCTGCACGTGACAAGGGTTTTAGTCCACCACTCACAAGTAGCTCCTCCATCGTTGTTTATCGTTCGAATGCATTTGTCACAATAGTTCTAATGATTTGCACTTATGGTTTCTTGTTTGTTTCAATCATTTCTCTGTATTGAATCGAGGGTTTTAATTGGTCCATCTCTTTTTCTTATCATACTATGAAATTATTACATGGAATCTGAGAGAAATAGAGTACATTGTTGATAATATGATGAAATCTACTAGTTTAATCATTAAATGTTATTGTATTCACTTGCTTTTACGGTTTCCTATTTGTTCCAACCATTTCTTTGAAATGAATCGAGGGTTTGAATTGACCCATTTGTTTTCTATATCATACTGTGAAATTATTGCATGTAATGTCAAAGAAATATGGTACATTGTCAATAATATGATCAAATATGCTACTTTAATCATGAAATGTTCTTGTATTCATTTGCTTTTATGTTTTCTTGTTTGTTTCAACCATTTATGTGTATTGAGTAGAGGGTTTCAATCGATTCAGGGTTTTTTTTCTATTATACTGTGAAATTATTGCATGAAATGCCAAAGAAATATGGTACAATGTCGATAATATGATTAAATCTGCAAGTTTATTCATGAAATATTATTGTATTCTTTTTCATTTATGGTTTCTTGTTTGATTCAACCATTTTTGTGTATTGAGTCAAGGGTTTGTGTCAGACCATTTGTTTTTATATCATACTGTCAAATTATTGCATGGAATGTCAAAGGAATAGGGTACAATGCCGATACTGTGATTAAATCTTCTAGTTTAATCATGAAATGTTATTTTATTCATTTGCTTTTATGACTTCTTGTTCTTTCAATCATTTCTCTATATTTAATCGAGGGTTTCAGTCCATCCATTTTTTTATATTGTCAAATTATTACATGGAATGTCAAATAAATAGGGAACATTGTCGATAATATGCTTAAATCTGGCAGTTTAATCATGAAATGTTATTGTATTCATTTTCTTTTACCATTTCTTGTTTGTTTCAACCATTTCTTTGTATTGAGTCGAGGTTTTGAGTCGCTCCATCTATTTTTTTAATCATACTATCAAATTATTATGTGGAATGTCTCCACATTGTTAAGTTTACATTGACTTTATGAATTTCTCTTTACTCATTGAGTCTATGCATTTCTATGGAATCATTGAATGTATGCAATGCCAAGGTTACATTGACTGTATGCATTCTTAAGTTCACATTGACTGAATGAATTGTTAAGTTGACATTGATTGTATGCAATTGTCTTATATTATACAGTGACATTATTACATGGAATGTCAAAGAAATATGGGACATTGTCGATAAGATGTTCAAATATGCTAGTTTAATCATGAAATGTTTGTGTTTTCCATATGTAATCTTTTACTCTTCCCGCAACCATACTTTGTTTGCATGCGACAAGAGTTTTGTTCTACCACTCTCAAGTAGCGCCTCCAATTAATGTTTAAATCTACTAGTTTATTCAATCATACCGGAGTTTAAGTAATTCTGGAGGATTACTCAAAGTTGTACTAAATTGTGGCATGAAAATATCCTTTTCTATCATTGTTCCCTACTACTTTGAGTAGTCCTCCAAAATTACTCATATGCCTATGTTTAGTGGGATCTTTAATGATTAACGCAAGGTACTAAATTATTTTATTAATGCCCATTCGTAACGGTATTTCATACATTGTGGGGGGGCTAGATTTGAAAATGTTAAAGAAATAGGGAACATTATTAAATTTGCTAGTTTAATCGTGAAATGATATTGTATTCATTTGCTTTTATGGTAAAAATATTATGCTTATATTTTTCATTTGTCTTTGGTTAATTTCATTTAAGGCATTGAAATCTCCCTATAATTAGGGATGTCGTAAAATCTTACAAGAATAGAAAAGATTGTAAGCCACAACTTGCTATACATACAAGATTATAAATAGTTGTTTGGCTTTTGGAGCTCCTTAGGTGATACTAATTAAGAAGAATCAACACAAATGGAGATATGGAAGTAGACAATCGTTTCTATTTTCTAGATATTTTACAACATCCTTAATTATTGGGTGCCTTTTGATGCCTTTCTAGGATTGCAATGCTCTTTGTATAGTTGTATACACTTTTAGGACTGCAATGCATGTTTGCTATTATGTAATGCACTTTGTATTCTATTGCTTTACAACATTACTAAATTGAGAGAGTGAGAGAGTGAGAGAGAGAGAGAGAGAGTGTGTGTGTGTATTGTTAATAATGTGCTAATCATCCTAAACAAAATCCTCTTGGAAAAATTTTTTGTCAGCGGATGGATACACACACACACAATGCAATACATATTTGATTTAGTTATTTCTTGTTCTCACAGTATGCATTAGTTAGAGGCATTCAAATTTCATGTTCTCATATTACACTATTTTCAGTTAGTTATTTCATGTTTGCATAAAGCAAGCTAGTGTTCATCGTATGTGTTACTTACATGCCTTCAAATTGTACTGTTTTGATTTAGTAAGGTGTTCATAGTATTCATTAGTCTAATTCATATTTTCACATATCAAGTTAGTGTTTTTAGTGGGATTTTGAGGTTGGTACCCGATGATACCATTTACTTCACGATTAATGACACCCAAAACCTACACACTTAAACATGTTATATTTATGTCTTGTTCTGTTTATGAATTGCATACACTTAATAATTATATTGGAATGCATAGAGTTAATGTTTAAAGAGAAATGCATATACGCAATGTTTCAAGACAAAGGCATAGAGTCAATGACAACTTCAAAATGCATATAGTCAATGTAACTCTATACATATACTTAATGACAACTTTAGAATGCAAATTGGACAACCTAAAGAGAAATGCATATGTATATATGTATGTATACAATCAAATTGATTCATATTTATATGCTTGTAAAAATCATAAAGTAAGATACACGTATGTTTACATTGTGAGTGGGGTGCGACATTCCAAACATGATATATTTATGTCAAGATTATTGTCATTATTAATTGGGGTGGGGGGTGGGGAGAGGGGTAATGTGCTCTTCATTTTTTTAGTAATGGTTATTTCAAATGTCTATACACATGCATGTACATATCTATATGCATAGATATGTATGCATGTATACACTTGTATGTATGTATGTGTTGTTCACCACTCTTACATATGAGCTCACCAATAAACAAAATAAACAATGAAAAATAAAAATAAAAAATTGAATTGATGAAGCCATCATAGGAATCGGAAATAAATGGCAAGCAAGTGTAGTATGATATGACTGATTATTTTCCACTCCATTTTCAAATTTAAAATAACCAACCATAAATAAATGCTTGAATTCCACATTCCAATTCTTTTATAAGGGGCAATTTCCAACGTCATTTTCAATACACTTCATTGAAAATTCTCTCAGTTTGTGTTGATTATTTACTATTCTTTTATATCCTTGAGCACATAATACTATTTTTCCTTGGAGTTTAAATCCTTTCAAAATGTTGTGCATACAATATTTTGATAAATTTATGGGGGATTGTTACTTCCACCGGCTCTTACAAAAATTTTGCAAGTATGTGAGGCAGTGAAGAGTTCAACAGGGCGTGCATATAACATCAGGTCCATCTAATTGTATTTATCAAAACTCCAGTTTGAATTGTTTCTCAAATGAAAAGGTGCAATGTGCACCACATGCTCATTCAATCTGCATTGGTCACATTTTATAACAACCACCCAGATGAACAAATGGTGTTTCAAGGCCCAAATGGATGATAAATTTTCTTAGGTGTTTCATGCACATAGTTTACCCTTGTGACATCATTTGTCCACCTGGGTCATTCATGTAAGTTGTTTACGAATTTTGTTTCCAATGCAGGTGAAATGCGAAGTGGTAGACACAATGCACATTTATCTGTTTTATATCCTCGATTACAAAATACTATTTTGGATTGGAGTTTATGTCCTCTTAGAATGTTGTGCATGCAATATTTGAATGATAAATTTCTGTGGGATTGTTACTTCCACCAGTTGTTACAAATTTTTTGTAGGTATGGGAGGCATTGAAGGTTCAATAGGGTATGTAGATGACATCATGTCCTCTAATTGTGTTTCTCAACACTCTAATTTGAATTGGGAAATCTTGATCTTATATCATGATATTATTTTGTTTTACTTCATAATATACATTTATCTTATTTTATGATTGTTCCCATGACTCCCTATTTGGAAGATAAAGCTATAACATATGACAACTACAACATAGAACATGTTAGCCGCGTACAGGTAAAGTCTTCTCAACTTTACCAAGGTTATGAACCGATGGACTATTTTTTATTTTTTTTAATGTTGATTACAAATGTTTGAAAATATTATTATCTCTTTAACATTGTTAGTTATTGTTGTGAAATTCATTTTACCTATTGCTCATATTTCTGAAGTTCATTTTATTGCTCAATGTAACTTACTATCAGTTTCATTGTTAATAATATTTCTAAAATTGAAAAATAATGAAATATTTCTGAAATTGATTTAGTATGTGTGCACACTAAGATGTGCACTTCTCTAAATCATTGTTTCCAAGAGAATCCATGGATTGGAAACCTTGAGAAATTGATTTAGAGCTCCCTAGGCATGGAGTGCAAGGAAATTAAGTGTGCTCTCAGCTAAAGCTATTTAAGCCTATGACCTTGCTAGTAAACCATGCAATGGGAGATTCAAATGAAGACGAGCAAGAATGCCAATATCCCCAAGAATCAAATGGAAATGAAAATGCAATGCAACTATGCTAGAAATGGAAATGCAAGCTAAGCTATAAAAATGAAAGATAGAAGTATTACAAATCCTTACTATTTAAACTATGTGAGATCTAAGCTAGAGCTTGAAAGAAAACTAATCTAAGAAAGCATAAACATGAAGCTAAGCTAAGAATGCAAGAATGAAAGCTAAATGTAGAAAGATTTCCAAATGGCTCCAAAGTCTTCAAAATCTCTAAAGTCTCTAAGAAATCCTGTAGCATAAAATTAGCATAAAAAGTTGGGGATCTAGAATGAAGAAGAGAGCTCTCATTTTATAAGAAATGAGAAAGAATGGACCATGGAGATTAAGAGGAAAAAGATTTAATCAACGGTGGAGCTTGAAAGAAGATCAATCCATGTGCACAAGTATCCTCCAATGAGAAAATAAGAGTTGACTTTTGTGACCATATGAGACAAAAAAGTGCTTTTTCCCTTTTTATAAAATGCTTTATTTGTGCAACTTAGGATAAGAGGAAAAGCGGGGGCTTTTTATTTAATAAAAGAGGAGGAAATTTCTTTTGATTAAATAAAGACTTTAGGATAAGATGGTTAGCCCATAGAAAATAATCGAATAAATGATAGAACTAGGATTTGATCAAGAATAAGCAATTGATGATTTTAGCAAATAATGCTAGCAAGGGGCTAATAGTCTAGATGACCATGTCTAGATGACCATTTTTTGATGATTACATTTGCCCCTCTTTGACTAATGTGTGATCGATTTGGGAACACATTACGTCAAAGAATAGATCAGCTAAGAAGGCAATAAATAGAGATCTGACTCCAAAGAATGAAGTGTAGAGAGAGCAAATCCTGCATGGTCAGCCTGGTAGCGACAGTACTGAACACTTAGGAAAGAGATAGACAGTATCAGAACTCGAGACAAGAACTAACATGTCAAGCGCAAAGATAGATCAATCAGAGAAAATAGAATGGTCAAGCATATGCTCTGGAGAATAGCCAATAAGATATGATGTGTCTTCCCCCTCGGGATCGAAAGTGAAATTAGGTAGAGGGAAGGCAGAAGCAAGAGCAACATGATCAAATCACTAGAAATCATAATTGAAGATGAAAGATGATAGAATAACCATTAAGCAGTGAAGATATGCCCCAGTTTGACTATAGGATAAAGATGAAGCGAAAAATGAAATGGAAAACTAGAAGTTTGAAAGAGATGGAGATGAAGAAGGAAAGGATGCCCTAGTGAAGATCGAAGGATCAGGCCTCAAAAGGTCAGCCAACTGCACGGAAGAAGGAGAAATGTGATTTGACGATCAAGGTGAACTCGGATTTCAGTTTCGATCCTGAAATGAAGAGAAAATGATGTGATATATAAGACAAGAAGTGAAAGACATGATTGGGAAGAAGCGAAAGGTGAGCGTAGTTTGACTAATAAGTTCGTGAAAGATGAAAGGAGAGCTCTCTCCATATGCAAGATGCAAAACTATCTATCATGAACTTAAGAATGCAAGCTACTATGAAAAGTGGTTTACTTGCAAGGGCACAAAGCTTTTAGACTCTAATTTTCATCATCGAGCGTTATTGGTAGCATCACAAGATCATATAATACACACTAGTATAACTATGTGAATTTGAATATGATCTATATCAGATAGATATGTGGGAATCCCACCTAGGCATCAAAGACATATAGGTCAAGATGACTAGTGCAGTGAGATTACCTAAATTTAATGTAGCAAGATTATACTCGCATCGAGACACAAGGAAAGTCAAGATGGCTATAAGTATGCACTTGCGAAAATAGTCAAGGATAACACCTTGTAGACCCTAATGTCAAGTGGAACAAGCATAAATGCTAATGATAGTTAGGACCAACAAAATATACCCACAAGCAGAAAAAGAAATAAAACATGTCCTCATGCCCTCAGTCTTCTAGCTATGCATTATTGAAAACTATCATAGGGAGAGAACACTCATCAAAGAAATCATCATAGACAACACACAAAGAAATAAAGTCAAACAAGTCTTAGCGAGTCAAGTGTTTAAGTGCGTGTGTTTAGGTCATAGAGTCAAACTTTGAGTATCGCATCTGCTAGTGAGAAATATTGCATCATTCGAGACTGCGGATAGGATATCTGATAAGTGTTGAGAAACACTTGATGCTAGGAAGGTGTTGAAAAATACAATTGGGGTGGTGTTGAAAAACACCGTTGGAACCAAGAGGCCCAAGAAACCTGAACGCGCAAAGAGACCCAAGATAAGATAAAACAACATATGCCCCCTAGACTAAGACAAGAATCAATTCTAGGCTAGGAGAGGCAAAGCAAGAAGTGGAGCGGAGGAGCGCCACGCAAGACTGATAGACATAGGTGTGAGGGTCTTAAGTAGTGCCTGTTTCTAGGTTTTCACCACTTGATAGATTTTTTTCAGGATTTTTTTCAATTTTTTTGTATTTTTGCTACCAAGGCGCCTGTTTCCAGGTTTTCACCAAGGCACTTTTTTTTTTTTCTTTTTTTTTTTTTATTTTTTGATTTTTTTGGTGAGACATCAAAGCGCCTAGTGCTAGGTTTTCACTAGGATGCTCATTTTTTAGTACTTTTTATGCTTTTTAGGATTTTTTTAGCATCATATATGATTTTTTTGGAATTTTTTCAGGATCATAAAGAATATGTACAAAGAGGTCAAGAACCTTAGGCATAGAACTTTTTCAGATGTAGAACATTGATAGGCTCGGTAAGATCTGCTTCCTCTGGCGTAGATAACTGATAGACCTCAGACCCAAATGCTGCAGTGATAAGATAAGGTCTTGACCAATAGTAGCTAGCCCTAAGCAATTTCCAAGCTAACACAAGGTCGTTAAAGTGTGATCCACATATACCATCATGAACAGCGGCCAACGCCTTCTCTGACTCCTCTATTTCTAGACACCTAAGGAGAGTTTCATCTAGACCCTTCCTATACAAGTCACCAGAGACAAGGGTAAAGTGTGAGGCATGATGGATGAGATGGCGCTTCATATTGTGTGTTAGATTTTCAGGAATAACATGATCTTGGAGATAGGAAAATATGATGGCATTGTAAGGACTATGAGCAAGATAGTGTAATTCTTCCACCAGGAACTTAAAGCGTGATGTATGCTTTTTCAATTGTAAAATGGATGTCAAAGTGACCATGACATTAGCAATTTTATTTTCAAATAAGTTCACCATGTTCTTGTAAAGAATCAGCTTTTCATCTTTTATTGAATAAGCATCATTTTTGAGCAAATCTTTATTTTTACTTTTTTTAGGTTCGGATACCGCCACAATGTGGTTTTTGCCATCCGACCATTGCTCTTTTCTTTTGATTTGATGATTGAGATACTTGATTTTTGATTCAGTCCTTTTTGTTGCTGGTTTGCTGGTGGAAGAAGTAATGGCATGT
Source organism: Chamaecyparis obtusa (assembly GCA_027943335.1). NCBI lineage: Eukaryota > Viridiplantae > Streptophyta > Pinopsida > Cupressales > Cupressaceae > Chamaecyparis > Chamaecyparis obtusa. Next base: position 1,185,000 of record BSBK01001337.1, on the reverse strand, counting down.
TGATCCTGGGTGGACCAAGCTATGAGATTTGATTTTGCGAGATGAAACGAAGTGACTGGTTCAATAGCATTTATGCGAGGGATGTCATCTCTAGTGACAAGAGAGGTCGAGCCTATAGGGTAAGCTCCGAAAGTGTTAAGATCTAGACTTGTCATAGAAGGACCAGCGTGGTCCACTAAAGCAATACATGGATTAAACTCATCAGACCCTATGCAAGACTCATCAACTATGTTGGGTTGGTCACCATAAGTATGAACCACATTCACTTCCATATCCACTGTGGAAGATCCGTCAGAGAGAGTATCCCATTCATATTCATTTGAATCTGTTGTTACGCTCCTACTAGGATGCTTGCACCAAGAAGGTTTAGGACCTTTAGAAGTAGAGGCTTCAACATCATTATTTGTGAGATCTCCTCTTTTCATTAACCACAAAATATTCCTACGTTGTCGGCTTCTAGGTGTAGTGGCTTTAGCTGTGTCCTCAGCAGGTATGTGTTCTTCTCCCCAAAGGAGTGAAGTAGAAGGAAGATTGTCTCCCATTTGAGCCATAGTGTGCAGTGGTGACTCATCTGTATCTATGTCTGAATCACTAATCATGGGAGCATTTATAGAACATGTAGGGAGGTCATCATCGACACCATATCCTAGACCTGTTGTAATCTTAGAGGGTCGGCCATTAGTATGACTCAAAGGCTCAACTAGGGCATGTCCATTATCATTTATAGGTCCTTGACCTTGATAGCCCATTTTCTACAAAAAATTATAGCCTTTACCATAGTGCTTAGGAAAAAAAGGAGTAGCAATAGTGGTACTGTCTTCTTCGTCTCTATAGATCCATTCTCTAACAACTTGTTCTTCTCTTTCTGCCTCTAGGGGTACAGACGCTTGAACAAAATTACCAAAAATTGTCATGGCAGAAGCAGAAGGCTTCATCTTATCAGAAGGTCTCCCATATGATCTAGGAGAAGTAGGCATAGCAGCAAGGGAATCCAACATGTACTCACCCATACCAAGGCTCATCATCTTAAATTTTTTCTTAGTGGCAACCAGGAATGCATTAGGATCATTAGAGGGTTTGTTGTGAGGAACAAATGTTTCAGCAGTAGCAAGAGTATTGATAGCAATAGAATGATCCCCGGGAATCACAATTTCAGCTCCGTTATGTGGGAATTTGACACACTGATGGTATGTAGAAGGCACAGCTTGCATGTCATGGATCCAAGGATGACCCAAAAGGATGTTATAAGCAAGTGGGATGTCCAATACTTGGAACATAATATCTTTCATGACAAGGTCCACTCGGACAGGTAGCATGACAAGACCTTTGGAAGATCTTTCAACTTCATCATATGCTTTTATAGTGATTTTCCGCTTAGGATCGACAACAAATTCTGACAAACTCAGTTGTTGTATGACATTGAAAGAAACAATATTAAAACCTGCACCATTGTCTATGAGGACTCAGCGGACTCAGGTATGGTAGACCATAACTTCAATGTGTCAGGGAAGATTGTGAGGGTGGCTAAGAGATACATCATCTTCTGTAGAAAAGGATAGATAATGAGGTGATGAGATGTGGTTGACCATAGTTTGGAACCTATCTGGGTCAATGTCATTAGGGACATTAGCTGTATGCAAAGCCTTTTCAAGGATCTCCTTGTGCAAAGGGGATAGCTCAATCAACTCAAAAATAGATATCTGTGCGGGTGTCCGTTGCAACTGATGGACAAGATCATAGCTAGACAAAGCTCAAGGAATTGCTGGTTTGGAAGATGAGGCTGGCTTGGGATCAGGCGCAGTTTTAAGGACCAATTTAGCTTGCCCCCTAGTAACAACATTCAATGCCTCACTTTGGGAAGATGAACTACCACGTGTTTGCAAGACCAACTTTGGCATACCCTGACCGACTTTATTATCATCTTGAGGTCGCATCATAAGAACACTCTCAACAGGCTCTACCATGTTGATCACAGGCGAATCAGAAGTATATGTGTAGTTGATCTTAGCATCATGATTCTTCTTATTTGGTTGAGAGGACTCCCCCTTGTCATACTTAGGTAGAGGACCTTTGAAAGCCTGGTGATTAGAATTTTTAACTAAGCCATCTATGAGAATTGTGCCTCCATCAATGAGATATTGTATAATATCTTTAAGCGTGAAATAATTGTCAGTCTTGTGTCCCTTGTTTTTGTAATAATGGTAGTAATAATCCTCTCTCCACCGATCTAGCTTAACTAGCGGATCATAGGGATGATTTTTCTCAGGAAGTGTAAAATAATTATTGGCAACCAAAGTCTTAAGAATCACATCATATGGTTTAGCCAATGGGGTATAGACCCGTCGTTGGATTTGCTTCTTTGGCTTATCAGCATATTGAGGCTTAGGAGCATCTCGAGTGTTGGAAACTTCTTGTTGTTTTGCTGCATAGATGGCATTAGAAAGGTTGAAAGTAGTCTCTTTAGCTTTAGGGACATCCACCACACCATCATTAACAACATACTTGTTTCTATTCCAAGGTTTGTTCTTATCCTTGCCATTGCCACTAGTATCTTTATTAATAACAATATCCCCCTTTCTTATGGCCACATCTTCAATCCTATATGCGCTTTCAACCATGTCATTGAAAGAGGAGAAAAGTTGTTTCCTTAGATCATAATATAGCTCAGGCACTAGAGTGTTGACAAAAATGTCAATCTTTTCGCTCTCAGGCAGCGGATGAGAATATCTAGAATACAATGATCTCCAACGTTAGCAAATGGCTCTCCTTGATTTTGCCTTAAAGTGCCAAGGTCTATCATGGTGATAAGCTGTTGGATATTGTACATGAATAGTGTTGTGTAAAGCGCATAGCCAATTCATCAAAAGTCTTCAAAGGAGGTGTCAACTTGGCAAACCATTCTAAAGCTTGTCCTCTTAAGCTTCAAGGGAATAGTCGCAGGAAAAATGTGTCTTCATGAAGGAAGTCCATGCTAAGAGCATAAAAGTGACGCACATGGTTGTGGGGATCACCGTTTCCATCATATTTGTCATACTTAGGAACCTCAATATCCATAGGAAATGGGACCATGTATAGACTTCTATCAAATGGAAGAGCACAAATAGATTCCACAAAGGAAACCTTTGGAGGCTCTCTTTCTATTGCCATTTGGGTAAGGCATTGATTTATCCGATGTAGTTCCTCTCTAAGGATTTCCAATTCAGTTGGTACTCTTTGTTGGACAATTTGTCTAACATCATAGCCAAGAGGAAGCTTGTATCCTCTAGAAGTCATATATTGGAAATATTGGTCTCCATTGCGCTCTAAAAGCTTAAGCATCTTTCATTGGGAGACTTCATCTTGTTCAAATGCAATAAGATCCTCACTAGAAATTTTGGCCTCTTCCTCATGGTGAGAGGGAGGTGGTCTAGGAGGTGAAGAAGGTATAGCAAAAGTTCATCTCAGAGGAGACCTAGGTGGCGTGTTGTTACCATACTTGCCATGAACATCAAAAAGTGGTCTATGCTCATAACTACTAGTCTCGGGCTGCTCGTGAGACATGCCTCTCATAGCCATGCACCTAGTAGCATCCATTATGTTCTCACTATGTTCCTTGTCTAAGCGCTTTTGGTTGTTTCTATGCTCAAAGTGATCTTGCAAACGGTGAACCTTTTCTTGTTCGGGCAAGGTGAGTGAGACACTATCTGTGTTTTTGGAGGACTTAAATGCTGAAAAGAGGAAACCTCCTTTGTACCATGGGGTGGCCTTAGAATCCTCAGAACTAGAACTAGCATTGCTAACAAGTGCTCGTGAGCATCTAGTAGGAGAAGGCAACTGCGTATAATTGAATGGAGGGTGACTCCCTTGTTCAAATTGAGACCGAGTTGTAACCGACATGAAAAAGAATGTTGTTCAACCAATAAAATGAGACAAAGTTTCTTAGATGTTGAGATAAGAAAAAGCCAATGATGATCACTTGTCAAGATAGAACAATAGAGATGGCTGGTCAAAGTGCTCAAGAACTTACAACAGTCAATTGGCACAAGCCTAGATGTGAGCAAGAAGCTCGATTAGCAAGTAGCTAGATAGGTAACCATGTTTTGACAAGTGATCAAAAGTGACTTTCAATAGGCTCAAATCCAATAGTTTTAGCTCATTTGTTTCAGTCTAGAACAATCCTAAGCATGTAGGTAACAAACCAGCTTTAGATAAGAACAAAAAAAGACACTCTACAGCAGGTTAAAATGCAAGTTTAGCAGCTTCGAATTGCAACAGCAGTAGGACAACAGAATAACTTAGGACTCTTGGTTGAAGGTATGCGATGATGTTTCAGTATCGTACAACTCTTGACCAGTGAATGTGAAAAAATTAGTTTTGAAAGCAATTTGGTCAATGTTGTAGATTGCAAGTACAATTTTTTGGTTTTAAGCATGGTAATATCAGGAAATAGACAAGTTTGCAAACAGTAGGTGATCAAACATGTCATAGAACACTTGCACAAGGGTGAAAGCAACCTTGCCAAGACAAGCAGTTGTGATATCAAAATGAAAAATTCTATGAAGACTACCACGATGTTTGTATGTTCAAGAACATTTGCACGAGTATATAACAACGAGAATAGTTCAAGCATTTACTAGCCTAAAGGACAAAGGCTCAATACTTAACAACTTGGCCCACACTTGATGTCCCATTGCCTCACACAAAGTGGTTGCCCACAATAGATATTGGCTTTGTCGTGGAAGTGCCAATGACATAACCAAAGGAACATAGATGGTGAGTAATCTTGGGGTGATCCGGGTTAGTCCACTAGGATCAATCCTTGCACCAAGAAGTTAAGCAGAAAAATAGGGTAGCTTCTATTTATGGTTCTCAGTAAGGGTTTTCGTTCGTAATACTCCTCTTCCTCCCCGAAGGGACTCCTTACCTTGCAGTAAGTAATGGACCTCGCGGCCACAAGAGTACCTTAAGCATTCTTGCTCAACATTTTCCTCATGGTCACAATCCCACAAGTACTCACATTAAGCGAAGACAAGTACTACGTCTACCAAGGTTTTGTGTCCTTGATAGCCTTGAGTTTATAGTGGGTCAGAATAGCCGACAATAAGCTTGTCCCCACTTGGGTCGTTCCTCTTGATTGCTCAAGAGTAGGCCTGCTAAAGGATCCTAAAACTAAACAAAGAGTGGATCAACTTTTGAGTGTCAGGATTTCTAGTTCACCTCAAGGGTGAAGAGCATAATCTCCTAGCTCAAAAATATCTCCCCAAACACACCAAACAAAGAGTTGAATTACCCTCTTGTTTTCAAAATCTAAAGATGGGTCAAGATTTTTTGGTTCACCACAAGGGTGAAGAGCATACTTCTCCTACCACCCAAAGATTCCTACAACAAGATATTAAGTGCCTATGAAATGAAACAATTAGTATATACCACACTTAAAATGAAAGAAATTAAACAAGCACTTGATTTGTTTTTATGCTTTGGGCAGCCCTACAAAAACCGTTAGTAGCCCTTGTGCATTTGTAGCTTTAACATGCGTTCTTTTAAGCAAATAATCAAGCATTGAAGGTACCTACAAGCACAACTTGTTAGTCCCACAATGGTTAGCACATCAAAAATTAGATAATCTGCAAGTAAAATAGCTGATCAAATGGCAAAATTTGAAAATGAAACTAACATGGTTGGATTAGGCTCGAAAAGAGCTTTCCAACGATATATCACACTTAAATTTTCGATACCATATGTGAAAATTTCTCAAAAATGGGTGCACGGATTTTGAAAGCATGAATTTTGAAAATGCTAAAATTTTCAAAAAGATAACAGAAAGCCCGAAACTTGCTAGAAGAATCACGTGATACTTTGCAGTATACTGGGGTGATATTATATTTCTGGGCGATACTTTACTGTACCTACAGGCAACAGAATGTTCCAAACAATGTGACAGAATGTCTCAAACGAAGCGGTACTTTAACTGGTAAAGTATCACACCACCATACAGAAACTATCGCGTGATACTGGCAAACTATCGCGCGATAATTTGAGACTGAAAAACCAAAGTGCCGAAAATGAAGCTAAAAATTGATGAAAATTTGATGGAAATATAGAGAATTAAGGACAACACAATAGTGCTCTACCCCACGGTGGGTGCCAAAAATGTACACACTAAGATGTGCACTTCTCTAAATCATTGCTTCCAAGAGAATCCATGGATTGGAAACTTTGAGAAATCGATTTAGAGCTCCCTAGGCATGGAGTGCAAGGAAATTAAGTGTGCTCTCAGCTAGAGCTATTTAAGCCTATGACCTTGCTAGTAAACCATGCAATGGGAGATTCAAATGAAGACAAGGGAAAGAATGCCAATATCCCAAGAATCAAATGGAAATACAAATGCAATGCAACTATGCTAGAAATGGAAATGCAAGCTAAGCTATAAAAATGAAAGATAGAAGTATTACAAATCCTTACTATTTAGACTATGTGAGATCTAAGCTAGAGCTTGAAAGAAAACTAATCTAAGAAAGCATAAACATGAAGCTAAGATAAGAATGCAAGAATGAAACCTAAATGTAGAAAGATCTCCAAAAGGCTCCAAAGTCTTCAAAAGCTCTAAAGTCTCCAAGAAATCTTGCAGCATAAAGCATAAAAAGTTGGGGATCTAGAATGAAGAAGAGAGCTCTCCTTTTATAAGAAATGAGAAAGAATGGACCATGGAGATTAAGAGGCAAAAGATTTAATCAACGGTGGAGCTTGAAAGAAGATCAATCCATGTGCACAAGTATCCTCCAATGAGAAAATAAGAGTTGACTTTTGTGACCATATGAGACAAAAAGTTCTTTTTCCCTTTTTATAAAATGCTTTATTTGTGCAACTTAGGATAAGAGGAAAAGTGGGGGCTTTTTATTTAATAAAAGAGGAGGAAATTCCTTTTGATTAAATAAAGACTTTAGGATAAGATGGTTAGCCCATAGAAAATAATCGAATAAATGATAGAACTAGGATTTGATCAAGAATAAGCAGTTGATGATTTTAGCAAATAATGCTAGCAAGGGGCTAATAGTCTAGATGACCATTTTTAGATGATTACAGTATGTAGTGTGGAATGATTTTTTAATAGTTGCTAATTGTGCATCTCTGCATTCGTTGCACATGAAGTATGAGAAATCTGCATTGTTGCAATCTTTGCATTTTTTGTTGTGAAATTCATTTTATCTATTGCTCATATTTCTGAAATTCATTTTATTTGTCAATTTAACTTAGTATTTGCTTAATTGTTAATCTTATTTTTGAAATTGAAAATAATGAAATATTTATAAAATTGAATCATTATGTAGTGTGGAATTGTTTTCTAATAGTTGATAAATGTGCACTATGTACCACAGATTTCCTCAACATTTATTTCAAGTTTAAAACAACCACCCAGATGGACATTGGTATTGCAAGGCCCAATTGTATGTCAGATTTTTGTAGGTGGTTCAGGGACATAGTTGGCCCTTACAACAACACATGTTCATTTCACTCTAAGTTGGTTATGATCTACACAAAAAATGCAGGTGGAATGTGTTGTGGGAAACATGCCACACAATTATGTAGTATTAAAAAATTATGACAACAATCCTCCATCTGAAAACATAAATATAAATTCATTAAAACAATCACTTCCATTATCATCATTTATAATCATAACATCACTAGGTAGGTTCCATTACAAGATTCACATCCTGCATCAAAGTCTCATTCACAAATAGACAAAGATAGACAATAACTACAAATCAGGTTCCAATTATAACAACCGCTTCCATTATCATCATTTATATAATCATATGAACAATAGATAACATCCATTACAAGTTTCAAATTCTGGATCAAAGTCTCTTTCACAAATAGACAAGGATAGACAATAACTACAAATTAGGTTCCAATTATAAAAACTGCTTCCATTATCTAAATCATATCACCAATAGATTTCATTAGGAGATTCACATTTTGGATCATAGTCTCCTTACTCTTTGTTGGATGTTTTGTCTCATTGTCCAACATCTAAATCTACAAATGGAGCATCAATTGATGGTTGAGGTGGATCTTCTTTCCAATAAAGATCTTTTTGAACATGTAGCATTGGTTGACGAGGTGACTTGGACAAAAGCTATCCTTCTCGAGTTACTTGAAACCTTGTAAAGATTCATACTAGGTGAGAATTTCTTGTCCAAGCATGTAACCATTCAAGTTTAGAAATATGATCTGGTTTACACCCACTAAACTATTTGAACAACCATTGATTCATTAGGTTAGTTTGAGTGGACAAAATTCTCACTTTAAACAAAAATGAAAAAAAAAAGAAATCACTAGGAAATTCATAATCTTCAACTAGATATGGTCCCGTAAGGAAACGTTTAATAGATGTTGCATGATTATTCAACGATTCCTCTTGATTTTAGATACGAGTGGTTCCCTGGATAGCTATGCTCCATTCCTCTGAGAGAGTGGCTTCGAGTAGAGGTTGTCAATTTTATCCATACATGTTGACCAAATAATTTTTAACCTCTTCATCAATTCTTTGTGGAAGATAAGAGAACATTATCTGTTCTTGGAAAAGTTTTCTTCTTGCAGAAAAAATCTTTGTGTTGTTGATCATAGTTTACTAATTGATGATAATGTAGATCATGGCTGTATCAACCATATCCTATTTATGTACCATAAAAAAGAACCTTTTCCCTAATCTTGTTGACTGCTCCCTTATTTGTCCCGTCAACACCTTCCCGAGTGACGAAATCTACAAAAATACTCCTATGATGGCTTAATCAATTCAATTTTGTATTTCAATTTATAATTGTTTATTTTGTTTATTGGCGAGCTCATATTTAGCAATGGTGAACAACACAAACTTACAAGCATATACATACATACTTATATATGCATTTCTCTTCAATCATTGAGTCGAATTTGCATTCTTAAGTTGTCATTGAATATATATACATAGTTAAATTGATTGTTATGCATTCTAAAGTTGTCATTGACTATAAGTGCTATAAGTACACTGTCACATTGAATATATGCATTGTTAAGTTGTCATTGACTGTATGCCTTTATCTTCAAACATTGACTATATGCATTTCTCTTTAAACATTGATAATATGCATTCCACTATAATTACTTAGTCTATGCAATTCATAAAATGTTCAACATTTACTCTATGCATTTCTCTTTAAAAATTGATAGTATGGATTTCATAACCAGGGTTAAACTTGTAACACAAAGAAATATGAATGCAAAGCTTCAAAAAAATGAAACATGATAGAAAATTTTGGAGCATTGTATTGACTTTCAATAAACAAAAACATAGGTGTCATCTAATACACCATACAAGCAACATTATCATCATTTATTTTCATATCACATGATTACAATTAAGTACAATAGAGCGAAAAATTGTGCTGCCGTATTGATCAAAATCTTACAATGTCTACAATACACCTTACTTTTCCATAAACAAAAACATAGATGTGGTCTAGTTCACTGTACAAGCAACTTTACAATCATTTTTTTTCATATCACAGGATTACAATTAAGTACATTAGGGCCAAAATTTGTACTTCACATTGATAAAAAAATTACAATGTCTACAATATAGATTAGTTATCCATAAATCCTAGAAAGGAAGGAGAAGTGTTGTATCCAATGGAATTACTCTCTCCTCCACTTGTAGGAGATGTCAATTGATTAGGAGTGTTCTAAATGAGATTTACTAGGTGAGTAAGAAATGTGTTGCTTTGATCAAGACTTATTTCCATCTGTGACAAGGATTCAAGGGTACTCCCTTGCTATGAATTACCATTTCCCGCTAAGGCTAGGATAAGAAGGTTGATCATCTAAAGCAGAATTGGGTACTGTGAGGGTAGAGGTGTGGTAAGATTACTCACTGTGGTAGGTGTAGTGACTATGTTTTCCTTATTTTCTCTACGTCTTTTAGGTTGATTTGGATTTTCTTCTCTTTCTTTCCTATCTTGCTTCTTTTCTCGTGCCTTCTCCTTTGCCCATTTTACTCTCCTCTACTTCTTTCTATTTTTGTTGTTGCCTCTATAGCCTAATTACTTTTGTTACTGCCTGGTTTTCCTCTCTTTCATCTGTCCTCTCCCTCATCTGCTCCTCCTTGCACTATGTATTCTCCTCGTCTCTTCTTCGTCTCTTCCTATTTGTGAAGTTGTGCAATGTATTCATTAGATGCCAATATCAGAGACTATCTATTGAGATGAAGCACCCCTAAATGACCTCCATGTGTAGATTATTGCATTCTTTACACATGAAGTATGAGGAATTTTTTGGTATTGCTTGTTTCTTGTTGGATTTCCTTTGGCGTGCATGGCACAAAGTTAGCATTACATTCACTTATGTCAATTCTATTTTCACACACTATACCATCTTGTTGATCCCAATTCTAGGCATTTGTAAAGTAGTGAAACACATTAGCTAGAAAAAACATGTGGTGGTGAGGGAATTGAAAGGGATATCTCCTCCTCAACATAGTTTATATGAACACCAATATCAGTGGCTCCCTCTTGTAACCAATAAGGTACATAAGCTTGATTTGGAAAACTCGGGCCATCTGCACTATCCATTCCATCATTATTGGTTGCTTGGTCATCAATTGTTTGAGGTTGGATGATTGTGGAGGTGAACACAGACCTTTATATGCATCCTCTACTGTCTTCCCAAGCTATGCATTGTAATTTCTCACAAAACCCTCAATTGCAACATCTTTGTAACTATGCATTTGTAGAAATGCCTTTGCTGCAATTACCTCTCCTACACCTTCTCTTTCATTTGCACCACCATTTGATTTTGATTGACGTTCAACTTATTCAACAAAAAAGGCCTCACTTGGCCTCATATCATTCACTAGGGATAATCGGTCTAGTGGCCAAATGCATGTCTTGTGGAACCCACTCATTACATTGCCTGGCGATAGTGCCTGCGAGAATGTTTTGCTGGCCAGAGGTGCCAACTCTTCCCATCCTATTTCAATTTGAGGGTTGTTTTCCAACCATAGGTTCCTATGCTATTTGAAGTATGTTTTAAAAGGAGCAAATACACTCACATCCAATGGTTCCAACTTGTGGCTGGTATGCGCGAGAAGTGTTAGCATGTCTGTTCCTAGATGTCTTGCTTCTTCAATTGTCCTCCACACCATGTGGTTTCCATGACCATCAAATATGAGTAGCATCCTATTTGAGGGTGATACCTCATCGAGGATGGTTCTAGAAAAGTGTTCTAGCCAATTGAGAAACAACTACATCATCCATGCATGTTCTTGTTTGGACATGCACACCCTTGGATTGTAATTGGAAATATAATTTTTATGTGTTTGTTTTCTTTGAACAAGTAAAATATGAGTATGCTCAATCTAGCTGCACTCACACATGCAAGGATAATTATCCACTCATTGATTTTTGAGATGAGAGGTGAGACGTTTCTAGATTCAAATTGTGCAATTAATCTCATTCCAAAGTTCCTTCCAGCTTGCACGCCTATTTCATTGCATTTCCAAATCTACTTGAATTGTAGTGTTTGAGGTTGTACATAGTTTCTAGGTTATCGTAGAAACTTTCCACAATAGAATGAGGAAGTTGTATAGCCCTATCAATGTCCACTCCTTCTACTGTTATAATTGACAAGTCTGTGTGGCACTATGTGAAACATGTCCACCATAATCTCCCTAGTAAGCCATCAATGAATGAGTTATCCATTGTTGCAATAATTTTTGGGCAACAAATGTCTGTAGTTGAGTCACTTGTAGTCCATTCCCAACATCTACCATGTAGTTGCACCACTGCACAACTTCCTCCTCCTCATTAGTAGTTAAAACTACTTTTGGCCCCTTCCTCTTAGCGACTGTTGTTCCCATCAGCCAGACCCTCAAGATGGAACAAGGTATGTTCCACTTCTTTGCAAAAACCCTTAGTGACATCTTTCAACATTCCATGTTGCTAACTGTAGCATCCATATCAACAACTGACCACTCTCTGATTGGGATTGCACATGCCAGGTTAGATGAGGCCACCTCCCCTACATTGCTTTCTTGTGCATTTACAACATAACCATTAACCATAAATTCTTGTGCATTGACAACAAAACCCGTTGGAATACAAAAACCACTGAGAGGGGGGGTGAATCAGCGGTTACTTAAAACTTGTTCTTTTCAACTTTACAATTTCAACTTTTACAATTATAACATAAAGTTATGAATTATAAAAAATATATGAAAGAAGAACAAGGTACGCAATATTTATAGTGGAAAAATCCTTAGGGTAAAAACCACTTTGAATCTAAAACTTTATTAGCCTCTTGGGAAAATCTTTTAGAACTACAACTCTAGGAAGCACCAACACCCTATTTTAGAGACACCAATATCAAGGAACACCAATCCCTTATATCTGAAGTACCAAATTCAAAAGCTAAGAAGCACCCACTTCTAACATGAATAAATTGAGCTATAAATTAGAGGATCATATATGTTTCAATGCAAATCATGAAGCAATAATTCAACTTCTAGTTGAAAACATTAAGCAGGATATACATTTTCTTATCTCTCTTACTGATTCTTTTATATTAGCACAAGTCTTCTTTTACATATGATATTTATTTAAACAAAAAACTTAAAATCTAATATGAATCCCTTAATCTGATAACATAATCATAAATTTTAATGCAAGATGATAATTTGATTAAATGATCTCCAAACTATTAGCATTCTTGAGAAATCAACAACTAGTTTCCTTTCAAAACACTAAGGATTCAAATGTGTATTTGTGCAGAATTAAAGTATATGATAATTACTGATTAAAACCATTGAAGAAAACTAGATTATAAAACCTTTTCAACCTGTGATCAAACCCTACAAACAAAAATCATTCAACTCAAATCAAATTTGAAAGAATTATGGTTACCATGCACAAATTTGTCTTGTTGACTTGCAACTTTCCTTCTAGTCTACTTCATATATCATTTCAAAACCTACATATTTTTCAAAAAAAACTCTTCCAATGTTTCAAGGGATGAATCCCCTACTTGTAAATGTCCTTTGTCATTATTTACTAGCACAAAAACCTGTTCAAAATTGAATTAGACCAAAACCGGGTAAAAATAGTTATAACTGCCTGCAACAATATTAGTCAAAATGGTTTCTCTCTCTTCAACCACATGTTTTGCAAAATATAACTTAGACCCATTTTAGGTTTTCCTGTTACCTTTCTGAAAAGGTATAATAGTTTTGGTATTTTTTAACACTTTATATGTTCAAATTCCATTCAACCATAACTAGGTAGTTATGAACTTATAACTGATTTAACACTCATAATCAACATTAAGTGTTATATACTTAACACTTTATCAACCACCTCAATAATGATATAATTAACATATTAGGACATTAATAACATTATGTTAACCACCTCTTGGTCACTTTAATCAACTTCCATAAGATCACTAAATTTGCATCTTATGTACCATGATCATTAGAATTGTACCTTGTGTACCACTAACACAACTATCTGAGATACCTGGCATATATGCCTTATTGACATCAATGAAAAAACCAAAGACCAATTACCAAAGGCTCAATAAAATCATTAACTGAAACTTCTTATGCATTGACAACGAAACCATTAACAACATCTTCTTGTGCATTGACCTCTGCATCCACCTCTATATTTGTGAAGTACACACAATGAGTTACTCTTATAATTTCATTTCCATTTCTTATTGTATTTTCTTTGGGTTCCATGGCACTGACTTAACCCACAACTACTTTGTACATATTAGCCATATACCAATTACCACATACTTGGGTTTACTTGTTTAAATTTAAGAGTGCATGTTAAATCATTCACATATATTTATGTGTGTATGCAAATATATGTGTCTATATGTACAGAGTTATATATTTATGTATGTATGCGTGCACAAAAACATGCATATGTGCACATGTATGTCTGTATGTTTGTGATTGTGTACGTATATTTAGAAATATAATGCATATGAGGACATGATTTCAAATCAATGCAAACCTGCAATTCATTAGCATATCACATGTAAGATTAAATACGATTAACAATGCATTTAGTCAATTTAAACTTACAATGCATACAATCAATGTAAACTTAAGAATGCATACAACCAATGTAAGCTTGGCAGTGCATACATGCGATGATTACATAGAAATGCATAGACTTAATGAGTAAAGAGGAATTCATAAATTCAATGTAAACTGAATAATGCGGAGACATTCCATGTAATAATTTGGCAATATGATTTAAAAAAAAGAGATGGACCAACTCAAACCCTCGATTCAATACTAAGAAATTGTTGAAACAAACAAGAAACTGTAAAAGCAAATGAATACAATAACATGTCATAATTTAAACTAGCAGATTTAATCATATTATTGATAATGTACCCTATTTCTTTGACATTCCATGTAATAATGTTGTAATATAATAAAAAAAAAATGCATACAATCAATGTCAACTTAAGAATGCATACAATCAATGTAAGCTTAACAAATGAGTAGAACCATTGTGACAAACAATTCAATTTCCAACTTAAGAATGCATATAGTCAATGTAAGCTTAGCAAATGAGAGTGGTGGACTTAAACCCTCATTGCATGCAGAGAAGGAATGTCCACAGGAAGCATTCGAGGGGAAGGAGTGGGAGAAGAAAGTTTGAGAATGCAAAAATAGAAGGATAAAAGTCAAATTTTAGGGCTTCGGGGGTGGGTAGGTAATGTCCACAATTTGGTCGTGTACGTGACATTAGGAGACTATCCAACATGTTTGAGTGTTAAGGTTTTGGGTGTTGTGATTTGGTTGGGTCCTTCGCGAGGTATAAAAACATGGACCCTTGATTACATGAATTCAAATTATATTGTTTTGAGTTAGACTAATGCATATTGTCTACACCTTACAAACTCAAAATAGTATAATTTGAAGGCATGTAAGTAATGCATATGGTGAACACTAGCTTGATTTATGAAAAACATGAAATAACTAAGTGGAAACAATGAAATCTAAGAATATAAAATTTGAATGCATCTAACTAATCATACTGTGAACACCTTACTAACTCATAACAATATAATTTGAAGGCATGTAAGTAACACATACGGTGAAAACATGAAATAACTTGATTTATGAAAACATGAAATAACTTACTAAAACCAATGTAATGTGAGAACATGAAATTTTAATGCAGTTAGACTAATGCATAATGTGAACACCTTACTAATTGAAAACAACATAATTTGAATGCATCTAATTATCTCATACAATGAACCCTAGCTTGATTTATGAAAACATGAAATAACTAACTGAAAAAAGTGTAATGTGACAACATGAAATTTAAATGCCTCTAACTAATGCATACTGTGAACAACTTACTAACTAAAAATAAAAATAATATAATTTGAATGTGTCTAAGTAATGCATATAGTAAACACTAGCTTGATTTATGAAAACATGAATTAAGTAACTAAAAATAGTGTAATGTGAGAACACATAATTTGAATGCTTGTAAGTAATGTATATTGTGAACACCTTACTAACTAACTCAAAATAGTAGAATTGAATGCATCTAAGTAATGCATGCATTGAAAACATAGATATGAACATACATTGAACACACAAGTATGGAAAAAAACATGAAATAAATGATATCACAGGGTACCAACCTGAACAAGAGCAAATTCTTCCAAAGGAGCTCTGAAATCTACATATAATAATCAACCCAACAGAGACAACAAAGATTAATCAATGCAAACAAAGGGAATTTTAATAAATTATAATGAAAATGATGGAGGAAATTTCCTCTTATAGGAATTAATTCATTAATTTATGGTTGGTAAATTTGAATTCTAAAATAGAGTGGAAAAGATTCAATTATTTCATGGTGTGCTTGCACTTGCTTGGTATTAATTCACTAATTCATATGATGGCTTCATGAATTCAATTTTGTTGTTGAATTTTTCATTGTTTAATTGGTTTATTGGTGATCCTTACACCACCACCATTCTATGTAGGTACAAATTGCAGTTGGAGTAATTGCCTGAGGATGTCATAGGATTTGTGGGTGAATGTGCAGATGAGAGCATTGGAAGTTCAATTTTATTTGTATTAGAATATATTATGCACTAATAGTTGTGCATGTTTTTAGATGAATAAATATATTATGCACCAATAGCTATGCATGTTTATACATAAATACAATATGTTTAGTACATAAATATAATATATTATAGGTCTTGGAGCATTCCATTGTATTTGCATTTGTAAACAATGAAGTTCATTTTTAATAACAAATATACTTTTTTGGTGCAAATTGATGTGTATTACAAACATAAATGTACCAATAGCCATGCACTTGTAATGTTTTTTTAGTAGTAACATGGTGAACGATAATTGGGGTATGTATGTAATTTATTTTGGCACTTTTGTTTTGTAGGTAATGGCTATCAACATGATTTTTTTTTTTGGGGGGAGGGGGGAGGGTCAAGATGATGAAAAGGTAATGGATATTGGACCCCTTAATGGTTATTGGGTCCTTTCCCCTATTAAGTCATAACAATAAAATATGCATACTTAGTAATTTTATCAACAACAATATAAATACAATCTCTACCCTAGAACTTAGAAATACCAATAATGAAGTATTGAAGCATAAATTCAATGGAGCCTAGTTTTATTAGAATTCATCCAACCTTTGGCACTCCTTCAAGTTCTAACTTTTTCCCTTTGTCTCTTATTAGAGATAAATTCATAGTTCAAACTTTCCCTATTTATATAGCTTCCTAACATTCCTTATTCTTAATTTGTATATATATTCTTTGCAAGATCAAGAGATTTATAGATTTAAATTAAATTATATTTATATACATAGATAGAGTTCATCATCTTCAAAGGTTTGTAAGTTTACATTGAATGCTAAGAGGGATTCTAGTGCACAATATAGAAAAACAAGACCTAGAGAACCTAACCAAGGTGACAAGTATTGTTTACACAAATTAATATTGATTTTATGATATGATTTGATAAGCTCACAACTATTAGTATTTCATATTGTTCAATAAACCTTGTATGATGGGGACATTAGTAAACTTGTTAGACTTTACCTATTCACAGTATTTGTACTTGAAAGAAAGAGCGATACTTCTTGGTTTAATATTTAGTTATATTCAATCATGAAGATATGGAAACTTCATATTGAGGAATTAAAATCCTAAATCACTTGAACAAACATATGATACATGACTAAAGATGTTGAAAATTACTTAATAATTTAAATATTGTTCATAAAATGGTGTGTCTAAATAGTTAAATTGATAATTATAAAATATTACCTATGGATAAATACTTTGGAATGAGGTAAAAAGATAATTTTTATGGTGAGAACAAGTCTATAGTTATATTCAAGTTACCAAAGAAGTTCATATTCAATTCACATAAAAAACACCAAGTATTTAAATCTAAGAAGTATCGATCGAAGTCTAGTGTGATATTGAATTAAAGTACAAAAATGAAAAATATGATATATAATCAATGTGAATGAAATATATATAGACAAAATAGAATTTTATTTTGTCAAAGTGTTGGATTGTGTGATATTATAAGGCCAAAAGGAGAATCACCTTTATTTTTTTAACACAAGGTTTATGTATGCACTATTCAAAGTCCTTACACATTAAATAGACCCAAAAATTCAATATGTATTAATTTATTTAAATGTGAAGCTTATGAATTGGCATTGAGTTATATACCAAAAGAGATTTATACCTATTTGGCTTGATTAGATATGTATGAATGGATTAAATGACTATCGAGGAAGAAATAAATAAGTTTAATGCACTAAAAATAAAAACATTTTTAGCTGAATGCTACAACCTATTTAGGCCCCATACTGCTCACTAGTTCTTTGTTTTCTAGGTTATAACTTCTTTTAATCAAAGTACATTAGTTATCCTAAAAGATGATGGTACACTTGCAAGCTTTCACTATCAAAATTCTCTATATGATAGTACTAGAATGGTATACATCCAACATATTAAGTTGTTCACTATAATGTGATCAAGATCTATGTAGTCTTGGTGACGAGTCCCTATCTAGCACATCTCACTACTAAAATATTAACATGCTAATGACCTAGTTATTATCCACACCCCATCTAATTAGTGCATACAACATACATGTAAAGAATTATAGGAGAAAGTAAATCTTTAAGCATGCAAGTGAATATATCATGTATTCAATGAATATGATATATAATGATGGATTTGAAAACATATAAACTAGCAATAATCGAGATATAAGTTTTCTTCTAATATGATTAATTCATAAGATAAGGATGGTTTTACGGGTTCAATGTGATTGGTATGGTGAAAGCAATAATCAATGACACATAAGAGCAATCTAGACATGAGATAGTGCCATGAATAGGTGCAAGATAATGATAACATAAGAATCATATAGGCATGTGATAATTATATGGTAAGGATATTATGCATTATAATAAATAGACCATAGGATCATATGTAGACAAGTATGAAATGGATGACTAGAAAATCATGGGAATCATAGGTGAACAAGGATTGAAAGGTAAGTGATAATATAAAAATGCGTATTTCAAAGTAGGTAATAATAAGAAAATATTTTTTTTTGATAGTGTACAATAGGAAAAGGGAATCAATGCAAAGAGGTAAATCACTTCTCCTTTTTAAAGTGCTGAATGGGTCAATGATCCCTCTTTAAATACATAAAATTAAAATGGAAAGTGATAATGAGATAAGGAATGCAAATTATGGAAGATGTTATGTGTACCTCGATCAAGATAGAAGGCTTTCTCATTTAGATCTGATTTTTTGACAAACATGAGCTCAAAAATATATCTAACAAAAAATCTAAGATTCAAAAGCTATAACCTATCTTCTATTCAAATCTGAGCTGGATATGGGAGGTATAGGGCATTCAAAATGTTATGTACCCTTGGTTTCTTCTTGAAACTTTCAAGGATTCTTCGACAGCTCCTGACCTATCTAGAAAAAGTCCCAGTATCTCCATAACCTATTCTTGCACATAGAAAAATGGGGAAGAAGGTTGGATAAAGAGGTTTGCCTCAAAAAAGCTCCTGTTGTGAAATAAAGGAAAATATGTTGTCATGTACCAGAGACTAGATCAAAGAAATGAAGTATATCATACCTAGGAAATAAAAATGCTTCTTTGAATGTGATCAAATATGTTGATGTAATAGATTTGACTTATTTGAAAAATCCAAAGGGAAATCATGAAAGATAAAACCTCATGGAATGGATGTTGTAATTCACCACAATGTTTGATTGATGGAGAAAGAAGAAGACTTGAAGTGTTAGGTATATATCATTCTTTGATAGAAAATTAATTTTCTTGGCCTCCAATGGGAAAATAAGTTAAATCTATGGAGAGAAACATCTTTAAATGCTTGACAATAATACTAGAATCTTGAATGCTTGGACTTGATTACTTGATAGCTCTTGAACTTGATTTTCTTCCTTGCACTTGATAGCTTGATTATGAATGCTTGATAATCTTGATCATGGTTAGCAAAATGAGGAGAGATATGGTGTTTATATACCTCTCATGACATTTTGGGGGTTAAAACTCAAGAAATTTGTCCACCAGACCTAATCTCCCTCTAAAATCCTAACATAGGGCTCTGGGCAAAATTTGGGCCAAAAAGTGCGGGTACAAAATGTTTGAAACATTTTGTACCTAGGAAAATCAAACCAAATTTGAAATAGGGGTTGGTAAGATAGGGTAGATGCATGATAATCAAGTATAATTGATTTTGAGGTCAGGACATAACACAAAGGCCATAAATAGTGATATAGGGCCTAAGTGATGAAATGAATTATGGGATTGGAGGAAAAAGAGAGGATCACACTTAGAAATAAGGGTTAACCTCGATTTTAAACAAGATCAAAATGAGAGAGGACCCATATTTGATTTCAGATGTCCATTAAGTGCCATATGAGGTTTTGTTATAGAAAACACACTAAGGTGGGTGCAAAATAGTCCTTAAATTATACACTTATTAGGTGGTTACAATTTAGGACAGTACATCTAGGCTCCACTTTAGTAGGAGGATGAGACAATCTCATGCTCATGGTAAGGGAAGATGAGAGGAGAAGAGAAATAGACATGAAACAAGAGAGAAAGAGAGATAATCATGGGAAAGCTACAAAGAGATAGGAAATGATTAAGTTTAAGGATGCAATCCCCCAACCAAAGGATCTCAACTCATAAATCCATGCACAAGGGCATGAAAAAAACAAAACAAAAGACAAAGACACCAACAAAAAGGAGTTAGTACAAAAATTAAACTCCAAATCAACTAGTAGAAGAAATCTTGATCAATAAATGTATCAACCAATAATATCATGTTCGGAAAGCCATTGCAAGAGCATAAGTGACCACATGGAAAGGGAAAGAGCATCGCCAAAGATGAGACAACATCCATTATCTAACCCACTAGCATAGCTATAAGAGCATGAAAAGAAAGAGAGAGACCATGAATCCAATAGGATAGCAAGTTATGTTATGCTAGGTTATTCATAGGATAAAAAGAGGAGGAGAAGGAAAGGCTATAAAAATGTGTCATGCTAGTTTCACTCATCCTAAATAAAAAGGGAAGAAGAACAGATGGTCTAGCAAGCTGCATTTTTCTAGTCAATTCTACCTTGAAAAGTTTGCGCACATGGGCAACTTGAAAAACTTTGCACTCAGGGATGGGTTAAAAAGTTTACGGTTAGGGGTGACTTGAAAAACTTTGCGCTCAAGGATGACTTAAAAATTTTGTGCTCAAGGGTGGCTTTAAATGTTTACACTCGAGGATGACTTATAGGATTAGTACTACATAAAGCATTGTATCCATAGGGATCCAAAAAGGTGATCAGTCCTAAGGAAAACATTGTCTCCTTTGGAATAAAAAACATGATCATCCTTAAGAAAATAATTGTCTCCTTATGGATCAATAAATAAAAGGAAACAAAATATACAAGGAGGTTGTATGTATGCCCTCCTCCTTATGATGATGCCATATGACTAAGGTGGCATCATAAGGAAAAGAGAACAAGGATACCTACTTCCAACAATACAGACATATCCTAAAAATAACAATATATGCTTATACCCTTAGCAAAGAGTGAGTGCTCTTTTTAGCCAAGGAAATAGATAACTATGAAAAGATATCCACAAGCGAGAAGAGACCCTTGGAAGAAGAGATATTGGCTAAAAGATGCCTACCTTCAAGAGGTGATCTTAAAAAAAGACAACATCTTCAAGAAAAAGAGGGGAAGAGATCAAGAATGTACCATTTTAGCCCCCTATTGCTAGGTGAAGAAGGGTTTTTTGGTTAAGGATGATGTACTTTAAGCCCCAAAGTAAGGAAATTTATTTAGGATGAACATGGTTTTGAAAATGATGAAGTGGTTATGATCAAGGATATCCACCTCTTGCATATGAGAGAATCCCAAATCAAAACAAAATAATTCCTTACAAGAAAAGAATGTTACATGATAAACAAATGGCACTATACTAAGGAAAATAGATCATTAGAAAGAAAAGTAAGGAGAATATTGACTCATGAAACCATGCCCCAAAGTTTGAAGGCAAGGGAAAATACAATATATTGTACATAGTAAAGTGAGATATATTTTATAATAGACATGAAATTACAAGCAAAAATAAGTTGTGAGCCTAGGATGTAAATCTCCTATAAGATGAACACCTTATGCAACAAAGGACATCATAATGTTACAATGGTGAGAAATATTGATTGCACCCTTGGTATCCTATGTGTTGCTAGTGCAATTGTGGCTCGTGACATGGTTTAACAACCTTTTGTGTCTTCTATAAGTTTAGAGGTTGTATTAGGAATTTACAGGTCGATCTTTTGGTGCAACAAAAATTTCTAGTTGTAACAAGTGGTATCAAAGCTTGGTCACATGCTTGAACCTCACACTTATGCTGGGGGGATTGTTACAATGGTGAGAAAGACCATTTGTGTCCTTGGTATCCTTGGCGTTTCCAGTGCAATGGTGGTTCGTGACATTGGTTAACAACCTCTTGTGTCTTCTATAATTCTAGTGGTTGTATCAAGAATTAACAAGTTAATCTTTGGGTGCAACAACCACCGCTAGTTGTAACACATACTATAAGAGAAACATGTCAAAAAAGGGGAAATGAATGATTTGCAAAAGAAATAATATTCAATCGCTAAATGGAAGATCATTTATGATGGACATTCCCTTTAAGGCATACAATAGATTGTTGAGAAAAGATTAAAGTACCTTGCGTGAAACAAATATTCTCATGCCAAAAAGGATGTAAGATCATAAAACAATACAAATCCATAAAGATACAATGAAGAGAGTGATAGAAGGATGCCAAATTACAAAAACTTATTGGATAAATTGATTATACAATATATATACTTCCAAATGAGGAAGATCCTATAAAGAAGGGTAGCAATCCCTTTAGAGGAAGATCCTAAAAAACAAGTCCATGCATGGAAGGACCTCATGGTATAAAATGTGTAACCAAAACAAAGATAATAGATCCTTTGAAAGAAAAAATAGATGAAATAAAGAGACCTTGGCCCCCCAAGTGAGGAAACAAGGAAAATAACCTATTATTATGCTCACAATGCACATTATGAAAAGTACAAATCCCCCAATGATGTAAGATACTATATTTACGTAATGGAGACCAACATAATAGGAATAAGAGGTGCTAAGGAATGTCTTTGGTATCGATAAAAAGCATAAGATCTATTGTTAAAGAAAGAATAAATCTATTTACCAAAGCTTGAGCAAATTATCTAAATTCAATACAATCGGTAAGAGAATGTTTATTTCTATGATGAAAAAGATATAGGATTTCACCATTAATAATTCTTTGATACATTGGAAAATGTCTATAAGGAAAGATAATTTTACGATCATATTTAATTATCCAAAAGATTCTCTTAGCTAAAGCCAATCGACCATCAAAAGGAGGTGTGACAATGGATGGTGTTGGTAAAAGAATATCAACATGAGGTTTGTGTTAGGATGAAGAAGGATTGTGAGGGGGAAAAGTGGTTTCTTGAGGCATAAATCCTAGACCATACCTATTAGCTTGTGTAGGAGGATCTATAGGAACCTTAATACCTTGTTCATTATGCTAGGTTCTAATATATTGTAACCTTGTTGACTAGCAATGTCATATCCCACATTGTAATTGGATTTTAATGTAGAGGGCGAAGGAGATTCATCTTGATATTTATGGAAATGTGTGGTATAAAGAGGAATAGGAGGATAAATATTATCTTTAGGGAGATTCCTATCACTATTCTTATCTTCTTAGGTGGTGAAGAAGAAGAAGGTTTATTAAGATCTTCATGTCTACTTAATAATCTTGGAGAAAAATCATAAAGAAAATTATTAACATTAGGATTATGAATAATGCTTTGATAAAAGGAATATTATTTAAGGCCATTCAAAGAATTACATAAACTAGCTTCACTAAGACTATTCATTAGGGCGGGTTGAGGAGAGGATCTAGGTCTCACTAGGATGGGACCATTAGGAGATATATCTCTATCATCATGATGAATAAGCACCATGGGACTAGGATTAGGAAGGTTTACACTAATGTTATTTTTAGGTTCATCTACTAATGCCCTTATGTAAGCAATCCATGCCATGCATTTTGTTAAAAATTAAATGAGAAAACCAGATGAAATATTGAGATAAGTCTTGAAATATGATTTATATGGAAGAAATTTATTTGAAAGTCTCATAATTCTACATGCAAGAATACCGCGAAGGAATACAAACAACATGAAATGTAAGAAAGTATGATTCACTCCATGTGATTGATAAAGAGAAGGAGAAATGTAACAACATAGGTTATCACACACCAATCTAACTTAGTAAAATCTATGAATGCTACTGATATTTAACAAGCACACAAAGGAGATCTAACACCAAAATTAGAATGGAAATTATCTGAGTCAGTTTCACCAAAAATGTACAATAGGAAAATGAAAGCAATGCAAAGAGGTAGACCACTTGTCCTTTTCAAAGTTACACATTCAGAAAGAAGATGTCCCAATAGGCTAGGATGGTCCCAAATGCTGAATGAGTCAATGATTCTTCACTAAATATATTAAATTAAAATGGGAAATGATAATGAGATGAGGAATGAAAATTAGGGAAGATGTTATGTATACCTAAATCAAGATAGAAGGCTCGTTGAGTTAGATATGAATTTTCGACAGATAAGATCTTGAAAATACCTGTAATTGAAAATATGAGATATTGAAGCTATAACCTATCTTCCAGTAAAATATGATCTAGATCTGGGAGGTATAGGACATATTAAATATTTTATACCTAGGTATAGGGCATTTGAAATGTTATATACCTTGGGTTTCTGCCTAAAACTTGCAGGAATGCTTTGATAGCTCTTGACCTATCTAGAAAAGTCTTGGTAGCTCCATAACCTATTCCTACACATATAAAAATGGAGGAGAAGGTTGGATAAATGGGTTCACCTCAATTAAACTCTTGTTTACAAATCAACCTTTAAACAAAATGAAATAAAGGAAAGTTTCTTGTCATGTAGGGGTGGCTAGATCTAAGAATTGAAGTATACCATACCCTGGCAATGAAAATGCTTCTTTGAATGTGATCAAATATGTTGATGCAATAACTTTTAATTAACACAAAAACCCAAAAGGAAATCATGAAAGAAAAAACCTCATGGAATGGATGTTGTAATTTGCCGCAATGTTTGATTGAGGGAGAAAGAAGAAGACTAGAAGTGGTAGGTGTATCTCCTTCCTTGATAGAAAAATCCTTTGCTTGGCCTATAATGGGGAAATAAGTTAGATCTATGGAGAGAAAAATCTTAAAATTCTGAAGAAGAATACTATAATCTTGAATTCTTGGACTTGATTAATTGATAGCTCTTGAACTTGATTTGCTTCCTTACACTTGATAGCTTGATTATGAATTCTTGATAATGATTGTGAGTGCTTGATATTCTTGACCATGGTTACCAAAATGAGGAGAGATAGGGTGTTTATATACCTCTCACACAATTTTGGGGGTTAAAACTCAAGAAGGTTGACCACAAGACCTAATCTGCCTCTAAAGTCCCGACATAGGGTGCTGGGCCAAATTTGGGCCAAAAAGTGTAGGTATAGAATGTTTAAAACATTTTGTACCTAGGAAAATCAATGCAAATTTGAACTAGCTATCGAGAAGATAGGGAATATGCTTGATAATCATGTACAACTAATTCCAAGGTTAGGATAGAACATAAAGACCATAAATAGTGATATAGGGCCTAGGTGATGAAATTAATTATGGGATTGGAGGAAAAATAGAGGAGTACACTTAGAAATAAGGGCTAACCCTTATTTTAAACAAGACTAAAATGAGAGAGGAAAAATATTTGAATTCAGGTGTGCATTAAGTGCCATATGAGGTCTTGTTATAGAAAACACACTAAGGTGGGTGTAAAATAGTCCTTAAATTATACACTAATTCAGTGCTTACAATTTAGGACAATATAGATAGGATTAAGAAAATATAAGAGTGAAATAAGAAATATATGGACATCTAATAGGGAATGAGGTACATAGCAAACATAATGGTAAATATGTGAAGTGTTTTTTCTCTTGTGCTTGATAATGAACCAAATTATTGATTCATTCATCAATTTAATTGAAATGATCTGATATAATTAAACAAATTGATGAGATTTTGGAACGAGTTAAATAAATACATCTTGAATAAAAAGTTTCATATTGATAAATATTATTGGTCAATTATTTTATGAAGTGTTGATGTTCTAATTTAAATTTCAAAATATTATATAATGGCTAATCTTTCATAAACCTAGAGGAAAATGATATTTGTGAAGATCTATGAAGATAATGTAGTGTACCCACATGGACATAGAATAGGATCATCAATGTGTGTATGTAGAAGAGAACATAATAAGAAATAACAAGTGATATGCATGTGCGGATATAAAAGGAATGCATTTGTCTTAGGCATGTATAAAGGAAAAAAAACTCATATTAGTATAGAGAAGGATGATCTATATGTACTTGCCTATAAAATGACTCTCAAGCTCTCATACATTGTTACTAAGTGATTCATTTAAATGTGGAAACAACTAGAATAAAAGTGTTTTGAGTCATAATTATGAAATAGATTTGGGTTAGGGGATACAATGAAATATTTTCTAGAGATGCATGTTAAATATGTTAGGGCATAGAGGGTATGCCCTATTGAAAATATTGTGTAGGAATGGATGCAATCATTTTAGGGATATATATAGACAACTAGAAACATATGTATTGTTAATGAATACATACATAGAGGGAAAGAAAAATATATGCACATTACCTATTATTCATGGTACATTAAAATTAGGAAAAATGAATGCTTTATTTGTATCTTGTCTTTCTTTTTCAATGAATGCAATTGTTTGAAAAGATGAACTTGAGATGAAAATTAAACCTTTCTTGTGAAATGAGTATGCTTCAATGATAACATTTTTTATTTTTTATAGACACTAACACAATATATGAAAGAAAAATAGGGTTTCAAACCAATTTATAAAACAATGACTAGAAGTAAAAATGTACCAATCTAGCATCCATGTGACATTCACTCAAAGGATGATAGCTGAGACAACAAGATTGATGTGGTGGTGATTATAACTGTTGTCCAAAGTTTTCGTGTCCTTGTCTTTTGTCATGAAATCATCTTCAATAGTCACTCTCAAAATGACAAACTAATTATCATTTTGAGATTATAAATATTTTTTAAAAATATTAAAAATGCCTTTGCTCCAAGCCCCCCTTTAAGAAAAATCATTATTGAATTAATTAATTCTTTTACAAATGACCTTCTTTTAAAGATGACATGGATAATACCTTCAAGTGAAAAGGATTCTTCAAACAAAGGTGTACTATCTTTGAACAAAGGGTAAAAAAATACCTTCATACCTTAGTTCAAATGTGTTTGTCCATTTTTTTGGTGCATCTAGAGTTTTTTGTTTGTTGTGGGTTTGCAACCCATTATTGTGGGTTCACTTGATACATTGTGTAAGGTAATAGGATGCCAATTCTTTATGAGAGACTTGTCTTCATCTTTAGGGAGTAGTTTGACCACTCCCTTATTTATATTTCTACTTATGGACATCTATCAACAACCTCCGTATAGATTTGAAGTAGATCTTCGTTGATCCAATCAAAATTCTTCTTGTAGAATTCAATAGGCAACCCTTTAGCTGTAGGAGATTTATCATTGTTTAAAAAATGAATATCATTTTTAACCTCCTCAAGTGTGATCTCTTTATTTAATTAGTTAATATTCTCTTTTGATAATTTCCTAGGAATGAGATTTTAACATAATTTTCTTAAATTCTAACCAGTCAAGTCATTGACTTTAGAATTGAAGAGTTTCTTATAAAATATAAATAATTATTTCTTAATTGCCTCAAGGATCATATATAATCTTATCTTCAACTCATACCTTGTTAATTCGCTCTTCGATGCCTTAATTTTTTATGAATCTAAAAACAAATTTAGACCCTTTATCTCTATTTCTAAACCAATTCATTTTTTCTCTTACCCTAATGCCTTGAACTTTGTTTGTCTGTAGTCTTCTAAGGAGTCTTCAATCATTTTTAACTAATCATTTAAAACTATATTAGTAGGATCATTCTGAAGATGCACCTCAACATTTAGAAGTTTCTCATTAAGACTATCCTCTAACTCTCTATTGTACTATGTGTAATACCCCAAAAATGGGCTATAGGTTCATTAACCTCCCACATCTTCAATTCGAATGAAATCAACATCGAAGTCCTAACCTAAAGCACATCTACACATTATCAAAATCCCAATTGATTTTATCATAAATTCTGCATCGGGGAATATTCCTAGCAATATTCCTATTTATTCTAATTATCTTTAATTTAATTATTATTTGTCGATGAATCCTATTTATCCTAAAGTTTGATTAATTGAATATTCTGAATATTTAATTAATTAGATTAATACTGCCACTTAATTATTTAATTAGATTTAATTCTATTTATTCCTAATTATATTATTTAATTTTGACAATAAATCAAATCTCCTATGAATAATTGATTAAATATTTATTTAATTGATTAAATCCAAGTTGTCAATATTTAATAATATAGTTTTGAATAAAAGTTTGATTAAAATAATTGATTAACCCACAAATTAGTTATTTTTAAATTTAAAATCAGTTAAGTTGAAGATAAATCACTTTATTTATTTAATTAATTCATGATTATTTGTGCACATTCAAAGAGCAGTTAAACTTTAAATCAGAAAATCAATTCAAGTTGTTATCTTTTTGAAACTCAACATCTATTTTGAGTTCAAAGTTGATCTAAACTTCTGATTTGAGTTAAAAAGTTGTTCTTGCATGATTTCGCATGATTTTATGAGTTATCTATTTCTAATTTCTTGTTAACTCAAAAATCAACCCGAGTTCATCAAGAGTGATTTATGACTTTTTCCATGCACCCTCAAGCCCTGGATTTCTATAAAATTAAGGCTCAGCTCTTTACAAATCATCCATAGAATTTGCATACTTACTTTGGCGAATTGACATTAGAGGAATCATCAAGCTTCTTGCGAATCAACGTTTTGTGAGATCAATCTTGTTTTCAATTCATTCTAGTTTCATATTTCATATCATTGTTAGCTTTATTTGCATATCATTTCAATCCATTTAGATTAATTTATTATTAGTTTTTCTCATCTTATTGCATCAAATTTTTTTAAAAATAGATTAATTTGCATTCATATTTTATTGCTTTCATCATTTAAATCCTTCGTTTAGGTGCTGCATTGTCACTAATCTCGGTCTAATCTAAGAATACCATACTCACACCTACTAGAAGGTAGTAAATTGCCTGGTTAGCTATATTGTTCTTATTTGCATATTTTGATTTTTGCTAACCTCTAATGTTTTATTATTGCTCCTAATAATTGATTTTTAGATCTAACCCTAGGGTTTTCATAAGTTGAATATACTTTGCATATCTTGTTTTCTTGTTGGAGAGTTTGTGGCTTGCTTGCACGGGATTGCTTAACAAAGCTAAAAATCAGGTAAAATCTACTAAGCACGTTGCGAGGGAATTCATGTATTCTACTACATCTGAAAACATTTCAATTTGGACATAAAATGAATATCTCATGTGTCTAGCTTGAGTGCCTTTCCTACTTTCATAAATTAGACTTCAATTTTTGGGCTATAAAATGAACATAGATTTTCTTTTTGCATATCTGTTACACATAGTAAATAGGCCCTATGAACACTATTTGTGGATGATCT
This sequence comes from Chamaecyparis obtusa, assembly GCA_027943335.1. Classification (NCBI taxonomy): domain Eukaryota; kingdom Viridiplantae; phylum Streptophyta; class Pinopsida; order Cupressales; family Cupressaceae; genus Chamaecyparis; species Chamaecyparis obtusa. Next base: position 1,155,567 of record BSBK01001337.1, on the reverse strand, counting down.
TGAGAGATTGAGCTTCTTTCACTTTTTTATTCATGCGAAGCTCCTCTTGACGAAGGATCCCCTTGTAGGTAGGGAAGGTACTAAGAAAGTCTCACGTTCTACTAGATTTGTGTGTCTTCAACTTTTGATTGATACATTTTCTCTCCAGAGAGGTTGATAGATCATAAGTGGTTGACGTCATAGATCTTTGTGAGATAATCTTGGTCTTAGCGTGTCGGATTAATCTATTTACTTTGTCTTGGTGACGTGAAGAGGTTAGGGGATTATGCTCTACTTCCTTTTTGGATAGTACCAGAAACCCAGATCCTTGAATCTGATCTAGTCCCCTTGTGGTATCTTTTGTGAGTCACCTTTAGAGAGGGTTAACCATAGTGAACATTCCCTTAATTGGGTCAACCACGTGGATGGAACCTCAAGCGGTAATAGCCATTTTCACTGTGGTAGCAGCAGCCACTATATAAATGTCCTTGTGGAGGAAATCTTCATAGGTGTGGTCTCTTGTTGGGTTGTCAGATCTCCCTAGCAGCTCTTGATTGATTAATTTTTCAGACTGTGTCAAAACCCCAGTGCGCCTGGATTGGAGTTCACCCTCTTGAGATAAAAAAAGTTGCAGAGTCAGACCATTACTACAAAACCTAGTGAGGCCAATTTTTTTTATTTTTCTAGGAATATGTGCGTTATTGAAATTTTTTTTGGAACATACACAATTAGCACCTCTAGGGATCAGCACAATAAGTCACTATTGCTTGTTCATGCACAAGGTTGCTTTTGCCCTTGTTCATTATTTTCAGATGATTGCTTGCTTCCCTTGCTTTCTATTTTGCGTGCTTGATATATTCTTGGTTACTTGAGACAAACTTTTACACAAATCTTCAAAAACTGGACAGAAAAATTTGCAAACAAACTGGTACTGAAAACTGAAAAATTGCAAATCTAAAGTAAAAATCCTTTCTGGTGTTAAAAGTCATCCTAAAATTTCAAAACTTGTATCAAAGCCAAAGTCAAAGTTGTCAGAGATTGGTCAAATTTGTCAGAAATCCAATTTTACAGCCTATTTCCAGAATCTATCAAACAAATCATTGTGTTAGGAACAGAGCAGAACCTATCACGAATACATTCATTTTCCTAAAGTGGTCACTTGAGTCTGATTTAGCCTTCTGATTTATCGATTTGAGTCTTTTTCATCTTGTGTCAAAACCTTGTCAAAATTATCTTCAAAATTCAATCTTTTTACTAAATGGCTAAGTGTTGTGAGCTCGTGCCCGCCATCTGTTGGGTGTCTACCCACACTACTATGGCACAGTATCCTTCATTTATGTCTGATCTATTCTTTAATCACTTCAATCTTGACAAGGTTGTGTCATTTGATCTTCTAGAATCAATTCATTCTTCAGTTGTCTTCATCTTATTCTTTGGCTTCACCCAAGGTTAATGGTGGAAACTAGAGCTTTATCACACAAGAAATCTGGAGAGGTATCACATACAATACCTCTGAATACTCTCCAGGCCCCAACTCTTGAACAAATCTACAATTTTGGTCTTTACGAAGATGATGGTCTTGGAAATTTTTGATTGAAAACTGGTTACATACCCCCTCCATCAACTCACGAAGGTAATCAACAAACCCAACCTCAATCTAATCCAGGGAGCCTTAAAACTCCTAACATGTCTCACAGAGGGACCCATCATGGGTCTCAAGGACACCAATCTCAACACAGTATGGATCGAGAACCTACACCTTCTGAAATTGTTCGATATCAAAATGATGATGACTTCAAAAGAATGATGAAACATTTCTTGAAGGAGAATAGAGAAGCATACTTTCTAGAGTTAGCTCATCAAGGAGCTAAAATTCCTCCAAACTTTAATGCGGAAGATATCATTACACATGAGGAAGAAACTCCTATCACGACTATGATGAAATAGATGCATGCCATGCAAGTCAAACTTAACAAACTTGAGAAAGAAAAGGAACCTAAAGAGTTCTCCATGGAGGCTCTATGTCCTTTTCCATATGATAAAGACTTGTACATGCCACCATTCCCTAAAAGAGTGGAGATGCCTAAATATGATAAGTATGATGGAAACTCTGACCCTCAAGATCATGTCAGAGAATTCTATACTCAATCTATGGAGTTTATGCATGAACCAACCTACTTAATGCATCTTTTCTCTCGATCTCTGGGAGGAGCAGCCATTCATTGGTTCTCTAGAATGCCCCCTACTATCAAAACTTTTGAGGAGTTAATCAAACTATTCTATCAACAATACTCCTACAATATTCAACATTCGGTCACCATGATCGACATCTGCAATTTGAAACAATATCCAGGAGAACCATTCCTGACATTTCTCAAGAGGTGGAGGAAGAAATTTTCTCTATATGCTAGATCTATTCCAGAAACTGAGAAGCTGGAAATCTTTATCAACAATCTTGTTCCAAAAATCAACTACCCTTTACAAATGCAAAATCATACATCTTTTGACAAGATGGTAGATAATGCGATCAAAATTGAGAAAGTACTTGTGCAAAAAGGAGACATATCACTTCAAAAAGACAAGTATGAATCTGGATCTAGTTCTAAGGACAAGAACAAAAACTGGAACAAGAATAAAGGCATTGTCACATATGGCGTTGTTGATAATATCCGTGCCCCATCTAAGGCACCTGCTTTCAATCTTACTGTTGGTACCCAAGCCATCAAAGCTTCTGAAGCCAAAGCCACAGAGTCCAACAAAAAGTCATATGATTACAAACCTTGGGCTATAGATCCTAATCGCAAATTCACTCCTCTCGGAGAATCCTTGGAATCTGCCATGAAAACTCTATAGGCAAACAAAATCATCTACTTGCCTGAGATGAAAGTCTTTGATCCAGAACCTAAATTGAAATGGTGGAGAGAGAACAATTTTTGTGAATTCCATCACAATAAAGGTCATAAGACTAATAACTGTATTCACTTGAAGCACATTATACAAGACAAAATTGATAATGGCAACATCACGATTGACAATCATAAGAGCAATAACGATCATACAACATTCACAGAACCATTTCCTAAACATGGTAAAGAAGATTCTTCTTCTCAACTTAATATGGGTGCTAAAGTCAATTATGCCTACTTAGGAAACAATGCTGTTATCAATATGGTTGAACCATGCCTATCTGAGTGTTGCACTGTCATCACAATTGTAAGGAGAGATAGAGATAATCAATCAGCTAATGCAGTTACTTGATCACAAGCTCAGACACACCTACAAGGACAAATACCAAATTCATCAAATGTCCCTAAGGTTCCTTTCAATCTTTCATCTACATCTAAATAGAAGGCTACATCTAAATCTTCAAATCCTAAAGACACGAGGCCTACTTCATACAATATTGTCCAACAACTCCAACACACAAATGCTAAAATCTCCATTTTTGAGTTGCTTCGGATATCTCCAGCTCATAGAGCCATTCTAGACAAAGCTCTACTCGGATCCAATGTTCTTGATGACCTTGATTTAGATAGATTCCAGACTATGGTTGGTCATCTTACGTCTCCATAGTACATTTCCTTTTTAGAGGAAGATGATAACCCCTTGAGTCATCCGCATAACCAGCCTTTGAATATTGAAGTCTTGATCCAAAACCATCGTGTCAAACGTGTGTTGATAGATGGAGGCGCTGGCCTAAACATTTGTTCTTTCAGCTTGATTACACAATTGGGATTTTAAAAAATGGCCATTGATCCCAGGAAGAAGATAACTATCAAAGCATATGATGAGCAAGAAAGATCTTCTAAGGGAACTATTGTCCTACCTATCAGAGCAGGTCCTGTGATCAGAGATACTATATGTCAAGTTCTTGATCTACCTTTGGCTTACAATATCCTCCTAGGAAGACCTTGGATACATGACATGAAAGCCATTCCCTCTACATTCCATCAGTGTTTGAAATTTCCTTATGAAGGAGTTGAGGTGATGATTCCAGCTAATCTGTATACAACTTGCAATACCTTGAAAGAGAGTGCAGATAAACTTGTTCCCAATAATAGAGAATCTTCCACTAAGTAGCTAGACATTGCTTCAACCTCCAAGATGGAAGACATTGCTAAAGAGGTTAAAATCAAAGAAAATGGTATGGTAGAATATACTATAGAGCCAGTCTTATCTTTGACATCTCTCCCTATCTCTCCTAAGTCTTATGGGCAAACTCTGAAACAGTCTAAAATAGAGTCTAAAGAACCTCTTGAAGCATATAAAGGAAATTTTGTTGCAGAACAAGTATCTAAATAGGAGTTTGAAGAGGATGAAGCTGTGCTCGCATGGCTATACAAAGATGAACCTAAATCTCAAGTTGTCCAAAAATGTGATGCTAAAATACTGAATATCCTGTCTAAGTCATATGGCCCAGGGGATAAATTGATTACAAAGATGGGATATAAAGGAAAAGGACCTCTAGGACTACAGGGTAAAGGTCTTATGTCACCTCTTGATCATTGTGGCTGAGAAAACAAGAATACAATAGGTCTAGGATAAATGAAGAAGCCTTTCTGTCTTAGCAAGAACTCCCCGCATGTTCTAGAACAAATTGAACCTTCCATAGCAAATCAACTAAAGGGGGAAATAAATAAACAATCTGATAATGATGATTTAGACACCACTAGTGAGCTCATTCCTTATGAGCATTTGCCTAAAGAAATAAAAGGCCTCCTCGAAGCTGAAGATGATCCAATAAAAAGAATTAATGTAGTAGAAACACAAGAACCTACTATAGAGCAAGAGATAGTTGCAACACAAGAACCAGCTAATCTTGAAGGCAATAAAAAAGAGGAAGGTGGTAGTTATTCTGAGACAGATTCCTACAAGTATTAATTCAAATCAAAATCTGAGGGTAACCCTTTTTGGGGTATTCATCCTGACTTTACTCATGTTCTTAGATTTCCTAGAGGTCTAGATGAAGAAACAAAAGATGAATCAAATGACTATGAATGGGGAGTCATTCTAGAACTAGATGAACTTGTTACAAAAAATCATGTTGATGTTATTCACCAATATGCACCTCAACCTAATGTAAGTCTATAGAAAAATGATGAACTTTTCGAGTCTAATCCACCAATGGCTGAAGTAGATTTCCATAATGACATTGAACCTATTCACGAATTGAATGTCTTAAGTTATAATATCACCTTTGAACTTGAGCATCGGGTTAGGACCAATGATGATAGATCCATATCTGTAAACACTCTTTCCCAATCTTTCACCACTTTGACTATCCAACACCCTGACCTTCTTAACATAACATCCACCAACTTGAACCAAGGTATTTATACCTTTCCCAATGACTATGCCCTTTCTTGCTACCTAAATGCAGCTAAGCCTATGAGGACTTCCATTAGTGAACCTAGCGTTAGCATGACAGAGTCGAACATCAAGTATCTTAGTCAGAAAAATAAGAATAAGAATAAAAATAAAAGGAGTTCTGAGGGTGAAAACCACTTTGTGGTAGTCTCAAAACCTACAAAAGTAAAAATAAAAGACGTATCCGAAGGTGAAAACCTCTCTGAGGTGCCTAAGGATGAGATATTTGATGTCCTTCTGAGTCATTTACAAGATAGATCTCTAGTTCTAATTGAGCCCACTCAATCTATCAATTTGGGAACAACAGAAGAACCATAGTTGATCCATGTAGCACAATCTTTATCAAAGGAAGAAAAGCAAAAATTTACAACATTCCTAACAGAAAAGAAGATCAAATTTGCATGGAAATATTCAGATATGCTAGGGTTGGATCTTGATCTTATAATGCACCATTTATCTATAGCTCCAAACGTTAAACCTGTTAAGAAAAAATTGAGAAAGATGCATCCACATGTTGCACTCTTGGTAAAAGCTGAATTAGAGAAGCTCCTAAAAGCCAGATTTATTTGAGTTATTGATTATGTGGAATCGATCTCTAATATTGTACTTGTTTCTAAACCAGACAAATCAATAAGAGTGTGCACCAATTTCAGAGATGTAAACACAACATGCCCTAAGGATGATTTTCCATTACCTAACATTGATATGATAGTAGACATGACTGCGGGCTTTGAGATGTATTGTTTAATGGATGGTTTTTCTAGATATAATCAAATAAAAATTGCTCTAGAGGATTAAGAGAAAACTACTTTTACATGTGCATGGGGTATCTTTGGCTAGAACGTCATGCCATTTGGGCTTAAGAATGCCAATGCTACATATCAGAGAGCTATGACTTCTATTTTTCATGACATGATGCATAGGACTATGGAGGATTATGTTGATGATACTTTAGCAAAATCTATGATTAGAGATGAACATCTAAATGACTTGAGCAAGATACTAGACAGAATGGAAAAATTTAGTCTCAGACTAAATCCTAAGAAGTGTGCTTTTGGTGTCACTTCTGGAAAGCTCTTAGGATACATAGTTTCAAAGAAGGGCATTGAAGTTGATCCAGCTAAAGTAAAGGCTATAATGGAGATGCAACCTCCCAAGAACATTAGTCAAATGAGGACATTGCAAGGTAGATTTCAATCTATCAGACGCTTCATATCTCAGCTAGCAGATATATCACAACCTTTTACAAAGACATTACATAAAGTTGTGACCTTTGCATGGAGTGAGGAATGTGAAAAGAACTTTAATCATATCAAGAAATATCTATCAAATCCTCCTATCTTGATGCCTCCCATTCAAGGGAAGCCTTTGATCTTATATGTCTCCACTACAAATACATCACTAGGGGCATTGCTTGCACAACATGATGAGAACAAGAAGGAAAGAGCTATATACTATATTAGTAGAACATTGGTGGCATACGAAAAGAACTATTCAATGATTGAGAAAGCTTGTCTAGCTATGGTCTTTGCATCACAGAAACTAAGACATTATATGTTGGCTCATACTACACATTTAGTATCTAAGATTGATCCACTAAAGTACCTACTAAGCAAAGCTGCCCTCACGGGTAGATTAGCCAAATGGGTCATGCTCTTAAGTGAATTTGACATTGAATATGTTGAAAGAAAAGCTATTAAAGGCCAAATTATTGTTGATTAATTAGCAGATGCACCTTTATTTGATGATACACCAATGCAAATGGAATTCCCAGATTCCTCTATCATGAATCTTTCTTCTAAAGAATGGCAGTTATTCTTTGACGACTCCTATACATAAAATGGATCTGGAGCAGGCATCTTGTTTATCACTCCTCAAGGATACTCCATTCCTAAGGCATTTAGAATCAAATTTCCTTGTACAAACAATATTGCTAAATATGAAGCCCTTTTGAATGGTATGAAAATAGCAATTGAGTGGAGAGTAATAGAATTACACATTCATGGAGACTCACAACTTGTAATCCATCAAGTCAATGATGTGTACCAAACTAAAGATGAAAAGCTAGTTCCATACAAGACAATGGTAGATGATCTAAAGAAATACTTCATATCTATCACATTTGAGCAAATACCTAGAACAAAGAATAAGGCTACCGATGTAATGGCAACATTATCTACTTTATTACAACAGCCTAAACATGAGCTACACTATGAGTTCCTGGTGGAAACACTATCTTATCCTGCATATGACTCCCCTGAAACCCTCATGATTTGCACGGTTGTAGGTCATGATTCATCTAGATATAAAAACCTATTCTCCTATCTCAAAGACTAAATCATTCCCGATACCTTCAACCACCATGAAAAGAGATACCTTATCTGTAATGCCTCCCGATATGTCATCATTGGTCATGATCTTTACAAATGAGGTCTAGATGGTACACTACTTAGATGTTTAGAATGGGAAAAGTCTCAACATGCGTTAGAGGAAGTCCATGATGGTATTTGTGGGTCACACTCAAATGGTTTAACATTAGCTCAAAAACTTATTAGGGCTAGGTACTATTGGCCTGAAATGGAGAAAAAGTCTATCAAGTTTGCTAAGAACTATAAAAAATGCCAAGTGCATGGCAACTTAATTCATGCTCTAGGGAGAGATCTAATTCCCTTCACTACACAATGGCCTTTTCATCAATGGGCCTTTGATCTTATAGGATCCATACATCCTCATTCTTCTAATGGGCATACTCATATAATCACAGCTACAAATTATTTCATGAAATGGGTAGAAGCAGTCCCTTTAACACAAGCAACTGGAAAGAAAATATCTATGTTCATCTTGAACTACATCATATGTCGGTATGGTATTCCACATTCTATAGTCATAGATAATGGTGGAAAATTCAAGAACAAAGACTTGGATGATCTATGTGCCAAATTCAAGATTACACAACATTGGTCATCTATCTACTATCCTCAAGGGAATGGACAAGCAGAGGCTTCAAACAAGAATCTATTGAAAATATTGCATTGTACAGTTAATAAAATAGGAAGAGACTGACATCTTATGATCAATCCAACTCTCTGGGCCTATAGAAAAAGTATCAAAATGCCCACTGGGGCTAGACCTTTTGCTTTAGTTTATGGGTCTGAAGTAGTACTGCCTATTGAGGTTGAAATCCCATCACTAAGAGTCATAATGCATGGTCTAGTAACTGATGATGACTATAGAGTGTCTAGGTTGCAAGAACTTGAACTACTAGATGAGCGCAGACAAGCAATGTATGATCATCTCAGAGTATATCAAAAGAAAATGTCTAGAGGTTACAACAAGAAAGTCAGACACAAAGAATTTTAGGTTGGTGATCTAGTCTTGAGAGAGAATCCTAAAAATCAATCACATAAAGAGCGCAAGGGGAAGTTTGAACCCAACTGGCTGGGTCCCTTTGTTATCACTGCTACTTTTGGCTCTGGTGCCTATCAACTCTTAATGACTAAAGGAGAATAGCTCCGAGAACCAATCAACGTTCTCCATCTGAAGAAATTCTATGCCTAAGGCATTCAGTCTATGGTAAAATGTCTTGAAAAAATCTTAAAAATTAGAAAAAGTCTTGAAAAAATGAACATCTTGGTGAAAACCTAGCAATAGGTGCCTTGATGATTCACAAAAAAAGTAAAAAATATCAAAAGTACAAAAAAAATTGGGAAAAATGAAAAATACAAAAAAAATGAGAAAAAGAAAAAGTGCCTTGGTGAAAACCTGGAAACAGGAGCCTTGGTAGCAAAAATAGAATCTCTGCCAAGATGGTGAAAACCTGGCAAATGGGTGCCACTTGTTCAAAATGCTCCATCTATCAGCGCAATCTTGGTCTTTCCCAGCTTTCAATCTTGCTTTAGTTTGTACATATCTCTTGGTTTGTTCCCACATTCCTATTTTTAATAAGTTAGTCTGTACACCGATCAGCTCAAGCGTCTGTATCCTATCAATGCTTAACACTTGGGGGCAATCAATGTCATATCGTATGGTCTCCAGTATACCTCAGACAAGTCATATCCAGTCAAGGTCCTTTGAATCTTTATTCGAGTCAGTCAGTCAGTCTCCTCTCTAGAAAGGATTTTGCATCTACAACAACGCAATCAAACATCAACACAAAATGAAAACAATCTATGCTTCCCATGCTTTTATCTCCTTGTATGCTTACTGATTCACATTGAGATTTTTGCATATTATGTTCCCTCGAGCTCTTCGATGATGTCCTTTACAGGATTTAGAGAGTGATGACTAGGGGCATAATCTTTTCTTTGTCTTCTACTTGTATGTGAAAATCTAACAACTTTGGAAATTCTGGATTGAAATGGTGTCCAATTGTAAGAGCCTCTATCTCGAATTGGATGGCCATGCATACCTCGACCATTGATACCCAGAAAATTCAAGGAAGTTTGATCTAACTATTGTCTTTTTTGAGTGAGTTCTTTCTCCTATTGTGAAATGTGATCTTACCTAAGGATGTGAATGATAAAGGGTCACTACGGGTAAATCACATTGGATTTAGAATGATCTCTTGACTGTTTGATATGTTTGTACATAAGGCATATTTTGGTCATCACGATGTCTATGTTTTGATGCTTATACAAATTGCTATATCAAAATGGACATGATATTCAGGTCATCCTAGCATTTGTGCCTTGGTGCTTATATCTAAACTGACATTCCGAAAATAAAATCAATATTCATATGTCCATGGTTGGCTAACCAGTGGGTGTTGTATTGATTCTTGCGCATACAAATCAATATTCATATGTTTATGGTTTCATAACTAGTGGGCATTGTATTGATTTATCTGGTTACCTAAAAAGTTCAATGATGATAATAAATTGACACATGATCAATGACTAGGTCCTAGGTCCTAGGTTTGCATTTCATTCTGCATATCATTTTGTATTTTGCACTTTGCATGATCTCACAAATTGCTTGAACACTTAAACGATTCTTCAAAACCAAAAATGCTAAAAACATATCATAAGAGCTGAATCTCACATGAAGGTTCCTCCAACGAAACAAGTAGAATCCTTTTTCGGGATCAAAATCAAAATCTGAGATCGTTTATATTATTCACTACTTGCATAATCGACCTTCTAATCATCATAGAAATCCAGAATTCAACTTAACTGATTATCTTACATCAAACTATCAAAATTTCAACTTGGTTAACCATGGTCAACTCATGGTCAAACCTAGTCAAACTTGGTCTCCAGGACCTCTAAACGATGCAGAACGCATTCCCGGACGTGTATAACCACTTCTCAAATCAATTAACATGCTTCTAAACCATTCAACGCTGACTTTTCTTGTCATATTTCAATTTTAATCCCGATGGGGGCATGGTATTGCACATCATTCAAAGTCTATAACTCAATTCTGTCAATCAATCTTTCCTCAATAATCAAGACAACAACCATGTCTAGTTGCTGATTTATCTAAAGTCCTCATTGCTTGGGGAAAATCTATCATCTCTTTGGGCATATCAAATTCATCTAGTATCCTAAATCTATCTTGTAAACTGTACCAACTTTTCGTAACCATCGGTTCATTAGTGTTATTTCCTTGGTTCTTCATAACTGATGGGTTCAGGATGTGATACCAATATGATTCATACAAGGACATTCAGGTTTGGAATCAGTCACTCACTTCTTCATAATCATAAGGTTTAGAATCAGGGATTTTAGCACTTTTTCGTAACCACCGGTTCATTGTTGATATAGCTAGCATCATCTCAATTCCTGGTCATTCTGGGCCTGGGTCAGTATCTCTTTTCTTTAAATCTTTCAATCGGTTTCTGTCTCGGAATTGGTTCATCTTTCAAATCTTTCAAATCAATCTCAAACATCTTTATCATACACAAACTATTCTTTGAACCACTGTGCTTTGCACAGTAATTCAAAGAGGGGCAAAATGTAATACCCCAAAAATGGGCTATAGGTTCATTAACCTCCTACATCTTCAATTCGAACGAAATCGACATCGAAGTCCTAACCTAAGGCACATCTACACATTATCAAAATCCTAATTGATTTTATCATAAATTTTGCATCGGGGAATATTCCTACCAATATTCCTATTTATTCTAATTATCTTTAATTTAATTATTATTTGGCGATGAATCCTATTTATCATAAAGTTTGATTAATTGAATATTTTGAATATTTAATTAATTAGATTAATATTGCCACTTAATTATTTAAATAGATTTAATTCTATTTATTCCTAATTATATTATTTAATTTTGATAATAAATCAAATCTCCTACGAATAATTGATTAAATATTTATTTAATTGATTAAATCTAAGTTGTCAATATTTAATAATATAATTTTGAATAAAAGTTTGATTAAAATAATTGATTAACTCACAAATAAGTTATTTTTAAATTTAAAATCACTTAATTTGAAGATAAATCACTTTATTTATTTAATTAATTCATGATTATTTGTGCACATTCAAAGAGCAGTTAAACTTTAAATCAGAAAATCAATTCAAGTTGTTATCTTTTCGAAACTCAACATCTATTTTGAGTTCAAAGTTGATCTAAACTTCTGATTTGAGTTAAAAAGTTGTTCTTGCATGATTTTATGAGTTATCTATTTCTAATTTCTTGTTAACTCAAAAATCAACCTGAGTTCATCAAGAGTGATTTATGACTTTTTCCATGCACCTTCAAGCCCTGGATTTCTATAAAATCAAGGCTCAGCTCTTTACAAATCATCCACATAATTTGCATACTTACTCTGGCGAATTGACATTAGAGGAATCATCAAGCTTCTTGTGAATCAACGTTTTGTGAGATCAATCTTGTTTTCAATTCATTCTAGTTTCATATTTCATATCATTGTTAGCTTTATTTGCATATCATTTCAATCCATTTAGATTAATTTATTATCAGTTTTTCTCATCTTATTGCATCAAAAATTAAAAAAAAAAGATTAATTTGAATTCATATTTTATTGCTTTCATCATTTAAATCCTTCGTTTAGGTGTTGCATTGTCACTTATCTCAGTCTAATCTGAGAATACCATACTCACACCTACTAGAAGGCAGTAAATCGCTTGGTTAGCTATATTGTTCTTATTTGCATATTTTGATTTTTGCTAACCTCTAATGTTTTACTGAAGTGTTGTGTCTATAGCTAGGTACAAAATTCACACACACACTATGTTCCTATCTTTATATGACTGATTTGTCCCTTAACATATCATCTGTTGATCTCCCTAAGTGTGAAGATAACATTGTTGTAGTCTTCATCCTTTATGAGATTTGTGTTAAGAATATAATTATTGATAGCTTTGTGCACATTGGTACCAACATTTCTAATTAAACTGCTCACTTTGATGAGGTGAAGGTCTTATAAAAAGTAAGGCTAGAAACTTACTATTCAACCATCATCCTTTTTGTCAAAATTAAAATAAATCCCTATTGACATGAAATCTATTAAGCTTACGATAGATTCTTTTACTCACCATATGAGACAAATATCCTTTTTCTCCTTCTTCTTTCCATCCAATGGCTCAAAGAGGTTGAGTTTGGATTTCATTGTAGACCATGAGTATTTCACATTGCCCTTCTAGTCTAACCTTATACCCCCAATCTTTTCCTCATGATGTTCAATTATGTTAAAGTCTCCCCCTATATTATGGGGTATGTCATGAAGTTTGCAAAACCATTTCCAAAACTCAAATCTGTCCCTATAAATATTTGAGGCATATATTGAGCTCAAACCAAACTTGACATCATTCTTTTTAATGAATACCCACACAGCTTGGTTGCAAGGAGAAGAACTAGAATCTCTCACATATTGAGCCCGTATATTAGATAACAAATATTAACATAACTACTTTTCCCTTTCTCATGATTAGTGGAACTTTACACAACTTAAATAGAATTGTCAAAATTTTATGTAAATTTACATATGAAAGGGTTTCAACCGAAAGTGTTTAGGTCAAAACCTTTTCAAATAAAATTGTTTGTGGTTGCCCATGTGGAAACTTAACCCCTCTTTTGGAGCTAATTCATAAAAACTTCAAATTTAAATTTGAATTTATTCAACTAGGACACCTTTCATGAAAATATAAAAAATGCCCTTTTATAGAGCTCAAAGTCTAGATTTTTTTTATTAAAAAACATTTTAAATAGTTTGATTAGATTTAATATGATTTAAAAAAAAACATTGCACGCAGGTTTTTAGAATCAAACATGAAGCTAATTATAAATTATAGAAAAATGTTAAAAAATATTTGAAATTTTTGAAAAATATATGATGTACTAGAGGAGGGAATTCTTTCCAAAAGGGTATACTTTTTCTTTTGAAAATATACAGAAAAATGAGATAAAAGTTGACATTATATCAAACTATGACATTCTAGTACATTTTACTTCAAAACATTATAACGAGAGAAATATTCATCAAAAATAAAAATAAAAACTATATGCACTAGATATTGAGGTTATTTGTTTGTGAAAACAATTTGGAGAAAATAAAATTATTTTCTTTTTTATTTTGTGACATTAATCAACCTCACTTTTTTAGAGTAATTTAATTTTCACTCTTAAATTTATAAAACAAATATCAAACCACTTTTTATTAATTTTATAAAAAATACAAGAAGAAACTTCATCAAGAGTTTCTATATTCAATAGTTTACATAATTTTGAAATTCAAAACATAAAGGCCACTTTAATGCAATTTAAGTCGAATTTGTTTTGTTTGTGTTGGTTGATTCCTTTATAAAAATGTGACCTTGGATGTAAAACATCAAATTACACTTTGAAAACTACATTTTCCATCTACAATGATTTATAAATATCAAAAGGTATAAAAATCTCAATGTAACAAAGATTTACACATCATGTTAACACAAAATTAAATACATAAAAAATCGAAACCTAGAAATGCACACTTATTTAGAGAAAACCCACACCAAGTAAAAAAAACCCAATCCATGAAGCTAATTATTCTCATTCCATTAAGTAACAAGGAAGTGTAATGAGTTTATAAGCATTAACTCAATCTCGACAGGATCCAACACCACTAAAGAGCTATACAACACTTTATTTCACAATCCCCTTCTATAAGTTACAAACATATACACTATTGATAATAGCTCAAAACACCCAAAAAAAAAGTTGACCATGTTGTAAAGCTATACTTCAAACCACTTGAGGTAAAACTATACATCATTATAAAGCTATGATTTTAGTAGTCTAAATTATATTATCTCATAAACATAATTGATTGTTGATAGTAGACGTAAAAGATACTCGTAGCATTGTAATATATTGTTATTGCTCAAAACCTATAGTATTGACAATAAATTGTAGCAACTGTTGTTAAATGTATGCTTGGTTGAAATTCACATTATAAATTTGTTTTGAATGTCAATTTTATTTTCCTACACACAACTACTTAAAATACACTAATAAATCTTTAAGTTGTATACATAGTATAGGTATGAACCAAGAAAATATGTCCCACATTTGACATTATAAATGCAACACATTACAACTAGAGAGTTGCTTGATAGGGGATGTTTTGATCCGCTAAGTTGAGTGCATGCTTTTACTACACTAGACTTACTAGCCAATAATGAGGTTAGGCACACAACACTTAGGGCTTCTTGTGAACACATTTTCACCTCTTTCTAGAAGTCTCTTGATTTGTTAGAGTAGATCTAGTCTAAAGCATCAAATAGTGTGCATTCACTAAGACTTAACAATTCACCAATGTTGCATCAAATTTCATATCAACTCTCACAAAAACATTAAAACAGATTACAATTAGGAGACATGTGAATGTCATGAGCCATGTGTGTTAATCAAGCATCAAGGTGGAATGAACTTGTCACCTATAACAAAGGATTCACTACTAGTACTACTTTACATGAATAATCAAACAATGCTTGGTTTTCCAATTAATTACAAGCTCTACTCCCTTACATAAAAAAAAAACTATGGTTGGTATTAAAAGCATATTAATCAACTTTCTCCTATAATCATCATTAGTGTAGAACTTATAATATTATGCAATGTTGTATTTATATTCTTTTTAAGAATTAATGCTTCTTTATATTTTGCTTTATTTTTTTCCCACCTATTTTGCCAATTTCCTCATCAAATTTATGTTTATCAATTCATTTATCTCCTCTTTTTCATTTTTATACCATTCTCTTCTCTTTCCAATTCTTAATCATCAAAATCTAAGGAGAAAATTAAAAAAAATACCAATAATTTGTATTATTTCTATAACAAAGTACTTTTTGAAAATAAATATTCAAAAGCACAATCATTTATCAAATATTATATATCAATTTTAGCATTTTATAATTACAATAGTAACATAAATCTTAGGTATCAAAGAAGAATGTCCAAGGAAATATTCTATGAAATATGAAAAAAGTACTAAAAATGAACAAATACAGGTCCCATTATTGTGGCACATGGAAGCACATACAATATTAGAAAGGCAAAAGTTCTTGCAGAAGTATTGGTGGATGATACTTATTTTGTGAATTTAAGTTAAGTCATAACTTAATTGAGGCTATATGGCATGCTCTCGAGGAGTCCTATAAATAAAAATAGCAAATCTTTTTTAAGATAACACACATTGTTCAATCTGCTATCGATGAATTCATTTGACAACTTGCAAGACATATAATCATTGTAGCTTAGAAAGACTTCATCTTGTATCACAATGACAAAATTTTGGCAACCATGGTTTATTTGTGTCATCTTAAGGAGTTTTAGAGTACCATAATTGTAGAAGTAAGCTCCCTTACATCCAAAATTCAAATTTCTTAAAGCAATAATGTTGAACATTAGTAGCTAGCAAGTGTACATTGTATAGACGAGAAAGCTTCACCTACCAATTCTATGATAGTGTAGTACTAGACAATGGATTCCATAAACCAAATATCAAAGCTCACACAACTACACCCAGCCACCAACATAAATAATCAAGATGTCAAACTTGTAGAATTGACTTTCTTTTACAAATTTCAAAATTCAAATATAATTTGGAGAAACAATCATTATTGACTTGTAGTATAGTCTATAAATCTTTGTTTGTGTTCCCTTTTAGAATTAGATAACATTTTGCACAAATTGAGCTTTTTAGCCTTAGAGATAGGTCAATTCTGGCCTCTCTTCGCTCTACAAAGAGCCTCTATGTATATTTGTTAAAAAAACTATATTTAGAACATTGCAATGATCAATGAACTTAATAATAAGTAAGCATTGTTTAAAATTATTCTCAACTTATCTTTATTCACCATTATGTATTATGTATATATTTTCTTCCTTACTATTACATTAGAATATATTAAACTTTACCTTGATAATAAATATGTACCCCTATTAGCACAATAACTTTAAGTGGAACATTAAGAGTCAACCTGATTGTCCCCTAAAGACCATTCTATTTGCATAATCACATTTTTGCTTGCAAGACTTTCCATTTTCTTGTATCTATACATTTCATTAGCCATAAAAAAAAAAACTTAATCCACATAATGACTAGAAATAGAGGAATAAAGCTACCTTATTTTAATGTGTTCATTGCCAAATTGTTAATCCCTTGCTTAACTTACCATTGATAAGCTTTTTCAAAATCGTAGTTCATGCTTATGTTGGGTTTATATATTTAGTTGAAATATGCCATCATGTCAAATTTGAAAATGGACATCACACTGTATCTTGCACGCAGAGAACTATTATACGAAGATCTTAGTTCTGTATTTAAATTCTTTGCGCATATTATAAGTTTTGCGGCAGCCCTCTACTGAATTTGTGAGGATGAATGGGAGCAGAAATTGTTATGTTAGCGTTCAGCGATTATTGCGTCGTTTCTCCTCCGGTGTGGAATACTATTAACGCCTTCTCATATTCTATAGTTTCCAGAAACCTTGGAAGCTTGAAATAATTATGTTTATAAAACACGCAAATGACAGGGACACAGCCTCCCGTTCGAGTGGTATTAACGGAAAACACAGGTAGAGGCGTGTTTGCAAATCGGGAGATTCGAACGGGGGACCTCATACACACTGAGGAGCCCTTCGTTGCTCATCCTTATCTCTCCTCTGCGGATAAGGTAACCTTTTCTTGGGGTTTTTAAAGTTGTCAATTTTAAACGCATTTAGACTTTTTGTGTAGGGAAGGGACGGAATGATTGTAATAGTAGTTGTTGATTTAATATTTATATTTGTTTAGTTAATATCTATATTTGTTAATTTAATGTCCAATTATTTTTTTACAACATTGTACCCATAGTTGTGACTTTAAAATTCTTATTGTTACAAGGACTACCCATAATTCCCGGTGAAAAAGGACTACCAATAATTGAATGAAATGTATACTTAGTTGCAAAAAGTAACTAATAATGTGATGCCACATCAGCTGCACAAGTATGTGTATCCTTTTTACATGACCATTGGTCTCACCTTTTTTTAGCTGTTTTGGAGGCCTTGGTAAAAAGCATGATGATGTGGGATCATATTTGATGATGTGGCCCTAAAACCTTAGTTATTAGGACTTGCTATGTAAGTTGCTGTAAAAATTTGGGAGTGATTTGAAATTTTCACATAGGATTATGAGAAGCACAAAGTTAGGGTGTTCAACTATTGGGTCCTCTCCCTTAGAAGACTTAGAAACAACACAATTTTTGTTTTGTTTTGAGTGGTTAAAATTTACCTTTGACCGAGAATAAAAGAGAAGGTTTTTAACGTCCACGAGGTCAACTATAGCTTATGGGAGAGCAGATGTTGTATTTTAACTTTTTGCTGTTCTGATCTTCTTATATTCTCTCCACCATCTCCTTGCTGAATAGGGCTTGAAATGATGCTGCTTCTAAATCACGTGTACTTGACTTGGATGTCACTGTCAACTTAACATTCTAAAATAAAACACTTTTCTGCTTTCACTGTTCCAGCTGTGCAAAGGTAGACAAACTCTATCTTTCCATACTTATTTTGGCCTTTTCCAGCTACTTGTTTCACACTGAAGATGATGCAAGTTAATCCTCAGCTGGTCAATAAGAATCTTTCCTCTGAAAGAAATATTTGTTGAATACTGCATGAAAGAATACTAGATTTAGGTATAAAACCCAACGACAGAAAAACCAAGGTGAGATTATCTCACACAATATATGAAGTGTATTACAATGAGGCTCACTGTCAGACTTGCAGCCAAGATACACCATTTGAGGGCAAGATACACATGGTTTGCTGTGAAGACTCACTATCTCCAAGCAAGATACAAAGGAACTGCTGAGGAGACTCACTAGAGCAAGATACAAAGGACTTGCTGAGGAGACTCACTAGCTTAGTGCATGGTAATAAACATGAATTACAATGTTAAGCCTTTAGCATACAACTTCCAGCAATGTCCTTAGAATGTAGATGTTTTTGACACGATGTCCCGAGCAATCATTTATCAATTCCACTCCACAACTTTCCCCACACACTTTTGCTTCCTCAATCTCACATCTTCCACATACCACACATACTCCACACCTTTTGCAACTGATTTGATGTAACATCCCCATTTAATAAAATAATAGTAAAATGGCTAAGGAGGTATGCGACCTAGCAAGTCACTTTGTTTATAAAAAGTGAAATATTGCTTTTTATTAAAAAGTAAAAATTAGACTATTTATTAAAAAGAAAAATATTATAAAAATGACTTTATTAGAAATAAAGTGGGGAAAGATAAATAAAAATTAAAAATCAAATTTATTTTCCCTATTATGGGGTAACCAGCTTATGGAAGTAAAAACTTATTTAAAAATAGTAAATGTTTCTTTTTTCTGTAGAAACTTCCACAAGGTCTATATAAGTACTTCTATCTTCATTTTAGAGGTATCATTGAGTTCATTTTGTCTTGTGGAAATTTTCCTTTTGGCTGCAACTTGGTTTCAGCTTCATTCCAAGGACGAAAACCCTTGTGAATTCGGTGAGTTGGACGGAAATCTAGCTCATCCATTGGAGGTTTCGTGACGGGGATCTATTTGTGTTTCATTGTGGATTGATTGCTGAAAAGAGCAGAAATTCTACATCAGATTTGAAGATCAGATTTTAGGGCTTCTTCATTTGGCGAATTGGGCTATTATTTGCCTAGGGTTTCACCCTAGATTTGGAGCGCCATATTGTGGAAGGGGGGATTTTTCTTAGAGGACAAACTGGGTGATTTTGTGGAGGGCTTCTTCATTTGGCGAGTTGGGCTATTATTTGCCTAGGGTTTCACCCTAGATTTGGAGCGCCATATTGTGGAAGGGGGGATTTTTCCTAGAGGACAAATTGGGTGATTTTGTGGAGCGTAGGGTTTGATTTCATTTTCAGATTTGGGAAGACCTGCTCACCATCCTTGGAGCAGCGATTTTGATGCTGGTTATTATCATTTAATTAGGGTTTTGCCTTAAGATTGGAGCATGATTATCTGAAGGAGATCCGTGCGTTGATGGAAGACACTTTCACATTTGTAGAAGAAAACCCTAGCTGGTTTTATATCAGACCTTAGTGCCTCTAATTAATTGCACTAGGGTTTGAAACCAGTGTTACAGGACTCGGCAAGTCCCGAGCCAAGCCAGGCTCGCCGAGGCAAACTGACCCGATAGTCTGACTTGGCCGAGTCCTTGACGAGTCCTTGGACTCGGTGGACTTGTTGAGTCCCGTGGCCTGGACTCAGTGCGTCCAACCACGTTAAAAAAGGTAAAAACATAAAAAATTAAAACTTTTTAATGATTTTTTTTTTGCTTATATGCCTTCTATTTGACCTAAAAAGGTCATTCTATCATTTTCAAAGGCTTAGAAGAGAGGAAAAAGGCTTGGGAGAAGAATATAGGGGTTTTAGACAAAAAATTAGCAAATCAATTGACTCTCATATGTTGATTGCTGATTGCTTGTGCTAGTTTCTAGCTTGTATTCACACATTGCAAGGAGCTGAAAGAAGCATTTGGAGGAGGCCTCTATAAATTTGAGTTGCATTTCTTCATTTTGGGAGCAATTTTGAAGAGGTAAGTTGCATTTTTGTGTTGTTTTATGAATTTTTTACATTCAAATTTCATAGTTTCATTGTGTTTACATTTGTTTGTCTTTAGAATCTTAGATTTCCTACATTTTATGTTGATGAAAAAACTTGAAAAGTAAGAGGCCCTAGTCTTTGATTTTCATTATTGTAGATGCTTATTTTTTTTATTTATGATATATTGCAGCAGCAGCATAATGTTTCAGGCTGAGGGTAGTTCTTCTAGGCCTTCAGTTAACCCAGATATAGACCCTATTCGTGTAGCAAGGGATAAGGCTTGGAAATATGCCATCCTGGGCCCAAAAAAAGTAGTTACATGTTGGAAGTGTCTTGTTAATTTTAATGGGGGAGGTATTAATAGGCTGAAATATCACCTTGCACATATACAAGGGCATGATGCTAAACCATGCCTAGAAGCATCACAGGAGATTATACGTGAAATGCAAGCTCATTTAGAGGCCCATGAAAAGAAAAAAGAATTAAGAAAGAAGCAACATTAAGAAATGACAAGCTTAGGTGGAGAGAGCTCTTCAAGTTTTCGTTCTCCATTACCTCCGTCTAGTAGTGGTACTGCAAGTGCAAGTATGACCATTGGGCCTCAGATTCATAAGAAGAGATCCTTACTAGATTCCATTTTTGTTCCAAGCACGACTCCGGGTGCCCAACCATCGCTTGAGAGCATGGCTTGGAATAGGGAGAAATATGAGGCTGCCAAGATGGCACTTGGAGATTTGTTTTTCTACAACGACATTTCATTCAATACAGCAAGGTACTTATTATTTTACTTTCTATGTCTTAGTTTTCTTGCTTTTAACTTTTAAGACTCAAGAATATGCCATATTCATTATAATAATTTTGAAAGTTGAAACTTGAAAGTAAAACTTACTAGTATACTTATTGTGTTTTTTTAATTTGTTTTAGGTCTCCTTATTGGCAAATTGCAATAGATGCTGTTACTGTTTGTGGTCTGGGGTTCAAAGCCCCTAATGATGAGGAGCTAAAAGGTCCTATTTTGACCTGAAAGGTGGCTAATGTAAAAGTTGCAATTGAGGAGCAGTGTGACATGGAGGAGGAAGGGTTGCACAATCATGATTGATGGTTGGACCGACAGAAGAAATAGAACACTGCTTAATTTTCTTGTCTCCTCATCAGGTAATTGTAGAACTTGTACTTGTTATTACTAGTACTACTACTTACTAGTAGTAAACTATTGATTTAGTGATTAGTTGATTTAAATTATGATTGTACTAAATTGCTTTTTTTTTCCTCAGGTGTCACAGTGTTTTTGAAATCAGTTGATGATTCAGGGAAAACAAAAAATGCCGAGTATCTTTGTGAGGTAATTGAAGATGTTTTGAAGGAGGTGGGTGAGGAGAATGTGGTTCAAATAGTCATAGATAATGCAACAAATTATGTTGCTGCAGGTAAACTTCTTATGGAGAGGCACCGCCACTTGTTTTGGACCCCTTGTGCTGCTCATTGCATTGATCTCATGTTGGAGGATCTTGGCAAACTTTCTTTGATAAAAATATGTGTAGAGAAAGGAAGGAAAATTTGTAAATTGATATATGATCATACTTGGGTCCTCAACCTTATGAGGCAGTTCACAAATAAAAAAGAGTTGGCTTGTCCAGGGGTCACCCGATTTGCATCAAATTTTATCATGTTGCAATCTTTGCTTAATTCCAAGGGCGCTTTGAGACACATGTTTGTAAGTGAGGAGTGGATTTCATCATCATATGCAAAGAGCAATGCGGGGATTGAGACAACTGATTGTATTTTTGATGAGAGTGGCTTTTGGCAACTGGCCAAGGAGATTGTGGAGGTAATTTTCCTTTTTGTCCTCGTTTCCATTTCATTTCATCATTTTTGTTCACATTTGTTTATGTTCATTGTTCATTTTTTAAAGTAAAACTTAAAGCTTAATGTTTCTAACTTTCTACTTTCACAATGATTGCAGTTCATAGAGCCTCTTATTGTTCTCCTACGAATTGCTGATGGGGTGAAGCCCGCAATGGGATATATTTATGAGGGCATGGATAGGGTGAAAGAGGCCATTAAAATTTTTTATGCAGGGAATCGGGATAAATATGGTCCCATATGGGCTGTCATTGATCGACAATGGCACAATCTACTTCATAGGCCTATACATGCAGCTGCCCACTTCCTTAATCTAGCATTCCAATTCAGCCCAAGTTTTAAGGTAGATGATGAGGTGTGGAGTGGGTTTTATGATGTTGTAGAGAGAATGTCACTAGATGAATCAATTGGAATACGTGTAATCCGTGAGATAGAAATGTATAGGACTTCACAAGGAGACTTTCTCACGAGAATTATGCAAGAAAAATCGGACACTACTGATGCCAGGTAAAAATCTATGATTCTAAAATCTAAATTCTAATTTCTAATTCTATTACCATTTTACATTGATAAAGTCAGTTATAGAATTGATTTTTAAAATCTCTTGTTTCAGATGCATGGTGGGAGATGTTTGGTAATACAGTGCCAAATTTACAAAGGATTGCAGTTCGTATCTTGAGCCAGCCATGTAGTGCTTTAGGATGCGAACACAATTGGAGTATGTTCGAGCATATACACTTGAAGAAGCGGAATAGGTTGGCAGTGAAAATGATGAATGATCTTGTGTTTGTGCATTATAACCTTCGCCTTCGTCATAGACAGATCTTGGGCACTGACATATCTATCATTTTAGAGGAGGTTGATCCACTAGCAGAGTGGAACACTGAGATTGATGATCCTGTCTTCAGTGATGAAGACTTGGAATGGGTTGATCAGGTGGATCGAGAGGTAGAGACAGTAGCAATGGCACAGGAGGAGGCTAGAGTGCAAGGAGACCCAGTGGAGGACTTTGAGGCTGAGAGTGACGGATTTGAGGATGATGATGATTATGAGGAGGGTGAGGATGGTGAGGATGCCACTGAGGTTGAGCCTCAGACACAAGGACAGAAGATGGCTTCAGAATCTTCCATGACCTATCTTCGGCGTACACGCAGGAAGACATAGGGTCTTTTATTTTGATATATGTTTTGAACTTTTGATTCCATGAATTTCATATTCCATGATATTGTAGACTTTTGAGTCTTTGACAGTGACACTATTTATAATATTATATTTCAGATTTCTAATGTGTTATTTAGTAACTAGTTTAACAGTTAACTTATTTCCTTCAATAATTCGCATTTATACTTATGTGATCGATGTAAACTTGTCTATGTATGCAAAGTAGCTTCTATTTATGTCAATTATTGTGTCTTTGATTGAATGATGCATGAAAAAAGATTTAAATCCTTAAAAATCTTTGAATTTCTTGGGTTTTTCAATTTTCCGAGTCCTTGCCGAGTCCGGGCGCCGAGTCCGAGTCCGAGTCGGAATCCAGCTTGTCGAGTCCGAGTCTTGTAACTATGTTTGAAATCCTCATTTTGGGCGTTATAAGTTGGCCATCATTTTGAGAACAACTTTGCATGTTTGGTATGTATAACTATAAACCCTTTAATTTATTTTTGTTTGTGGATGACAAACTTCTGGGCAAGTTGGGTATTCAAATCTACATATTTATCTCTATTTTATCTCAAAAGATGTATGGAAGTTGCATTTTAGTACTGAAAATTTCTGGGCAGATATTAAGGTGGTTGTTGCACTCAGAAAATAATCTGAAAACTATTTCTTTAGTTGGTAAATCCAGATTTGATTTTGACATAATATCTTGGACTGTAATTGAGGTTTTTATATGCAAATAAATTTTCAGAATTTTTATGCCCTAGTTTGTAGAATTTGTTATCTTTTTCTGGTATCTCTATTTGGGGATATTACAGTTGATATTCTATATATACATTCTATTATCAGGAAAAACATCAATCAGGTAAAAGAAGTCCAAACCAGGAGAAAGAGAAGACCTAAAAAAGTCTTATTGCATCTTCCAATGTAGCCACAAACATTAAATACATTGGCACAAATCCTCCAAAGTTGGCAACAAGGTAATGTATAGATGTAGCGTGTAACCCTTTTATCAGTTGGGCCAAAAACACAAAATTAAACTAACTTTGCATAATGTGGATCACCTTGATTAATAGCATGGCCCCAAAACAATTCATTGCAATCTCCAATTTGGCCTAGACCCCAAATGTAAAGTGCAAGCAAGAACATAGACCCTGTCGGCTAGACATCCACAAGTTACATAGAAAATCAATTTCAAACACAATGCAACACCAAAGCAAACAATCACTTCTATGCAGACCACATAGGTATGTTCCTTGAACATCCAACATCACTCCCAAACACATCTTTCATGTTTTCATATCAACCCAAGCAGCCACAATCATTCAGATATAGGCCCCTTCATAACCAAAAAGCCAAGAAACAAAGTTATGAAAGACATCACCATAAACATACTTGCAGTACACTTTATTACTTAAAATCTAAATTGAGACACTGTGTGACTGCACAAATATTATAAGCCTTTCCTCCAAACCGCAACACTAGAGACATCAATGTGGTGAAATGCAGAGAATTTTTTGGACCAGTTTTGACAGACTCCCAAACTGCCAACATACTGCATACAACAAAGACATTTGCGGCAACACTAGAGACTTTGTAAGAACCCCAACAGGTTCTAACTTCAAAATGCTGATTAGAGGCTCAAGGAATATAGTCAAACACTTTGCATACGATCTTTAATGTTGCTGGTTGCGTGTTTCAGTCTAATTGTTCTTGTTTGGACTGATACCAAATATGCTTCGAATGCTTGCAACTAACTAATATGCAAAAGCAATTCATTTTGTATTTTCAGATGCATATATATAACCTACAGATGAAAAAGATTAGACAATAATACAAACACTTGGCAGGCAACTTATAAGAGCTGAAAAAGATTTAGTTTCATATAAGAAATAAATACAAGTTCTTTTATGCCCAAACATACCTGGAAAGAGAAGTTGTTCCTTCCTTATTGAAATCTGGAAATGCACATTTATCAATGAATGTGACAGCTGGGAGTGATCATTCTGCTTTATTCACTGATTTCTCCACCATGAAATTCATACTAAATTCCCACACCATTGCAGCTGTCCATAGTAGTGATAGGAAAGCAATCAAATGCTACACGATTTGGCATAGATACGTAACGCCAAGCTGTAGCTGCTCACGTGAGGCTTAGGGTTGATACAATAGCCTTAAATATATTAAAATCAGTCAACAATAATGCTGCAAATCACAGCTACTAGTCTGCCATCTCTAGAACTGCAATCACTACTTCATTTGATGCTCAAACCCTCTGAAAACTCTTTGATTTTTCACCAATTAACACCACCTGGATCTCTGTCTGAAGCCCACAGGCAAGCAATAATTCAACTGATCTTTCAGTCTTAGAATTGCACAAACATTGGAAAATTAACGTCCTCCAATGCTGGAAATCACAGAAACCCTAGGTTTCATGGCTCAAAGCCCAAGAACTCTCAATAACAAAGCAAAATAGTCAATAGCATAATGAATCCATTTTCACTTTGGCCTTTTTATAATTCTTTCATGAGGTTCGATTTCCTGAGGCTTCTCCAACAAGTCACATTAATAACTTATATACATTTGCCTTTTGATGCACAATTGACTTTATGATATAAAATTATATCCTCCTTGGTTTAATGATATATTTAATGCACATTAATGATGTCCTTGGCCCCTTTAAATTTTATAAAGTTAATTAGTAACTTTATAATATAACCATTAATAAATAATCATTAATGCCTTTATAATTTTAATATGTCATCGAATACTCATTAACTTGTTGTTCCATTAGAACCTGGAGGTCAACCAATGTTTCCAGTGTTAAGAAAAGTAGATGGTAGAATACTTTCATATATATTAACAAAGATCAAACGATCTATATATATACAAGAAGATGAACGATGTTTCCTTAGAAACGATCGTCTAGAATAGAAACATTCTATTCTAGCTACAACTAATTAAATATTAAAAACATTCTAATATTTATACTAAGATACAATATTGAGCATTAATAAAATATGATTCTAAATTATTCTAATACCCCCCCTTAATGCTCAATCTATTAACTACACCAATAGACCCCCTGAATTTTGCAAACTTGTCAGGACCAAGGGGTTTGGTGAAAATATCTGTTGGCTGCTTCAAGGTAGGAACATATAGCAACTGAACAGATCCATCTTCTACCAACTGCCGAATGTAATGACAATGGAGTTCTATGTGTTTGGTGCGTTCATGGAAGACTGAATTTTTGGCAAGTTTGAGTACACCTTGATTGTCTGAAAACAAAGGAGTCGGACCTGCTTGAGGTAGTTGCCCATCTACAAGCATCTGACGAAGCCAAATTGCCTCACAAGCTGCCTTGACAGCTCCTCTATATTTTGCTTCTGTCGAAGAGAGAGCCCTCGCCTGTTGCTTCTTACTGGTCTAGGTGACCGCACCCGATCCTAAATTGAACACATATCTAGAGGTAGATTTTCTGTCGTCAACGGAGCCAGCCCAATCAGAATCTGTGAACCCACTGAGTTGAGGACCAGCATTCCGAGTGTAAAGAAGTCCATAATCCAAGGTACCTTGTACATAGCGCAGAACATGCTTCGCTGCAACCCAATGATCAACCTTGGGGTTTGTCATGAATCGAGAGATGTAGCTGACTGCAAAGCTGAGATCAGGTATAGTAGCAGTGATATAGATGAGACTACCCACTAGTTGCCTGAAGAGGGTTTCATCTACAGGAGGAGAATTAGACTGTGCAGACAATTTCAGACCAGTCTCCATAGGAGTGGAGGCTGGTTTGCAATCCTGCGTTCGAAACTTGTCAAGCAAGCTTCTGGCATACTTAGACTGAGAAAGAAAAATGCTACTGTCAGTCTGCCAAACCTCAATACCCAAACAATAATGAAGTAGTCCGAGATCTGTCATATCAAAAGTGCTGCACAAATCCTGTTTGACTTCGGAAATCAAATGTTCTGAACTCCCAGTAATGATTAAGTCGTCCACATAGATAACAAGAAAGAGAATATCATTACCAGAGTGTTTGATATACAGATTACTGTCTGAAGGACTACGCTGAAATCCACGAGCAACCAAGTACTGATCAATTTTTATATACCATGCCCGAGGGGCTTGTTTAAGACCATAGAGGGCTTTCCAAAGTCTACATACTTTGGGTTCTGAACCGGCAACCTTGAAACTAGGAGGCTGCGTCATGTAGATTTCTTCTTGCAATTCACCATTTAGAAAGGCACTCTTCACATCTATTTGGTGAACTTTCCAACCATACTGAGCTGCAATGGCAAGGAGAAGGTGAATAGTACTCATCTTAGCTATAGGAGCAAAAGTCTCCTCATAGTCAATGCCTTCTCGCTGGGTGAATCCTCGAGCAACTAATCTGGCTTTATATTTGTCTAAGGTACCGTCTGCATGATATTTGACCTTATAGACCCATTTATTGCTAATGGGTTTCTTCCTTGGAGGAAGGTCTGAAAGAACCCAGGTATGATTCTTTTGAAGATTTTGGAACTCAGCATCCATTGCCTGTTCCTATTCTGGAATTCCTTTGGCCTCTGCATATGTTTGAGGCTCAAAGATACTGTGGATGTTAGCCATGAGAGCAACATTAACTGTGTTATGCTGAATGCTCTTATTTCTGGAGGTTCTACCCTCAATGAGTTCATCAGGACGAAGATCACTGATTGTCTTAGCCCACCATTTAGGCCGAAGAGAAGAGGGGCCAATATTAGATGCAGAAGGAATAGTTGGATGAGGAAGCAGATCAGGATTAGGAGCAAGAATGGCATTGTTCGGAGGGAGCTTAGGCGGTGCATTAGAATCAGCTCGCTCATCAGATGAATCACATGAAATAGGAAGACCCAAGTTGGAGGTCTCTGAAGGCTGAGTCTCAGAATGTTGCGGGGAGGAAGAGAGCTGAAATGGTCCTAGTTCCTCATCAAACACAACATCACGACTGAAGATTAAACGATCCGTGTTTACATCAATCAGTTTGTAGGCCTTATGAATGTCACTGTACCCTGTAAACATAAGCTTTTGACTCTTGGAATCCAACTTAGTGCGCTTGGCATCAGGAATCCATACCTATGCTAGAGAGCCAAAAACTTTTAAATGGTTGATCCTAGGTTTGCGACCAGACCAGGCTTCCTCAGGAGTCTTATGTTTAACTGCATAAGTGGGTGATCGATTAAAAAGATAAACTGCTGTGAATATTGCTTTTGCCCAATATTTTTCAGGTACGTTTCTATGTTCCAGCATAGCCCTAGCCATCTATGTAATGGTACGATTTCGCCGCTCTACAACACCGTTTTGTTGAGGGGTGTGTGGTGTGGTAAACTGACGCTTGATGCCATGAGTAGCGCAGAAGGTAGAAAAAATAGAAGAACAAAACTCCCCCCCATTATCAGACCTAAGAGTAAGAATAGAAGAACCAGACTCTTTTTCTACTAAGGCCTTAAATGTTTGAAATACAGGAAATGCATCTGATTTTTTCTTAAGAAAATATACCCACATTTTGCAACTGAAATCATCAACAAAGAGTAAGAAATACCTGTACCCAGTAATGGAAGTAGTATTCATAGGACCACATATATCAACGTGAACTAGCTGGAGTACCTTAGATGCTCGCCATGAGTCACCATCTTTGAACGGTGTCCTGTGTTGCTTCTCTGCCTGGCAAGCTCCGCAAACTCGATGATTTTGGGTCTGAATATCCGGTAGGCCATGTACTAGATCGTCCCGAACAAGTTGTGCAAGATACTGAATATTCAGGTGACCATATCGCTGATGCCAGAGACTGCTGATAGCAGAAGATTTTGCTATGATGGCACGCTCAAGAGAATCGCCTGAGTCCACAAGCCTATAAAGACCATGATCCTCAAGGCCAACAACAAGCGTAGTGTGAGAAGTACGATCAACAATCGAGCACTTATGTGCACTAAAAACAACATCCAGTTGAGGAGAGTGCCTCATAATCTGATTAACTGAAAGAAGATTATGGTTCATGCCAGGAACATAACACACATCGAGGAACATGAGTTTTCTTCCTCCAGACTGTATCTGAACATTGCCCTTGTCGACAACATTGTACTCTTCACCACCGCCAAAGATAACTGAGTCAGTGTAGGGAGAGAACTCAACAAACCAGTCACGCTTGTGAGTGAAATGACGAGAGGCACCAGAATCTATGTACCAGGCAGAAGATTCACATGATCTGCAGGTATTTTGGCCATAAAGGCATGAAAGGTAGATTCTTTCTGCTCTGCGTGTTTAGCAACATTAGCTTGCTTTTTATTGGAGACTGACTTCTGAGGCTACTGATACAGATGCTCATAGCATGTTTGCCAAAAAAATGTGAATATCTCATAGGACACGAACTTCGAGGTAAAAAATTGGAAGACCCAGAAAAAATAGAGTACCCAAAAGAGAGCTTGAAAAACCCAGAAGAAATATGCTGTCAAAAATTGGATCCGCTGGCTTAAAATTGAGGTACAAAAATCGAGGCACCTAGAAAAATTTGATGACAACCCATTTGAGATCTCGAAAAACCCAAAAAGAATATACTATCAAAATTTGGATCCGCAGGCTTGAAAATCGAGGCACCCAAAAAAAATGGACAACAACCCAGTTGAGCTCTCGAAAAACCCACCAAGAATCTGTAATCAGAAAAAAATTTCGAGCCCAAAAAATTAGGGTTTCGAAAAAACGGTTTGCTGCAAAAAGCCTCCAAAAATTAATGGCAGATTTGCAGGAAAAAAAGTGGTTGAACAGGGCTGAAAACTGGCCAAACTCACAAACCCTGGACGTGAGCAGCAACAGATCCCACAATGTGGGAATAAACAAAAATTTATTCGAAAAATTTGAGCAAATAATTTCGGAAGAAATTATAAATTTTTCGAAAAAATTTGAACTAATGGCTCTGATACCATGTTATGAAAAGTAGATGGTAGAATACTTTCAGATATATTAACAAAGATCAAACAATCTATATATATACAAGAAGATGAACGATGTTTCCTTAGAAACGATTGTCTAGAATAGAAACATTCTATTCTAGCTACAACTAACTAAATATTAGAAACGTTCTAATATTTATACTAAGATACAATATTGAGCATTAATAAAATATGATTCTAAATTATTCTAATATCCAGTGCGCATCCAACAGCCTTACTGAAAATAGTAAGGGTCCATCTTTATCAACCTCAGACTTACTATAAATAGGAAGTATATGAAACTGAGCCCAAATGAAGTCCAATTTGAGCCAAACGAAGTCCAAACTGGAACATATTGAATTTTGGAGAAGACAAGAACCTCCATTAACCAAGCCTCAGCCTTAGAAGACCCTCTATCCACAATAATTAGCCTACGAGGGACACAATAATAGGCTAATCCCTTTAACTTTGATGCTCATGAAAATGGGGACATTACAAACTTGAAAAGATAGGATTGCAATATCTATAGTATGTACAATCTAAGTTCCAAACTACAAGACCATAACATCAAATGCAAAGCATTCTTCCAGGTAGCCAACAAAGCTCTTCTTTGCAAATCCACACTTCAACACTCTTCAATGACCAAAACACTTTTGTAGAAGTAATTACTCATCTAGGAGCAACAACCTATAATATCACACAATCACCAACACCGTTGTCATGCTTTTGATCCTCATCTCAATACTTCTAATCCTCATCTCAAAGTTTCTTGCCTCAATGCTTCTAATCCTTGTCTTAATATGACATCATCATGATATCATTTCTACTAACAACTAACAAGACATGCTACCAAACATGAACCTCCTTACGATCTCTCATCTCCATCTTTGATCTTCAACATACCATTGTCAACATCAATGAAGTTGACATCCAACCTTACATGTCATCAACATGGCAATACTTTTGATTAGCACCAAGCAAAACATCTTTACTATCATCACAACATGCTAAGTATAGATATCAACACCAAGTAGGTGGACATCCACAACAAAATATTTCAACTATCATCTATATGCACTAGCTTCTGGGTTCTATGACAAGTTACCAAAACATCATCATATCCTGCCTCCAACAATCTCCCCACATTCTAACAAACATGACATCATTAATGACATGAAACAGAGGGTTGACATGACAACCGTATCACTTACAATAAACATAATGTTGTAATGCCCCAAGGCCAAGATTACCTTCAAGAAACAATTATTGCCCTTACCGGCAATATCGTTGTGCGAAAATCTATTGTGCAAACACCGTCCGTACAGTATTAGGCAGTTCGTACAGATAACTTGTGTAGATTTGATGCCGTACGGTGAACTAAGCAGTAGATACAATGTTTGTATTGTGTTTCAGACATAGCGTATGGTGATGGTAATGTCTACCATACAGTGATACAAAGATTTCCTCCCATGTACGGTCACTCACCCCTTTGCACTGTACGAACATCTAGATTGCTGCTGTATGGTGAAATGGCTTCCGTACTATGTAGGGATGCTGATGGGAATATGGCTTGTCGTATGGTATGCTGGTGACCGTATGGTTAATGCTCTGCACTCGACATACGGATTAGAGGCCGTATGACCTTGTTTTGTCTTCCTTTTGCGATGTATTGGACACTGAATTCACCTGGTATTATACCAATCGGAAGCAAATATTAAAGAAGACACACAGGACAATAATGCACCAAAATACAAGTCTGGAAACTTGTGCATGCCACTGGAATTGCATTGATAATGATAGCACTTTAGATTACAATAGTTTCAGATGCATGCAGAGCCAGCAGAATAGGGTGAGGAGTTACTCCCACCGAAACTGCAAATACCAAATAGGGAGGGTCTTTCACCTCCGAAATGACATTCAACAGAACTCTAATTGAAATTCGCAATCACAAATAAAATATCAAGTTCGCATACCTACAACAACGACTAACCCGACCTTATATATGGCTTCGGGTAAACTTCTCGAAAGATTACAAAAAGTGCTGACAGACCAACATGCTACTAAGAATAAAATAAAAAAAGGGCCCAAGAGATAATAAATTTAATTTCGGGGCCATACATACAAAATTATTAAATTAAATTATTTAATAATATCGGGGACATTACAAATGTTGAGGATTACATCAATGACAATGCCACAACACATATCGCCGACAATCTCCCCCTTTGTCATTGATGACAACACTCACAATTATCTGATTCTTGTTCCACAGTGTCTCCTCCTTTGACATCAAGGACAAAGGGTATGGGCCTTCACACAATTCATCAATGTCTCCCCCTTTTCTCTACTCATTAGCATTATCTCTTCATACTTTGTCTTTATTTTCTCTGTCATACCTCTTCCTTTTGATAGCAACAACCAATAGACCACCTATTCCCCGTAAGAAGTAGATCACATTAGTCTAGGAGACAAATGGTTACCTTGAACTTCTCCCTTGGACAAATGCACCATTTTATGCATTTAGTTAGAAGAGTGGCAATAAGCCCTAACTTCTCCTTGAGATACTCACATGTATCCTTTGAGAGTGCCTTTGTGAAAATGCCTACAAGTCGATCCTTTATGGCAACATACTCCCATCTGACTTCTTGCTTTGCAACCTTCTTTCTTAGAAAGTGACATTTGATAGAAATATGCTTGGTCCTTGAATGGATCATTGGATTCTTTGAAATGTTTGTAGCACTTGTATTGTCACTAATAATAGGAATGGTGTAGTGTCCCCTCCTAATTAAACATTAATATTTGGAGTAAAACTAAAGAACAAATAATGAATCAAGAATTTGGCTATTTCCAATCTATATTACAAGATTAATCTTATTATTACTTCAATCCTTGAAAAGGGAGAAGACATTGGAGGCAAACTAAAGCGCTTAGAGACCATTGATAGACTCCCTCAAAGTTTACAGACTCAACCTTTAACTTGTCTCAAGCTCAATCTCTCAAGGTTAAAGAGGGGGTTGGTCCCTACACTATCTTGGGAGCTATTGGATTTAGACTGCCCCTCCTCGGTAGCCTCTGCCTTCCATTCTTGTGTTTGAAGCAATAACAGAAAACAATTTTATTCTTCTTAATATATACTCACATGTATCTGTATATATCTATATATATATAATTCACATACTTATATTTCTTATATATACTCTATACATAACATAACTTTATCTGATTTCACTGTTATATATATATATATATATATATATACACTCTATACTTAACATAACTTTATCTGATTTCACTGTTATATATATATATATATATATATATATATATACATAACATAACTTTATTTGATTTCATTGTTATATATATATATATATATATATACACTAGTGAAATCAGATAAAGTTATGTTATGTATAGAGTATATATGTGAATTATATATATAGAGATATATACAGATACATGTGAGTATATATTAAGAAGAATAAAACTGTTTTCTGTTATTGCTTCAAACACAAGAATGGAAGGCAGAGGCTACCAAGGAGGGGCAGTCTAAATCCAATAGCTCCCAAGATAGGGTAGGGACCAGCCCCCTCTTTAACCTTGAGAGATTGAGCTCGAGACAGGTTAAAGGCTGAGTCTGTAAACTTTGAGGGAGTCTATCAATGGTCTCTAAGCGCTTTGGTTTGCCTCTAATGTCTTCTCCCTTCTCAAGGATTGAAGTAATAATAAGATTAGTCTTGTAATATGGATTGGAAATAGCCAGATTCTTAATTCATTATTTGTTCTTTAGTTTTACTTCAAATATTAATGTTAAATTAGGAGGGGACATTACAAGTGGTATCAGAGCAATGATCTTGCCATCCTGTAGGGTAAATACAAATTAATGAATAATTTGAGTCAATAAAAAGGATCAGACTGTTATGTTGAAGCCTGAAAACATGATTAAATAAGTGATGAATGGCTAAAGATCCTCATATTGCCTTATTAATTAAGAAGGAAGGTTGAAGCAATTGAAGGAATGGCGGTTTAAATCCCAAAAGCATGGTTCCCAAGATAGGGTGGGGATCAACGACCTTCTAATCCTTGAGGGCAAAAGTCCCAAGGGAAGGCTTGGATTTGTAAACTTTGAGGGAATCTATCAAGTGGTCTCTAAGCGCCTTGGATTGCATTCCGACCTCCTCTCTCCTTAGGGAAAGGTAATATCAGATCAAGCATAGCAAAAAGAAATAGAGAAGGCATATGAAGTCAAATTACTTAATATGAAATACAGGGTTTAAGAATTGAATTTAATAATGTGTATACTTTGTGTATGCTTTGTGTTTTCCTGCATCAATGTGTATGCTTTGTGTCTTCAATGTGTATGCTTCATGTATTCATGCATTAAAATGTATTCTTTGTGTATGCTTTGTGTCTTCATGCATTTGTGTGTCTACTTGTGTATGCTTTGAGTCTTCATATATTCATGCATATGTTTTCAAGAATATACTCTATTTGGTTTACCTAAATAGAGATAAACTTGGGAGTAAGCCATCATACCAACACAGTTTTGGGAAACTTGATTAGATAGTGAGGGTAAACATACTTGGAGTTTAGTAATCAATTTCTACTATTAAAGCATTATATAGTTGCTTGAGGACAAGCAAATTTAGGAGGGGTGGACTGTCACGAGCCATAACTGATATAGGTACAATATAAAATATTTTGTAATGCAAATATAGTTATTTTAAAAAAAATGCATTGCTTCGCTCATGAATATAACTGATATAATATTATTATTAATAATACAACATTAATCTATAAAATTGATTATTAATATATAAAATTAATCAATATAAATCTACAATATAATATTGATCTATAATATATAGATCACTGATACTAATCAATATAAATATTAATTTAAAATATAATAATAATCTATTAATACTCTAAATCAATATCAACTAATAAACAATTAATACTATTAATATAACATATTTAATCAAATAATATTTTATCAAACAATGATATGAGCCGACGGCATTATGAACTGTCGACTCTCCCTCATCATCCAGCCCGCGACAGTAAGGTCGTGAATCTTAACGATGCTTTCTCCACATAGGACTATTAAGAAGAGAAACATCGGTCTCCAAAAAAAAAAGACACACGGAGGGAAGGGACTGTTATAAGAGGATGCCAGTAATATATCATTGTGCACAAAGAGTGGACACGGCAGAACATAAAAAGATAACAAACGGATCAGAGCATAGTGGGAAATGCGAAGGGAGTGTTACCAATGTTGAGGCAATGTGACTAAGGAGAGTCAATACCAGTACGCTTTGGCAATTAAGAAATGGTGAACAGCACATAACCAATGATTACCATTAGGAAGATCTCTAGACTGTGAGTAAACAGTCACAGCACCAAGGAAGGAAACAACTGTCACCATGCCCAGATATAAACTAGAGGTTGAATCCTTTAATCGCCATCATGGGAAGATATCACCCCAAACACAATATAGTCAATCTCACAATAATTTATAACAACCAACAGTAGTATAACCTTAGCGGTTATCAGGAACATCAACCTCTATTCACATGGAAGAGTATGATCAAACAAATAGAATTTATTATCGCATGAGGATTGGTATTGCTAAGACCAACAATAATGATATTATAAATTAATAGGAAGTGACTAAACCCAGACGATAAGCCATTAACGTTATAGGAAGAAAGTATTGTGATAAATAAAGGCCATGGGCAACTCAGCAAATATTAACAATTACCATATTAAACTAATCAATTGTTGGCAAGTGACAACGGATGTGTCTCTTGGAGATGTCCTATAAATTTACGAGATATAAGAGGACCATTAATCCCTCTCAATCAGACACGGATGGGAGAATCATAAATTATAAAATATATACACTGATTACCCTTAGATGGAAGTATAAATGGAAATCAGTATTGAGCATTCAAATAAGGAAATAAAATATAATATCACTGACAAGCAGCAATAAAGTAATACTGATCACAGAATATTAGTTCTGAATCTTCTTAGCATAATAAACTAGTATATGATCATATATATATATATGAAACACATATGTGTAAAATTATGATAGTGTTGTAAATTATATAATACATAAATATACAGTGATGTCATAATTATACAGTAATACAGTTATATACAGTGATGTAAATTATGACAGACGTGTGTATATATATATAAGATTATTACGTGAATTGCTGTCAGCAGTCAATTAATTGATGCTGATAATATTATTAATGGCTAATATATATATGGTCAGTATATATATTATAGTAATAATATTAGATATAATAGTAAGATTATATCTATATATCTATATATATATATATATATATATATATATATATATAATCAGAATTATATGTATGTTTATATATATAGTGGTAATATATGAGTTATTAATGTATATATGTCCATATTCAAATCTGTTGCTGCTTCAAACATGAGAATGGAAGCCAGAGTCTACCAAAGAGGGGCAGTCTAAATCCAATAGGGTAGCTCCCAAGATAGGGTGGGGACCAGCCCTTCTTTAACCTTGAGAGCTTGAGCTCGAGACAGGGTAAAGGCTGAGTCTGTAAACTTTGAGGGAGTCTATTAATGGTCTCTAAGCGCTTTGGTTTGCCTCCAATGTCTTCTCCCTTCTCACAGATTGAAGTAATAATAAGATTAGTCTTGTAATATGGATTGGAAATAGCCAAAAATTCTTAATTCATTATTTGTTCTTTATTTTTACTCCAAATATTAATGTTAAATTATTTGGGGACATTACAAATGGGCTCATCATATACCACCTTGATATCCTTCAAAGTCTACTTCATCCATAGTACTTGAGTCCAACAAGGAGCTACAGCAATGTATTCAAGTTCTGTTGTGGATAAGGATACTGCATCTTGCTTCTTAGTAAACCAGGAGACCAATATTTCTCCCTAGAAAAGTGAACCGACATTGGTACTTCTCCTATCATTTGCACAACCAGCCCAATTAGCATCAACGTAAGCCTTCAAAGAGAAATCAACGAATATCTTTTCGATAACCTTCTCATGAGATTGCTTATGATTGGCTTGATATCTTGCAACCAAACACCCTGCATGCATTATATCATGCCTAGAAGCAGCAAATACAGTAGTCCTCCAATCATAGACCTATAAAGAGTGTGATCTGTTAATGTTTTGTAGCTTCGGTCGGATAAAACCAATCGATGAAATCAAATGCCTAAGTGGCCTATTGGCCTTAAGCATTTTATTCTCTATATTATTATTGTTATTAGAATTGTTAAATATTATATATATGATTAATAATTATTATATTGTTATATATATATATGTATATATCTAATGTGATATATCATATACATATACATATATATATTATTTATATTACTATTGTTATTATTTATCTAATAATAATTCATCATATATTATAATAATAATCATAACTTATCTCGATATTGAGTATTGCCCAAATATCTTATTGCTGTATCGATTTCGATAACATGACAATCGATTATGAGATCGATGTATATTCTGTGCATTATCATCTACATTGTCTTGCTGTCAACACGTGTATCAACCTTATTACATGTATACCGATATCATATTGATTATGGTAATCGATATGAATATCAACTTTACTATGTCGATATCCATATCGATTACCATAGTCGACATGAATATCGACTATAGTATTATCATTGCTATCGATTACGATGAACAATATGAATATCAAAATTGCTGTTACCATTAACGATCGATAAGAATATCGATTATAATATCATGTTCATTAGTAATAAAGCATATTGGTATTAAGGTTGACAAATGATTTATGAGACATGTCTCACGTAGAGACATGTCCCTTCATCAGCATATATATTATGATTGCCAATATAGCTTGGAAAACACAGAAATCGATAAGTACCATTACAAGTTACAGCAGTGATATATATATCATACCTTCTCATATATAAGCAAGATACTATACTTACTTGATCATTGTTCTCTCATATAGATCTGCATCCTCACAGAAGTATTCACGTTAGATTTAAAAGAGACAGAAGTATAAATCTAATCAAAAGCTATTCTAGTTTCATCATTAGAAATTGGGCTCATCGTATATCTAGGAAATAAGAAATAAAATTAAATTCCTCTATCGTAAATCTGATCACAATTCAACATGATCAACCTGAGATGACTCATCATCGTTGCTCAAATTACAACTAGTTGCCATGGGAGTACTCACTGGTTTAGAATCCTTCGTACCAGTTTTTTTTAACATCTCCTTAACATACTTCTTATGAAATAAAGATACCATCATCTAGCTGAGCAACTTGAAGTACGAGGAAGAAAGACACTTCACCGATCATGTACATCTCAAGTTCTTTTTGCTTCTCATTTGCAAAACTCTTACACACAACATCTCCACTAAATATGATATGGTCAACATACACAACAACTACCAAAAACTTTTCCTTCTTAAGTATAATGTAAAGATTGCTATTTGCAGTACCTTTCTTGAAACCTTGCTGGAGTACTTATCCAATCTTGCATACCAAGCCCTGGGGGCTTGCCTGAGACTGTACAAAGCCTTTTAAGTCTGCAAACAATGATTGGATCTTTTGACATCTGAAACCCATCAGTCTACTCTATGTAAACCTCCTCTTCTAGATTACCATTTAAGAAGGCTGATTTGACATCAATATGATAAACTTTGAAGTTCTTGTGAACAGCAAAGTTAAGAAACATCCTGATTGCCTCCATCCTAGCTACTAGAGAAAATGCTTCCTTTAAAACAATTCCTTCAATCTGTGAATAGCCTTTTTAGACCGATCTCAC
This sequence comes from Chamaecyparis obtusa, assembly GCA_027943335.1. Lineage (NCBI taxonomy): Eukaryota > Viridiplantae > Streptophyta > Pinopsida > Cupressales > Cupressaceae > Chamaecyparis > Chamaecyparis obtusa. Next base: position 1,116,334 of record BSBK01001337.1, on the reverse strand, counting down.
CTTGTCCCTTGTTACTTCCAACTTTTTCCTTGTCACAATCACCTTGATGCACATCTGCATTACTTAACACAACCTGAGCTGTTAGCCCCCCAAATAGAAGCCACAACACTTCGTGGGGAGGAAATATATACAGTGAATAAACCCCCCTGATTACTTGCTTTTCTTTCAGTTTTTGGAGGACTCTTTTGCGCTAGGAAAAAGTTCTATTTCACTCCCTTTCTCAGACTCCTTTATCCACATCTCTTTCATCTTCTCCTTTTCATGATCCAGATCAATCTTCTTTTGTGGATCAGAAGATCTTACATTCTTCCCTTTGCAGAATCTTGCAATGTGTCTTGTTTCATTGCAGTTGTAACAGGTAATATTATGCCGTAGAGCATTAGCACTTATCCTTGCATTAGATTTGCAATCAGCAGACCTATGACCAAAGATGCTGCATGTGTAGCCGTAACCATGAAAAGAATGGGAGGCCATAGCATGATTATTGCTTCTTATCTTACTTCTACCATCATTAGCCTTGTGACAAATTTTATTGCAACCATAGCATTGACCATGGAATGTTTGAGAATTCATAGCATTATACTTTGAAGTTATATATTAATTCATAAACATTTTGCTTCTGCATTCAACAACTTTATGCCCAAACTTATTGTAAGAATAACAATCGCCATCGAAGATTGAGAATACCTGGTTGGAAGAAATTGTTTAAGGGGCAGGCCTTCTAAAATTCCTTTGGTTCCAGACCAACTTGAAATTGTTCTAGCTTCCTTTTGTCCTCTCAGTTTCATCACGAGTCTTTTCATTTATATCTATAATTGGTCTTGATAAGGGTGGTCTTGTCAAGACACCCTTGTTCTTTGTATGTTTTTAAGTTCCATTTTACTCATTAGGCATGCCATTGTTTCTTTTGAAATTGTCAATCTGATTTTTGGTCTCTTCTAATTCTTTCCTTAGAAGAACAATTTCTTCCTCAAGATAGTGCATTCAATAGATTTCCCTGAATCTTGAAATTCAAACAATCAGTAGTCCTTTTACTGTCTTCAAGTTGAATTTTTAGATTAATTATTTTATCTTTTGTCTTCTTGAGTTCAACTTCACATTCTTTGCTTGCTTCTATTGTAGCTTTTATTTTGATAATTGTTTTATCTGCCTTACTAAATTTGATCTTGCACTCTTTGCATTATGCCCTAGCAACATCCATGTCCTCAAGTCCTCAAGAGCATATTGGAGTTCTTCAAGATCTACTTCACAATCATCTGTATTGATGCAGCAATTGCCATTTGCTTCCTTTGCCTCTAGTTTTGTTTTCGAGTGTTGACATATTTGAGTTGTCATTGGTAAACTCATTGGCAAACATCCTACCGGAACACCGGTACATCACACCGGTACTCTTAAGTATGCACCGGTAGACTAAACAAGTAAGCGGTGTACTTTTCTAGTCACGCTTATACCGGTCTAAGTTTTTCCAACCAGTCATGGGAGACACACAGGGAAGAGATGGCTAACTCGGTACAAGTTCTTTACCGGTTAATGCATGATAATCCGAACCGGATTATGCAGAGCGTTCTCAGTTAAAACTGGAGTTAGCTTTTTCAGTTTTATTTAAGTTAGATTTGTTTTATCTACGAGCGTTTCAAGGTAAACTCAAGATCAATTTGCAAGCTTTTTCTGCATGCTTGATTTATGGGTGAGTTTACAGCTTGGCAAAACTGTGAGATGTATTTTTAATAAGATTAATTTCTTATAAATATAGGTCAGGATTTAAGAACTTAAGAACTTACAGGTCATAGGACTTAAGAACTTCATCAAAGCCATCAAGTTGCTCGATATCATCCTCTACCATCTTACCAACCTTAAATGCTGCTTCCCTTTTAGGAGCATCTTTTTCAATCTCTCTCATTTTAAATGCAATGAGAGCACCATACAATTGGTCCACTAAATAATTATCCAAGTGATTTGTTTCCTCAGTAGCAACAACCTTATGGCGATAGCTTCTAGGAAGAGATCTAAATATCTTTTTCACAACCTCATCTTTCAATTCTCGACCAATACCTTTGATGCCATTTACCATGTCATCTACTTGGAGCCTATAGGTAGCAATGTCTTCATCCTCTATGTCATGACCCTTTCTTGAAATAGGATTTAATAATAAACAATAATGATTAAATAAAAAATATAAAAGAATAAAAATTAAAAATAATTAAAATTTAGTTAAGTTAAATGAATGGTCAAAAGGGATGAATTAAAAATTTGTCTCCCTCAAACATTAGATATTAAAGGGAGAGAAGAGAATTTCATTTGAGGGCAAGAAAGAAAGGAAGAAAGAATGGAGCATGGAAATCGAAGAAGGATTAATAAAGGAATGAGAAGTAAAAAAGGAAGCAAGTCTTTCAAAGGGCAGAAACTATGAAGGGTTGTACACTTCCAAAGGGTGCTAACTGTGAAAGGTTATGTCTCTTGCCAAAAGGCAGAAATGATGAAGACATGTGACCTCTCCCTTACATTGGAAGATATAAAGGGAAGAAGGTTTCATTTGAGAAGGAGAAAATAGGGACATGTTATGGGTACAAAAATAGACTTGTGTGAGAGGAGAAAGATTAATAAAAGCAGATCTTGGTGAATACTTTTAGCAGATCTAAGAGCAAAATTGTAATCAGATTTTTAAGCAGAGTTTGAGCAGAACTAAGAACCAATATAAGCCAGAAGTAGAGCAAGCCTTCAAGCTGATTTAGGGGAGACCTTTAAGACAGATCCTAAATGTTGCCTAGAAGAAAGAAGAACAATTCCACTCCAGTGATTCAAGTATGTAAAGGAATCATTTGTGATGAATAATAGTTATGAAGAGGAATCACTAGTAGTCAGATCCAAACGACACAATCCCTTATGGAAGGGGTAGATACCTCCAAAGATCTCATCTCTTGAGGGAAACAAGAGGGCAATAAAGAGTAGAGCAATGAAGAAGATCACAGTGCATATGTGAAGGATCTATGATGGATATATTTTATATATATGTGGAAGGATAAGGTGAATATAAGGAAAGAGTATGCAAGCAAATGAGTAAATTTATGTTATGGTTAAAGAGAATAGGAGAATCATTAAATGAATACATAATGTCCATCATCCATTGAAGAAGATCGTTAAAACAAGGTGTAAGGGATTGTCCACCTTTTCTTAATGCACAATTCGGAAGGAAGATGCCCCACTAGGTTCAAAGTTAGTTTCAAGCGCTAACACTAGGCTCAAAGTTAGTTTCAAACGCTAAGTGGGATAATGATTCCTGTGCTGATTATGATTAAGAATGAAATGGATAAAATGACCTTATGATACAAGATAGAAGACTAAATAAACAAATATAGGGAGTTTTGAGAAATACAAACTGACATAAAATAGATAGGAAGCTGAAATGACCTGAAATGAGAATTTGAGAATTGTACCAACCTATGATTTGAATTTGAAGAGGATTTGCTAGTTACAAAATGCCTTGGACGTTTTGTTCCTGGGAATAGAAAGCTTGGGGCATTTTGTATGAAGGGGTTTTGCCCGAAACTTTCACAGTCAATTTCACATAGCTTGTACTTTACGGATTAAGTCCCAACGATTGCATCACTTGTACTTGTACATAGAAAAACAGGGAAAAGGTTGTGGAAAGGGGTTTGCCTTGGTCAAACCCCTGTTTAGGAATCAACCTTATAAATGAAATGAGATAGCATAAAGGAAAGTAAATGTAAAAGTAAATATTAGATCTACCTTGCAAATACCTTCGTGAATGGATATTGAGATCACACATATTCATGAAGATGCTTGAATGTTGCTTGAATTGTAGTTGAACTTGAAATGTAGAAAATGAATCAAGGATGCCCTCACAAATGCATAGATCTATGAATGCCACTCCTAGATCTTCAATGTTGTTATGCTTGATTGAACACTTGCTATGAAGGATGGACAAAGGATCTTCTTGTTTGATTGAGAACACTTCTACTTGGTCATCATGAGAGAGAAGCTTGCTACGATGGAGAAGATTGCCTTTAAAATGCCTTGGATGCTTGGAGAGACGCAGATCTTGGATGCTTGCCTTTAAAATCTTGAATTCACTTGATCTTTGGATTGCTTGATATTCTTGATCATTCGTAGTTACCAAAATGAGGAGAGATAGGGTGTTTATGTTCCTCTCACACATTTCAAGATTCAAAATTAAGTCAGGCTGACCACGGGATCTAATTTCCCATTGAAACACTGGAACAAGGCCATAATTCAAATTTGGGCCCAATTCTAGGGGAACACAATGCCAAGGTGTCATGTATCTAGGAAAAAGCATCAAAATTAAAATGTGAAGGTGGGAAGATAGGACAAATGTCGGATCAAGGGGAAATAGGTAGCTGGTTCAAGCATCACGGACATGAAATCTTGAAATCGTCAAAATGGGGCCTAACTGAGCATTCGATTATGGGTGCTAACTTTTTAGGACAGTACATTTAGCCCCTACTTTAGCGGGAGTATGAGACAAACTCATGCTCATGGTAAATGTCATGTCCCCAAATAGTTACAAAATTATTCAATAAAGGAGTTAATTATTTAATATTAATTACTTAGCCAAATTAATATTAAATAATTATGTGAGGAAGTCAAATAATTGTGAGAAGGAATAATTATAATATGGAATTTTTGTTAATAAACTAGTGTTACTCTAACACTACGTGCTTACATCGGCAGTTCCTTACGAGACTTTAACCGGTTTTGGACACAACCGTTTTTGGCACTATTAAGGCTGGTCTCGTGGGAGGATCGAGACATGTTCAGAATTTGGAGTTATCTGGGTGACAGCGCATTATGTCTGACTCCTTTTGTCAGAGGTTTCTGGCCTAGTGGAGACCGGAAGAAGGAAACATACAGAAGTTTTGTGTGTGGACGATGAGACGAGGATTGTCGCTGACGGTCAGAGGAAGAGATTATCGTTTCATGTGGTGATTGGGATTAATGTTGGTATCTTCAGTATTGTCCATGGAGGCGACAGTAGGTGTGGATACTCCCACTTCTCTTCGCCGATACATATGTATACTAACTAGAGCACGGGAACTGTGTTCGAATTGAATCATCTGGACGGGTAGCACTTTGACAAGGAGGAAGTCAACGCTGGCAATCAAAGAAGAGTCGACAGAATGAGCCGAAGGCAATGAGACTCAAACATAACCGCTAGAAGGAACTATCATTGTCATAGAACCAGAAGCTTAGTTACCGTCCCAAATAGTATCGCACAGGAAGAATGTCCTGTTGACAGAATTATCTACTACAACCATCTACAGGTACATGACAATTTAATTATTGTCTGAGAATATATATCTTGACCAAATCTGTCATTAGAATGTCTAGATTTCGACTAGAGTAGAACATTATCAATAGAATTTGATCTTTGTTGAATTCTGTATTTGCAAGACTGTATTCTGAATGGATTCACTTGAATAAAATCATAAAACTGCTTTAAGTGTTGAATCTTGTACATTGAACTAGAGACTAGTGTTGAGGAAGAGTTATGTTTGACAAAACCAACTAAATTTGAGGGAAAGTATGTCAGGGGATTTTACAATGGTATCAGAGGTTTCAATCTTGCCAGCCTGTAGGGTGTTTTGAATATTTGTTGGCCAAAAATGTTTTGTTAACTATGCAATCAGGATATTATAACTTCAGAAATACTAGGGATCGTCAAAACAGAAATCTGACTAGTTAGTCTAGTTCAACTCCACAATTTGAGGTTGAGGATAGTTATATTGAGACAGAAGAGGAGATAATTTTTGAACAAAACAATAACGTAGGGGAACCAGAAAATAATAGGGATTTAATTGTTGCATTAATGAGAAGCCAACAAGACATGCAAAATAATATAAATACAATGACCAACCTGATGACTCAATTCATGGCTCAAAATCTGAATCAAAATCAAAATGAGGGAGGTAGGGATGATCATTCAGTAAATAATAATCAGCCTGAAAGAACAACAACAACCAGACCTTACATGCCAAATTTTACTCCTAGAAATATGCAGCCTGAACATGAACCTACCATTAGAGAGGTACAAGATGAAATTTTGAATGATTGGGAATTAGCTGGGGCAGAATTTAGAACCCATATGTCTTTCAGAGAATACATGGATGTTAGGATGAAACATAGACCGCATAGGGGCAGAAATTACAATAGTGACTTCAGAGAAAAATAGGGAAGATGTCCATACCTTATTTTGATGGCACTGACAAGACCACTGCCAGGGCTTGGGTCCAAAAGTTAGATACATACTTCCAATTAAACCCTATGATGGAGGATGAGGCTTTTAAATATGCAGCGTTACATTTAGATGGAGTAGCACATGAATGGTGGCACCATGGGCAGATCACATTGGGTCATAATCAGGTAAACACATACCTTGATTTCACGGAACGTCTTATTGATAGGTTTGATTCCAAAGATCCTGAACTACATTTGAAAGAATTAACACAACTGAAACAAACAGGGACAGTTGAACATTATATAATAGAATTTGAACGGTTGGCTGTACTTGTTACCGAAATATCAGAAAGGCATAAAATTGTTATTTTTATCGATGGGCTCTTTGATTCATTGAAAGGATGGTTGCAATCTTTAAATCCTCCCACACTACAGATGGCAATTAAGAAGGCTAGGGAATTAGAACCTTCCTCAAAAGGGAAAATTTGGAATAAAAGCTTTCAACTCAAACCGGATAAAGACAAAGAGGTTTCTAAAGAAATGTTTCTAAAACCCAGATTTGATAAAGAAGAAAGGGACGAACTCAGAAGACACAAATTGTGCTTCAGTTGTAAGGAGTCATGGCAACCAGGCCATAGGTGTTTGGGAAAAGGGAAAATTCATTACATAGAAGTAGTATCCGATAGTGAAGAAGAAGAAAATGTAGATCCCAACCCAGAACCGAAATCGAAAACCACTGAATAGTCTCAAGAAGGGAAAGTTGTAATAGAGTCCATGACAGGAACCCCACATTATAACATCTTCAGAGTCCGAGGAGTCTTACAGGGACAACAGGTCATAGTAATGTTGGATAGTGGAGCTACTCATAATTTCATTGATGCTGCCCTAGTTAAAAAGCGCGGTTTACATACAGAGGCACATGCATGATTTAACATATAGGTTGCAGGGGGAACTAATCTAGTTTGTACTTACAAAGTTCCACAACTGAGTATTTCTCTTGGTAATTATACAGTCACTGATGATTTTTATGTGGTTGATTTGGTTGATACTAATGTTATTTTGGGAATTCAATGGATGGAGACCTTGGATAAGTATTCTCAGAGTTTCAAGCGCATGGAGTTTTCTTTCAAAATTGATGGGAAAAAGGTAATTCTTAGAGGGATGACAAATGGTGGACCTCGGATTGTCTCAGCTAATAGAATGGAGGCTATTTTCCGTCACCATGATGTCGCTTGGTCAACACAATGTTTGATTTCTACAAAGGTAACATGTTTTGAATCTAAGCACTATTCAGATGATTTGTTGCAAGTTCTAGATTCTCACAATTTAGTGTTCAGTGATATACCCCCTGGGGTACCTCCAGATAGAGGTTTTGAACATACTATTGAATTGGAGGAAGGAGCAAAAGCAGTCATTACTACTTGCATCTTAAGGCTTTCAAAGATGAAATAGAAAAAAACTATTCAAGAGTTATTAGATATGGGGCACATTAGACCTAGTTCCAGTCCATTTGCATCTTCAGTGGTGTTGGTCAAAAAGAAAGATGGAACCCTACGCATGTGTATAGATTACCGTGCCCTCAATAAAAAGACCATAAAAAACAAGTATCCGATTCCTCGCATTGATGAATTGTTAGATGAATTACATGGTGCCGTGTATTTTTCTAAAATTGATTTGAGATCGGGGTATCATCAAATTAAGTTAAGAGAACATAACATTCATAAAACTGCTTTTCGGTGTCATTATGGTTATTATGAATTTTTGGTTATGCCTTTTGGACTGACAAATGCTCTAGCAACATTTCAGTCTTGTATGAATCATATTTTTAATAAGCAGTTGCGGAAATTCTTTCTCGTTTTCTTTGATGATATATTGATTTACAACAAGACTTGGGAGGAACACCTGAAACATATTGATGAAATTTTGGGTATAATGGAGTCTCAATCTCTTTATGCAAAAGTATCTAAATGTGAATTTGGTATGACAAAATTTTTATATTTGGGCCATATGATCAGTGCCAACGGTGTGTAGGTACATTATGAAAAGATTAGAGCCATTCTGGATTGTCCACCTCCACAGAATCTTTCTGATTTGAGAGGTTTCTTCGGTCTTTGCAGTTATCACAGGAGATTTGTTAAAGGTTTCTCGCAGCTTGGAGCACCATTGACAAATCTCACCAAAAAAGGAGCATTCAAATGGACTACTAAAGCACAACAGGTATTTGACAAACTCAAAGAGGTAATGAGTTCTTGTCTAGTTCTTGCACTCCCCGATTTTCGCCAACCTTTTGTATTAGAATGTGATGCTTCCGGTGACGGTTTAGGGGCAGTTTTAATGCAAAATAAACATCCTATTGCTTATGAGAGCAGGAAACTTACTAGTGCTGAAAGATTATATTCCATATATGATAAAGAAATGTTGGCAATAATACATGCATTGGTTAAATTTCAACAATATTTGGTTGGAGGTAAATTTGTTGTGCGAACCGATCATAACAGTTTAAAATATTTCTTGGGTCAGAAGGATTTGAATGATAGGCAACAAAAGTGGATTAGTAAAATTCAAGCTTATGATTTTGAAATTGAATATGTTAAGGGCAAAAATAATGTTGTTGCTGATGCTTTGTCACGGATGAAGTAAATGCTTTGTCCGGAGTCATAGCTGATTGGAAGTCTTGTTGTTGGTAGAATATTCTAAAAATGCAATTGCTTGTTGATATATTGGATGGGAAAGTTCAGGATGATAGGTATAAAGTCGTGAATGATGTTATTTACTACAAAGATAGAATCTTCTTAGTACTTGAGTCTAAGTTAAAATTGAGAATTTTACAAACAGTTCATGACTTGCCCTTAGCAGGACATCTATGTTATTTCAAAACTTACAGCCACATCCGTGAAAGATTCACATGGAAAGGGCTCAAAAATGACATTCTGCAATACATCAAGGAATGCATTACATGTCAGCAGAATAAAGTAGAGCATACCCATCCAGCCGGGTTACTGCAACCTCTACCTATTCCAGATCAGAAATGGGAAAGTATCTCAATGGATTTCATTACTAGATTACCTTGCGCTCAAGGTAAAGATTGCATTTTCGTTGTGGTCGATAGACTAACAAAATTTGCACATTTTTTTGCCATCACTACAGAATTCATAGCCGTTCAGATTGCAGATTTATTCTTTAAAGAAGTATTCCATTTACATGGGCTCCCTCGGAATATAATCAGTGACCGTGACAACAGGTTTCTAAGTAACTTTTGGGCAGAATTATTCAGATTGACAGGTACTGTATTGCATCATAGCACTAGTTACCATCCTTAGACAGATGGACAGACAAAAATTGTCAACAAATGGATTGAAGGTTACCTTCGTAATTATGTGGCGGGGCATCAAAAGGCTTGGATTCGTTGGTTGCATTTGGGGGAACACTGTTATAATACTACTTTCCATATGTCTATTGGGACGATGCCATTTAAGGCCTTATATGGGTATGATGCTCTCTCTTTTGTTGATTTTGTTTTTGACAACAGTCATGTGCCCAAGTCACGCGATTGGCTTCAGGAGTGTCAAGATATTTTGAAGACTCTCAAGGCAAATTTACATTGTGCTCAAAACCAGTAAAAACTTTATGTTGACAAAAAAAGGGTGGAACGGAGTTTTGAGGTGGGTGACTTCGTATATCTCCAACTGCAGCCCTATCGCCAGTCATCTCTCAAGCATAGTGGGGCTGAGAAATTGAAGCCTCGATTTTATGGTCCTTATCGGATTGCCGACAAAACTGGAGCGATTGCATATCAGTTGGAATTACTAGCAGGTAGTAAGATCCACAATGTGTTCCACGTCTCCTGTATCAAGAAGGCTGTAGGACAACAGGTCCCTGTTTCAGCGGATTTACCTCCTTTGAATGAAGAAGGCAAACTTGAGATGATTCCTGAGGTGATTATCGACACCCGGGACCGGCGTTTGCGTAACCAGACTATACGCGAATATCTTATCAAATGGAAAAATTTGCCCTTGGACGATGCTACCTGGGAACATGAGCAGATTCTGACTCATCTACATTCATAGTTGGTTGTGGGTAAGCAACACGGGACTGGGGAGACTTGTCATGTCCCCAAATAATTACAAATAATTATTCAATAAAGGAGTTATTATTTAATATTAATAACTTAGCCAAATTAATATTAAATAATTATGCGAGGAAGTAAAATAATTATGAGAAGGAATAATTATAATATGAAATTTTTGTTAATAAACTAGTGTTACTCTAACACTACGTGCTTACATCAGCAGTTCCTTACGGGACTTAAACCGGTTTTGGACACAACCGTTTTTGGCACTATTAAGGTTGGTCTCGTGGAAGGATCGAGACATGTTCAAAATTTGGAGTTATTTGGGTGACAACACATTATGTCTGACTCCTTTCGTCAAAGGTTTCTGGCCTAGTGGAGACCGGAAGAAGGAAACATACAGAAGTTTTGGGTGTGGATGATGAGACGAGGATTGTCGCTGATGGTCAAAGGAAGAGATTATCGTTTCATGTGGTGACTGGGATTAACGTTGGTATCTTCGGTATTGTCCACGGAGGCGGCAGAAGGTGTGGATACTCCCACTTCTCATGGCCAATACATATGTATACTAACTAGAGCATGGGAACTGTGTTTGAATTGAAGCATCTGGACGGGTAGCACTTTGACAAGGAGGAAGTCAAAGTTGGCAATTAAAGAAGAGTCGACAGAATGAGCCGAAGGCAATGAGACTCGAACATAACCGCCAGAAGGAACTACAATTGGCATAGAACCAGAAGCTTAGTTACCGTCCCAAACAGTATTGCACAGGAAGAATGTCTGGTTGACAGAATTATCTACTACAACCATCTATAGGTACATGACAATTTAATTACTGTCTGAGAATATATATCTTGACCAAATCTGTCATTAGAATGTCTGGATTCCGACTAGAGTAGAACATTATCAATAGAATTTGATCTTTGTTGAATTCTGTATTTGCAAGATTGTATTCTGAATGAATTCACTTGAATAAATTCATAAAATTGCTTAAAGTGTTGAATCTTGTACATTGAACTAGAGACCAGTGTTGAGGAAGAGTGTGAAGAACCTAACTGGCTCTTCTTGATTTCCTTCTTATTAATTTGTAATATAAGCAAATCTTATTCCAAATGTTTGATCAAACAAGTCTCAAAGATAATTCATAAATTTCTATAATTTGAAATAACAAATGAATATCCTTTCAGAATTTAAACAAACTTATTTCAGTTCAAATAATATAACTTTGGCACCTGGTATTATTGAATGTCTTCAAACCACAAAGAATTCAGGAAATAGACTTGATTATGCAATCCATACGCTGGTAATTATCCTCCACATTAATTGCAGCACCCCCTTAAACTCCAATGTCCATCTCCAGCAGTCACGTGAATGCCTGGAAGAATAACGTGACAGTCTGCAGCAATTACGCAACCCAGCAAATAAAAAAAACTCCACAAAAATCAGTCACGTGAGCAGTTTGGAAAAGAATGTGACTGGCCAGCAGTGTTTGGTGACGCCCCAATATATATACGGCTCCAACAAAATAAAATGCAGCTCCCTCTTACATACGGCAGCAGAAAATTGGAGGCGTGACAACTCCTTAACACCTCACGCCAGCAGCTGTAGTAGTTATGGCCCCACCACGTGTGATGTGAAGCCACCAAAGATCTACGCAGGGTCTCACTATATAAAACACAGCTATTAAAACATCACGTGCTGTGTTTCTTTGCAAATTTTGAACCCCTTCCTCAATTGCAATATCAACAACAGTCACAACACAATTCCCGAAGAAAATATCGAACCTCAGCAAATATATCTCAGAATTCTATGAGAACAATTCGAGCTTGCCTGTAGATTAAAAAGAAATTCACCGGATTCCAGTATACCTCAACACTGGAAGAATTATGATCTCAGAAATTGAATAATTCACTTTAGATTATCAGATGCGAAATTCACCATTCACAGGTAATGGCTCAAATCACGAGAAGAGGAATCCATCTTCGAAACCCTAGCCAGGTTTGTCTCCTTCACAAACTTCAATAAAAATAATGATTGCATAAGAAAAGAAAAGTGCTTTTTCGAGTAGAATATATAGGCTTTTTGGAAAAAACACTTTTTAATATTTTCACTTAATTGGCTTTAAAAATAATCTCACTTTATAACATAAAGTTATAAAGTCATAAGTTATTAAATTAAATCAAATAATTTAATTTAATAACACATTTAAAATATAAGCCATTGAACTTTCTGATTGCAATCAACGAACTTCTGACAAAGCACCAAGTCCAACTGCCCAGCTAGGAATAGGCACTGCCCTGCCAGAAATAGCCACTGCTAAAAATAGACTTACTAAAAATAGTAAGTCTCTCAAACTGGAGATTCTCTGAAACTCGATCCTGAGATATCTAATGCTCCGTGTAGACACCCTGCTAATCCTGGCCATACCCAAAATACCACTTACTAAAAATAGTAAGTTGACCAAAATGATCCGAACGAAGAGTAGACTTGATAAGTCGAACCTCCAGAATGGAATCCCAACGCTGGCTCCACCATCTGACTCCCTTTGATCGCCTGATTAGCCTGTGAGGGTCGCCAAACCAAGCTAATCCCATAAGTCTAAAAACGGGGACATTACAAAGAGTTATGTTTGACAAAACCAACTAAATCTGAGGGAAAGTCTGTTAGGGGATTTTAGAGTAAAGTAGATCAATGCATTGGAAAACTTTTATCAAGGTTAAGGAGACAAAGAAACACCAAGGCCCCAAGTGACTTAGGTCCTCATCAAATCCAAAACCAAGATAAAGGAGACAACACTTGAAAGAGAGAGAGAGAAAGACAAAGGGACATGACCAATTAGCCTAGTAAGGTATTGCCTTACTATGGATCATGCAAATGGAAAACACTGCTATAACAGATGGAATTGATAGTCTAACAAGCTATGAGATCCGATTCAACTCATCGAAACAAAAGGGATCGGTCTTTAAGGAAAGCTTGTCTCCGTTAAGGGTTCCAGAAAAGTGGTTAGTCTAAGGACCAAATAAAAATGGCCAGTCCAAGGACCAAATGAAAGGACTAGTCTTAAGATCCACCGAATAATGCATATCCACCGAATAATGCATAGGGCATGATAATGAAAAGATGAACACAAGCGAAACATTGTCTCCTTATCCATTTACATAAGAGATTGCATTGTATCAATGCAAGTGTGCAAAATGTGAAACAAAGAGCGGAGTGTATGGCCCCATGTTAAAGCGATTGCAAACGCCTTGTCAAGAACAATGGCTTTAATGGAGCATATGTGCACCCACAAGAGACGTTTCCACTATGAGATGTCCCCAAGCAAGGACAAACCAAGGGAAATGGAACGCATGACAAAAGAGATCACAAAAGGGATCTACTAACTCTGGAGTCACTATGATCGTATGATAACTCATGTATATTAGAATTATATCAAATTGAACTGTCATCATCCCCTAAAGGTAGCAGAAAATACAAGCACAATGGAAGGTCACATAAGATATACAAAGAGGAGTCTTTTTGGGTCGGCATTACAGAGACCAAAAAAGAATGGTAGCTACCATTTTGCATCATCCCCACTCAGACAACATAAAGACACATTTACAAACAATAGCATATGCATGAGATAACATGTTTACACCATATAGAAGAAGTGAGATACACAAAAGAATGTCACAACAGGTCAATTTCTTTATCACCTTGCGCCAATAGAGCAACAAGGATTGTCTAAAGAAATCTAAACAAAACATATAACAAACAACACATCATGGGGGAACCACATTACAATAGGAAAACATACAAAGGAATCCATCCTACAAGAGGAGCTAATCAAGCATATCACCTTTCCCCCCATCTCAGTCTGTATTGTTTAGGGATGGATGCAAGAGGAGCAACATCGAGCACAACAGATTGAAGAATAACTAGTTCCAAACAAGGACCATGCTCTAAAGATGAGTCACTTTTTTCGTCACTAGGATCAAGAGATGATTGTTTTGCAAATCTAGCTAGTAAATCAAGATTAATATCAATACGCTTATACATATCATCAAAATCACTAGCATGAACCTCATTTGCATTAGAAACATTGAAATCATCATCAAGAGTATCTTCTGTTGACATAACTTAGTTGTCATTGTTAAAGTCATTGGAAAACATCAATCTTACCGGAACACCAGTACATCACACCGGTACTCTTAAATATGCACCGATAGACTAAACAAGTAAGCGGTGTACTTTGCTAGTCACGCTTATACTGGTCTAGGTTATTCCAACCAGTTATGGGAAATATACATGGAAGAGATGGCTAACCGGGTACAAGTTCTTTACCGGTTAAATGCATGATAATCAGAACCGGATTATGTGGAGCATTCACAGTTAAAACTGGAGTTAGCTTTTTCAGTTTTACTGAAGTTAGATTTGTTTTATCTACGAGCGTTTTGAGGTAAACTCAAGATCAATTTGCAAGCTTTTTTTGCATGCATGATTTATGGGTGATTTTACAGCTTGGTGGTACTATGAGATGTGTTTTTTATAAGATTGATCTCTTATAAATACAGGTCATAGGACATGAAAGAAGTGTTGTTGAATATCAAGAGCAGGACAGCGATATCTTCTGAGAGGAGCTACAGTCATGAGAAGTGAAAGACAGAGAAAGGTTCAACAGACAAGCAAAGCAAAGGGGAACATGTATGATCTGATTAGACAGAAAGTGTCATCATAAGATCATTGCTTTAGATTGTGAAGCATATTCAAATCCCTTAATCAGGGTGAACCCTAATAGGTTCTTTGAATAAATCTCTTTACCGGGTAACATCTTTATTGGTGTTGAAAGTCCTCTTACAAGGCAACTCCTAACAGGTCTTCTACCAAATTCCTTAACCGGGTAGCACTCTTACCAGTGCTTTGTAAGCCCATAACAGGGCACCTTTATTACTGCAATAGTAAAGTTGTGGGTTCTGTCCCACAGTGGTTTTCTCCTTTTAACCGAGGGTTTCCACATATATATGTTGTGTTGACCTGTGCATTTCAATTTTTGTTTATGAGTGTTGTTATATTTTTTTAATTCTGCAAGAATATATATACGGATAAATTGAAGGAGAAATTGTATTTACTGATTCACCCCCCCTCTCAGTAACTGGTTAAGATTAACAATTGGTATCAGAGCCTTTGGTTCTCAAAGATATAAAACTTAACCGCTTGAGTAAAGATCATGGAGGGTTACAGGTATCAAAAGAAGCTTGAGGAAGCCAATGACATAATTGCCTCTTTGGAGAATAGACTAAGGAGGTCCCTTGCAAGAAGAAAGGAGCTGGCTCTACAACTGAGTGAAAGCAATGAAACAATTGAGAAACTCTCTAGGCAAAGTGGATCTGATGAAGCAGAAGAGGCAGTCTCTGATCTTATGGAGAAAAATTAGAGTCTAACCGATCAGATCTCCAATCTGAAAAGGGAGTAGGAAAGTAATGCTCTAAGAATGACTGAAATCATAGATAAAAGGAAAGCTGAAGATGAAAAGAACAGTGCCCTAGTAGCACTATTAACTGCTGAAAGAGCAAGAAAGTTAGTAGAAGATGCGGTAAGAGAGAGTAATGCTATTGTATTACAACTTAAAGCAGACATGCAGAGCATAACTCAAGAGAATGCAATCATGCATGAGCACTTGCATGACAAAGATGATGCATGCAAAAGGCTGGCTATTGAATTGTATCAACTAAAGGAAAAGATGAAAACTCTTGAAGAGAGAAATGAGACACTTAGAAGGTACAATGAAAGGTCAGAAAAACTTGATGAGCAATTGAGGGGGCAAAGGAAGCACAAGCATCCCACAGGACATGGGTACACCGGTCAAAGCAACGATGAAACTGGTGAATCCTCTAAAGTCAAGCAGGGCAAGAAGGAAAAGAAGAAACCGACAGAAGAAAAAGGTAAAAAGACCTTCAAAACCTCTAGCAATCATTGTGGTAAACCGGGTCATAAAACAAATGACTGCAAAAATGCACCGGTGAAACCATTCACTTCTAACAGTTACTGCAGCAATTGTTACAAGTATGGCCACAAGACCTTTGACTATAGGTCACATCCCAAAATGTGTCCAGTTGAAGTAGGGGAAGCTGCAAAGGTTACTGTTATGCTTGCAACATGTTTGGACACAAAGCAGATGAATGCAAGTCTAGAACTATGGCATTCAAATCCCCACCAAGATCGGTATTCCCTAATAGGAATATAAACCGGAAAACATCCAACTGTGCTACCTGTGGACCATTAGGCCATAGCAACTCTGGATGTCACTCACCCATGGACAGGGAAAGAAGGGTCAATCTATGGAAAGGAACTGGAATGGCTTGTTACAACTGCAATAAGATTGGGCATCTGGCCAAGGAATGCAGGAACCGGCCAATGAACAAAAGAAAAGGACTGGCCAAACCAGTGAAGAGGAACTTTTCTCCCAACCAAAAATGCAACAAGGGAAAAGAGACTGAAAAAGAAGTCAAGAAGATTTGGTTCAAAAAGGAATCAAAGAGCTCCGCTAAGGAGAAAACAGAGATAAGATCATCATCTGTTGATGGTGATATCTCTTCAGCAACTGAGCCTAAGGGCTTAAAGGGAACCGGTAGTCTGCCTACTGTTCCTGGTAGAATTGGGGAGTAATGATCTCACACAGTCAAAGAGTGTAACCGGAAGAAGTCACCGGTCTATCAGGTATATTGGAAAGGTAAGTGCTGACATCACAACTGAGGATTGATTAATAGGTAAATGCATGAGAACCAATTGTTGTAAGAAAGATTAGGTAAGGTAATTAATGCTGTAGCCGTTAACAATTGTTACCATTTGATAACTACCGTTATGACCTAAGTCTATTTAAGGGAAGGATGATTACTCATTTCACTTTACATTGCAAACTGTGATTTTTGATTTCTTAAGCTTGAGTAATCTTTTCTTGCTTTGATTTACGGTCTTTTCTAAGTGAACTCTGTAAATCCTATCAAGAACTCTCTGTGTAAACCTGTCGGATATGATGGCATCATCATTTTCTGTTGTCAACCTAATTCAAGGTAACCAATTTGATAGACCAGTTTACGACATAATGACAGTGCAAAACCGAGAGAACGATATGACGGGTGCTTTATCATCGGCGCTTGACGAAGTTTTGTTGAATGAAGACATTACGACGTTCATCCACTCCAAGCAGGAAGAATTGGTTGAAACTTTCATCCAAAGTGAATATCTCTCACTCTGCGAGGACGGAAAGCTTCAAGCCAAGTATGTGAAGCTTGAGACTTCAGGTTTGATTAATGGAGTAAGGTATCGAACCATGTTTCGACCGGATTGGATAAAACTGGTTCTGAGTAGGGTTCACGAACCAGGAATGTGCCTTGCGAAGGGCGCAGTCACAACGATAACCAAAGAAGGTTTTCGAAGGGTTACCGGATATAATGATAAAGGAGAAGCTCTTACCCTTAGAATGATTGCCAACGTAGAAGTCGCAAGGTTAACAAAGTCAAGGTCTGATAGTCGGTTGATGACTGTAAACGACATTGAAGACGAGGGCGTTCGGTTTGCATCAGCGGTTCGGCTATAAAATCTATCAGTCAAGTAACCTTAACAATGTACCGGGAGGAGTTATTCATGCCGCGCACAAGATCATGCATGATAATGCACAATACGATTTATGCGCTATGCTGAGAGGACAAATCTTCGAAAACCCGAAGAAGCTCGGTCTGGTGAAGAAGTTTCTCAAATATGGAACTCTACTGGTATATTTGTTTTTCTACTATCTCAATTTCTTTCCAGGCATAGGAAAAGTTACATGGCAAGTAGACAAACCGGTTATGGTTCAAATAGGTGAACTGACAAATAACCTAGGAAATCAGTTCAATAAAGTTATGACCGATTACTTTGAGGCCTTCCAGTTTAGAATGCAGGCTAGGGAAAGAATTCCCTCGGCCATTGTTGATCAATACAAGGATGAGGTGTGTTTTCGGGTTAGCACCAATCACTATATAATTTAGGCTGTGGAGCCCAAAACAGAGTATGCACCAGAGCTTGGATATGAGATCTCTACCAAGGTAGCCAAGGCATATGCAGATGCATTGCAAGAGTGACCTAGATCTCTCTGCATACCGGTTTGGCACATATGAAGAAATTCAGGAAAATTTGAAGAAAAAGTCATCAATCAAGGAACTGAAAAAGGTGTATGTAAAAAGGTCTCCTACATCTAGGAAGAAGAAAACAGTAGCAGAAGAACCCAAAGTTCAAAGAAAAAGGACACAATAGGCGTCTAGTGCACAAGGGGAAGAACCGGAAGAAATAGAAACTGAAGAGACCTCTACTCTTCACAGAAAGAGAAAGACCGGGAAACTGGTGAAAGAGGATGCACCGAGAGGAAAGAAACCAACCATTGATGAAGTGGTTGAAGGAATAAAGGATATAGGTAGATTGGGAGTAGTTGGAAGAAGATATGCAGTGGGTAATGAAGAAGATAAGAGAAAAATTGAAGAAGCTATAGTTTTCTGTCTTTACAAGTTCAATTATACTCCCACTGAACTTGATAAAATAATTCCTGATGATCTACATGAAATAATAGAAGGAAGATGGAAATCTTCGATTGATAAGGAAAAAGAACTGAGAATTAGAGCTCTTCTTGAAGTTCAAAATCATCTTACTCTGGAGGAAGCAACCCATCAAGTTGACTTGCATAAACAAAGTTTTAAGATAAGAAAGAGAATTAGTTAGGTACTGATTGGAGAAGTGGACAAAGTGCACGATGAAGGAGTGTCTACATGGACGAATCTTCTGTAGCAACAACATCAGGTAGAGGAAGAATGCCAGAAGACAACAGAGCCACTGATGATTGACACTGGGAAAGGAAAAGGTATACTGGGATTTGAGACTCTGGTCAAGGAAAAGATTTCAATAGAACCGGTCATTGTTGATATCAGTGAAGATAAAGTTGGTGATCTAATTCCACCAACCCTACTGGCTTCCCCAATCAAAGGTAAGGAACGAACTTTGATTGTAGATAATATAGTTAATGAAGTTGTGGATTTTGGCGAAGTGTCAAATACAGCCAAATGGTTCAGTGTTTTAGTGGAAGAGGATAAGCAGAAAATAGAAGTTGCTCTGTTGGAAACCTTCTTGGCTTTCAACAGAAGTCCTAGAGACTATCGGGTTCAATTTCCTCCTGAATTGAATCAAGGAATTATGGCTAAATGGAGAACCAGTTTAGCAGCGAACAATAAGATTATAAGGGAGACATTGACACAAGTAAGACCGGGTCTCAGTGAAGAAACAACAAAACTTCTAATGGAAGCGGTGTCACTAAATATGGACACAAAGAACAGGGTTGCAAAGATTATTAATGGATATGAAAAAGACGTATATAAAGATACACTAGAGTTTTGGCAGCAATATGACTTTAGTACCCTAAAGACAACATGAACCTAAAAGAGTATTGGTACCACCGATACAATTCACGACTTGTGAACAATCTTCAACCGGTGAGAAAGAAGCTCCAACTGAACCGTTCACATCTAGTGAACAGGTAAATCTGGGCGAAGAAGTTCAACCAGAAGATCAAGTATAGGGAGAGTCATCAGAAAATATGATTACTGATAAAGGAACAGACAAAGAGGAAAATGCTGTGAATGAACATGTTGCTGAGGAGCAACAAATAGAGCAACCACCGGAAGAGGAAGTCCATCCGAAGGAAGAAGTACAAGCAGGAGGGGAAGTCTATCAAGAACAAGACGTACGACCATAAGAGATACCTCAACATCAAGAGTTACCTGTTAATATAGAACAGGAGAAGCCTGCAGAAGAACAACCTGCACAGGAAAGTAACAGGAGGAACCAATAGATGTTCCTAGCACATCTTCACTGAAGAGAAAACTAACTTTTGCAATAGATTCTGAAACAAAGAAAAGTAAATTTAGTGAAATAGTGGTTGACATAAGCAAGATGTCAACGAGACAACTAAAAGAGCTCACTAAGAGGAAACAAGATATGGTCCTCTCTAGTGTAAGAAACATCTTGTACAACTTTGTACCATACAAATTTTGATGAGGATGAACCTGTTATAGATCAATTGGAGATTCTTGCACAAGCAATTGGGGAAGATGTCACTGATCCGGAGACAATAGCAATTGATCACTATGAGAAAAAGCGAGTTGAAATTCTTCACAAACAGGTTGAAGAACTGAAGATCATTGTATCTACAAGAACCGGGTAGCTAATGCAGAAGGTAAAAGATGCAAGAAGACTGATCACAAGGACTTGAAACTTTGAAGACTTTGTTCAAGATATAACTGAGAGAACATCCAAGACTTCAGAAGAGATAAAGGTTCTTTCATCCAAGTTTGATGCAAAGAACTCTTTTGGAACTGAATATAGCAGGGAATTGACCAGTCTTGCTCTCATCCTTAGAAAGGCATCAAAAGAAAAGACAAAGTAAATTCAAGATCTTATTGGATTCCAATTGTTCCTTGCCCCAACATTTGATCTAATGCAGACAAGTACAACCGATGCAAATAACCTGATCAAGGGACCTGATTACAAAACAATGGAAGACATGGAAAACATAATTGTCTCATTGCAAGCAATAAAGAAGAACTTAGATCATGTAACAGGTATATGGAAACCATTCCTTGATTCTGCAAAGAAAATATATAAGGATATTTTCAATAAGTTACAGTTATGAAATGCAAACATTTACAAAAGTAACAACCCTTTGACCTATGGAGGCAAAAAGGGGAAGAAGATCAAATACAAAGATGGAGGAGAAGATCTTAGATATAAGGAAGATCAGAATAAGGTGGCAGAGATTAGATGAAAAGAGAAAGAGATAATAGACAGTGTGTGTTACAGGTAGACAAGGAGATCTACAAAGGAAGTCTACAAGACAGGTGATGTATTGATATGTTTTGCCACCAATGCCAAAGGGGAAGATTGTTGACATAACTTAGTTGTCATTGGTAAAGTCATTGGCAAACATTAATCCTACCGGAACATCGATACATCACACCGGTACTCTTAAATATGCATCGGTAGACTAAACAAGTAAGCAGTGTACTTTGCTAGTCACGCTTATACCGGTCTAGGTTATTCCAACCAGTTATGGGAAACACATAGGGAAGAGATGGCTAACCGGGTACAAGTTCTTTACTGGTTAAATGCGTGATAATCAGAACCGGATTATGTGGAGCATTCACAATTAAAACTGGAGTTAGCTTTATCAGTTTTACTGAAGTTAGATTTGTTTTATCTACGAGCGTTTCGAGGTAAACTCAAGATCAATTTGCAAGCTTTTTTGGCAATAATGATTTATGGGCAAGTTTACAGCTTGGCAATACTATGAGATGTGTTTTTTATAAGATTGATCTCTTATAAATACAGGTCATAGGACATGAAAGAAGTGTTGTTGAATATCAAGAGCAGGAGAGCGATATCTTCTGAGAGGAGCTACAGTCACGAGAAGTGAAAGACAGAGAAAGGTTCAACAGCCAAGCAGAGCAAAGGGGAACATGTATGATCTGATTAGATAGAAAGTGCCATCATAAGATCATTGCTTTAGATTGTGAAGCATATTCAAATCCCTTAATTAGGGTGAACCCTAACAGGTTCTTTCTATAAATCCGTTTATTGGGTAACATCTTTATTGGTGTTGAAATTCCTCTTACAAGGCGACTCCTAATAGGGTCAAGATCCTAACAGGTCTTCTACCAAATTCCTTAATCGGTAGCACTCTTACCAATGCTTTGTAAGCCTCTAACAGGGCACCTTTATTACTGTAGTAGTAAAGATGTGGGTTCTGTCCCTCTGTGGTTTTCTCCTTCTAATTGAGAGTTTCCACGTGTATATGCTGTGTTGACGTGTGCATTTCAATTTCTGTTTATGAGTGTTGTTATATTCTTTTAATTCTGCAAGAATATATATACAAGGATAAATTGAAGTAGAAATTGTATTTACCGATTCACCCCCCCTCCTTAGTAACCGGTTAAGATTAACATCTTCTTTATCCAAATTTATGAAAATAGGATCTCTAATCTGAATAGAATCATCTTGTTTGTTCAATTTAATCTTTTTAAGTTTAAATTCCGCCCTTGGGCTATGCATGGGTTGATCAAAGGGAATCAAAGCATTAGTAGGTGTCTTAGGACAGGAAAGGGTTTGGGAAGCCCACTCATTGGCTCTAGCATGATGTTTACGACAATGGTCACGAGCACAATAGTTACGTTTGGTTTTGTTTGAAATTTTATTTGGTTTAGTATCAATCAACATCGGTTGCTTCTTTTGGAGGAAGAACATAAGGTACCACACTAGTTTGAGAGATAGTAATTGCGGAGCGTTTATAGGATATAGGAGGTGGAATTGAAGCATAAATGGGAGGTGTGGAAAGTGTAGGAAGAAGTCTAGGTCCAGGGCAAGGAGATGGAACTATAGTAGAGGAATCGCTAAGTTTACAAATCTTCTTAATTTAGAATTTTTGATAGGATAGGATATATTTATCTTTGTGAGGTTGAATTGGTTGAGACATGGAAGGCCATAAGAAGTCAACGTGAAAATTCCCTCGAGTATGTAAAGGCTGATAGATACTATGCTTAATTGTGATGATTTCTCCATCATGGGGAAATTTCAAACACTTATGGATCGGATTAGAGAGACTATAGCTTTCATGGAAGTAAGCCAAGGAAGACCAAGTCTAACTTGAAACTAATCAGAAGCTGGGATGACAACAAATGTGACATCTAAAGTTTGCTTACCAACTTCTACGGAAAGGTAATGGAACCACAAGTAGGATAAGTGAAATAACTGAATGTTTTGATCATCACATTAGATTTGTCATAGAAATCTCATTGGAGTTGTCTAGTGTAAAGATGTTCTGTAGCTATAACATTCACCATGCAAGTAGGATCTATAAGGACTCCACGAGAGGGAAAACCATTAATCTTTGCAACTATGTAAAGAGGACTATTAGGTGTCCTAATAGTCCCTTTAGGATCAAATGTAATGCAAAGATCAGGTTTGGGTTTAGACTTAGGTTTGGATTGATCAATAAGCTTGACAACATTGTTAGTTTTGGTACACTCAATGTTATAGCTCACAATGGTAAGAGAGTCAACAACACGGGTGGAGGAAGAAGGAATAGACTCAATGGTATTGGTTGAATGAGGTGGTAAAGGATTGATATAAATTTGCAAGTTTTGGTTTTGAAGGACAACGAATTTGTTTCTTTGATCATTAACACCCTCAACATGTATAGCATTAGAATCAATGGGTTCTTGAACAATAGATTTCTAACAGAAACACTTTTTAGTATCATGATTGGATTGATGATGGTGACGGAAAAGGGCTTTGGGATCAGAGTTTTTGTTGGATTGTTTGGAAGGAAAAATTGGCTTAATGGGAGGAAGTGTTAAGACATTAGCATTAAGCAACTTCAACATCACATTATGCAAAGATTCATAAATGTGTAAAATTATGAGAAGGTCTAAAATAAGATGACAAAGGAGCCACACCTTTGGATGCTACTGCCACTTGCGCATCAATTTTGTTTGATGAATTGTTGATCTTGATGAAGCCTTTTGGTTTTTGAAACTTTTGAAAAGGCTAAGATGCGGCATCACTCTTATCAACCGGAGCCATTGGAGTGCTGCTCTCAAATTGATTCACTTAAACCTGAGAATTATGAAGCATTGCACACAATTGAGAAAATGAAGAGAATTCAAAAAACAATATCTTATCTCTAATGTCTTTTTGTAAATTAGCAATGACAATATGTTGAATATCAACATTAGGCACAGGATAAGAAATTTGAGCTTGCAAATGCTTAAATCTACCAATGAAATTAGTTACTTTTTCTTTAACAACTTGTTTACAATGCATTAAATCAGTCAAAGAAATCTTAGAACCAATATTGTTGTGAAACTGTTGAATGAAATCATTAGCAAGTTTTTGGAAAGAATCAATAGAATAAGGAGGTAAATAACAATACCATTGCAAGACCTTATTTAAACAGTTTAGCCATAAACCTATGATCATGAGAAAAATCACTACACAAAGTTTGAAAAGTCTTAACATGAGTCAAGGGATCACCTTTATCAGTGTAAGTCTCAAAGTGAGGTATTTTTATGTATTGAGGGATAACGACACAAATAATGTCTAAGGACAAAGGGCTAGCAATGTCACATGTAGGAATGTTGAATTTGGATTGATTCATGGAGGCAACTTGTTTGTGCAAGGATGAAATGTTTTGAGCAAGACTATTGATAGTGGATTTGGTGGAGAGGTTGGTATGAGATGTGTGAAATGTTTGGACCATTATGGAAAATGGAAGGAACATTGGAATATGAAAATGGAGCATTGTTGTAGATAGACATGGATGAAGGTTGTGAAACAATTGGAACATTTGAAGGAGGAACAATAGGATTATGAATGCTTCCAAGATTAACATTTTTAGGAATAATGTTTGAAACAGATGTAGTCATGAGAGGTGGAGCACAAATGGGAACACTAGGTAATAAAGTAGGAATAGGAATTGAAGTCTCAACACTAATGGGAGGTTGAGTTAAGCTTAGATCTTGAGCATAATCCTTAAGAGGTTTAACATTACTATCAACAAGGTGTGAAATAGTTCGTAACAAGTTAATATCATGTTCATCATTGTGAATCAACTTCCTCAAACCTTCTACTAAGGAGACAACTTCCGTATTAGAATTCTCTTCACTTAACCATTGCTCAAAATTTTCAAAGTCATGGGAAAACTTTTGCACTTGGGTAGGAGGGATTCTTAAAGACTCATCTTCATCATGAGAAGAGTGGGAAGAAGGATTCTCAACAATAGTAGGAATGCCATTAGTAGACATGTATATCTCATCAAGATTCCTAGAAAACAAAGAGGATTGGGAATCAAAGGAACCCATAAGTCTACGAGTTCTAATGGGAATGCTATAGGTAGGACAAAATGTTATAACACTCATGCATAAGAAAAGAAAGAAAAGATAGATCTAACAATTGCAAGTATGATATATGAAAGAGATATGTGAACATTTTTTAAATTTATGCGACATAAATTGAATTAAAACACACAATTGCACATAAAATCTAATGAATAACACGCCTAACTATGAAATGAAAAGTGAGGATCCAATGCACATAAAGGGGATCTACTACCAAAATCAAAATGGAAATGTCAGGTGTCGGGTTCACCAAAAATGTACATAAAGAAAAGACAGTTAAAACAAGGTGTAAGGGATTGTACACCTTTTCTTAATGCACGATTCAGAAGGAAGATGCTACAATAGGCTCAAAATTAGTTTCAAGCTCTAAGTAAGACAATGATTCCTTCGCTGATTATGATTAAGAATGAAATGGATAACATGACCTAATGATACAAAGTAGAAGACTAAATGAGCAACTATAGGTAGTTTCGAGAAATATATACTAATAAAAAATAGATAGGAACCTGAAATAACTTAAAACGGGAATTTGAGAATTGTACCAACCTGTGATTTGAATTTGAAGAGGATTTGCTAGGTGCAAAAAGTCTTGGGCGTTTTGTTTCTGGGAACAAAAAGCTTGGGGTGTTTTCTACCCAAGGGTTTTGCCTGAAATTTTCACAGTCAATTCTGTAGATCTTTTACTTTCAAAAAATGGAGATAAATGCTTCACTTATTTTGAATTTGAGCCCGAACCATGGGTTTTGATATCAATAGCCAATTCTGACATATGTATTGCAAAAGCAGAATAAAAAATGAAAAAAATCAAATGAAGAAACCACTTGTAGTATAACCGCTAATTGTTGTGCCTCTGATACGGATCAAGCACTATCAAAGAGGTAGGTGAACCAGACAAGAACCAACCAACCTCAGATGGAAGACACCAATTCAATCATATATTATATACAAGTTCTAGACTTGTAGCAAATGCATCTGTGAATAGGGATATGGGCTTTGAAAATGTCACAGAATGATCATGTTGCCGAACAAAGCAAAATGCCAAGGTTCGATTTGATGCAATTGTATCACTCCACCAAATTATACACCTCCAATAGTAAAATCAAATGCTTACAGGCTGTCAAAGGTAGATTTGTGATGCCCATAGATGGGCCCACTAGAGGATTTTCTCATGCTGGACAAAATCTGATCCATATATTGGAGAACCTTGCACACGACCCAAGACTCCAATGCATAACAAAAATGATCTTTGTAATCGATGACAAGAATGAATCCGTCCATGGTCACAGGACACCTGTAGATGCAAATGGCTAAGGTAAAATAAGCACCAACCAAACAATAAGAATGAATCTGACCCAAGAGAAATCAATGCAAAACACAAGCAAATATGTTAAAGCTAGATGCTAAAGCGCGAAAATAAGAGGCATAAAAAATTGATTTGCCTATAGTAATGATTACGCTCACTTACAAATCACAACAGGCTGCATTGTGTGTTTGGATACTTCAAACGTTGAGTTTGCAAATCTACAATCAAAGCTTTGATGCTTGCCATCAAAAAAATGGCCAGGGCAGCATAAATCCGAATAGTAAAGATTGTTGAATTTGCTCCTGATTGCAGATCTTGCTAGGATTAGAGCCTCGCAAATTATGATCAAACGTTGATAAAAAACAAATTGAGGGCCGCCTCTAGGAAATTGATACATGAGAGAATGATCGCAACTGATAATGATTGGTGTGGAGACAATGAAGGCAAGCGTTTTTATCTCCTATCAAGGTGCCTAAACCGGAGGCATCTCCAGCTCCTATAATACATCAGTTGCCAATCGTGGCTTCAAACCTAATTCACAAATTATAACGAGGAGCTTCAATTCACCTCAATCAATGCCAATAATATCTCTACATTGCAATATAATCATTCTAATACCATATTATAATTTGTAGAGCAATCAAATTGATAATTTTCTCATATCATATGCCAATATGATCTACAAAAATATAGGTTGAATAAGGCAACCGTGTCCTCTAAAACAACACTCACGGGTTCAACCAATATTCTATGTTTTAGCAATAGACAATAACAAAATTAAACAAACTAAAATAAATGATAACGAACTACAAACAACCTATACACATACTAAATGATGGAATATCCAATAGGGAAGAAGTACGTCATCGATTTGAAAAACCAGGAGGTGAGTTAGGAGTTAGCATCCTCTAAATTGGATGTAATGTCCCAATTCTCTAGTAGGATTTAATAATAAATAATAAAAATTAAATTAATAAAAGAGTAAATAATAATAAATTATAATGTAATTTATTATTAAATTAACTATATTATTCATATAATAATAATAGAATATAATATTATATTAATTCATTATAATCTATTATTAAATATAATATAATAATAAAATAATCATAATAATAAATAAATAAAATTATAATATAATCTAATCAATACTAATAGAACAAATGAATATAATATAAATTAATATGATATAATATAATAATATAAATATTAAATATAAAACATATATATTATATAATATATTATAAAAAATTAAGGATTTACAAAGACATCGATTACCTTGTCAAAATGCAGCTATCAGTTGCTGTGATTAAAGAAATTAGCAGCACTGATATTTATTAAAAAAAGAAACAGATAAGACAGATTTAAGAAAAGGACGAAATTCCATATGAGATGAAAATGCACAAGACAAAATTAAAAAGTGATTGAGGATTAAGTTTTGAGGGCAATGATGGAAATTATTAAAGTGATGTAAGTATTCAAACAAGCGATAAGTGAAGTCTATAAAGGCTGCGATCCATCAATAAGACAAAAATTATCTTATTCATAAAATAAAGCGCTTCATTTAAGACAAAACTGTGAAGTGGTGCGATTAAAAACAGCACCAAGGCAACGATTATACTTATTCTCCAAATGGTGCGATTCATTAAATGAATTAAAATATTAACAAATTCTTATAAAGAATATGGAGTGATTAAAACAAATGAAGAGGTATGACTGAGAACAGATATGTCTCTCAAATGTTTAAAGGTTGCAACCTTTAGGGTCTGACAAGTTATATATAGTATCAAATCCATTCTCAAGAGGGGATATCAGATTGGCATTCAGAAATTAGATAGAAAACAGCAGTTCATTACATTAGCATACAATCAATCAGCATATCAATAAGGATTATATACTGCAGACCTTAATATTGCTCTCATATTGTAACACATCATTTACATATACATTCAGCAACTGTTTGATCAATATATTGGTATCAAGATAATCCCTTCATATTGCATATTACAAGGTCCATAGAGATAGAATAAGTCATCAACATATCTATCATGTAGATCAGAAATCCATTGCTGTTATAATATATTCAATATATATCAATATATTTGGGATCTATATTATATATCAATAATTTCTTACAATTACATTCCATATACATATCAGACCCATAAGTCAAGGTTTATATCTAATTGTGCATAGTATCAAGATAACTATTGAGAATGAAAGTCTTAAAAGGAAGAAGTCTCTTGCAATTGAAGTGGTAAGAACATTGTCCCAATATTACAAATTAATCTGCCAGGGGGACATTACATTGGAGTTAGAAGATTGAGAGTTGGGAATGAACGAAAGAAGGAAAGATTTGGAACCAAACGATGAAGGGGTGTTCGAGCTAGAAGATTGTTTTAAAGATGAGACGAATTCCTTGAATAAATATATTCCATTGGCAAATGGAGGACTATGAGGTATTTTACTCAACCTGTGATTTTCTTGAAGCTATAACTCTTGGTGAAGAGAAAGTGATGAAAGCATGTAAAGTTATGGAAGATATATTTGATAGTATGAAGATGGAAAATGAAAAGAAAAAAATAATGAAGACTATGCAAAGGCCGTTGCTTAATTCACACCGTTGAGAAATCTATAAATCTCACTCTTGGCAAGGGTATTTTTTTTGTCAGAATTAGTTGGCAAGATTTTGCCTCATCAGGAATTTGGTAGTACAAATTGGGAATGAGAAAATCAGTCTTGTACCAGCTAGTGCGAAGTGGAGGCATAGTTGATACTTGCTCATCCATCCCATATGGATCTCATCCCTTGTACAACATCACATATCCCTATACGATGTACGGTTTAGTCATGCTATCTACCTTATGAAACTATTTGCACAACATTCGAGGGCTTTTTTTGGCACAATAGTTGTTCCTGCACAACACTTCCATCCCTTGTACAACTCCATCCTTTTGATAGTACTTCCATCATTCGGTATGACACCATAAGTGCTTTCGTTTTTCCATACGAACCAAAGTGCAATTTTCTGTATGACAATTTGAGTCTTCCTTCCAAAGACAATTTTGTAGTATGTACATCATCTCCAATACATTGTACGACCACTTGGTTCTTTGCACCATACGCCATATGCGCTGACTTTGCAAAGGCACGATCTTGTCATTGTTGTACGTCATATGACGACGTCGTGCTATCTTACCAGTTGTATGGGCCACCTTCCAAGTTGTACCAGTCTTCCTTCAAGCTGTCTGCGGTATCTTGTTCTATCGTGCTATGCACCATATGGACACCTAGGGGCCATTCTTCCGTATGATAACACAAATCCTTTTAGTTCAAGTATTTCGTTTGGCAGTTTCTCATCAAGTGATTCGTATGGGTAAGGAGTTTGGTATTGAGTTACTTGGCAGTAGTGCGGCGATACCTTGGTAGAAGTGTAGTGTGGTCAAGTCATTGGGTGTGGCAGCATCATAAGTTCATTATTTTGTGGCTTCCATAGCTTCTACACCATAATTTTGACACGAAAACTCTATTTTTTGGCTTCTTCAACATTATTCTTGACATCGTAAAAAGTCAAGAAACTGTTGTGTGCCATAGAGTTGTGTTTTTGAAGATATTAATTTGGTCTTGGCGGCAGGGCCACTATCCCTTGACATTGGGATCTTGTGGGGGGCATTGCCCCTCAACCCATGAAAGGGGCATCGCTGCCCCTCGACCCTGCTTGGTGTGCTACCCCTAAACCCATGCAAGGACGCCGTTGGCCCTCGACCTTGTTAGGGGTGTTGCACCCAAACTCCCATTTGATTTTTGAGGTACACTATAATGTTGAGTTTGTACAGTACAAGTCATTGTGTATACTCTTGCTATTAGTCTTCTTGAATATTTCTTGATGTATACTTGTGAGGATGATGTAGTTAGCATACAATGCCTATTGTAATGTTTTGTAATTTTGGTTATTCGGAAAGGTATTAGTTGGTTGTATCAAGTTGGTTGACCCTCTCAGGTAGTTGTAAGTGTCGATTGGTTGACAGTTGTGTTTGTCTTAGAAATTGTGGGGTCCTTTAAATATGTTGTGTACCACCAAGGAAGGGGGTATGGTAGAGTCAAATGAATTGTAATCCTTGGCCGACCATCTCTGGTCTTTTTCTCTATAATGAATTCATGAGCTAATAAAGATCTATTTTACTCTTGTATTTGGTATGCATTGTCATCTATATTATTATTTAATTTATGTTATTTACCAGGAATAGCAGTAAACAACCAACAAAACCAAATGGAAGTGATGGCAAAGAAGCAAGCAAAAGTGATGGGGTGACAAATGCAACTCACATGGCAACAAAAATGAGAGATGATATCTTCAAAAGAGAAGACAATTTTCTGATTGAAATAAACGAAGAGATGAATTTAAAATATGAAGAATAAGACGAAATGGATGTGGAAGTTGAATGGGAAGGAGAACTCTTTGTGCCCTAGATGAGATCAAGAGGCTTAGAAAGAACCAAAAAGTAGAGCTTCAACTTCAAGAGTGCAATGAGTCTAATGTGGAATTAGTATGAAGCCTTGAAGAATTTGAGAAGATGGTCGTCGAGCTAAAAATTCTAATCGAATAAGAATACAAAATTAAAGAGGAAGTGAGAGTCCGTTTAGAAAAAAGGGAAGAAAAATGCTAAAAGCTAGAGATCAAAATTGTGTCCTTGAGAAAACAATTGGAGAAAACAAATGCTTGATTGAATAAAGAACTAAAGAATGAGGGGATTATGGAAATGTTAGACGATAATCTCAGTTCGCAAAGACCAGCTTATAATTAGAGTGTTTTGGGCTATGAAGAAGGTCAAAGCTCAAAAACCATTACAATCCTCAAAGAAGACAAATGAGGAAAATCCAAAGAGTTAGGCACATGCCCTCAAAAGCTCCATTATTAATAGCAACAAGAAGGAAAATAATACTTCAAAATACCAACACACTCTCAAGAACAACAAGGACATATTCAGGAAGTCCTTCCAAGACAAGCTTGTACATTCTTTTTATGGCTCTTGTTTTTCATGCAATAATCATTTTGGTTATAAGTCATGATAGTGTAGAGCATATGTGAGATATAGTTATGGTTGGAACAAAAACAAGAAGGAACTATAATCCATTTGTTCCTTTTATGGATTATAATGTTATATGTTAATAATTATGGACATATAGCATGCTATTGAAGAAGTGGTTTTATAAAAACACCTAGACAAAACAAGAAGGTGGATGCTCTTGCTAAACATAAAGGAAAATTACAAAAGTTTGGAGAAGGAAGCAAGAACAAGATAATGAAAAGAAAGAAAATTTTGTGCTCATACAAACTGTGCTTCATACACGAGGTATCACTAAGTTTATAAGGAGATTTAGGGGGATCTAATCATTATATTATCTTTCAAGTCCATGGAAGAGACAACTTGAAATATGAAGTCTCACAAAATACTAGAGAATAAGAAAATGTGTCCTATAATCTATTTGTGGATGGAAGTACAATAAGCATATCATTGCCATTGATTTCGGGAAGAGGGAGAGTTATTGGAAAAAGAAATGATGTCAAGAGGAAGTATAATAGAAAGGGGAAGTTTTCTTTGTGCAAGTATAAGGACATCTCTTTTCCATTGATGGCAAAGGCGAAGAGTTAGAAAAGGTAGCATTAGAGAAAGCGAGAGCATTATGTTCATCCTACATTTACAATTGGCTTGATTGCAAGATTGACATCAATGACAAAGGGGGAGATTTGTCATTGATGTCAAGAAAGAATGTTACATATTGTCATTAATGTCAAAAGTTACATCAGATTTGAATGATGACGAAGATAAGGCCAGGACACGATTTGTGAATGGTCTAGGCAACATTGCATTGATGCCAATTTTCTTAAGGTGGTTTCAAGTAACATTATAATTTTTATATATACACTTGCTAACCCATTTCCTTGGAAGTGATTAATAAATAAGGGTATGCTTGGACTATCATAGATTATTAGTTTAGAGGCATACAAATATGTTTTTGTGAAATTGCTTAAGTATGAAATAAGATATGATGATGGGAAGCGATATGAATAGAGGTGATTGAAGTCTAAAATAGAAGCAGTGAAGATTAATAAAACAACAATAAAGAATATAAAGCAAGTGATCAGGATTATTAAAAGGGAACAATTATCTTTAAAAAGGTTAATCGACAATTATTATTGAAGACTGCATTTACCCTTAAAGAGCAGTGGATCTATATTAGAAGTTAATAATTTTTTCATAAAAGGCTGCGGTCATCCTTCTCAAAGAGAGTGACCCTATGAAAGGGCATAAAGGCAGGAATCGAGTGTAAATATTTGTTGAAGACAATAAACAACATTTTATAAGGCATCAACTAAGATAAAGAAAAGATAATGAGAAGCTGGTGACTTTTATAAGAGTTACCTATCTTATAAGAGATTCATCCTTTCACTAGTTTATGAAGATATAAAAGATGATTGTGAATTGAGTAGAAGATGTGTGTTAGGCGAAAAAAGAAGTAATATAAATACACAACAATAGATCCTGTTAGAGATTTTGGGAGACAAACTAGGAGCAAATTTTACACACCAAAATGATATTCTTCTGTTTCACATTCTATTTCATAATTTGGATTACATCCATATATATAAGATTCTTATATCCTATTTTATAAGAAACTAACTAAAATGACTTCCCGAAATATAATGAGTTGTTTTAACAACTTATAAACCAAACAAACAAACCTTAACAAATAATTATGTTCACATGTATAATGGTTATGTGAGTTGTGTTAACAACTCACATTATTAACTTATGTGAACACTAACAATAAATTTCCCAACATGGGAATAAAATACATCTCATGAACTGGAAACAGAGCTGTATATGTACGCATACTTTTAGGTTTGGATACTGTTATTTGGATCTTGTTGCACATGGTCACCTACATACGAGAACTTATCCCACTTTCACTTCCAGTGAAATCATCACCAGCCGACTACACTTACAAGAATTCTGATAGTTAAAGGATATCTGTTGTCAGTTGCTGTCCTATACAAATGTGTACAATATTGACGATGTACACATTCTCCTCTTTTCAAACTTGAATATTTTGTACTACAATAAGCCCAATTCTTGTGGCTGATGATATTGATTCATGCAAAGGAAGCTCTCATCAGCCTTTAATGGTTTTCACATAGGTCTACCACAAACCTAGACTTAAACAAGAACACACTCATATGGTTTTCTGCTTTACCATTAACCATTTCAAGATCCTTTGAACTCTTATTTTATATTTAATGTCGCTATATTAATAGCATTGCTTTAAAGGTCTCGAATCTCTTATTTGGCACTTTTAAGTTATAATGCTCGGTTGACCTCAGATTTGTCAATCTTGCCGACTTGCTGAAAATTGATGTCTAAATTTTCTTTTATGATGTTGCTTCTTTAAACCCATGCTTTTTTCAGTTTTCATGGATCAATGTCAGATCATGTTGATTGTTTCTCAGCTAATATAGAATTGTGCAGAATACATTTTTTATACAACATAATTTCATAGCTTCTACAATTTGTTTACTCGATCTCTCATTTGCGAGTCGTCATGCATCTTCGCGATGCACAAACTTATGTTTCATAAAGTATTTTCAGATTAATCATGAAATATGAGGAACCTAGTCATATCTCGTGTATGAAATCTACGGAAATTCAGGCATCTTATGTATGAATTCATTCGATATAATTGTTCCATAGAAATAAGATTGCAATCAAGAGAATACAATTTGTAATCCCAAGATTGAAGGATACTCAAATAATTATGTGCAGTGCACCATATAGTATCCACAAAACATAATGTTTCTTTTTTCTTCTGAATTTAAGTAAAGTACATTAATGACACATAAGCATTGTATAAATGAGAGTACCCAATTATTACGATCCCTAATTAAATTTTACTAAAATTATAGTCCACTTCGATAATTTTCAGATTGTTGTTTTATGTTTCTTGTATATTTCTGGTATCTTAAAGCTGTTTTCTATTGATATGACAGTTGTTGATGGTTCTAAGCTCTAAAAACTTATTTGGCAGTCTTTTAGGGTTCAGCTAATATTAGATCTTTTCAAAATATTTCCAATCCTACTAGGTGTGCTACTATTGCTTGCGGAGGCTCAAGCGTTTTGCAAATCCACACTGGGGGGAAGTGAAGTCACCTGCAAACACTTTACAATATGGTCAAAACGAGGTTAACTTTTGTAGCAATCAATGTACAGAGAAAGCAAAGGTCAGCTTGTTTCCAAAATTGCCATGATCATATCGTTATGTATTTTTTTTTCCTTCTCTTGAATGTTAAATTTTGAAGTATTTGTGGTTTGATAAGTTTTGAACAGGCCATTGGATTAGAAAAATTTATGCATCTGTTCAAAGTGAGTATGTCTCTCAGAAGATAATAAATGAGAAAGACATATAATATTATAACAAAAATGAATCAGGAGCTTATATAAGGAATCAATTGAAATGTTAGTTATGAACTTTGCAGTGATACTTATCTTTATGTGAGTGTGCATTTCTATGTTAGTACATAGTAAATGACACAGTGAAGGCTCACATTGCACAACTCCTGTAAAGAGGCAACTTTAATATATTTTATGGTGTAGTATTTGTTTTACAGTCAATAAGTGACCTCCCTGCAATAGATTTTTAGGGAAAGAACTTTACTGTGGTTGCTTGGAAACATTCTCATAGTAAAATAAGTTGAACTTCCTCTATATATTATTACATTTGTGCTTCTTCAAGTAAAACTAAACTATTGCAAGTTTAATAACACATGATGTAGAAATATAAAGTGAGATTTTCTTACCTTTGAAGAAATTATGTCTTACTCAGTTTAGAAAAGACTCAAATCTGTTTTAGCATTTCATAGAAATCATTTTAAGATGTATTTGCATCCTCAAATATATAATAAGAATTTATGCAATTTTAGTGACGTGTAGATGCATTAGAGGCAAGATTAAGATGAAAGAGAATGTTCAATTTTGTTATGTTAAACTGGGAACACTATGTTCAGCTCATTCCCATTGGCATGACTTGTTCAAGTGACATGGCTCTGCTACTTTCTGACTGCCCCCTAAATGTTAGGAGTAGTGCTTTGATTCCTTTTAGGCTATCTTAGTGTGGCTTTCCAACCTTGGATACTCATCGGCAAGCATTATTTCTCATAGTGACCAATGATGGCTTAGACAACTGCATTTCAAACATAGAAAGGGATATTTAACAAGTGTTCCTTCCAGTCTTCACTTGCGCGTGCTTTTGGGGCTCTTGTTTGCCCTTCATTGCTATTTGTTAGTGGCACAATGCTTTATTTGGTCTTATTTACTTTTATTATTTTGATTCTAGGTTTCTCCTTTCCTAGAACTTTCTAACATTAACCACTGTAACTTGCAGTCCTTTTGACCTACTTTTGGTTATCTATGGACATTAGTATAATTTCTTTCTTTCTTTCTTTGCTTCCTCCTCATCACACCATGGGGATATCTCTAACTTGTTGAGGCCATCAAAGTAAATAGTTGTGACAAAGGGGAAGCTATGATATAATGCATGCTTGTGGTGTTTGGTGTTGTCATGTTCATGCTCTACTTTTGTAATGTACTGATGGAAATATTCCTGTTCGGTCCTCCTCCACACGTATGCCAATCTTCGTATAGTCCTGTACGGCTAGTTGGTCCACCCCTCCGTCTGTACAGTAATGATAACACTTGTACAACAATGTTACTTCTCACTCGTACGGTAATGATGACACTCGTAAGAAAAATGTTACTTCTCACATGTACAATAATGATACACCCGTACAACAATGTTATTGCCCACCCGTACGATAATGATACACCCGTACGACAATGTTATGTCTCACCGTATGGTAATGACACACCCGTATGAAAACTTTATGTCCCACCCGTACGGTAATGATATACTTGTACGACGATGTTATTGCCCACCCGTACGATAATGATACACCTGTACGACAATGTTATGTCGCCAATTCATGCAAGTATTAAGGAAAAGATACACAAAACAACCAACAATTCGATGCACCAAAACACAAGTTTGGAAACTCGCACATGATAGAGGAAATTGTATTAATAATGATAGCACTTCAGATTACAATAGTTTCAAACATAGAGCTAGCAAAATAGGGTGAGTTACTCCCACCGAAACTACAGGTGCCAAGTAGGGAGGATCTCTCATCTTCAAAATGACAGGTAACTAAACTCCAACAAGAATTTGCATATACAAAGAGAAATATGAAATTCACATACCTACAAGAACTAACCTGACCTTATATATGGCTTCGGGGAAACTTCTCAAAGGATTACAAAAAGTGCTGACACGGCCAACATGCTACCGACAATAAAATAAAAAAGGGCACAAGAGATGATAAATTCAATTTCAAGGCCATACATACAAAATTATTAAATTAACTAATTTAATAATATCGAGGACATTACAGTCCTCTCGGCCCAAGAATTGCTTGCCTTCAAGCAATTGCAGGTTTGGGTGCTCCAGAATCTACTCACCTTCCCAAGTGGGGCATCCTCGATTGACAAATCCTTCCATCGCACAAGGAATTCCTTGACTGTGTGCAACCTCAACTTCTTCTCTCTGATGTCGATGATCTTAGCCGATTCTAGAATTAGTTTCCCGTCTTTGTCAATGGGTGGCAGTTCCTTCGACACTGTGACTTGCTGCCCGACAACCTTCTTGAGGTATGACACATGAAAAACATTGTGAATCTGACTCCCCATAAGAAGTTCCAAGTCGTAGGCAACTTTGTCTACCCTCCGAACCACTCTGTAGGGTCCATATAAATGCGGCTTCAACTTCTCCTTACCACATGCCTTCAGGGAGTATTGTCTGTACTGTTGAAGCCGGATGTATACTAGATCGCCTATCTCAAAACTCCACTCCGATGTCAGTCGGCATACGTCTTCTGCTGGTTCTAAGCCCTTTGCAGGTTATCCTTGAGAGATCTCAGGATATCCAAACTCTCTTGTAGCCAGTCTTTGGGCCTCGGTGCGCGACTGTCACCCAACGTTAGATCCATGAATGATGAAGGTTCACAACCATACAATGCTTTGAATGGTGCCACACCTATCGACATGTGGTAGGTGGTGTTGTAACAGTGATATCCCAAATGTAACCAACGGACCCATGCCTTCTGTTGTACTAAAACATAGTTCCTGAGATAACCCTCCAGCCATTTGTTCACAATCTCCATTTGTCCATCCATTTGCGGGTGGTAGTACGTGCTTGGCGACAACTCCATACCTGCCAATCGAAATAACTCCATCTAAATGGTGCTGAGAAAGTAGCTATCCCTGTCACTCACTATGTTCCGTGGTAGACCTATGTAAGCAGAATACCTCACGGAAGAGCAACTCGACCACTTGAATTGCCTGACATTTGGTGGAGATGGCAAATAAATGGGCATACTTGGTCAAACGATCTACCACAATGAAGATGCAATCCTTTCCTTGCACTTTGGGAAGCTCGGTAATGAAATCCATCGAGATGCTATCCCACTTTTGGTCGGGAATTGGCAACGGCTCAAGCAGTCCCTCAGTTTAGGTGTGCTCGGATTTGTTCTGCTAGCAAGTGGAGCATTCGCCCACGTACTGCATAATGTCATTCTTAGGGCCCTTCCAAGAAAACCTTTCCCGGATTTGTCTGTAGGTCTTTAGGTATCCTAGATGTTCGACCAAGGGTGAGTCGTGCATCTCTTTAAGAATTCTTTCCTTCATTTTGGCCTCGGGAACCAAATAGATTGTGCCCTTGTAGTAAATGATGTCGTCAACTACCTTGTATCTATCATCCTGCACTTGGCCATCCATCAATTGGCATGCGAATGTATTCTTGGAGTATTCAGCCAATAGATGTGCCTTCAAATCTATTGAAATCTGAGATAGGGAACATATGCTACACCTTCTTGACAGGGCATCGACCACCACATTATTTTCGCCCTTAACATTCTCAATATCAAAATCAAATGCTTGGATTTTGCTCACCCACTTCTGTTGCCGTTCATTCAAATCCCTTTGCTCCAAGAAATATCTTAGACTGTTGTGGTCCGTCCGCACAACAAACTTTGCTTGAACAAGGTATTGCCAAAATTTCATCAATGTGTGCATGATGGCGAGCATCTCCTTGTCGTAGATGGAGGATAGCCACTCCGCTCCTGAGAGCTTCCGACTCTCGAACACAATGGGATGACGGTCTTGCATTAACACTTCCCCAATGCTTTCTCCCAATGTGTCACACTCCAGGATGAAGGGCCGAGTGAAGTCTGGTAGTGCCAAAACTGATCAGGACTCATGACTTCTTTCAGCCTGTCGAAGGTGTGCTGCACCTGGTCATCCCAATGGAAAGACTCCTTCCTTGTCAGATCTGTTAGTGGGGCACCGAGTTATGAAAATCCCTTCACAAACCTTTTGTAATAACTGCACAATCCAAAAAATCCACACAACTCTAAGAGAGTCTTGGGAGGCGGCTAGTCTAGAATGGCTTAGATTTTCTCCTGGTGTACCTGAACCCCTCAGTTACTGATGATGTGTCCCAAATACAGTATCTCCGTCATTCCAAACACATAGTTGAACCTTTTGGCAAACAATGATTGTGACGTTCCTCCCAGGTCTTGCTGTAGATGAGTATGTCATAAAAAAACACCAACAGGAACTTGCGTAGCTGCTTGTTGAAGATGTGGTTCATGCAAGAGTGGAAGGTGGTCGGAGCATGGTATACCCAAACGACATGACCAAGAATTCATAGTGTTCGCATTGGCAATGAAGGTTGTTTTCTCCACATCTTGCTCTCGCATGCAAATTTGGTGATAGTTGGAGCGGAGGTCTATTTTGGAAAAATAGACTGCGTCGAGTGACTCGTCCAACAACTCGTCGATCCTGAGGACGGGGGTACCTATTTTTGATAGTCTTTTTGTTCAACGCACAGTAGTCCACGCACATCCGGAGGGTCTTGTCCTTCTTTACCATTACCACCGAGGATGCAAAGGGACTCAAGCTGGGCCTGATCGATCCTTTATCGAGGAGTTCCCGGATTGTATTCTCTATCTCTTCCTTGAACTTCTTTGGATGACGATAGGGTGTGGTGATAACAGGTTTGACTCCTTCCTCCAATTGGATGGTGTGCTCAAAGCCTCGATGTGGGGTATACTAGGTGGAATGTCGGCAAAAACAAAATTGTGCTTGCCCAACATTGCCTGAAGCTTGTCATCATGGTAGTATGTGTGTTGATTCCTCAAGGTTTCGGTCGAGACCAAGCAGTGTGCCACCTAGACTACATTATCATGTCTAAAGATTGCCTCCATCCGTCATGTCGAGATTTCCTTCAGACCGCCATTCGACATCCCCCTTAACACTACCTTTTTGCCATCCACTTCGAAGGAGAACACCATCCTCTTGAAACTCTGTGTGTATTTGTCAAGAGTCTCCATCCACTGGATGTCCAATATGACTTCCATGTCGTCCAAATCTACTACAAAGAAGTCATCTGTCATTGTGTGGTTCCCCATGGTAATGCTTAGTTGCGGAACCAGATGGGTACATGACAAGAGATTTCCTCTTGCCACCTTGACTTCGAACCCTTGATGTGCCTCTATACGCAAACCCCTTCGGTTCACGAGTGATGAGTTGATGAAGTTGAGTGTGGCCCCACTATCGAGCATGACCACGACTCGCTGCCCCTAGACGGTACCCCGCACCTGGAATATAGTACACCTCGGAGTACTGACAAGTGCTGTGATGGCGCCTCCTTGCCGTACCATCATGGCAATCCTCTCCGCGCGGTTTGTGTTAACCTCTTGGGAAGTTTGCTAACCATCTCCTTCAGGCTCAGTTACCTCATGGTCCTCCTTGCCATCGAACATCGCCTCAATGTAATGGATTTTTCCTTTGCCTAAGCATCTGTGCCCTGGTTCCCACGGCTCCTGACAGGTAAAATAGGGTTTCTTTCTCTTGAGCTTTTGTCTGGTGGCCTCATCCAATGATGGATTCTTTGGATAAGGTTTGTTATCTTTCTCCTTCGAAGTGAGGGGTGGCTTGA
This sequence comes from Chamaecyparis obtusa, assembly GCA_027943335.1. NCBI lineage: Eukaryota > Viridiplantae > Streptophyta > Pinopsida > Cupressales > Cupressaceae > Chamaecyparis > Chamaecyparis obtusa. Next base: position 1,075,689 of record BSBK01001337.1, on the reverse strand, counting down.
GGTGCAAATAACTCCTAGAGGAAGAAGAGGATGTCGCCATGTCATGTGCCTTCTTAATTGCTTCGATGAGCGTGATGGGGTCGAATCCTTTCACCCAACCTTTCAAAGGCTCCATCAGCCCATCTTTGAACAACAAAATCAATCGTCTCTCCGAGATATCTGTTACTAGCACAAACAATCTCTGGAATTAAGTTTTGAATCTTTCCCATCGAAGCAGTCTATTAGCCTCTTCATGAATTCGACATAGGAGGTTATTTGATTGGGGCCAAGGGTAACCATTCCATGATGCCACCATTGATGAGCGATCCCTTTGAGGTGAAGTGTTGCAAATTTGATGGCCTCATCTTCAGGCATTGGGTTGAGCTAGAAGTAGGTATCTGCCTTCTGTACCCATGCCCATACAGATGTTGATCTAGATCCATCAAAGGATGACAGGTTTACCTTGCCTATCTTCTGTTTGAGGTCATCATTGTAGTAGCCACGACTGCCGTTGCTCGAGTATCTCATACGCAAATCAACATAATCCCTGAAGGATATGTCTCCCTCTAGATTTCCATCCCTCTAGTCTTGTCTCAACTGCTCTTGTAACTCTTGGAAAGTGGGCTCTCGCTCTTTGTGAGGTGCTTCGGTTCTTGACAAAAATGTTAGCATCGATGGTCGAGAGCATTAATGTTGAGGGTTCGCTCTCCCAATGATTGAATTATCATCGTGCCCATTTTGATCTCAGTTTGTCCTTCCTTCTGCCAATCTCTATAATGTCTCCTCCTTGAGCTGTTGTTGTTCTTCCCCTTTGACCATGGTGTCGTTGAGCTGAGCTTGGTTGCTAGTTAGCTCCCTTAACTGTGCCATGACTTCACCGGAGGGATCCTGGGGGTCCCCCATTTTGTCCGCAGAACAGTATCTCCTTCTGGTATAAACTATATCCTTCTGCATCCACCACTTGACAGGCTTGCAGAATCACCTGCTTTGATACCATTATAAGGTATTGATGGCAATATTCTTGTTCGATCCTCCACACACGTATGTCAATCTCCATATAGTCTTGTATGACTAGTTGGTCCACTCCATTTGTATGATAATGATAACTCCCGTATAACAATGTTACTTCTCACCCATACGGTAATGATGACACTCGTACAACAATGCTACTTCTCACCCGCATGGTAGTGATACACCCGTACAACAATGTTATTGCCCACCTATACGGTAATGATACACCCGCACGACAATGTTATGTCTCATCGTACGATAATGACACACCCATACGACAATGTTATGTCCCACTCGTATAGTAATGATATACCCGTACGACAATGTTATTGCCCACCCGTATGGCAATGATACACCCGTACGACAATGTTTTTGTTGATTCATGCAAGTATTAAGGAAAAGATACACAGAACAACCATCAATTTGGTGCACCAAAACACAAGTTTGAAAACTTGCACATGCCAAAGGAAATTGTATTAATAACGATAGTACTTCAGATTACAGTAGTTTCAGACACAGAGCAAGTAGAGTAGGGTGAGGAGTTACTCCAACTGAAACTGTAGGTGCCAAGTAGGGAGGATCTCTCACCTCGGAAATGGCAGACAATTGAACTCCAACAGGAATTCGCATATACAAAGAGAAATACCAAATTCACATACCTACAACAACTAACCCTACCTTATATATGGCTTCGGGGAAACTTCCCGAAGGATTGCAAATAGTGCCAACACGACCAACACGCTACCGACAGTAAAATCAAAAAGGGCTCGAGATATATAATAAATTCAATTTCGGGGACATACATACAAAATTATTAAATTAAATTTTTTAACAATATCGGGGACATTACATCTTTCTCGAATACATCCTTGGTCTTTATCTTGGGGCTATCCTCTTTCATCTTGAAAGTTAGATTAATAGTCTCACTTTGACACATTGTTCCATGGAGTATTGGAGAGAGGGGTCATGGGGACATGTTTCGAGGATGATAACGTTTGCAAACTTTGGAATGGTGGCCCAAACATAATGCAATACTTGGAAAATCAATTAGAAAAAAAAGTAAAAAAATTGGAATTTATCTTTTATATAAAGTTAATATGTAAAAATTATTGTATCAATACAAAAAATTTCATATTGAGTCATTCTTTCAGTGAAGTCCTTCAATTCCTTATTGTTTGATTTGTAATTCTGTCCTTGTCATCGTCATCATTATTGTTTTTGCCATCTCTAGTTATGGTCTTTGTAGAAGCCAAAGGAAGGAGCTTTCCAATGCATTGGCTGGGTAAATATCAAGGCTTGAATGAGGAGGAAGGGCAAAAATGGTTAAGCCATGAAACTGCCCAAAAGTGGTCTTGAAGCACACCATAAGGCCAAATGACTAAAAAAATTTAAAAAGTAGAAAGTGGGAAAATACCGCCAAGTACTTACTGTTAGGTATTATGCACAATATTTAACAGAACAAAAAGTGATCTAAATAGTGTAAATTGTGTGTCACATTGGGTTGTGGGAAAAACAAAAACTGCAAAACATAGTCTATTTGATCTCCATGTGTTTGCTATAACATCTCTTGTAGAAAGTGCTGTAATGAAATAAATTGCAGATGTGAGGAGCATAATAGGAAACATGCTGCAGATACTTGATTATAATTGAGAATGATAAGCCACTTTTTGGACTATTTTAATGAAAATAAAACTTAATTAGAGTGATAGTAACCACAAACCAACTACACATCTCTATGCACCAGTGTAACTAGGGTCCTGGGGGACCAGGGGATGAGGGGACGATGGGACAAGTTTTGCGGGATGGGGGAAAAAGGGCTTCAATTTGGGGATGCTAGGGGGATGGCGGTGGGGTCTAGTGTGGGGGTGGTGCTGTATACACTATATAATATGCATATAATATTTGAAGTGCTAGTTATGAAAAGATGTATAACAGTATAAGAAGTGGACAAATAACAGTATAACGCAAATAAGTGGACAAGCAATAAAAAGCATGTGCCATTTATGTTAAACTATAGCTTCGATATGATTGACATATATATATAATATCATTATCATATTGAACAGATTTGGTATACTGTTGACTGCATATCGTATAATGATCGGATTCGATATGCTGTTGACTACATATCGTATATATACTATGGATCGTATTCAATACTTACTGCAGTCTATTGTTGATCGACTGTTGTCGATATACATTGCTATGAATATATTGGGGTTACGATAACTATCATGTGATAGTTATCGTAACACATATTAATGTGTTACGATAACTATCACACCATAGTTATACGTAACACCAACTAATGTGTTATACTAACAGTGCCGATAAGTATATTAAACTATGCAAAACAATATGTGAAACAATGTCCATGAAACAACATGTCTATGTAAAGACATGACCATTGTATTACATATATATATATGTATTCATATATGCTGTGGAAACATATCTATAACAGTGTGAATATTACTACCACAGCATATACGAAATACACACACACACACACACACACACACACACACACATATATATATATATATATATTTATATATATAGTTCAGAAAATACATACAAGAATATAATTGTGAATAACAAAAATAACTATATTGAATTCTCTTTATTAAAGATCCAATTCCTAACTGAAGAGCACACGATTATACTGAAAGGGGGAGGTGAATCAGTATAATAACCTTTTTAAATTTAAATGCTTTTATTCAAAGATAACTTCAATTACTCAAAATAAACAATTATGCACATGAACACAAATTTTACGTGGAAACCCAATATGGGAGAAAACCACAAAATAATTTGCTTTTATATAATATTGTTCTTTTACAATGTTTTGTAGGCACCAACCTACTAGAGGCTCCAACCTCTATGTTTATGAGCACTGACTCACTGGAAGCACCAACTCCCACACTTTGCAGGCACCGACCTACTGGAAGCACCAACTCCCTCTACCGGATTCTGAGCACCAACTCACTGTTTTCAAATTTCTCTTCCACCTTGGCAATGTTACTTTCTTCAACTGATGATGGACATTACAATCTCTTCATACAAGCCTGTCCTTAATTTCTTCATATAAATCTGCCTTGAATACACTTATCCTTTTCTCAAATTTGCACTTTTATTCTTTCATATCTGCACATATTATATCTCTGTTTGCTTATATGATATATCTTTATCATATCTCACACATATTTTATTTTACTTACTCATCTCCTTCAATATGCTTGATATAGCTTTCCACTATATATTTTCATTTTCCACTCTCTAATTTTAACTTTTATCTCTTATATATATATATATATATTATTTATATATATAATCCCTTTTATTATATTGGCGTTAATTCTAATTCATATATCAGATTAATAAGTCTGATATATACATATATCTGTTTTCAACTGATATTTATTACTTCTTAAAACCACACCACATAACATTCAATACTTCGAAAACTTATTTCTATATAAATATCCTCATCTTTCTCTTAACGGATGTGACTCTCTTTAAGAAGCACATCTTAATGAAACGTTCACTGAATGATCGCACCCTTTGTATATTTAATTATTTGCGGATTATTAAACATAATCGCTGGCTTGTCTAATGATTAGTCTACATAACCATTATCGATATACTTTTGTGATCAATGATATACGGCATCCTTTTATAATTGCCGTTCTGAACCTAAAATATATTTTAAAACCTTCAAACTTAAACCTTTGGTAATATTGTCTTCGATAATGTTTGCCGTTGACGATTTGTTTGCCTTGAAGAATTTTACAACTTTTCTTTGTGCTACCATCTCCAACACACGGAATGGAAGTTGCATCCTTTTTTTTAAAAACCTTTGAACATGTCATCTTGCCTTCAAAACTGTTGCCTTCGAATACTTTAACTCTCGGGCTCCATACCAAATAAAACCGTTCCCTCAATGATATTAACTTCGAAACTTTTTATTTGTTCATACGTATGTGAATACATATCTGTTTATATGACCGTCTCTGCTGATAGCAATCTTCAAATGTGAATACGTATCAGTTCATACGTATCTGATAGGATATATATGCTCATACGTATACGTTTAACCTTTGATGATGTCTACTTCTGTGCCATCGATGATATACGTATATGTATTCTGAACAATGCTCGATAGACTCCCTTTGTAAACTTCAAAATAATATTAAATGTCTGATCCTTATATTTATCCACTGGAAATGTTAATCTTCGACATGCTGTACATCATATCATGCCGTTTTAACATCTTCGATGAATATATTTAAACATCTTGTATGCTGTGCATATATTTAACATCTGTATGCCGTTTTAACATCTTGTCTGCATACGCATGCATATGTTCTCTGTTCATATACGTATATATATAATATACGTATCTGTGCTATTCTCTGTTACAGATATATCATATGTTCATATACGTATATATATAATATATATATAATATACATATTATATATATTATATAATATGTTGTTCTTTGTTATAGATATATATAATACACGTATATATATCTGTGCTGTTAACCTCTGTTAATATGTTGATATAAATATCTGTTCATATTTCATAATGTTATAATGTTCTCTGAATATAATAACTTCAAATATATCATAATACATTTTAGGCACTTGAATATAATGAATACGTCTCTAGTCCTGTTATATACTCTGTTCTGTATATATACTCTGTTGTATGACTTATTACCAGAGAATGTTCTGACTTTCGGAATTCCTTGAGACTCTTTCTTGATCAGCTTCCTTCCATCCAAGGCCATTTAACTCTTTCAGGATCCACCATATCTTCTTCAGTTACTTCAATCAACTTGTCATCTTCTTCTATTCTTGATTTGTCTGTATCAAATGTTCATTCCATCCCATTCTTTGACTTTAATAAGGAAATCTAACAAACATAATTGAGTGCCTTTAACATCAATGACAATATGAGTGCCTTTGATAGTATTCTTTTTGACATCAATGACAATTTTACATCACTAACATGGTATCTGAGCCTCACTAGAGAAGAACCAATATAAACAACATTCTAAATTCTATCAGATCCATTATAAATAAGAAGAAAATTATAATGGCCAACAACATTAAAGTAGAAGACAGACTTGAAGGTGCTTTAAACTTTTTTCTCATGGAAAATACAAATCCTAACATTACTCCATGAACTCGAATTAGATTCCTATGTTGAGGAAGATAAAAAGATGCTTGAAGATGAACCGGATAAATCAACGTGGAAAAGGTGTAACAATAAAGCAAAGAAGATAATAATTGATGCTGTTAAAGATCATATCCTTCCCTCCATAGCAAGGCTTAAAACCACCTATGAAGTATTCAAAACCATTCAAGAGATATTTGAGACTAATAAGACAAGTGTTAGGAATAGTCCCAAGAGATAACTGAGAGGGGGCGGGGGGTGAATCAGTTATCTACAAGATTCAATTCTTTATCCAATTAAGTACAGAAGAACATTAAGCACATACACAATAAGATAACACTTAACACAACACCACAATTTTGGTTATGGGGAAACCCAAATAGGTAAGAACCCCGGTGGGAATTAGTGTAAGAACCCCAAATCGGTCCTTAATTGCTGCAGATGTTTATCTCAATATGTTGTTTGGAAGTTTATGATTTTTTGGATTTTCAAAGGTTTTAGAAATAAAAAGCAAATATACAATAATCTGAAATTCTGAAACTATTCAATTAATTGCTGCAACTTTTATTTATTTTCCAAATGGAATACAAAAGGAAATGAAGACAATCCTTCATTGGAAATGATTAACAAAGGCAACTACAAAATGCATTAAAAAAACCTGGGAGAATATACCAGCTGCTGCAGGAACTTATTTATTTCAACTCTATAATGTTGTGGTTGTAAATCTGAAAGAGGATAATGGCTGCGACTTATTCCTCCATAAAGCTGCAATTAAATACTATCTTCTTCTTCCTGCTGCTGAAACTAATACTGCTGAAGCACAAATAGAGTCTCTGGATGAAACTCTCTGAAATTCCAAATTCACTGGATATTTCACCAGCTCAAATGGATACACACAGAAGAACTATGTTCTTCAATGGCAAAGCTGAAACCCTTCTCAGAGCTTGAAATCACAATGATCAATTTGCAAAATAACAATGGATGCCTTCTTTCCCCAACAAGCATAAATAGGCTTTCCAAACCTAAATTGCAATTCCTTGAAAAGCTGCGATTTCTTTCTTTAAGGTATTGAAAATATAATCATTAAATAAATATAATGATTTAAACTTAAGAAAACATGCCAATAAATTAATACATTAATTTGGCCCCCTTCATGATACTTAGACCCATCACTTAAGTGATTTAATATAAAGTCAATTTACAACTTAATATTAAATCCTTTTCCATTTAACTAATATATAACCACTGAAAACTGAATAACTCCCTCAAAAATGAGAATCTGGCTTAACCATCTGGAACTGGAGTTGGCATAATAATTTCCCATGTGATCAAATAATATTTCTAAAAATAGCAGGGGTCCATCTCTATGATGATAAAAGTTGCTAAAAATAGCAAAACTCAAACAAACAGAGTCTGAAACCTCTCCATACCAAATCAAGGGTGCTGAGCTCTGCAAAAGTCGAACCATCAGATAAGCATATCTCCTTTATGCACAAATTGATCCTCTATCTGTCTCTACTAGCCTATGAGGGTCCAATGATAGGCTAATCAATAGCTAGAATGATGTCTCTAACTAGAAGGGGACATCACAATTAGCACCCATTATAAACTGCACTAGAGTATAATGATCCCTGTTAGAAGATCTTACGACCTGTTGTGAGGTTTTCACACCATCGCCCCAAAGAATTTGGGGACCCCCAATTTTTTTTTTGACCAAGCCTTGACATTTTCCTTGATTTGGGAGTTTGTGCGCCTTAGCAATTTTTTGGCAGTCCAGGGGTTTTGAAATGAAAATTTTACACCTGAAAATTTTACACCTCGATTTTGTCTCCAGGCCAAATGAAATTCAATGAGAAAAATTTATTTTAATATCTAGCAGGATAAAATTGCAAATTTTGGACTTGGATGAATTTTGAAAATTGATGTAATTGAATAACTTGAACATTTTCAAAATTTAATTGTGAATTTGGATATTTTTGGGAAAATCTTGTAAATTTCTGGTGGTGAAAATGGAAATTAAATGAAATTTGAATTAAATTGCCAATTGGAGATAATAAATTGCAAAATATTAAAAAAAATTAAATTAAATTGCCAAATGGAAATTAAATTGCAAAATGATTTTTGGGTTGCAAAATAATAAAAATTAATTTTGGTTGTCATGATTAAATGCATTAAAATCATATTTTTGGGCTGAGTGTTTATAATTTAGAAATTTAATTTGGGCCCCTTTGTGTGTAAAATTGAATGTATTTTAAGGCCTAAGAGGTGTGAAATTCAAGGCAAGTTATTGGGTCCAAAATGGGGAAAGTTTAAAGCTATATTGGAGGCCTACATGACCTTTTTTCAAAATTTCAATTTTAGGGCCTATGATAATTTCGAATTTGGCTAATTTAAACCCATAATTTTGCACTAGGCTGTAATGTCCCCATTTTTAGACTTATGAGATTAGCTTGGTTTGGTGACCCTCACAGGCTAATCAGGCGATCAGAGGGGGTCAGATGGTGGAGCCAGCATTGGGATTCCATTCTGGAGGTTCAGATTATTAGGTCTGCTCTTCGTTTGGATCATTTTGGTCAACTTACTATTTTTAGTAAGTGGTAATTTGGGTATGGCCAGGATTAGCAGGGTGTCTGCATGGAGCGTCAGATATCTCAGGATCGAGTTTCAGAGAATCTCCAGTTTGAGAGACTTACTATTTTTAGTAAGTTTATTTTTAGCAGTGGCTATTTCTGGCAGGGCAGTGCCTATTCCTAGCTAGGCAGTTGGACTTGGTGCTTTGTCAGAAGTTCGTTGATTGCAGTTAGATAGTTCAGTGGCTTATATTTTAAATGTGTTATTAAATTAAATTATTTTGATTTAATTTAATAACTTATGACTTTATAACTTAATGTTATAAAGTGAGATTATTTTTAAAAAGCCAATTAGTGGAAATATTAAAAAGTGTTTTTCCTGAGAAAAACTATATAACCAACTCGAAAAAGCACTTCTCATTATCTATTATGCAATCATTATTTTATTGGAGTTTGGAGAAAGACAAAACCTGGCTAGGGTTTCGAGGACTAATTCCTCTTCTTGTAATTTGAGCCATTACATGTTAATGGTGAATTTTACAGCTGCTGATCTGTAAGCAATTGATTTTGCTTCTGAAATATTCTTCCAGTGCTGAAGTATACTGATTTGGTGAAATTGGGATTACAGACGAATTGTGGTGATTATCAACTGTTCGAAAATAATGGCGAGGTATTGAAATAACGTTGGGAATTGTGTTGTAGTTTTGAATTTGATTTTCAGTTACAAAATTTGCTGGTGCCTATTCAAATTTGTTAAGGGAAACCGAATACCTCCATTTGCGAATTCTGGAATGCATAGTATTTTCGGGTCTGAGTTTAGTGTCTCACGTAAGGGCTATGTGAGTACATTAAGTGGCACGTTTGCAGTTGTTTCCACCCGGTTTAATGTCCTGCTGTTTCGACTATTCCTTGGGTGCTGTTTCCAAATTGCGTGGGTTTGTGAATTGATAACCGAGCTGCATCTCTCATTGCTGGCGTTTTTATTTTTGAATTGATAACTGAGCTTCATCTTCACATTGCTAGTGGTTAGATTCTCAGTGGCAACGATTGGAGGTGCATTCAGATACTAACGTTGGGATACTACATCAATTCCAAATTGTCTACGCTGCATATTTCTTGGAGTTTGCTACATTTACAAAAGGGTGGTTGAATTTACCAAGTGCCAATTGTTTTAAAAAAAAAAGAAAGAGCAATGATAAATTATTGTGATGATTATTTGATGTTGATATGAGAATTAATGATGTTCTTCTTGAATTATTAAACTGCTCAAATTTCAATATTTGAATTTAGTGGAGATTGAATTTAAAATTGCAATAAACAAGATTTCTTGGACAAGTGTTTGCGAATTTTTTTTAAATAAAACAAGTGGATTTAGAAGGAGCCAGTCTGGTTCTTTACAGTGGTATCAAAACTTTCTTCCTGCCATCCTGTGGGGTCTGGAATTTTTCAGTCAGAAGTTTTTATAAGTGATCAACACTTCTATTTTCTTTAGCTATGGATAAATACAGGAGGCCTAGTTCCGGAAGTCGTCACAGAAGTAAGGGAAATAGAGAGGAATTAAATGCTTTGGTAGAAAGCATGGAGAGACTTAGATTGCATCAGCAGAAATTGGCAGAGAGGTTGTCGGATCCAGCTACAGTAGATAGGGCAGCCAGATATATGGTCTCTGCCTTTAGAAGGCCGACATCTAGTTTGCACGGGAGAAGACTGGAGTTTTCTCCCATAGTTGTCCATGACGATGATGTTCCTATATCGAGCTCAACACCTGCTATTCCCATCCGCAGTGCTGATGATGGATTTATTGCCCGGGAGCCAGTGGATATTTCAGTGCCATTGGTTGACAGCAGAGCTGAGCATCACCAGGTTGAGGCTCCCAGAGCAGTCACTACAGATTGTACAGAGTTAGTTGATGTTGCAGTTATTACTGAGTGTTTAGATTCTTCCGTGGAGGGAGTTATTATTGGGGAGTTTTATGTCAGTTGTAGTAGTGTTGCTCCAGTTCAGGAGGCAATTGCTTCCTCAGTTGAGACCGAGACATGTACAGAGTCTCCCAGTGGTGAGGTAGGAGAGTTGGGCATTACAGCGGGGTCAATTGATGACAGCTCATGCTGCAGCATTATTGATGCACAACCTGACATTGAGTCATGTGTGCAGAGTTACGTGTCAGCAGTTGAGATTCTAGCAGGAGCTGTGGGAGTTGACACATCTGATGACACTTTTGAGGATGCTATGAGTAGCATTGAAGATGACACCCCCTGTGAGATGTTGGGTGATGATTGCGAGGAGCGTATGAGCTCTGACAGCTCAAAGATTTATGATAGCAGTCGCAGTGTGGGATTAGTACAGGAGACAATGGTTTATTCCTGTGTTGAGGATGTGAGCATGGAGCTTTCTAGTGATGGCACTCAGGATGAGAGTGTTGCAGCTGATTTGGGCGACATCGTTTCATGCCACAGTTTAGTTGATTTACATGATGACATTGAGTTGCGTATGCAGCCAGAGTTAGTAGAGGAGATGCTGATAGATGATGTCTACACTAGCATTGCTGATATCTCCGATGCTGAGAGCGAGGACGATGAGTGTTGTAGTGTTCTGAGAGCAAGGACGATGAGTGCTGTAGTGTTTTTGGCTTTCTATATTTGACCTTGGGCCTTGATTCAACGTTGTCATTTGGTGATGGTGAGTTCCAGGACTCTGTGTTACAGGGACCCACAGATGAGGACAGGGAAGCTTATGAGTGACAGGAGTTTGTTTCAGCCAGGGCTTCCATTTCTAGAGAGTGGGTTACTTCGTCAGTGACTCATGTGGATGTATCTCAGGGTCTGGATTATCAAATAGTTGCAGAGGATGAGGAAGCTGTGTTAAGGAAATATGATCTTTGGAATATGTTTTCTGCTGTAATTTATAATGTTTGATTGTGTATATATAATAACTGAATATATATATAATGCATTGTGATTGCAGATTGATGCATTGTGATTGCAGATTGAAGAAACTATGCCGTGGTGATTGATTGTTCTTCCAACCTGCAATCATCACATACAAATATGCTTTGCAACAGTTAGACGTGCCCTTTCATAATGAATAGCCACGACTCTTTTAAGTCGCTGATGCATTAGCATAAGCGACTGTTGACAACAGTCGCTTATGTTAATGCATAAGTGACTTAGTAATAATTGCGGTCACCTGAATCATTAAGTAAATATATCGACTCATTAGTCGATGCTTTGCACATTAATTTGAACATCGAACATAGTTCGATTTATTCAATGTGATATTAATATATATATTATTATGTTATTATCATTATTATATTTCATCAATAATGATAATAAGATAATAATATAATCACATCTATTCTTTATAATCAGTGTATAAAAAATATATATATATATATATATATATATATATATATGATACGAATGAAGCTATAACTTAACACTCCCTCTTAGCGAGTGAGTATTAAACATCAAAAGTCTATCATGACATCCGCACTTCGGGACACACAAATTAATGTAGTCTTGTCATAAAATTAAACTTGAATATCATGATCTCCGCACAGTCGGGACACACAATTAAGTAGTCTATCATGATATGGTTTCGTTATTACACATCCAGTAATAACAAGAGTCAAGATCTCCGCACATTCGGGACACACAATTAAGTAGTCTATCTTGACACTTTGGTTAACCATTTACAAGATCGTCACCTTGAAATGTTAACCCACACAAAAATGATCATTTTACACAATATTGCAATATACATATTTTTACATTTATTTATGAATAAAAAACTTATAAATAAGTGAATTTAGATCATACATCACAACTTGATCATGCCGAGTTTGTTTCTGAAGTATTCTATTTTCAGCTTTGCAAGTGGCTTAGTGAAAATATCAGCACTCTGTTCTTCAGTACTAATGTACTCTAGCTTTATAATATTTCTATCTACCATATCTCTTATGTAGTGATATGGGATCTCAATATGTTTGGACCTGTTAGGAAAACTGGATTAACAGATAACTTGATACAACTTTGATTGTCACAGTGAATCACAGTTGAATCTAAAGGTTTTCCAAACAATCCAAATAATAGCTTTCTTAACCATACAGCTTCACGTGCTCCCATGGATGCTGCCATATATTCAGCTTCAGTGGAGCTTAATGCTACTGCTGATTGCTTTCGACTAAACCAAGAGATCATAGCCAAATCAAGACTGAAACAACACCTTGTAGTGCTTTTTCGATCAGTAGTACTTCCAGCCCAATCAGAATCTGAATACCCTTGAAGATTGATTTCTACCTCTTCATACTTTAGCCCAAATCCAATAGAACCTCGTAGATATCTCAAGATATGCTTAGCTGCCATTAAGTGTATTTTCTTGGGCTCACACATAAAGTGACTCACAACATTGGTTGCATAACATATGTCAGGTCTAGTATTCACCAAATGCATAAGAGAACCAACAATCTCTCTGTACAATGTAGGATCAGAGTGTTCAGTCTCTTCTGCTTCAACTTTGAGTTTGTGTAAATTTGTTTCCATAGGTGTGGATAAAGGCTTACATTCTATCATTCCAAACCTGGTTAGAATATCAATAGTGTATTTTTGTTGATTTAGCAAAATATGGCTTTCCTTTTGAAACACTTCCAACCCTAGGAAATAATGTAAGAGTCCTAAGTCTTTCATGTCAAATTCAGCAGTGAGTTCTTGCTTACATCTTGCAATGAGATGATCCTCTCCTGTTATTAAAAGATCATCTACATAAAGAACTAAAATAACCATGTTGGCATCTGTTATCTTAAAGTAAATGTTAGGATCTGCATCATTTTTAGAATATCCTAGTTTTGAAAGATAGCTGTTTATCCTTTCATACCAAGCTCTAGGAGCTTGTTTCAACCCATATAGTGCTTTCTTGAGTTTGCAAACATATTTAGATGCATCATGTATAATAAACCCTTCTGGCTGCTCTAAGTATACTTCTTCTTCAATAGTGCCATTTAGAAATGCTGTTTTCACGTCCATCTGGTGTATCTTCCACCCCTTAGAGGCTGCTATAGCAATAATGGTTCTGACTGATGTATACCGAGCTACAGGAGCAAATGTTTCTTCATAGTCAATACTTGCTTTCTGTGAGAACCCTCTAGCAACAAACCGAGCTTTATGCTTCTCAACACTTTCATCAGAAGCATATTTAGTTTTGAATAGCCATCTAGAAGAGACAACGGTTTTGTTTTTAGGTCTAGGTACTATGTCCCAGACAGCATTCTTTATTATAGATTGATATTCTTCAATCATTGCCTCTCCATGCTTGATTAGATAATGCCTCTTTAGGATTTGATGGTTTTGAGTTATTGATTTCAGTTATAAGAGCTGCATAGCATTTTTGAGTTCTTGTCCTTTTACTCTCATGAGATATTTCATTTGGTTCTATATTATTTTCTTTAATTATTTGCCTTGCCCATAATGACCTTTTCTTTCCATTGATTATATTAGTATTCTCATTTTCAATGACAGGAAGTTCAGGTTCTTCTATATCCTCCCTCTCAATTTCAGCAGTGATGTCTTCTTCTATCTCTGGAGTGTTATCTTCTTCAAAGTTTTTAAATGTGCTATTTTCATCAAATTTTACATCTCTACTTATCTCAACAGACTTTTGTCCTGGAATATAGATTCGATACCCTTTTGTGTTTTCACTATAACCAACAAGTATACCTCTCTTACCTGATGGTTCTAGTTTAGTCCTCTTTCCTTTAGGTACATGAATATATACGGGACATCCAAATATCCTGAGATGACTTAGATCTGGCTTGATCCCTGTGAATGCCTCTTCTGGTGTTATATTTTCTAGTATGGAGTGTGGACAACGATTTTGAATATATACTGCTGTATTTGAAGCTTCTGCCCAAAAAGAAGTATGAAGGTTTTGATCGAGCATCATGGCTTTTGCTGCTTCAATTATGGATCTATTCTACCTTTCTGCTACTCCATTTTGTTGAGGATTATATGGCACAGTATACTCCCTCTTAATCCCAACAGAATTACAGAATTCTTTAAATATGTCAGATTTGTATTCACCTCCATTATCTGATCTTAATACTTTTATTCTCTTGTCTGTTTGATTTTCTACTAGTGCTTTGAATTCTCTGAATTTAGATAGTACCTCACTTGATTCTTTAACCTTAAGAAAGTATATCCAGGTTTTCCGAGAATAGTCATCAACAAAGATAATATGGTATAGTGATCTTGTTAAGGAAAGTGTTGACATGGGTCCACACAAGTCGGTATGGATCAATTCTAAGATTATTTTAGATTTGTGCTCACTTGTAGAGAAAGATCCTTTTATATTCTTCCCTAGTGCACAACCTTTACAAATACCAGAGTGATCAGCTTTTAAGTGTGGAAGACCTGTAGTGATTTTGTTTATCATAGGTAAGGCATTATATCTTAGATGTCCCAACCTCTTATGCCATAATTCACTGTGATTTGTAATTTCATGAGTTAGTGCAGTTTTCTGATCATTACATAGTTTGTATAGACTACCATCTCTTGTCCCTATGACTGTGGCATTTTTTATATTTGAATTTTTAGGCCATAGTAGGACTTTGTCTTCATTAAAGGTGACACGAAACCCTTGATCTGCTAGTCCTGATATAGAAACTAAGTTTCTTTTGATTCCAGGTACAAATAGAACATCTTTAAGTTGTAAGGACACTCCATTCTTTATCTTGATAGTACAGGTCCCTATTCCTTTTACTGGATAGGTGGAGTTATCCCCAATAGTTACTTCTTCGGTTGAGTAATTTTCAAGTGCTTCAAACTGATTTTTGAATCCGGTTATATGTCTTGATGCACCACTATCAATTATCCAAGTTCTATTATTGGAGTTTAGTTCACTTGAGAGAGCTGTAAAGAAGAGTGAAATTTCTTTTGCTTCAGCTATGGTGGCTTGAGTCTTTTGCCTTTCAGGACAATGTCGATGAGTGTGCCCATATTTATCACATTTGTAACATTGGATTTTAGAAAAGTCTCTTTTGAATCCCCTCTTTCTTTTGAAAGATTTTCTCTTTTTGTTGTGAGACTTTGTGTTGAGTGCTTGTGTTTCCCCTTCTTTCTTTAGACCTATTCCTCGGGTAATCAGTCTTGATTCTTCTTGAGTACAGTCGTTCTTAAGTTGATCAAATTTTGGTAGAGGTGGACGTGTGCTTATGCATTGAATAAAATTCTCCTAGGATGTTGGTAATCCCCTTAGTGCTATTAGAGATAATTCCATGTCTTCTACATTGTTTCCAATAGAGAATAGTTGATCTCGAATTTCAGCAATTCTAAGGAAGTAAGATGTAACTGTTTCCCCTTTATTCATCTTAATTGACAACAATTGTTCCTTCAAGGTTAATATTCGACTTGTATTGTTTATCTCATATGTTTCTTGAATTTTCTTGAAAACCTCATATGCTGTTGTTAATCTTGCTATGCTTGGAAGAATAGAGTCTTTGACTGAATCAACAATTAACTTCTTGGCTTTATTGTTCCTCCTTTTCCAAGTTGTTTTCTCTGCTTCGTCTGTAGGTATGTCTTTTTCTTCTTCTATGAAAGATTCTAATTCCAGTTCTTGCAATAGTGTGGTAATTCTAATTTTCCATGATAGAAAATTGGATGCTCCTTCCAATCTGTCTTCCATCCTAATTCTGGTAGTCATTTTTTTAAATGATTTGTGAATGAATCTTTTCTTTTAAATAATATCTTTCTTCTTCAATCAAATAATAGTTCAGAATTATATTCACTTTAACAAGGCTCTGATACCATGTTAAGGAAATATGATCTTTGGAATATATTTTCTGCTGTAATTTATAATGTCTGATTGTGTATATATAATAACTGAATATATATATAATGCACTGTGATTGTAATGTGATTGCAGATTGATATGCCGTGGTGATTGATTGTTCTTCCAACCTGCAATCATCACATACAAATATGCTTTGCAACAGTTAGACGTGCCCTTTCATAATGAATAGCCACGACTCTTTTAAGTCGCTGATGCATTAGCATAAGCGACTGTTGACAACAGTCGCTTATGTTAATGCATAAGTGACTTAGTAATAATTGCGGTCACCTGAATCATTAAGTAAATATATCGACTCATTAGTCGATGCTTTGCACATTAATTTGAACATCGAACATAGTTCGATTTATTCAATGTGATATTAATATATATATATTATTATGTTATTATCATTATTATATTTCATCAATAATGATAATAAGATAATAATATAATCACATCTATTCTTTATAATCATTGTATAAATAATATATATATATATATATATATATATGATACGAATGAAGCTATAACTTAACAAGCTGGAGATTGTTTTGAGTCAGTTTCAGCAGCAGCTTCCCCGGATTTAGATGAGGATGTGTCTGATGCTTGTACTCAGTTTGTAGAGGTGTACTCAGATGAAAGCACACAGGGAGAGGGTGATATTGAGGGGAGTGTGTTGGTTATAGCTTCCTCTCATAGTGTGGACAGTGCATTTGAGGTGGTACATAGGAGGCCTGCTGTGCAGAGTCATGATGTGAACAACCAGTTACGAGTTGATGAGAGGGATATTTCTTCTACTCTTGAGCATTTTGATGCCGCTCGTCAGTTGCTGGCTATTTATGGTTGGGGTACTCCTATGACAGATGAGTCCAGCAGTGGTTACCTTTCATTGATAGAGATTCACTCTTTGTGTGAGGCTATCAAGATTTTGAGACAGAACTATTTACAGATGGTAGCCGATCGAGATCACCTAGTGGAGTGGGGGAGTACAGCTTATGAGACATTGATGGACAGAGAGGAGGAGGTGAGTGAGCTTATCCAGGAGCTCACAGGACTACTAAGGTTTTAGAGGATACTAAGCGGGCTCTTCAGGAGTCGCAGATCCGATTAGAGGAGGTGACAGTGGAGTTGGAGCATTTACGGTTTACACTAGCCCTAGACGCAGTTCAATTGCACATTGAGGTGGTTGGTGGTGAGTTTGCTCCTACAGTTAGTGTTGAGGAACATGATGATGTGGCTGACACACATGTTCAGGAGATGGGAGCACTTGTTATGGATGAGGTAGGAGTACCAGAGGAGACAGGCTCTCAAGTTGATTTGCTTCCTTTAGTTGGGAGTGAATCTAGTTTATCATCTCACAGAGCTGATAGCACGGGACAGTTGACTGTGCCGCATTTGCGGGGGGATCAGTTGTGGTTTGCGGGGGAGCAAGTTGATGCTTCCACGTATAATTTCTACTGCACCGAGTCATTTATGGAGTATCTACTTGAGAGTGCAGACGTGCGTCAGGATTCTTATAGAGTATTTGAGGGTACTCTCATCCAAGGCTCTTGTGCTATTCGGAGGTTGGCCGGGATGATTGTGGAGACTCTTTCTACTATGCTTCCCCATAGGGATTTTGAGGTTGGGTTCGTTGAGAGGGTTGCTTAGGTCCGTACCCAGCCTGCAGTTATACGAAGTCAGAGATTGGAGCCATGTCCTGATTCTTGGTTTGGCCATAATGGGCGATTGTCAAAGATTGGGGTTTCTTACCAGCATTTCACGGTGGGGTATGCTCATCATTTTTATTTTGACCTTCAGTTGGAAGATTTATTTTCACGCAGGGGTAAACCGGCTCCAGTATCCTACCATCCATTATGGGATGGATTAGCACCATCATTTGCAGATGGATTTGGCATTTGCAAGTTAGATTATTTGTAGTGTCCACACACTCAGGATTGTTTATTAGAGGGCAGAGTTGATAACAGTGATTCAGGCACCATTGGTCACTGTTGTTCCAGGGTAGTTGGGTGTGAGTTCCGGATTGATAGGGACTCAGGTTTTGACAGAGTTGTTATTTTCGTTGGGTTGAGTTCCGTTGGGTTGTTTTCAACATCGACATTTACAGTTGGTTTACATATGTTGTTTTCAGTGGTATCTGTTCTGTTGATGTTGGTTCTTTCTTCACAGGAGTTTAGTGAGGATCGAGACATTACTTATGACCATCCTATTGGAATCATTTGCCGTTGCACCAAAAGCTTGAACTGTCAATGCTCGATACAAATGTCGGATTTAACCCGATCCACGGGAGGCGGTTAAGCCATGTTATGAATCTCCAAAGAGGTGCTGACCACCAAGTCAACAATCTCCCCCTTAGCACCGACTGAGCCTTCAACACCCATTGAAGGGAGACTCGAACCCGTGACCCAAGGCTTTGATACCAATTGTTGGAATCATTTGCCGTTGCACCAAAAGCTTGAACTATCAATGCCCGATACAAATGTCAGATTTAACCCGATCCACGGGAGGCGGTTAAGCCATGTCATGAATCTCCAAAGAGGTGCTGACCACCAATTCAACACATCCTTGGGATCTGGGTGTTTTATGATGTTGCTTGTTTTTATTGATTGCTTGAGGACAAGCAATCTTGGGAAGGGAGGACTGTAATGTCCTCATTTTTAGACTTATGGGATTAGCTTGGTTTGGCGACCCTCACAGGCTAATCAGACGATCAGAGGGGGTCAGATGGTGGAGCCAGCTTTGGGATTCCATTCCGGAGGTTCAGATTATCAAGTTTTCTCTTCGTTCGGATCATTTTGGTCAACTTACTATTTTTAGTAAGTGGTAATTTGGGTATGGCCAGGATTAGCAGGGTGTCTGCACGGAGCGTCAGATATCTCAGGATCGAGTTTCAGAGAATCTCGAGTTTGAGAGACTTACTATTTTTAGTAAGTTTATTTTTAGCAGTGGCTATTTCTGGCAGGGCAGTGCCTATTCCTAGCTGGGCAGTTGGACTTGGTGCTTTGTCAGAAGTTCGTTGATTGTAGTCAGACAGTTCAGTGGCTTATATTTTAAATGTGTTATTAAATTAAATTATTTTGATTTAAT
Source organism: Chamaecyparis obtusa (assembly GCA_027943335.1). Lineage (NCBI taxonomy): Eukaryota > Viridiplantae > Streptophyta > Pinopsida > Cupressales > Cupressaceae > Chamaecyparis > Chamaecyparis obtusa. The sequence goes on along the minus strand of BSBK01001337.1, from coordinate 1,056,028 downwards.
TTAATAACTTATGACTTTATAACTTAATGTTATAAAGTGAGATTATTTTTAAAAAGCCAATTAGTGGAAATATTAAAAAGTGTTTTTTCTGAAAAAACCTATATAACCAACTCGAAAAAGCACTTCTCATTATCTATTATGCAATCATTATTTTATTGGAGTTTGGAGAAAGACAATACCTGGCTAGGGTTTCGAGGACTGATTCCTCTTCTTGTAATTTGAGCCATTACATGTTAATGGTGAATTTTACTGCTGTTGATTTGTAAGCAATTGATTTTGCTTCTGAAATATTCTTCCAGTGCTGAAGTATATTGGTTTGGTGAAATTGGGATTACAGACGAATTGTGGTGATTATCAACTGTTCAAAAATAATGGTGAGGTATTGAAATAACGTTGGGAATTGTGCTGTAGTTTTGAATTCGATTTTCAGTTACAAAATTTGCTGGTGCCTGTTCGAATTTGTTAAGGGAAACTGAATACCTCCATTTGCGAATTCTGGAATGCATAGTATTTTCGGGTCTGAGTTTAGTGTCTCACGTAAGGGCTGTGTGAGTACATTAAGTGGCACGTTTGCAGTTGTTTCCACCCGGTTAAATGTCCTACTGTTTCGACTATTCCTCGGGTGCTGTTTCCAAATTGAGTGGGTTTGTGAATTGATAATCGAGCTCCATCTCTCATTGCTGGCATTCTTATTTCTGAATTGATAACTGAGCTTCATCTTCACATTGCTAGCGGTTAGATTCTCAATGGCAGCGATTGGAGTTGCATTCAGATACTAACGTTGGGATACTACATCAATTCCAAATTGTCTACGCTGCATATTTCTTGGAGTTTGCTGCATTTACAAAAGGGTGGTGGAATTTACCAGGTGCCAATTGTTTTTTTTTTAAAAAGAAAGATCAATGATAAATTATTGTGATGATTATTTGATGTTGATATGAGAATTAATGATGTTCTTGAATTATTAAACTGCTCAAATATCAATATTTGAATTTAGTGGATATTGAATTTAAAATTACAATAAACAAGATTTCTTGGACAAGTGTTTGCGAATTTTCTTTAAATAAAACAAGTGGATTTAGAAGGAGCCAGTTTGGTTCTTTACATAAGCTGACCCAATTTTAAACTAAAATTAAATCCCCTAGGGCTGTGCAATTTATTTCATTTAATTCATGTTAAATTTGACAAATTTTAATTTATTTTTTCCCTCCTATAAAGTTGGCCCTGCTTTTTGGAGGGAAAAATTTCGTATATAAGGAGGCCTCCCCTCCACTCTTTTCATCATCTCATTCACTTCTCTCCCTTTCTCTTGGCAGCGAATTTGAGGAGTAGATTTGAGCAAGGAAAGGTAGCGAAAATCTGAAAGTGGAGTTGCGAATTTGAGCAAGGAGAAGCTGCGAAAATTTTGTGGAGGCTGCATGTTAAAGAACTTTTGCGAAAATCTGGGAAGGCACTTGCAAATTCTGGGTAGACTGCTGTTTGAGGGGCAGACTTGCGAAAATCATAGAAAGAGCTACAAATTTGTCAAAGGCTGCTAATTTGAGGGCAGATTTGCGAAATTTTTGGTGAGTAGATTGCAGATTTGTTTTGATCTTCCTTTTCTTTGGTGGAAAAGTGATTATTTGGTGTAGAAAAGGAAAATTTTCGATTTTAAGTAAAGGTTGGTTGATAAAGCAGAATTCTTCCTTGTTCTTATTGGGTTCTTTCATCCATTTCTTGCTTGCATCATCCATCCATCACTTAATCATTTCATCTAGGGCTTGAAGTTGGGAGATATAAGTGTAGTTTTCATCTAGGATTTGGAGAAAGGAGATATAAGTGGTAGTCCTACCCCTAGGAACGAAGTTGGGAGATATAAGTGTAGTCCATTTCATAAGTTTTCGAAGAGGCAGTAAGAAGTGGTAGTTCCATCCTTAGGTGGAGAGGCAGAGATAAGTGTAGTGTGATAGGCATTGAAGAGGCAGAAATAAGTGGTAGTTCCATCCCTAGGATTGGAGGGGCAGAGATAAGTGTAGTCCCATCTCATTGTAGAAAGAAGGGGCAGAAATAAGGGTTAGGATGGCGGATGCTAGTGGAAGCAAGAACCTAAGGGGAATGTATACTAAGAAAGACAAGGAAGACATGATGCGTAAGACCTCAAAATTGAAGCAAAAGGGTGACACCAACATTGGCACAGTGGACATGGTACAGTAGAGAATTGGTTGCAGGAAGGCAAGAAAGGAGTTACCAAGTTGTTAAGGCTCTCCAGGTCAGATTTCAAATCAGAGTATGACGACCTCAATTTGCTTCTCACCCGAGTCATGGGCTCCGCTCAAGGTACATAGTTTTATCCTTGGATGTATTATTTTATTGAAGGAATTGAAAATGGAAAAAGAAAGTTTGATTGGGCTAGAATCATTAGCGAGAACTTAGAGTTGCAACTTAGGATAGTGCAAAATCAGAAGCAATTCTACATGGGGTCCTACCTCTTCTATTTGATTGCAAAGCTGTCGGTGATGCTTTGCTAGTCGAACCAAATCCAAATTTGGGTAGATGCACTGCACCACTATGGTTGAGGCAGATGCTTATGCCAAGGGGCGAGGTTGTTGCAGTTCGAACAGTTGAAGGCATTCAAGGGTTAGCCAAAGAGGAAAACATTAGTGAGGAGGCAGGTTTCATTGCAGATTGGAAGAGATTTAAAGATATTTGAGGCTAGGCAAGGCTTGGCTATTCGTGCAAGCTAGTTTGGTTAGATCTGAGAGGGAGGTATGGCCAAGGCAAGTTCCCCCAGAACCCAAGAAAATTGAAGCAGAGGGGGAGTGCATGCAATCCAAATTCGAATAGGAAGGTTAGAGAGGACTAGGAAGGGAAGTTAAGGCAAGGATAATGAAGGAGGAAAGCGAGACGAAAGGTTGAAAGAGGTCAAGTTCGATTTCAAGGCGGTGGCCAAGAGCAAGGCTCTCAAATTGCAAGGAGGTTCACATCTAGGCAAGCCACCGAGGCCCTAGCAAGATTACCCCAAGTGCATAGAGACCTCACTCTTTCAAGGTCAGGACATCAAGTACAAGCAAGTTCAAGTGGTGATGAGAAAGTTTCTAAGTACAAGCTCAAGCATCCAAGGCTTCACCGCATCTCAAGGATTAAATAAATTTATAAGATAAGGTTGATGAGGTTGCGATTTCATGTGCATGCAATCAAATCATGCCAAGTGTCCTATGTTCTCATTGGTTGACATATTATTGTAATTTTCTCATTGGCCCACAAAGTTGGTGCCCTCATGTAATTGGTTGAAAGATGGTAACCCTAATTAGGGTTCGTAAGGTTTAATCTTGGCCTTTGATTTTGCCCCTTAATCTTGGCCACTCGTAATTTTGAGCCTCCTATAAAAGGCCATTTGTTTTCATTTGTAACGAGAGTGATGTTGGAGAATTGTTGCCAAAATACTATCAAAATTGTTCTCTATTCATTGTTGTGGTTTTCATGGTGGATATACATGATCATTTTGGTGTATTTGCATGGTTCTTCTCATCTCTCTAATTAAAGTAGGATTTCATTTCATGTTGTTAGAGTAGAAGTAGATGGCTAGTTGTATGGTGATGTTAGTGAATGTTTGTTAGGGATCTATATAGTAGGCCACTAGCATCCTAGTGGCTTTTTAGGAAGCCTTTTGTGGTAATCTAGTCCAATTTCCCTTGAATCATTGCATCAATGGAGGTAGCGCCGTAGGCAAGCTTTCATTTGGTTGGATCCTTGTCCATTTGGTAATTTTTTCATTTCATAGTGGTAGGAGTAGTTGAAAGTGAAAGTGATCAAGGAGAAAAGAACAAGTCAAGCAAGTGAAGTACCACCAAGTTATCTTTGAATGAACAACGTATTCCCGCCTACGTGATTAACCAACAAATCACATTAATATAACTGAGTTAGTATCCACACGTGTAAGGAACCTTGGAGTTTTCTCATGTTCTTCATGAGTATTTACTTTTCAAGAGGGTTGAGTGTTTGGTATTCTATATCAAGTATTGAATTGCTATATGTTATGTAGTGGTACAAAACTGACATCAACACAACCCTGTTAGGAGTTGATCTTTACAATACATGAAGTACAGTGACCTGGTTATAGGTCAGACCCTGTTAGGAGTCTTTTATAAATAACCCTGTTAGAGGTGAGGACACACTGTTCGGGACCACACTGCTCAAATGGCGAAGGCTGCGACCTTCTGCACAAGAGATACACACTATATCTAGATCTTGATGAACTGTGAATTAGACCTGCTGTCTTGATCAGTTCCAATGGATAGCATATACTCTTTGCTTCTTCACATAGATCTTCAACTGATGATTGATATGGCTTTACTAGCTCAATACTTCGCACCTTCTACTCTGCTCTTTTCTTCACTTCATTTTCTTTTCCTCTTCTTTTCTAAGCGATCACAACTGACCGGCTATAAGTAGCCTTCTCCAAAAGATATAATCAAGTTGGCCTGTTAGAACCTTCTTGAAATCATATTAGAGAAACACTACAACTCTCCAACATCTCCAACGGCTAAACCAAGCACGCAACACAAAAAGGGACTGGGCAACCCAATATGAGTAGACGTGTCGCTTCACACTGTCGGCTCCATCAATTTAACATAAACTTTACTCTCAAGATGAAATACGTTATGCGCTCTTAACCAAACATTCTTAACTCATCACCAAACACGCATATCAAAATGATAGGCGCAATTGCTGAAACAATATAAACACTGTCGGCTCTAACAAACAATATCCGGAAACTGTAACAGACAAATAGAAACATCATAACTCAACTTTAATTGCACAACTAACTCTGCGTCCATGGACATAGCTTCACAAACATGTCTACAACACAAATATAAACGCGCAAGGCTCCAACATAATCATACTGTGAATCACATACAAAACTTTGCTTGTAACACTGTCAGGAACACTACTGTTACAAACAACTGCACAACTGTCTACACTCATAATCAACCTTTGCGTCTCTGATATCATGCTCATAACATATCCATACAATATATGTTCAAGGCTCTCTACATAGAACTACAACGCATGCTGCTTACCATATGTTGTCATCAATGACAAACATACAGTCAACACTGGTTTGCTGGCAAATCTCCAACAACAAGTAGATTACTTATTCTCAAACAACAAATTTTGAATTTAAAATGAACAAAGGGGAGACCATCACATCTCACTTTCTTAGAATTTCCGAATTAAGAGATCAACTATCCACCATTGGAAATAATATTGATGAAAATGGAGTTAACATTAATAGCCCTTAGAGGATTACCTATTACATGGGAATCTTTTATTCAATGTATAACTGGACATTCTTCTCTACCTAAGTTTGATCAACTCAAGAATGACTGCACTTAAGAGGAATCTCGGTTAATATCAAGAGGGATCAGGCCTAACAAAGGAGAAGAGATTCAGCACTAAATTCTCATTCAAACTTCAAAAGCAAACGGGAGTTTAAACATAAGAAGGGAAACCATAACAAAAATCACAAAAATCGAGACTTCTCCAAAGTACAAAGTTATAAATGCGATAAACTTGGACATACGCATAGGTTCTGTCTAGAGAGGAAGAAAATTCAAGCAGCATTAGCCAAAGTCAAAGGGGCAGAAATATCTCTATTCTTCTTGGCCTTATCAATTGAAATAAATTCAAGCATAAACACCTGGATAATCGATAGTGGAGCATCATGACACATAACTGGATTCAGAGATCAATTTGAAACCCTAGAGGAAGATTCTTCTGAAGAAGTTACAATTGGAGACAACTCAACTTATCCAGCAAAAGGAATTGGGACCTGCTCAATCAAATTGAAAAATGGAGTATCTCTATTGTTGAAAGATGTTCTCTTTGTACGAGGCAGAAAAAGGAACTTGGTCTCCATTTCAAGCTTAGCAGATCAAGGCTATTGAGTCACTTTTCAAGAAGATGAAGTGTTAATATGGACTAAGAACACTAATATCGAAAGTGCCATTTCTATAGGTCATAGGGATGGAAGCCTATACAAGTTAGGCATTAATCACAAATCAGCTCTATGTCATGAAGTATCAAACTCTAATGAACTCTGGCATAGATGATTAGGTCATCTTTGATTTAGCACCCTTCCTTCCATAAAGAAAATCACCACAAGCATACCTAATCTAACATCGAATCATATTAGTACTTGTAAAGGATGTGCCCTAGGGAAAAATATCAAAAAATCCTTTCCTTCTAGTGAACATAAAACCAAAGTTGTATTAGAACTCATACATACAGATCTATGTGGACCTATGCCAACTCTCTCACTAGGAGGGTTTTCATACTATGTAATCTTCATTGATGATTACTCTAGAAAAAACCTAGATCTACTTTCTTAAACTGAAAGAATCAAATGAAGTATTACTGAAGCTCAAAGAAATTAAAGCTTTAGTGGAAAACCAAACTGGGAAGAAAATAAAAACACTAAGATTTGACAATGGAGGTGAATATATCTTTGAAAATTTTAAAGAATTTTGCACATTTGTTGGGATTAAGAGGGAGTATACAGTAGCATATAATCCTCAACAAATGGAGTAGCAGATAGGAAAAACAGAACCATTATTGAAGCTGCCAAGGCTATGATGCATGATCAAAATCTTCATACCTCATTTGGGGCCGAAGCATCTAATACTGCTGTATACATTCAAAACAAGTGTCCTCACTCTATCCTAGAAAACATCACACCCGAAGAAGCCTTTACAGGGAAGAAACCAGATCTAAGCCATCTAAGAATCTTCGGATGTCCTGTGTATGTACACATTCCTAAAGAGAAAAGAACCAAACTAGAACCATTTGGAAAGAAAGGAATATTTGTTGGTTACAGTGAAACTACTAAAGGATACAAGGTATACATACCAGGATAGAAATCTATTGACATTAGCAGAGACATCAAATTTGAAGAGGATATTGCTCTAAAAATCTCCACACTCATAGAAGAGGGATCAAATGAGAACCAGAGGGAGAATATTATAGAAAATGATGAAATTGAGAATCAGAGGGAGAATACCTCTCTAGATGATGAGAACATAATAGAAAACAATGAACTTCCTTCATCCAATCTTGAAGATGTTGAAATTTCTAACAACAAGAAAAGACCATTATGGGCAAGAAAAGTGATTGAGGAAAATAATGTTGAACCAGAAAAGACCATTATGCTACAAATGTTTTAAGTCATTTCATGTGTGAACCAAAGAAGATTCATCTAACAACTGCTAAACATATTCTAAGATATCTACGTGGTACTATTGGAATGGGCCTAAAATACGAGAAAATTGAGATACAACTTCAAGTATTCTTTGATTCTGATTGCGTTGGAAATTCAATCGATTGTAAAAGTACTACAGGATGTTGCTTCAGTCTTGGATCTGCTTTGATTTCATGGTTCAGTAGGAAACAATCAGCAGTTGCTCAAAGCTCAACTGAAGCTGAATATATGGTTGCTTCGATGGGAGCTCGAGTAGCAGTATGGTTGAGAAAGTTACTATTTGGATTGTTTGGCAAGCCTCTAAAGCCTACTATAATTCATTGTGACAATCAAAGTTATATTAAACTTTCTCTGAATCCAGTCTTTCACAATTGTTCTAAACACAAAAATTCCTTATCACTACATAAGAGACATGGTGGACAGAAACATCATCAAATTGGTCTACATTAGTACTGAAGAACAAAATGCCGACATCTTTACCAAACCTCTTGCAAAGTTAAAAATCAAGTATGTTAGAAGGAAACTCGGTATGGTTAAGTTGTCAGTAAAATTCTGAGATTAATTCTCTCTATTATGTAATTTGATATATTCATGAATAAAATAAAGTTAAATTAAATATTGCAATATTATGTGTTTTTGAAAGTTGACGATCTTTCTTGTGTGAGGTCACCATTGTATGGTGACGACACACACACACACATATATATATATATATATATATATATATATATATATATATATATATATATATATATATATATATCATTATCATATTGAATAGATTCGGTATACTGTTGACTGCATATTATATAATGATCGGATTCGATATGCTGTTGACTGCATATCGTATATATACTATGGATCATATTCAATACTTACTGCAGTCTATTGTTGATCGACTGCTGTCGATATACATTGCTATGAATATATTGGGGTTATGATAACTATCATGTGATAGTTATCGTAACACATATTAATGTGTTATGATAACTATCACACCATAGTTATACGTAACACCAACTAATGTGTTATACTAACAGTGCCGATAAGTATATTAAACTGTGCAAAACAATATGTGAAACAACGCCCATGAAACGACATGTCTATGTAAAGATATGCCCGTGCATGGCTTAAGCCACGTACGGTCATGTCTCTACATAGACATGACCATTGTATTATATATCTGTGTATTCGTCTATGCTGTGGAAACATATGTATAACAGTGTGAATATTACTACCACAGCATATACGAAATACAAATATATATATATATTAATATATATAGTTCAGAAAATACATACAAGAATATAATTGTGAATAACAAAGATAACTATATTAACTATATTGAATTCTCTCTATTAAAGATCCAATTCCTAACAATTTAGTGGACCATTCTCCTTGGGCACACACTTCTCATAGTTTGAACAAGGAATTTTGAGTGCAAAGGGTGGATAGAAATACTAAAGTGCATGCTTAGCATCGTTTTGACCAAGGCTTCAAGTGCTAATACTCTATAAGAGCTGTAAAATGCGTGTTCCCATTAGTTCAAATGCTAATGTTTTTTCAAATAGCAATGCAAAACTTGCACCCTGCAGATTTTGGAGGAATTTTGCATACATAGAAAATAACACTGCTCCTGCAAATATGGATTGTTCATTGTTTCTTGTTGTTTCAGATTTTTTAAGTGGAAGGATAAGAGTTTCATTTGTAGTTCTCCAAATGGGATTTGCATCTTAAAAGTTTGATAACTATCATTAAGTGTCTGCAGCATCATCTTTAATGTTGCAAAGGTTCTTATGCTTGTTGTTTGCCCGCTAGGGTAAACTTAGTATTGCACAGACATAGTACAGGAAATATAATAAATACAGAATATATCATAGAATAATAAATACTTTCATTAATCATTCCAGACTGGCAAGTACATTTACATCATAATGATTATACAAATAATCTCCCGTGTCCATCCTTCGAGAGGGTATATAAAGTACCCGAAGGGCCACGACCGAAATGTTGTGATGAAACTGTCTAACCTCTCGGTCACTAACGACCGAGGCTAACATAATACTTTATAAATATAATAACCGGTACATTCAAATATCCCGACAACATCATCCCCCCCCAAAAAAACAAGTCGTCTCCGATGACTTACAACAACAGGGAGATGAAATACACTATATAGAATAAGAAAATCACTAAAGAGAAGGGGCGGAGGGTGTCCGTAAAAAAGCTGAAGTGCCGCCCTCCCCATCAATGTTGCTTTGTAGTTCTTTTTCCATCACATCATATTCCTCCTGTGCCTACACCAAATTGGTCTCCAAAAAACTCGTTTCAGTTGTACCCTCTGCTAACACAATACTGTCTCCCTAACCAATTTGACCTTGATAGCCACCCGTGCCGCCTTCTTTGCGTCCAACTCCTGGGTACGCTGAGCCAAGTGTCGCTTTACTGCCTCGAACTGGGTGGTCAGCTCCTCCCGAGCTCTCTGTGCATCCACCAAGATAGCCTCACGTCTAGCCAACACCTACTCCTTTGAGTGCCTCAAAGCGTAGCACCCTTCTCGAAAGGCTTGCTCCAGTGCTCTCTCCACCTCTGACATGCATACACTCCATGCCTGCAGCAGCTCCGGGTCTCATCAACTGGTCACACTTCTCAAAGGTTGATAACTGACTAATTTCCTCCTGCCATTTTCGATGCCCCAACTCACAATTGTGGTGTGCCTCAAATAGACGATGGGGGTCTAGGGGGCATTGCCCCCAGTGGGGTCGAGGGGCAGCGCTCCCGCGGGGTCCATGGAACACACTATTTTTGTAATTTTCTTCCGATCCCACACTCTTTTCTGCTAGGCGCTTATGTTTTCTTCACTACCTGCGTATGTTCTTCCCTTCGGTACCATACGTTGTTCACTGTGAATTGTTTTTATTTGTCGTCGTTTTTTTTTTGAGAACCTACCCCTTTCCACTCTTTGCCGTCAATGTCGTCTCTTCCTTCTAATTGGCTTTGATGTATTATGCCATTTGTTATTCCTTCTGGCCGTACCGTACGGTGTTTTAATATCCCCCTTGATGTCGCACGGTGGTGCCTTATTCCCTGGGTCAATGCCCGTACAAGCTGCCACTCGTTCTCAATATTTCTCACCCATTTTTTTCACTGCCGTACGGAACGCATTGATCCCACGACACCTTTGGTATTATTCCTTCTTGCCGTACGGTCTTCATCATGTGCCGTATGGTCTTCCTTTCACTGTGTCAAGTTATATGCCGTACCACCTGCCTTGTTGTACGGTCTTCCTTATGCACGTGTGACAACTGACTTGCCGTATAGATCAATACGAGAATCCTTGTCTTGGCCGTACGGTAACTGGCCGCACGATGGAATCCCAGTCTTTGCCGTACGATGACCAAGACATACTGTCATTAAGTACCGTATGGTCACATCACCGTACAATGTTTTCCACCATACTGCGCACTTTTCCCGTTTTGTCGTACGATGTCCTCTATTTTTTTTTTTTTTTTGCCATGCAGCCGTACGGTATACTCTTTTTTTTTTTTTTTTTAATAAATTTTTTAATTTTTTTTTTCACCGTACGATCATGCATAGACGTACGGGTATTTTTTCAATTCACCATCTAGATGCTTCTCCTTTGGTCGCCCGTACAGACGACTCTCTGGTCGCCTGCTTGAGCGCTCGAGTCCCTTTCCATCCTCTCCTCTCAGGTGCTCCGTCCCTTCTCTCGGGTCCATCCTCTTCGGGTAAGGTTTCAATTTGGATTCGTTGATAGTGTCATGTATCCGCAGTTTGTCGAGAGTCCACAACTTGACAGCCCCGTCGTAGCTGACTTCTCGAAATTTTCCTGGCTTAATCTCATTGTGCAGCCGTCCCCTCAAGCTTTCCCTGTCGCTGAGTCTGTTTTTAATGGTGATCTAGAGCCTTGGAACCATAAATTCTACAGGGACCACGGTCTCTTTCCCGTACATAAGGAGAATAAAGATTTTGAAGGCTGCCATCTTGCACACTGTATTCCAATCGTGCATGATCTTAGGTGCCTCTTCCTTTCCTAGATTCATTGGTTTGATAGACGGCTCCTTATACTTCATGGGGTTTTGCTTATCAAATTTATGCATCGAGACTTCACTTACTTTCGCATCCCCTTCGTTGTATTCACCGTACTCGGACGGAGATGTTTCCGGCACCTCTTCAATACTTAGTACATTACATGTTGGTTGGAAGAGTTCGTAATCCTCTATTTGCCAGTGGAAGAGACCGTTCAGTGAATCTGCATCATCCTCTGCGTATTCTCCCAATCATAGCACGCCTTCACTATTTGGTTCCATTTCGTTCCTTCCTTCGTCTCGTGGGTCATTTTCCCCTTCGGATTTTGACCCTGAGGAAGAGGCAAGTTCCTCACCAACTGGGTCTGGAGATCAATGGTAAATTTCCTGCCTCCACTCTCCATCGAGAGTATATTCCGTTTCCAATTATGGTTTGCCTTTGCCGCCACTAGCCATCCTCTCCCCAGAATGGCATCATACCCCTTCCGCTTAAGTGGGATGACCACGAAGTCAAGTACAAATGGCTGTGCACCCACCGTAACTAGTTGTGCCATCAACGTCTTGAGGGGTTTAATCTCGTGCTGATCGGCACCTAACAGATTGAATGTTGGTGGCCACAGGGTAGGCTTCCCTAATTTTTTCCATGTGTCCTCTGGTAGGACGTTTACTCCGGAACTGCCATCTATTATGGTGTCCGTTAGAATAGTGCTGAGAATGCCCATCTCCACCACGGCCGGGTGTCTGCCATTATTGACGGCTAGCAGCATTGGATCTGTTGCGGAGCCTCCGGGTATGGAAGTGTCCATGTGCTTCATGTTGGTTTGGCCGACCTTTGTGCCTAGTAGGACTGTCCCCAAATGTGGCATGGTGTGTAGGAGGTCCTGGAGTTTCACAGGTACCTCCAGTTGGAGCATTTGTCATACAATGTTCCGTTCCGTGTTTGTGCTGTAGAGTCCTGCTTCCAGCATCCTCTGTTTCTCCGTACGGGGGTACCTGGATTCCTTCGCTTGCCCTCGGGTAAGAGCCAATACCGCTTCTTTTATCCCTGCGTTTCCTTCAATATCCAACAGGTTGGTCCCTATGCCAGACTTAGGACAATTGGCATCTTCATGGTCACCAGGGCTGCACCATCGACACAGCTGCTAAGGGGCATCATTATTATTACACTCGCTTGTGTAATGACCCCATTGGTTGCATGCCCTACATTGGATCATTGGGCGTCCCTTCGCATCATATTGGACCCTGTTACGGGTGGAATTATTATTGTTCCCTCGTCCGCCTCATTGGTTGCCTTGGTAACCCCCTGAAGATGCATTATTGTTTGGTTTTGTCGTTCCTGATGTGGATGGCTGCTCTTGTGTAAAGAGCACTTGCTGGTGTCGTGTCTTCATGTTATATGGTCATTCCTTTGTGGAATGTCCCATAATCTGGCAGATGTCACAGAATGCCTTTTTGGGACAGGCACCCTTCGTGTGGCCACTTTCTTTACACTCCGTGCACTAGAGTTCGTCATCCTTACTCGTATTCCCCTTCATTAACTTAAAGTCTTTTAGCATTCTCTCCATGTCTTTCTTGAGTGTCATGACTTTCTTTTTCGGCTGGTCGTCATTGCTGCTATCTTCTTCGGAAGTGTCATCGTCTGATGACGAGGATTTGTTCTTCTTTTTTGACGTTTTGTTCTCACTTTCCAAGTCCATGGTCCGGTTATATACATTGTCTTAGGATGTCGGAGGTACTATTTTCATCTTCCGTCGTAACTTGGAGTTCAAGCCCTCAACAAACCATCTCTTCTTTAAGCCATCTGCTGGTTGGCTTTCCGTCTTCCCGACTACCTCCTTTAGTCGGCGGCCATAAGCTCGTACGGTTTCCTTCTTACCTTGTTTCGTTCTGTAGATTTTCGAGACTCTCGTTTTCATCCCTGAGGAGCCGGAACTCCTCGAATCCCTTCTTTAGTTCGTCCCACGTGGTTATCTTGGTTTTATCCAAGTTTGAGTACCAATCAATGGCAACTCCTCTCAGTGTGGCGGGGAATTGCTTCATCCATTCGTCCTGATCGGTAACCCCGTTGGCTGACTAGATGGTTTCGCACATACGGCAATGTCGTGCTGGATTGTCCTTTCTGTCATCATGAAATTTGGGCAATTTCTCTTTGTGTGTCGCCATGGTTACTTTTCTATGTGCCGATTGTGTTTGTAGCATCGGTTGTGTTACAGGCTGGGATGGTATTGCCAGCGTTGGTCCTCTAGAATTTTTCGGTACCGTACCGCTTGATGTCTCCGAACTACTGGAACTGTTCAAGCCTAGTGGGCTACTGTGATCCCCGTGCCCTTCTGTCACTTCGACACTCTCGGCAGCAACGGTTTCCTGAGCCTCCCTCCGTGCGGCTTCCTATTCTTCCTTCCTTCGGGCTTCTCTTGCTTCCGTCCGTGGGGTTAAGGTTAAGGACCCGAACAAGCTCCTTGTTTCCTCCAGACGGTCCTCGTCACTTCTTTCGGCCTCTCGGTTAGATTCCTCCAGACGCTCACCTTCACTTACTCCCTTCAGTAGTCCTTCGGCGCGTCTTCTGAATCTCTCCCTTCGCTCGGCTTGCTGCTGTGCGAGTATGGCTTGTCTGGCAGCTTGTTCCTCCTCGAGTTCCTTCTTTAAATTTCTATTTTTATTCAATTGATTAGGCATAAAGTCTATGCAATGATTCCGTTCTCATTCGTCCTCACATTGATATTCTCCTCCAATGGTATTCCCATCCGTCTACTCATTCCGTCACTTGCCAGATTGGTTTGGCAACGGCGCCAGATGTTTGCCCGCTGGGGTAAACTTAGCATTGCACAGACATAGTACAAGAAATATAATAAACATAGAATATATCATAGAATAATAAATACTTTCATTAATCATTCCAAACTGGCAAGTACATTTACATCATAATGATTATACAAATAATATCTCCCATGTCCATCCTCCGAGAGGGTATATAAAGTACCCGAAGGGCCACGACCGAAATGTCGTGACGGAACTGTCTAACCTCTCGGTCACTAATGACCGAGGCTAACATAATACTTTATTAATATAATAACCGGTACATTCAAATATCCTAACAACACTTGTTTGAACTCAATAGGAGTTCTGTATTGATTTCCAGCAGGCTTGTAGCGTTTAAAAATAAAAACAATAGAGAGCAGTGTTTCAATATCAGCAATCTTCATCTACAGCAGCAGCTCAGTCATATGCAAAATGTTAAGCCAAAGTTATAGCAGATTTCAGTTGTATTGTGTGATCTGAAAATACTTTCTTTGACTGGCATATTTTCAATACATTTCTGCTCACCTTATCTGATAGGTCAACCTTTTTCATGACCTAGGGTTTCAGAATCAAGTGTTTGAAATCCAGCACCTAGGATTTTATACTTTTAGCCGTTTGGGAATTATGAAGGCTTGGTCCATATTGGAATATGAGAATTCCAAGGTCAAGGACATAGAGATAAGATGTGTGAATGTGCAAGAGGTTGATTTGGAGGATAGAATCAAAATTGGTAACAAGGTTGCTAAAAGGTTGCGATATTGTGGGCCCATCAAAGCCACTTCTTTTTCTATATCTGCTCAAAATTTAGAATTCATGAGCACCTGGCAAAGCACTATGACCATGACAAGAGGAAGATTCCTACTGTAAGCGGTTAATTTCTTGGAAAACTTGATGTTGATTCCACTACAATTGTTTTCACTTTTATGCTGTATCAAGAAACACAAGTTGGAAACATTGAGTAATGTGAAGGAATATGGAATCAAGACCTTTAGCAATTGCCTTAAACAACTTGTTAACCATTGGTTGATGAAAGCAATGAAGATGAAATGAGTGACAAAAATGATAAAAAGGATGAGTTCTTTATGGTTACATTGCTAAATGGTATAGCATGCCAAGAAGAGGCAAAAATGTTCAAACCTTGGATCTTGGATGTTTTTTAATTTTGGGTTCAATTTGTGAGGGGAAGATACACTTTGATTGGGGAGCTTTGATCAATGATATTATGATACCATACAAAAATAATTGTTAGAATTTGAACAAACTCAAGAGTTTGACATGGTTTGTCCTATTTGGTCTATGTTGTGGCCAAAGGAAGCTCCTTTTTTGGATTGACTAGGATTGTAGTATTGTACACAAGTGTATATAGATGTTTGCCACAGTTGGAATATATTTTGTGGCCAAAGCAAGCTCCTTTTTTGGATTGACTAGGATTGTAGTATTTCACACAAGTGTATATAGATGTTTGCCACAGTTGGAATATATTTAGTCACTCAAACACTACTGTAGGGTTAATGATGCATAGAGTGGAGCTTGGATGATGAGATACCTATTAGAATCTCAAAGCAAGTTAGCACAACACTCTCAAAGTGGATGGATTGGTTCATTTGATTTCCTAGCTTTTCCTGTATTAGAGTTTGTATTTTTTTCATACCCTGACATGGTTTGTGAGTATCCCACAAATGAAGTGGTGATGATGGAATTTGACTGAGTGGGCCAATTTTCCAATTTAGATTGGTATCTATAAATGTAAACTAGCTGTAGATTCTAAGTACCTTAGCAGTGAAATAACTAAATTTAATTGAAGGTTCTCTTTGAAAAGTTTTAATGTCCCAGCGGCCCTAATTGATCATAAGACACCCTCTCTCGTTATCCTCTCACCGCGTATGGCTAAGAACTCAGGGTATGGGGATTATATCTTGCTTGTACTGCTAATTCCAAGCATCGTACGACAATCTCCCAAGTCATGTGGTGCTTGTCTCTTGTTCCCACCGTACTACCTGCCTGCTTCGTACAGTCAACCATGTACGGTGACACCGTATGGTTGAACTGCCACCTCTCATGTATGGTACTAGGCCCCACCTAACGAAACTTTCACATTGCCTCACCTTTCCGTACAGTAAGGATTATCTCTGTACGATCACAATAATGACCCCTTTGTATGGTCCTACAGAGATGTCTGCCCGTACAGTTAGTTCCCGAGCCTTCAAAATGTATCATAGACAAAGGACTTATGCTCCGGAATGCAGTATTTTAATAAATTATGTAGCTGTGAATAAATGCAACCACATAGAGAAAGGAAATAATCGCTGATAATAAGTACTGAAATTACCACACGATAGATCTAGGATTACAAAGATTGGAAACCATAGGCAGAATAGGGTGAGGAGTTACTCCCACTAAGACTGCAAATATAGAATAGGGAGGTTATTCCACCTCCTAAACTGCAAACGTGCTGAACTCCAATTGGAATTCACAAATACAAAAGTTCACAAATACAAAGAAAACATTAAATTCACCATGCCTACAACTATGCCAAACTCGGCCTTATAAATGGACTTTGGGAAGTTTTTCAAAGGGTTACAAATGGGTCGACACCAAATAATTTATAACTAATTGATAAAAAGGGCCTGAAAGGTATTATTATTAAGTTTTGGGGCCATACAAACAATTAATTTTTAATTGAACTATTTAATTATTTCGGGGACATTACAGTCCTACGACCTAAGAATTGCTTGCCCTCAAGCAAGTTTAGACTCAAATGCTCCAAGATTTGTTCGCTTTCCCATGTGGCATCTTCCATTGACAGGTCCTTCCATTGAACTAGGTACTCCTTGATGGTGCACGACCTTAGCTTTCTTGCTCGGACATCGATGATCTCTACGGGCTCCAAAATAAGTTTTCCTTCTTTGTCAATGAGTGGGAGTTCTTTAGACACCGTGACACATTGACCTACTTGCCTTCTTAAGGCATGAAACATGAAAAATGTTGTGAATCCAACTTCCTTCAGGAAGTCCCAACTTGTTGGCAACTTCACCCACCCTCCGAATCACTCTGTAGGTTCCATAGAAGCGTGGCTTCAATTTTTAGACATTGCTTTTCTTCAAGGAGGATTGTTTGTACGACTGTAGCCGGAGGTAAACCAAATCTCCTACCTCAAAGCTCTGCTCTACCCTGTGTCGATCAACATTCATCTTCTGCTAATTCTGAGCTCTTTGGAGGTTGTCCTTGAGAGACCTCAGGATATCCAAACTTTCTTGCAACTAGTCCTTGGCCCTTGGTGCATGTGTAATGTTCCCATTTTCATGAGCATTGGAGTTGGAGGTATTAGCCTATTATTGTGTCCCTCATAGGCTAATTATTGTGGATAGAGGGTCTTCTGAGGTAGAGGCTTGGTTAATGGAGGTTCTTATCTTCTCCAGAATTCAATATGTTCTAATTTGGTCTTCGTTTGGCTCAAATTGGACTTCGTTTGGGCTCAATTTCATATACTTATTATTTATAGTAAGTCTGAGGTTGATAGAGATGGACCCTTACAATTTTTTGTAAGGCAATTGGATGCCCAGTGGAAACATTGGTTGACCTCCAGGTTCAAACGGAATAGAGAGACAATGAGTATTTGATGAGATATTAAAATTATAAAGGCATTAATGGTTATTTATTAATGGTTATATTATAAAGTTATGTTATTAGTTAACTTTATAAAGTTTAAAAGTGCCAAGGACATTATTAATGTGCATTAAATATATCATTAAACCAAGGAGGATATAATTTTATATTATAAAATCATTTGTGCATTAAAAGACAAATGTATATAAGTCATTAATGTGACTTGTTGGAGAAGCCTCAAGAAATCAAATCTCATGAAAGAATTATAAAAAGGCCAAAGTGAAAATGGATTGGTTATGCTATTGACAATTGCTTTTGATAATTTGTGAAGCGAAGATTGGAGACAAGGGTTTCAGATTTCAAGCTTGAAGAATTGTGAATTCTTCTAAGTTACTCACCATGGTGAATTGGTGAAACACCCAACGAATTATGCCAGACTTTGGCTTAATCCTGAGGCCAAGACTGAATTTATTGTTGCAAAATTAAGGGTTTGAATGCTTCATTGTTTTCCAGAACAGTTTGCAAAGGTTGAAGAATTTCTTTATTGCAGATCGCAGCCATTGTATGGACTGTGTTTGGTATTTTCAGATAGCTTCAGGCCATGTAGAGGCAACAACATTCATTTAGAGGGCAGCATTAGGGAGCATAGAGGCCCGTTTTGACCTGGAAGTGTTTCCATTCCATGATTACTTGTGTTGGCAGAAGGATATATTCAATTTTTGAGAGATGCTATCCATATGTGGGCTCCATTATACTAGAGTTATCATTCCAGGTATTGCTGTAGGTGATCATTTATTTCAGATTGTGGCATTGTTTGGAAATTTATTGAAAGCCAAGAGCCTTGGCTAAATTCATATCAATATTGTCCTAGAATTTGCAAGCAATAAGGAGTATTTAATTGCATGCCATATGTTTGGTGTAATGTCATATCTTAATTGTTCATAATTAGCATAATAGCTCTCATGCCAAGTGTTTGTGAAAAGGTCTATTGATTGTAGATGCACATTTTACATGTAGAAATCATATGTATGCATTCAAATGGTCACAAAGGATTGTATTTGTGTTTCAGTTTTTTGCCTAGATTTCTTAATAATGATTTGCTAGCATTTAAACTTTATTTGAAACCATTTCAAGCAAGCAAATACAATCTGAAAGTAAAAGACAGCGAGATAGAGGTTTCATACAAAGTGTTTGACGAAATGTCAAACATCCAAAATTGAACGAAATCCAGTGTTTGATAGAGTTAGAACTTGCAGGGGTTCTTATAGTGGTATCAAAGTGGTTTCCTGCCATCTTGTTGGGGGTGGAAATCATTGAGCTCACACATTTGATTTTGAGTGAGTAGCAGTCTAGCAGTTGTTTCAGTTATGGAAAAATCCAAGAAAATAATTAAACAGGGAAACCAGTTGAATAGCATGATTATATCTAGGAAGCAGTCAAATGCCATAACGAAAAACTTAGTGAAGATTGCAAAATCAAGAAGGATAGATGAATTGTTTTCAAACCTGACAACCATAGACAGTTTGGCACGGTATATGACATCTATTTTTAAGGGGTCTACATCAAAAAACAAAAAGGAAGAGAAACAAGAGGTCTCTATAGGTGGGACATCTAGAAATCTTCATAATGAACTTTCAGCAACTAGTGATTGGCATGTAGCTGATCCCCTGGAGATTAAAAATCAGACTTTCATTAAGGGAGATGTTGGGTACAAAATACTTTATGATGACTTCCAAATTGGGGAGGAGCTGGTGATGTTCAAAGATAAACTAGTTGCATTCAATCATCGACATGAAGATAAAGTTTCTTGTGATGTTATTCATACTGATGAAACTCTAATGGAGGCCCAAGATCAAAATGTGAGTTTTGAGCAGAATGTTGGTACTTTCAGCGATCTAGAAGTTGTTATTAGTCATGATAATAATTCTGATCCTCATGACATCAGTTCCTTGTTTGAGCATAATGATGATGTCAATGATAGGGCTAGTGCAAAATATGTAGTGGGTGCCTCCTTGAGTGTTGACTCGCAAGATGGGAGTGTCATTTTGAGGATTGCATGGAAAATACGAGCACTAATAATTCTGATTTCTATGACAGCAGTGAGTTATGCTTGTATCTGTATGAGATAAAAGAGGTTTTATAGGTGGATGATGTTGGTACTCATGATTTGGGTACTATTGATGTTATTTATGAGGATGACTCATGCTTCAACGAGTCTGATTTTTTATATCAGACTTTAGAAAATGATTTAGAGAATTCTTTGGTTGGTGATAGGTCTCAGGATCACGACTTGTAGGGCCTTACAGTTACCTAGGAAGTGGGAGTGTGCGAGGAGACTATTGTAGCAACAACTTTCACTCTATCAGATGAGTCACTTGTTGAGGTGCTTAGCAGTAGTACCTCGGTTTGTGATGTGTGCAAAGATGATAACACACATGATGTTATTTGTCATGAGGTGAGCTATGTAGATACAACCTCATATCATAGTGCAGATTGTGGGTCAGAGAGCTTGCATGGGAGTCATGAATTTTAGAGACATCATTTGATTGGACAATTGAAGGTGAGTGATAGTCAAATTGCTACAGCTATTGAGCAGTATGATGCTTCCTGTTAGATGTTAGCTAGCCATATGTGGTTGGGGTACTCCTATGTTGAACGAGCACAGTAATAGTGGCCTTTCCCTTGTAGAGATCCATTCACTAAGAGAAGCTGTCAGGATAATGAAACATAATTACTTGCAGTTATTAGTTGACATGGACTACCTTGCTGAGTGGGATGACTGCTCTAAAGCCTTCACTAGATGCATTGCACTCCATAATGAAGGGACGAGAGAAGTTTGGTAGTGCCAATACCAGACATGTACTCATGACTTCCTTCAATTTGTCGAAGGTTTGTTGTGAGTGCTCATCCCAATGGAAAACTTCCCTCTTCATTAGATCTGTCAAAGGTGCTCCAAGCTATGAAAATCTTTTTACAAACCTTTTGTAATAATTGCATAGTCCGAAGAATCCACGCAGCTCTAAGAGTGTCCTGGGTGGTGGCTAGTCACGAATTGCCTAAATCTTCTTCAGGAATTGCCTAAATCTTCTTTTGGTGCACCTAAACCCCTCGGGGACTAATGATGTGCCCCAAGTACAAGATCTCGGTCATCCCAAACTCACATTTGGACCTCTTTGCAAACAATGAGTGGGACTCCACGAGTCCTAATACTTCGTCCAAATGTCTTAGATTTTCCTCCCACGTCTTGCTATAAATGAGTATGTTGTCGAAGAACACCAGTAAAAACTTGTACAACTGCTTGTTGAAGATGTGGTTCATGTAGGACTGGAAAGTGGCCGGAGCTTTGGTCAACCCAAACAACATCATCAAGAACTCGTAGTGCCCTTAGTGGCAACAAAAGGTTGTCTTCTCGACATCTTGCTCCCTAACGCAGATTTGGTGGTAGCCAGAGCGAAGGTCAATTTTTGAAAAGTAGACTACTCCATGTAGTTCGTCCAACAACTCATCGATCTTGGGAATGGGGTATCTATTCTTGATAGTCTTCTTGTTCAACGCACGGTAGTCGACACACATCTTGAGGGACCCGTCCTTTACTTGTATTGCCGAGGATGCAAAGGGACTAGAGCTGGGCCTGATCCATCCTTTGTCAAGGAGTTCCTGGATTGTCTTCTCTATCTCTTATTTGAACTTCTTAGGATGGCGATAGGGCGTGGTAATAACAAGCTTGACTCCTTAAACTCGATTTTGTGCTCAAAGCCTTGATGCAGAGGTTTACCAGGTGGAATATCAACAAGGACCAAACTGTTCTTATCCAACATCGCTTGAAGCTCGTCATCTTGATAGTAAGTTTGTTGTCCACTCAAAGGTCCCGTCGAGACCAAGCAGTGTGCCGCCTAGACGACATCATTATGTCTAAAAATCACTTCCATTCGTTTGGCCGAAACCTATTGACATATTTAAGTTGTCATTGGTTAAGTTAGAGGCAAACATCAATCCCACCGAAGCAGCGGTAGACTAATCTAACACTGGTACTCATTAGTATGCACCGGTAGACCAAACAGAGTATTTCCAACCGGTCTTATAAGACATATAGGGAATGTATGACCAACTGGGTATAAGTTCAATACCGGTTGACTGTATGATAATCCAAACCGGATTATGCGGAGCATTCATAGTTGAAATTGAAGTTAGCTTTTTAACTGGAGTTAGCTTTATTTCTACGCGGATGTTTCAAGGTCATGGTATACACAATTGTTGTTGAATGTTGAGAGCGTACAGAGCAGAGGAAGGAGAATCTTTTGAGAAGTGAAAGACAAAGAAGGGTTCAACAACCAAGCAGAGCAAAAGGATAACAAGTATGATCTGATCAGACAAAAGGTGTCATAATAGATCATTGCTTTGAATTGTAAGAGTAGATTCAAATCCCTCAATCAGGGTGAACCCTAATAGGTTCTTGTATAAATCCCTTCACCGGGTGACATCTTAATTGGTGTTGAAAGTCCTTTCACAAGTCGACTCTTAACAGGGTCAAGATCTTAACAGGTCTTCTACCAAATCCCTTTACCGGGTAGCACTTTTACAAGTGCTTTGTAAGCTTTTAACAGGGCATCTTTATTACTGCAGTAATAAAGTTGTGGGTTTTGTCACACCATGGTTTTCTCCTTCTAACCGAGGGTTTCCACGTATATATGCTGTGTTGACCTGTGTATTTCTATTTTTGTTTATGAGTGATTGATTATATTCTGTTAATTCTGCAATAATATATATATAAGGTTTAATTGGAATAGAAATTGTATTTACTGATTCACCCCCGCCTCTCAGTAACCGGTTAGGATTAACAAAACCTCCCTTGTGCCACCATTCAACATTCCTATTAGAACCACCATCTTACCATCCACGTGCAATGAGAATTCAATCCTCTTGAAGCTCTGTGTGTACTGGTTAAGGGTCTCCATCCATTGAATGCCCAATAAGATATTCGTATCATCTAGATCTACCACAAAGAAATCATCTGTCACTGTGTAGTTTCCCAATATGACGAGATTTCCTCCCACCACCTTGACTTTGAACCCTTCATGTTCTTCCGTATGCAATCCCCTCGGGGTGACGAGTTATGAGTTGATGAAGTTGAGCGTGGCCCCACTGTTGAGCATGACTATAACTCGCTTCCCTTGGAGTGTACCACGTACTCGAAGGACACTGCACCTTGGGGTGCTAGCTAGTGCTGCAATGACACCTCCCCTCCATACCAATGTAGCAATTTTCTCTGCCCAATTTATTGCTTCTGTGGATTCCTCTTTTGATCACTCAAAATCTTCATTCTCCTCCTCACCATCGTACATCATCTCAATGTAGTGGATCTTTCCGTTTCCTAAGCATCAGTGCCCTGGTTCCCACGGCTCCTTGCAGGTGTAGCAGAGTTTTCTCCTCCTAAGCTCTTGCCCTGTGGCCTCATCCAATGATGGCTTCTTCAGATAGGGTTTGTTGTCTTTCTCCTTTAGGGCGAGGGGTGGTTTGGCATACGAGTAATTCTTGGAAGAAGAGATGTGGCGATGTCACGCGCCTTCTTAATTGCTTTAGTGAGCGTGTTGGTGTAGTTCTCCTCCCGAGCTCTTTCCCTGTGGCCTCATCCAATGATGGCTTCTTTGAATAGGGTTTGTTGTCTTTCTCCTTTGGGGCGAGGGGTGGTTTGGCATGCGAGTAATTCCTAGAAGAAGAAGATGTGGCGATGTCATGCACCTCCTTAATTGCTTCAGTGAGTGTGTTGGTGTTGAACTCTTTAACCCAACCCTTCAGGGGCTCCATTAGCTCATCCATGAACAACACAACCAGTCTCCTCTCCGAGATGTTTATTACCAAGACGAACAAGTCTCTAGAATTCTATAATGTAACTGCCCACTGGTTTGGATTGCTTTAGTTGAGCCAACTCCTTGAAGTTGAGCTCTCGATCCTTTCCTTCAAAGCTATCTATAATCCTTTATGTGAATTCGGCATATAAAGTTACGTGATCGTGGTTGAGGGTGTGTAATGTCCCCAATTTTAATAAATTATTTTAATTAATTAATGGTCCCAGAATTTAAATAATATTATAAATGGACCTTTCATTAATTAATAAAAGGGGCCCATTTTTATTTTATTGTCTGTAGGTGTTTGCTATGTCAACACTTTTTTGTAAACCCTCGGGAGTTTCTCCGAAGGGGTATTTATGACTGGCATGTAGGTAGTTGTTAATATGCGAATTGGATATTTTATTTATATATGCGAACTTCCAGTTGGAGCTCAGTGTTCTACCATTTCAGAGGTGAAAGATCCTCCCTACTTGGCATCAACAGTTTCGGTAGGAGTAACTCCTCACCCTATTCTGCTCTGTGCTTGGTCCGAGATTGTTGCACTGAAGCTTTATTTGTTATAATCTAAAGTGCTATCAATATTGAATGCGATTTGTCTCTTGCATGTGCAAATCTTCATTGTTTCTGAATATTGTTCTTTCCTATTATTGGCGATCCAACTTGTCGTTGCAAATTCCTAATTCCAAAGATTACGCTAGGCGACTAAGTGTCTGAAGGGAGAGGATTCCTTACGGTCATACGACAGAAAGACTTGGTCCTGCAGTGAGAACAACTTGGTCCTACAGTAATGACAATTTGGTCATACGACAGGAAGACTATGGTCCTACGGTACTATGGTCTGACGGTCCTATGTGATCCTACGGTCCTACATGGTCCTACGATTTGACGGTCCTACGTGGTCTGACAGTCCTACAGTGCTATAGTCTGACAGTCCTATGGTGCTACAGTCCTACGGTGAGAGAGATCAAGGAAGCTGTATGACAACAGTACATCTTAGTGGTGTCTGTAAAGAGCCTTTGTAGCTCTTATATTTGCAATGATAAATTCTCGAAGAAATAACTATTTATATTTTTCCAGTCTTATCAAATTAACAAAATTCACTTGCTTCACAAATATCTTAATGCATAACTCACGTCAAATCATAGTATCAGATCCACGCCATATTTAAAACAATTGCTGCATTTCATATCTTTTATTCAATATAAATGGAAATGGAATTTATTGGCACCTGTATGTTTAAGGAATTATCGAAACCCCATTGCTGTAGCCTTCACGTGAGTAATGTCAAGGCGTCTGCAGTTGTGGGAGCTGCTAGCAGCTTCCACTTGTTATTGAATGTATTTCCCTGCCGAATAACACCAAACTCTAATCCCTTACGCCAAGTCTAAAACGACTGGCTATGACTATTGTACGACACTGGTACAACACAGTACGGCTCAAAATTTGGGACTGCAATCCTTGCTTCTTCAATCTGCTGGCATTCTATGCATCATTTGATGGCATATGATATCCATCTCACAATGCTCATCTTGAAGGAAAGTTCGTTTCCTCAAGTTTCTTCAAACCCTTGCTTTCACAATTTCGAAAGTTCTCAGAATTCACAATTTTCAATAATAATAACATAATGAGGAAAAACGCAAGGCTGGGCTTTTTAAACAATAAATGAAATCTTCCTCTTCACACCACCATTCAGCTTGACACTTACACCTTTCACTTAAGTGAAAACAATCGTCAAGTATACACTTTCAAATTAGAACACTTAAAGTAACATATTGAAATAAGCCAAGCTTTATCTCATCAAATATAAAGAAAGTGATAATTGACCATTCCTGGAAGAGCTCCAACGTAGAATGAAGACCAAAATCAATGCCCAACTACCTTTCCCGAAATAGAAACTGGGTATAACTGACTTACTAAAAATAGTATGTCAAACTCAGAGATCCCCTAATCAAAACGTCAGCTCAGAGGGACCGCATTAATGAACTGACAATAGCAAGCCCAGGTACTTGCTAAATTGGGGACATTATAGTCCTTCCTCCCCAAGATTGCTTGTCCTCAAGCAATCGCAAACCAAGATGCTGTAAAAACTCCTCTGACTCCTAAGTAGCATCCTCAACCGGTAGACCAAGCCATTTAACCAAAAACTCACGAATAACTCGTCTGCGCAGATGTCTCTCCCTACTATCCAAAATGGCCTCAAGAACCAACTCTAACTTCCCCTCATCATCTAATGGTGGCAAAATAGATGAAGGAATAACATGTTTGCCCAAAGCTTTCTTTAGACGAGATAGATGAAAAACATTGTGCACGTTACTATCAGATGGCAAATCCAGCTCATATGCAACCTCTCCAACCCGCCGAACCACACAAAAGGGACCATAATACCAGGGTTTAAGCTTTTTAGCCCCGCTCCTCCGAATGGAAGACTGCCTATACGGCTGCAACATCAAATACACCATGTCCCCAACCTGATTAGCATACTGCTTCTGTTGATTCTGTGCTTGCTGTATATTATCCCGCAAGTTGCCTAAAACATCCTGACTGTCCTGTAACAAGCCACCTGCACCAGGTACTCTGCTATCACTAAGCATCAAATCAAAGAAACTGGGAGGATCATATCCATGGAAAGCTCGAAACGGAGTCATACCGATGGACATATGAGGAGTCGAATTGTAACAATACTCACATAAATAAACCCACTTCACCCAAGCCCTCTGCTGAGCGGAAACATAGTTACGAAGATAGCCCTCCACCCATTTATTAACTATCTCAGTCTGACCGTCAGTTTGCGGGTGATAGCTAGTGCTAGGAGTTAGTTTTGTACCACATAACCTGAACAACTCCTGCCAAAAGTGACTCATGAAACGACTATCCCGGTCACTCACAATGCTTTGCGGTAACCCATGTAACTGAAAAATCTCCCTGAAGAACAATTCTGCCACCTGTACCACTGAAAAGGTAGTAGCAATGGGAAAGAAGTGAGCAAATTTAGCCAAACAATCCACTACTACATAAATGCAGTCTCTACCTTGGACCTTAGGCAGGCCCACAATAAAATCCATGGAAATGCATTCCCATTTCTGATCAGGAATAGGTAGTGGCTGTAATAATCCTGCTAGATATGTATGTTCCTGCTTGTTCTGCTGACAAACAGAACATTCTCTAACATAATTTTGAACATCATGCTTGAGACCCCTCCATGTGAAACGTGCACGGACCTTCCTGTAAGTTTTATAGAAACCCGGATGTCCAGCTATAGGAGAATCATGGAAAGCCCTCAGCACCAACTATATAACACTCGAACCAGCCACCAACCAAACCCTCCCTTTGTAAATGATCAACTCATTCACAAGAGCATACCTGTCATCTTGGATAGTCCCATCTAGAAAGTCAATGGCCCACCGATCCTTCGCATACTCCACGACTATCAAATGTTTCCAGTCCTTAGTAACCTCTGGCAAGGCACACAGGTGTGGTCTCCTAGATAAAGCATCAACAACAACGTTCTTTGTCCCCTTGATATAAGTGATATCAAAATCATAAGACTGAAGCTTGCTGACCCATTTTTGTTGTCGCTCATTCAGATCACGCTGCCCCACAGAAAATATTTCAAACTATCATGATCAGTTTTAATGCAAAATTTGTTGCCAACTAGATATTATTTGAATTTAGCCAAAGCATGCATGATGGCTAACATCTCCTTATCATAAACACTGAAAGACTTCTCAAGACCTCTGAGCTTCCTGCTCTCATACACAATAGGATGACGATCCTGTGAAAGAACGACACCAATGCCCTCACCAGATGCATCACAATG
This sequence comes from Chamaecyparis obtusa, assembly GCA_027943335.1. Classification (NCBI taxonomy): domain Eukaryota; kingdom Viridiplantae; phylum Streptophyta; class Pinopsida; order Cupressales; family Cupressaceae; genus Chamaecyparis; species Chamaecyparis obtusa. Next base: position 1,028,671 of record BSBK01001337.1, on the reverse strand, counting down.
CAAATCAAAAGGTCTAGAGAAATCAGGCATAGCCAACACTGGACGAGAAGTCATACTCAATTTGAACTTCTCAAAACATTCCTGTGCCTGAGTAGTCCACTGGAAAGCACCCTTATGAGTCAAATCAGTAAGGGGAGCGGCATGTCGGGAAAAACCTGCAACAAATCTGCAATAGAAGGCACACAGACCAATAAACCCTCTAAGCTGAGTCAGACTCTCTGGAACTGGCCAATCCATAATAGCACAAACCTTATCCGGATCCATACGAACTCCCTCTGCACTAATAATGTGTCCCAGGTACAGTAACTCAGACATGCCCAATGCACACTTAGACTCAGCAAATAAGGAAGCCTCAGCCAAGATACCCAACACAGTGTCCAAATGCATCAGGTGCTCCTCCCATGTCCTGCTGTAAACCAAGATATCATAAAAAAAAACTAATACAAACTTCCTCAATTGCCTGTGGAAGACCATATTCATGGTGGACTGGAATGTTGCCGGAGCGTTGGTCAACCCAAAAGGCATGACCAAAAACTCAAAGTGACCATAATGACATCTGAAGGCTGTCTTCTCTATGTCCTCCTCCCGAACCCGAATCTGATGGTATCCAAATCTCAAATCTATAGAAAAGAAAGCAGCTTGGTGCAACTCATCAATCAGCTCATCAATGCGAGGAATAGGATACTTGTTCTTGATGGTTTTCCGATTCAGCATTCTATAATCAATAAACATCCTCATAGTGCCATCCTTCTTCACCAAAACTATCGATGAAGCAAAAGGGGACTTACTCAGCCTGATGTGATCCATAGAGAGCAGCTCCTCAATAGTCTTTTCGATCTCATCTTTCAGCCGTTTGGGATGCCGGTAGGGAGTGATCATAATGGTTTTAGTACCCTCTTCTAGCTCAATAATATGCTCTATGCCTCTGTCAGGTGGTCTGCCATGTGGTAAATCATTGAACACTTTGGAGTGTTTAACCCGAAGTTCCTGTATATCAAGGTGGTAGACTGTCTTCTCAGCCTCTGCAGACGTGAGTGACATCCCGCACTCTGCTGCCCAATCCACTGCATCATGATTAATAAGTCGCTGCATACGTTTGAAAGAAAGTCTTCAAATTCTCTTCCTTGATGGCTTTCAAAATGTGTTTCTTTCCATCCACTTCAAAACTCATTTCATGTTCTTAAGGCTGAGGTAAAACGCCTCAATGGAATGCAACCAATTCATGCCTAGAACCAATTCTGTCCCACCCATATCAACCACATAAAAATCAGATTTGAAGTCATAATTGTTTAGTCTGAGGGGCAGATTCGAAATCATTTGGTCACATTTAAGAGTGTAACCATCAGCAACCTTGACACTAATTCCCTCAAACTCTTCAGTCAACAACCCTCTCCTGGATACTAACTCTGAATCAATAAAATTATGTGTTGCCCCTGTATCCAATAATGCAATGACACGCTGTCCCGCCAAGAGCCCACGTAATCTGAAAGACCCTTCCTTCTGCATGCTAGAAAGATAAACCACCTTAAGCTTAAGATCTTCACCATCTTTCCTTTCTGTAGTCATCCCTTCTTCCGTGTCAACCTGCTGTTCTGAAAAATCAGTCATATGCTCATCATCATAAAACCATTCCATAAGTCTTTTCTCCCCTTAGGCCTCAAAGGACACTCATGTTTCTCATCATAGGGACCCCTGCAATAAAAACATAACCTCTTCCTTCTCAAATCATTAAGGGTTTCCTGATCAAGTGGTCCTGTCATAGGACACTTAGAATCTGATCCATCTTCTTTCTTTGGGGCAGAATTATTGTTCTGTGAAGAACTAGATGGTCTGGAAGGAAAACGAGTGCGTGGAGCTGAAAATTCTAAGTCCCGAGCTTTTTTCATGGCTGCCTGCAAAGAAGGGGGATCAAAGGACTTAACCCATCATCTGAGAGGTTCTACTAATCCTTCTGTAAACAACATCACCCGTCTTCTCTCTGAAATATCATAAACCATCACTGAGACTCTTTGAAACTCATTAATGAAAGTCTCCAAATTACTAGTTTGTTTGAGTTGAGCCAAATCACAAAAATATGATTCCGGATTTTTCCTGTCAAATCTCTCAACCAGATTATGCACAAACTCCTGATAAGTTCTTACCTGATCATGCTGTAATGACACAAGACCATGATACCACCAATCATGAGCAGCTCCGTCTAAGTGCAGAACAACAAATCGAACAATGTCCTCTTCAGACATAGGACGTAAAGCAAGATAAGTATCCAACTTATGAATCCAGGCCCTGGCTGTCATCTTTCCACTACCATCAAAATGAGTCAGTGAGTTTACTGGTTGCTTGCTTAAGTTCAAACTGGTTAGTCCTCTGTCTCGCATCTGGACTGTGCTTGCCTCTGTGATGCTCTCTTTTTTGGGTTAAGAACCTATCAAAGTTCAAGTTCCTCTTAATGGGTTCAGGTAATGCATCCCATTTAGCATAATGAGCAACCATATCATCCACAAAAGGGGCTGGCTCAGAATCAACACTAATTGCATCCTCTTCAGGTCTCAAAAACGTGGGACTTAATGGCCTATCATGGGTGCTTGTAGGATCATCTGTGGTCACTTACCTATCCACAATTTTGGATCTATGCGAACCAACGGATGCATCTCTAGGGCCTTTCACGGTTTCCTGGTACATTCATGCACTACAAGGTGTCAGAAAGTTGTTGCAAAATAGTTGCAACATGATGTTGACCGTTTGCGAGATTCCGGAAAGTATCTTTGACTTCCCTGTCCATGTTAGTTCCCACATTGTCTCTATTACTGTTACCTGTTTGATCACCCTGCGGACCCTGTTCATTACCTTTCGGAGGTGGCAAAGCTCTACCCTTGCGGGTATAATGAATACCTGGTACAAATCTATCTGCCATAACTGGGCCCAAAACTTCAGGCTGGCAGGATCAGTGCTCTGATACCACTGTAAAGAGCCTTTGTAGCTCTTAAATTTGCAATGATAAATTCCCGAAGAAATAACAATTTATATTTTTCCAATCTTATCAAATTAACAAAATTCACTTGCTTCACAAATATCTTAATGCATAACTCACGTCAAATCATAGTATCAAATCCACGCCATATTTAAAACAATTGCTGCATTTTATATCTTTTATTCAATATAAATGGAAATGGAATTTATTGGCACCTGTATGTTTAAGGAATTATTGAAACCCCATTGCTGTAGCCTTCACGTGAGTAATGTCAAGGCGTCTGTAGTTGTGGGAGCCGCTGGCAGCTTCCACTTGTTATTGGATGTATTTCCCTGCCGAATAACACCAAACTCTAATCCCTTATGCCAAGTTTGAAATGGCTGGCTATGACTATCGTACGACACTGGTACAGCACAGTATGGCCCAGAATTTGGGACTGCAATCCTTGCTTCTTCAATCCGCTGGCATTCTCTGCATTATTTGATGGCATACGATATCCATCTCACAATGCTCATCTTGAAGGAAAGTTCGTTTCCTCAAGTTTCTTCAAACCCTTGCTTTCACAATTTCGAAAGTTCTCAGAATTCACAAGTTTCAATAATAATATGTTACCCATTTGATTTTTGGGGTTAAATTGGTACAACCATGCTGGTTGGGATTATTCATTCGTATCTGAAAATCATGCTTAATGCCCATGACAATCATTTGATTTATTCTATGAATATAAGTTTACATTTTTATGACAAAAAGTTAGCAACAAATGAAAGAAGAAGAATTACATCTTGTGCTTTTCTGAAAATGTAAATTTGTTTATTCATCAAGTGCTCATTACGTTTCACATAGGCCGTGAAACTAACCTCATTAAAAGAATAAATAAATGAAGTGCTTAGGCAAAAGGAATATAAATACTAAGTATAAGAAGCATGAAATGAAAGGAGGTTCATGGGGGCCAGCCACTGCCTGGTACTGGAAATAACTGGTCGTGTTGTTGATTTGTCCCGTTGTCCCGTCATGCCTTGCCTCAAGCCAGTCCTTGCAAGATAAATTGAGGAAAAAAGGGTTAGATCTAACGATTTAAGCAATAGCCAACCAACTCACCATCCTACTCAACACATACAATCATATCCCTGAAATAACCACCAGATTTATGCATTCTTTTAATGAGTTTGTTTTCTGTGCAGCATCACGCCTACCACTGACATGTGGACGTAAATATGGCTCCCATGGGGGTTCGAGCCCAGCATGATAGTGGTAGGAGTGATTCAGATCAAGCAAGAAGTAGATACAGTATTAAAGGGGCATGTGTAGTGTTTCATGGAACCTTTTATTGTATTCCGAGTGCAGGAAGATAATTTGAGAAGCAGTCAAGCATATTTTTGAAATCATATAGACCAGAATAGCAGCAGGAAATGGATCAGAAATTCAAAGAGAGAGCAGTGTTGTAAAGATGCAAGATATCATAAGTTTTTGATAAAAATGCTGTCATAAAGTGAACATGTTGCGCAGTGCATCTACAAAGAATAAGTTACATATTGTTGTCTAAAACAAGGATACAGTGTATTGGACAGCTTGTTCATATGCTGGATTGATTTTAAAATCAGGTGCAAGGACACATACAATCTGTTTGTGGGTGTCACGAGCCCGTGCTCGAACTCCATAAGCAGATTGTATTGCTGAAAATGAAGTTTTGTGTTATAAATCTTGTACATATCCGGATTGTGGATCTACAGTAAAATATCGTAAAGTTTTCAGTCACAATTTGTGATGCTCACTGTCAAGAGTGTTAAAGTGGTATAGCTTGTGCATATGCTGACAAGAACAAAGTTCCTATTCAATGTGTAATAAAATGGATAAATGGATATAAAGCTACAGCTCAAGAAAGGAGTGCTACAGGCGAGATATGATCAAAACAATAGTGTGATATCAAATGCCGGCATTAACAGAGGTACCAAGCTATTTTGAATGGGACAACATTAAGTATATTTATCTTTTGAGCAATCAACAAACAACCCTAGCATTTTTCTATTTTTTTTATAGATCAGCATGGTGTAAAGTGGTTAACAAATCAGAGAAGCAAAAGCTTTAAGATCTATGCACAGGAAAGGGAAATAATAGCCCAATTTTTTCAGTATGTAAGATGCAGAGATAAAGAATAAAGTTCAGTACTTTATGCAATAACACAACAGCTAAGAGAAAAATCTGTAGCATTTACGTAAAAGAGGTAACAGTTCAGATTTTAGTAAATATGTAATGGAGCTTTCCAAAATCATGATAAGCACAAATGAAATACAGCTGTTCAAGCCCGAGTTGGAATCATTTCCAGATTTTCAAACAGAGAATAATGGTCAAGTGACAGAGTGTAAATGCAGAGATTAAGCATAATAGAGCCAAGCATTATTCATGTATTCAAGCATTCAGCGGAGCTGTTTATTCATAAACAGTGAGTTTCACAGCATGAAGATAAATTCTGAATTTTTTATACAAGATTCATGCAATGTCTACATAGTATTTGTGCAGTCTAAAGAAAAGTTCAAGGTTATTTTCACACAAAGTTTCAGCTTCATAGAACAGCCAAAAGAAATGATAAGTCTGTTTTGCTATGAACATAGTAAAGTCACAGCTCTTACAATAAAAAGAGGCAAAACCCCAGGTTGCACACAAACAAAACGAACAATATGGAACCCCAACAATATCTCCAGCTTTCAAAGTAGTGATGGAGCAGCTTATCTAAAGTTTTGAGAGAGATGTGTTACGTTTTGATCAAAAGAGTCCAAAATTAATGCGAAAACAAAGGGGAAAATAAGAGATGCTTATCTCTAGCCGATATGAGAAAACCCAACTCCAGCCATGAAGAAACCGAGCCTTCAAACACTACAGCCCGTGTGTTCAGTCAAAGCTCAAGTTTGTTGCAGCTTCTAGCTAAAAAATCTAGCATAAATAAATGATACCAGCAGAGAACAAGTTCATTGAGAGAAGAGAGCTCGAAATTTTGCAAAGATTCGAAGCAAAATCCAAATGCAGACATGGCGGCTCCAACCAAACCCTCATCTTTCTTCCAGATGCAAAAACGCCAAGTATCAAAAGACCAAATGAAAATATCAAATGCTTTTAGGGTTCGATAATGCCCTATATCCCATGTTCATGTGAAAGTGAAAAGGTTTTTGCCTTTTATTTTGTTTTATTTTCATATGCAAAGCATTATCGCCCATGTATTGGTTTGTAATAATAAAAAACAAAGCATACATTTTCATTTTTTAACTCAACACTTAGGTTTAATTTTTTGCTTTGTTTGTTTTTAATCTTTTAAAATTAAAAAAAATAAATATTGGTTTTTTGTATTTAATAATTTTTTATTATGTAATTTATTTATCATTTTTTATAAATACAATTATTTTAATATATTAAGTGATTTATTTAATTATCACTTAATATATTTTAATATTGTTATTTATTAGAATAATAAAAATAAATTACATAATAATAAATTATTATTGAATAAATATTGAATAATTTATAATTCATTTATGAAATATAAATTATTTAATAAATATTACTATGCAAAAGATAAATATTTATTTTTCTTTTAAAAGTTAAAAAGGTAGATATTTTGCAAAAAAGTTATGACTAAGTGTTGAGTCATAAATGAGGATAAGATTAGCTGAGATATTATTTTTGAGATATTTTCAGATATTTTGAGAGGCTAAGGCTGGGAAAATTTGTATAAGTACAGGATTGAGGCTCTTTTGTAAGGGTTCTTCTTTTCTTTGCTTTGCTGTTGTAATTTTTTCAGAGTTCTTGACAGGAGCAGAGACTTTTTGTAACCGATTATTCAGAGAGATATACAGATTTGCAACACTTTTTTGACAGTGAGTTCTAGCTGGTGCCTTCTCTTATTTCTGTGTTTGTGTGTCATGTTGATGCCTTCTACAGGATTATTTAGTCTTTTTGCAGGTTGAAAGTTGTGTTTTTTTGAAGAAGCAGTTTTAGATTGTGAGGAATTCATCCTCCTTTTAGGGACTGTTATTTTAACCTTCTTATCAATTGCTGATGCAAGGATTGTGAACTATTGAGTTGTGCAAGGAAGCTTTTCATTACTGTTTTTAGTATGTGTTGATTATCTGTTGAACCTCAAAGATACTTTTTCTGGTGCATCACCATTTAGGACATAGATTTTATTTTCTATTATCCTCCTATCTCTTTCTTCCATCAAAAAAAGAGTTAGTTTCAGATAGTATAAAGTGAGTTACCAGAATAGGAAGCCGGCCTAGAACCCGGAGGTTCAGTCACACCTATGAGTTTACCCACAAGCTTGTGATTGTTCCCATGTTTCTCCAGAATTGCTAAGGTTTCAGGACTTAGCATTAGGGTGCAATTTTGGTTGATAACATAACATAATGAGGAAAAACACAAGGCTGGGTTTTTTAAACAATAAATGAAATCTTCCTCTTCACACCACCATTCAGCTTCACACTTACACCTTTCACTTAAGTGAAAACAATCGTCAAGTATACAATTTCAAATTAGAACACTTAAAAGTAAAATATTGAAATAAGCCAAGCTTTATCTCATCAACTATAAAGAAAGTGATAATTGAACATTCCTGGAAGAGCTCCAACGAAGAATGAAGACCAAAATCAATGCCCAACTGACTTTCCCGAAATAGAAACCAGGTATAACTGGCTTACTAAAAATAGTAAGTCAAACTCAGAGATCCCCTAATCAAAACGTCAGCTCACAAGGACCAATTGATGAATTGACAATAGCAAGCCCAGGTACCTGCTAAATTGGGGACATTACAGTGTCAGAGCTTGTAATGTCCCCTTTTTAGTGTGACCATGAGGATGGATGGATTAGCCTATCATGTGACCCTTGTAGGCTAATGAGGATTGACAGAGGGTCTCTTTCAGTGGGCATCTACTTCAGGATTCGGTATGCTTTGGTTTGGCATTATTTGGAGTTCATTTGCTATACTTTTGCCACGTTTACTATTTATAGTAAGCCTGATGTTGTTCGAGAATCCTTTCTATTTTTGGAAAATGCAGTTGGTCACATGGGGAAATAATAGGTGTGACACCTGTTTCAGAAAACATATTTAAAAGATAAGTATTTTGGGAGTTATTATTATTTTAGTGGCCAAATTATTAAATAATTTAATGGCTTATTATAAACTTATATTTAACTTTATAATTTCACTTAAGTTGAGGGTTGAGTCATCATTGGAAGGGGCCATTTATTCAATTAATTCATGGAAGCTTAAGCCAAGGTTTTAATTAAGTATTGGAGTAAATGAATTATTAAAAGGAAAAAGTATATTTATCCCACATTGGCTAGAAATGTGTGTGAGTTCTCCCACAAAAGTTATGAAAGACTCACATGAGTTCTTTTTCATTATGTTGTTTAAGCTTTTTTGAAATTGGTGAAGTTAATGTGAGGAAGAAACTAGGTTTTCGTCTTCAGCCATTGGAGAGCAAGGATTCTTCAATTGTGCAATCATTCAAGGAAGTGAAATAACTTCTGAATTTGATCTTCTGAGAGAGCTTCAAGACGGAGGCTCTAATTGCATTCAAATGGTGATGAATTTATATATTACAAAAGCGATTTTATTTCAGTATGGTTGTGAATTGAATGTAAGAGGCAGCGTGTGTTATTGAAGGGCTGCATACATTTTTCCTTGGGTTGTGTTCAATTTCAAGGAGTTGCGATCACCTTCCAAGCATGTCGTCCTTTGTCTAGATTGCGTTTAGTTCCTTCAGCAACAATGATATCATATATCTATGAAATTGGAGGTGCACATTTGATATTTGTAATTGCATACATATTTGTAAACATTTCTTTGGTGAAAGAATTGAAAGGATTCATGCCAAGTGTTTGTAGAAATGTCTAGTGGCTGTAGATGCACATTTTACATGTAGCAATCATATGTATGCATTCAAATAGTCAAGAATGATAGTATCTGTATTTCAGTTCTTTGCCTGAATTTCTTAATAATCATTTGCTAGCATTTAAACTTAATTTGAAACCATTCCAAGCAAGCAAATACAATCTGAAAATAAAAGACAATGAGATAGAGGTTGCTTGGAAAGTGTTTTACAAAATGTCAAACATTCAAAATTGACAACCAAAATCAGAATTGAGGCAATATCCTAGTGTGGGATATTAGAGAGCTGGTGATCTTGCCAGCCTATTGGGATGATTGAGAGATTTTGGGATCTGAATGACACTACGACGCCCAGTAGCGATGGAGAGTGGTGGTTGAAGGCACTACAAAAGATAGGAAAAGAACTTAGTGACGGTATTAACCTTTCTCTAGATATATTGGAAGTATGTTTGTGTAAGATGGACCAATGCTCCGATTATGGTCGCCTTAAGCCAAAAGAAACCATGACAAGGAAATCAAGTTGGCCGATGCAACATGTCTAAGTGAGATCTTGAGAATCTCGGCTCCTCGAGCACCGTATGATGATGACACCCTTGTTGGGTGGATATTTTGCAACCGACAGTTTTGAGAAAAAATCCAATTACAAAATAGTGATACCAGCCACGTGTGAGACAATGTCTATCCTACCTTAAAGGGAAGGCTCCCCCTTCTCACTGTTCCTTGGATCAACTCAAGGTCAGCAAGAAGTTAAGAGATTATCAAATAGGGTGTTACAAATATTCCTTCCTCTTATCTTTCAAGAAGCAATCCACTTACTCGAAGAACGAGTAATGGGCAAAGCTTTAATCTCTAAACTACACTTCTATCTAAAAGTTGGAAATAGTGATACCGATAAACCAACACCAACTCATAGGCTGATTGAAAAGCATACCGGCTTGGCTCTATGACCTATTTATCTATTCTATAAGAAACACCTCTACCATTGGGGCACACAGACTTCCAGAAATTGAGATTTTCTAACTATTCTAACAAAGTGTATGAAAATGAGATGGTAATATAACCTACAGTCACAACTTCTAGGCTTATATTACCACAATCGCTCCTAGTCTCAGCTTCGGCCTCTGATTGTTTCTAATTTTCAATTTGCTCTTAACAAAACACAAGACTCACATAAACTAAAAGACAGTAAAACCAAATTGCAATCACAGCTTCCAATTTGATTCACCACAATTGCTCTTAGTCACAGCTTCAGCTCTGATTGTTTCTTTCTATTTATTTTTCTCCAAAATAGTACTACACAATCACAGTTATGCTTGCACAAGTTTGGCAGAGCTCTCTTTCATAAAATAAAGATGATATTTACAATGAGGGCTCATTCCTTTTATAGGGAAAGGAATGAGAAAAATGAGGAAAAAGTGCGAGAAACTCGACCATTTTGATTGTAATGTCCCCAATTTAGCAAGTACCTGGGCTTGCTATTGTCAGTTCATCAATGCGGTCCTTGTGAGCTGACGTTTTGATTAGGGGATCTCTGAGTTTGACTTACTATTTTTAGTAAGCCAGTTATACCCGGTTTCTATTTCGGGAAAGGCAGCTGAGCATTGATTTTGGTCTTCATTTTTCATTGGAGTTCTTCCAGGAATTGTCAATTGTCACTTTCTTCATATTTGATGAGATGAAGCTGGTACATTTCAATATTTTACTTTAAGTGTTCTAATTTGAAAGTGTATACTTGATGATTGTTTTCACTTAAGTGAAAAGTGTAAGTGTGAAGCTGACTGGTGGTGTGAAGAGGAAGATTTCATTAATTGTTTAAAAAGCCCAGCCTTGCGTTTTTCCTCATCATGATTATATTTTCTAAATTGTGGATTTCTGAAAGCTCGAGCTTGTGCAAACAAGGGTTTGAGAAAGACTTGAGGAAATGGGTTTTCCTTCCAAGTGAGTGCATTGTTAAATGGAGATCATGTGCCATTGAATAATGCCGAGAATGCCAGCATTTCAAGAACTACGGCTAGTAGATTAAATTCCTGGGCCGTACATTTTAATACCAGTGCCGTACGATTAAGAAGCCAGCCGTTTGTAGACCTGGCGTAGGTGGCTAAGGGTTTGTTAATACACAACAGGGAATACATTCAATGACAGGAGTTAGGCGTCAAGGGTTTCTCCAATGGCAGACGCTTTGATATTGGTTGTCAGCGGCTTCCTTATGCAGCAGTGGCGTTTTTGAATGCTCACGTGAAGGCTTTAGCAGGGGTGACGTTAATATTTTCTATGCAAACAGGTGCCAAAATAATTACTTTATCATTTATAATGAATGAATAATATGAAGTGCATCAATTGTTTTAATGCTATGGCGTGAATTTGAAATATTGACTTGCGTGAATTAAGAATGAAATTATTTGTGAAGCAAGAGAATTTCGTTATTTGATAAGCTTGGGAAATACAAATCGTTAGTTTATTTGGGAATTCATCTTTGCAAATTAAGAGCTACAAAGGCTCTTTACATTGACCTGGTAAAACTAAGTGAGAAGAATTATTGGATTACATGTCATAAGGACATGCAATCAATTTACATGCAATTGCATTGCATGCAATTTATCTTCTCCAATCTACAAAGCATGAAAACTAAAATAGAAAGATGAAGAAAGGAGAATTAATCCTTGAAATTATCAAGGAAAGCCTTATATTTGGCAATACAATCATGAATAAGAGAAAGATCTGAAATCTTCATAGTCTCTGAAATGACTTCAACCTTGATTGCATTCGTATGTGCTGAGTTCACAATTTTGTAATCATTTCTTCTTCAGTGAAGAGGTTATTATCTATGATACGAACCTTGCATCTTGTTTGCCTGAGATTGCTTGTAATGTCCACTTCTACTGTTTGGCAGCTCTCTAGATTCCCTTGTAGCTTTGCAAAAAGCTTTTCCATTCCCTGGAATTTGTTGAGTCTTTGCAAGAAATCGATCATGTCAACATACCCAATCTCTTTATCTCAAATTTGATCAAGAGTTGATGAAACAAGTGAGGTTGTGGTATGAGCCAACTCTTTGTCATATTTTTCCTTTGACTTTTGATGGTGCTGACATATCCTGTGCTGCAACATGGAAATTCCGAAGGGTAGATACATCATTTGAGGAGATTAGATCCATGAAAGGGTTAGGCTTTGGTTTGCAATGATAGATCTATGAAGAATATGGTATTCTGAGTATTGATTAGATACTCATAGAACACACATGTTTTCTGGAAATGAAAAGAATGACACATGTATATGGACGAATAGGAATGAAAATGGACTTGTGAAGATGTATTGCATGAGGGGCTTTATTTGTGTGGGCAAGAATGCAAGTTGGAAAGACATGAGAATATGTAAATGGTAATTTTGGTATAAAAAGAATGACCTTTTTACCAAAAACGGACTCTTGAAGGATGATTACATGTAATGAAGGATGACATGTTTTCACATGTAATGGACTTGAGGAATACAACTACATGTGTTGGAAAGTGAAGGATGAATTAGCATGGATGGATGCACTTGCATTCTTGGGGAAATGACTTCATCTTTCATAAAAAACAAACAACAAACAAGCAAGCAAACAAGAAAGAAAAACACTGTTAGTTATTGTAACAATTTTTTGTGTAGCTATGGTGAGAATCATAAGTGTTGACATTGGATTGATTTATCCTCCCTAGCTAAGAGGGAGTGTTGATGTTTGTAGCATCGGTCAGATAAATAATATTGACTACATGATTATTATGAGAAATGATTTATTGTATATATATAAAGTTAGATTATAATTATTCTCATAATAACTAAATAGTTAAATTGAGAAAATAAATATTATTATTATTAATATTAAAGAGATATTATATATATATATATATATAATCATAATTGTATTAATTATATTAATTACAATAATAATAAATAGACATGTCCCTTTAGAGGGACATGTCTCTTCTTGGCTCATTCTCATTATAAGTACAAGGGATTGTTGCATTTAGAAAACACATACCGTATACAATTTAGGCAGTGCCATTACATTTGCAGCGATCTTTAAAATCTCAACATGGTATCAGAGCTAGATTGCAAATGTAAAGGAGGACAAATAAATAAAATTATCATTCAAAGCAGATCTTTGTCCACATCGACCATACTGCAGAGTACATACCGAAGGAGATACAAACACGTTTAGATCATTGGTTGAAGATTAATTCAGATTGCAGCATATACTATATCGCAGAGGATATATATTGAGATATTATAGAAGGTGACACGATATCCTCCAATATTAACATCCAATGTGAAAGGCTTGGACTGTAGGGTTGTATCCATATGCTGTTGGGTCATATATGATGAAGGCTCTGGATATCTTCGGATCTTCATTTGTGTAACTGCTGTCTTCAATATGATCCATGTGTTTGTGCCTAGTGTGCATCGTCCATTCAAACTGACTATCAAGAACCTCCTAGTTGCATACCGTTTGGAATTCTGAGCACTTCATGCTATGTAACCGTAAATCATTAAAGAAACACATGTTCATTGAGTTGGATAAGAAAGTGGAAAGTCACCGCTGTATAGTTAAATCATCCAATAGCATTGTTTTGGAGTATCACATAACAATAGTCTTCGATTGGACAGTACCATCATCTGATCAACCAAACTAAATCGTGATCATCAGAAGTGACTAAATATTACACAGAAGATTTGGTGAGACTCGGCAATGAATAGAAGGGTCCGTTAAATGGGGGAACTACATATGCAGTAGATTTAATAATACTTCTTGTTCAAATCGACAATGTTGAAGAGTTCATACAAAACAAATAAGAAGTCCCTTTGTGCGTATATCGAGCGCTCCTTTTATCAACATTTGTGTTCACGGGTCGGTTCATTACAACTTTTGTCGTATTTAGAAATTATAACATTGATATCGATTACAACAATTTGCGGCGGTTGGAGCACGTGAGTGTAAAGCGACGATGAATAAAAACTGCTGGTGGATATGGCAGTTGGAAGACAAAGGTATATTCGTAATCTGTCAAGATGAAGCATCATCAACCATCTATAAGTTAGAACATTAGTCAATAAACATGTAATCGATCAACCGCCACATCACGAAATTGATATCGACTAGGGCCATACAATGGAAGGGTGCCATCAGTATAAATATATCAGTCAGCCAGCAGTCAATGTTACCACCTATCATACAAGACAATCAGAATAAGACAGAGTTATACTTATCACCATTAATCACCGATCATTATGACTTAGTCATTTACTAGATATCAGTCTAATATAGATCCATCAGTCAATCACTTAAGGCTTACAATTAAGTGATAAATGCTAACAAGTCAATTAATGATTAAGAATATCGATAATGACAATAGTCTTGAAGTGGTGCGATTGGAAGAAGGCAATGATGTAAATGCATAAGACACATCTCTTGGAACACAACTCATCATTCTTTGCAAATATATATATATAGTCATAAGATTTGATCATTTCATCAGACTATTGTATATACTAATAGAGTATCATTTAGAGTTGTGTGGATCGTTATTCTAGAGCATCAGTTTGATCATGGTTAGACATTTTCTGTGAAGTCGTTTACTTGTGTGTTTTGCTACTCGAGTTGAGGCTGTCGGGAGTCTCCGTAATGGGCATTTGATGAGAAGTATTATTATGGGGTTCAACAGTGCGTCATATGCCAACCCTAAGAGACCATCCATCATGTCTATTGACCGCAGTGATCATAAGATGCACCAGAAACAATACCAATTGGAAATGTGGTTATGAGTCGCCAGATTGTTGAGTGCGGTTACATTAGCTTGGAGCGAATTTGATGGGACAAGGGTTTACATACGGGAGAAAATGACAATAATTATATGAATAACTAATTCCAACGATACGAAGATGCTAGAAGAAACTACAAATATGACTTTCACACACATATAGAAAGGACTCACATCGTAAAGGATTTCATTGGATATTTGCTCCAAAATAATGAGATAAGTATTTTTTTTTTACTTTATCTTGAGAACTACCTTTATTTACTTCTTGTAGTTAATCTCTTATGTGTATTTCTATATGTACTATAAGAGCTATTTGTCTTGATCTTTTCCAGGGATGCTCTTGCAGGAAAAGAAGATTGATATCAGCTTCAGAGGGAGTATGACACTTCAAAGGTAACTTTGGACAAGAAGGTCAGAAGGTTGATATCACATTCAGAAGAAGTCTGACGAACCATCTGAAGCTACCTTGGACGAGAAGGTTAAATGTTGATGTTAGTACTCAAAGCTTCAGAGGGAGTTAGTACAACATTTAGAGGATCTGCCTTATTTGATTTCCAAGGATCTTGGTCATATTGATTTAGAGGGAGTAAACCATATCGAGATGGTTTCCCTAGTGACCAGGAAACTATTAAAACAAAAATAAAATTGCGATTCAAATGATATAGTTCCATGTATGTGAGCTAGAAGGCTTTTATGCAAATATCTAGGTCATGATATTCCTAGATAGATGGTTGGGCATACAAGAAAAGAGCTTAATGCAGACTAAAGAACAAAGACTTGACCTGCTAGAGTGAAGTCAGAAGGTTGATATTAGATTCAGAGGGAGTATAATAGTTCATCTAAAACAACCTTGGACGAGGAGGTGAGGAGGTTGTTACAAGACCTTAAAGGAAGCATCCAAAAGTCTATGAAAAGAGATTAAGCCTCATGTGTGGTGGCCGAAATGTCTTCATGCTAGCTCTTACATAACTTGGGGGTCACCTAGAGTGATGCAAACTATATAAGAGATATAGTGCATAAGTATGCTATTCAAGGTACATTATCCCTACAGGACATATGGTTGATATTCTCACCAAGTTTCTTGCTAAAGGTAAGGTTGTGTACCTTCGAGATAAACTTGGCATGTTGAAGAATGAAGCCTCAGATGAAAAGGAGTTTCATCTACTATCTTGTATGTTATTGCATTCTTCTCTTTGATAGAGAAGTCTACGGTGGAAGCTTTTGTTTCCACCGTTTGGGATGAGCATGGATCCACCCTCTGACATAAGTCAAGGGGGATTTCATGTGTGTGACTCCTGGACTTATGGGCCCTCCTGTGAACATTGGAGAAAGGTGACGACTTTTCAACAATGAACACTTGTATTTGATTACAAGATGACGATATTGTAATGTGGATTCGTTATGGTAGACGGTTATCTTCCTGTGCACATACCATAATAGGGTTATATGTAAATAAAATGTAATGTTTTACTTGCTATATCCTTGTATCACTATTGTGGTGATACTAAAATTAGGTATCACAGGGTGATTCCTCATATCGTTGTGATATGGAAATTAGGTATCACAGGGTGATTCCTCATATCATTGTGATATGGAAATTAGGTATCACAGGGTGATTCCTCATATCATTGTGATATGGAAACTAGGTGTCACAATGCATGGTGATTCCTCATATCTTTGTGATATGGAAACTAGGTGTCACAATGCATGGTGATTCCTCATATCTTTGTGATATGGAAACTAGGTGTCACAATGCATGGTGATTCCTCATATCAATGTGGTATGAAAACTATGATACTAACTAAATTATAATTACATATCTATTAATATATTAATAAAATGAAATTAACTTGTGTTAAAAGTTATACAGATAGCTTATTGGTGTTTACTTCTATCCACAGATAACTATTGGTTTGGACTGTAAATCGATAATTATCACATGTTAGGTGATAATTCATATCATGAATTATGTACTATATGATTACTTAGTATCCATATGAATCATATTAGGATCCTTTTGAACTTAGTATCATATATTGATTGGACCCTATGAAACATATCACATAGTGACATGTCTCTACATAAACTTAGTATCCATATGACATACATCATGAGACGTATTATCATTAGACATACCATGGATATTTATGAGCTATAGTGAACATCATGTGACTTGATATTCAGGAGGTAGATGCTCTTGATAATCACTTTGGGCAATTGGTGAATATTTGTGAGTTGTATTATGTAGGCCATTGCCTTGAGTAATCGGTGAAGTATCATGAGACTTGATACTTGAGAACCATTACTCTTAATATCAATAAAATGATATGAACATATAAAATGATTATTATACTCACATTGAGTACTTGGTGAATATCATGGACTTGATATTCCACAAGTACTCACTATATATATATATATATATTACATTGTGATAAATTGACTATCCTCTCTAGTTAAGAGGGAGTGTTAGTTATTGTAACAATTTTTTGTGTAGCTATGGTGAGAATCATAAGTGTTGACATTGGATTGATTTATCCTCCCTCGCTAAGAGGGAGTGTTGATGTTTGTAGCATCGGTCAGATAAATAATATTGACTACATGATTATTATGAGAAATGATTTATTGTATATATATAAAGTTAGATTATAATTATTCTCATAATAACTAAATAGTTAAATTCAGAAAATAAATATTATTATTATTAATATTAAAGAGATATTATATATATATATATATATATATATATATATAATCATAATTGTATTAATTATATTAATTACAATAATAATAAATAGACATGTCCCTTTAGAGGGACATGTCTCTTCTTGGCTCATTCTCATTATAAGTACAAGAGATTGTTGCATTTGGAAAACACATACCGTATACAATTTAGGCAGTGCCATTACATTTGCAGCGATCTTTAAAATCTCAACAAACACAAAAACATACCTCTTGCTATTGACCCAAACATGTTAAAACTTTAAACCAAAACTCCACATGCAATTTCGTTTTTGAGTAAAAGATGATTTTATGCATTGAGAAATGAAGGATTTAATCTTATTTAAACTCAAAAATGCATAATACATGGGCTGCATTTGAACAAATGGAAACAAATGAGCTATAAAATGTAATATTGTAGAAGAAATAAGATAAAAACTAAAACAAAAACCATTACAAATACTTACTTGGAAGCCAATGAGAGAAAAATGGAAGGAAAAGAAGTTGAAATGCCTTTGCCTTCTCCAAAATCAGGTTCTAGAGATGTATTTGCATCCAACCACTCAAAATTCTTGACTATTTCCAAGATTCAACTTTGCTGGGTGTTTTTACATGCATTTGGAAGCAAAATGGGTTCTCAAAATGCAAATGCATGGATTCATTTGTGTTGAAAACCTTGGAAATGCATCTTCAAGCAAAAACACATCCTCTAGATGCAAATACATGCAAAGTTTTGAAGTATTTTGAGCAAGAATGAACACTTCCAGCCAAAACACAGTCTAAAGATGCAAATGCATATGTTATTTTGGAGTGCTTTTTGCTTAAACACACCCAGCAAATAAAAACGCATCCTATATATGTATTTACATGTCACGTTTTTGATGAAGAATGATGCCCTAGTCTAAAGATGCAAATGCATATGTTATTTTGGAGTGCTTTTTGCTTAAACACACCCAACAAATAAAAACGCATCCTATATATGTATTTACATGTCACGTTTTTGATGAAGAATGATGCCCTAAATCCAAAAACGGGTTCTCTATATGTCATTGCATGCCACGTTTTTGGCTGTGATGAAGTTACAAGACAAAAACGGGTTTAAAAGAGGTTTTTACATGAATTATTTCTCATGTTGTTGACAAAGAAGATCACTCCCAGCAAAAACACATCCTCTAGATGCATTGACATGTATTATTTTTGAATGAAAACACAACCAAAACCATTCCCAGCCAAAAACGGGTTTAGAACATGCAACAACATGTTTTATTTTTAATAAGAAATGAATGTTTTTAATCTTGAACAAACCTAGCAAGCAAAAACGGGTTTAAAACACGCATCTACATGTTTTGTTTCTCATGTTCTTGCTCTAGACATTCATTCCCAGCAAAAAATGAACTGTTAGAGTGCAAACACATGTGAAATATTTCATGTTTTTGACTTAAACAATGCATTTGCAGCCAAAAACGGGTTGTCTAGATGCAAATATGTAAGTTATTTTTCAAGTTTTTACATTGAAAGTTCATCCCCAGCCAAAAACGGGTTCTTTACATGCATTTACATATTTTATTTTTCGTCTAAAAATCACTTTTCAAGCAAAAACGGGTTCTAAAGATGTCATTGCATGTTTTATTTTCAAAGCATTTGCATGGATAAAGCTTTTACATGCAAAGTGGACTCTTGGAAGGCCATTGCATGTATTCAAAACTTGCTTTTTCATTTTATAAAGCAAAGCTCACTCTAGAGATGCATATACATGTTTTAAAATAAAGCTCACTCTAGAGATGCATATGCATGTTTTAAAATAAAGCTCACTCTAGAGATGCATATGCATGTTTTATTATTTGACTTTTTAAAACACTAAAAAGCATCTCAAGCAAAAAGCTCACTCTCTAGAGGCATTTGCATGTAGAATAAAACATTTAGATGTCATTTACATGTAAAGTGTAGTCTCTAGATGTAAATGCATGTTTTATTTTTCAAACTTTATATGCAAAGTGGAGTCTCTAGATGCATTTGCATAAAAAATAGGAATTTGATAACATGTTGCTATGCACACTTAAGTGATTTATTTAAGCACATGTCTATTTAAAATGTTAAGTGAAATATTACTTTAAGGGTCCAAAATAACTATTAACACAAAATATAAAACATATAATGTGGAAATGTTATTTTATAAAGTAATATTTAACTTATATGTTATTTAAAACATAAAGTAAAACTCAACATTTAAATAGAATGATAAAGTAATGTAGTCACTTAAGTGAAAAATTAAAAAGCAATTCAATGTAAAAATATATCATAAAGTGCACTTTAATCACTTAAGTTATAAATTTAAGTGATAAAGTAACTCAGAAACATAACATAAAGTAATTAAATGTTATATTTTTCAAAAAGTGCAACTGAACTATAGAAAATAACATCTATTTTTTTAAATATGCAATTGAGCTTGGAGAGTCCACTTTTGGGGCACTTAAATGACCATATCTTTTGATTGAAAGGTCCGATTAACGCTTGCAATAGATCGAATCAAAAGGAAAACCGAAAGCAAGAGATTGGACGAAACAAAAAGACCAAAAGCAACTAAAAACACACTCAAAAGCACACCAAAGGACGCCAAAGGATTCAAAAATCAAGTATAGGAAGACAAATTGAAAAAATGAAAAAGACTTGATGAAAACCTTCAGCATAAAGATTCACTAATCAAATTGAGTTCAACTAATCGATCATTATTGACCAATTAAATAGTGAATCAAACACAAAGAAACACGAAACTGAGTTTAAAAGCTTTGTACTGTTACCTACATTTTGTGGTGATAAAATGCAGGACAACAACCCTGACATAGATATTGCACTTGATTATTGACAGCTTTCAGAGCCTAGATGACATTGGTAGTGATCCACTTGCCAGGAGATTTACCATACTGAAGATTGTGCAAATATCGAATTATTCTCCTCTTAGATCTAGGATTACAAGATTTGATCCGTGATATGTTTCATCGTTTCTTTGTCACGATAAAGGAGCACCATGATAATAAGATTTTCTATGCCATGGAGAATATTATGATTTCACGTATTGAGATGGATATAATACCCCAACGTATCATATCTATGCTATTGGCTGTTCGTAATCTAGAATGTATTCCTTCAATTCTAGCATCTAGATTGGTCAATAATTTATTCAAGCATAAGCATTGTGAAGAAAAATTGAAGTCTCATTTGCACAAGTATGAGGAAGTTGGTGGCGGCAACAAGAGTGATGCATTACATGAGGGAGATGAAGAACTACATGAGGATATGCAAGAACTTGCTGCTACCCCTACAAGTGGAGAAAAGCTAAGCCTACATGACAAAAGCAAGGTTGAAGAAGATACTTGCTTGTTTGGAAGACAACATTGATCAATCAGCTATATGAAGAAATAGCCACAACCAGTGATCCTTTCTATGGGCATGACCGTATGAAGATTTTGGATTAGAGCTCTGATGTGTTTTATGATTGGCTTCCGTGAGATGCTGATAACTTCGGGCATGACAATGTTTATATAAGAGTGGAGTAGCGGAAGCTTGATGCAGAGTTACTCTTCATGGGTATAGTGGTAGTGCTGACTGGTACAGTGGAAGTGTCAACTGGTATAGTGGCAGTGCTGATTGGTATGGTGGAAGTGTCGATTGGCATGGTGGCAATGTCGAATGATACGGGTACAGTACCGACTGACATCATGGCAATGCCAACTGGTATGGTGGAAGTGTCAATTGACATGGTGGCAGTTCCAATTAGTACGGGTATGGTGGCAATGCTAAATTGCACGGTGACAGTGCCGACTGGTATGGTGGAAGTGTCAACTAGCATGGTGGCAGTGTCGACTGGTACAGGTACAGTGCTGACTAGCATCATGGCAGTGCCAACTAGTACGGTGGAAGTTCCAACTAGTACAGGTATGGTGGAAATGCCAACTAGTAGGGTGGCAGTGTCGACTTGCATGGTGGTGGTCGTATCGACTAGCACGGTGACAACGATGGTCCCAACCGTTGCTGAGAGGGGAGGGGTGAATCAACACCCACTAAAACTTGAATTTACTCTGATATCTATTAACTATTATTGCATGCACAATAGATTTTATAAAAAAAATAACTAACACAAGATCACAAGAGCATAAAACACCAGATGTATCACGTTGAAACCCAAAACGGGAGAAAACCATGGTGTGAGTAGAACTCACAAATTTTGCACTCTTTTGAAGTGCGCCCTGTGAAAAGCCTTCCCTGTTAAGGGTTTAGAAACTCACTGTTAGATGCGACCTGGTTAAGGGATTCGAAATAAGACCTGTTAAAGCCCGCCTTGTCAGAGGACTTTAAAACATCGACTAGATGTCACTTGGTTGAGAGATTTGATACAAGGGACCTGTTAATGTCCACCCAAATACTGGGATTTGACTATTCCAATTGTGAGAGAGCAATAGAGGCGTTGATCCTTTGAAAATGGCTTTGCAAAGCCTGACAAGATCACCGTTTCATCCATTGAGAGTCATCACCAAGCACTACAGGTATGCTCTCTTCAAGGTATAGTGTTTCCTTGCACACTCTTCTCTTTTTCTTCTTCACTTCTCCTTTTCCCTTACCGTAGCTTTGATCAGCGTACAATTTCACTCTTTTTTTTTTGGCAGAATGAAGGCAAATGTTTTTCTTTGCTGACTGAAGAATAAATAGACTTCTTGCCGAGCATGAGACAGATCTTCCCTCTCTTTGCTGTTGAGATCTCTGTGAAGATCTCCTTTTGATCCACCATCCAGTCGTGTTTCAGTCATGTGAGGAAACATTAGATGAGTGACACAAGCTTTCTGTTAATGGAAAATCCGCCATTCAGTCATATTTCAGTCTTGTAACGGAAACATCAGATATGTGTCACAAAATTTCTTTTAGAAGAAATTCCTCCATGATTTGTGCAATAAACCTTGGCAAAAGAATCTCCTTAGTATTCTTCAACTGTGCCTTTCCCTGGTCATTTCCATAACAGAAAATCCTGCGTGATTTGTGCAACAAATCTTGGTAGAAGAGTCTCTAAAGTGTTCGTCAACTGTGTCTTTCACCGGTCTCAATGATATCTCACCGATCAATGATCGGTTTACGGCCTTCCTTATGCAATGTTCAGGTCTCTGTCTTCACCTGTCACTTCTTTGTGCTTTGTCTATACCAGTCACTGCTCCGGTCATATACTTACCGGTTAGTGACTTCACTGGTCGCTTCTCTGAGCAATAAGTGCATTGCTTCTCATCACTGTGTCATCAGTCACTGGTTTTCTAAACAGTAACTCTTGTCACCCGTTCCCTAGTATTTGGACATTGTTAGCCTAGACAATAATGACATCAATGACAACACCACTTTAGCATTTACTGGTTGCATACTTACTGGTAATGCTAGTAGACAACGCCGACTGGTATGATGGCAGTGCCGATCGGTACAGTGGTAGTGCTGACTGACACGGTGGTAATGCCGACTGGCATTGTGGGAGTGCTGAATGGTATGATGGCAATGTTGACTAGTACCGTGGCAGTGGTGATTGGTACAGTGGTAGTGGTGATTGGTACAGTGATGGTGCTGGAGTATGACGCCTTCAATGAAAGCTTTGGAGCCGTGCTGATGCAAGACCATCACCCATTTGTGTTTGATAGTCAGAAGCTCTCACAAGTCATGCATGTGCTGGCCAAGTATAAGCAGTACCTTGTTGGAGCAAAACTTGTTGTGCAAACAAACCACAAGAGTTTGAGATACTTCTTGGAGTAGGACTTGAACAAACGACAACATAAATGGATCTCGGTAGATTGGAAGGCACATCTGCTGGTCGAGTACTTCAAGAATTCTTTTTTGGGCAAAGTGATAGAGGATATGCTCAAACCCTTGACAAAAGCAAGGACAAAAGGAGAATCACAATGCTTCATTACAAGGCCAATAAGGTCGACCTTTCTTTTGAGGATTGAGAAATAGGAATTGGATAGGCCCACTTTGGTTGTCACTGAAGCGAATCAAGTAGGATTAGATTGATGGTGGATGGAAAATGGACATAATTCTCAAGGACTACATAGACTTGCGATAGTAGTATCCATCCTCCGAAGGTAACAAGACCTGCAACATGAATGTCAGTTAGGTGATCAACAATGAGGTACTTAACACTGTGAGCTCTACAAAGAATGAAGTCATGCCTACATTGCAATTGTCGGGAAATTCGGACAAGAAAGAGTCAGCAATTGGCCCTTCAAATATAACACATCCAAATTTTTGAAAGGGCGAAGATGATGATTGCTTAAATTTTTTGGAACCAACACTCGACAATCAACTTGATGGAAATGTGGGTTTTATTAGTGACCCTTTGATTGAATAGGGTCTACCAGTGGTTATTCAGCCTCTTGGTGATGCAGACTCGACCAAGGTTTGTTTGCAGGAGAAATCCCTACAGTTGGTTGAATCCGGAGTTTATCCTTCGGGAGAGGCGTGCATGATTACAATCTCTGCCTGTAAGGGGCTTCCTCATGGAAGCAACAAGATTTACCTGAGTTATTAGATTCCATAAGAGATTGGTGTGCATGATCGCATGAAGGTTTTGGATTGGAGCACCGCTGTGTTTTATGATTGGCTTCCATGGGATCGCGGTGCCTTCAGACAGAGCAATGTTTATATTAGATTGGCGCAGTGGAAGCTTGGTGGAGGTCTACTTGTTTTGACTTAATCCAATTATGCAAATGTGATCTTGAAGTAGCATGGAGCTGTCAACGGATGTAGCTACTAACGTCCGTGCATGGTTTGGGATCTTAGAATTTACGGATTGCTTGAGGGAAAGCAATCTTTGGGTGGCGAGGATTTGTAATGTCCACAATTTTAGTAAAGTATTTTGATTAATTAATGGTCCCATAATTTAAATAATATTATAAATGGACCTTTAATTAATTAATAAAAGGGGCCCATTCTTATTTTATTGTACGTAGGTGTTTGCCGTGTCGGCACTTTTTTGTAAACCTTGGGCAGTTTCTTCGAAGGGGTATTTGTGACCGGCATGTAGCTAGTTGTTAACATGCGAATTGGATATTTTATTTGTATATGCAAACTTCCAGTTGGATTTCAGTGTTCTTCCATTTCGGAGGTGAAAGATCCTCCCTACTTGGCATCCACAGTTTCGGTGGGAGTAACTCCTCGCCTTATTTTGCTTTGTGCTTGGTCCGAGATTGTTGCACTAAAGCTTTATTTGTTATAATCTGAAGTGCTATCATTATTTAATGCAATTTGTTGCTTGCATGTGCAAATTTTCATTGTTTCCGAGTATTGTTCTTTCCTGTTACTAGCGATCCAACTTGTCATTGCGAATTCCGACTTCCGAAGATTACGTTGGGCAACTAAGTGTCCAAAGGGAGAGGATTCCTTACAGTCATATGACAGGAAGACTTGGTCCTACGGTGAGGACAACTTGGTCATATGACAAGAAGACGTGTCCTATGATCCTACGCTCCAACGGTGTGACAGTCCTATGGTCTTGCAGTGCTACAGTCCGACGGTCCTACGGTGTGAGAGAACAGGGAAGCCGTATGACAATGATACATCACAGGGTGACCATTCCATGATGCCACCATTTGTGAGTGACTCCTTCCTGATGAAGTGCTACAAACTTGATTGCCTCATCCTCAGGCATTGGATTAAGCTGGAAGTAAGTATTTGTTTTCTGTACCCATGCTCGTGCTGATATTGTCCTGGTCCCATCTATGAATGATAAATTTATCTTGCTTATCCTCCATTTGATGTCATTGTTGTAATAGCCACGACTCGTGCCGCCCGAGTATTTCATTTGAAGATCTACATAATCCTTGAGAGATATATGTCCCTCAAGATTGACATCCCTCCAATCTTGTCTTAGTTGCTCTTGCAACTCTTGGAAAGTGGGCTCTTTCTCTCTGCGAGGTGCTTTTGTTCTCTGGGGAAATATTAGCATTGACAGTTGAGAATGTGAACGCTAAGTGTTTGACCTTCCCGTGACAGAATTATCACCATGGCTATTGTGTTCTCCATTTGTTCTACTTTCTGCCAATTTCCTCAACATCTCTATGAGTTGTTGTCGTTGTTTTGACAGTCCCAACCGGTGTTGAGAGGGAAGGGGTGGATCAGCACCTATAAAACTTTAAAACAAATCTGATGTAGTATACTACAATTGTAAGCAAAACAGATTCTAGTATGAAAATAGCATCAAGCAATCAACCAATAAACAACACCAGATTTATCACGTGGAAACCCAAATCGGGTGAAAACCATGGTGTGAGGAAACCTCAAAAATTCTGCACTGTTGTGAAGTGCGCCCTGTTAGGAGCCTTCCTTGTTAAAGGATTACAATGTACTGTTAGATGCAACCCGGTTAAGGGATTTGATACAATAAGGCCTGTTAGTGGCTGCTTGGTTAGAGGACTTAGAACACCTGAATAGATGTCACCCGGTTAAAGGATTTAATACAAGGGACCTGTTAATGTCCACCCAAAATACTGGGATTTAGCTATTGTAATTGCTAGAGAACAATAGAGTACTTGACCTTTTAGAAATGACTTTTCTTAGCCTGATAAGATCTCTGTTATATTCGACTGAGAAACATCACCAGTTGCTGCAGGTATGTCCTCCTTTCCTGTTGTGTTTCTCTACACACTCTTCTCTTTTCTCCTTTCTCTTCACCTTAGCTTCTTCAGCGTACAAGTTCACTCTTTTACTTTGGCAGAATGAGGGCAAACTATATTCTTGTCAGGCAGAGGAATATATAGACTTCTTGCCCTATTGCTTTTCTCATGCATGACCTGTTTGCAGATCACCTTCGGATCCGTCACCCAGTGGAGTATTAGTTCACAAAGGAAACATCCTATGCATGCTATGCTTTATCTTCTTTATGAAAGGAAACAAAAGATGCGTGTCAAAAAACTTTCCTTCACAAGAGATAACTCTATGATTTAATGCCACAAACTCCGACATTAAAACATTCATTCGCACCTTGTACTGATTGTTTTGATAACTCAAAGTCTACTAGATTTAGTGCAGTAAATCCCGGTCAAAGAGTTAGATAACTGATTGTTGACTATGACTTCCCTGGTTTATCTTATCATGACGAAGTCTTCACTTGATCGGTAAAGATCCTTAGGTTGTGCATAGGTAAGAGCTTTGACCTGTCACCTTTCCTTCCTTTATCTATACCAGTTGCATCCTTTTCTCGGTCACTGTAACTGGTTACCGGTTGCATCTGATGAACAGATATAGTCTCTTGTTCTTTGCACAGTGACACCGGTTGCCAAACCAGTCTCTCCACACATAGGATGTTGCCAGCTAATTGATAACTATTTGGCTTCATAGATCCAACATCGGTGTCCTTAGATTCAGATTGCAACACCTCTTTTGCCAATCAATGATAGTACCTCTATTGCCATATACCGGTTGTAATCTTACTGGTTATCATCCCTTAATGCCAACATGTTTCCCTCAGACCATGGCTTCGTTGAGTTGGGTTTGGCTTTTGGTTAGTTCCCTTAATAGTGTTGTGATTTCAGCATTACTATCCCGTGGATCCCCCATTCTGTCCGCTGAACAGTACCTCCTTTTATTGTATACCCGTATCCACTACTTGATAGGTTTTCAGAATGGCCAGCTCTGATACCACTGTAAGGTTCCGATGACCCTAACTGAGCGTATGACACCCTCCCTCAGTATCCTCTCACCCTGTACAACTAAGAATTCAGCTATGGGGATTATATCTTGCCCGTATGTCTAATTCCAAGCAACATATGACAACCTCCCAAGTCGTGCAATGTTTGTCTCTTGTTCCCACTATACAACTTGCCTGCTTCGTACGATCAACCATGTAAGGTGACACCGTATGGTCAAACTGCCACCTCCTGCGTATGACACTAGGGCCCACCGAATGAAACTTCCACGCTTGCTCACCTTTCCGTACGGTCACAATACTGACCCCTTCGTACTGTCCTACATAGATGTCCTGCCCATACGGTTAGTTCTTGATTCTTGGGACTGTATCACGGATAAAGGACTCATGCTTTGGAATATAGTATTTTAATATATGATGTAGCTATGATAAATGCAACTGCAGAGAAAGGAAAGAATTGCTGATAATAAGTACTGAAATTACCACACAATATAGATCTTGGATTACAAAGATTGGAAACCACAGGCAGAATAGTTGAGGAGTTACTCCCACCGAAACTGCAAGTACAAAATAGGGAGGGTATTCCACCTCTGTAACTGCAACCGTGTTGAACTCCATCTGGAATTCGCAAATACAAAGAAACATCTAATTCACCATGGCTACAACTATGCCAAACTCAGCCTTATAAATGGGCTCCAAAACGTTTCTTGAAGGGTTACAAACGAGCCAACACCAAATAATTTATAACTAAATAATTAATAAAAAGGGCTTGAAAGATATTACTTTTAAGTTTCGGGGCCATACAAACAATTAATTTTTAATTGAACTATTTTAATTATTTCGGAGACATTATAAAATTATATCTACGACCTTAGGGGATTGATTTACAAAATATTGGGATTAAGATACAAATATGTGCCACATGTTTGGGATTATTGAGTAAATTGGATTGGTGACTTTGGGATGAGAATGGACTGTAGTCGCATGATTATAAAATAAGTGGCTTATCCTTCTCTCAAAGATATTACTGAGGTAGTGGAAGATCTATCAAATTTGGATTGTGAACATCTTTCTTCAAGGTTTGTGGCAGGAGGAATGGAATAACAGTCTGTCTTGTGAGGATTGGTCACAAGAAAACTTTTCCATTCTAGACAAGACAACACTTATGATGGTTAGAAGCAAAGATACTTGATGGAAAAAATATCTCAAAAAGCTTTGAAAATAGAAAATGACAAGCTCCAAAAATCAGCATATGAATATAGGTCTCTTCGGGAACAATAATCCCTTCTTCGTGCTTTTCACATTTAGTGATGGATACAAGAGTAATAAGAGGTATTATCAGTAAGGTAGGAAGAGATACAATGAAGGAATGCGATATAGACTTACGCCCCAAGGTTACAAAATTCAAGTTGGTGAAAAGAATCAGTGTAAAGTGTCATTACTTGTAAATGAATCCTAGAAACCAGTCTACTTTTATTCTCACTTGTACTTTTCTTGTTTCTCATACTTCTCTTCCCATTCCTCCTTTTTTGAGGTCTTCATTAAGTCGCCTGTTTATCATTCTCCACATTCTGTACAAAATGTTGCCTTAGCATCCACATCCAAAACCCTTCCTGTTCTACCTCTTATCCCTTCTCAACACCCTTCTCAAATTTTACAATCTTCCATTCCTTCTTCCATTCGTTCTCCAAAACCCCAATCACAACCATTCCTTATTTTATGGGAATTGAGAATTCCTCGTAAGGGACAAGAATATGAAAGGGAAATGTTTGAATTGGTGAGATCTAAGGTTATAAAGGAGAGGAAGTTTGTTGCTTCATACCAAATTAGTTTTTTAAAACTCACATCTATTCTTCAGGATTCAACCTAAAAAAGAACAAAAAGCAAAGGGGCTGAAACATGATATAGAAGAACTTTTGATTATATTAACCACTATTCCTTCTAGGGGATACAATACATGATATTGAGATCACAAATTTTTAGGTTGTGAAGATTGCTTTTGTAATGTCCCTTCCTTAGATAGCGCAATTGTCAATAGAGGTTGGCCTATTAGCTGGGTTCGCGTAGGTCAACAGTATGGATAGGGGACCCATCCAGATGTTTGTGGAGCTACACAAGGGCTTTATAATCCGTTTTGGATAGCTTGGGTGTCTCCTAAATTTTAGGAGGGATTCCTACTTTTTAGGGATTTATTAGGAGTTGACCAAAATGCATTAGGGGACCTCTGAGGTCATTCTAGAGACTTTGGTTGCAGTCTGTTTTTAAGGGAGGATCCCTATATTTAAGGGGAGTTTGTTAGTTCGTCTACAACATTCAAACATCATCCTTGGAGTGGTGGCAACAGTCAGAATTCAGTTTAGAGTCTAAGTGATGGATTTATGAATAAATGGGGAATATTAAATTATTGCCTAAAGTTTGATTTAGGCACTTCATTTTCTTAGACGTGATAGGATTCATCCTCGTACAATAGATAGGTCCATACAACCTCATTTTCCTTCTAGAGATGAGCCACCACCAGTAGACCCACTATAGTGCGTTGAGTTCCAAGATGCAATTATGATAGCCAGTGATGAGTGGCGAGCCCTTGCACAATACGTTAGAGATTCCTTTCCTCTACCCCAATATTGTGCACAACGCAGAGATAGTTTGAGGGCTAGGGGTGATAGATGACCTAGACAACAACAAAATGGAGACCTTAAGCAAGCGACCAACAAGCTCACTTTATCTCCCTTTGATGGTAGTGAGACGATTAGTACACGAGCCTGGGTGCACAAACTTGATATCTACCTCTCTCTTAAGCCGATGCCTAAGGACGAGGCCATATGGTTTGCAATGTTACATTTAGAGGACATGGCTAACGACTGGTGGCATCATGGTTTGGTTACCCAAAACCACGGACTCATCCATGCTTATAGGGAGTCCAGTGAGCAGTTGATTGGCAGATTTGACTATAAGGATGTTGAATTGTACTACAGAGACTTAACACTAATGCAACAGACTAGACACGTTGAAACTTATATTAATGAGTTTCAACACATTGCTGTTATGGTTCCAGAGATGCTTTCTAGATGTGTGGTGATGCTCTTTATTGAGGGATTACATGAGAGGTTATAGGGTTTAGTCAGGGCGCTTAAGCCTAGGACTTTGGTGGAGGCTATTCACACTGCCTTAGAGTGCGCCACCTCCCCCCAGGATACCAAGAGACACGTAATGAGTTGAGGAGGAAACTTTGCTTCTCATGTTAGGAGCCTCGGGAGCTTGGACATCGATGACTTGGGAAAGGCAAGGTGCATCTCATTGAGCTGCATTCAGAGGTGGAAGATGAACATATACTAGATATAGGTTCAGAGGACAACAGTGTTGAGGGTGAGTAGGAGACTCAATAGGTGGAGCTAGGAGAGAAAGGTGCATTGGCCAAGTCCAATGTAATCATTGCCTCACTCGCAGGAGCACCTAGAATTCATCCCTTTTTGCTAATGGGAGTGATTGAGGGCCAACATGTGACTTGCCTTGTTGACAATGGTGCCACGCACAATTTTATTGATAAGAGATTGGCCACTGGCCATGGGTTGTAGACAGAGGATTTACTTGGGTTCAGTGTGACAATTGGAGATGGGTTCTCTATGAGATGCACCAGGGGGATCCCACAACTTAGCATACAGATGGGAGATTACACCTTGACAAATGACTTCTTTGTTATAGGTCTTGGTGAGATTGCTGTACTATTGGGCATTCAGTGGTTACAGTCTCTTGGCAGGTATATGCAGGATTTTAGGAGGATGGAGTTGGAGTTTATGGCTGATAGTAAGAAGGTTGTGCTGAAGGCGCTTCTAGATGATGGGTCTGTATTAATTTCAGCACGTAAGTTGGAGTCTTCAGCATAATGTCTCCTATTGATGACGAAATAAGCTACCTAAGATCTGATTCTTTGTACCTTAACATGGGTGACGTGGGCAAGACACTAGACATGTGCAATAATGGAGTCAAAAAGCATTGAAGGCTAAGACACTTGCTGTCCAAACAAAACAACAATTGCAAGAAATCAGAGATCGCTGCAAATACATGGAGCAAACAAGACAACAAAGGGAAGACTACTTTAGATCCATATTTATTCCAAGGGAAGAATGTATACCACTTGATTAGGCAAAGGGAGATCTCGTGGTTAAAGAGACAAAGGTTGAAATCAGTTTTAACTTTCAGTTTGGGAACAGCAGTAGTATACTCCACTTTTCTCATAACATTGCCATTAATAGTTATGAAGGAAGTAATGATACCTTTCCCACTATCTATGGACTAGAAGAGGCAAGTATATTACATGTTAATTTTGATGATGCCTTCTGTTTGAGGACTGAGTTTTTACAGTTTGATACAATAGATGCTAAGAGACATGAGTTGCCTAATTTCGAGTTTCCAGTTGAGGTAGTTGATCATTCTCATGATGGTGGTAATGATTCTATTGATGTCTCTCTTAGTGGGCTAGTCACTCTAGAGACATCTTTGTTGACTAGTGATGACATACACACTTCATTTGTGAGTTTGTCACCTATATCTTCTCATATGGCAGTGATAACCTTGTTGATTGGTGACTTCATTGTCTCCGCCTCCTTATGGACTAGTGGCTGTCCATGTTGGAATCATATAGCACTCCTTGATATGGCATTGACCACATCTGCAATTCACTATGAGAACGTTGAGGGATATTTCTTTTGGACATTATTTGATTGGCATTGGTTTGATGACATATTTATTATCATCCATGTTACTAGACAAAATTATGCCGTTGAGGTAGGATGGCCAATTGTGTTGGTTCTTTGGCTTGTGGTAGTCTATTCTCACATTGTTTTGATGTACTGCATACATGGATGGTTATTTTGTGGTGATTGGTTGAGGTACTACTACTTCTACATCTCATATAGTGGGTTCTTTTTTTTGATTGGGGGTCCAGATGTTGATTGGCTTGGTATATTATTGCACATGGATTCCTACATGCTGCTTCATGACTTGTGGTGCTTGTACATATTAATTGGAGTGGAGCAGTGAATTATTTGGTGTTTGCTTGTGGACAAGCAATCTCGGGAAGGGAGGACTGTAATGTCCCTTAGACAGTGCAGTTGTCAGTAGAGGTTGGCATATTAGCCGGGTTCTCGTAGGTCAGCAGTATGGATAGGGGACCCATCTAGAGGTTTGTGGAGCTACACAGGGCTTGATAAGCTGTTTTGGACAGTCTTGTAAATTTTAGGAGGGATTCCTACTTTTTATGTTTGACTTAGAGTTGAACGAAACACGTCAGGGACTTTCAAGATCATTCTGGAGAATTTGGTTGCATTTCCTATTTTTTAGGACGATCCCTATTTTTTTAGGGGAGATCCCTATTTTTTTAGGGGAGAGTGTCACCTAGCTTGCCACATTCAAACATCATCCTTGGACTGGTGGCAACAGTTAGATTTTTCAGTTTGGAGTCTAGTTGATGGATTTATGAATAAATTGGGAATAATTAAATTATTGCCTAAAACTTGAGTTAAATAAAAAATAATAAAGTGATTAAATCAAGTCACTTTATGTTATAATAAAATATAATAAAGTGGCCCCCATAGCACACTTCCCTAGGCAACATGAGTTATAAGTTATTATTTAACAAGGGACCATTCATATTAATGAGTCATAAGGCCTAGAGGCTCAAACCTCTAAGAGAGGAGACAAAATTAAATAAAGTTATTAAAATAAATAAGAGGAAACCCTAAAAGATATGGCTAGGGTTTGGAGGAAATAAAAGTAACATTTGGGCAGCTATTTTCATTCATTCATAGATTATTTTAACTTGAGCATTTTGGAGGTTGGAGTTTTGAGAAGGGTTTCTACTGCAGATTGGTCTTCTAGGAATGAAAACTCTTGGAAGAATTGAGAGTTGCATGAAAATCCAACTCTCTTGGTGACAGGATTTAGATAGATCAGATTGGGCTTTAGATTGACAACAGTTTTGCTGAGGAATTTCTTCAATCAGACATTGTAAATGCATAATTATTGTTTCAGATCTCAGATCAGAGAGTGGGTAGCGGATATCATTCATCACTAGTCATCCACTGCTGGCTGTACCCCTCATAGACAAATCCCACTTTTCTTGTAGTGTGGCGTTAGGGTTTTGGAGGAGAAATTCAAAGCAGATTCAGAATTAATTTGGATCAGATTCTCAGTCTGGGCGCAGATATAAATCAGAGGTGAAAAGATAATTGCAGTTATTGTATTTGCTGTTCATTCATGCACTACGCCATATAGTACTAGTACAGTTTTGTAGACAGGCATTTTGAGTTAAAATAGAACTCAAAATTTAGTTCCTTGTTGGTATACATTATTTGTTAGTTTTTATTTCAGTATTTTGTCAAATTTCAAATTTTGCATTCATCATATACAAAAACAACAAAAAAATCAGAAAACAAAAAACCAAACAAACAAAAAAATTAGACAATTTTTTCCAAATCGCTGGTCAAAGACAATCAAGAAACAAAAATCAGAAATTTTGCCTTGAAATTCAGTTTGGGATCTTTAAGCTTCAGGGTCAAATTTATGGGAAGGGGATATAAATTTATATGAGTTTGCCTCTAGAAAGCTCAAAACAAGGGTTCACTCATATAGCGAGGACAAGGCAGCCCTCAAAGTCACAAACAAACTACTTTGGGAATATGTTACTCACCTTCTACCACCCATTCTGAACCCTACAAGATTTGTACCATATGTTTTATAGTCAAATGAGCAGTAGAGCTAACTAGGACAGCTAGATGCACACAGAAAGACCACAAAAAAGTTTCAATAGGTACAAAGGTGTCAGAGAGAATTTATGCTTTGTTGGCCAAAGAAAAGATAGTGAAACATAATTTTTTTGGAGTGGAATGTGGCATGATGGGTAAGGTCCATACTACTGAGCATTTCAATGGGAAGATCAAACTTGCCAAGAGTTCTAGGTTAGTGCAACAAATGGAAATTGTTGTGTTATCAATTTAAGATTGTCATTAGTGTAAATTCACAAACAGCATGCACCGGTAAAAGGTCACCGGTCACTCACGTTACTTAGAAGGCACCGGTAGACTAGGAACACAGTGTATGCACCGGTAGTTGAATAAAAGGGAATACATTGATAGATCGATCTAAGTACACAGTACCAGTCTTAGAGTGCATACAAAGTTGAACCGGGCATAAGCTTACACCAGTCTAAACTGCATAAAGATCCGCACCAGATTTTGTGGAGTAGTTTGAGTTAGAACCAGATTATACGGGACATCCACCGCACAAAAGTGGAGTTACCTTTTTAATAGGAGTTAGCTTTATTTCGACGGATGTTTTGCAAGGTAAACTCCCGATCAGAATGCAAGGCTTAACTGCTAGTTGCATGATTTTCTTGTTGGGTTTACAGCCTGGCGGTTCTATGAGTTAAAGGTTTCATAACGATGAACTCTTATATAAATATAGGTTAGAGGACGCAAGAAGAGATGTTGTTGATTATTAGTGATTGCATAGAGCAAAGGAGAGACATCTTCTGAAAGAAGAGCTACAGACACAGAGGTAGCAGAGATCAACAGCTAGGCAAACCGGGAAAGAGGTATGATCTAATCAGACATTTAGTGTCATGACTGATCATTGCTTTTATCAGTAGTGAAAGCAAATTGAAATCCCTTTATTAGGGTGAACCTAATCAGTTCGTTGTAAAAATCCCCTAACAGGGTAACATCCCCTTTGATGTTCAAAGTCTTGTAACCAGGCAGCTCCTAATAGGGTTCAGACCTTAACAGATCTTTTGTAAAATCCCTTAACCGGGTAGCACCTTAATTAGTGCTTTGTTAGCTCCTAATAGGGTGCCTTCGTTCTGCAGTAGTGAAGTTGTGAGCTCTGTCTCACCGTGGTTTTTTCCTTCTAACCGAGGGTTTCCACGTATATATCTGGTGTTGACCTGTGTACTTACTTTTATGCTTGCGTATGATTGTGAAGAACCCAGGCTGGCTCTTCTCAACTACTAATTTGAATTTATAAATTTTGCAAACCCTTTGCTCAGAAACTTTTAATTTGCAATTAAATTCAACTTCCACAAATTCAAAATAATCCAACCAAGACAAAATGACATTCTTTAATAATTTAATTGATTCTCATTTCTCATTACAAACAGAATATATAAGCATTTCAATTAATATAAAAAATTCAAAGGCACCTGGCAATCCGAAAATGCTTGTAATTTTGTAATGTCTTTCATAAAAACATACCACAATTCTCTAACGCCTAAACTCCAGCCTGTACATTCACGACAAGATGTAATATCATGAGGTTGGCTTGTTGTGTTGATGGTTTGAGCAGAAGTATTAATCTGACCCTGTTTTCCAGTCACGTGAGCAAACAATGAAGCTCCTCAAATTCCCAATTAAAAAATGCAGCTATGTAATTAATGTGGGTTTCTAGATTTTGTGAATTCAATCTCAATATAATTAATTCAGCATCTGCAAGAAGATCTTTGCCAATCTCTCAATCAATTATTAAACCTCAGCCATGAAATAATTCAAAATCCTTAAGAACAAATGATTCACTTGTAGAAATAACTTCACCAAAAATCCGAGCACCAATTTATTAATTGCAGCATCAGCAATTAATTAACAGCAGATTTTCCAATAAAAACAACCTCAGCAAATTCGAATGCAATTACCAAATGAAGAAGCACAGAACTCCAAACAATTTCAGAACTCCAACAGGAAGACAAATCAAACCCCAGAATCAATAAATTGATTTGCCTGCAGAACAAACTTCTCATAAACTCAGTATACATCAGCACTGGATTTAATTCAGAATCAGCAGCTGCAAAATTCACCACCAATCTGTGATGGCTCAAATTGCCAGAAGAGGAATCAGTCCTCAAAACCCTAGCCGATTTCTCACAGCCAAGAGACTTTATAAATTTTATCAAATCAACAATGAATAAATGAAAGTGCTTTTTCGAGTTGTATTTATAGCTTTTTCGAAAAAAGCACAATTTCACTTTTTTAATATAAAAGGCTTTTAAATGATAATTTCACTTTATAACATTAAAGTTATAAAGTACTTAAGTTATTAAATTAAAATACTTTAATTTAATAACGATAACTTTAAAATCAAAAGCCATTGAATTCTGCTGACTGAAACAAACTCATTTCCGACACTAGAGCCACAAATGCCATCTGCCTTGCCGGAAATAACCCACTGCCAAAAATAACCAGTTGCTAAAAATAGACTTAGTAAAAATAGTAAGTCTCTCAAACTGGAGATTCCCTGAAGCTCGATCCTGAAACATCTGACACTTCATGCAGACACCCTGCTAATTTTGGCCATACCCAAAAATACCACTTACTAAAAATAGTAAGTCAACCAAATTGACCCAAACAAAGAGCAGACCTGGTAAACTGAATATTCAGGATGGAATCCCGATACTGGCTCTGACATCTGACCCCCTTTGATCACTTGATTAGCTTGTCAGAGTCGCCAAGCCAAGCCAATCCCAAAGCTTGAAAAATGGGGACATTACAATGATTGATTGTTTTTAGAAGAATATTGTTCAAACAAGTATTAAAAGTAAAGAAATAGTTCTTACTGATTCACCCCCCCCCCCCTCTCAGTAACCGGTTGGTACTAATAATTGGTATCAGAGCCAAGTTCTCTATACTTCAAAGTCTAACAACTTGAGAGAAAGATCATGGAGGGTTACCGGTATCAGAAACAGCTTGAGGAAGCCAACCTCATTATTGCCTCTCTGGAAAATAGACCAAGGAGATCACTTGCAAAGAGAAAGGAGCTGGCTCTACAGTTGCATGAGAGCAATGAAACCATCGATGAACTCTCTGGGCTGAGTGGATTTGATGAAGCGGGGGAGGCAGTTTCTGAACTCATGGAAAAGAATGAGATCCTGACTGATCAAATTTCCAACCTTAAGAGGGAGCAAGAGGAGAATGCCCTAAGGATGACTAAATTGATTGAGAAAATGAGAAAAGCTGAAGATGAAAGGAACACAGCAGTCAAGTCTTTGACTGCCGCTGAGAGAGCAAGGGACTGGGCAGTGGACGCTGTAGGGGCGACTGAACTTATGCTTCTACAACTTTGGGAGGACATGCAAAGTATCACCCAGGAAAATGCTAGCATTCACAAGGCATGGCAGGATAGGGATGATGCATGCAAGAGACTGGCGATCGAGGTGTATCAACTCAAGGAACAGAAGAAAGTTCTTGAAGAAAGAAATGAAACCCTGAGAAGATACAATGAAAGTTCGGTCAAGCTCGATGAACAACTTAAAGCTCAAAGAAGGCACAAAGACCAAACCGGTCTCGGATTCACCAGTGAAATCACCAAAGAGAATGGTGAATGTTTTGGAACCAAGACAAGCAAGAAAACAAAGAAGTTGTTGGCACATAAAGACAAGAAGACCTCTAATATATCTTGCAACCATTGTGGGAAACTGGGTCATAAAACAAATAACTGCAGAAAAGCACCGGTAAGGCCCAACAATAGCTATTGCAAGAACTGTTGTAAAAATGGCCACAAGACCAATGAATGCTAGTCCAGCCCAACATCGGCGTCTAGTGGAAGCAGGGGAAGCTTCAAAGGCTACTGATATGCCTGCAACAAATTTCGACACAAGGCTAAAGAATGCAGATCAAAGACTATGGCATTTAGGTCTCCAAGACCGGTATTCACCAAGAGAAACAAGAACTGAAACACAACCAATTGTGCAAACTGTGGAACACACAGCCATAATGACTCTTGGAGTAAGTCACCGAATCCAAGAAGGGTGAACCCATGGAAGACAACCGGGATAGTTTTCTATCACTACAACAAAGTTGGACACCTAGCAAAAGATTGAAGGAACTGATCGTTCAACAAGAAGAAAGAACTCGTAA
This sequence comes from Chamaecyparis obtusa, assembly GCA_027943335.1. NCBI lineage: Eukaryota > Viridiplantae > Streptophyta > Pinopsida > Cupressales > Cupressaceae > Chamaecyparis > Chamaecyparis obtusa. The sequence goes on along the minus strand of BSBK01001337.1, from coordinate 990,747 downwards.
AATTGGTTGACAAGATCAACAAGGAAGAGAAGACTGAGAAATTAGTCAGATAGATTTGGTTCAAAAAGGAATCAAAGAGTTCCGCTGAGGAGAAGACAGAGGAAAAATCATTATCTACAGATGGTGATATCTCTTCAGCAAATTGAGCCGTAAAAGCCTAGAGGGAACCGGTAGATCCTCTACCGTTCCTGGTAAGACTGGTGAGAAATGGACTCACTCAGTCTACAAGGAGAACTAGACATGGAAGAAGTAATAAACCGGGGTTTACCCAACCGATAAAGCTGGACAACCGGTAAGGAAAAATGGAAAGAAAAGTTAGGTAAGGCATTTATTACTGTAGCCGTTTAACGAATAGTTACTGTTTGGTAATTACCGTTATCACGTAACCCTATAAAAGAAAGGAGAATTACTCACAAGTTCTTACTTTGCTTACTTTGTGATTTAGGAATTCTTGTGCTAAGTAACATTCTCGCGCTTTGATCACTGAGAATTACTTCGTGTAATACTGATCTAAGCTACTTTCTGCAAGCAACTGGTTAGCAAGAATGGCCTCATCATCCACTATAGTAAAATTGATCAAAGGAGATCAGGTGGACAGGCCAGCATACAACATTTTGCCGGTTCAAAACAAAGAGAACTGTTATGCACTAAGTTTGCACCCTTATCTCAAGCTCTCGTAGTCTTGATAACCTAGTATAACATGGGAATCATCTCCAGGTTGTGGGACCTATGCTAACTGAGATGAGACCTCCAGGTTCTAGGTTGGTTCCTCTTGGATAATCACCCTAATTTGCTTTTAGACATGAAAAGTAAATCTTTTGAGCGAAAGGGATAGAAGGAATGCTTGTAAGGGAAATGACTGAAAGCAAACTACCTACTAGGTGATGCACCGAAATGATGGTATGAATTGCAGCATAAAAGATGGATTCAATGAACAAACTTAGGTCTAGGAGATCACAACTTATTGAATAGGCTTACATAAGTGTTTCATAGAAGGGGTCTGCAAATAAAAGAAGGTATTCAGGGAAAGAGAGATTCTTTCACAAACAATAACACTCTCTGGATTAGGCAACAATCTATGACCTGCAAACAAACATTCACCTCTGCAACTGGGTATAGGAATGAGACAAGACTGGTAAGGGGTTGTAGTATACCCACAAAAGCATTCACATCAAATCATCCACAAGAATATACAAAATTGCAGAAAGAAAGAGGGACCAAGAACCCTAAGGTATCACTGAGAAACATATAAATACTGAATTCATTAAGAGATAACTCACACAAGAAGGCATGGGGACATGAGAAATGTCACAAAATATCTTCGATATCTCAATTATCAATGGGAAGTTATAGAATGTAGAAAACCAGAAGACAAAAAGATGTCACAGATAGCCTTCTAAGAAAATATATCTTTTCTCTTTACAAAATGTGAACTCTGAGCTTCAAAAGCTACAAAAACATTATATACATCTCTTGCACGCAGGCAAGAGCAAAAATCTCATTAGGGTTACATAAATTTGCATAAAATAATCCAACCCTAAACCTGTCATTTTTTATCATAAATGTTCATGAAAGTATCTCAACCAATCAGATATGTCTTGAGTGCCCATCCTTGTACTGAATCTACCTGTAGATAAAGAGCCTTGATCCAACTACCCCTCTGTAAGTCAGGCCGTCATGAATGCTCAAATCTGATACTCTTAGAAAGTCAGAATCCACTGAGAACGGCTGCCCAGATCTTTTCCTCATCTATTCCAACTCCAACTGCCCCTAAAAACATAAATTCTGAGCTACCCACGCTTGCAAACGATCAACAGGAACAAACAGAAGAAAACCCGTGAAAGATACTGCAATCCCCTTTTGAAAAAGTCAAAGGCCACATCATAGCAACCCGGACCAATAAGAATTGGCCACCTCAGCAAACGGACCCGTAGAAGTCAAAAGAAATCCGGCCCCTTGCATCGGACGGTGGTCGCATGATCGCATGGGATCGGAAGATCCCATGCGGTTATGCGACCACTGTTGGATCTTCTTGCGACCGAGAACTAGGCCCAAGGAAATATTAAAAGGCCGGGACGTAGGAAGCTTAAGAAAATAAAGGGGGACCCCAGCGACAAACCTTAGTTGCATGATCGCATAGCATGAAAATGACCTATGCGATCATGCGACAAACCACTTAAAGAGAGCAAGGGGTCACAACCTTCGAGCACATGGGTTTTGTGGCTAAGCGGCCCGAAAGGGTAAATATTAAATTAGGATGGGCCACAGGTATTTTAGGGGATCATGGGGTTCAAATGGTCACACATGAATTTTAATGGCCTTCAAATTAGAGAACTAAACAATTGAACAGGCATATGATCGGGGGAATTTTTGAGGGGGCTAACACAGGATTAAAAATGCCAGACAGAGTAGACCAAGCCAAATTGCATAGGATGGAAAATTTGGGTAACATTTTGGTGATTTCTGCTGGATGTCAGCCTGCTAGACATGGAAAACCAGTGGCCTTGACAATCCATTGGGCATTGGAGCATTTCAGGAACGCAAAATTTCGATAGAGGGGCAAAACTTGAACCAGAAAGACAAGCCTGTGCACGGGCACTTCTTGAAAAGCAGGAAACTAACCTAGGAAAACAGGGAAAGAAAAACAAGAAACATATTTACAAGAATTTACAGAGGGGTTAACCTCAATGCAGGGCTTCAAGTGGAAACCATTCACTGATATTGGCGAGGGAACTCCTTCAAGGGTTGATAGTTGAAAAGCATTAGACCCCTTGCACTCTGTTATAACAAATGGTCCACCCCAGAATGAATCAAATTTTGTATGCTTGCCAGGTCTGGACCTGAACTCATCCCACTTGAGGACTACATCTCCAACCTTGAAATTTCTGATCCTGGCTCTTTTATCAAAACCCTTCTTTGTCTGAATCTGATGGGATTCCATATCCTTCATGGATTTGTCTTTGATTTCTTCTAGTTCCATCAGCTGAGCATATCTGATCTGCAAAGGATCTCCTTCTTCAAATAGGACATATTGAGTAGCCAAGTCCAGAGCTGGCAATTCAGTTGAAATGGACAACTTGGCCTCTTTGCCATATACGAGCATATAAGGAGAATTACCAATGATTTTCTTTGGGGTAATTCTGTCCAGCCATACTGTAGACCTGAGCTTAGTATGCCAATCTCTCTAATTTTCTTGAAGAGTCTTCTTGATTATCCTAATCAAGTTCTTATTGGTGGATTCTGACAAGCCATTGCCTTGGGGGTAGTAATTGGAACTGGTATTGAGGTAAATGCCATTCTTGACTGCCCACTCTGAGACTTTGAGGCCTGTGAATGCTAATGCATTATCTGATATTATGGAATCTGTAGTGCCAAATCTGTGAATTATATCATCATAAAGGCTTAAGACAACACTCTCATTTGATTCTTTCAAAGCAATTGCTTCTGTCCATCTAGTGAAATAATCTGTTGCAGTGATTATCCACTTGTGTCCTGCACTAGATGGAGGATTGATCATTCCAATGAAATCTATACCCCACTTCATGAAGGGTTGCTCTATTTTGACTGGCTGTAAGGGCAAGGTTGCAAGCCTTTCTTTTCCTTGCAAACATGGCACACTTGATTCATTTTCTCACATACTCATGGCTATCCCTAAAGATAGATGGCCAATAGTATCTAGCCCTCATGATTTTAAAAGCAGTAGTCCTAGGAGAGAAATTACCTCCAGAAGGTCCATCATGAAACTCAAATAGGACATCAGCTATCTTTTTTGAATCTATGCATCTTAAAAGGACACCATTGTGATCCTTTCTGAAAAGAACTTCATCAATCAGCACAAAAGGAACAGATTGCAATCTATAATACCTTCTTTTTGCTGAATCTAGGCATGCAGGACATTGTCTTGTCTTCAAGTAATTGATCATGTTAGGCAACCAGCTTGTTGCCTTGACTTGTTCTTCTGTAGAATGCACCACTAGAGATGCATCTATTGTTTCTGATTTCTTTGAACTTTCATCCTCTGCCAAATGCTCACAAAGACCTCTTCCTCTAACCAGCTTGGTGGTCTGAATATCAATGTCATATTCCATCACCTTGGTGATCCAACCAGCTCTTTTCTCATTTAGGTCTTTGGAAAGCAAAAACTCTTTGACACTCGGATGAGTAACTTTTAAATGTACCTTGCTATGAGTCAATAGATATTTGAATTTTTTAAGGCTCTTTACCACAACAAGTACATGTTTCTCTACAAAAGAGATCTCTTTTCATACTCTTCCAAACCTTTGCTAAAGAAAGCAATAGGCTGCTCCAATCCTTCTGAATTTTCTTGGGTCAACATTGCAGATATAGCATCATGACCTCCATAAGCATAAAGGATAAAATCCTTACTGAAATTTGGGTTTAGGAGAGCAGGGGCTTCTGTTAAGGCCTCTTTGATAGCCTGGAAATTGGCCTTTCCTTCTTTAGTCCAGCTGAAAGTTGAACTCTTCTTTAACATGGTTGTCGAAGGCTTGAGTAAATCTGCAATGTTAGGCAAGAACCTCCTAACAAAATTAATCTTTCCTATGAAAGACTGGAGACCTTTCTTGTGATGTGGTAGGGGTAGCTCTAGGATAGCTGCAATTCTCTCGGGATCCACTGTAATTCCTTCTTTGGATACTACATATCCCAACAATTTTCTTTCATGAACTGCAAACACACATTTCTTAGGATTAAGGGATATCCCAAACTCTCTACACCTTTCAAAAATCTTCCTCAAGTGTTTGATGTGATCTACTGCATGCTTGGAATAAACAGTTATGTCATCCAAGTAGACCAGTAGAAACTTGTACATAAGGCTTTTAAAGGCCATATCCATTGCCTTTTGAAATGTAGCACCTGCATTTGACAAACCAAAAGGCATCTTTTGATAAGCCATGGTTCCCCACTTGGTTATAAATGCAGTCTTATATTGATCTTCTTCATTCACTAAGATCTGATTGTATCTTGAATAGCCATCAAATAATGAAAATCTCTCGGATCCAGAGACACATTGTACGATTTGTTCCATAGAGGGTAATGGATGGCAGTCTTTTAGAGAGGCCTCGTTAAGATCCCTGAAGTCAACACATAACCTTAGCTTCCCATCCTTCTTCCTGAGAGGAACAAGGTTGGAAACCCAACTAGTATGCTTAATGGGGTAGATGATACCACTTTCTATTAGTTTGAGTACTTCTTTATGCATAAGTGGCTCAAGCTTGGGATTAACAGGCCTTTGCTTTTGCCTCACTGGTTTGGCATTTGGTTCCAATTCAATAGTGTGTTGAGCAAGGGCTGGGTCAAAACCTTTGAGGTCTTCATATTGCCATGCAAATATGTCACTGAATTCTTTGAATAACTGAGTGTAAGTTTGCTTCTCCAATTCAGTGTTTACCTTTCCAAATTGTAAGCTCTTACCTGGTTCCAACTCTAATTCAACACAATGTTCTTGTTGGACTACCAGGCCAGCTTTGTTTTTCTTAACTTCATCATCCTTGTTGAAGACAATCTCTAATGTAACAAGACCTCTAGGCATCTTATTAGACTTAAGTTGTATCACTTGATCACCATAATTTTGTGATAACCTCTCTTGATTATGCCTTGAAAAAACATCTTCAAACAAGAACTGCAGAATTTGTTCATCGTTGTCAAACACTTGCCAATTGACATCATTATCAGGAATAGATGGTCTGACAATCACTTTGGTATGCTGTTGATCTACCTCTTTTGAAACACTATTTGGAATGTCATACTGAGATCCAACAGCAGCTAATCTATCTGCATTTTGACTTAGCTTCATAGGGATAGCAACGATATTGAAAGCACAAAAATCTTCAATTGCATCCCAAACTCTATGTTTGTATGCTTTCAAAGTGTCATTTTTGGTTGCACTTATCCCTTTTACTTGGCTGACAACTAACTCATTGTCACCATAAACTTTTAAGGCCTTAAGCCCTCTTTTTCTAGCCCATTCTAGTCCATTGACTAGACTTTCATACTCTGCAGTATTGCTAGTGCAGGAGAAACTGAATCTAAAGGCAGTATAATAGCTTTCTCCTTTTGGGGATACTAGCATAGCACCACCACCAGAACCATGTCTACTTCTAGCTCCATCAAAAAATAGTTCCCAAACCTGATTATTCTGATCCTCTGAATCAGTGTCCTCTTTGAGAAGGCTTGGCTCTATGGCTCCACTCTCTTGTATTAAATAACTTCCCAAACCAAAATCCCAAATAAGATGTTCTTGGGCTTTTGAAGCTCTTTCATCTAGTAGAATATCAGGGATACTTTCTATCTTTGTGCTTGCTTCACTAATGGTTTGGAAGTCACTGTCCTCAAATATGGGGCAATTTACATTGATGGCATTGGATACATATGGCTCTATATGGTGTGCTGCCAATGGTTCTGATTTAATGGTGACCTTGGTCCCATATCTTGTATGAAAAAGCATGTGAGACCAGTCAGAAGATAGGTAGCCTCCTATCTTTGGCTATAAACTCCCTTGAAAGACATATAGCAAATAATATAGGGAGGTCTATGATATATATATCAAGGAGGATTGAAAAATTAGGACTAGCGTGTAGGATTAAACTAGTATCTTTAGCCACACCTATAGTATTGACTGAGGATCCATCAAGTTGTGTAACCTTCTTTTGGAAGGGCTCATATTTTAGTCTTAATTGGTTAGCTACTTTCTTAGGCATTACAGTGCTAGTAGCTCCACTATCTACCGTACAATTATGCACTAAAGATTTTCCAATAATTAGAGATACATAAAAAGGAAGTGGCTTTGAGTTCCTACCTTGTGTGATATTGGCCTTGGAGTTGCTACTTGGAGCCTGCTTTTCTTGATCAGTGTTAACCAACACTGGCTTTGTAGCTTCTTTTGCAGGTTGAGGAGTTGCTACCTCTGTCATGGCCTTCAAAATTTTAGGCTGTCCCAGAAGAGGCAGAGAGTCCCACATGGACATAATGACATTCACCTTCTTCATGTTGTCTACGATATTATAAGGTGTCACAGTGTGTACTCTCTGTTGTGCTTTCACTATGATGGGCTCCACCTCTTTGAAAATCTGGCTCTCTTTGCTTGTGATGACAGGGACCTCCTTAGGTGTGATGGGATTAGCTTGTTGCAGTGGCTCTGCAGATGTAGTGGCTTTGGCATTGGAATCTGCTCTCTCCATGTCTTGAGCTCTCCTTTTTGCTCTTGTATAGGCAACAAAAGCAGCTTCATCATTGACTCCATTGAAGTCAGGTTGCTCCCAATTGAAAAGAGCAGTCTCTTTCTCTTGTGATTCTTGTTGAGGAGCTGACCCACTGGATGAAGCCTCTGATTGGGCTTGTGAGGCATTTTGAACCATTAGGGCTTGGTTCATCCATCCATTTGAACATGTAGCCTGATTATGAGGCTGATTACAAGGAAAACACCATTCATTATCCATAGCCATATTGTTTTGACTAGGAACCATATCCCTCACTGGATTTGCAGAATTGAGAGGTGTAGGGTTATATGGTTGGAATGGCCTCTGATTAAAACTTTGCCTTTGTCCTTGATAGCCTCCTTGGTATGATGGCCTATTTTGTTGATAAGGTTGTCCTTGATTTTGATATTGCTGATTAGGACCTTGGCCTTGTGGCTGGAAGGGTGGTCTGATTCCTTGACCTTGTTTCTTCAAATTCGTAACCTCTTTAGTCAAGGTCTGCAACAAGTTTGTCATTTCTTGCTTACTGCTTTCTTGGTTGTTCTTTATCTCTTGCAGCTCTTGAGAGAAACTAGCTGTTAGCTTTTGACCACTGGTACTGGCTTGAGGTGCCAATACGGTGGGAATAGGGGTAAATGGGGGTACTTGTGGAGTTGCAATGGGTTGAAGGCTAGGGAAAATGGGCATTGGAGGCCTTCTTTGTATCATGCCTGCTTGAATCAAACAATTTTCGGCCCTGACAGCTATGTCAAAGGCCTGGGGTAAAGAAGTACCACCCATAGACTGGATCATGACAGAAATTTGACCATTTAGACTTTGCAAGTAGTATAGGAAAGCATGGTCAGCTGATAGTCTCACAGAAACTGGAATTCTATTCCATGTTTTAAGAAATCTACTATTGTAATCTGTCATCTGCTCTTGAGGGTCTCTCTTAATAGTTGTTAACTGCTCAACTAGAGACAAGTTATCTGATTTGTCCTCAAAATGCTTACTTAATGCATCTCCTAACTCATCCCATGAAGTAATAGAACCAACAGTTAGAGTTCTAAACCATTTAAGAGCCTTACCTTTTAAAGAGGCTGCTAATAATTTTGTGGCCACATCTTCTTGGGTTATGTTGTGTATGCTACAGATGGTGTTCACATCTCTTATGTGCTCAAAAGCAGTTGTCTGCCCTTCACCTGTGAAATCAGGTATACTTTTTAGTGCCACCAAAGGCACATCATGATGTACAACAAAGGCTAATGGACTCCCTTGGTTGAATGGTGCAAAGGCAAACTGTCTAGCCATTGTAGGAGTTGGAATCTGAAGATTAACAACTATATGAGCTGTATTTGCTGCTGGATTTGAATCCTCTTCTAGATCTCTGGTTAGAGATCTGCCTCTTCCTTTGAAATGGAAGGGAAAAGGTCTCCTTTGTGAGGTATTCGGTGATGTTGATTGAACTCTCCTTGCAGGGGATGTTCTTTGAGTTGACCTGCCTTTATGACTTCTCCTTAAGGGCAACTCTGAAAATTTAGTGGGCTTTGAGCTCCTAGTCTCAATCTTTCTCATAAACCTTGAACAAGGTTGTCTTGAATCCTTCCACCAATGGAGCCGCCAGATATACTTCATAGAACAACTTCTAAAAGTTTATAGTATGCAATCTGTATATCAGAGATAGCATAACAAAACATGAATTTCTGATTCTTTTACTATCCCTTGGAGTGTTTCATAGATTGTTGCCTAATCCAGAGAGTGTTATCTTTTGTGAAAGAATCTCTCTTTCCTTGAATACCCTCTTTTATTTGTATACCCCTTCTATGAAACACTTATGTAAGCCTATTCAGTAAGTTGTGATCTCCTAGACCTAAGTTTGTTCATTGAATCCATCTTTTATGCTGCAATTCATACCATCATTTCGGTGCATCACCTAGTAGGTAGTTTGCTTTCAATCATTTTCCTTACAAGCATTCCTTCTATCCCTTTCCCTCAAAAGATTTACTTTTCATGTCTAAAAGCAAATTAGGGTGATTATCCAAGAGGAACCAGCCTAAAACTTGGAGGTCTCATCTCAGTTAGCATAGGTCCCACAACCTGGAGATGATTCCCATGTTATACTAGGTTATCAAGAATACGAGAGCTTGAGATAAGGGTGCAAACTTAGTGTATAACAAGAACAACATGGCTAGTGCGCTCTCTTCTGTACCAGAAGGAGTCCTCTTAACCGAAGATGTCACGGCGTTTATTCACGCCAAATAGGAAGAATCGGGTGAAACATATATTCAAGGCGAGTACTTGTCACCGGTCACTCATGTTACTTAGAAGGCACTGGTAGACTAGGAACACAGTGTATGCACTGGTAGTTGAAGAAAAGGGAATACATCAGTAGGCCGATCTAAGTACATAGTATCGGTCTTAGAGTGCATACAAATTTGAACCAGGCATAAGGTTACACCAGTCTAAACTACATAAAGATCCGCACCAGATTTTGCGGAGCAGTTTGAGTTAAAACCGGATTATATGGGACATCCACCGTACAGAAGTGGAGTTTGCTTTTTAACAGGAGTTAGCTTTATTTCAATGGATGTTTTGCAAGGTAAACTCCCAATCAGAACGCAAGGCTTAACTGCTAGTTGCATGATTTTCTTGTTGAGTTTACAGCTTGGCGGTTCTATGAGTTAAGGGTTTCATAACGATGAACTCTTATATAAATATAGGTCATAGGACGCAAGAAGAGATGTTGATTATTAGTGGTTGCATAGAGTAGAGGAGAGACATCTTCTGAGAGAAGAGCTACAGACACAGAGGTAACAGAGATCAACAGCCAGGCAAACCGGGAAAGAGGTATGATCTAATCAGACATTTAGTGTCATAACAGATCATTGCTTTTATCAGTAGTGAAAACAAATTGAAATCCCTTTATTAGGGTGGACCTAATCGGTTCGTTTTAAAAATCCCCTAACAGGGTAACATCCCTTTTGATGTTCAAAGTCCTGTAACCAGGCAGCTCCTAACAGGGTTCAGATCTTAACAGATCTTTTGTAAAATCCCTTAACCGGGTAGCACCTTAACTAGTGCTTTGTTAGTTCCTAACAGGGCGCCTTCATTCTGCAGTAGTGAAGTTGTGAGCTTTGTCTCATCGTGGTTTTTGCCTTCTAACCGAGGGTTTCCTCGTATATATCTGCACTTGATCTGTGTACTTACTTTTATGCTTGCATATGATTGATTGTTTTTAGAAGAATATTGTTCAAACGAGTATTAAAAGTAAAGAAATAGTTCTTACTGATTGACCCCCCCCCCCGCCCCCCCCTCTCAGTAAACGGTCGGTACTAACATGTTGTTTTGTCAAATGTGAAGAAAGATTATTTTTTTAGTTGGATAGGACAGTGCAAATTTTTTATTTGACTTCTTGACGAAGCTTTTACCACATTGGAAGAACAAAAAGTTAAGTGAGGTGGTGTCAAAGCACATATCCACTTTTGTTACTGCCTTTCCATGCATATTTGTTGATGGGAATGGCATGGAAATCAAGCTTGATGAGATGCAAGCTTAGTTTTCAGCGATTGGTAAAAAACATTCTTGGACACCACTTGAAAACATGGATATGTTAGCCAGTATTTTTATATATATTGAGGAGGGTCAGGAGAGTTGGCTGAGATAGATGCATTATTGATAGAGGTTAGTTATGTGTTAGATGGACAAATTTCATAAGTTAATGATGCTTCTGCTCTGTGAAGTCTGTCTGGTGCTAGTGGGGTTCTAAAGTAGCTATTTTTGGCTGTTCCTTTTTGTGCCGATGGCTGTAACTACAATGGGTGCAAGGGGGTTGCAATAGAGAGTAGATAAAAATAACCCCACTAGCATAAATTTGATATTCATTTTCATGTCATACATTTATTATGCCCTACTCTCTGTGTGTGTATAAACCAAATAAACTAGCATCGTATATATGTGTGTGTGTGTACACATATATATACATGCGTGTATGCGTATATATATGTATATGTGTGTGTGTATATGTATATATTTTAAATACATTTATGATCTATATAAAAGACATTGAGTGATATCGATCTTGAGGTGCCTATCTAACCTTGTCATAAATCTTATATAGGCATCCCATGATTGACTTATCTTTAGCATATTTTAGATAGAGGTATCTAAGATATCTATGTTAGTTTTATCTCAATTAGTTTTAGATGATCTTCTAGAAGGTCTATATGTGGAGACTATATTTAGTTCAAGATTTCTAATTTTAGATCATGTATTTTGGGCTTTATTTCCTTGCAACAAACTATTTTTAGTGTAGAAACTTTTTTATGGTTTTTATTTATTTTAAAAATCACATGTGAAAAAGTTTGTAAAAACTTATAAGTACTTTTGGCACAATATTTTTGTCATGCCCTCTTCGTAGGAGTCAACACTTGACAAAGACTCTTGGCCTAGTTTAATTGTAGTAAGCTAATTGGGAGGGAATAATTAATTAATTAAACACAGTTGTCTAAAGTTTGGCGACTTACATTTAACAATTGTATTTACAGGTGGATTCATATAGGATTCACAGTTGTTCTAAACAATTGGAGTTTGAAAAGAAAACTTCATTTCCATATTGTGCTAAAGATAAGTTTGTGTTGGCTAAAAGTTTTGTAAGTCATTGTGACCACAACTTACAAAATTCTGATTTTAGATAACGTTACATAAGATTACTCTCAGCTCTCAGCAATATGGGAGGCTCCCTTCTTACTGCAGGTGGCTTCAACAAGGACTTGACTGATAATTATAATAAAGGGCGGTTTTCACAATCTATTCCTCTTTTTTCAAGAATGATTTCACAAATATCTTCCGAACAACACTAAAAGTTAAACAAAAGGGACTTGTTGCTATGATAATATCGATAGCCTGTAGGTTGACATAATAACAACATAGAAGATACCAATCTACTGTCTAGTGTGGAACAGTCACAGAAACCCAAAGTCTTCTACACTTATCCGGAGAGATAAATTAACAATTCAAGATACATGATAAAGCTCAAAGTCTTAAACCGAACACCTTCTAAATTCTCTTCAAAGATTACTTGAAACTGAGGCACAAGCCATTTCGGTTCCTTTCCATGGATTGACCCTTCTTTCCCTGTCCATGGGTGAGTGACAATCAGAGTTCCTATGCCTTGATGGTCCAGAGGTAGCACAGTTGGATGTGCTCCGGTTTACATTCCTATTATGGAATACCGGTCTTGGTGGAGATTTGAATGCCATTGTTTTGGACTTGCATTCTTCTGCTTTGTGTCCAAATTTATTGCAAGCATAGCAATAACCCTTGAAGCTTCCCCTGCTTCCACTAGACACATTGTTGGAGCGAGACCTGCATTCAAAGGTCCTGTGACCATACTTGTAACAGTTGTTGCAGTAACTGTTAGAAGTAAATGGTTTTACCGGTGCATTTCTGCAGTCTTTGGTTTTATGACCGGGTTTGCCACAATGTTTGCAAGAGGGTTTGAAGATCTTTTAACCTTTGTCTTCTTTAGGTTTCTTCTTTTCCTTCTTGCCTTGCTTGTCTCTAGAGGACTCATCGGTTTCATTATTTCTTTGACCGATGTACCCAAGTCCTGTGGGATCCTTGTGCTTCATTTGAGCTCTTAGTTGTTCATCAAGCTTCTGAGAACTTTCATTATACCTTCTGAGTTTCTCATTTCTCTTCAAGAGTTTTCAGCTGTTCCTTCAGTTGATTCAATTCAACAACCATCTTTTTGCATGCTTCATCTTTGTCATGCAAGTGCTCATGCATGATTGCATTCTCCTAATTTATGCCCTGCATGTTTGCATGCAGTTGCAATATGAGAGCATCACTCTCTCTTAATGCATCTTTAGCCAGATTTCTTGCTCTTTTAGCAGTTAATTGTGCTTCTATGGCACTAGTCTTCTCATCCTCATATTTTCTTGTGGCTTCAATGAGTTTAGTCAGCCTCAGAGCATGACCTTCCTGCTCCCTTTTTAAGTTGGAGATTTGATCGGTCAGATTCAGATTCTTTTGCATGAGATCAGTTACTGCTTCTTCTGCTTCATCAGAGCCACTCTGCCCAGAGAGTTCCTCAATGGTTTCATGATTTTCACTCAATTGTAGAGCCAACTCTTTCCTCTTGGCAAGAGATCTCCTCAGTTTGTTTTCTAGAGAGGCTATCATTTCATTGGCTTCCTCCAATTGCTTTTGATACTTGTAACCCTCCATGATCTTTTCTCAAGCGGTTAAGCTTTCTATTTTTGAGAACCTAAGCTCTGATACCAATTGTTATTCCTAACCGGTTATTGAGCGGGAGGAGGGGGGGGGTTAATCAGTAAATTCAATTTCTATTTCTCTTTTAAGCAAACATATATTCTTGTTAATGCAAAAATTAAAAGAAAATTATAACAACCATAAACAAAAATTAATTGCACAGGTCAACACAACATTTATACGTGGAAACCCTCGGTTAGAAGGAAAAAACCACGGTGGGACAGAACCCACAAAACTCCACTATTGCAGTAATAAAGTTGCCCTGTTAGAGGTTTTCAAAGCACTGGTGAGGGTGCTACCCGGTTAAGGGATTTGATAGAAGACTTGTTAGGATCTTGATCCTGTTAGGAGTTTCCTTATCAGAGGACTTAAAACACCAATAAAGATGTTGCTCGGTAAAGGGATTTGCACAAAAGAACGTGTAAGGGTTCACCGTGATTGGGAAATTTAAATATGCTTCACATGTAAAGCAATGATCTTATGATTACACTATATCTGTCGATTCAGATCATACCTGTTTACCCTTTCCTCTGCTTGGCTGTTGAATCTTTCTCTCCCTTTCACCTTTGTGATTGTGATTCCTCTTAGAAGATTTTGCTCTCCTGCTCTCCTTCGCTCTATGCTCTTGATTTTCAACAACACACCTTTCATGTCTTTCGACCTATATTTATAAGAAATTATCTTATTAAAAATACATCTAATAGATCCGCCAAGTTGTAAACTCTCCCATAAATCATGCATGCAAAACCCTTGATAAAAAAGCTTGCAAACTAATCCTTAGTTTACCTTGAAACGCTCGTAGATAAAACAAAGCTAACTCCTGTTCCACTGAAAAGGCTAACTCTAGTTTAATTGAAAAATGCTTCGCATAATCCGGTTCGGATTATCATGCACTTAACCGGTGTAGAATTTGTATCCGGTTAGTCATCTGTTCCGTGTGTGTTTTAAAATTTGGACTGGTATAAGCATGACCGGTTAAATTACACTGCTTTCTTGCTCAATCTACCCAGTTCATAATCATGAGTACCGGTGTTCCGGCGGGATTGATGTTTCCCAATGACAACTAACTTTATGTCAACAGATTATATATATATATATATGTATAAATATAAATATTATATTATATATTTTGAATGATATATTAATCGACTGAAACATAACAAAAGGTGGCGATGTCGACAAAGGTGTTTACGTATTGTAATTAACTTTGTTAAGCGCTGCCTCCACTCTAAGGTGGCGGGCAGACCATCGTGGAGGTAACTCCACAATGGGATGCCATCTCATATATATGCACTGACATGTCGTGCTGGGAATATACAACAGCGACACAAATAAATATAGTCTTTGGTGTATTCACAACAATACAAGTCAGTGCCATTGCATACTTAGTGATCGTTTTCTCTTTGATAAAATTAATAGCAACTTCGTACTATCTCAGTTAAGTATTGATTCATAAGAATCAATATTTGATGATATATATTTCAGAAGATATTAACATTGAGTTTAGAATAATATCAAATCAATAGTAATATATATATATAGTTGTAAAACAAGTATTAAATCTGATCGAAATTTTAACATGGTATCAGAGCAGGCATAAAATAAAAAGATCCAGATCAGATTTGTAAAAGACTTCACATAGACATTTGAATACTACATTCAAAATGGTGAATGGAATGAGATTAGAAGATCGACTTGCAGGAGCATCAAACTATGTGGCATGGAAATTATGAATAATGCTCACACTAAAAGAGCATGAACTAACACCCATAGTAGAAAAATCCGAGCCTGAACAAAATGGAAAAGATGAATAGATTAAATGGGATAAGGACAACACCAAGGCAATGAAATTGCTAGTAGACGGAGTTAAAGATCATTTAGTGCCTATAATCATAAAATTAGAAACTGCATATGATATGTTTAATGCACTAAAAGATATGTATGAAATTAACAATACAAGCAGAGGGCTTACCCTCAAGAGTCAACTCCGTCAAATAAAGATGAAACAAGGAGAGACCATCACCTCCTACTTCATGAGAATTACCGAATTAAGAAACCAACTCTCCACTATTGGTCACTTTTTTGATAGTAAGGAATTAACAATGATTGCACTTAATGGACTTCCCCTATCACGGGAATCTTTCATTCAAGGAGTAAGTGCTCAAACCAAAATTCCTAAATTTGATCGATTGAAATCAGACTGCATTCAAGAAGAGTCTTGATTATCAATCAGAGGGATCAATACAAATACTTCAAAAGGAGTCTCTCAAGTACTTAATACAGAATCACACAGAAGGAAAAAGAAGACTAACTTCAAAAGGAAGAGAGGAAATGAATCAAATAAGAAACCAACATACATGCATAGAGACCTATGAAAAGTTCAATGTTACAAATGTGACAAATTTGGTCACTTTTCTCAAAAGTGTCCTGAAAGAAATAAGGCACAAGCCTCATTTGCCCAAGTCAATGATACAAAGGAGAATATGAATTCAGAGAAACTTGTTTTCTACTCCGTCTTATCAAGTCAAGCTTCAAACAATCGTAGCGCCTGGGTCGTTGATAATGGGGCCTCTTGGCATATCACTGGATTCAAAGAGCATCTAGACTCTATAGAAGGATGTCCTAAACAAGAAGTTACGATTGGAGATGATACTGATTATCCAGTAATGGGTATTGGGACCTGCACCATATATCTTGAATCTGGGATATCTCTACAACTTACTAGTGTTCTATTTGTACCTGGCATAAAAAGAAACTTAGTTTCTATTTCAGTGCTAGAAGACAAGGGACATAGAATCACCTTCATGGATGGGAAGATCTTAGCTTGGCCTAAGAACTCAAATATAAAGAATGCTCACACTATTGGAGTTAGAGATGGAACCCTCTACAAATTATGTACCCTTTCTCATCAAGCCCTAATTCATACATCAAATGAAAGTGAATTATGGCATAGGAGACTAGGGCACTATCATTTTCGTGGTTTAAACTCTTTAGAGAAAATGGTTACAGGACTACCTAAACTAAGATCTGATCATATTGGAGCTTGTAAAGGATGTGCATTAGGAAAGAATACTAAAAATACTTTTCATCATAGTGAAAGTAAAACCAAGGATGTATTAGAACTTATTCACTTTGATTTATGTGGTCCTATGTCTGTTCCCTCTATTGGAGGATATATGTATTACATCATTTTTGTAGATGATTACCCTAGTAAGACCTGGATATATTTTCTAAAATGTAAAGAGTCAAAAGAAATTCTTATGAAATTCAAAGAATACAAAGCTCTAGTATTAAACCTATCAGGTAAGAGTATTAAAATATTAAGAACAGACAATGGTAAAGAATATACTTCAAAGATATTTCAAAGTTTTTGTAAACATGTTGGGATCAAAAGGGAGTTCACTGTTCCATACAACCCACAACAAAATGGGGTTGCAGAGAGAAATAACAGGACGATAGTAGAATCTGCTAAAGCAATGATGCATGATCAAAACTTAGAAACTCATCTTTGGGCTGAAGCCTCTAACACTGCTATATATGTTCAAAACAGATGCCCTCACTCTTATCTTGAAAATAAAATTCCTGAAGAAGCATTCACTGGTAATAAACCTTATGTAAGTCACTTGAGAACTTTTGGGTGTCCTATTTACATTCACATTCCTAAAGAGAAAAGAACTAAATTAGAACCTTCAAGAAAGAAAGGAATCTTTGTTGGATATAATGAAAACTCCAAAGCCTACAGAATCAACATTCCAGGACAAAGAAATATTGAGTTAAGTAGAGATGTAATATTTGAAGAGGACACTCCACTCAAAAGATCCAAGGAAGACAATAATGATTCTCTTGAACATCCTTCACCTGAGATTTAGAGGGAGAATCAAGGATTTGAAGATAATGAACCTTTAGATGTTACTAATGAATAAGTAGGAAAGAAAAGACCTCTTTGGGCTAGAAAAGTTATTGAAGAAGGTGAGAAATATGCTGCTCCAAATGGGGCTATCAGGGAAAACAAAATACCTCATAAATTCTCTAGTTATGTTGCGCTTATGAGTCAACTTCTAAATTCAGAACCCTCAAACCCAAAAGAAGCTCTTCAACATCAAACTTGGAAGGATGCCATGACAAAAGAGTATAATTCTATCTTACAAAATGATGTATGGGATATTGTACCTAGACCAATAAACAAATTAGTTGTTTCCTCCAAGTGTTTATTCAAAATTAAACATGCAGCAGATGGAAGTATTGATAAATACAAGGCAAGATTTGTTACAAGAGGGTTCTCCCGAAAGGAAGGCATTGATTATGAAGAGACTTTTGCTCCAGTTGCAAGATATACCTCTATGAGAATAGTTATTGCCATTGCCGCTGCCAAAGGTTGGAAAATTCATCAGATGGATGTAAAGACTGCTTTTTTGAATGATGTGATTGAGGAAGAAGTATATCTAGAGCAACCAGAAGGATTCATAATACACAATCAACAAACTCATGTCTGCAAACTAAAGAAGGCATTGTACGGGCTTAAGCAAGCACTTCGAGCATGGTAATGAAAGGATAGATCATTGTCTATCTAAACTTGGCTTCTCTAAAAATGATGCAAACCCAAACCTCTACTTTAAAGTGGTAAAAGGGGATATGTTGATTTTGATTCTTTATGTAGATGATTTGCTAATAACAGGAGAAGTTTATCTAATTTTTAAGTGTAAATGAGATCTTGCAACTGAATTTGAGATGAAAGACTTAGGGCTACTACATTACTTCCTAGGCTTAGAAGTTTGGCAACATGCTAATGAGATTCTTCTAAATCAAGGAAAATATACTTTAGACATTCTAAAAAGATTCGAAATGATAGATTGTAAGCCTATGTCCACCCCCATGGAAACAAATCTACTTAAACTAAAAGAAGAAGCATCAAGTTTAGAACCTACAAATTCTACTCTTTGCAGGCAGATTATTGGGTTTTTGATGTACTTAGTAAATACCAGACCAGACATTTGTTATGCAGTTAATGCACTCAGTCAGTTCATGTGTGAACCAAAACAAATTCATATGGTAGCAGCTAAGCACATACTAAGGTATCTTCAAGACACAGTAAGTCTTGGACTAAGGTACAAAGATGTAGATTTACAACTACATGGTTTCACTGATTCAGATTGGGCTGGAAGCACTATGGATCGGAAAAGTACGTATGGGTGTTGTTTCAGTCTGGGTTCTGGAATGATATCCTGGTTTAGTAGGAAACAATCTTCAGTTGCTCAAAGTTCCACAAAAGCAGAATACATCACTGCATCAATGGGAGCACGAGAAGCAGTTTGGTTGAGAAAACTTATTTTTGGTGTGTTTGGAGAATCTCTAAAACCTACTATTATTCATTGCGATAATCAGAGTTGTATAAAGCTCTCCTGAAACCCAGTATTTCACAACAAGTCCAAGCATATTGAGATACCTTATCACTGTATTAGAGATATGGTGGAAAAGAATGTTATTGAGTTGAAGTATATCAATATAGAGGAATAATCAGCTGACATTCTCACCAAGGCTCTAGCAAAGACAAAGGTAGAGCACTTTAGAGGTAAACTTGGTAGGATTGTAATTTCTGAGAACTTATCTCAGTAACTTTTGATTATTTTACTAATAAAACATTCTTTGTTATGAGTGTTATTTCATAACCATGTGTTATTTGTGTATATCATAAGAAAGTGATGACCTCCAAATGATTTCCACTTATTGTTGTAGAAGTTGTTATAAGGTGACGATCTTATAATAACTTATTCATCTATTGTGATAAATATCATGAGAATGATTTTTAAATAATGATTGTTTATATTATGTAAATCAATATGGACTCTAGAAGGTATAAGTTAAATTAGTTACAAGTTATATTGTATGGATATATCATGTCTATATGGTAAGTATCACATATGTGATACTAGTGCACATATCATACAAGACATCTTGAGTACTTGGTGAATATCATGGACTTGATATTTGGAGACCATTACTCCTAGTACTTGGTGAGTATCATGGATTTGATACTTGGAGACCATTACTCATGATAATCACTTTTTGAGCACTTGGTGAATATCTTGTGAGTGATATTTGGAGACCATTGCTTTGAGTACTTGGTGAGTATCATGAACTTGATACTTGAGGACCATTACTCATGATATCAATAAAATGATATAAATTTTAAAAATGATTATCTATACTCACATATTGCATTGAAGTAATATATTTATCCTCCCTAGCTAAGAGGGAGTGTTAATGATTATAGCTTCAGTAAGATAAACAAGATCATTCATATGCATCTATATATATATAAATATGATTATATATATGTATAAATATAAATATTATATTATATATTTTGAATGATATATTAATCGACCAAAACATAACAAAAGGTGGTGATGTCAACAAAGGTGTTTACATATTGTAATTAACTTTGTGAAGAGCTACCTCCACTCTAAGGTGGCGGGTAGACCATCGTGGAGGTAACTCCACAATGGGATTCCATCTCATATATATGCACTGACATGTCGTGCTGGAAATATACAACAACATAAATAAATAGTCTTTGGTGTATTCACAACAATACGAGTCAGTGCCATTGCATACTCAGTGATCATCTTCTCTGTGATAAAATTGTTGGTGTAATTAAATATTCCTAATTACACTTTACTTAATCTTACTTAGGTTAATGCATTGCATAGTAGTTTGTGATTGAGACACTAGGAGTGTGCACATCATTCAGCACATGGTGTAGGAGAAATTCCACTTTTGGTGTGAGATCCACCTTTAGTGCTGTTATAACATTATCATCCTAATCCATTGCACATACTTTATTGCATAATGGAGGATGATCCACATTTGGTGGACATGTGATTACACCTCGCATAGGTGATAGCTTATCAACTCCTTTACATTCTCTCTTATCGCCTTTCCTATATAAGGAGGCCTATTATGTAATCATACATCAAGGTGAATTCATTGGATCAATTCAATATCATCATTGCATTCATATCATCTCTCTTGTGCTTTTGTTTAACCTCTAGATCTTTGGTTCAATCTTTGCTATTTGCAAATTCTTACATGGTATCAGAGCCATCAGAGCGTTTTGATTAGCCGATTTGAAGAGATTTTGTTGCAACCTTTGAAGTTCCAAATCTCAGATCTAAGAACCAGTGTGCTGTAGAGGCGTCTTGGAGTAGATCTGACCTTACCATTGCGTCTGGGAGGTTGTTTCGGTTAAGATCGACTATAAATTTGCATATATTCAACGAAAGTCCAAATCGAGGTAAATGTTTTTTGCAAATAGGACCGTACGGCCCAATCTGCACCTCTGCGGTACAATTTTCAAAAGAAAAAACATACTTTTTTATTTTGTCCTATTTTCGAAAAAAAATTCTGTAAAATTTTAATTGGCAAGGTACGACCAACTTAATTCTGTGTGACATCATCGTTCACAAGGACATCAGCCTTCATGTCATCGACAGGTAGAAGTACCCTAAGTCACAAGGTTCGAGTTCGAGTTCGAGTTCGACAACTATGAAGTTCGGATGAAGTTCGACAAGGTCCAAAAAATTCAAAAAAAAATTCGAAATTCGATTTGCCTTATATAATTTTCAAAAAAATATAAGTATATGATCTTTAGCTATAGGAAGGTTTGTGGAGATGATTTTCATATTGTTTTCATATAAATTTTATATGTTTATGAGTTTCAAGCAAAGAACTTTTCAATCCAAACCTACAAAACAAAACATCTCTCCAAGTTCCAACTGTATATCCAATAAATTATCAAAATAGTTTGACAATTTGATATTACAAAATAGATTTGAAATCATTTTGAAAAGATATCACATTTATAAGATATAAACCATAAGAAACATGTGAAATCACAATTACAATGATGTTTTTTGTCAAAAAGATACGATCAGCGTTTTAGACTTTAGAACTTCAAAACAGCTACAAATCACCAAGAATACGAAGATGGTGTTTTGTCAAAAAGTTACAATCAAAAGTCAAGACTATAAAACTTCAAAAAAGCTCCAAGTCATCAAGAGCACTTGGCTGATCTGCTGTAGAATCATCATCAGTATCACTACTCAGTTCATCATCCAAGAAGTCGGGTTCCTCTTCAGCTCCAGTTGCTATGTCTTCTGAAATTCTTTGTTGTGAAGAAAATGTGGAGTTTTTTGCTGATTTGTTCATGAGCAATTTCAAATTGCTGCGAACATAGACAAGATCTCCCAACTTTCCGGTCAGCAACTTGTTCCTCTTTTTGGAATGGATGTGGTCAAAGCACCTCCAGTTCCTCTCACAAGCTGATGAACTTGCTCCTTGACTCAATATGCGAATGGCAAAGCGTTGTAGTTCAGGAGTTTGAGCTCCATAGCTCATCCACCATCTAAAGCCAGTTACCTCAGCTCTTGTCAAATCATACTGTGCTGCTTCTATTCCAAACATCCCTTCTGCTTTCTTGTAACTCCAACATTGGTCTCTGATTAGAGCTGCAGTCTCTCGATCTGGCTCATACCTGCTAATGGCATCATAAAGCCCTGCCATAATCTCACAATCAGCTTGTCTATCAATGCGGAATAACTTAGGCTCCAAATAGCAAGCTGCTGCATGTAAAGGTGTGTGCATCATTTTCCATCTGGAATCAACTGCCTCCCAAATCTCCATGTAGTCTGCTTCTACATTTTTCAGTGCTCTCTGAATAGACTCTTTACAACGGTCCATGCTTTCATAAAGCATGCCAAGGCAAGGCATGTCACCATCCACCATACGAAGAACATCAACTATTGGCCCACATATGTTCAAAACCATTCCTCCACTTTCCCAAAGATTGCTGTTCAAAATGATTTGCTCTATGTTTTTCCCCTTGGCACTTTTAGAAAGTGTTGAGTTTTCCCACTCATTAGAACAAATCACAGATCTCAAAGCTGCTTTCTCTTCAATCACTCTTTTCAAAGTGATATAAAACAAGGCAAATCGTGTCTCACATGGCCTCAACAACTCCCTGGATGCATGTTTCCTGTAAAGGCTCAAGGTGAGACGATGATTTCTAATAAAATTTGCAACCGCTCTCGCTCTATGAATTGCTTCATGTATCCAGGGGAACTTTGCCAAGTCATGAAGCAATAAATCTAAACAGTGTGCTGCACATGGGCTCCAATAAATCTGTGGGTACTTCTCTACAATCAGCCTCCCAGCTCCCACACAATTTGCTGCACTATCAGTAACCACCTGAACTACATTTTCCACCCCTACCTCAAGAATGGCTTCCTCTAATATCTGAAAAATATACTCTGAAGTTTTCTTTTGGTTCATCGTGTCAATCACTTTCAAGAACACAACACCTTCAGGGGAAGCCACTAAAATATTAATCAATGGCCTCTGACATATATCTGACCATCCATCGCTCAATATAGTGCAACCTGTTACCTTCCAAGTGGCTTTGATCTCAGATAATTTTCCTGTCACTCTATCTTTGGACCTCTCTAAAAGAGTCGTCCTGAATGCCTCTGAAGATGTAGGTGTGTATCCTTTGCCAAACTCTGCAACTTTCATAATTGCATTACGGAACTGAGGACTTCTTGCTGTATTGAATGGAATAGCATTTGTATAGAAATAATCAGCCAATGCATCATCCACTTGTTGTCTCTCCAGCGGCTTCCAAAAGCTGTTTAGTGTTCCACTTTGTTTCGTTTCACCTGTGGTTGAAGGCTTGGATAAACTAGATGAAGACATCATAGTTGTGAACCTGGAAACATTCTCTTCAATTCTTTGTTTTTTTTGTGTCTTTTTCTGCTTTCCTGCATCCAAAAGGGCTAGTTCTCTCTCTATATCACCTCTCATTTCTTCAGTCACTCCTGGACATGCTTTAACACCTCCTCCTGCACCCCCAACAATACCAAGCAAGTGGTCTCTTGCCCTTGTCAAACTTCCTGTAAAATCTTTCTGACATTTCGTGCAATAGAGACTAGCACCTTGTTTTGTCACATATTTCCATACTTTAGAATTTGATCTTTTCGGAGCCATTCAATTACAACCTGCATGATGAAATGAAAATTAATATTTGTTATTTTAAATCATTCAATGTCTATTTTAAAAACATTAAAACAAAATATAAATAATTATTTTAAATAACAAATTCTATTTTAATAAACACATGCAAAAATGACATTTTTTTATTCTTAAAAAAATAAAATAATATTCCTATTTGATAGAACATTAAACTTTAAAAAGAAAATAAAACCATTAAATTATATATTTTAAAACTTAACAAAATAAAACATGTAAACTATATGTTTTAAAACTTAACAAAATAAAACTAGTAAACTAATAAATAAAATAAAAATAAAAATATAATAGTTTTACTATTATTTTACTAAGGAAATTTACGAATTAAAAACAATAAATAAAATAATATATAATAAATAAATTAATAATAC
The DNA here is from genome assembly GCA_027943335.1 of Chamaecyparis obtusa. Classification (NCBI taxonomy): domain Eukaryota; kingdom Viridiplantae; phylum Streptophyta; class Pinopsida; order Cupressales; family Cupressaceae; genus Chamaecyparis; species Chamaecyparis obtusa. Next base: position 966,824 of record BSBK01001337.1, on the reverse strand, counting down.
TAAATAAACATATAAAATAGTAATGTTTTGTAGTTTACAAACTAAAAATAATTAAAAATATAATATTTACAATTTAAAAAATAAATATAATATTTTAATATAAATAATTATAGATTAAAAAACTAGATTATGAACAAAAACTTAGACTATAAACGTTATATTATAATTTATAAATATAAACTCATTTATAATATAAACTATGTTAAAAAACTAAAAATATATAAATATAAATTAAAAATATATAATAATATAACATCTAAAAGAATAAAAATATATAACATCTAAAAGTATAAAATTTTAAAAATATATAAATATAAACTACGTTATATTATAAATATATAAATATAAACTGGGTTAATAAACTATATATAAAGTTTTTAATAAACGAAAGTTGAAACTATATATAAATTTTTTAATAAACTATATATAAATTTTTTAATAAACAAAACTATATATACATTTTTTAATAAACTATATATAAACTTTTTAATACAGAACAGGAGTTACGAAAGTATAAAAACGAATGCCAGTATGCATAAAAACAGAACTTGAAACAATACAAAGTTTTATGCATAAAAACGAATGCCAGTATGCGAGTTGCGACTGTGAACAAATGCGACTGAAAAAATTAAATGGAAACCTACCTCTTTCTGCCCTCGGATGCGACTGTGAGCCGAGCTGGAGCCGCGCGGGATGATGCAGACGTTGTCTGAAGCCGATGGAGGTGGAGCTGAGCTGGAGCCGATGGAGGTGAAGCCACGTGAAAGGTGATCAAGAGCCGAGCCTTGCGCGTTTTGCTGGAACTGAAACAAAAACCTTAGCCGCCTTACGCTGGAAATAAAACGAAAACCCTAGCCGCGTTTTGCAGTTGGACTTGGTGTATTCTAAACCGACCCAAACACGGTTATTTATGCTTTTTTAAGCCGAAAACCCTAAAAAAAAAGGGATTAAAATAATGTTATTTTGACCGTACGAACTTGGGTCGAACTTTAACGAATTTTTTATTATTTTTTAGAGTTCGCCGAATTTCGAATTTCAACATGAAATTCGGCCGAACCCTGTGACTTAGGAAGTACCACATCGGCTCCGCACCCAAGGTGCGACTCGAGCTCAAGCCCAAAGGCGAGCCGCAAGCCGAGCCCAGCTTGGTTCGTTTGTTTATTTTCCGAGCGGTTTCCATTATATATTGCGGGGTGTTCAAATTCCCTACGAATGTGGGACTAAATCCCAGCACTGTTCCGCCTAGTCCCCACCCCCGCCCGGCTCGTGAAGCACCGTGCGCCCCCAGCCGTGAAACCAAAGCGGCTGCTCTGTGATACCTCACCATAAGAGCCGAGACCTCAACTCACCCGCACCGTATGAGCTGACAACTCAGCACGACGTGGCATGCCGGCAGCCAGTTCCACGGTGCCACGTGGCAACCTGCCCCAGCCCTGCCCACGCAACAGATCGCCACCTCTCTCGCCACTTGGCGCAGCCACAGCGAGCCACCAGGCTACATCGACAGGACATGTCACTAGCCTGCCCAATCAGCATCCTTGGACACATCATCCGTACGAACGCTGACGTCATCAACATGTCAATCGATCAGTTGCCACATCAGCAGAGGACTTTTTTTGTTGACGTCATCATTTTATGCGCCTAAAATTGACGGCGATCTAGCTGTTGAAATAGGCCAAATTGGGCTTTCTGTGACGGCCATCCGACTGTCAAATTTAGCACATTGTTTTGCTAACGTCATCAGTGTTTGAAAATTCACAGCCTTCACCATTGGAGTTTTTCATTTCGCAGTCAGACTTCAAAGGGCCATAACTTGCTCATTTTTGCTCATTTTTTCAAGCAATATTTTTTGAAATTGGGGAGAATTTCTTGAAAAATTCAGTGGTGGTAATGTTTTTGCGATTTGGTAGACAGATTTATTAGAAATTGCAGATTTTGTTGACTATTCCTGTCTGTTCCTGATTTCTGCAACTTCCAGGGCTTCGTTTGGGCACATACGGTAACATTTTGAGATGAATTTTTTTTTGAAAGTGCATGATTTTTTGTCTACTTTCCAGATCTGCAATCATTTTTCAGTGATTTGAGGTGGACATATCACTTTCAAAAATAGGTAATTTTGGTGATTTATTTGCACTTGGTTAATCCTTGGATTCAGTTTTCTGATTTGCACCAGTCATTTGAATGAGTTATCAGTCATTTTTGGTTGTATTATCGATAATTCAAAGGTCAAAATACTCACTTCATATAACTACCATCAATGGAAAGTATCTTTAAGTGATCATTTGTTTAGTATTGGATTGCTTAGAATGACTCTTGGGCAGGATCAAGAACCTCAAACAGGTGTTGCAGAAAGCCGAAAATGGTTTGATCGAAGGGATAAAGCACTTGGCTCTCTTAGATCATCCATCTCTCGCGACTTGCACTTTCATATTGCATCTTGCACACATTCTCATGATGCTTGGGTCATATTGGAAAGACTCTTTGGTAAACCTGATAGAATGAGAAAATTCAGATTAAAGAATGAGCTGATAGGTCTAAATCCTAGTGATTTTGATAATATTCAAGACTTTTTCTCTAAGTTCAATTCTATTAGATTGGAGATTTCTGCATGTGGCATTATTAAAGGGGATGAACAATTGATCTTTTCTATTCTTTCCAAGGTTGGTCCTGATTATTCTATCTTTGTTTCTACATTCTATGCCACTATAGATGCTCTTGGTGGTGCATACAAATTGCCCTCTCTTGATGAATTTGCAGCGCAACTCACTAGGGAACAAGCAAAGTTGGCACACATGGGTAAATTGAAGCCTTCCACACATCATGCATTGGTTGCAAGTGAGTCTACTTCAAAGGCTTCTAATGGAAAAGGAAAGAAACAACATAAGGATCCTAAGCCTTATGACAAAGGTAATGAATCTTGTTCACACAATACTACTGAATCCAAGTCCTCTTCAAGAGAGGAATCATCTACAAGAAAGACGGATAAATTTGCTTATTGTAAAAAGCTAGGACATGATGAGCATAAGTGTTGTCAAAAGAAGATTGATGAGCTAACTCACATTATTCAGAAACACAACATTAAGTTGCCCTCATCAGTGTCTACTCCTACACATTTGGCAGCTTCTACATCTCCATCATCATCCAAAGTTAAAGGTAAAGGACAAGCACTCTTTGCTTCCACACATTCTGAGCAAGGTAAATGGCTTCTTGACTCAGGTGCATCACATCATATGGCATCATCTATGGATATGTTTTCTTCTATTGAGCCTTGTAATTCTCCTAATATTTTGATGGGTAACAACACATTCATGAGAGTTTGTGGGAAAGGTTCTATTCCTATGGGACAGGGGACATTTAATGATGTTCTTTGTGTACCATCCTTGACCACTAATCTCCTTTCTATTTACCAAATTACACATGGGGCACAAGGTAAAATTGTTGAGTTCACTCCTGATGTTGTCTACATTAGGGACATGGAGACTAGAGATGTCATAGCTATGGGAGTTGTTGATCATACATGACGCTTGTATTCTTTTTCATATTTTGTTGATGATATTCATGATGTACACATCCCTTTGCCAAGGAATAATTATGAGAACTTTGGGCACTTGAAACATTTTGTTGTTGAGACAAGTGTTGAGCTTCCTACTCCTCTACTTCCTGCTTCTTCAAACATGGGCTCTACTATTCAGCAGGATGATCAGAGTGTTTCAGATCTTGCAGAATGTGATGACTACTTGGATGCGTCTTCAACATTTGTTGATTCTCATGATGCAGAATTGGAAGACATACATGAGGGGATTTCTCTTTCCTTTGATGATAGCATCATAGTTGGGGATTCTTCTTCATCTTCTTTGGAGATTGGCATTCATGATTCTTCTCCTTCTTCACTTGATTTGTCACATGAGGTGATAGATTCTTTGAGCTTGGAGATTCCTATTCAATCTTTAGAGATTCATGCATGGAGATCTTCATCTTCTTCCTCCTTCCATTTGCACAAGGATTGGCTTCTTCATCATTTGATATATCTATTTCTTCCTAAGGGGAGACATGTTTCTTGTAAGCATTGGTTGATCTATTGTTTGCAGGTACTCTTCATCAACATGGGAGCTTCTACATAATGGGGGGTATATCATGTCTCCAACTATCCTTCTCATGGGGGGATAATTTTTTCTATATACATGATGTATGTAGTGCTTGGGGGGTCTTGGGTACTCCATCCATCCATCCATCTTGTTTTCTTCTCTCTTTTTGGGGGAGGGTTTTTCCCATGAGGTTTTCCCTCTTTCTCCACTTTATGAGAGTTATGCATTTCATAATTGTACATGGGTACCTAACATGGCCTAGTTGCCAAGACCCATCTTGCATTGTGAGTTTAAGTGCGTTCTCCTAAGTTGCCCTTAAGGGGGGGTGTTGGTGTAATTAAATATTCCTAATTACAGTTTACTTAATCTTGGGTTAATGCATTGCATAGTAGTTTGTGATTGAGACACTTAGGAGTGTGCACATCATTAAGCACATGGTCTAGGAGAGATTCCACGTTTGGTGTGAGATCCACCTTTAGTGCTCTTATCACATTATCATCCTAATCCATTGCACATACTTTATTGCATAATGGAGGATGATCCACATTTGGTGAACATGTGATTACACCTAGCATAGGTGATAGCTTATCAACTCCTTTTCATTCTCTCTTATCGCCTTTCCTATATAAGGAGGCCTATTTTGTAATCATACATCAAGGTGAATTCATTGGATCAATTCAATATCATCATTGCATTCATATCATCTCTCTTGTGCTTTTCTTTAACCTCTAGATCCTTGGTTCAATCTTTGCTATTTGCAAATTCTTACATGGTATCAGAGGTATTGGAGCGTTTTGATTAGCCGATTTGAAGAGATTTTGTTGCAAGCTTTAAAGGTCGAAATCTCAGATCTGAGAACCAGCGTGTTGTAGAGGCATCTTGGAGCAGATTTGACCTCACCATTACATCTGGGAGGCTGTTTCGGTTAAGATCGACTATAAATTCTCCTATATTCAGCGAAAGTCCAAATCGAGGCAAATTTTTCTTACCTCTACGGTACAATTTTGAAAAATAAAACATATTCTTTTTTATTCTGTCCTATTTTCAAAATTTTTGTGTAAAATTTTAATTGGCAAGGTGCGGCCAACCTAATTCTGCGTGACATCATCGTTCACAAGGACATTAGCCTTGATGTCATCGACAAGCAGAAGTACCACATAGGCTACCAAGGTGCGACCCAAGCTCAAGCTCGAAGGTGAGCCGCAAGCGGAGCCCGGCTTGGTTTGTTTGTTTATTTTCGGTGCGGTTTCCATCATACATCGCAAGGTGTTCAAATTCCTTGCGAATGTGGGACTAAATCCCAGCACTACTCCGCCCGGTCCCCACCTACGCCCGGCCCACCAAGCACCGTGTGCCCCCAGTCGCGAAAGCCGAGCGGCTGCTCTGTGACACCTCACCATAAGAGCCGACACCTCAGCGCCCCCAGTTGCGAAAGCCGAGCGGCTGCTCTGTGACACCTCACCATAAGAGCCGACCCCTCAGCGCCCCTGCACCATACGAGCCGACACCTCTGCGGCATGTGGCGTGCGGACAGCCAGTTCCACGGTGCCACATGGGAACCTGCCACAACCCTGCCCACGCAACAGATCGCCACCTCTCTCGCCACGTGGCACAGCCACCAGGCCACATCGACAGGACATGTCACTAGCTTGCCCAGTTAGCATTGTCGGACACATCATCCATACGGACCTTGATGTCATCGACACGTCGGTCGGTCAGTCGCCACGTCAACAAAGGACTTTTTTGTTGACGTCACCATTTTATGCGCTTAAATTTGATGGTTATCTAGCCTTGAAAATAGGCCAAATTGGGCTTTCTGTGATGGCCATTCGACTTTCAAATTTAGCACATTGTTTAGCTGACATCATCGGTGTTTGAAAATTCTCAGCCTTCACCATTGGAGTTTTTCATTTTGCAGTCCAACTTCAAAGATCCATAACTTGCTCATTTTTGGTTCGTTTTTCGAGCAATTTTTTTGAAATTGGGTAGAATTGCTTGAAGAATCTAGTGGTGGTAGTGTTTTTTGTGATTTGGTAGCAGATTTATCAAAAATTGCAGATTTTGTTGACTGCTCCTGTCTGTTCTTATCTGTTCTTGATTTTTGCAACTTCCATTGCTTCATTTGGGCACATACGATAACATTTTGAGGTGAATTTTTTTTGAAAGTGCATGATTTTTCTCTACTTTCCAGATCTGCAATCATTTTTCAGTGATTTGAGGTGGACATATCACTTTAAAAAATAGGTCATTTTGGTGCTATCCTTGGATTTCAATTTTCTAATTTGCATCAGTTATTTGAAGGAGTTATCAATAGTTATCAGTCATTATTTGGTTGTGTTATGGATAATTGAAAGGTCAAAATTCTCACTCCATATAAGTACCATGAATGGAAAGTATGTTTAACTGATCATTTGTTGAGTATAGGATTGCTTAGAATGACTCTTGGGCAGGATCAAGAACCTCAAACAGGTGTTGTAGAAAAGCGAAAATGGTTTGATCGAAGGGATAAAGCACTTGGCTCTCTTAGATCATCCATCTCTCGCGACTTGCACTTTCATATTGCATCTTGCACACATCCTCATAATGCTTAGGTCATATTGGAAGGACTCTTTGGTAAACTTGATAGAATGAGAAAATTCAGATTTAAGAATGAGCCGATAGGTCTAAATCCTAGTGATTTTGATAATATTCAAGACTTTTTCTCTAAGTTCAATTCTATTAGATTGGAGATTTCTACATGTGGCATTATTAAAGGGGATGAACAATTGATCTTTTCTATTCTTTCCAAGGTTGGTCCTGATTATTCTATCTTTGTTTCTACATTCTATGCCACTATGGATGCTCTTGGTAGTGCATACAAATTGCCCTCTCTTGATGAATTTGCAGCGCAACTCACTAGGGAACAAGCAAAGTTGGCACACATGGGTAAATTGATGCCTTCCACACATCATTTATTGGTTGCAAGTGAGTCTACCTGAAAGGCTTCTAATGGAAAAGGAAAGAAACAACATAAGGATCCTAAGCCTCATGAAAAAGGTAATGGATCTTGTTCACACAATACTACTGAATCCAAGTCCTCTTCAAGAAAGGAATCATCTAGAAGAAAGAAGGATAAATGTGCTTATTGTAAAAAGCTAGGGCATGATGAGCATAAGTGTTTGGGAAAGAAGATTGATGAGTTAACTCACATTATTCAGAAACACAACATCAAGTTGCCCTCATCAGTGTCTACTCCTACACATTTGGCAGCTTCTACATCTCCATCATCATCCGAAGATAAAGGTAAAGGACAAGCACTCTTGGCTTCCACACATCTTGAGCAAGGTAAATGGCTTCTTGATTGAGGTGCATCACATCATATGGCATCATCTATGGATATGTTTTCTTCTATTGAGCCTTGTAATTCTCCTAATATTTTGATGGGTAACAACACATTCATGAGAGTTTGTGGAAAAGGTTATATTTCCTATGGGACAGGGGACATTTAATGATGTTCTTTGTGTACCATCCTTGACCACTAATCTCTTTTTTATTTACCAAATTACACATGGGGCACAAGGTAAAATTGTTGAGTTCACTCCTGATTTTGTCTACATTAGGGACATGGAGGCTAGAGATGTCATAGCTATGGGAGTTGTTGATCATACATCACGCTTGTATTCTTTTTCACATTTTGTTGATGATGATGATGATATTCATGATGTACACATCCCTTTGCCAAGGGATAATTATGAGGAGAACTTTGGGCGCTTGAAACATTTTGTTGTTGAGACAAGTGTTGAGCTTCCTACTCCTCTACTTCCTGCTTCTTCAGACATGGGCTCTACTATTCAGCAGGATGATCAGAGTGTTTCAGATCTTGCAGAATGTGATGACTACTTGGATGCATCTTCAGCATTTGTTGATTCTCATGATGCAGAATTGGAAGAAATACATGAGGGGATTTCTCTTTCCTTTGATGATAGCATCATAGTTGGGGATTCTTCTTCATCTTCTTTGGAGATTGGCATTCATGATTCTTTTCCTTCTTCACTTGATTTGTCACATGAGGTGATAGATTCTTTGAGCTTGGAGATTCCTATTCAGTCTTCAGAGATTCATGCATGGAGATCTTCATCTTCTTCCTCCTTCCATTTGCACAAGGATTGGCTTCTTCATCATTTGATATATCTATTTCTTCCTAAGGGGAGACATGTGTCTTGTAAGCATTGGTTGATCTATTGTTTGCAGGTAGTCTTCATCAACATGGGAGCTTCTACATTATGGGGGGGATATCATGTCTCCAACTATCCTTCTTATGGGGCGATAATTTTTTGTATATATATGATGTATGTAGTTCTTGGGGGTCTTGGGTACTCCATCCATCCATGCATCTTGTTTTCTTCTCTCATTTTTGGGGAGGGGTTTTCCCATGAGGTTTTCCCTCTTTCTCCACTTTATGAGAGTTATGCATTTCATGTATTTCATAATTGTACGTGGGTACCTAACATGGCCTAGTTGCCGAGACCCATCTTGCATTGTGTGTTTAAGTGCATTCCCCTAAGTTGCACTTAAAGGGGGGTGTTGGTGTAATTAAATATTCCTAATTATACTTTACTTAATCTTACTTAGGTTAATGCATTGCATAGTAGTTTGTGATTGAGACACCTAGGACTGTGCACATCATTAAGCACATGGTCTAGGAGAAATTCCACTTTTGGTGTGAGATCCACCTTTAGTGCTCTTATTACATTATCATCCTTATCCATTGCACATACTTTATTGCATAATGGAGGATGATCCACATTTGGTGAACATGTGATTACACCTAGCATAGGTGATAGCTTATCAGCTCCTTTTCATTCTCTCTTATCGCCTTTCCTATATAAGGAGGCCTATTATGTAATTATACATCAAGGTGAATTCATTGGATCAATTCATTATCATCATTGCATTCATATCATCTCTGTTGTGCTTTTCTTTAACCTCTAGATCCTTTGGTCAATCTTTGCTATTTGCAAATTCTTACAAAAATTAATAGCAACTTCGTACTATCTCAGTTAAGTATTGATTCATAAGAATCAATATCTGATGATATATATTTCAGAAGATATTAAAATTGAGTTTAGAATAATATGAAATCAATAGTAATAGTAATAGTAATAGTAATAGTAATAGTAATATATATATATATATATATATATATATATATATATTTGTAAAACAAGTATTAAATTTGATTGAAATTTTAACATAAACAAAGAATCAATTGAATAAAAAATGTATTGAAATGTTGAATATCAATATATTATTATATTCAATATCATGATCACACAAAGTTTCAACTTTCAATTACAATAGGCCAATGGCACATGGCTAGAATTATTGGACGCATCTTGTTGAAGCTCCTTCAATAAGACACTAAGAAACCTTGTTTGTATAGCTTGATCCTTGTCAATTGGTGTTGGCTCCATTAGGTCTTCCTCCCACCCTGTTGTTGGTCTCTCTTTGTACACAAGTGTTTTGCTGTCTGTGAGACATAAGCTACTATGTACAAGCATGAGCTTCTCCACTCTTCTATAGATAAGAGTGTTCCTCTTGATAAAGTGGATGGAGTTGTATGTAGATTAGTTGCTCTCAATATTACAGGAACCACAAACTTGTGACTAGATGCCAACGACTAGTGTGATTCTCAATGATTGTGCCCCTTGCAAATGGCACCTTAGTATTGGGTCCTCATATGGTAGAGTCGCCCTATCCAACTTGGTCTCATCCACTTAGTGTGGCAAGATGATGATGGCCTCCTCTGCATTATGCATGTTTTGAATTGCCTTCATGAAGCAATCTTGGAAGTTGTGTTCCATGGTCATGATTCAAAATAGTCTTTGTGATTGGCAAACTACTCCTTAGTTTGAATCAACTGTTCTTGAAATAAGTATGATAAATTCCTTGCCAAGTCATTATTGAGCTTTTCACTGAGTGACACATCTACTTTTACTGTTTGACTTGCATTCTTCCTAATGAGTTGCATATCTAGATTTCATAGATATCAAAGAAAACATAATGACATACATTAACACATAATTTTTTTAATTAACAACAATTTTGTTTACAATGACGTTTTCCTATTTGATATATATTTTTATGTTTGATATGTATTGGGTGGATTGTTCCATGGAAGGAGGCATATCATTTATTTTCAATGAAAAGTTTTAAAAAATAAAAAATTATTTACCCTTTCTTGCATAATTGAACAGTTTCGTTGTTGTTGTTTTTGAATTGTGTAATTTTACTTGGGTCTCATAACCTTCTACCCGAGATTCTTTGATTGGAGTACAAAATTATGCACAATCTCTACAACCACGTACTATTTGTTGTTCTATAGAAGTCCCTCCCTTCTAAAGATATAAAAATCATTGTTGATTCCTTCAAATTGTTCAGTTTCATCATTAGTCAACTTACTCAAATGTTTGACGAACATGTTGCTTTTAGAGGGTTACAGATTTCCATGACATGTGAACTTTTTATTGTTTGTGCATGTTTAATGACCACATTAGGGTTAGATGCAATCCCACTTAACTTGAGAATTCTCAAACCATAGGTGTGAATGTGGAGTCCACTACTACAAAATATCATTCCCTCTTGGAAACAGTAAAAAAGCCTATGGAGCAAAGTTCCTAGATTCGGACTTGGCGAGAATGACTTGACTCGTGACTCGACAAAATGAAAAGCACCTTTGAAATTTAGAGATTTTTAAGGATTTGAAACTCGTTTCATGCATCCATTATTGAATAAAGCTTAAAGACACAATAACATCATCAAATAGAAGCTAATTTGATCACATACATAAACATACATCCATCACATAAGTACAAACATAAATTGTAGCTGAAGGAAATACCAAACATAGATATGTAGAATTATAAATATTGTCAAATGTATATAAAATCCATGAAATCCATGACATCAAATGTTCAAAACATATATGTAAACAAAAACAAGTCTATGGCTCTGGCTCTGGCTCTGGCTCTACCTCAGTCTTAGCCTCAGAGTACCCTGTATCCCTCCTACAAAGGCGTCTAAGGTATGTCCTGGATGACTGAGCAGCCATAGTCTGTGCCTGTGAGGTGCCACTCTAATCAACGTCAGTTGTGCCCGATCGTGCTCTATCCTCCTCTGCCATGACCACAGCCCCAACCTCTCTATTTGCTTGGTCAACCCACTCAAGGTCCTCATCTGTGAAAACAGGATCGGTAGATTTAGTGAGACAATTAGACTCTAGATCGACCTCCTCTAGCGTGATTGGGGAGGAGTCACTGTCCAAAATTTGTCTGGTTATAAGATGAAAGTTGTAATGAACAAAGACTAGATCGTTCAATCTACATAGACAATTTATTATGCCTCTTCGAGTGAATGTGCTAGAACATACTCTAGTTGCGCTCACATCTCGAAGCGCTGCATGGACGACTCAATATGTGGATGGTAGTTTTTTGAAGGTTTGGGGTTGTAGTCCCAAACATTTGCCACCATCTATATGAAATAAGGAAAAGGAAAAAAATCAGTCTCATTTCCAACTTCAAGGCTAGATTATAAAATCAAAGTGCATAAACTTAAGAATCTTAACATATATTTCTATCTGGCTGCAATTCTGTCCGAGCGTCTTTGCACATTTTGCTTGCGAAAATCGCCCTTGTTGCATTATCAAATTCGTCCATCTCGTGCAATGTAGTTGTGGTATCAGTAAACATCCGTTGTACCATTGAATATAGGTCACTAAGAACCTCAGCATCTGCTTTGAAATCATTGTGGAAATGCAATGCCGGATTGAGGTAATAAGGTATTGCATGGATGGGCTTGCAAAGCTGGTTATGCCATCTCCTATCAATTATCTCCGAAATGGGGCCAAACTTATCCTCAATTCTTCCATATATAGATCTAATGGCCTCCTTGGCCCTATCCATGCTCTCATATATGTAGCCCATAGAGGGCTTCTCCCCATCAACAACTCATAGGAGAACTATCAGAGGCTTAGTGACCTTCAAATATTGTTAAACAAAAACAGTAAGTCACAAGTGTGCATGAAAATAAGCAAAATTTCAAAGTTGCAAACAAAACAAAAATATGCATATAAAATTATAAAAAGTAAATACTAAATATTAAACTGTAATAAATTTACCTGCACGATCTCTGCACAAGGGGTTCAAAAACCCTCCTGATCAAAAATGCAATCTGCCACATCCATCCTTGTAGTGGTCATAGCATAGGATGAGGAACTCCACTCCTTTCTAACAAACATGCGCCTCAAAGCTGCCTTTGATTTCATCAAGGAATTTAGTGTGATCACATTTGAGGCGAATCTTGTGAAACTAGGACAGGCCAACTCCTTTTGCCCCGTGTATTGCCTCATAATGCTAAGGACCAATGCATTATTGTAGATAAATTTGCAGATATTTTTGGCCCTATCAATGCATTCTTTTACCCATTCAAGCTTACCAATATCCTCCTACATGAGGTCAAGGCAATGGGCTGCACATGGAGACCAAAATTTTTTCGGGTGCGTCTACATCAAAAATTTACTTGCAGCAATTTTAAATTAATTAGATGTGATAAGAAAATTTTAAATAAATTTTTGGGTGCTTCTCCATCAAAACTTAAAAGTTTATTTGCAACAACATAACTTGTTGCTTTATCTGTCACCACCTACACCGCATTTTCTCCCCCACCTCACGTATGACTTCCTCAATAGCCTCACATAAGTATGTGCCATTTTTTACATGCGAGGTAGCGTCAATAGACTTCAAAAACATGGTGGATCCTAAAAATAAAGGAAAATAATTATCAATGATCATTGATCAATCAATAAATCAAAATCTAAATTATTCAATGCATTTAGGGAAGTAGAATGATCAATCACCTCCACAAGAAACAAAAAAATTTAGAAGTGTCCTTTTCCTCCTATCAGTCCAACCATCTGTCATAATGGTGCAACCTTTTTTGCTCCAAGACACTCGCTGGTCCTCTAGCTCAACTTTATATCATCAATCATTTCTAACAAGAGGGGGCTACTTAATTCAGCATCAGTAGGGGCTTTAAACCCCGCTCCACAAATGGTTACAACATCTATCATTTCTTGCCAGTAAGGAGACCTCTCACAAATAGATTAAATAAGTATGTGTGAGAAAGTTATTACAATTCATTGCGATTAGTCATTAGACAAAGCAAAGTTCAACTTCAAAGTATAAATTTTAAAATTTTATTTTAAAGCAATCATGTTGATGTTTTGTAGCTTCAGTCGAATAAACACTATGAGCCAAAACTAGTGAAGATATGCATATATATATATATTTAGTATATATGAGATGTATATATATACTTATATATATATATATATATATATATTATTATGTAAATATTAGAGAAATTAATATAATACTCAAGAGATATTATATTTATGTATGTATGTATATATATAATAATAATAATTGTCATTATATTAATTACATATTAATGAATAGACATGTCTCATGAAGAGACATGTCTCTTCTTGGCTCATTCTCAATATAAATGCAAGAGATTGTTGCATTTGGAAAACACATACAATGAGATAGTTCTATTACATTTGCAATGATCCTAAAACTTGTTTGCATATATATATCTTGTAAATCAACAACTAAGTGTTAGATGTCATTAATGGTCTATGAGTTGTTTGTATAGATATATGTGTTGATATTTTGCAGGCCAGTACCTTATTGAGTACTTGGTGAATATCATATGTTGATGTTCTGATAGGCCAATACTTTAATCACCGATGGAGGCAATCCACATATTGAGACTATGTTTCTATTGATTACATCTTGAGGATGATGCCTTTATTTCCTACATCATATTATTGATGTTGTCAAGTTTCTTAAGTGTTGACATTGGATCGATTTATCCTCCCTAGCTAAAAGGGAGTGTTGATGTTTTGTAGCTTCAGTCGAATAAACACTATGAGTCAATACTAGTGAAGATATGCATATATATATATTTAGTATATATGAGATGTATATATATACTTAAATATATATATAAATATTATTATTATGTAAATATTAGAGAAATTAATATAATACTCAAGAGATATTATATATATGTATATATATATGTATGTATGTATATATATAATAATAATAATTGTCATTATATTAATTACATATTAATGAATAGACATGTCTCATGAAGAGACATGTCTCTTCTTGGCTCATTCTCAATATAAATGCAAGAGATTGTTGCATTTGGAAAACACATACAATGAGATAGTGCTATTACATTTGCAATGATCCTAAAACTTTAACAAATCAATTAAAAAAGAATTACCTGGCTGCAATAAATGGAATGTTGCAAAAGTACCAAAATTTGCAAATTGATTTTCTTGTAGCATCATAAACCTCCTTGTTCCAAACCATGCTCTCAAGTGAGGGTTGTGCACCAAGAGTAGTTGAAGTGAACCATCCATTTTGAAATGCTGAATTCTTCATACTCACAACTTTAACAACATTAAGTATATAGTGCTATGCTGTAGAAAGGGATTTGTGAATGATATAAATGTCATAGACCACCTACATATATAATTTGAAAGAGTTACAACTGCATGAAAAAATTCTAGAATCTGTAAAATAATTCGTGTGGAAGGGATTAAAAAGGAGGAAATAGCAACTTATACATGCCTAGATGTTTCATTAGGAGGCTTATTGTCTTAAGGATTCCGAAGAGGTTGCTGATGCAACTGCCATTATACACAAGACATCAGTGACAAATGTCTAGGTAGGGTTCTATCTGTGAAAAATTGAATATATCAGATATAGTAGATGAATGTGTTACTTGGAGAAATATGCTAGACGCTAAGCACAATAACTAGGAACCGGATAATTATCATAGTATAGGTATGTCAAAGGTTACGACTGAGAACATATAATGAATCTTATGACATTCATGTGGTATATTCATTTTTTCATTGAAGGAAAGAAAAAATACAATATGTTTGGCTTTACATTGCACCTGATGTTAGAAGAGGATAAATGATAGAATGAATTGTTGCCTGTCTGTGATTCAGTTTTTCTTTGAGTCTGCAGGTGTTTTATGAGATCGAGAAGAAAGCAGATTGGTCATTTTATCATGAAGAATGCAGGTATATCCTAGTAATGTGTGTTATAAAATCCAACATGCGCACAAGCTTTTTGTTCTAGGGACTGTGCTTTATATAAAATCAAGTGTAATTATAGGATCAAAAGAAATTGTGTGAATTTTGAACTGAATGGAGCATCACGGACAACTCAAATGTAGTCTAAAGTTGATCAGCAATTCTGTGTCATTCATGAAAGTCATGTTCATTCTGAATCAAATTGGGACTGATGAACAAACATGCTAAGTATTCATCAGACCAAGGACTAAATACAGGGTATAACATGTACAATTCACAGCTGTAGGAGAAAACAAAAGAGCTATAATGCAGTCTTCACATTTTCCTAAAATCTGTACAGTATGCATACCTCTGACATATAATTTCAATGGTAAGGTTGGATATGGATGGTAGGTAGTTTAAGTGGATAATGTAAACACTGATATATGTAAATAGGGAAAGGTAGAAGGCCTCTGTTTATGTACACTCCACAGAAAAAGGAAGTTAGGCAGGCGACAAGTAGATAAACTGTATAGACAATAATGCATGCAATTGCAGTGTCCCTTTTCTGTATTTTTAGGAAACTTGAAATTTTAAAAAATTCAGGATTACTGGAATAACATAGAATATTTACAATTGCAAATAACCCAAATCCTCATAACCGAAACTAAACACTATAATATTACCAACAATGTTATTACAATTCTATTTTCTTTACTATGCAAATCCTCCTGAATTTATGTTTTCAATCAATAAAGTTATTATGCAGAAATAGATATAAACTGATTAAATAGTGCAACAACTAATCACCAACCAATCTAGATGTAATCTAATGTATCAGAAAAATCCCATAAATAAGATCCATCAAACATAAATTAACTCACAACAATATGCTGCTGAATATAGCTGGTAGGGCTGCCCAAAGATGTACGACAACACAGACAGTATATAAAAGGTTGGGATTCAATATGGTATGGAAGCTTGCAGATCCTTTCGAATATGTACTACTATTTTTGAAAACCCACTTGTTATACACGAAGTGGGTTTTGCATCTTTGAGCTCCACTCCCTAGACTTTGCCCCCTTTTAGTATGACAACCATAAAGCTATGCTCCGCAAGGGTGCGTCCCCTGCAGATTTTTCCCTGCACTCGTCTCGGGGACAGCATGGGGATGTAGGGACAATGTTTTCCCATATCTCCTATCTCCTTTCTTGTTGACTCCCAGAAACGTTTTGGGGACACACCAAAAAGTGCTGAGCCATTGGGGACTTCCAGATGTACCCAATGGCCCAACACTTTTTGCTGCGCCCAAAATGAACAAAACAGCTTTTTTTCTATTTCTTTTTGTTCCTGGTCGACCTCACATGGTCAATAAAAGACCACTTGAAACTAGAAACCCTAATCTAAAGGATAAGACAACCAAAAAGAGTAAAAAGACATCATTTTTATATTTGCAAACGAGGAGAAGAGCAAAGAGGAGCAGCTGGTCAAGGACTGAACAATAGTTGAAAGAAGAGGTTTTGGCATCAAATCTACTTTGTTAGAGGTAAGTTTTTCATTTTGCATTTGTTTTTGCAAATTGTTTTAGATTTTTTCAAGTTTTGCAACATATAGGGAGGGCATTGTGGGTTTTATTAGTTTTAATTTTTTAACTTGCAGCTCTATTTTGACATTCTTATAACAATAAAATCATGAGCAGCAATGGGAGTAGTGATAGTGTCGAAGTTGAAATGGAATAAGTATCTTAAAGAACTAGACCTAGAAGTATGACAGCCATTGCGGGGTCTTAAAGCAATGTAAATGAAGCAGGGGTAGTGAGATGCCCCACCCTACTTTAGAACACTGTTGAACTAAAGAGCTGATAGCAACCTGCTTGTTTTTTTTTTTTTTGGTTTGATATATTTTTTATCTTTCAGAGCTAGATGGAAGTTGCAGAAGGGGTTTTGTGCATTTGTTTGAAGTTCTTGAATAGATAACAATAAAATATGGTTTTTCCTTTATGCAAGATAAATAGTTTTGAAATGACATCAAATAATATACTAGTTGTTGAGCATGTTGTCATTGATGTCAAAGGATGATGATCAAGGTCCTATAAATCTTAGAGAATTATTCAAAGTAACAGAAAATTTGTTGAGCTACTTGCTTGCTTGATTGAGGTGCTTGAGCTGTTTGAGCTACTTGTGTGTCTATTTGAGCTGGTCGGATGTCTGCATAAGTGGCCTACCTGTCTACTTCTATTGTTAACTTGTGTTTAGTCAGATTTTTATGTCAGGTCAGATTTTATGCTAGTTTTGGAATATTTAAAAGTCGATTAATGAGGGGTGTGACATGTTTTAAACATTGTACTCTTTTTTTGAGGTTCGATTGTGTAATACTTTTTTAGCATCAATGTTTTGGATCACACTACATGATCCATCAACAGGATACAAGAGAGCCAAGGAAAAGAAACGTTGATGCTGAAAAAGTGTTACACAATCGAACCCCCAAAAAAGAATACATTGATATGAATTGTGGAAATCTGATAACAATGTTTTAAACAAATAAACAAAAATGATTAATTTGGTTATTCTTCCTCTGTGTTGTGCAATCATTTAAGGGTCCCTTATTGCATCGCTTTCTCTTCTTGAAAATGGTTGTGTGTTGAAGTTGTTTTTAATGGAGTAGTTTGGAGTTTGAAATGTTCTTGTATTAAAAGAACCGTTTTGAAAGGTGCAATAAATAAAAATGTCAGCAGTTTTTCTAGAGGATTCGTGTGTTTGAATTAAATAAGGTGCCATGTGTTTGTTAAAGAATTTCTCTTCAACCATTTTTGATAGAGTAGGTTCAACAAATGGAAATGGCTGGGGATTTTTTAGAGATGTATATTTGAAGCATGGGCGGTGGTTCTGGTTTGACAGTGCAATATTTTAAATGAATGAAGTAGAACCGTCTAATTAGGGAATTTTCTTTATGTGAAATTCTCAATTATTTTCTTAAAGAACAATGCCTTTTTAGGCGGACATAACATGTATGCAGAGGGTGAGTTGAACAATTCAGTCAAACATATGACTAAGTTGAGCTTAAAAAGATGAATTTTTGTTTTGAGGTGTGAAAAGTATGAGTTGTGTGAAATGGAAGAAAGGTGTGATAACTACTATTGGTGACTGGAATCATAAAACGTGGGCAGTTGGGTTGCAAAAGAAATAGTTAATACTCTGCAGCGACTTAAGATTTTTCATTTTAGTTGAGCAGAAAAAGATGAACATGTTGATGTGTTGAAGCATATGAGCTGCGTTGTAGTTTTCAATTGTAAATGGATGAGAGTTTTTTACTTTATGTAACTAGGCATTTTTGATGGTGTGGTGTGCATGGCTTTTAAGTCGGGTATAATTATGAAATCACATCTGAGGTTGGTAGGCTAGCTAAAAAAGGTGAACCGTCCATTGTAATGTCCCCTTTTTAGCTCACCATGGTTAGTGCTTTGGATTAGTCTATCAGTGGCCTGCTTTGGATTAGTCTATCAGTGGCCCTTGTAGGCTAATTCATTTGGTAAGAGGGTACCAATTGGTAGTTCGGTAGGCCAATTCCCTTCCAGAGGTCAGAGGTGTTCAGGATTTCTCTTTGTTTGGGTTAGTTTGGTACACTTACTATTTATAGCAAGTCATTTATCCAACATTTCTATATTTGGCAGGACACTTGGACCGGCCTCAGTTGCAGTGATGACCCTTGGCATCTTTGTTGATCAGGTATTCAGGGATTTGCTAATTATAGCAAATCAGGGGTTGATAGAGGTGGACCTTTACTATTTTTAGTAAGGCAGTTGGATGCGGAGTGGGAACAATGGTGGATCTCCTGGTTCTAACAGAATTGAGAAATAATAAGTATTTCTGGAGTTATGACATTTTAATTATTAATAAAGTAATACTTTATTAATAATTAATTAAAAGGTGCACACCATTAGATGTTATTTGACTTTATTATTAAAAGGGATTATTTAATGATTATAAAGTCAAATTATAAAGTGCAACTCAGGAATGGCTTCAGCCTGGAGTCATCATTGTGCTACAAATTATTGAATTTGGTGGATAGTAGTTTTAGATTTGTGAAGGTTATCAGTAGAAATAATTAAATTGATGCTAGTATTGGGAACGCGGGTCAAAGGATAGAAATTATACATCTTAAGTGGCTGTCGTACCTGAATAAACACTAGCCGCAACCTTCCTTGGGCCCCACGTGTGGTGTTTAGAAGCTGTGTTAGGGTTTAAAAGGGAAATCCGTCACCATTTGGAGTCTTATCAATCATCCAGCTTTTGCAATGGAGATATATATGATATTTGTAGAGGTTAATTGTTGAAAAGGGTTGTAAAATGACTGTTGTGTTGACATTATCAGGTTCTCTTTAATTCTGTAATAACTTTTCATTATATCAGAATTGGCGTTTTTATAAGTTATTAATACTTGGTTTAATTAGTGTTTGCATGCCAACTATTTGGTTTAATGCCTATGACTCTTGTTGAACAATTTCAGACTTTATATATGTTGCCAATATGTTATTTTATGACATTATAATGAAGTAATGTCCTTAATTTAGAATGGCAAGTGTTTTACAAAATTACTTCGCAAAGTGTTCATGTTTTATAACAAGATTTGGCACAAGAAAGATCAGAAAATTCAGTTCAGACTTTGCAGGCCAATTGTTTGATGAAATGCATTTAACACAAATTTGAAAATATTGAGTAGAAACGCAAGGGATATTACAGTGATGAAGTTAGAACCAGTTGGGGTTCTTAGAGTGGTATCAGAGCAGTTTCCTGCCATCCCGTGGGGGAAGCCTCTTACATTCAAGACAAAGGGTTTGTGTGAATCATGGGCGAAACAAAATCTATATAGGATCTCATGCTAGGGCTCATGCATGCCTTATGGGATTATAATAATGTCTTTCACGATTATAATAAAAATTAATTAGAGCTTCTACAACATCCGGAGATTCTGGACCCTTGGCTTGCGAAGAAAAGGGAAGCAGACACTTCTTCAAATAACAATAAAAGTTCTGATTTTTTTGACAGCAGTCATAATGGTGAGCCTATGGATGAGATAGCAGCCCTTCCATGTGTGAAAGATGGTTGCATGGAGTTTCCCAGTGTTGACACTCATGATTCGGGTGTTAGAAATGAGTTATGTGATGCAGATGTGGGCCAAGAAAATCTGACTTCATAAATCAGACTTGGGAAAATGAATCAAAAAGTTTATCTATTGGTAATAGGTTCCAGAATCGTGACTTACAAGAACTTACAGTTACATTGGAAGCGGAAGTGGGCGTAGAGATGGTCAGAACATCAACTTCCACTTTACCAATTGAGCCAACTTTCGAGGTACATAGTAGCGATACCTTGGTTGATGATGTGTGCACTGATGATAGCACACATGATGTTGATTACGAGGTGAGCATTGTGGATACAACATCCTTTCATAGTGCAGATTTTGATTCTGTGAGCTTGCACGAGTGCCATGAATTTCAGAGACATCAGTTGGTTGGGAAATTAAAAGTGATGGTAGTATGATCGCCATAGCCATTGAGCATTTTGATGTTTCTCGCTAGATGTTAGCCACCTATGGTTGGAGCACTATTGTGATGGATGAGCATTATGATGATAGTCTTTCCCGTACAGAGTTTCATACGCTCCGAGAAGCCATCAAAATAATGAAACAATACTCTTTGCAGTTATTGGTTGATAGAGACTATCTTCTCAAGTGAGATTGCACTTGTTATGATGTGTTGCAGGGAAAGGAGGATGAGGTAGATGAGCTCACTCATGAGCTTGAAGTGACTAAAGACTTACCAGAGAGCATCTAGTTGGCTCTTTAGGAGTCACAGTCACAGTTAGTGGAGTTTACCTTGGGGTTGGGTTGGGCACAGTCTTTACTGACTACAGGCACAATGCAGTTCTCTACAGTGACAGTTGGTGATGACCTTATACCCACAGGTTTTAGTTGTGAGACGGTTGAGGATGTGGCCACTCTCATCACAGTTACAGGTGCAGATGATTTGGTCTAGATGAGTGCATTTGCAGAGGGCAGCGAAGAACCACATGTTACATCAAATTCTCCTATGGTTACATCCATTGCGGGAGTTGTTAGTGATGAGGCAACTTACAAAGCTTATATTCAAAACTATGACACTCAGCGCTTGACCGAGGTTGGAGCCTTTTATCGGGACTGCATAGGGAGGAGAGGTCATCACTACTTTTTTGATCCACACATAGAGGATTTGATGATGCATCACTGTGGATTGGTTCAGAGGTTGTACCATCCTTTGGGGGATGAGTATTTTCCATCTGTAGTAAATGGGATCAGTAGCCACAAGTTAGATTACTTGCAAAGTCGGCACCTCCATGGGAGCCTTGCAGAGGATGGAGATAGTGGTAGTGATATAGACACTTTCAGATGTTCTTATCTCCATGGTACGGATGGATGTGAGTTCAGTGTGCTTTGGGACCCGAGTGATGACAGGGCTAGCACTGTAGTTTGGGTGGCTCCCATTGATTGGCTTCACCGCTTTGGGCATGGTGAAGTTGAGTTCAAAGATGAGCAACAAAAATCTAAGGACTTTTTTTTGGTAGGCTTCTGTTTAGAGTGTGGGATCCTTCCAGAGCATTGAGATGTCAAATACAGCTCATTGAGGAGATTCCAGGAGGTTACACAGGTAAGAGTGCTTACTATTTTTCCTCTGATCCTCATGTGCATGATCTCTTTCAGATGCACAATTTAGTTGCGTACGTGTTGGACAATGTGTATGACAGCTTGCTTGGCACAGTTTGGGGAAGCAATCTTTGTCAGCCTTTCAAGTTGCTTCCCTTTGAGATGTTCACTCCAGCGACATCTACAGTCAGATTCCTTTTAGTTTGGCAGGTTCTGTCAGTTATACTAGTGATGATGTTACAAGAGCTAGTTGGTGATCATAGGGACATTAAATAATTATATTCTTGGGATTCGGGTGTAGTGTGTTACTTGTTTATGAGATTGCTTAGGGACAAGCAATTTCAGAAAGGGCGGACTATAATTTCCCATTTTTAGCTCACCATGGTTAGTGGTTTGGATTAGCCTATCAGTGGTCCTCATAGGCTAAGTCAGTTGATTGGAGGGTCCCGATTGGCAGTTCAATAGGCCAATTCCCTTCTAGAGGTTAGAGGTGTTCAGGATTGCTCTTCATTTGGGTTAGTTTGGTACACTTACTATTTATAGTAAGTCATTTATTTGACATTTCTATATTTGGCAGTGCTCTTGGACTGGCTTCAGTTGTAGTGATGACCCTTGGCATCTTGTTGATTAGGTATTCAGGGATTTGCTAATTATAGCAAATCAAGTGTTGATAGAGCTAGACCCTTACTATTTTTAGTAGGACAGTTGGACGTAGAGTGGGAACAATGGTGGATCTCCTGGCTCTGATAGAATTGAGAAATAATGAATATTTTTGGAGTTATGACATTTTTAATTATTAATAAAGTAATACTTTATTAATAATTAATTAAAATGTGCACATCATTGAATGTTATTTGATTTTATTATTAAAAGGTGTTGAAATATGGTAGCTTTGATCAATTATATAAGTGATCATTGATTTCCAGAATTTATTGCAAATGATGACATGAATATATATACAATTAAATATATGTGTGTATACATATGTCAGTACATATTGATATACACAGACATATTTTCAAATCAATCATCATTTCTATATCTTACCAAAGCTACCATATTTCAACACTCCCTCTTAGCTAGGGAAGATAAAACTAACCAAGTATATAGTGATATCACCTTTCTCTTGATATCAGAAGATATGGTATGCTCCTAAGAGTGTCAAGTCACATGACATTCTTCATAACACATCTTCATTATGGTATGTGCACTGACATCAAGTCTCATTATGTCTACGATAATAAATCGTGGCATATCCAAGGATCCACCATGATTATCTTATAAGGATCATAATTATCTTCAACTGATATCAAGTCTCATGATATCTATCAAAATGTCCAAGAGATACTATCATGACATATCCAGGGATATCAAGTCACATGATATCCATCATGATAGTGAAACTAATCATTGTAAAGTCGTCACCTTACAATGTCAAATACAAGTGTTCATTATCAGAAAGATCGTCACCTTTCAATAATGTACACAAGGGGGGCCCCATAAAGTCATGGAGTCACACATGACAACTTCCAAGAACCATATCAGGGGGTGGATCTACCATGGCTACTCCTAGAGGGTGGAACAAGGCTTTCACTTTAAACTTCTCTCTTACAGAGAAGAATCCAATAAAGTACCTTTCAAGAAATCACTGATGCTAAGACTTCCTCTCAGCAAGGGCTTTGTTCTCCATTACTCCAAGCTAGTCTCAGAATGCACAAACTTTACTTTAGTAGGAGGCTTGGTGAGAATATCGGCCGTCCGTCCTTCAGTGATAATGTATCTTGTCTAAATACTAAAGAAACCATCTCTCCATGGTCTACTCCCTTTGAATCACTATGATCAAAATCCTCAAAGATCAATTTGGCAGATCCTTTGTTACGGAAGCATACATGGTCTTAATCATGAAAATGTCTTGCTCCAAGAGACTCATCATCTGCTACATGATCATTTACACCATGTTTAAAATTTTTATCACAACATTATTCGTAGGAGTAGTTTCTCGTACACAAATGTACTTGTCTGATTTCATAGTAACATTAATGAATGTAATAAACTATGGATTTATCCCCAGGCTTGGCAACACCAAACATTCATGATAATGTGGCTTTCATCTGAAGCTCTAAGTACATGCATCAACCTCTTGACCTTCTTGTCCAAGGTTGCCTTAGATGAAATGTCAGACTTCTTCTGAATGTGATATCAACCTTCTGACCTCTTTGTCCAAGTTTGCCTCTGATAGATTGTCAGACTCCCTATGAATGTGATGTCCATCTTCATTTCAGTTCCATAACTGCAAGTATCGAGTTTTCTTTCCCTTGAATGCAATTTCTTATGCTTCTTGATCCGTCTTGAAGGCATTCCAAAGAGAGATTACAAATAGTTGATAAGACTAAACTATCTCGAAAGAAAATACCAATCATAGAAGCATACAAGATTTGTCATCCCAATGTTATAGCATGAACTAATGAACATTATTCAAGGGTATGAAATACCTATCTCTTATATTGGTACATCATAGAGCTAGTCCAGAGATGGGTCACACAAGACTGTAGTAAGGTTCTTTCTTTGCTAGCTTGCAAAGCACCAAGAATGTCACAACCATGTATTACATATCTACTATCTTCTCCTTCTAGATTGCTACAGTTTCCTAGTCACTAGAGAAGTCATCTTGACACGATCTTCTCCTTCTAAACCAATATAATCCTCTATAGTCAATTTAAACAAATCCTCTAGTTGCTTCATCTGTCACAAAAGGATACCCTTCTTACATGATCCCAATCATAGAAGATATCTTTCTCCAAACGACTCACATCATCTAGCATGATCCATATATGACATGGAAGTAATAGATGCAAGATCATTTTGGAGCTACTTTCATAAGATCGAGTCTTGCACAATGCCTAATGCAACATTCTTTTTTTCTTGCCAGAACATCCCCGAAGACAAAGGAAAAGATCAAGGCAAATAGCTCTCATGAATACATATAAGAGTGACTACAATAAATGTACTATTCAAAAGATAATAAAAGTACTTATCTCATTATTCACAAGCAGATGCAAGTTGCTCCAATGAAGGTCCTATATGTTAGTGGTTTCCTCCATCATGAGGATGTTCCACGGGGTTCATGGCCACACCATGTACCTTGGGCCAGCAGAGCATAAACATATGATATATATTTCCATTACCATTGCAACCTTTGTTCCTTGTCAGCGAACATCCTTTGCAAACACATGACATCATTGGATCATCATACACAACTCATTATGCAATGCACATCACATATTGGAGAACACATATTTCCTTCGTGTATCATACTTCTAGATTGGTATATATAAAGGTCGTATTCACAGGCATTTGGAGGTCATACACAATTAAAATTGAGTATACATTCTAATTTGCAATTCATTAAAAAGAGGCCCAAGAAAAAATACTATTAAATTTTGGGGCCATACACAATTAATATTAAATTGAATTATTTAATTATATTGGGGACATTATATCATATGCTAGTGAGTCACCACTCTAAGGTCATTTGATTCCTATTGCCAAATTAGATTGTAAGTCCATTTATGGTCGAGGAAGACTGAATGAGTTTTAAGGGCTCAATTATATGAGTAAAGTGGTGATACCGAGAACAAGAAGTACAGTGCTTGCAATCGTAAGCCTTGGCCAAGGTGGCACTTTGCAATGATATAATGATCGTCAGTCACATGACCGAGAGTACATGTCTAGTCATGGGAGGTCATTCTCATAGGTGTGGATATCTATAGGGTGTCACAGATTAAGATTGTTGTGGGTTCTAAACACCAAAGACTCGGATGACAATGATAAGCCACTTGTTTCTGCATCTCTCATGTAGGGTCGGGCTGCTTCTAAAAGGAAGTTGTGTGGGAGACCAAAAGGTCAACGAATGGGAGGTAAAGGCTTTGATGATGCTCTCCCTATGCCTGGAAGACATCAAGATCAATATAAAAAAGGGAACAAAGTTTAGACACTTCCTTCTTTTACAGGTTTCTGTTATCTTTGTTGTTGGTTGGTTAATTCAGTTAATCAGTTGATTTCCTTTCTAGATAAATCAATTTTTATATTGTTAGTTATTCTATTGTCATGTAAAGGTAGTTTACTTTTTGATTATCGTATTTCCCTTTTATCTTGGAGTTGGTTAAATCAGTAATTAGAAGTTTTCATATTCATGTGAAAAGGAAATAATTAGTTTCTGTTAAGTTAGTTAGTTGAAAAGTTTTATTTCCTATGAATTGATTGGTAATTGTTTCAAATTTAAGTAGCTAAATTTTAGCATGTTACACAATGAGTCCACCCAAAATGGGTTGGGACTGTGGCAGATGTGGTATGCACAACTTGGGACACAGAATCTGATTATCTCATGAACATGTGACTACAGTTTGGTAGTAGAGGGGCTAGAAATAGGCTTGGAAAGAGTTATGAGGAGACACACTAAGGCAAGGGCCCAAAAAGGAGTGTGAAATTGTAAAAAGTTACAATTTACGACACCACACAAAGTATAATAAATATAAAACTCTCTGAATCTAGATCTAACATGCCCCTGGAATATTTATATTGCTTGATTTTGAGCTATTTCTGATCCCTTCTCATTTCTTAAAACTCCATACTATAGCATATCATATTGAAGATCTCTTTGGCATTCCAAAACAAAAGTTGCACACAAATGCAGTTCTCAATCAACAGATCTGTCTAAAATATGGACAGACATCCACCGCTATTTCAATGACAAAAATGAAAATTTGCAGAAATTAAAATTTACCAAGGCTTAATAAATCAGTAAATGGCTTTGATACCATATAAGAAATTGGAGAACAAATGGTATCGTCACATTGTAAGGTGCTGCTTTTTATAAGTTTTCAGCCTAATTATATGACAAAAACTGTGAAACAAAATCCTAACTTGCTTCTGATTTAGGTGGAACAGATGCATACTATGAAGAAAACATAAGTGGCTATCTTT
Source organism: Chamaecyparis obtusa (assembly GCA_027943335.1). NCBI lineage: Eukaryota > Viridiplantae > Streptophyta > Pinopsida > Cupressales > Cupressaceae > Chamaecyparis > Chamaecyparis obtusa. The sequence continues at coordinate 939,941 of BSBK01001337.1, read as the reverse complement.
CTTAATGTTTGTAACTTTATTTTATCTAATATTAAGCAGGGCCTGTTAACTTTGTTATCATGCTATTCAAGATTAACTGCAAAGATGAGATCTTAGAACTAAATTCCTTATGACTTCTATTTTCTTTTGATGTTCATTTTATCTGAATCTTTTAATGTAGCACTTCAATCTAAGTGAAAGCACTAATGTATGGAAATTTTCAAACTGTTCTTTTGGTATCCCCTTCTAAGGAAAAAAGGGTTGAAGTACCCATTGCTGATAAAGCGCCTTGCTTGTATGGTTATATCTGGCATGGCATCTGCAGATAGCCTTGATATTCTTCAACCAGCAAATTTTCCAAATGGTGTCTTGTCCAAGGTAATAATTATAATTTCTTGTTTCTAGATTTAAGGCATGAATGGGTTAATCTAATTAATGAGTGCTTTTGCCAACTGTTAATGAGTTTAATTGTTTTCTTTATCCATTTCCACATGATGTTGAATATGGCTTAATATAACAGGTAATGCACTGCACGTATCCACCATGGGTTCACATTTTTTAGTTTAATTGAGCTATAATGTCAACCATTTAAGAATGTCAGTAGATTTTTCTATAATTTTTCTAATATATATTTATACATGTGAATTGTGAACAAGAATGCATGTTTTCTAAAAGTTATGAATAAACAATCTGCAATGTGCTTAGTCATATTTAAATTATTAAAAATGATGATAAGTTATGGACAATTATGTATAAGTCATTATGTTAAATTGACACAATTGCAATCATTTGTCTATACATTTGATCTGTATTTCTAATTTTGGAATTCCTCTCCATTTATTGAGAAAACCAATTTTCAATGAAGACAATAGACACTGCCATGCATATGAAATTTTCTCTGAGTTTTTCATGTGATGGATAATTATGAATTGATGGGCCATTTGATTAAAGAATCAACTACTGGAAAAAGGTAAACTCAGCAGAGATCTAAGTTTTATCTAGTGAATATTGCCATTGAATTTTTAAACTGAGTAAAAGATACACATCTAACACTGCAAGAGATCACAGATAGGTGCATCAAACAAGATAATGCTGTTTCCTTTGCATCATTTTTTGTTCAGAAGATTCATTCTATTAGAAGATGAGAAGAGCAATGGTAGTAGAAAGTCGAAAGAAAGAGACAAAAAAAAACCTGGAAGAATGACTGCAGAAAGAGATGCAAGAAGCGAGTTCAATGAAATTGATTGTGCGTAGGGATAACGAAAACAACCATTGTCAAGAATAAATAGAGAATACCTCAAAGATTGCTACAAGAACATGAACACACTCATCTACTTAATATAGGGTTATTTAGAAAAGAACAAAAGAAGTGAAACTTGAGGGGGATCACATAAAGTAAAAGTTTGTATATGAGTGGATCAAGCGAGTAATCCATGTTTAATGTGTTGATGGTGCAGACCACATGACCTTGATAATAAGAACTGCCTAAAGCATTGATTGCCAAATGTCAATTTGGTATAGATGGACAAAGAAGTTACAATCTTTGTGACTTAGGAACAAGCAAGAAAGGGAGGGACCTATTGGTGCATAGATTTGTAAGGCTTGTATCCCTAAAGCTATATTTTTTCCCAAGTGCTCTAGTTGTCAAACTTAAGAATAAAACCATAAACTTATGGTTAGGTAGGGTACTAGTAGACCGATTTAATGAAGTGGGTAACATCTCCTTCGACTTTTGGCTCCGCTAAACCAAGAGGAGCTTCCTTAAGGTGTTGTGTTGAACATAAATAATAAATCAAGCGTTTATGTTGACACAAAATTTAACCAACTCAGTATACTCCTATTTAGGCTGTCACTTTGTATCTGTATGCTGGTTTGATCACACACAGTCCTCTATCTTACTAAAACAAATAATATACCACAAGAATTGTTTAAGGATGTGATTTCTGATAGACATTAATGTTTTAATGCCCATTTAGACGTGACAATGGATTAAACTTACTACCATAGGTTTAGGATTTGTCAAGTACTCAGGAAGACTCACCCAACTTGCAAGTCCTCAGGCATCAAGTGAGTCAATCGGGATTCCTGAGTCTTGAGCCTAGACTTTTCTGGCACCTAAACATAACAAACATGGCAATTGAAATTTCAAATTTTGAGTGTTTGCGGGTCATATGATTGGTGTAATATTTGAATTATGACATATTGATAGTCAAATTAGACTTTTATGTTCTCTAAATGCAATGATTTCTTACTTTTGTGTGATTATGAGGTTTTTTCTTTGCTCAGTCTATGTCGAGTCCTGAGTCCAAGTCAAAATTTTGGGCTGTGAGTAGAGTACAAGTTCAAGTTTTCAAACTATGCTTACTACAATACAAATTGAGAAGTTTAGACTTGATTGTTTTGGATGTATTGGGGGATGAGAAGTTGATCTAATGGTAAATGGTGCCTATATCTAGCTGGGAAGCAAAATGATGGTTTTTAATTAAAAAACCTGTAATGAATGGAAATCATTTTGTGGTATGCTAAAGAGGATATTATTAAAGTCTATATCTTTCCAACAATGTACATGAGCCATGTTTTACACCTGCATATGAAAATATCAATGAATTTTTAAAAAATTGAAAGAATCTCTAACTTAGTAATGCATGAATAAATTTGTACATTTCTTTGTTATCCTAAAAAGATACCTTAGAAAAACTTTGCAAGGATTTTACAACCTTCTAGTTGGCCAACCAATCAATAATAAATCTAGAAATACATACAATAACATAGAGATACTCAAGCAATGTTAAGTCCGCTCATCAAATTTGTTCTTTTTGATTTAGAAAGATTCTTAACAAATTTGGGACGAACCTAAATTTTTATAATGGAATATTATTTCTACCCTATATTGGAAGTTAAAACCCTAGGTGTTTATTACAATATTTTCTCTTTCTTTTAACCTCTTTTTCCGTCAGCCCCTCTAAACAATAACAATCTAGTCCTTTATACTCTCAAGCAAATTCTTGTGACCTAATGAAGAGATCCACATTCTTATGGCATTTCTTGGGATGCCTGTACCTTCATGCGTTGTCTGTCCTTGATTTGGCAGATACAATGTGTCCATCCATACTTGAGGGGAGTGGGGGCAGCATTCCTTTTCTATTTGCAGCCCCTAGGTATTAATGGCATCCCTTGTTATGATGTGAATGACATTGAGGAACCCATGAAATCCATTGGGGATCCATTGGGAGATATGCACATTAAATTTGTTAAAGAGTTTGGGAATGGCGAGGGAGTAGGTGGAAATGAATGTGCTGAACCCGGATGGGGTTTGAGGTCGTTTTCGAACATGGCAAGGTGACATGACTTTTTGAAACTACGGAATAAGTGCAAATGTGCATGAGAAGTTGCAAGTCCGTTGAGGAATAAGCGAGTTGATGTGCATGCATTAGGGAATCTAGGTTAAATGGGGACTAAGGGACACAATCGAGGAATTGAGGTTTTGGGGGAACTAAGAATCATAGGATCGAAGGAGAAAGGAATCATGGGATATCGAGAATTGGGAGTTTGGGGGAAATGAGGACTTAGGGATAGGGTGCTGTGAAAAGCTTTTCCCTGTGGACCTTTGTGGGGAATTGGGGTTGGAAGAAGCTTTCGGACTAAGTTGGGGTTTTAGGGAAGTGTGATCCATGAAACACTCTGTGGCTCACCCCATTCCATTGGAAGTTTTGCTCTCTATTCCAAATGTACAATTTATGTTAGTATGATAAGTGCTTAAATCTTATTCAAACAATGAAATTTACATATATAGGCAATTACAAATACGACATGTCCTAAAGAAATAATCAATAATTGAAGAGAAAATTAGAAACTCTCTAATCAAACTAATATTACATTATTGACCTTTAAATAACTAGATATGCAAATATTAATTTAGTACCCTTCCTTAATGGTCAATCTATCAACTACACCAAGTTGCCCACTAAATTTTACAAATTTGTCTAGGCCCAAAGACTTGGTGAGAATGTTTGCAGTCCGATCCTTTGTTGGAACATACTACAACTGTATTTATCCATCCTCTACAAGCTTCAGATGTAATGACAGTGAAGCTCAACATGCTTGGTCCACTCATGGAAGACTAGATTTTTGGCAAGTTTGGGCACCCCTTGATTATCACAAAATATAGGGGAAGAATTTGCTTGAGGCATGTGCATATCAGAAAGAATCCTTCGAAGCCAAATTGCCTCACAAGTTGCTTTAACATTTCTCCAATATTTTGCTTCAGTCAAGGTAAGAGCTACTACTTGCTATTTCTTGTTGGTCCATGTGATTGCTCCTATTCCTAGACTGAAGATGTAGCTAGATGTATACTTGTAATCAACAAAAGCTTCCATATCTGAATATGTGAAACCAATGTTTCTAGGATCTTTACTTCTGCCATACGGAAAGCCAAAATCAGAAGTGCCCTTCACATATCTCAACACTTGCTTCACTGCAACCCAATGTTCTCTAGGAGCTGTCATGAAGCTAGAGTTGTAGTTCAAAACAAAACTGAGGTCAAGTCTAGTGGCTGTGAGACATATGAGATTGCCCACTAGCTACTTGAACATGATTCAAGTTGAGGTAATTTTGAGTGTCTCAATAAAGTGCTCATAAAACTTTGGTAGACTTTTCAAAGTAATTACTACCATGTCTTTTTCCTCCATTTTCCTGACTCCTACCAATTGCTTCCAATTGATCATGGATGTCCTTATTTTTGTGAGATGCTCTTGTAGGGACATCCTTTCATCCATAATGATCGAGAAAAGCATGTCCTTTGAAAAAACACATGACTTTTGTCAGATGTTTCATGTAAGCGCTTCAAGTAATCCCATATTTCAGTAGTTGCCTTGCTTGGGGGTACTTGAGGCAGTTGATCATTGGTGACTGACAATTTAATGAGCATTATAGCTTCTCTATTTCTTTTCTTCAAATTTGTCCTGATTTGGGCTTGCTGTAGTAGGACGAGTAGATGTGCCCAGAATAATCTGGTCAAGGCACCGCTACTAAAAAATTGTCATCATTTGCTACTTCTAGGTGTTGTAGTTGCAATCGTTGAACTTATGACCGCCTTCCAACAATATGTTGGTCAAAGAAGCCATCTTTTATGCTTTTTCAGGCACAAAATATGAGAAAAAACTGAACAGGCTTAAAATCTGATGACATGAAATTTGAGGCATAGATTCCAATGCGTAAAAAACAAAGGCAAATTCAGAATGCAAGCACAAATCTTGAGACATAATAAAAGTCTACTGCTTCAAAGACCCAACAACCCTAATTGTAGGAAATAAATGTCATGTCCCTTGTTAACCCCCTAATCATGGTAATAAAGATAAATTGATAAATGAAATAAATAGTCATAGCAATATTTTAACGAGTATATAAATAGATTCAATATGTATTATTATTGAATTTATAATAAAATATATAATAATGATCATAATATAAATAATTAATAATAATTGAATATTATTAATATATACTATTCATATGATATATTGTATAATAAATAAATAATATAATTAACAATATATAATGTGATATCTCACATTTCTGATACAATTTGTCTTAAGCAATATTTTAATAATTATAATTATAATTAATAATCAACTATTAATATTAATCAAATGATATTATGTAGAAAAAAAATAAAAATAAATATAATAATCAATAATTAAATATCATTCTTTAATATCAATAATATAATATTATATGAATGAAGATATAATAATTAATAATTAATATTATACCATTTCTTAATATTAATAAGGTAATGTTATATGAGTAAAGATTTAATATTATTTCTCTAGACATCCTATACTACTCACTATACTCTAATCGGTGAGTATAAAACTATTAGAAACTACAGGAGGGATATGGAAAAGCCCAACCGTAGGAGGCAGGAGAAGAGACACGTCTCTTCAATTAGAGAAAGTCATGTCTCCTCACAGATCTATATATGGGCAGTCCATTATTTGTGAAAAGATATCAATCCCGGTTTATTTCATTAGAAATAATATTAATTATTAATAGGGCCTTCCTTATGCCAGTAAACAGTCCCGTGACAATGCAATCTACAGATGCCTTGTTCAACTTTAGACGCATGGAATAAACGATCAATTTTGTATGATTGGTTGACTTCATATATGCGATGTCAAGCATAAACAGTGATGGAACAAATATATATGCATTATCAATAAATACATCTATAAACAGTGATCAATCCCAAGAACATTCAACAGCAAATGAAAAAGAACTCAAACAGCAAGGAAATATATTTGATACTGATCATATTGGTCAGAAAGACAACGAACAAGAGAAACTATAATATAAATTATATTTGTAGCCTTCTGAGCATACATGGCAGGAGATAATATTGAGATTATCATTATCGGAGAATATAATCTATTCCAGTCAGCATAAAAAGACGACTCTAATTAGGGGAGACATCAAATATTAAAAGAACAAAACAGTCAAAGCAGTATTTAAAAGAGCAAAACAGGGAAGGATAAAGAGAATTCCCACAGCACGATAATCACTTGGTAAGTATTATATATATATATATATAGTATTTATTTATTTATGTTATTTCAAATTCTTATTTGATTCAGATCTAATACATAATTAATATATATCAGATTTTCTTAAAATTGATTCAGGTTTAATATATATGAGTAATATAATTTGGATATTAATATAATATATGTATATATATATATATATGATCCAAGTTAATAATGTTCAATAGAGGATGATTTCATAAATAATGTTATTTCAAGTTTGTAAATGATAATTCATTAATGATAGTATTGACAATATAACTTTCTTATCAAAAGTAATAATAAAAGAGAGCTCTCAAGGGAGATTAAAACCTCCACTAAGCCAGTGTACACTGATGACCCACATATGCATATGTACTAAGCCTTGGATAGAGGAAAGCTCTTCCAAGAAGAGGAATGGACCTATGGTCAGCCTATAAGCCCCGAGTAATGCGCTCCAGAGGATGACGGCAAGATTTAATCAAGGACAAAAGGGTCCTTATAAAGGTTAATGCGTCCGACCTGGTAGACTTTGCTCAAGAAGTCCCTAAGGATGCGCTCCAGAGGATGACGGCAAGATTTAATCAAGGACACAAGGGTCCTTATAAAGGTTAATGCGCCCGACCTGGTAGACTTCCTTTTGGAGGGGTTAATAAGTTGGGGTAGATAATTAATTATTTAGCTTTCTGTTCATTCATGTTTCCATAGTACTGTTACTAACGTCTTTCTTGCAGGTTCATTCTTAAGGAAGCAAATTCTGAAATACTAAGGAATATTAAAGATAAGTGATAATCAAAATATACATATGATATTTTAAGATATAAATTAACAAGAAAATTAATCATAAATAAGCAAATCAATTATTGATGAAATATAAGTATTTCATCTATGACTAAAAAAAGAGATACAAAAAATTAGTGCGTAGAAAAACTTAAATGAGAATTTTACATACGGTCCCGACAGGGGATATTACAATAAAACACAGATTTGCTTTTGAGATAAAAATGTGAAAATAAAGCTATCGCCAAGACCCAAAACCCTAGGTCAAAAATTTTCTCTCGCAAACTAGAGATTGTGTAGGAGAAAGTCATTGCTTGAAACTAAAGAAACTCAGACCTTCACGGGTAGTATTCAGAACTAGAAAAAAATTGATAATCCTGAGCGAAATATATAACTCACTAGCATGGCTTAGATAAGACTATCTTCTACACAAAATTACGTTTACACAACGCAAGAAGTCCAGATGATTTGTGCATAAACACCAGAGGTCAACAATAATACATCCTAGCTGTTGTAGATCACAAAAAGGAATTGCAGTGAAACAAAAAAAATGGTTTGAAATGCACAAGGTAGACAAACACATGCTAAGAGTCATCGTGGGATATTTGTGGAAGAATATCACAGATTGAGAGCTGTCATAGCAAGAAACGAAATGGGAATATGAATCCTATGTGCAGAAAACGCACGTCGTGCGAGCAAAAAATCAACCATAGGCAAAGAATGCAAAAAAATGCATTTGGGAAAACCTTAGAAAAAAATGACTCCTCAATGTCGTTTTCACATGTTGCGAACAAAACATAGGCACCAAATTAAAATCAATAATAGAAACCCTAGTTGGGTTTTTTTTTCTCCAAACAACTTTTCCGGATTATAAAATCTTTAGCAAAATTATTTTGTCTGCTCTAATACCATGTTACAATGGTAATTGCCTATCTTATTCAAAGAAATATATATATATATATATATATAGGCATTTACAAATATGATGTTTCCTAAAGAAACACTTGATAACTGAAGACAATTTTTTAATATATTAAAGTAGTTTGTAAAACTATATACATGATCATAAGAGTTTTGTCGTAGAAATAGCATCAAAAAAACTATAACTGAGACAGTCATATTTCCTATCTATATCATACTGTCTACTCACTATTTCATACATACAGTTCTGCCCATGAGATAATATACATAGCATTTACATGATTTTTCAAAAAGAGTATCAAGAACTTATCTAGGCCTAATCCCATTGCCCTATAATATTGTTACTACATTCAGCCTTATCACCATCAAAAGCTCCAATAGGTGGATCAACCGCAGGTTGTATGTTTGTAGCATCCTCCCAACTAGGTCCACTGGCTTCTCTTTTCTCCTTGATCAACATGTTTTCTTTGTCAATGTCAATCTGTTTTTCTTTAGTGTACTGCTTCAGGCTTTCCAATTCTCCCTTGTTCAACATATCAGCATAAGTGTCAAAATAGTGTGCAAATAGAATGTCCTCTTTATACAAGATCATAGCTCCTTCACGAACTAGGATCATGAATCTGTCCTTAGGCACTTCCAGAACAACAGAGACCTGAGACATGATATAGAAGTGTGTGAGTTTACAATTAAACTTAGTAAGCACCCTTTTCTTGTTTTAGAATACATCTTCATTTCTTCGCTTCCATAAGAACCACAAAATTTCAATAGTGAATACAAACCAAAATTTATTCATATTAATGCCAAAGGGCTCAACAAATCCAGCCAATATCTCATACCAAGACAGACCAGGTCTGGTATTCCACATAATAGGATTACCAAGAAATATAGACCATATTTTAGATGCATATTTACACTCAAAGAAAACATGTTCAAAAGATTAAGGGTAGTCACAAATTGAACAATAAATAGGTTCTAAACCAATAGATGAAAGCACAAACCCCACAACAAGCTTCTTAAATAACAAGATTCATCTAAAACAGGCTTTTTAGGTTCCACAGGAGAGTGCCAAAATAGTTCAAACACAAGTTTTCATCTAGAGTTTGACCAACTAAGGTCCCATCTTTGGTTAATCCATTTGAATATAGAGGCATCATCTTTCAACATATTATAAATTTGTTTTGTTGATATATCAAACAACAAATTGTCGTAGATCCACTTCAAGTGATTAAGAAATTGATTACAATCAAATATTTTACCAAGAAAGAAAATACCAGTAGCTTTAGTTATCAAAGAGTATGTTTTTTCCTGTGTTGAAGGTATACCATATTTATCCCTGATTTCTTCCCAATTCCCCAATCGGTTGTCAAACAAAATATCCTTGATAAGCGAGATACCCCTTGCATTCCATGCCTTTGCTGAGCAACATTGAGTTAATGCCAATGGTTTATCATTTAGGTAGATGCCCCACCATATAGATATATCGGTAACAACATATGTGGGAAGACCTCCAACAACATTCTTGTAACAAAGAAGTGTTCTCGCCTGATTCCAAGCTCTCCATAGTGAGACAAACACATTAGACCCAAAAACTTTTAGCTCAAACTGACCAAACACAATATCACAAAGCGAAACATCCTTCCATTGTTTGTCTTTCTTGAGACAAGATCTATCGATGTTGTTTCTAACCAGAACTTTCCAAGGTTCTTTACCTTGTAGGGTTTTGAAAATCCATTTGGATGCTAGAGCTACTCCATGTGCTTTTAAATCTCTGAGGCCCAAGCCCCCCATATTTCTAGGTTTGTAGCACTAGTCCCATTTAACACAATGTCTTTTGTTCTTCCCCATGCTAGTAGACCATAAGAAATCTCCCAGAATTTTATCTGGCTTGTTTGTTTGATAATTAGCAAAGAGCCATGATGATGCATAGTAGATAGCATGTGATGCCAACATTTTCTGTACAACTTGAACTCTCCCAGCTAGAGAAAGCATGTGTCTGCCATTTGGTATGCTTTCTTTTGATTTTTGAATAGATCCACTGCCACATATCTTTGATTGAAGGTTCTAAAGAAAATGGTATTCCAAGATATCAGACTATGGTGTTAGGCCCAATCCACAACTATCCCATTTGTGCAAGCCATTCCGGGGAATTTTCAAACCACCCTAAAACAGTAGACTTGTGTGGGGAAACTTTGATTCTTGAAGCTTGACAGAAGAATTGCAACCTCATCAAAGTTCTCAACAAAAAGTTCTAGGAGTAAGGAGGTATCATTTGCAAACTGAGCATTAATCAATTCCTCCTTATTAGGCAGGGATATGCCTTTGACAGGGGCCCCAGCTCTGAGGCTCTCAATATGAAGAATAAGGCATTTGCTGCAATGACAAACTAAGTCGGAGCAATAGGGCATCCTTTGCTGATGGATCTTTTAAGTGGGATAGGCTCAAATATTTCCCCATTGACTTCTATGATAGTGGAGGAGTCTTTGAAAAGAATTGGGATCCATTTACAATAATAAGGGGGGAAACCAAAGGCTTGAAGCATACTTATGACAAATGGCCATTCCACTCTATCATAGGATTTCTAAAAGTCAAGAAGGATCATAGCTGCATTCTACCCATCATATTTAGCCCAATTCATTGCCTCCCAATTATTGGTGATTAGATTTTCCAAGATATATCTACCCTTGATAAAGCTTGTCTGAGTCACATGAATGATTATGTTCAAGATGTTAACAATCCTTCTTGCAAGCAGCTTAGCAATGATTTTATAGGAAAGGTTTATAAGAGTGATGGGTCTCCAATTTCTAACTTGTGTCTTGTCACCATTTTTTGGGAGTAATTTAATAATGCCTCTGTTGATGTTTTCACCAAGTGTACCTTTTTCAAAAGCATCTTCATATAATGCCAACAATTCCATACTGATCCACTCACTGTTCTATTTTTAAAATTCAATGGGGAGACCATCTAGACCTGGAGATTTTCCATTAGCCATAGATCTAATGGCATCTTCTATCTCTCATAACTGAATATTCTGCTCTAACATCTTGACTTCCTCTTCAGATACTTTCTTAGGGATCAACTTTACACATTTTTCCAATGCCCTTTGATTGCTGGCCCCATGTTTTGATGTAAATAGGTCTTTGTAGAATTTGTAAAATGCATCTAGGATTTCTTTGTTATCACTAGATAGACTACCCTCAGTTTGAATTTCATCAATGAGTTCCTTTGTTTTTGCTTTGCTCTGATAATATTAAAGAAATATTTTGTTCCTCTATCTCCTCTAAGCCAGTTCATTCTGGGTCTTATCCTCTACCCTTGAACATAATAATTCTATTGCCTCCTAAGTTCCATCTTTGTACCAATCAACTCCAACTATTTATCTTGTCCTTTTTCTTGGATTTTCTTTTCAATATCATTTAGTTTCCTGTGGCAACAAGCCTCATTATTCCTTTTGTCTATTTCTTTCTTCTTGCCAAAATTTTGTTTGAAATGCACAAGGTAGACAAACATAGGCTAAGAGGCGTCATGGGATATTTGTGGAAGAATATCACAGATTGAGAGCTGTTGTAGGAGGAGATGAAATGCAAATATGAATCCCATGTGCAGAAAATGCATGTCATGTGAGCAAAAAATCAACCATAGGCAAAGAATGCAAAAAAACGCGTTTGGAAAAACCTCAGCAAAAAATGACTCCTCAATGTTGTTTTCACATGTTGTGAATAGAACACAGGCACCAAAATAAAATCACAAACAGAAAGCCTAGTCGGGTTTTTTTGTTAATTCTCCAATAAACTTTTTTTAGATTATAAAATCTTTAGAAAAATTCTTTTGTCTGCTCTAATACCATGTTACAATGGTAATTGCTTATCTTATTCAAAGAACGAAATAGATATATAGGCAATTACAAATATGATGTTTCCTAAAGAAACACTCAATAACAAAAGACAAAACTAGAAACTATCTAGTCAAACTAATATAACATTATTGACCATTAAATAACTAGATATGCAAATATTATTCTTATACACTCCCTTAATGGTCAATCTATCAACTACACCAAGTTGCCCCCTAAATTTTACAAATTTTTCTGGGCCCAAAGACTTGGTGAGAATGTTTGCAGTCTGATCCTCAGTTAGAACATACTACAACTGTATTGATCCATCCTCTACAAGCTTACGAATGTAATGGCAATGAAGCTCAACATGCTTGGTCCACTCATGGAAGATTGGATTTTTGGCAAGTTTGAGCACCCCTTGATTATCACAAAATAGAGGGGGGGGATCTGCTTGAAGCATGTGCATATCAAAAAGCATCTGTCGAATCCAAAATGCTTCACAAGCTGCTTTAACAATTCCTCGCTATTCTACTTCAGTGAAGGAAAGAGCTACTGCCTTCTGTTTTTTGCTAGTCCATGTGACTGCACATGTTCCGAGATTGAAGACATCCAAATTTATACTTCCCATCATTAGTAGAAGCTCCCAACTTTGAATATGTGAAACCAATGAGTCTAGGATCTTTACTTCTTCCATACAAAATGCCAAAATCAGAAGTGCCCTTCACATACCTTAGCACATGCTTCTTTGCAACCCAATGTTCAACTCTAGGAGCCGTCATGAAGCGAGAGATGTAGCTCTCAACAAAATAGAGGTTGGGTCTAGTGGTAATTAGATAGATGAGATTGCCCACTAGCTACTTGAACATGGATTCATGTTGAGGTAATTTTGAGTGTTTCATTAAAGTGCTCATAAGACTTTGGTAGACTTTTAAAAGTGATTACTACCATGTCTTCTTTGTCCATCGTCCTACCAATTGCTTCCAACCGATCACGGATATCCTTGATTTTTGTGAGACACTCTTGTAGGGGCATTCTCTCATCCATCATGATCAAGAAAAGCATGTTCTTTAGAAAAAATGCATGGCTCTTGTCAAATGTTTCATGTAAGCTCTTTAAGTAATCCCATATTTAAGCAGTTGTCTTGTTTGAGGGTATCTGCGACAATTGATCATTGGCGATTGACAATTTAATGAGAATTATAGCTTCTCAATCCCGTTCATCAAATTTGTCTTGATTTGGGCCTGTTGTTGTAGGACAAGTAGACTTGCCCAAAAAATCTAGTCAAGCCACCGATATTTTAAAATTGTCATTATCTGTTGCTTATAAGTTTTGTAGTTGCAACTATTGAAATTCTGATTGCCTTCCAATAATGTGTTGGTCAAAGAAGCCATCTTCTACAATTTTCGAGGCATGAAATTTGAGAAAAAAATTGAAGAGGCTTAAATTTGATGACACAAAATCTGAGGTAGAGATTCTAATGGGAAAAAAATAGAGGTAGATTCAAAATGCAGACACAAATCTTGAGATAGAATAAAAGTCTACTACTTCAAAGACACGTAAACCCTAATCGTAGGAAATAAAACACAAAAATGATTGAGAGAAAAATGTGAAAATAAAGTTGCTGCCAAGACCCAAAATCCTAGGTCAAAAATCTGCTCTCACAAACTGCAGATTATGCAGAAGAAAGTCATGGCTTGGAACTAAAGAAACTCAGAACTCCGTGGGTAAGAATCAGAACCAGGAAAAAATTGGCAAAATATATAACTCACTGGTGTGGCTTAGAGAAGCCTATCTTCTACACAAAATTATGTCCACACAACGCTGAAAGTCTAGATGACTTGTGTATAAACACCAAAGGTTGACAACAACACACCCTAGCTGTCGCAGAGCGCAAAAAGAAATCGCGATGAAATGAAAAAACTTGCATTTGAGATGTGTGAAAAAGGTAGACAAACACAAACTGAGAGCCATCTTGGGATATTTGTGGAGAATTTCACAGATTGAGAGCTGTTGTAGCAGGAAATGAAATGTGAATATGAATTGTTAGTGTAGAAAATGCACAACGCGCGAGCAAAAAATCAACTGCATAGGCAAAGAACGTGAAAAAAAGCATTTGGAAAACCCTAAAATAAATGACTCCTCATTGTTATTTTCATAGGCTGCAAAGAGAACATAGGCACTAGAATAAAATCACAAACAAAAAACCCTACTTGGGTTTTTTTTTTCAAATTTGACCAAAGAACTTTTTGGGATTATATAATTTTATAATTTTTAGCGAAATTCTTTTGCCTACTCTAATACCATGTTACAATGGTAATTGCTTATCTCATTCAAAGAATGAAATCTACATATATAGGCAATTACAAATACGATTTTTCCTAAAGAAACAGTCAATAATTGAAGACAAAATTAGAAACTATCTAGTCAAACTAATATTACATTATTGACCATTAAATAGCTAGATATGCAAATATTATTCTAATAGTTTAAACAAATGCAAATCATGAAATTATTACAACACATTTTCAACATAAATACTCTCTTTTTATACATCAAATCTGCTAGATACATTTTGAATTTACAATAGAATTAGCAATACAGAGCATAAATTGACTTAAGTAGAAAGAACCTACAACAAAGAGAACATCAATGTGGAGAATGAATTAGCTTGAAAAGAAAGAAGCTATGAGAAAGAGAACATTAAATGGAACCTTCTTAATCTTTGTAATGTCCCCAATTTAGCAGGTACCTGTGCTTGTTATTGTTAGTTCATCAATGCTATCCTTGTGAGCTGATGGGATGATTAGGGGATCTCTGTGTTGCACTTACTATTTTTAGTAAGTTAGTTATACCTGGTTTCTATTTCGGGTAAGGCAGTTGGGCGTTGGTTTTGGTCCACAATCTTCTTTGGGGTTCGTTCTCGAATTCCAATTATCACCTTCCTCATGTTTATGGAATGAAGCTTGACTTAATTTTATTATGTAACTTTAAGTGTTATAATTTAAAGGTGTGTACTTGACGATTCATAACACTTAAGTGAGAAGTGTATCATTGAAGCTGGATGGTGGTGTGTGGAAGAAGACTTAATGTTTTTTAATAAAAGACCAAGGCTGGCGATTTAATTCATTATGCATATGATTATTGATTTGTGGAGTTGAAGAAATTGTTCGAAGGAGGGTTTGATAATTGCATCTCAAAGAAACGTGACTTTCTCTTGGAGATTGGCACTGTGAATTGGCCTTTTGCCAATGAATTGTGCGTGAGATTCAGTTCGGTTCTGGGCGCCTGTAGAATATGCTCAGGAGCAGTCGAATACACAGTAGGTTGGACGCATTGATACCTGGTCCGCATATTGTATACACTTCCTGCCGCACGTGCCTGTAGCATTTGCAGTTGCAGTCAGTTTTCGCGTGGGCTGAAGGATTTCGGTTCCAACACAGGCCAGTGGTAGAATCCAATAGAGCTTGCGGGTTGTAGTTCGGTGTTAAGCAACAGTTCACATTTCATGAGGAAGTTGGCACGTAATTAAGGTAACTGTGTTTCTTCCTGCAACAACCGCATTTCATAAGGTACCTGGATTTGTTTCACATTTTGCAATAAAGTTATTATTTGAAAATTCAAATTTCGAATTGGCACATTGAATTGTTGTTATTAATTTGCAATTTACAATTGAGGATATATCATTTATATATACATGTGAGAATTAAATAAACAAGGGATTCCAATTATTTGCAAATTATAGTAGTGAGATTGAGAGTCGAGATAGACTCTTTACAGTGGTATCAGAGCTTTGATCCTGCCAGCCTAAAGTTTTGGGCCCAGCTATGGCAGAAAGATTTGCACCAGGATTTCATTATGCCCGCAGGGGTAGAGCTTCGCCACCTCCTGAAGGGAATGAATAGGGTCCGCAGGTTGATCACACAGGGAATGAACAGGGTCTACGGGTTGATCACACAGGAAATAGGGATAGAAATAATATGGGAATGACATGGACAGGGAAGCCAGAGATGCTTTCCAAAATATTGCAGACGAACATCATGTTGTAACTATATTGCAACATCTATCTGACACCTTGTAGCGCATGAATGTACTAGGAGATCGTGACAAGGGCCCTAGAGGTGCATCGGTTGGTTCACACAAATCTAGGATTGTGGATAGACAGCAGACCAGAGATGACCCTACAGGCACCCGTGATAGACCATTACGTCCTACGTTCCTGAGACCTGAAGAGGACACAGTTAGTGTTGATTCTGAGCCAGCTCCTTTTGTTGATGATATGGTAGCTCACTATGCTGAATGGGATGCATTATCGGAACCCATTAAGAGGAACGTGAACTTCGACAGATTCCTGACTCAAAAAAGAGAGCATTATAGAGGAAGGCATAGTCCAGATACGAGACAGAGGCCTAGACAAACTGAACTCAAACAAACGACCAGTAAACTCACCATGACTCATTTTGATGGAAGTGGAAAGATGACAGCCAGGGCCTGGATCCACAAGTTGGATACATATCTTGCATTACGTCCTATGTCTGAAGAGGACGCGGTTCGATTTGCTGTATTGCATTTAGATGGAGTTGCTCATGATTGGTGGTATCATGGTCTTGTTTCTTTATAGCATGATCAGGTAAGAACTTATCAGGAGTTTGTGCATAATCTGGTTGAGAGATTTGACAGGAAAGATCCTGAATCATATTTTCATGATTTGGCTCAACTCAAACAGTCTGGTAGTTTGGAGACTTTTATTGATGAGTTTCAGAAGGTTTCAGTGATGATTTATGATATTTCAGAGAGGTGACAGGTGATGTTGTTTACAGAGGGATTAGTTGAACCTCTCAGAGGATGGGTTAAGTCTTTTGACCCCCCCACCTTGCAGGAAGCCATGAAGAAAGCACGGGACTTAGAGTTTTCAGCTCCACGCACTCGGTTCCCTTCAAGACCATCTGGTTCTTCTCAGGACAATAATTCTGCCCCAAAGAAAGAGGACGAATCAGATTCCAAACGTCCTATGACGGGACCACTGGATCAAGAAACTCTTAATGATCTGAGGAGGAAGAGGTTATGTTTTTTTGTAGGGGACCCTATGATGAGAAACATAAGTGTCCTTTGAGGCCTAAAGGTAGAAATAGGCTTATGGAATGGTTTTATGAGGATGAGCATATGTCTGATTTTTCAGGACAGCAGGTTGACAATGAAGAAGGAATAACTACAGAAAGGAAAGCTGGTGAGGATTCTAAGCTTAAGGTGGTTTATCTTTCTAGCATGCAAAAGGAGGGATCTTTTAAATTACATGGGCTCTTAGCGGGACAGCGTGTCATTGCCTTATTGGATACAGGAGCTACACATAATTTTATTGATTCAGAGTTAGTATCCAGATGTTTGCAGACTAAAGACTTTGAGGGAATTAGTGTCAAGGTTGTTGATGGTTACACTCTTAAGTGTGACAAACTGATTTCGAATTTGCCCCTCAGGTTAAATAATTATGGCTTTAAATCTGATTTTTATGTGGTTGATATGGGCGGGACAGAATTGGTTCTAGGCATGAGTTGGTTGCATTCCATTGAGGCTTTGTATCTCAGCCTTAAGGATATGGAAATGAGTTTTGAGGTGGATGGAAAGAAGCACATTCTGAAAGCTATCAAAGAGGAGAACTTAAAGACAATTTCATTCAGACGTATGCAGCGTCTTATTAATCATGATGCAGAGGAATGGGCAGCAGAGTGCAGGATGTTACCCACATTTGAGGAGGCTGAGAAGCCAGTCTATCAGCTTGACATACAGGAACTCCGGATTAAACACTCCAAAGTGTTTAGTGATTTACCACATGGCAGACCACCTGACAGAGGCATAGAGCATATTATTGAGTTAGAGGAGGGTACTAAACCCATCATGATTACTCCCTACCGACATCCCAAGCGACTGAAAGATGAGATCGAGAAGACTATTGAGAAGCTGCTCTCTATGGGTCACATCAGGCCGAGTATGTCCCCTTTTGCTTCATCGGTAGTATTGGTGAAGAAGGGTGGCACCATGAGGATGTGTATTGATTATAGAATGCTGAATCGTAAAACAATTAAGAACAAGTATACTATTCCTCACATTGATGAGTTGCATGGGGCTGCCTTCTTTTCTAAAATAGATTTGAGATCTGGGTACCATCAGATTCGGGTTCGGTAAGAAGATATAGAGAAGACAGCCTTCAGATGTCATTATGGACACTTTGAGTTTCTGGTCATGCCTTTTGGGTTGACTAACGCTCCGGCAACATTTCAGTCTACCATGAACAGGGTCTTCCATAGGCAGTTGAGGAAGTTTGTGTTGGTTTTTTTTTATGATATCTTGGTTTACAGTAGGACGTGGGAGGATCACTTGGTGCATTTGGATACCGTGCTGGGTATTTTGGCTGAGGCTTCCTTGTTTGCTAAGGAGTCTAAGTGTGCCTTGGGCATGTCCGAGTTACTGTATCTAGGGCACATTATTAGCGCAGAGGGAGTTCGTATGGATTCAGATAAGGTTCATGCTATCATTGATTGGCCAGTTCCAGAGAGTTTGACTCAGCTTAGAGGGTTTATTGGTTTGTGTGCCTTTTACCGCAGACTTTTTGCAGGCTTTTCCCAACATGCAGCTCCCCTTACTGATTTGACTCGTAAGGGTGCTTTTCAATGGACTCCTTAGGCACAGGAGTGTTTTGAGAAATTCAAATTGATTATGACTTCTTGCCCAGTTTTGGCTATGCTTGATTTCTCCAGGCCTTTTGATTTGCATTGTGATGCATCAGGTGAGGGCATTGGTGTCGTTCTTTCACAGGACCGTCATCCTATTGTGTATGAGACCAGGAAGCTTAGGGGTCCCGAGAGGACTTTCAGTGTTTATGATAAGGAGATGTTAGCCATCATGCATGCTTTGGCTAAATTCAGACAGTACTTGGTTGGTAATAAATTTTGTATTAAAACTGATCACAATAGTCTGAAATATTTCCTGGGGCAGCATGATTTGAATGAGTGGCAACAGAAATGGGCCAGCAAGCTTTAGTCTTATGATTTTGATATCGCCTATATTAAGGGGACGCAAAATGTTGTTGCTGATGCTCTCTCTAGGAGACCACATTTGTGTGTTTTGACGGAGGTTTCTAAGAATTGGAAACATTTGATTGTTGTTGATTATGCGAGGGATCAGTGGGCCACTAAATTTCTTGATGGGACCATCCAGGATGACAGGTATGCTTTTGTGAATGAGTTGATCATTTACAAGGGAAGGGTTTGGTTGGTGGCCGGATCGAGTGTGATACAGTTGGTGCTGCGAGCGTTTCATGATTCTCCCTTGGCTGGACATCCGGGTTTCTTTAAAACCTATAGGCAGGTGCATGAACGTTTCACATGGAGGGGTCTCAAACATGATGTTCAGAGTTATGTAAGGGAATGTTCTGTTTGTCAACAGAACAAGCAGGAACATACATATCCAGCAGGTTTATTGCAGCCACTTCCTATCCCTGACTGAAAGTGGGAGTGCATTTCTATGGATTTTATTGTGGGCCTACCTAAGGTCCAAGGTAGAGATTGTATTTATGTGGTAGTGGATTGCCTTACAAAATTTGCTCACTTCTTTCCGATTACTACTACTTTTTCAGCAGTACAGGTGGCTAAGTTGTTTTTCAGAGAGATTTTTCGGTTACATGGGTTACTGCGAAGTATTGTGAGTGACCAGGATAGCTGTTTCATGAGTCACTTTTGGCATGAGTTGTTCAGGTTATGTGGTACAGAATTGACTCCTAGCACTAGCTATCACCCGCAGACTGACGGTTAGACTAAGATTGTTAATAAATGGGTGGAGGGCTATCTACGTAATTGTGTTTCCGCTCAGCAGAGGGCTTGGGTGAAGTGGATTTACTTATGTGAGTACTGCTATAATTCGACTCATCATATGTCCATCTGTATGACTCCTTTTCGAGCTTTGTATGGATATGACCCTCCCAGTTTTCTTGATTTGATGCTCAGCGATAGCAAAGTGCCGAGTGCAGGGGATTTATTATAGGATAGTTAGGATGTTTTAGGCACTTTGCAGGATAATATACAGCGAGCACAGAATCAGCAGAAGCAATATGCTGATCAGAGGAGACTAGCTCGCTCCTTTGAGGTTGGGGACATGGTGTATTTGATGCTGCAACCATACAGGCAGTCGTCCATTCGGAGAAGCGGGGCTGAAAAGCTTAAACCGCGATATTATGGTCCCTTTTGTGTGGTTCGGCGAGTTGGTGAGGTTGCCTGAGTTGAATTTTCCTATTGATAGTAAGGTGCACAATGTATTTCATGTGTCTCATCTGAAGAAAGCATTGGGGAGGCATGTTATTCCCTCGTCTGTTTTACTGCCATTGGATGATGAGGGGAAGCTGGAATTGGTTCCTGAAGCCATTTTGGATACCAGGGAGAGACATTTGCACAGACGAGTTATCCGAGAGTTTTTGGTTAAGTGGCGTCGTCTTTCGGATGAGGATGCTACTTGGGAGTCCGAGGATATTTTGCAGCATCCTAGTTTGCGATTGTTTGAGGACAAGCAATCTTGAGGAGGGAGGACTGTAATGTCCCCAATTTAGTAGGTACCTGTGCTTGTTATTGTCAGTTCATCAATGCGATCTTTGTGAGCTGACGAGATGATTAGGGGATCTCTGTGTCGCACTTACTATTTTTAGTAAGTCAGTTATACTCGGTTTCTATTTCGGGTAAGGTAGTTGGGCATTGGTTTTGGTCCACAATCTTCTTTGGGGTTCGTTCTCGAATTCCAATTACCACCTTCCTCATGTTTATGGAATGAAGCTTGACTTAATTTTATTATGTAACTTTAAGTGTTATAATTTAAAGGTGTGTACTTGACGATTCATAACACTTAAATGAGAAGTGTATCATTGAAGCTGGATGGTGGTGTGTGGAAGAAGACTTAATGTTTTTTAATAAAAGACCAAGGCTGGCGATTTAATTCATTATGCATATGATTATTGATTTGTGGAGTTGAAGAAATGGTTCGAAGGAGGGTTTGATAATTGCATCTCAAAGAAACGTGACTTTCTCTTGGAGATTGGTGCTTTGAATTGGCCTTTTGCCAATGAATTGTGCGTGAGATTCAGTTCGGTTCTGGGCGCCTGTAGAATACGCTCAGGAGCAGTCGGGTACACAGTAGGTTGGATGCATTGATACCTGGTCCGCATATTGTATACACTTCCTGCCGCACGTGCCTGTAGCATTTGTGGTTGCAGTCAGTTTTCACGTGGACTGAAGGATTTTGGTTCCAACACAGGCCAGCGTTAGAATCCAACAGAGCTTCCGGGTTGTAGTTTGGTGTTAAGCAGCAGTTCACATTTCATGAGGAAGTTGGCAAGTAATTAAGGTAACTGCGTTTCTTCCTGTAGCAACCGCATTTCATAAGGTGCTTGGATTTGTTTCACATTTTGCAATAAAGTTATTATTTGAAAATTCAAATTTCGAATTGACACATTGAATTGTTGTTATTAATTTGCAATTTACATTTGAGGATATATCATTTATATATACATGTGAGAATTAAATAAACAAGGGATTCCAATTATTTGCAAATTATAGTAGTGAGATTGAGAGTCGAGATAGACTCTTTACAATCTTGGAGAAACTGAATGTGGCAAACTCGAGTATTGCAAGGGGTTGTGCATGTCCTAAAACAATATGAAGAGTGGCTGTCAACTGAGAATGATGCACAAGCATATACTTCAATTTTCCTACATCTTCATGGAGGCTTCCGTACATGTTAACTACTCAGACTTGTCCATCTTTTGTAGTTTTCCACTTTGGCTCTGGATGACCAATAGATTAATGGTTTAACCAACAACTTGCATAAAAGGTTGTTCTATGTCAGCAACCTTTAAAAACACTTGCAAAGTTGAATAACTGAACCACTGGACTGAGTGAAATCCCATCTGGGTCTGTTCAGTTTTCAGTCTATTGCAATACAGAAAATTCTGCACCAGCTAACTATATTAATTTATTAAATCCTATTCAAAACACCGGCCTTCACTGTCCAATAACTTTCTGAGGGTCCAGAGTTCCCCAGAGCCTTTGGGGCGAAATACCTTCCTTACTAGACTGCCTTAAAAATAAAAATAAAAACTCTCCTCAATAGCTTTGTTAATTTCAGAGGTATTTGCATACAACAGGTATTTGTACTGATGTCCATGCACATCTATCTTTTGCTAAGTCATTGTGAAACAAATGCTCAAACTACATCTGGATGGTCATCCTCATACTTGTAGGCTATACTTATTCTACTACCATTGCCACATGGATTTCAGTTTCGTACAATCTGCTTGCTGATTCGCCTCTTGCATCTGAATGGTATCAGTCTTACATCTGAATGGTATCAGCTAGGATGAATACTAATCTAAAGCAGGTTAGATGTTATACATGAATTGTGGTACCTTCTTTTCCATATTTATATTTTTGTTTATCTGTTAATAAAGTACACTGTTTAAAGAATGGTTTAATCAAATGTGTATTATCATAGTTGCAAGACTAGCCAAGTACTCGTGAGTACTTGTGAGCCAATTTGTTAGGCGAGTCACTCCTGACAAGTTTTGTAAAACTTGTGGCAATCTTTGCTTAAGAAACTTGTGAGTAAATGCAAAAAGTCACTATTTCTCCCTAAAAACTCGTCCAAATTCACATAGTTTAGTTTTTCTTGCGTGTAGTTAAGAAATCATGATTTTCATCAGTGATGATCTTCACTCTCTTTTCTCATTTTCTCTAAAAATAAATTGCACCCCTTCTGTTGTTGTGTTTGTCTCACATCTAACACTTTGTGCAACTTATTACTGCCCCTCAAACCCATTAGGGTCTCCACTCCCAAACCTCCACTGGTTATTTGGATCTCCTGTAATATAAACTCTAATTTTGATTTATACTGGAAATTGGTTATATGCTCAACAAATTTAGTAATATGTGTGGTTTTGAAGAATATTTTTAAAAATTTATGTATTTGAAAATGTTAGATAAATTTGCTAGGTTATTGCCAATTTTATCCCCAGTTTTTTGGTGAGCCCTAAGCTTTAATTCTTTTTGGCCCTGCCAAGTCATTATACAATCTGAATTTTTCAATTATGTTTATTTTACTTAGGTCCAAAGTCATGAATTATACTTGGAAATAGACAAGTTCAAAAAATATCAATATGAGTGGCACCCAACTATTACTTGGCAAAGGCATGGAAGAAAATTTTGGAAAGATATATATTGGAAGAATTATAAATAGTTAAGAATTTAAACAAAAGATGGAGTTTTTATTCTATTATAAATCCACTTAATAAACTGTATAAAAAACATGTTTCAAATAGGGAGACCTTTTAAAGTTAGGTTTTGAAGTCCGCAATTTGCATATTTACATATGAGACCATCCCATACTCTTTGTACACCTACTCTATGTGGATAGGGAGGCATTATATGTGCCACCATGATAGTGAGGGCATATAACTTAACTGACTTTGGACCAAAAATTTTTACCTCCTTGAGTACACAATCCTTCATCTATAGGCTCACTCAAGCTGTAATAGAATGCACATCATCAATTGTAAATTATATAGGGTTATAATTATGGTATAATGCTTATTTTTATTTTTTTTGAAGCAGATTTACTTGGAGTGAAGAAGAACTTGACAAGAAGAAGAGAAAATTAAAAAAATAGACTTAGCACGTGGAAGAAACTTTGCAATAGCTTGTCAAAAATTCAAGACTGCTTGATTTTCTTGGATGAGTAGAGTCAAATTTGTTACTACTCGGTCTCTTAGAAATCTTATAGTGCCTGTCCTTAGGCCTATTAAATTTGTTGTATATGGTTAGTTACATACAGTTATGTATTACAGTTGTGTTCAGCCAAAACAAGTGTGATCAATTCTATATATATACTTCCTAGAAGATGACATGAGAACTCTTTCTGTTGATCGAGAATGCAAATGTTTCATTGCTTATGATGATAATGAAACCAATCCCATTTCCTAAGTTGGTCTGGAAATGTTTGTTTGCAGGTAAGTAGTTCGTGCTGTGTATGAGATGATATTATGTGTTCATAGAATAGAAGTAGACCATCTTGTTTAAATCACCATCCACATATAAGATGCTTCAGTACATAAAAGGCTTCAAATTGGAAAAAAGCAGTTTAGTTCTGTGAGCTCTCCGTTTATGTGTTTCGATTTTTTTCCAGGGAGGAGATGAGTTTGAATTATTGATCTTTACCTTGAAGAACAGTGGTATTCATCCTGAATTGCTGACTTGTATCCTCCGAATTGTTGGGCTCTGATTACAATTTTCATTATTTATTTGTTGGTAGAGTTTTCCAAACGAAATTCTTTTGAAGCATCTGTGCACTTTGTAAGTTTGTTGCTTTGACAAAATGTCAGTTCTTACAAAAGAATGGTACTTTAGTGTGCTAGCTCGCATCCGTGTAAATGTTTTCCGAATTGAGATGATTGATGGAACTGGACACCATTCAGATCTCCTTGCAGCAGCATCTGCATCTATTTCAGCTGAATCAGCAGCGGGAAATGCTGTTTACATGCTTTCATCGATGTACAATCATGATTGTGGTATGTTTCAGCATCTCTTTTATCTTTGTGTGAATTCATATAACATCAATTTTATATAATTTGGATGAATAAATAAATTAAACAAAGGTAAGTCATCAAATTAATGTTTGTTAGTTGAGTAGTTGTTGGGAGTCAGTTTCTGCAGGGGAGTTTGTACAAGAATGCAACCTTTTAAGCATTTGCATCATACATTGTAAACTATCCTGATGAGCTTCATTATAATTTTGCATATTCGATGTTATCTATAAGTTCAATATGATTTAGTTTTGCAATATTTGTTGGAATTTTCAAGTAGGTATCAAAGTGGTTTTTGATCAAAATCATGGTTTTAGAGATATGGAAGGCAGATGAATGGTGGTGTCCCACTATGAAGATCAGGGTAAAGTGTAAACAATTGTTAAAAGAGCTATGCCCTAGGATATTCATTCCTTGCATCAGAAAAACAGAGAAGCTTCAATGCTACAAAGTATCAACAAAGATTTTATCAAAAATAAACTTGAAACACTATCTTAGCAAGTGTTATTCACTTTTGATTTCAGTCTTTATAGAACATTCCGAATGCTTACTGCAATGTTGAAAGAGAAGAAGAACAATGTAGAAAGATGAACAAATGCAGGGGCCTGTGGAAGGAGGTCTAGCAACAAGGGCAGGTATCCATTTGCAGTGTGCACAGTGCTGATTTTTTACCAGTAAAAGATTTATTGTTGTCTTGTCCCACAAAAGAAGAAACAATATTTGAGGCTACAGCTCTAACTGAAGTAAACAAATTCATTTAACTATATTTATATATGAAAATTTTGAAGAAAAGTGGGCTGTTTTATGATTGTTGTTGTTGTCTTATTGTGGAGACTGCAGGTGATTGGTCTTCTAGTGTGACTGGTATTGTTAGTGGTTTCTTTTTGTGGTTTGTGGTTTGTGGCTTGGAGATTTGGCATTTGTAAGTTAGTGTTTACTCCCTATGGGGTGTATGTTTTAATACTTAGAGTAAACATGAATATGAACAAAATACATTTAACGTAGGATTTCAGATATAACACATAAGAATGGTGGAAAGATATAGCTTTATTTCATAAATATTATGTTTGTACAATCATAATGTGAACTGGTTCCCAAACCATACATAAATAGTGTCGTCCGGTTGGTTAAGACCACCAACCATCGACAACTGACACAACTTCTTGGGAACAACTAATTACATTGCCAAATACTAACATGACTAAACAAAGTATTGTTTCTTTATTAGCAGCAGATTTGCCGTCTATGTCAGTCCCCCAAAAAAGAAGTCTTCCAAATGACGAAACAAAAATGGAGATGAAAAACTACGACATTACTATTGAGAAGTAGGGTGAGAGGACGTCCCTGGAGTGGTCTTCGAGAGTTGCTTTTTCAGTCACTGCACTTTCTTTGTTCCCAGCTGCACAGCTCACTCCGCCACATGTTGACGCTCCCATGCAGTCTCTACAATGTACACAGCCTCCATGAAATCCTACTCCTTTTGATCCAATTGTGCAGTTATTGCTCCAAGACGTTCCCCCAACTCAACTAGTTTAGTATCTTCACTTGATTGATGCTCTACTTCCCACTCGAGGGTTGTTAGCTTTTGCTCTGCAATTGTAAGTTCCTCTTGTCATGCCAATCCCTCTCATACACTTTCTACCTCTTCCATTGCAGCTACTCAGCCCATCTCAGTCTCTCTTTCCGAGTGTGTTTCATTGTTCAACTAATAGAATATCTTCTTGAATAACTTTCCATGACATGTAGGGTGGACAATATACCACCTTGACCCTCTTCCATCGAAACTCTATGCCAAGTCTCAATCATCTTTGGTGTCTCTGTGGATGGCCACCCACAGTGTATGAACAACTATGCAAACTTATCATAGCCACTCCTCATGAAGGCAAGAAGCCTTTCGGCCTCCCGTATAGCACTAATATATACACTTGTCTTGCCAGCTTTGCAACCCCTTAGGAAACTGAAGTGATATCATCCAACTCTGTAAAAATCTCTCTATGGTCCCGAGGGCATCCCAGGGGTCGGGTTTTGAAACCTAGATATGGCTCTCCTCCCTTCTACTGGATTCGACGGTCGCCATCACAATTTTCCCAAGTTGTGTACTTTCCTCCTCAATATCTATAACCACCTTCTCTGTCTCTGCTAATGGTTCCAGAAGCCTTTCTTCCTTCCTATTGTGCTCCACTACTTGTTGCAATTCCATCTTTGTATGCTCTGCCCTTCCTCCTAGTGTAGTGCTTTCGACAAATGGTCTGGTACTCCAATCTGGCAGGATGCTTCCAACTAGTACTGCAATTGCTATGGTGTTGACAACTGTGGTATGCGGAGGCTTTGTTTGCCATGTGATATCCATAGGAGTGGCCTCTTGTAATCCTTTAGATGTTGCAATCCATAGAACCATTCTCTGCGAGAGCAAGTGCGTTGTTTGGGATAGTCTAGTTGGTGCAAAGGTAATGCTGCAATCCACTAAAACCCTCAGTGTCAAGGGGTAGCCCCCTTTGCAGGGGTTTGGGGGCAGCACACCTTGCAGGGGTCTAGGAGCAGTGCCCCCAGTGGGGACCCAAGGTATTGTCTTGGGTGCACTCCCTGTCACGATATGAGGTATATGTTTTAATACTTAGAGTAAACATGAATATGAACAAAACACATTTAACATAGGAATGCAGATATAACACATAAGAATGGTAGAAAGATATAGCTTTATTTTCAATATAATGTTTGTACAATCATAATGTAAACAGGTTCCCAAACCATACATAAAGAGTGTCGAACGGTTGGTTAAGACCACCAATCGTCGACAATTGACACAACCTCTCAGGAACAACTAATTACATTGCCAAATACTAACATGACTAAACAAAGTATTATATCTTTATTAGTAGAAGATTTCCTGTCGATGTAAGCCTCCCCAAAAAGAAGTCTTCTAGATTGTAAAGAGCCCTGCTAGCTCTTGCTAAAGAATTTATATTTTTTTGTTGTTTTGGGAAGTTTTGCAATTGTTTGGTTTCCAACATTTATGAATACAACCAAATTCTAAAATTTAAATGCACAATTTCAATACTAAAATCTTATTTGCAATTTTTATTCAGTTTTGCAAATCTATATATATATATATATAATGCTGATTGATAATATGTAATTACAAATATTAAAGTGTGCACCTCAAAGTTCACTAGCATATAGAATTTGTCTGTTGAAGAAATTAAATCGCAGCCCAAAGAAGTTGTGCCACTGCCTAAGATGGAAATGCAGGCTCATAAACCCCAATCGCAGCCTTGTATAGGCAAGATGGCTGCCCAAGAATGAAAGCACGCAACCTTCAAAACACACACGCTGCCCTTTTATTTCATTTCGCAGCCATTAAGAAGTCGTTGCTTCCTCAGATGGTGACGTCCCAACCAAATTAGACCACCAAACACCCTCCAAAGGCACAGTGTGTAACAAATATGGAAGGCAAATGAGACGCCAAGAAATCCTAGCCAAACTCACAACAAATAATGACAAATTTGATACAGAAGCACCAAATTGTAATCAGAATAATCAGAATTAATTCTCTGATGTTCAGAGCACAATTCTCCACTTATTCCAGTGATTCAAAGTGCAAAAAGGGGAGGAATCAGTCCTCTCAAACCCTAGTAGAAAACTCTTCAGCCAATTCTCCAAAATGATAAAATAACAAGTCAAGAATGTGTTCGAATTCTCATAAGGCTGTATATATAATATTTAATTCAATAGATTCTCAATGACACTTTTCACTTAAAAGCAACTTGCTTTATGGTTGCATATTTGAAATATAATAAACTATTATATTTCCCTCCACTTTGATGATGAAAATGACCCTTTCATTAAAATAATGCTATTTTGACACAGGGTCTCTGTTTTATGTGCTCAAGATTTAAATCTTCTCAACCCGGTTCCAACAAGCTATAACACCAAGGCGCCCAAAATACAATTCCAATAAAAATAGCAACCTTAGCCAATTTAATTAAATAATAAACATAATTCACCCGTCTTGCGAAAATGATTGAAGAAGTATTAGAATCGAAATCTGACAACACATGCATGATCCTGATGACGAAAAATAGTGAATGAACCAAACAAAGTGACTTTCTAAAAATAGATGCTCCCTCCAAGAATCTTGGAGCCCAAACTAGAAGCCCAAAATAAAAATCAAGAGCATCATTTAATTCCTCTGAGCTCATTGGAACCAACTGTTGACTTACTATAAATAGTAAGTGTTGGCATATTTTGAGTTGTCATTGGATAAGTTTAAGGCAAACATCAATCCCACCAGTAAACTGGTAGACCACTCATACTCCTTAATAGGCACTGGTAGACCTGATAGAGTATATGCACCGGTAGACGGTAGACCAGACAGAGTGTCTACAACCAATCTTCTAAAACATACAGGGGATTTATGAACAACCGGGTATAAGATTGATACCGGTCGATTACATGATAATCTACACCGGATTATGCGGAGCTGTTTCAGTTAAAATCGGATTATACGAAGTGTTCACAATTAGAACTAGAGTTAGCTTTTTAACAGGAGTTAGTTTTATTTCTACTCGGTTGTTTCAAGGTAAACTCAAGATCATTTTGCAAGTTCCTTGCATGCATGATTTATGGGTGAGTTTACAGCTTGGCGGTACTATGAGTTGAACTTTTATTAAGATTAATTTCTTATAAATACAGGTGATAGGACACAAGAAGTTGAATATTTAGAGCAAGAGAGAGATATCTTCTGAGAGAAGCTACAGTCACAAGAGGTGAAAGGCAGAGACGTTCAACAGCCAAGCAGAGTGGAAAGGTTAACAGGTATGATCTAATCAGATAGAAAGTGTCAATTCAGATCATTGCTTTTACATTATTAAAGCATATTCAAATCCCTTTATCAGGGTGAACCCTAATAGGTTTGTTGTATAAATCCCTTAACCGGGTAGCATCTTAATTGGTGTTGAAAGTCCTTTTGCAAGGCAACTCCTAACAGGGTCAAGATCTTAACAGGTCTTCTATCAAATCCCTTTACCAGGTAGCACTCTTACAAGTGCTTTGTAAGCTCTTCACAGGGCACCTTTATTACTGTAGTAGTGAAGTTGTGAGCTCATTCTCACCATGGTTTTTTCCTTCTAACCGAGGGTTTCCACGTACATATGTTGTGTTGATATGAGTTTTTCTATTTCTGTTTATAAATGATTAATTATGTTCTATTTATACTGCAAGAATATATACACAAGGTTTAATTGAGATAGAAATAGTATTTACTGATTCACCCCCCCTCTCAGTAACCGGTTAGGAATAATAGTAAGTCCCTCAAAATAGGCCTTAACCCACATTAGGGCCCTCTAATCACCAGTATTAGCCTACAAGGACCCAGTGATAGGCTAAATCTAATAACTCAGATGCTCGCTCAGAATGGGGACATTACATAAATGACAAAAAAAATGGAGTTGACAAACTACGACATTACTTCTAAGTAGGGTGAGAGGACGTGCCTAGAGTAGTCGTCGAGAGTTGCTGCCTCAGTCATTGCACTTTCTTCGTTCCCAGTTGCACATATCACTCCACCACATGTTGACGCTCCTGTGCAGTCTCCACAATGTACATAACCTCCATGACATTGTACTTCCGAGCCAATTGGACAA
The DNA here is from genome assembly GCA_027943335.1 of Chamaecyparis obtusa. Classification (NCBI taxonomy): domain Eukaryota; kingdom Viridiplantae; phylum Streptophyta; class Pinopsida; order Cupressales; family Cupressaceae; genus Chamaecyparis; species Chamaecyparis obtusa. The sequence goes on along the minus strand of BSBK01001337.1, from coordinate 909,620 downwards.
TTGCTGCTCGAGGATGTTCCTCCAACTAGTTTAGTGTCTTCACCAAACTGATGCTCTACTTCTCGTTTGAGGGTTGTTGTTAGCTTTTGCTCTGTAATGGTAAATTCCTCTTGTCATGCCAACTCTTGTACACTTGCTACCCTTCCACTGTAGTTACTCAACCCACCTCAATCTCTTTCCTAGGGTGGATAACATACCGCCTTGACCCTCTTTCGTGGGAGCTATATGCAAAGTCTTAATCATCTTTGGTATCTTTGTGGTTGGCTACCCACAATGTGTGAATTGTTGTGCAAACTTTTCATAGCCACTCCTCATGAAGGCAAGAAGCCTTTTGGCCTCTCATATGACACTAGTATATCCACTTGTCTTGCCAGCTTTCCGACCACTTGGGCCTCAAACCGATCAAGAAAAGACTTCGGTATGATAAGATGAACCGGGGAAGTCATAGTCAACTATCTATTTAACCAACTCTTTGACCAGGATTTACTGCACTAAATCCGGAAGACTTTGAGTTAACATGGTGATCGGTTTGAGGCGCATTGAAAGGTTTTAAAGTTGAAGTTTGTGGCTTTAAAACATGGAGTTATCTCATACGAAGGAAAGGTGCTTGACACGCATCTATTGTTTTCTTCATAAAGCAGATAAAGCAAGGGCATGCATCGGATGTTTTCCTCAATGAAATAATACTCCACTGGGTGATGAATCCGAAGGAGATCTGAAATTAGGTCATGCATGAGAAGCGCAATTAGGGCAAGGACTCTATATATTCTTCTGCTTGTTAAGAATATAGGTTGCCCTCATTCTGCCAAAGCAAAGAGTGAACCTATGCGCTGAAGAAGCTAAGGTGAATAGAAAAGAGAAGAAAGAGAGAAGAGTGTGCAGAGAAGCACAACAGAAAATGAGAACATACCAGTGGTGACCGGTGATGTTTCTCAGTTGAGTATAACAGAGATCTTATTAGGCTATGCAAAGCCATTTGTAAAAAGTCAAATCCTTCTACTGTTTTCTAATAACTACAACAGCTAAATCCCAGTATTTTGGGTGAACTCTAACAGGTCCCTTGTACTAAATCCCTTAATTGGGTGACATCTTTTCAAGTGTTCTAAGTCCTCTAACCAGGCAAGCACTAACCGGCCTTATTATATCAAATCCGTTAACCGGGTCGCATCTAATAGTGCATTGTAATCCTTTAACAGGGGTGGCTTCTAACAGGGCACACTTCAGAAGATTGCAGAATTTGTGAGGTCTCCTCACACTGTGGTTTTCACCCGATTTGGGTTTCCACGTGATAAATTTGGTGTCACTTTGTGATTGATTGCTCGATACTACTTTTATGCTTAAATCTGTTTTTCTTACAGTTATAAGCATACTTCATCAGATTTATTTAGGAATGAGTTTTATAGGAGCTGATTCACCCCTCCCCTCTCAGCACCGGTTGGGACTATCAATGTATTTCAAAAAAACTTTTTTAGTGCATATTTAATCCTTGTGTTCCAAGGGCTCCCAAGCATGGCATTACACCTGGTATCAGAGCCCATGTTCATACACTGGGATCTTTGTGGTATGCTCCCATAGTGTTCGGTGTGAATGATGTGTGGTTGTTATGTGACTTGATAGCTATGTTTTCCTTGCTTTTGCCTTAGCATGACATCTTGTGCTTATCTTATGCGATTTTGATCCATCTCTTATTTTCTCTTTAGGATTCCTCCTAGACGTGGACATGGTCGGTGGAATGCTCGTCAGGATGACCACGAAGAGGAATGCCATAAGGAGGAGTATCGTGAGGAAGAGCAACATAACGGTCACCATGAGGACTGTAGAGAAGATTGAGGTGGTAATGTGCAAAACCCTCAGTTGGTTCATTTGTTGCAGGAACTTATACCTCGGTTGGGTTCTTGACAAGAGGATTCTCACCACGAGGATTCTTAGATTTTGGAGCATGGAGAGCATGAGGGGGGGAGAGAGCGTGAGCGTTCTCATACTCCACCAGTCTCTAGAGAGGGACATAGGAGAGACATGGCAGAAGGGGATGAGGATTCCATATGTGCAAGACAAATGCAAGACCTTATGCGGTCTCAACTGCCTTTATTCGATGGTATAGGTGACGGTAGTAAGGCCAAGACTTGGTTCTTAGACCTTGGACGTTGCTTCACTGCGCATCTTTATGCAAGCAACCTTTGTTGTTACCTTACCGGTTACTGAGAGGCGGGGGGGGGGTGAATCAGAAAATACTAAATCTTCTTGTTTAACAACTTGTAAACAGATTCTTGAATGCAAAGTATAAAGCAAACAGTCATTCACAAGCATAAACTAAATCACACAAATCTACACAAATATTTGTACATGGAAACCCTTGGTTAGAGAGAAAAAACCATGGTGAGACAGAGCTCACAACTTCACTAGTTCTAAATGAAGGTGCCCTGTTAGGAGCATACAAAGCATTGGCTAAGGTGCTACCCGGTTAAGGGAGTTTTACAAAAGATCGTTTAGGATCTAAGCCCTGTTAGGAGCTGCCTGGTTACAGGACTTTTAAACATCAACAAGATGTTACCCTGTTAAGGGAATTTTACAACGAACTAATTAAGTTCACCCTTCTAGAGGGATTTGTATATGATGTAATACCTTTCAAAAGAAGTGATCTATGATGACACTGATTGTCTAATTAGATCATACCTATAGATTTCTTCCCCTGTTTGCTTGGCTGTTGATCTTCTTTCTTTTCTTCACCTTTGTGCCTGTAGCACTTCTCAAAAGATATCTATCCTCTGCTCTCTGCGATTTTTCTCTTCTCAACAACAGCAACCTTTCTTGTGTCCTATTACCTGTACTTATACTAAAGTATATCGTAATGAGACCCTAAACTCATGGAACCTCCAGGCTGCGAACTCCTCATCAAATTATGCAATCAGCAACAAACTGAGAGTCATAATCTGGAGTTCACCTTGAGATCATCCACAGAAATAAAAGCTAACTCCTGTTAAAAAGCTAACTCCACTTCTATGTGGTGGATGTCCCATATAATCCGGTTTGAACTCTTGGTCTGAACTCAAACTGCTCTGCATAATCTGGTGCAGATCTATAGGCTGTCTAGACCGGTGTAACCTTTTACCCGGTTCAACTTTGTTCTCATAAGTCTACCGGTGTGTTGACTTATCTTAATCTACCGATGCATACACTCTGTTCCTTCTCTACCGGTGTCTTCTAAGTAACGTGAGTAACCGGTGAAGCTTACCGGTGCATGGTGTTTTGTGAATGAACACTTAATGACAACTTAAACTTAAATTGCTAACAATCTTCCCCTTTGTCATTAGTGGCAAAAAAACTATACACAAAACCATACTCATGTACTTCCCCTGTCTAAGTGCTCAGGTGAAGCTGTTGTTCCTGTTTTCTGTTCTCCATTTGCTTCTTCCTGTTCTGACTTGCTTCTTCCTGTTTTGCTCTGTTCTGACTTAACTTACTTCCTCTTTTTTTTGCCTCTATAGGGCAAAGGGTCACATTGTTCTTCATATTTGAAGCTTTGTGAAGATATCTTTATAGATGTTCTTCGCAGAATGTAGGAAAGGTGCCCATTGACCGGTTACATATTCAATGTTCTTTTGGGCTGCCTTGAGAGAAACAATGATGTTCTCCATATCTTCAACAGTTTTGTAGTCTGGTTCATTGATCAGGGCATTTGTAGAAATAGTTGTTTGATGCATGAGATCAAGTGTTGGGGCCAGAAGCATCTGTAATCCAGTTATGTCTTGAATTCTTTTGTTCTCTTCTTCAGCCGTCTTTCTTAGGACTAGAGCGAGACTAGCCATTACTCGGCTAAAAGTTGTGGCAGATTTATTCTTGATGTCAAATTGGTTTTACAGAGCTTTTGTCTTCTGACGTCTTGGCAGCTTTCTCGGTTAAATCTGGCAAGAATGTCTCAAAATTTGAGACTCTGCTGAGCACATTTCCTGTAACTTGTATCTGCTATTGAAGAACCTTTAGATTATTTGACAGAATTTTCTTTATATTTGCAACTTGCTGGTGAAGAATCTCCACTCTTTTGTGCTCATAGTGGTCAATTGCCACTGTTTCTGGATCAGTTAGATCCTCACCGATGGTTGTAGTCAGCACTTCCAGCTGGTCGATGACCGGTTCATCTTCATCAATATTAGCATCCGGCACAAAGTGATACAGGATATCTTTTACTTTATTCAGAACCATATCTTGTTTTCTTTTAGTGAGCTCTTTCAGCTGTCTTGTTGACATTTTGTTGATGTCAACTATTGTCTTAGTTGTTTTGCTCCTTTTTGCTTTAGATTCTTCAGATAATGAGATCTTTCGTTTAGAGGAGCTGGCAATATTTTCTTGTTCCTTTCCTTTTCTTTGTTCTTGCGCCTTTGAAGCTTGCTCATGTTCGCTTGCATCCTGTTTGTCTATCTTGCTTCCCTCTTCTAGTCCGGCTTCTGATGACTGAACGTTTATCTCGGGCATAGCATCTTCTTGTTGAGAGGGTTCTTTTGATGGATCATCTGTAGTGATCCCTTCGCCTCCTTTATCTGATTTGTCAGTGGGAACATTGACATAAGTCTGTCCCAATACAACCAGTTCACTAGAAGTGAACTTTTCTGTGGGGACTTCCTGCTCATCAGATATCGGAGTCTGAGTTGCAGTAAATTGAACAGGTGGATCCACAATTGTAGTGGTGTGATCCTGAGGACCTGTTTCTTCAAGGGTATTGAAATCATACTGCTCCCAGAAATCCAAGGTCTCTTTAAAGACATCATTCTCATAACCATTGAGAATCTTGGCAACTCTATAATTTGTGTCTAGATTCATAGATGCAGCGCCTAAAAGAAGTGTGACACTTTTATCACTCAAGCCAAGTCTAGCTTTCTCTAGAGCTTCTTTATTGATTTGAGAGTTTCTCTCCAGACCGGTTCTCCATTTTTCCTGAAGCTTGCCATTCAATTCAAGAGGAAACTTGCCTCTATAATCCCTGGGTGTTTTCATGAAGTCTAGAAGACTTTCAACAAGAGCTTCTTCTATTGCCTGTTTGTCTTCCTCAACTAACACAGTATACCATTTGGCAGCATTATCTATTTCTCCAAAATTGGTAATTTCAGCTACAATGTCATTAACAGTCATGGTGCGAGCCTTACCTTTTTCTGGAGATACAAGAAGGGTAGGATTTGTCGGTTCATCGGTAATGTCAACGATGACCGGTTTGTCTGCTCTGAATACTCCTTTTCCTTTTCCGGTGTCATGAACCGGTGTAGCTGTTGCCTTTTGGCGTTCTTCCTCTGCTTTTTTGTAATGGTTACCCCAAAATCCGCTTCTAAACGAAGTCACAGCTATAAAGTAATTCCGTCAAACACTTTGCTTGCAGTCCCTAATTTCTCTGTTTTGTGTTACAACCCTTATGACTCCGGAATAAGTTGTTGTATTGTTTTGTTTGTGCTCTTTTAACAAAGATCTATGCATGTAACATGAATATGAAAACGAAAGTATAAACACATAACTGAAAATAACCAGCACACTGTATTTATGATGATTTTCAGGTTAATTACAATATTGGCAATGAAACAACTCACTAAATACTCCAGCAATAGAATAGCTTGAATATGGTTTACTTCAAAGAGTGATGACCTGGGCCATAACATTAGGCTGCTGCTAACTAGAAGCTACAGTACGCAGCTGCTACAGTGACGCGGTTGCTACAGCACGCGGCTGCTACAGTGACACGGCTGCTACAGTGCTGCGCTACAGGAATTGAACAGTGTTGCGCTACAGGAACACGAACAATGCTGTGCTACAGGAACTAAACAGTGCTACGCTACAGGAACTGAACAGTGGTGTGCTACAGGAACGGTTTGTCTTCAGCTGGAAATGCGCCCAATCTGCCTGATAATGAAGCTGAGAACACTGGATTCCAAAGGCCAAACCCCAAGGGAATGACGTCTAGAATGTCACAAGAGAGGATAAACGTCCTCAAATGCCAAGAATGGATCTGCAACTCACACACCAATTTCTTCTCATATTCAACCTGTCTAATGAAGCCACAAACGCTTCCTTTTATTCTATTTTCAAGGGTCGGTTCAACTCTCATGGGCAATGTGGGATAAAAGATGTGCAATATAAAACATATATTAAAATATCCCCTTATGTCTCCCTTGGGTACACATCCCCATAAAATAAATATTAAAGTAACACTTTAATATTTTACAATTAAATTAAATGTTACTTTAATAAAACTTTAGGCATTAAAATGTATTAGCAATCGGACTCCGAATAATGCAAGTGATAGCTCGTCGGAAAGCTCTCACCGAAGAGTATCAAATCCAATCACCAAAACTGGCCTCCACTGTGTCCTGTTGACTTACTAAAAATAGTAAGTATGCCTGAAACTGAGTAAATCAACTTCATTTTGGCCCAAACTGGAAATGACTAGGCCAAAACACTCCAGGATCCCCTTAAACCCTTCGTTAGCCCTCAGGACCATGTAGAACAAGGCTAACGCACACACACTTGGTCAACTGCTAAAGTGGGGACATTACATTTTTGCTGTGTCCGAAGTAGGTTGTTCCAGATGGCTACTCCTTTAGTATGGACTTTCTCAGTTTCTCCAATCAGCAAGAGGTTTGTTCTTTTCTTTATCAAGAAATTCTGCTAGTTTAGTTTAGCTTGTTGACTTGCTTCTTCTAGAGTAAGATGATTTTGCACTTCTAGCAGAGCTTGAATCCTTAGCTCTTTTTCCTTTTCCATTGAAGCTTTCCACCTGTCTTGAAGGATATTTAACAGATCCTTAGGCAGTACCTTCTGAAGCTCAGAAGGGCTTAGATTGAACTTGTGCAGGCATACAACGATAGCCTCTTCAATTTTTCTTTGGTCTTCATCATTCGCTAAAGTGTATCTTCTATTGACATTAGCCATCCCTCTGGTTTCCTTCAGTCCGGTTACAAATTCATCTATCGTTGGTTTTCCTTTTCTTGGTGGATCCACCTTTGTTTGCTTGTCGATCCTCTTCTTTCTTTTGCTGAGCGGAACTGTATCCTCTGAATCGGTTTCCTCTGCTTCTTGCTCCTGTGTGATTGGCTCCGGTTGAGCTTTCTTCTTCTGTGCCTTTGGTGGTGCAATTTCCGATTTCTTCTTTGGTGTTGGCGTTCTTTTTACATAAACATTCTTGATTGGCGCCTTCTCTAATTTCTTTAGTATCTCCTTGTAGGTTCCAAACCATTGAGCTGGGAGATCTAGATTTGCTTTTTCCAGGGCCTCCACATACACCGTTGCAAATTTTGCTGTGATTTCATATCCAAGCTCAGGTGCATACTTGTCTCTCGGTTCTACTGCTTGAATGATACAGAGGTTAGTAGACACCAGAAAACATACCTCCTCTTTGTACTTGTCAACAATAGTTGATGGGATTCTCTCTCTAGCATGCATTTTCTGTTGAAATGCATTGAAGTGATCGGTCATTTCCTTGTCAAGTTGGTCTCCCAGTTTGTTAGCCATATCACTGATTTGCATCATGACCGGTCGATCTGTCGTCCATGTTACTTTTCCTATTTCGGGGAAGAAATTAGAATAGTAGAAGTAAAGACATACCAAGAGTTCCAAATTTCAGTGATTTCTTCTTAATGATGCCCAGCTTCTTTAGGTTCTCAAAAATTTGCCCTCTTAGCATTTCGCACAGGTCATACTGTGCGTTATCATGAACAATTCTGTAAGCTGCATGTATGCCTCCACCCGGTATGTTGTTAAGGTTGCTTGATTGATATACTTTGTAACCGATTACAGCGGATGCGAGTCGAACAAGTGGATCCTCAATGTCGGTCACGGTCATCAACCGCTTGTCCAATTTGGATTTCGTCAGATTCGCCACAACTGCATTCGATATGGTTCTAAGAGTAAGTGGTTCTCCTTGATTGCTGAACCCAGTTACCCTATAGAGATCGTTTTTCGTGATTGGAGTGCAGTGTCCTCTCATAAGCCAAAATCCTGGCTCGTGCACCTGACTGACTACCATTCGGATCCATTCAGGTTTGAAGATAACTGGATACCAGACTCCATTTATGATCCCTAATGATACCAGCTTTGCGTAACCACTGGGATAGTTACCATTGGAGCATAGCGAGCAATACTCGCTTTGTATGAAAGCTTCTCCCAGCTCTTCTTGCTTGGTATGAATAAACGCAGTTACATCTTCGGTCAAGAGCACTCGTTTGGGTACTGAAGAGCGCACCAAGCATGTTGTTTTCCCTGTCTTGATTTGGTAAGATATCAAAAGGGCTACGATCTGCTTGATTTGCAGGAACAAGCTTTGCTTCAAAAGATGAGGATGCCATGGCTCTCGCTTGGTTGCTTAGAGACGATTTGATCGGTTTGACAGAAAATCTCACTCAATGATCGTACTGCGAGAATATTGCTCGAGCAGAGATTAGATAGCGTAAGATCGTAAGGTAAGAAGAAATGAGTTATCCTTCTTTACTTTTATAGGGTTAGGGCATAACGGTAACTATAGTTAAACGGCTATAGCAATAAATGCCTTACCTAACCTTTCTTGACGCTCTTGTTAACCGGTTTGATTGGCCATGTCTTGGTTGATCATCTCGTGTCTTACCGGTCTAATCGGTAGCTTGAGTGAGATAGGACTCACCAGTTTTACCAGGAACGATAGATGTACTACCGGTTCCCTCTAGGCTTTGAAGACTTAGTTAGTAGAAGAAATATCACCATCTTGTGATGATGATTTCGCCTCTATTGCCTCCTCGACAGAGTTCTTTGATTCCTTGACAAACCATATTTTCTTTACTACTTTCTTGGTTTCTTTGTCTTTGTTGTCTCTTTTATCGAAACTGAAGATCTTTACTACCGGTCCATCCGATCCTTTATTTCTGTTCTTGATTTGGTTCCAGCAGTCCTTGGCACGGTGACCGACTTTGTTGCAGTAATGACAACTATACCAGTTGCTTTCCATGGATTTGTCCCTCTCGGGTTAGGTGGTTCGCTCCATGATTTTCTATTGCAATGTATCCCTTTGTTTGGATGATTGGTTGTATTCCGGTTTCTACTTTTCTTTGAGAATACCGGTCTGGGTGATCTGAATGCCATAGTCTTTGATCTACATTCTTCAACCTTGTGTCCGAATTTGTTGCAGGCATAACAGTATCCCTTGAAGCTTCCCCTACTTCCGCTGGACACGGATATGGGATTGGACCAGCACTCATTGGTCTTGTGGCCCTTTTTGCAATAGTTTTTACAGTAACCGTTGTTGGTTCTTACCGGTGCATTTGTACAATCATTAGTGTCATGACCCGATTTTCCATTGAGCTTGCAAGAGGTGTAAGAGTTTTTCCTACCTCTTTGTGCTAGCGTCTTCCTTTTGTTGACTCCACCGGTGAATCCGAGACCGGTGTGATCATTGTGCCTTTGTTGAGCATTGAGTTGCTCATTGAGCTTGATTGAGCTTTCATTGTATCTTCTCAGCATTTCATTTCTTCTTTCAAGGACCTTCATTTGTTCCTTGAGTTGATATATCTCGATCGCTAGCTTCTTGCATGCTTCATCTCTAACCTGCCATGCTTTATGCATATTGGCATTTTCCTGGGTGGCAATCAACAAGTCCTCTTGGAGTCGCATAATGAGGAGTTCATTGGCTCTTGCAGCTTCCTCTGCCCTGTTCATTGCCTTTTCAGAGGCAGTTGATGTCTTGACTGCTGTATTCCTTTCGCTTTTAGTTTTTCATTTCTGCTCGATTAGTTCAGTCATTCTTAGAGCATTTAACTTTTGCTCCCTCTTGAGATCAGCAATCTGACCGGTTAGGATCTAATTCTTTTCCGTAAGCTCAGAGACTGCTTCCTCAGCCTCATCAGACCCACTCTGTCCAGAGAGTACGTCGATGGTTTCATTGCTCTCATTTAATTGCAGAGCCAGCTCCTTTCTCTTTGCGAGTGACTTCCTCAGTCTATTTTCCAGCGAGGCAATAATGTCATTGGCTTCCTCTAGTTGTTTCTGGTACCGCTAACCCTCCATGATCTTTTTCTCAAGTTGTCAAACTTTTGTTGTATAGAGAACTTAGCTCTGATACCAATTGTTGTTACCTTACCAGTTACTGAGAGGGGGGGGGGGTGAATCAGAAAATACTAAATCTTCTTGTTTAAAAACTTGTAAACAGATTCTTGAATGCAAAATATAAAGTCAACAGTCATTCACAAGCATAAACTGAATCACACAAATCTACACAAATATTTGTACGTGGAAACCCTCAGTTAAAGAGAAAAAACCATGGTGAGACAGAGCTCACAACTTCACTAGTTCTAGATGAAGGTGCCCTATTAGGAGCATACAAAGCACTAGCTAAGGTGCTACCCGATTAAGGGAGTTTTACAAAAGATCGTTTAGGATCTAAGCCCTGTTAGAAGCTGCTTGGTTACAGGACTTTTAAACATCAACAAGATGTTACCCTGTTAAGGGAATTTTACAACGAACCGATTAGGTTCACCCTTCTAGAGGGATTTGTATATGATGTAATACCTTTCAAAAGCAGTGATCTATGATGACACTGATTGTCTGATTAGATCATACCTGTAGATTTCTTCCCCTGTTTGCTTGGCTGTTGATCTTCTTTCTTTTCTTCACCTTTGTGCTTGTAGCACTTCTCAGAAGATATCTATCCTTTGCTCTCTGCGATTTTTCTCTTCTCAACAATAGCAACCTTTCCTGCATCCTATCACCTGTACTTATACTAAAGTATATCGTAATGAGACCCTAAACTCATGGAACTGCCAGGCTGTGAACTCATCAAATTATGCAATTAGCAACAAACTGAGAGTCATGATCTAGAGTTCACCTTGAGATCATCCACAGAAATAAAAGCTAACTCCTGTTAAAAAGCTAACTCCACTTCTATGTGGTGGATGTCCCGTATAATCCGGTTTGAACTCTCGGTCTGAACTCAAACTGCTCTGCATAATCTGGTGCGGATCTATAGGCTGTCTAGACCGGTGTAACCTTTTACCCGGTTCAACTTTGTTCTCATAAGTCTACCGGTGTGTTGACTTATCTTAATCTACCGATGCATACACTCTGTTACCGGTGTCTTCTAGGTAACGTGAGTAACCAGTGAAGCTTACCGGTGCATGGTGTTTTGTGAATGAACACTTAATGACAACTTAAACTTAAATTGCTAACAACCTTAGAACCCGGTGTGCCATCACTCACCTGAGAGATTTTGTATCTATTTGGTGGCATATAGAGGAGCAAAAGCTCCAGTTGGATATATCGACTGTCGCTTGGAAGATATTTGATTAGATGTTCCGTGAGTGTTTCTTTTTTGAGCAATATAGAGAGGCATGTGCTGATGAGTTCATGAGCTCGACAGGGGACTATGTCAGTAGATCAATATCAGCGCAAGTTCTCTGATCTGAGGTAGTATTCTAGCTATAACCATGATGAGCCCTTGTTAGTGCAACACTTTGTCCGGGGCCCTAATGGTCGTATCATAGATGTTCGTATGCATCAACCTAAGACACTTGCATATGCCTCCAAGAATTTGAGAGTGGCTGAGAGTAACATTGCCAAGGGATTTAGTAGTAGGTCAAGTGCACAATCATAGTGCACAGTCTTCGGGGTCATCTGCACAAGGTACACAGGTACAGCCTGCCAAACCATCTCCGGTACATTCGACACCGCCGAGAGAACGTTTCCAACAACACTGTAGGCAACGTCATTCACAAGGTCAATAGAGTGGTCGTGGTTTAAGTACCCTAGCTAGAGAGCGCAGTTGGTACCACAGTAGACAAACTTCTCGTAGTCAGCCATCTCAGAGTGTGCAGCCAAGTGCCAGTAGAGAGCTTTCAGTAGTCCAATGCTCCTTCAACAGGACATGGTTATATCCCTAGAGCATGTTTAACTTGTGGCCAATTAGAGCATAGGGCAGAAATGTGTCCTTAGAGACCATCTGCAAGACGAAGTCAGAGGGTAGCTATGTCTGAGCCTACAATTAGGGATGCAAGTAGATCCCACATAGTTTTTGCAACGGTTGATAATCATCAAGCCAAGCATTAGGGTACCGTGGTTGAGACTACAGGTGTGTTGCATAGTATTTCTACCAATGTATTATTTGATTCCGATGCCTCTGATTCTTTCATTTCCTCCTCCCTTGTTAAGCAATGTGGGCTAGTGGCAACACAACAGGTTGATAGTTGGCAAATTGAGTTAGCCACATGTTCTAAAGTGACCACGGACTCCTTTGTTCGTGATTGTTTGTTGGATTTGGGCACCTTTACCACCACCGTAGATCTTTGTGTCCTACCCTTGGGTTCTTATGTCATTGTGCTGGGTATGGATTGGTTAGCTCCTCACCAGGCGAGTATTGATTGTCAGTGTATGTGGGTGTAGTGTGTCGATAACACAGGTGGGCGTGTTGAACTTGTAGGGGTCCAGAGACCTATTTCACTTTGTATGATCTTAGCTAAGCAACTGAAGCGGAGTATGCGACAGGTTTGTCAGTTGTTTGTAGTCTCTGTTAGTGACCTTGATGGGGTTGAGAGTCGAGAGGTGTCTCTTGATGATCACCCACTCCTTCATGAGTTTGCAAATGTGTTTCCAGATGAGATTCCAGGCATGTCGCCTCAACGCAATAGTGATTTCCGCATTGATCTCATTCCTAGAGATGAGCCTATTTCTCGAGTACCTTATCGCATGACTACTCAAAAGTTGAGTGAGCTTCATTTGCAGTTAGAGGAGTTGTTGGCGAAGGGCCATATTTGTGCTAGTGTATCCCCATGGGGTGCACCAATTATCTTTGTGAAGAAGGATGGATCGTTGCGTTTGTGCATTGATTATTGACAGTTGAATAAGGTGACAGTGAAGAACCAATATCCCTTGCCGAGGATAGATGAATTGTTTGCTCAGATGAAGGGAGCGAGAGTGTTCTCAAAGATAGATCTGAAGTCAGGATACCATCATCTTCGTATCCATGAGGCTGACATTCATCGGACAACTTTTCGCACACATTATGGGCATTATGAGTTTACTGTTGTACCCTTCGAGTTGATCAATGCGCCATTAGTGTCCATGAGTTTTATGAATGGTGTGTTTCGCACCTATCTTGACCACTTTGTCCTTTTGTTTCTGGATGATATTTTGGTATATTCGAAGACTATGGAGGAGCATGAGGGCCATTTGCGTCAGGTATTGCAGTGTTTACATGACCATTAGTTGTATGGCAACCTGACCAAATGTGAGTTCTTCCAGACTGAGTTGAAGTATTTGGGCCATATCATCTTTGGAGAGGGTATTTCTGTAGATTCTTCGAAGATCTAGGCTATTATGGATTGGCCAGCACTGACTAGTGTTCCTAAGGTTCATAGTTTCATGGGTTTGGCGGGTTATTACCATTGATTTGTGAAGGATTTCTCTTGGTTGGCTCATCCTTGTTAGCAATATGAGTTGTCATTAGTGTTTTTCACAAATCTCACACCGGTAAAGGGTCATCGGTCACTCACATTACTTAGACACCACAGGTAGATGAAGAACAGAATGTATGCACCGGTTGACTATTTCGATAGCTTCACCGGTAGACGGAATCAAGAACGTAGAACCAATCCTATGAAGCATACAGGGAGAAATCGGGTACAAGGGTATACCGGTCTAACTGCAAGATAGATCCGATCCGGATTTTATGGATCAATTTGAGTTACAGTTTAAGTCAAAAGCCGGATTATACAGGACATCCACCGTTGAGAAGTAGAGTTAGCTTTTAATAGGAGTTAGCTTTATTCCTACGGATGCTTTTGGAAGGTAAACTCCAGATCAAAGCGCATAGCTTTTTGCTGATTGCATGATTTAATGCGGAGTTTGCAGCCTAGCGGTTCTATGAGTTAAGGGTTTCATTACGATGAACTCTGATATAAATATAGGTCATAGGACACAAAGAAACGTTGTTGTTGATAGTTAATGATTGCATAGAGCAGAGGAGAGATATCTTCTGAGAAGTGCTGCTGGCACAAAGGTAAAGAAAGAAAGAGAGATCAACAGCCAGGCAAACCGAAGAAGAGATCAACAGGTATGATCTAATTTGACAGACGGTGTCAAAATAAGATCATTACTTATATAGGGAATGAAAGCATATTGAAATCCCTCTATCAGGGTGAACCTAATTGGTTCTTTGTAAAATCCCCTAACAGGGTAACAGCTTTGTAGATGCTCAAAGTCCTGTAACTAGGCAACTCTTAACAAAGTTTAGATCTTTTGTAAAATCCCTTAATCTGGTAGCACTTCAATCAGTGCTTTTGTAAGCTCCTAACAGGGCACCTTCATTCTGCGATAGTGAAATTGTGAGCTCTGTCTCACCGTGGTTTTTTCCTTCTAACCGAGGGTTTCCACATATAAATACTTGAGTTGATCTGTATGATTTGTGTATGCTTGTGAATGATTGATTATATTTTGTTTTACATTTAATGATCTATTTACAAGTCTTAAACATGCAGAAAGATAATATTTACTGATTCACCCCCCCCCCCCCCTCTCAGTAACCGGTTTAGTATTAGCAATCCTATCACTTCTCTTCAGAGGAAAGGGAAGATGTATGTTTGGTCCGTGCAATGTGAGTTAGCTTTTGAGGCTCTTAAGGAGCATTTGACCAGTGCACCTATCTTAGTAGTGCCAGATACTACAGGTGAGTTTATGGTGTGCACCGATGCATCACTAGAGTGTGTGGAGGCAGATCTTATGTAGGAGGGATGAGTGATTGCTTACGAGTCTCAGAAACTCAAGGATCATGAGCTGAACTACCCCACCCACAATTTGGAGTTAGCGGCGGTTGTGCATGCGCTTGTGCGCTAGAGACATTTTCTTTTGGGTCACAGGTTTGAGCTGCATAGTGGTCATCGTAGCTTGTAGTATATCTTTCTCAACCAAATTTGAATGCACGACAATGTTGTTGGATGGAGTTTTTGTGAGTATGATTTTGATGTTCATTACATCAAGGGGAAGGAGAATGTTGTTAAGGATGCCTTGAGTAGAAGGCATGAGATCTCTGTTTTGTCACTTGGAGTGGATTTGCGTAGCCGCATCCTTGAGGGTTTCCCTAGCGATACGTGGTATCAAGAGGTTAGAGCAAAGATTGAGTCTGGACGTACCCTTGTAGGACATTTTCCAGGATATTCATTGGAGTCAGATGGACTTTTGTGACACCATGAGCGCATTTATGTGACGGTGTCAGGTGATTTTTGCTTGGTGGTTTTGTCAGAGGCATATCGTGTGTCGTACTCCACACATCTTGGCGTCAAGAAGATGCATGCTGACCTGAGACAATTGTACTTTTCAACAAGGAGGAGGCATGATGTTGCTGATTTTGTAGCTAGATGTCTTGAGTGTCAGAAAGTGAAGGTCGAGCATCAGTATCCGGTAGGTCTTTTGTAGCCACATTCCATTCTTGAATGAAAGTGGGACACTATATCTATTGATTTTATTACTAGGTTGCCTATGTCTTTGCGTCATCATGATGCTATTATTGCTACAGTGTACAAGTTGTCCAAGGTAGCTCACTTCTCACTCATGAGGGCTTCGTATACAGCTGCTTTGATAGCACATGTGTTCATGCAGGATATAGTTCGGTTGCATGGGATACCTTGTTGGATTATTTCGGATAGAGATCCAGTGTTTACTTCAATACTGTGGGCATCTCTCCAGCATGCATTGGGCGCGCAACTCAATTTTAGTTCAGCTTATCACCTCGAGACTGATGGTTAGACAGAGAGGGTGAACCAAGTTCTTGAGGACATGCTTCACATGTATGTAATGGACCGACATACGAGGTGGGAGGACTATTTGCACTTGGTTGAGTTTGCATATAATAATGGGTATCATAGTCCTCTTGGCATGTCACCTTTCCAGGCATTGTATGGTCGACCATGTCGTACACTGTTGAGTTGGGATCGATTAAAGGATCAGGTAGTTTTGGGTCTTGAGATGCTTCAGGATATGGAGCACTAGGTTGTTCACATTAGAGAGCATTTGGTTACTGCTCAGGATCGACAAAAGAAGTATGGTGATGCCCATAGGTTTGACTGTCACTTTTCAGTTGGTGACTGTGTGTTTTTGCGAGTTCATCCGCGAAAGAGCCCTATCTGTTATGGGAAAGGCTCTAAAGTTAGAACCGTGTTTTGTTGGACCTTTTGAGATCATTGAGAGGATTGGTGTTGTTGCCTATTGTTTGGTGTTGCCACCTAGCCTATTGCGCATCCATGATGTTTTTCATGTTTTTGTGTTGAGACAGTATATTTCGGTATGACCCATGTTCTCGATTGGGGTGCTTTACAAGTAGAGGACAGGCAGCTTTCTTTGGAGCCCATCCACATTCAAGAACATTGGAGGTTGACCCTCAGAGGTCGGGACATAGAGCAGGTAAGGGTCCAATGGGACCCAAGTGATGAGACTTCTGCTACATAGGAGGATGTTGCAATGTCCCCTATTTTTAGCATTTGGCAGGTTGTTTAGAAGGTCTATGGAGATTGACTTTCTATTTATAGTAAGTCAGTGACGGTAGTTTCCATTTTTGGCAAGTACCTAGGCTCTATATTTAGTTCGGTGTGGTATTGGCACTTTAAGTGGTATATATTGAATTAAGTTTATAACTTGCTTTTGGGCCCCTAGTGGAGGTATTAATCATTAATTTACATGGAATATAATCTGAAGCCTTAAAAGCAATTCTTTTTATTGAAAGTTGTGTTGAAGAAGCCTTTTAAGTGGAAAGTGTCTTCATGAAGCTTTTAGATTTGGAGTTATTTATTATTAATTCAAAGTTATTAAATGAAGTCTTCTAATTAAAAAGTGTATTGATGAAGGATTTTAAGTGAATAGTTTATGACAGAAGCTATTTTGCTTTTGGTGTCTTAAAGAAGATATCTTTTATTATTATTAAAGCAATGCCTTGTGAAAAACAATTCATATTTTGTCATTTGATAAATTGTTTTGGAGAAGTTGAGTTTGAGGGTTTGAAGAGAATTCTCCCAAGCTGAGACGTACAACTGGGTTTATGGTGACACTTTGAGCCATGTTTTGTCATGGTGAATTGTGAGCATTGTTTTTGGGCTGAGACTCATCTGCTGGGTGTCTCTTTTGAAGGTTATGATTCAATTAGTTTTGGGACATAATTGTTGAGCCAGCCATTTGTGCTTTGAATACAACGATGAGTATTTTTATGGCAGCCGCAACGTAGTATGGGGGCTGCGAAAGTCTGATTTGGGGTTGTGTTAGCATGCCCATTGGTAGTTAGAAGGAGCAACACACATTTATAAGGACTGCGTCCACTCTCAAACAGGCAGCGATCAATACTTCTAAGGCTGCGTTCACATTTTGGAGTGGCATTTCATTTGTGTTGCTGCAATTTGTATGTTGCAGCATTTTGCAATCAGTGAAAGGTGTACATTGTAATTAGATAAATATGAGAATGCACATTTCATAGTTGGAATTGTAGAATTTGACTCGTTGATTGAGCATTTAGAATTTAAGATTTAAAATAATTGTAAGGGTTTGGGTTTGAATTGTGTAATTAGAATTCAGTTATTTTAGTTGGCATTGGAATTGGGATTAGATTTACATTCCAAATAATACTATAAAGCAAAACAATTATTCATTTTCAAAACAAAAGAATTGCAATATTGTTCAAGAACCCCAATTTCTAGTGTTGTCAATGAGGGAGCCAGCCAAGCTCATTACAGTGGTTTCAAAGCTTGCATGTAAAGTGTTTGACAAAATGTCAAACATTCAAAATTGAAAACCAAAATCAAAATTGAGGCAATATCCTAGTGTGGGATATTATTGTGGTATTAGTGCAGTTTTCTGTCATCTTGCGGGGTTGGAAATTTTGAGTTCCCACGTTTGATTTGTGAGTGGTTAGCACTCTCGCAAATTATTTATGTCATGGATAAATACAAAAGACCAAGTAAATATGGAAACCAGTTGAGCAGTTTGTCATGTTTTAGGAAACAAATAGATGCCCTAGTAAATAAATGGAAAAATTGAGGCAAACACAGGAAAGGCTAAATGCACAACTTTCAGATCCGACGACTGTTGACAGGGCAGCTAGGTTTATGGTTTCCTTCTTCAAAAAGTCTTCCTCACAGAGAAAGCAAGAAGAGAAACGAGAGGTTTTCACAAGTGAGACATCCAAAGATCTTTAGGATGAATTTTCAGTAGCTAATGATGATTGTGGAGTTGATCCCGTGCTTTGTGGAGCAGCCACTAGTCCACCTTGCATACATGATGTTGGAGACTCTTCACGGGGACACACAAATATGAATGATTTGCTGCAGGACAACAGTCCCTTATTTGATCATGTTGATGGTGTTGTTGATAGTGTGAGTGCGGAAGATGATGTTGATGCCACTATGGGTTCTGACTCATTAGATGATGAGGTTATATTTGAAGACTGTGAGGAGAATATGAGTTCAAACAGTTCTGATTTTTATGACAGCAGTCATAATGATGAGTCAGTGCAAGAGACAACAATCTTCTCCTCTATAGAGGATGAGAGCATGGTGTTACCTGGTGATGACACTCACGATTTGAGTGTTAGGAGTGAGTTAAATGATGAAGATTCATGCCATAGTGATTCTGATTTTTATGACAGTAAGGAGTCATGTGTGCAGCAACATGAGTTAGCAGAGAGTTTACAAGTGGATGATATTGATACAAGTGTTATGGGCACCTCTGATGATTTGTATGAGGATGTTTCATGCTGTAGTGAGTCTAGTCAATCATGTCAAACATTGAGTGATGACTCAGAGTTGTCATGGGATGATGATAGGTCCCAGGATCATAGTTTATAGCATAGAAATGAGAATCGCCAGAATCGCCGGTTTGGCGATTCAATTCACTCTGGTCGATTTTTTGAGTCGTTGAATCGGCTCGGCGGTTTTTTAAATTGTTAAAATCTAGGGTTTTTTAAATTTGTCGATTCATGGCCGATTCGCTATTCGATTCGGCCTTGCCAATTCCGATTTTCTTTACTTTGGTTTATGGGGACTTATTGTGGAGGGGGAAGCAGGGGCATGCAAGGAGTTTGATATAGCTGTGGCTTCCACTTCTTCAGATAAGATATTTGCAGAGGTACTCAATAGTACCTTGTTGATGGACATGAGGTTGTTAGCGCACATGATGTTACTGATCATGTGATGAGCAATGAGGATACAGTTTCCTATCACAGTGCAATTAGTGAGTCAGAGAGCTTACGTAGGAGCCAGGGTATGCAGAGACATCATGTAACCAGACTGAAGGTGAGCGATAGTGATATTTCTTCATCTCTTGAGCATTATGATGCTATCTGGCAGATGTTAGCTGTATTTGGTTGGGGTGCTTCTATGTCAGATGACCATAGTGGTAGTTGTCTTTCCCTAGCAGAGATTCATTCACTTCGAGAGCATGTCAGGATCTTGAAGCATAATTATTTACAATTGGTAGCTGACAGGGATTACCTTCTTAGGTGGGGTAACACATGTTATGAGGCATTGTTAGGGAAAGAGGAGGTGGTTGAGCTCACCCATGAGCTTGAGGTGACTTTTGAGGTGTTGGAGAGCACCCAGTTAGCTCTCTAGGAGTTGTAGCTATAGTTGAGTGAGGTGACCGTGGAGTTGGAGAGAGTACAGTCTACGCCAGCTACAGATCCAGTTCAGCTACATAGAGTGGTGGTTGGTGCTGAGTTGATTTCCACAGATGGTGGTGGTGGATGTGATGAGGGTGCAGTTACATCCATCCTTGATATTAGTGCAATAGTTATAGATGAGATGAGCACTTCAGTGGAGGACTGCAAAGAGTTTCTTGTTGTACTAGGTCCTCCAGTAGTTAGCATGCTAACAGATGATGCGAAACAAGTTATTGAGATTCTTGATGTGATAGTAGTGGATTCTTCAAAGACTTGTGTGCCAGTTCCTAACACTACTCCCTCTTCTTCACAGGACTTGGGTAGGGTATCATCTGATTTGGAGACGAGCTTTCATGGGGATTTGTTTCTTTCTGCCGAAAGCAAATCTATTACTTCATCTCATACAAGTGATAGCGATAGACAGTTGGTAGTGCCACAGTTTCAAAGGGATCAGATGTGGGTTGCAAGGGAGTAGATTGATGCTTCATATAATTTCTACTGCACAGTGTCATTCATTGAGTATCTTCTTGAGACTTCGAGATTTCAAGAGTGATCATTTGGAGCTTTTGAGGGCACTCTCATCCAGGGTTCTCGTGGTATTCAAGTTTTGGTGGGAAAGATTGTAGAGACTTTGACTACAATGCTTCCCCACAGGGATTTTATGGTTGGGTTTGCTGAGAGGGATACTCGGGATCCTCTCCAACCAGTTGTTCGGAGACAAAGATTGGAGCCATCTCTTGGTTCTCGGTTTGATGATGATGAGCCTCTAATAGAGATTGGAGCATTTTATCACAACTACACAGTGAGGAGTGCTCATCATTTCTCTTTTGACCCACAGGTAGAGGACTTGGTTTTGCTCAAGTGTGGGTTGGCTCCAAGTTCATACCATCTTTTATGGGATGGGTTTGCACCATCTGCAGTTGATGGGGTTAGTTGATGCAAGTTAGCAAGAGGCTACTTGCAGAGTCAACATATCCATGATGGTTTTGCAGAGGATAGATATCTAGGTTATGGTTCAGTTGTTTTTGGGAATTCTTGTCTCTGTTGCATTAATGAGCTTTATACACAAAGCAAATTGATAGGGTGTGCAAGGAGTTTTGATCTATCAGTTGATATCGAATATCCATTCTTTCTAGTTGTGGATGGATGTGAGTTGCGTCTCTATTGGGATCCAAGTGGAGACAGGCTTAGCACTGCAGATTGGTTGAGTCGCCATCTTTGGCACGGTGACAATATGTTCAGGATAGCTCTGTGGATAGTGTTATTATCACAAGAGTTTGTAGATGATGTTAGAGATATTATACACACTTTTCCTTGGGATCTAGGTGGATCAATATGTGCCTTTGGTTTTGGCAATTGCTTAAGGACAAGCAATCTCAGGGAGGTAGGACTGCAATGCCCCCTATTTCTAGCAGTTTGCAGGTTGTTTAGAGGGTCCATGGAGATCAACTTGCTATTTATAGTAAGTCAATGATGGTAATTTCCATTTCTGGCAGGCACCTAGGCGCTATATTCAGTTCGGTGATGGTATTGGCACTTTCAGTGGTATATATTGAATTAAGTTTATAAATTGCTTTTGGGCGCCTAGTGGGGGTATTAATCATTAATTTACATGGAATATAATCCTAAGTCTTAAAAGCAATGCTTTTTAGTGACAGGTGTGTTGAAGCAGCCTTTTAAGTGAAAAGTGTCTTCATGAAGCTTTTAGCTTTGGAGTTATTTATTATTAATTCAAAGTTATTAAATGAAGGCTTTTAAGTGAAAAGTGTGTGAGAGAAGTTGTTTTGCTTTTGGTGTCTTGAAGAAGATATCTTTTATTAAATTATTATTATAAAAGTAATGCCTTGTGAAAAGCAATTCATTCTTTGTCATTTGATAAATTGTTTTGGAGAAGTTGTGAGTTTGAGAGTTTGAAGAGAATTCTCCCAAGCTGAGATGTACAGCTGGGTTTGTGGTGACACTTTGTGCCATGTTTTGTCATGGTGAATTGTGAGCATTGTTTTTGGGGTGAGACACATTTGTTGGGCGTCTCTTTTGAAGGTTATGATTCAATTAGTATTGGGACGTGACCATGGAGCCAACTGTTTGTTATTTGAATACAGTGATGGGTACTTTTATGGCAGCCGCAACATAGTATGGGGGCTGCAGAAGTCTGATTTGGAGCTGTGTTAGCATTCCCATTGGTCTGTGATCCAATTAGGAGCAACACACATTTATAAGACCTGCATCCACTCTCAAATAGGCAGCGATCAGTTTTTCTAAGGCTGCATTCACATTTTGGAGTGGCAATTCATTTTTGGAGCTGCGATTTGTATGTTGCAGCATTTTGCAATCAATGAAAGGTGCACATTGTAATTAGATACATATGAGAATGCACATTTCATAGTTGGAATTGTAGAATTTGACTCAAGTTGATTGAGCATTTAGAATTTAGGATTTAAAATAATTGTAAGGGTTTGGGTTTGAATTGTGTAATTAGAATTCAGTTATTCTAGTTGGCATTGGAATTGGGATTAGATTTACATTGCAAATAATACTGTAAAGAATAACAATTATTCATTTTCAAAACAAAAGAATTGCAATATTGTTCAAGAACCCCAATTTCTAGTGTTGTTAGTGAGGGAGCCAGCCAGGCTCATTACAATGGTATCAGAGCTTGCATGTAAAGTGTTTGATAAAATGTCAAACATTCAAAATTGTCAACCAAAATCAGAATTGAGGCAATATCCTAGTGTGGGATATTACAGTGGTATCAGAGCTTGCATGTAAAGTGTTTAAAAAAATGTCAAACATTCAAAATTGACAACCAAAATCAGAATTAAGGCAATATCCTAGTGTGGGATATTACAAATGCTTCGCGGTTGAGAGTTTTGTACCCATATCTTTCTGCAGGATTCCAGGAGTAAGCCTATGTCTAGTGGGGGATGATGTATTCCCTCTCATGTTTGCATTATGTTCTATGGTTATTCTGATCTGAGAGATACCCTGCTATTGTTATTTGATTATTGCATGATGAGATGCGACGAGGATTGTTTCTTATTTTGGTTGCCAGTATCATAGTTGTTAGATGTTAGATATTGTGTTGTTTTAGTTTGATCATATCTACTTGATGATGCCATTTATGTGACATGATGCTTTATGATGATCTCTGGTTTATTTTGTATTCAGACTATGGATTATGGATTATGCATCAGGATGATGATTAGTGGACTCGTGATTATTGTGCCTTAATGCTGTGAATATCAATCGTTTTCTTTCCTTTGATATATGCTTAGAAAAGTCATGAAATGAGTTATTTAAATGCTTTCAATTTAAATGCAATATTTGTGTGATTATATGATGTGTACTGTTTTACCGCACCTTTGCTATGCATTTTTCCCTTGGTGTCGGTAGGGAGTGAGACAGAGTAATAGTCACTCATTCATGAAATCTACATGATGTACCGCTCTCCTTCATTGTGATTATCTTGCATTATATGTTCTTAGGTTATTTATTTATTGAGCATCTGAACTTGATGTTTGCGTGTTTTAGTGAACATGTACCAGACACATTCATCCTGAGCTGCAAGAATTGAGTGTGTGCCTAGATTCCCGACAGTGGCACCAAGAGATAGTAGTTTTGGCCTTGCATACTAAGCCAATGTCATCCTTGTATGAACGGTGTACCCGTGTTATATTATTATCCCTCAGGTATGTGTTCGTAAATCTAGATTTCATGATGCATTTTTTATTTGACGCATGAGCGTGTCTATGCATTTAGAGCTCCGTAGTTGTCGCGCAAGTTTTTAAATTAAATGCTGATTTTAATGTTATTTGGGGATTTTTAATATTTAATGTTATTTTTCGGCTCATTTGCCGTAGTTGGATTCCGGACTATGGAATCGGTTTATTTTATTTGGGAAATGGGGCCAATTGATTATTTAATTATTTAAATAATCAATTTTGTGAGTCACTTTGGAAAAGTGCTTATATTGGCAAAAAGTGAGTTTTATTCTCACTTCGAATTTTATGCTTTATGTGATTTTGGGATTTTTACTCCAAAACTTCTTGGAGAAAAATCACGATTTGCTCATTGTGTGAGATTCGAGCGTCTAATCGTTGTGAGGAGTTGCTCGTTGGATTCGTGTCGTAATTCTTCTTCTTTGCCGAAGATTTCACCCTATTCGGTGAAGTCTTCATTTTATTCTACATTTTTTTATTTTTGCTCATTCGTGAGATGTAGGGCTCTCTTGATCTTTCATTTTACTCTGCCTTTTCGAGTATAATAAATTGCATTAGTTGCGTGGGTTGAGAATTAGCATTCCCCCACGGTTTTATTTATTTTCATCGCCTAGTTGGACGGGTGTGTATATTTTTATGCTTTCTCATTTGGGGTTTGAAGTTTTCACCCCATTATGCTACTGGATTTTGCATGAGTGCTCTGATTTTATATTTTATTGGATTTTGGGAGTTTGGGCATGATATGTGAAAAGGTCTTTAATTTTATTGAATTCTGAAAAGTTTGATTTTCAGGCATTTTTGTGTTTGCATTGTTTTACGTTCCACCTCGATTTTGCCAGTTGCTTGTTCGGCATATTCTATATGATGTGATGGATTGTCCTCCATGCCTACAATCATTCCATTCCTTTACTTGGTTGTTCCTAGATTTGTGGACAAATCCATACTATATGTTTGTATGAGCTTTCCTCCTTCGGGATTTTGCTTCTATGCTTGATTTTGATTGCATTTGAGATGCAATATGTTGGTGCTTGAGACCACATCACGAGCACATTGAGTGTGCCATGACGGGATCCTATGGGACCCATAGTCTTGGTTTGAGACCAATTGAGTCTTTGGGTGTATTTTGGGGGATTTGGACTTGTGAGTCTTTTGGTGTTTCCTTGCCTTTGATGGCTTGCATTGATGAGTGGGATGGAGTGGCTCTTCAAGGTAGACTGGAGCACAAAGTGGCTCCAAGATAAGATTGCTTGAGTCCTTAATAACAAGTGAAAACCTTACACAAAAAAAGGGGAATAAAACTTAATAATAAGACTAGCGTGACTACTTTGCCATCGTTTGAGGATGTTGATATGGTATGTCCTTGCCTTGCTATTTATGGATGTTGATATGGCATAGTACCTTGTCGTCATTTGAGGATGTTGATATGGTACAATATAGCCTTTCCATCTACGGATGTTGATATAGCTCAGTGGAGTGTCTCTGATGAGAGAAGGATAGCTTGAAGCTGCATGGGCCTACATGAGCCATGTGATGACACTCCATTCCCTAGTCTCCACATTATACTCTTTTTAGCTCTGAGTAGTGACCATGAGATAGTGCATTGTGTTTATACTCGGACTGTGGTTTTGTCCTTGAGACATGCATTGATTGGTGTGTGTGTAGTTTCCCTTGTGTGTATGCTTTCATTGTGATTGTGGTCGGGTTACTATCTCTATGAGCACGGTGGGGTGGGCCTGTGGGTTCCACGTGGTAGGGCGGCATTGCAAATATTTACCATTGTTGGGGACCAGTGTACAGGGACAGACTTCCACCAACTATAGGACTTGGAGCTTGAGAACTCACTTCACCATATGGTATCAATTTATCTACATGTATCTACTTGATGTTCTTGTTTACTAGCCTAGTGTACTCTACTCTAATGTCCCGGCTGGCATCGTCTTCACTCCATGGAAAATCCTTTATCTTCACTCAAAAGTCTAGGCCGTACGACCAATTTGCTATAGTGTATCGTGTCAAGATTGGGTCCATACAACAAAAATGGAGGGCGTACGGTTGTAGAGGTGGACCGTATGGTAGAATGGAGGATGTATGGTTGGAGAAGATAGGGGTTGTATAGTAGGGAGAGGTGACCGTGTGACATAATAGTGAGCCGTACAACAAGTGTATGGGGACATATGGTAGTTATTCTTGATGGTGTTTGGGTCGTACGACTGCACGACAGCAAGATATGTGCTTCTCAAGGGGGCCGTACTACAACCTTTGCCTTCAATGTTAGAGAATCCTTAAAATGATATGAAGATAATAGAGATGGCCAATAGGAATTAAATGCACAGAATTGATGTACCAAAAACACAAGTCCCAACTCGCACAAAAATGAGGAAATTATATTAATGATAACACTTCGCACAGTTCCATGATCTCGGACAAATATCAAGTATCCGCAATCTCAGACAAATATCAAATATCGTTGGTTATTACAAATTTGTCTTCTACAGAAGACTTCACAAATTTGGAGCACACAGTGAAATACTAGAATGATATTTGCAACGACAGACTAGGGTGCTTGTGAACCACAGTATCTTGCCTCAGAAGTCATGGCTCTATTAGGAGAGCTAACCAGAAGCCAGTCACAGCTCAACAAAACCATGATTAGAGGGCAAGAACGACAACGGCTCATGGAGGAGATGTTGCAGAGATTGGTGGAAGGGAAGACAAACGGAGAACAAAATGGGCACGACGATAATTATTTGGGCCCCTTTATTTAATAATTTAATTAATTAATTAAAAGTCCTTATGATATTATTTTAATTTTTTGGACCACTTAATTAATTAACCTAATTAAGACGCCTGTGAAAATTGAGGACATTACAAATCCTCGCCGTCCAAAGATTGCTTGCCCTCAAGCAATTCAACATCAAACAATTTGCCAACAAAGCCCCAGGATCCCAAACCAAGCGTGGGTGTCGAAGGCCATAACACCAAAAATCTCCATGCTGCACCGTGACCACGAAACCACCTCCTTACCGCACCTGGAAGTAGGCTTCCGCTGCGCCACTTTGATATAAAGATTGTCACGCCCAAAGTCGTCAGGATCCCACTGAAATACATTGATGCTCAGATCCGACGCCCTCATGCTATCATGCCTATGGTACAACTTGTTGATTCCATGAGGAAGCCCTTCACATGAAGAGATTACAATTATGCACGCCTCTTGCTCAACCAGAGGGTAAACTCCGTAATCAACCAATTGTAGAGATTTCTCCTACAAACAATCATCAATCGAGTCCGCATCAGCAGGAGGCTAAACAACCACCAGTAGAGCCTTCTCCTTTGGGGGGTCAATGAT
This sequence comes from Chamaecyparis obtusa, assembly GCA_027943335.1. Classification (NCBI taxonomy): domain Eukaryota; kingdom Viridiplantae; phylum Streptophyta; class Pinopsida; order Cupressales; family Cupressaceae; genus Chamaecyparis; species Chamaecyparis obtusa. The sequence continues at coordinate 882,931 of BSBK01001337.1, read as the reverse complement.
AGAATCCGCATCTTCATCAATTGGATTGACGAGATTTGTGCAATCATCTTCTTCACCCTTGTAGCTCTCTTCAAGGTTTAGGTGTTCTCCACTTGAAGGGATAATTAATGTCTCTTGCTTGTCTATATCCCCTTGTGGATCTATGAGCATGTCCTTATTCTCTTTAGGATTTAAGGTGTTGTGTAGCCACTTGTCAATCTACTGCTTCAGATTATTGTTGTAGAATATATTACCCTCAGAGGACGAATACTTCATTCGCAGTTCTATATAGTCTTCGAGAGATGTGACCGTTTGCCATCCACCATCAATCCAATCTTGCTTGATTTGTTTCAGTGACAACCAAAGTGGGCCTTTCCAATTCTTGTTTCTCGATCCTTGGAAGGAAGGTCGGCATAGTCGGCCTTGTGTTGAAGCATCGTGAATCTCCTTTCATCCTTTCTCTGTCAAGTAGTTGAGTGTCTCCTCCATCCACTGGTACCTTCTTGCAAAGGTCTCGTAGAACTTATATTGACTTCTTAACTCCCTCAATGCATCTTTCAATTGATCACTTGGTGCCATGATTTGATCTCAATTACCTACAGGCTGGCAAGACCACCAGCTCTGATACCACTATAATGTCCCCAACTCCTGAATGACCACAAACTGCTACCGTCACCTCCAAAATTATCTCCAACATGGGTAATCACCTCAGTACGTGTTTGTATTCAACAAGTCTGTACGGCCTTGAAGATGACAACTCCTATGGTGTCCATACGGTGAGTGACAAGGTTGATACTCACAGGATGATGTCGTATGGTGGATAGAATAGAGGGTGTCCTATGGTCAATGAAGTGTGCCATACGGCAATGGGAATGTCGTACAACTATGACAGAAATAGATATCGTATGGTTATGAATGATGTTCGTACGGTGAGGATATAAGGTTGTCGTACTATGGAATCAATTATGCCACACGTCTGCGCAAGGGGGAAATGGGGTATGTATAGTCCGGAATGTGACCGTAGGGTCACTACTTCCAGCCCGTGTAAGTCCTAAATGCTATACAACCTCACTTGCCCTTCCTTCGTGTTGATATTCCAGTCGCCAAATTTACGCAGGTGCAAACTAGATACACCAAACAATAATGTGATGCACAAACACAAGTTTAGAACTTGCACATGCAAAAAGGGGAAATTAGATTAATAATGATGGTACTACAAATTACTTTGCACAGATCTTCAAACTCGGACAAGTATCATATATCGTTGTTTATTACAAATTTGTCTTCTACAATAGACTTCACAAATTTGACAATTAAGTGCAGATGAAATATCAGAAGCGATATTTCCCTCGGCAGACTGGGTGGCTATCAACCACCAAAACTGCGATCACAGAATAGGGAGGATCTTCTACCTCCGAAACTGTGTACAACTACCTTCAGCGTTCAGCCTCCAGAAATACAAAGAAGAGTCAAATACAATCCATGATGATTTACAATGCCCAACCATCTCCTTATAAAGGCCTCCAAGAAGCGTCTAGAGATTTACAAGTCGACGTTATTAATTTATTTTATTATTTTATTATTTGTGCCCCTTTATTTTATAATTTAATTAATTAATTAAAAAAGACCTTATGATATTATTTTAATTTTTTGGACCACTTAATTAATTAACCTAATTAAGAAACAAGATTTGGATAGGTCCACTTTGGTTGAGTCACTAAAGCAGATCAAGTAGAATTGGGTTGACGATGGATGGCAGATTGGTGTGCATGATCGCATGAAGGTTTTGGATCGGAGCACCGATGTGTTTTATGATTGGCATGGGATCCTGGTACCTTCGAACATAGCAATGTTTATATCAGAGTGGCGCAACAGAGGCTTGGTGGCAGTCTGCTCATCTCGAGTGAAGCCAATTATGCACATGTGATCCTGAAGTGGCATGGAGCTTTCAGCGGATATAGCTATCAACATCTGTGCTTGGTTTGGGATCGTGGAGTTTGTGGATCGCTTGAGGACAAGCAATCTTTGGGCAGTGAGGGTTTGTAATGTCCCCAATTTTAACAAAGTATTTTAATTAATTAATGGTCCCAGAATTTAAATAATATTATAAATATACCTTTAGTTAATTAACAAAGGGGCCCATTTTTATTAATTGTTGTCTGTAGGTGTCTATCATGTCGGCGTTCTTTGTAAACCTTCGGGAGTTTCTTTAAAGGGGTATTTATGACCAGCAAGTAGGAAGTTCTTAGTATGCGATTTGGAATATTTTATTTGTATTGCAAATTCCAATTGGAGTTCTGTTCTCTGCCATTTTGAAGGTCAAAGATCCTCCTTATTTGGTTTGTTGCAGTTTCGGTGGTTCATAGTCACCCTAGTCTACCATTGGAAATCTTTCCAATATTTCACTGTGTACTCCAAATTTGTGAAGTCTTTTGTAGAAGACAAATTTGTAATATCTAGCGATATTTGATATTTGTCTGAGATTGCGGATACTTGATATTTGTCCTAGATCATGAAATTGTGCGAAGTGTTATCATTAATATAATTTTCTCGTTTTTGTGCGAGTTAGGACTTGTATTTTCAGTACATTAATTATGTGCATTTAATTCCTATTGGCGATCTTTGTTATCTCTGTATCATATTAAGAATTCTCTAACATTGAAGGCAAAGGTTGTAGTACGGCCCCCTTGAGAAGCACATATCTTGTTGTACGATCGTTCGGCCCAAACACCATCAGGAGTAACTGCTGTACGTCCCAATACCCTTGTCATACGGCTCACTATTTTGCCGCACGGTCACCTCTCCCTACTGTACAAAGTACTATCATTGTCATACGGTCCCTTGTCTTCTCCAACCATATGTCCTCTATTCTGTTGTCCGGTCCACCTCTACAACCGTACGCCCTCCTTTTTTGTCGTATGAACCTAATCTTGGCACGGTACGCTACAACAAATTGGTCGTATGGCTTACACGTCTGAGTGAAGGTGAAGGATTTGCCACGGGGTGAAGATGACACCAACTGGGACATTACATCTATGCTTTCCTTATGCCTTTTGGATGTAATCGAGTGACCATGGCCTCAATATTTGTGTATCTGTACTTCTCGGTGTGGAGCTAATTATTTCCCAATCGTATGTTGGTGTTGAATTTGTTTTTAACTCATCATTTTATGCATTTTGGGCCAAACTTGCTAATCGATATCTCTGTCTGCAAGTTTTGGCATCTCCGCCTCACTGGACTGAGACTTTTTGTCTTAGAAGGCATTAATATGCACCAGAGTCTACGCAAAATGGCATCTGCACAGTCCGGCATCTTTGCTTGTAGTTTATCATCTTCGCCCTCTCGGGTTTGAGACTTTTTCCTTTCAAGAGTTCACCAGTCGAGAATCGGCGTCTCCGCCGATCGGCATCTTCAACTCCCAAATCAGCATCTCTGTCTACTCATCGTCTCCGTCCTCTGTTGACTTGCATGCAATTTCGAAAGATGGGTATTTCATGGGTGTTTCTAGGTTTGATTCCCAAGGGTTCCTTATTGCTTTGTGAGCCTTATTGATGTATGAACATGGTTGTATGTTTATTTAATATTCTTGATTATGGTTAGAAGGGAAATGAACATGTATGGCTAATCACAATCAGAATCTATATTTGGGCTTAAAAAGAACATCTTGCTTGGGATTGATCTTGTTAGTATTCTCCCTCCTTATTAGTCGTGAATGCTTACCGGCATAGCCTCTTGTTATCCATGGTCGATGTTTGGGTCCTTGATGGGAAATCTCAGGAACATGTGTTCTCCATTCCGAGTACATATTAGTGGTTTGGGAACCTTTGGAAGTATTAGTAAGACTTCCGCTTGTGTGTGAACATATGATTTTCGTAATGTTCCTTGATTCATGTTGCATGCTTGTGATGCTTATGAGATGCACTTAGTTACATATTGTTTATGTTATGTAGCTTTGTTAAGGTTTTAGGATCTTTGCAAATGTAATAGCACTATCTCATTGTATGTGTCTTCCAAATGCAACAATCTCTTGCATTTATATTGAGAATGAGCCAAGAAGAGACATGTCCCTTCATGGGACATGTCTATTCATTTAATTAATATTATGACAATTATGAATATATATATATCTAAGTATATATACATCTCATATATATTAAATATATATATATACATATCTTGACTCGTAGTTTTTATCTGACTAAAGCTACAAAACATCAACACTCCCTCTTAGCTAGGGAGGATAAAATAATCTAATGTTAACACTTATGATCCTCACCATAGCTACACAAAATTGTTACAATAACTAACACTCCCTCTTAACTAGGGATGATAAAAATATTACCTCAAGGTAATATGTGAGTATAATAATCATTTTATATTTATATCATTTTACTGATATTAAGAGTAATGGTCCTCAATTATCAAATCCATGATACTCACCAAGTACTCAGAGAAATGGTCCTCAAATATCAACTCACAAGATATTCACCAATTGCTCAAAATGATTATCATGAGTAATGGTCCTCAAGTATCAAATCCATGATACTCACCAAGTACTTAGAGTAATGGTCTCCGAATATCAAGTCCATGATATTCACCAAGTACTCAATGTGAGTATAGATAATCACTTTATTTATTCATATCATTTTACTGATATTAAGAGTAATGGTCCTCAAGTATCAAGTCCATGATACTCACCAAGTACTCAGAGCAATGGTCCCCAAATATCAACTCACAAGATATTCACCAATTGCTCAAAGTGATTATCATGAGTAACGGTCCCCAAATATCAAGTCCATGATATTTACCAAGTACTCAAAATATCTAGTATGGTATGTGCACTAGTATCACATATGTGATACTTACCATATAGACTGATCATGGCATGTCTACAGATATTACGTCACATAATATCCACCATGAAGATCTCTAAATCATCTATGGTTTATTTAATGATATCAGCCTTATGATATCTACCATGATGTCTAGGAGATCCTAACCATCATGACATATCCACAGATATCAAGTCACATGATATCCATCATGATGGAGATGTTGCAAAGTCGTCACCTCACAACATCAATCAAATACAAGTGTTCATTGTTGAAAAGTCGTCACCTTTCTACAATGTTCACAGGAGGGTCCATAAGTCCAAGAGTCACACACATGAAATCCACCTTGACGCATCTTAGAGGGTGGATCCATCATGGTTCATCCCAAAAGGGTGTAAACAAGGGCTTTCAGCTTAGACTTCTCTCTCAAAGAGAAGAATGCAATAACATACAAGATAATAGATCACAAATATTGAAACTTCTTTTCATCTAAGGCCTCATTCTCCAACATACCAAGTTTATCTCGAAGGTACACAACCTTCCCTCTAGCAAGAAACTTGATAAGAAGATCAGCCATATGTTCTGTAGTGATAATGTACCTTGAATATCCTACTTATGCACTATATCTCTTATATAGTTTGCATCTCACTAGGTGAGCCCCAAGTTATAAAGGCATTTCTGCAGCACACATGAGACTCAATCTCATTATCATAGTCCTCTGGACGCTTCCTTTAAGGTCTTGTAACAACCTCCTCACAAAGTTGTTTTTAGATGAACTATTATACTCCCTCTGAATCTAATATCAACCTTCTGCGAGCAAGTCATGTCTTTGTTCTTTAGTCTGCATTACGCTCTTTGCCTGAATTCCCAACCATCTATCTAGGAATATCATGATCTAGATATCTGCATAACAGCCTTCTAGTTCACATACATGGAATTTCATCATTTTAATCACAATTCCTTTTCCCTTTTATAGTTTCCTGGTCACTAGGGAAACCATCTTGATATGGTTTACTCCCTCTGTATCAATATGACCAAGATCTTTGGAAATCAAATAAGGTATATCCTCTAGATGTTGTACTGACTCCTTCTGAATCTTTGAGTACTAACATCAACATTTAACCTTCTCGTCCAAGGTTTCCTCTGATGGTTCATCGGACTTCTTCTGAATGTGATATCAACCTTCTGAATCTGATAGCAATCCAAGGTTTCTTCTAATGGATAAAGTGTTAGACTCCCTCTAAATCTGATAGCAATCCTTCTTTTCTTGCAAGAGCATCCTCAAAGAAATATCAAAGCAAGTACCTCTTATAGTACATATTGAATAAGAGAATAAGAGAGATTAGAAATACAATACTTAGAAATTGAACTAAAAATACTGATCTCATGTAGTTAAAGACTATTCTTCAACTTCTCCCACTAAAATAGATGTACATCCTTCAAACAATAACTTTCATTTTCGTATACTTCGAATATTATAGTGCATATAGTGTGCTTATAAATTCTTTTCTCCTATCTCGCCCTTAGTAAACACAACACCATTCGAACTCCCAATATTTAAAGATACACTCCCAGAAATTCATGAAACTGCAGACCGTTGTACTTATATATTATTGTTGCTCCATATTCATGTTACTATCTTCTATATGAATATGTGTTTGTTGGCGAGGGTGATCGGCCCATTATACTCGTTGCCTTTATTAATCTTCATTACTATTTTATTTTTGTCTTAACAAATTGTGGCTTTTCATCATACACTGCCACTGTGAGAATCATCTCTGCCTTATCACTGTATGTCTCAAGTATCTAAGATCACTGCCATGTAAGGTTTCTATGCATTAGTCATTCGCTGTTTCATGAAGTTGCTGCTGTTGCTTATTGAAATGCTTCTCTCATTATTAAAAATATTGCCGCTTTTATTCGGACATAAATTTCTTTGTATTAATCAAAATCAATCTATCAACGCCTTCATACGTTTAACACTTGCAATCGCTGTTTATTACTGCTGTAAGAAACGGGCTGACTGCTGACCACCATCTGATACAGAGTTGAATATACACTGAGCTTCTGTATATGCAATAAACTGCTGCTTATATTCGTATTTCTATTGATGCTATTCTCTGTTTCTCATAAACCGTAGTTTCAATATACACGTGATGTCTTTAATCAACTATCATAATATACACATGACATCGACTGCCATAGTATGTACGTGATGTCTTTATTCACTGGTTATTATTAATGATCTTTCGTGTATCTAGAGAACTGAGATATGTATCTTCAGATATGATCTCTAAATATATATTTTAGTGTACTCCAGCATCCGACTTTGTTAATTGAGCCAACTATAGGAACCAATGTTTTATTCCAATGATTTCAATGGAGCACATATATATATGAATATGAAATCATAGACTCCTGTGTTTGACAAATTCGCTGCATTATAGACATCTGGCGTTGCCCTCTTCACAGGAAATGAACTCTAACAGTCAATCGAACTACTCCAGCTGAATACTATTGATCCAAGAGATGAGTTTGCGATGGTTCTATCATGACCTCCAATCTTGTAGACGTACCTTACCCAATATGCCAAAGCATAATACATCCAATGTTTCGGTCTTTAAATGGCATACAGAAATTCCAATCTGATGGTAATAAATGGCTTTGTTATCCACTGCACCATCATCCAGACATGCAAGGATCGAAATTCATATTATCTGATCGATATCCTTTGCAATAGATATCTCAGATTAGACTCAGATTCGATAAGTCATTGTATCGACCATAACAGATTTTCATTCCACGATAATTCCAATTTTAATTCCTCTTCCTCTTCCTCCTCCGATTTCCCACGGCTACGCAACAGACAGACTCGAATGTTTCTTCCTACTCTTGAATAATCCTCTTTCTCTTCCTCTCTTACATTCGCAACCTTGCTCTGATACCATGTTAAGGTTTTAGGATCTTTGCAAATGTAATAGCACTATCTCATTGTATGTGTCTTCCAAATGCAACAATCTCTTGCATTTATATTGAGAATGAGCCAAGAAGAGACATGTCCCTTCATGGGACATGTCTATTCATTTAATTAATATTATGACAATTATGAATATATATATATATATATATATATATATATCTTGGGTATTACATTAATTTCTCTAATATTTACATAATAATAATATTTATTGTATATATATATATATATTTAAGTATATATACATCTCATATATATTAAATATATATATATACATATCTTGACTCGTAGTTTTTATCTGACTAAAGCTATAAAACATCAACAAGCTTGTATTTAAAAAAAAATATTTAGTGCATATTATATCCTTTTGTTCCAAGGGTTCCCGGACGGGGCATTACATGCAGCAAGTCTGATATCTAATTTCAGTCCTCCTTACACTAATGTGTGCTCGGAACATGTGCAATAGCATTACAAAATTTGCAATTTAACCAAAAATTGTGAACTCAATGCCAAAACATAAAAAATAAATCACCAATGACATGGTCCCACATAGGAAGAAGATTAGACCAACAAACCCAATGATTGGCTCTAAGATTTCATTCCATGCTCATAAATGCAGTCATGTGGTACGGTTATCTAGGAAAAAATCAGAAATCTGTAAATAGCTCTCCAATCCTCAAAAAAGGGTTTTCCAGCTATAAATAATCTGCATAGAAAATTTAAATTGTTTTGGAAACCATTCAATACCTTATTGATTAGCCAGTGGTTGGTACAACCTTGCTAGGGCATCACCCGGAATCACATCCGAACAGCCAGCAAAAGGAAAACTCTGAAAACACCTTTAAGTCAATCAAAATTCTGAAACCCTTCTAAACTATCAACCCAAAGCTCAGAATAAACACCAAAACGAATATTCAAATTCTTTGCAAATAACAACAAACTCCGTTGAAGCTCCAGTATGATTTCTGAAGTGAAACCACCATTAATCAGATAGGGAGGATCTTTCACTACTGAAACCAACAATCTTGAAAGGCTTTTTGGCTTCAAAGGTTTTTGAGAAGATTACTTCTCTCCAAAATGCTGAAGCAGAATCAAATTTATCCACTCACAAATAATGAGGCCTTAACCTCATTTTATAACTTTTCGAAGGAATAAAAAAAAAAAAATTTCCTTATTTGCTTCAAAACTCCTTTTATAAAATAAATAATTAACTTTATGGAGCACTTTTTGTCTTTTTGAGGAATATTAATGTTTTCTTATGAATAAAGTTCTATTTCCAAGGTGTCCATTAGAAATAACTTTTTAGCAATAATTTTGCAATTTTGATCATACCTAAGTGATATTGAAGAGTAAGGTCGGTGATTGGAGGCAACCAGGTGACTTTTTGAAAATAACCTACTGCTCTAGGAAGTTTGAAGAGCACCTGAAAGGTCAGAAATCGATTACGAAAGCATCAAAGGGCTCCATTTAACCAACTGAACTCAAATCCAAGAACAATTGCTCTACACGATTAATCATGTTGGAATTCTCAATAACCAACCAACTAGCATCTAGAAGACTTGGAAACTAGCTAAATGTGCACAAATTGACAAAGTGCCAAAAGGGGATGTTATAATCTATTACGAATGGGAGCTCGGCCTAAAGAGCTCTTTGTACCAATTACAAGATGGTTGAGGTTGTCCAATGCTCCTTGGAGCAATTCGGTTTCAAGCCACTTTGAATCAATTTTCTCCTAAGGTCCCTGGGCGGTTAGTCCCATTGATTTTTTTTTTCTTTCAGCATCTTTCCTGTTTGCTTGCAGCCTTGGTGTGCTAGTTCCTTGATCGTTGCACTTTTTTGTTTTGTGGGCTTTTAGTTTTATCTTTCTTGCTTTGTAAAAGGCCTTTCAAAATCCACCTTTACCAACAACAATAAAAAAAAGGTAGAAAAAGGATAAGAAACTGCCCTGTTGTAGAGTAGGGAAGCAACGAGTGAGGGATAAGGGCAATAAGAACAAACAAACGTCTCATCAAGTCATTTGTAAGTTGCATCTGTTTGAAGTAGCTCACTTAATTTTGGCAACTCTCAATTTGGCTTACTTCGGAAATTTCCCTTGTATTATGATTATGTTTTCTTAAAAAATTACGAGGGAATTTTGATAAATTTGGTTGTTACTGAAGTATTGCGAAAATGTTTGTTTTGGATAGAGCATACTAGTTTTATGAGTAATAATCTTTACAATGCCCATTAATCATATATTATTCTATGATGTTATTTCTGCTTTCTTTGAACAAAGTTGCACGCTGCTATTCATTCTAATCATTAAGTTATATTTCCAACTAACATTCATGGTGGAAGAAAGAAGAAGAATTTATTAGTTTGTTTGTGATTTCAGATCCAAATACACACATATTATGGATAGAAAATGCAAAAGCAAGCTTGAAAGCCCTTCGTAATATTGAAGCAGGTAAGATTTCTAGTACATTTGTTAGGTTTCATTATTTTCATTCAGTTGCTCTCAAATCCAATATTTATTTTATAAATGAGCGTCGTCATCTAATTTGCCTATCTAGATCAAATATCTACATCTAATTTTAGACAATTAAAAAGTTATTCCTACTGAGTGAGTTATGGTCGATTGTTGATTGATTGTTAGATAGTTTCTCTCACAGAATTATATATCGCAACCACGATTTTGTACACTATTTTGTTTATCGTTCCTGAAAATGCAGGACAGTGCCTGGGCATTAATTATTTGTTTTGAGCATTTCTCCAAGCAGCTCACAGACTAATCACATTTGCCACCCTTTCGGAACTGTCAATTATTTTTTTGTCTACTTGTACGCTTAATTTTTAAATCTGTTTAAAACTCATCCAACTGCATGAATGAATTGGAATGTTAAAACAATTCATTATATTGTTTTAGATCAAATAAATATGTTTCAATTATAGTAATAAGTTTCTTTCTGCATACGTTTGCAGAAATTGTTACATGATTATACTAACATTTGGTTTCATTGTGAATTCTAGGTGAAGAACTACGAATTTGCTATATTGATGCTAGTTTGGACTATGAAGCACGCCAATCTGTGCTTTATCAAAGTTTTGGCTTTTGGTGTCAATGCTTTCGATGCAAATCGGAGGATTAGATCTTCTTGAATGATGAATTTGAGTGCAAATCATGTCATTTAATATGTATCTTCATCCTCTCGGACATTGAATTTGCAGATGTATTCCTTATCGCTCAGCATATCAGATATAGAGCTAGAAGTACCTCATTCATGATAAAACTGAACCTTGTGATTGTATGAAGAAAGAAAAGGATGCGGTGAGCATAAGAACCACGTTTTTTTATTGAGTGTTAAAGAGATTGACTCTATAGATGGTGCTGTTTTATTGAACATAAATATTATTCAAGTTTTACATTCATTTTTGCAGTGGGCCAAAACCAAATGTAAAAAAAAAAATTATAAAAAAATCTGATATATTTTGCTAGAGCAATGTAAGCATTTTGAAACAAGTCAATTTTAGCAATTGAATTCTTTAGTAATTTTTTTTTATATAATGCACATAATTAATCAACTAACGCTTAAAACAAAAAGCCAGAAGTATTAACAACAGTTGTCCAACATGCACACAATAGGTAGTCACTATGTGTGACACATAGATACCAACAACATGCAGAAACATTTTGAAAAATGTACAAAGAATAAAGCGGTAAAATAAACATATAAAAGAGATAGGTGGCATGCATCCTTATGTGGGACACATCTGTTTGTAAAAGAAGGTACTAAGAGATGGGAAATGTGTTGGTAAACACACGAGAGGAAGGGAGAAAATCACCATGAAAAATAAAATTTCAATGGTACAAATCCTTATGTAGGTACCTCTATTGTAAAAGGAAATTAAGAGATGAGAAATGAAACAAACGAGGGAAAAAGAAGTAAAAGCAACTTGAAATAAACACAACTGGCACATCTTTTTGTGTGGGACTTCTATGCCAAGGAAGTACTAATAGATGAGAAGGCACCAACAAATGTGGCACCTAAGATGTTGGGAAATAAAGAGGTTCATCAAAACACTATGAAGATGAATCTATATTTAATAAACTAATCAAAGGATGAAATGCAATGCTTGGATAGCTACAACATGAAAAACTAAAAGTTTATTTGTTTTAATTGTGGAAAGCCCGTGATTACATCCTCCTTGATGTCAAAAATCAATCTATTAACTAATACTTAATAAACCTATCTTATGTGAACTTATAACAATAATAAATAATGATTAACATCAATATAAAATTGTAGTAATAAGGTATAAATCAACAACATAAACATCCACAACACAAGATTTACATGGAGAAACTCTTGCGCGAAAAAAAATCCACCAAGAAGAGAGAACAAACTTGTATTAACAACAATAAATGTGCTTACAATACAATCACTTACATTCTCCTCTTTGAGTCCACCAATATAGTAACACCTATTCACATGTGAATAACCTCTTTATGTCTCACATCCATCCTTTGAATTTGTAGAAAAATCTAAATTCAAATGTTTTGATATGTTGCAGTAGAATCTTAACCCCAAGGTTGTATTTATAAAATGGCAAGAGCTCCAAAACCACCTATAAAGGATCCCAAAAGAGCGTATTCATTTCTCACGACAACAACCCTTAGAATAAATTGGTTTAGCTTCCAATACCCCCTTCCAACATGGACACGTATGCGTGCAAGATAAACATTACATTAAATGTAATAAATGATCATAAACCAAGACACAATTGTTGCTTATTCCATGCTCCTACTTGGAGAAGCTCATAGGTTAGTCTTTTGTCTATTTGTCATGTTATTAAATATCTTATCCTAGACATCCATAAGTGGGGAAAATAATATTAAATAATTATGTTCACAACCCACTTTTACCATTGCTAGTGGAACCCATCACCCCTTATGAATGTATTACAAATAATGGTGAGAATTAAATATTACAAACTATTTTTTCAATGCATCTTAAGTGCTTCAAAACACTTTCAAGAACATTGGAACCATGTCAAGGCAAATGATACCTTAATCCCAACATTCTCCTAATTGACATCATTTATTGTAAATACCTTAGCCATCTATATACCTTATGAATCTTCACCATGCTCTCATGCTCCTCCAAGACACCAGCAAATGCAATCATGACAACCATCAAGCATAAAACTACTCACATCTTCCAAAATGCCACAAATATAGAAACAGGAACATGCCAAGATAAGCCATGTCAACTATCACTTAAATATGCACCAGTCTCTACATGAACATAATTAGTAGATTCAAATAATAATAAAGGCTTTGAGTAACTGTCTTATGCCACCTAAAATAGCAACCACAACAAACTACAATTCATCCAAGCTAACCATACCTTAAAACAAGGTATAACAACATGGATAAAGCTTCATGCCATAAACATATCGACTCTAAATCTACTATCAAGTTAATGTACATCTACCCTCATATCTTAAAGCAACATAAGAATGCACAAATGACCATAAACAAGGCCAACAAACAAAGTCTATATCACCACTGAAATAAATCTCATAAATATAGATAGTCCATATCTAAGTCATTACACTACAAAAAATGAGTAGCTAATTCATAACCAACATAACTTTTAGATCCAAATCTATTAAAACATGCAAACTCGTCATCACATCAGTAATCAGCAAACCAAGATATCACAAAGGATAATAAGGCATATACCAAGAAACTCCCACTACACAAATAATGTCAAATCTGAAAATAGATCAGAGCATTTATAGTCTATTATAGTACTTCGCATAAATGATGTGGCAAACTCCTATATCACATTGTGTCAGGGAAACATACATGATTTGCAAATATTGCAACAAAAAATGCCTCAATACCTCTCTCACCATCAAACTCCATAGCTCTCCCAAGTTCTTATGATGTTTTGTGTATCAATTCAAAGCACCTATGTTATTCCCTGTAGCTGGTTTTATGATGTTTTATGTATCAATTTTGAGCAACTATTTGCAAGAATGCTCTGCGTTCCTCCGCCTTCAATAGTTTATTATGGTGTGGTCTAATGATACGATTATGTTGGAAACAAGTTATGTTATGTTGGGTATTCGCAACAATTCTGGAGGTTTGCACTTATTTTGTATTTTTTTGGCCGACATGTATTAACAACTTCATCCTTTGTGGTTGATTCAAGTTGTTTTGATCCTTGCAGTGGTGTGCGGTGATTATGGCGAAGATTGTGAATCTTGAGGAAGGTATGTTGAGATGTTGTGATACTTCACACACTTATTTCCCTTCCAGATGTATTGGAGATAGTGTTTTGAGCCGATAGTTCATGTGCTACACACTACATCTCATTATGCTAACCTAATGAATGTTATTTTGTTTTGTGGTGGATATATATTGACAGATATCCTTCAAACATAAAAGAGTGAGTTTTGTATGACAGTGTATGATATATTGTGAAGTGTAAAAGTGTGAATGTGCAGATAAGGAGATGAAATCAATCACAGATGTATAAACAATGAACTGTATAAGAATTGTAGAAGAATGCAGTTGTACTCAATTCAATTAGCATAAATAATTGTAATTTGCGTTAATGTATTTTGCTCGAATGAAGTGATCTTCAATGATTTGTAAGTGTTTTGTATCTTTCGCTAATGCAGCACGCCTTAGTTTGCAAGTCCAAATCAGAAGTAGTGAACTCCTTAGCCTTTGGCCTAAAACACTTATAATCAATTCTCCATAGTGTGATTCTCATCATGGTTTTTTCTTGCATTATGTTTTCCACATAAAATTATGGTGTTACGTGTATTGCTCCTTATGTTTTAGTTATTTACTTCTACACATAAATAAAATGAATGAATGATCAATAATAAGTTAAGTTTTAAAGTGTATGCTAATTAACCCCCCAACTTCTAGATGTTTTCAACAATTTGTATCAGGGAAAGGATCCTGAAGAAACAGTCTAACCACTAAGGTAGATTTGGGATTTGAACACCATGTTTGAATTTGAAAGAGATTTGGATGCTATGGAGATAAGATAAGATAAGATAAGATAAGATAAATTTATTAATGTCCAACGGAAGACCAACAAGGGTCTATGGGACAGGAATCATACAGCAAAAGTAGCAAGAAACTAGCGGACCACCAAACAGTGGTCGGGGGAACATGCTAAAAGAACAAGGAACCAAACAAGAAGAAGCAAAGAACAAAGATCCAAGAACCACCAGGGCAAGGACTAGGGGTCCTTCCCGAGTGGAAAGAAATCCAACACAGAAGGATAGTGACTTGGAAGAATATGGATATGGACTTGTCGTCGTGATCTACTGGTGGTTTGCCGCTGATGGGTAGAAGCATCGCGAGGTCTCACGGATCTGGAGTGACCGATGGGGGAGGCACATGAGGGCCGCTTCACACCCCGAGCCGGGGGCAAGGGCAAGAAGAAATCTGTAATGAGCTGCTCGGTGACCTACTTCTGGGGAAATAGAAGCTGCAGGTCTGGTCACGGAGTCGTACCGTCTCCCGTAAATAGAGTGCCAAACATCTCTAGTCAAAGTAACAAAAGAAG
Organism: Chamaecyparis obtusa; assembly: GCA_027943335.1. Classification (NCBI taxonomy): domain Eukaryota; kingdom Viridiplantae; phylum Streptophyta; class Pinopsida; order Cupressales; family Cupressaceae; genus Chamaecyparis; species Chamaecyparis obtusa. The sequence continues at coordinate 867,566 of BSBK01001337.1, read as the reverse complement.
GAAGTCAAGGAGCTGCAATCTCTGAATAAGCAATAGAATCTCCCTCTGATCTCATAGTATATAGGGCAGCGGAAAATGAAATGTGCCTCAGTCTCAATCTCAGACAATGTGCATAAACAACAAATGCGATCCTCTCTATCAATGTGATGATCAGTCTGCGCTCGCAGGCGGTGAGAGCCAACTCTGAAGGATCCCAGCGCGATCTGAAGAGCATGGCACCAAAGCTGTGATAAATATCTATGGTCAAACAATGATCCCATCCTGAATGTGTAAGAAGTGCTTAGCATAAAAAGCCATCCTCGGACGTAAGCCCCCGCTAGGGTTGGTCCAGGTCAAGATGATGTACTGCCTATAGATGTCAAGTCTGACATGCTCATTCAACTCCTGTCTGGAGGGGAGAAGATGAGTCAAAGCATCCAAAGAAAACTAAAAGGGGGGTAGGTGATCAATATCAATCGTGATGGAACCCAAAAGGAAAGTGGCCTGAGCATACCAACAACAAGCTCTAGGGGAGGTGTCAGATCTAGCCAGCTCAACAAAAGAGCAATAGGCGAGGTAAGAGTATCTACTCCGGTCATCTGAAGCGTCAGTGAAGCAACGTAGGTGGTGAAGAAACCAAACCAAATCGAAGAAACCAAACCATATCGAAGAATGAGATATTGGTGCAGTAGGTGTTGAAGGTGAATAGAGATGCGCACTTGTTGAAATAAATGAATTTCAAGACAAATGGAAGAAGGCTAAAGAAAACATTATCCATTTGTAGAAGTAGATTAAAAAAGGAAAGAAAACCACTGACAATCTTGAGACAAAGTTGCAAATAAAATCCAAAGAATGTGAATAGGCTTGAAGAATATTTTTTCACGTTGAAGAAGGAATTGAAGGAAGTAGAAGAACAAAACAAGCATGTTGATTGCATTATGATTGAGACTGAGCTTGAAATGTTGAAATTGGAATTGAAGGATGCAAAAGAGTAAATTGAAAGGAAATTGGACCTTTTAGGCGATAGTGATCTGCTTGATGAAATGTTGGGTTTTCAAAAACCCTCAAGGGACAAAAGAAGACTTGGTTTTGCAAAGGAGAAAACTTTGTTAGTCAAAACGAAGATGACAAGGGAAAGGAAAAGGTCAAGGATGGATTCAATACGGATAATAAAGATCGAAAGGGTTTTAGTCTAGTTTGGAGCAAGAACTTCAAAAGGCCTACCCTCGCTCAAACTAGGTACCCTGTGTCTTTTACTGGTAAATGTTTTTCATGCAATAAGTTTGGACGCAAATCTACTAAGTATAGAAGTCAGATCAAATAATAGCTCATCAATGGCCAATCTTATACTTGCAATAAGTTTGGGCATAAGGCAAATGAATACAAAAGTAGAATAACAAGAAATATATTTGTAAATACAAACAATGGTAGAAATGTTCAATCTTTCAATGGTTACTATTATGCTTGCATCAAATATAGGCATGAGGTTGTTAAGTGTGGATCTAATGGAAAAATTAATTGAAGTGGTCCACAACAAGGTCCTACTTGTTTCAATTGCAATAAATTGGGCATATTGCTAGATTGTGTAGAAGGATTGAGAGGTCCTCTATTTTGTAAAAAAGACACAATAATGTGAATGAGGAAAGAGAGAGGATGAGGAAAAACACAACTAAATAAATTTAAGGAAAATGTGAAAGAAAAATCAGTAGATGTGTTTGTACATGTTGGTGGTATAAATATTTCCTCTAGAAACTAAACAAAAAGCTTGGTCTAAGGGGGAGATTTGGTTGCAGTTCTTAAGACCCCCTTGATAAGTTGGATTTTGAATAGTTTTCAGAAATGTAGAAGTACTGTAACCTTGTTTGGAGCTTCTCAAGTCTCTGTGGAGACTTACGAAGGTTACAATGTTCATTTGCAAACATGGCAACAACTTTAACTAGAACTTCAATAGTAGTTAACAATTAATGCTCAACCCTAAGTGTCCATTGGAAAGGGATATATTAGATGTTTCAAATTCATTTTGTTGACTTTCTATCTTGCAATTTCAACAACTCCTTATGCATAAAATGTTTGCAATGCCTTTCGTTCTACATGCCCTAGCGATCATTGTGCATTAATAATTTTGTGTCTCGAATATATTTTCTATCATCATGAACACACCTATTACTGTTGATGTTGCATTAAAGCCATAAACAATGTTCAAGCCATATCCATATGTGGTGATGATGAAAGACAAGGAAGGTGCATTTTCAAATTTACAACTAGATGTAGTATATATAGAAGATGCTAGAGCTTACATTCATGCACCCTTAGAAGAGATTAGCCATGTCAAATTCAACAACATATTGGAGGAGCTAATGGAGGAAGGTGACTTGAGATCGTACAAATTAGAGAACCACTGCCTTCCAAAGATTGGTCTCAGCATATGGAAAGAATTCCCTATGAGAATAGCCAGATACAAATCATTTTGAGTTAAATTCTTGAGGATGTGATGTGTATTGATCAACCACATAAGATTAAAAAAAGGATGTGATTAGGGCTTTAATAATACTATGCTCCTCTAGAGCTCTTTCAATATCAAGGGTTGTAAAGAATGATGTGGTTAAGGAGATTTTTGGTGCTAATTCTAATAAAAAGGAAATGAATGGATGAGACAATTGATCTTGGATTTAAGTATTTTTCCATTGGATTAACGCATAAGATCTGCTACTTGAACTCTAAGGGTTCTTCCACTACAACCATAATCTATATAGTGCATTAAATGGTGATCATTGGAGAAATATTTGACATGTGCAAGCTCCTCCTTCAATAGTTATTAGATAATTGAAAGAGAACAAAGGAGAGGAAATATTATTTCAAGAATGGTTCTATGATTATTTGCCTTGTATTCATGTTCATGAATTGAAGTTCCTAGTGAGAAAGATAGGATTTGGGATAAATGTACCCCAATTGCATTTCAAATTAGATAGAACATTAGGAGCATAAGTAGGAATGAAGATACGTATGGAAATTTATTTTGGGGGTGGTTTAAGATCTTTCAAGAAAAGATGAAACAAAGAGACAATATCCTTGAGTCCTTGGTTCAAAAATATAAAGCTAATATTATATTACTAGTCAATAGAGACAACTATTACATTGAGGTAGTCCAACATAGGGTTGGCTGGATACTTGAGCTACCATATGAAATCAATGCAGAAGATGTAAAGAAAAATATCAATGTGTTTTTGCTACTACCAGTTGATCTGAATGAAGAGAGGTTTGAAACAACAATGGAAATCCTAAATAAAATGCTTTTGAAGGGATAAAAATATGACCAAAATAAGATAATGGAGAATTTGTACAACAAGTTGGGAATGTGTTTGGTCTTAGAAACATTTGGTATAGCTCCCCTAGAAGAAGGTACTTCCATTACCTTTCTAAGAAGAATGAGGTCAACTTCTACTTCTCCACCGGTAAAGATTGGTTCCTTTGCAACCCTTGAAGAGATGTAGTTAGTGAATAGAAATGACACGGGACAAAACTTAAGGCCACAAGGGAGAAAACCTGTTTGGAGCCTAAAGTTGAGGATGTGGACAGTAGTAGCACCGAAGATTAAATAAAAAATGAATAGTTTATAATATAGAAGAGGACCAAAAGAAAAAAGGAAGTTAGTAATGATGAAGAGGAAGTAGAAGAGAAGAAGAAAGATAAGGGAAATAAGAAGAAAATAGATATGCCTCCAGATAGTTCAGAGTATCAACCTCTAAATCTAAATAGTTTGGTAAATTCAATAAGTGAGCATAATGGATTGGAGATGGTTGTCAGTTTGTATGAAGATGTCTCTCTAAAAGACAAAGTAACAATAAAGAAATATATTATTCAACACATGATAACTTATAATATGGGTTTAGATGATATTCAAGACAAATTGGCTGAGTTGTTGGAAGCCCTAACCAAAATAAGAAAGGATGATTTTCTCAAGGAATCTAACCTCAAGACGTATGCCTTAGGTATAAAATGTGATTACTTATCTCGCAAAGAAAAAGAAATGATTGCTCAAGTACTATTATCAACTTTCAGAAAAAGGAAAGAGTAAACACCACCATGGGCGAGGATCCAGATGATTTTCAAAGATTGATGAAATAAGATGAAGAGATGACTATTGAAGTTACAAATGAATTAAACAAAATAGATTATGTTCCTATAAATACCTCCCCTCGAAAGGTTAATGTACCATTTGAATGTGCAGAAATAGATGTTCCAAAGAAGACTCTAGATGCGCAAATCAGTGGTGTTGAACATTCAATTACAACAGAATATTTAAAGAAGACTACATCTTCTCCTTTGGAAAAGACATGCGCTAGTCTAGAAGATGAAGAACAAGATACAAAATTAGGTGATTTTTTTTTTTTGGAAGTTGGAACAAGTGGTATGGTTGAACAAAACATTGATGAAATTGTACGGGATAATACACAAGATATAATTTATGGTTTAGAGATGTAAAAAATGACTGATAACATGATTGTATACACATAAATTTATCCTTTGGATTAATCCTAATTCCTCTTTTAATTAAGTAGGTATTATTATCTATTTAATTAATTTATTATTATTATTTTATACCATTAAATCAATTATATGATTCATTAAATCAATTTATATGTCAATCCACTTATTTAATGAATTCCTAATCTACCTAGACTCATCCTATCCATAATCTCTACTATATGAAAAGCTATCCTATTTATCCCCTTCCACCCCCACCAAACAATTCACTCAAAAAATGTAGGATAAATATTTATATCTCCATCTCTCTTTTTATCCCACATTCATCCCAGCATCGATACTTCTTATGAGGATGCCTATAAATATTCTTCTCTTATTTCTAAGCCTCTCTAACTCTTGAATTCTCTCACTCTTGAACTGTCTAGCTTATTCATTACTTCATGCTTAGATTGATCATTATGAATTCTCCACTCTTCATATCTTCTTGTGCATCGTATTTATGAGAGCACTAAAATATTAAACACGATATCTTGATACATAGGAGGGAAATGGAGTGGGGCTGAATGCATTTTATTATTTATTTAGGATTTTTTTGCATGTGTTAATTGGAAGAACTCCATTTTTGTGATGTCGGGATAAATCAAATATTTGATTTGGATTCTCCAGTTCTGTTGTCATACATTGATACCATCAGAGGATATACTTGATAAGGATAAGAAGGGAGATGAAGAGAAGTTAACAAAAGAGAATATTTTGGAGAAGATAATAGAGGAGATAAAAGATATTGAAAAATGAAGAGGTGAAATACCTATCGAGGAATCTTTCATAGGTTCCAAAGATTCTACACTAGATCTATTGGGCCTACAAATGTAGTTTTAGCCTGTAGTATCAACAAAGGTACCAAAAGAACCTATATCACAAGGAAATATAGATCTTGACTAGTTGCCTCCCTTGCACACATTACATCTTGATTGTAATGTCCCCTGTCGGGACCTTATGTAAATTTCTCATTTAAGTTTTTTGCAAACTAATTTTCTATATCTCTTTTCTTAGTCATAGATGAAATACTTATATTTCATCAATAATTGATTTGTTTATTTATGATTAATTTTCTTGTTAATTTATATCTTAAAATATCATATGTATATTTTGATTATCACTTATCTTTAATATTCCTCAGTATTTCAGAATTTGCTTCCTTAAGAATGAACCTACAAGAAAGATGTTAATAACAATGATATGGAACATGAATATGAACAGAAAGCTAAATAATTAATTATCTACCCCAACTAATTAACCCCTCCAAAAGAAAGTCTACCAGGTCGGACGAATTAACCTTTATAAGGACCCTTTTGTCCTTGATTAAATCTTGTCGTCATCCTCTGGAGCACATCCTTAGGGACTTCCCGAGCAAAGTCTACCAGGTCGGACGCATTAACCTTTATAAGGACCCTTTTGTCCTTGATTAAATCTTGCTGTCATCCTCTGGAGCGCATCACTCGGGGCTTATAGGCTGACCATAGGTCCATTCCTCTTCTTGGAAGAGCTTTCCTCTATCCAAGGCTTAGTACATATGCATATGTGGGTCATCAATGTACACTGGCTTAGTGGAGGTCTTAATCCCCCTTGAGAGCTCTCTTTTATTATTTATTATTACTTTTGATAAAAGAATTATATTGTCAATTAATGAATTAACATTTACAAACTTGAAATAACATTATTTATGAAATCATCCTCTATTTAACATTATTAATTTGATCAGATATATATATATATATATATATATATATATATATATAAATCCAAATTATATTACTCATATATAATAAACCTGAATCAACCTTAAGAGAATCTGATATATATATATATACCCAAATTATTAAATAATAAAAGAATCTGAATTATATTAATTATGTATTAAATCTGAATCCATACAAAATCTGAAATAACAAAAATAAATAAACACTAACTCTATATATATATATATATATATACTTACAAAATGATTATAGGGCTGTGGAAATTCTTCTTATTTATTCTTCCTTACTCTCGTGTTTCGCTGTTTTTAAGTCTGTTTCTACTCCCTTTTTCTTTCTCCCTTTGTATTCCTTAATTACCTCTATTACCTTTCTTGTCTTTCCCAACTGTGGCTATCATATATTTAAGTCTTTCCTTATTGTTGTTTCTACTCTTTTATTCCTGCACTGAATAGTATTACTGACATTCCTTCCTGAATTTTTGACCGTCTTCTTTTCTTCCTACGCTGCCCCCCAAAGCACTATCTTTATATTATTATAAATATTAGTGTGGGAGGGGGAGTCACGTCCCTCCCCACACCCGTTGGCTCCCTCCTTAGGGCTGGCTGCGGCTCAGCCGACTATATATGCTGTGGGTTTTGTATAATATATATATTATATTATATATTGTAATATATATAATATGTATATTATAATATATATATATATATATGATATTAAATGTTTTATATTATTGTATTATAATATTATATTATGTTAAATAATTAATATAATATAATATATTATGTTATTAAATGATTATAATATATATTTTTTTATTAACAAATATTATTAATAATAATAATATATTATAAATACATTTTATTAACTGATTATTATTAATAATAATATTATCAACATATTATAATGTTTGATTCTTTAATAATAAATATATCTTATTATATTACTCTTATCAATAATAATAGCAATATATATATAATATTATCTATTAATTAATAATAAGTTTTTATTATCTTCTTCCGCAATGTTATAATTTTATTACTTTGTTATTAAATTTTGGTCAAGGAAGGGGACATTACATTGATGATGTCTTTCACCATCCAACTCGCAAAGAGTTCATACAATCCTATACAGATAGCACTAAGGTGATAGATAATGTGATGAAAGTCCTTCGTGAAGGACTTTTTGGAGTTCAAGTTGATGAATCAATGTCTAGTGTAGATTAGTCATGAGTGCTTCTTGAAGCTTCAAGCAACATATTTCTACTTTGGAGGATATAATTTTGAAGGATACAAAGAAAAAGGTGGAAGAGAAGAGGCTAAAGGAGCTAATGAACAAGTGTGCAACTACACAAAAAACTACGAGAGATTCTCAAGGACTTTGAGAAATGTGTAAATGAAGTTATCACTATAAATCAATTATGTCATAGATGGCATGTTCCCACAAAGAATATATAGTATCAATTTGACCTCTTAGAGTCTCAGATTGTACAATTGACAAACACAACTAATTTCAAGAATGATGAAGATGGATTTGAAAGAGTACACATAGGGAATTCATACTTGTAGTTCAATCTTTTGACAGATCAAAAGAAAAGGAATAAGGAACAATTTGGTCATTTTAAGGATATTATTGATCTGAAGCTCAATATTATGGTGAAGATATTTAAAGGATTTGAAAAGATGATTCAAGAGTTTAAGGATATAGAGAATACAAAAGGTGTAGAGGAGCTTCTTGTAAAAACACTATGTTACTATACATTTATGACCTCTTCCATAGATGATTGGAAGACAACCTAAGCAGAACTGAAGGTGATCCATCGTTTCATTGTACCTTCCTCAAAATAGGTTGGTCAATCTTGGTAATAAGATAATTTTGGCTTTGTAGATACATACACCAACAAATAAGTAATGCATTTTTGGTTTCTAGTTATATTTATTTTTGGTGCATTCTGTAATACCCACCCATTTACTACCATTTATGTTTATGATGCCAACCATTTTAGACCAATTTTTATGTATATTAGATCTTCAATTGTATTTAATGATTCAGTGCTCTGATACTTTAATCATCTGGTTTATATCATGTTAGTTATATGATGATGGTTATTTGCATATGATGATGTTATTTATGTTTATGGGTTTTCTCACTGACCTCATACTTGCACATGTGTATGGTTTATATTTATGTTTGATGTGTCTGATGTGGTTGAGGGATGGAGTCATAGTTACTTGCATGCAAGATCCACACGATCAACCAATCCTCGTCATTGTTTGTTCACACACACACACACATACATGTTTGTACATGCTTGTCTTTATGCAGGATTTCAAGTACCAAGCATCGACTTCCCTGAATTGCCAGGATGAGTGTGCCCTATCACAATATCTCAATGGTAAGAGAAGGGAGATAGCATATAGGTCGGAATCCCAACCTAAGCCATTCATTGTCTTAAAATAGTGGACAAGTATCTTATTTCTACCTCCAAATTCATCAAGATGACGTGAATTCGTGAACCCTCCTTTTGTGCTTGATTATCGTATTTTGATGTAGTCAGTTTCTTCGGGTTTGTATGCATATTGGTTTGATGTGATTTTGTGTTAAAATGGATAATGGATTTAATTACGATTAATTATGTGATTAATTAATTATATCATTTGAAATATAGAAATATTAAATATGAGGGTCTTTAATTAATGAGAATTAATTAAATACATTGGTTATTTAAAAAATAATAATTAAAAAATCTAAATTATAGAAATTAGAGATTTAATTAAATATTAAAGTCAAAATCCAATTGAATGCATAAATAATATAAATTAATTTTAATTATCAAAGTTGCATATTAAGTTGTGCTAAATATATTAATTATAATTAAATTATAATTATGCAAGTTATATGTGCACTTAATAAAAAGAATTGATTTATCAGTTCTAAATTGAAAGGTTGAGCTAAGAGACTTAACTGAAGAATTAATTATTAAATAATCATTCTTTTAATAAATAAGGGTTCGATATAATCGAGGTTGTAGTTGAGTGAATTGCATGAAGTGGGAATTATTAATTAAAATAATTATTTTATTCAATTTTTAAGTTGAGATATTCTTTTAGGTTTTGCATGAGTTTTAGAAACTCTAGGTTGAATAGATTTTCTTTATTAGGATTATTTTGGTCATTATTCTTTACATAGGTTTTACAAGTTTTGGCTTTGAGTTTGAATTGAAGAAAAATGTGAAAGCTTGGAATTTTTAGAGTTTTTGAATTGTTCTTTGTGGCTTTTGTCAATTGGTGGATTAAGGCAGGGTTTGAAAACCTCTTAGATCCAATTTTCTTTGAAAATATTATTTACTTTGTGCCTGCCATATTTTTGTTGATGGTTGTACTGTAATTCTTCTTTTGTACGAAATTTCTATTTGAAAGCTTTTGGGTTGAAGAAATCTTGTGATTGTGAAATTGTGAATACCTAGTATTTTGTTAGAAATATGTTGAGAAATATAAAGCTTTTAACAGATTAGTTGGAGTTGTTTGGAAATTTTTATTGAAACCCTGGTAATTAAATCAAATTAATATTTATATATAATTTGTATATGGGTGTAATTAGTTTATAGATCTAAGAAAAATTTATCTCCTAATAGGAATCAATCTATTGAACCTTATTTGGTAAATCCTATTTAAAAATATGTGTGTGTGTGATCCTTTTATTTAAATTAAAAAAAGAGAGAGAGAAGTTGTTTCTGTCCCAAAAAAATTTCTCAGACAAAAAATTATGTAAATTTAAAATTAAAAAAAGAAAAGAAAAGGGAAGTTGTTATTTATGTCCCAAAAATTTTCTCTGACAAAAAATGATTATATATATATATATATATATATATATATATATATATATATATATATATATATATATATATATATATATATATATATATATATATATATATATATATATATATATATATATATATATATATATAATTTAAATTTAATTAATTATGGGGGCGGGGGTTTCCTCCCCCTACCCCTCAGGAAGCCATAAACTATTGCAGCAACATAAATTGTCGTGACAACATAAGCTGCCAACTAAAGCTAGCTATCGTGGCAGCTAAAACTCTCCTGGCAGCCTAAGCTGCCTACGATAATTGGGGTGGGGCTCGTGTTGCCCCCCATATTATATTTTTTCGTATTTAATATAAAATTGAAGTTTTATTTAATGATCTATTAATAATAATTATTTTAATTTAAGGTTATTTAACTATATTATCCTTTAGTAATTATATTTAATAAATTAAGTTATAGTTGAATTTTTATAAATTAATTTATAGAGGCTTATTTTAATAATTTTTTATTAAAATTTAATTATATTGTTAATTAGTAATTATAATTAATACATTAATTTGTATAATGAATCTTATAAATTAATTTATAAAGATTAATTTGGTAAATATTTGATTTACTTGTAAGTGGAGTTTTGATGTGAAATAGTATTTCTTGGTGAGGGTTTTGTTTTGTTTGGCCTTGTCAAAAATGTCAATTGGTGTAGATTGATGTCGTGGGTGGATTTTGTCTTTTGCGACTTGAAGTACTTTATGGATTTTACTTTTTTATATTTTTGGGTTTATGTTGTGGAAAGTTGATAACCATTCTTATGTCATGATTATGAGTATGTTGTTTTGAGTACATCCGTGAGTGATGCCATGTGCGAGTCCTTGATCATTTTTATTTCATCACAAAAAGGTGACGACCATTATTGTGTTGAGTCTTAATTAAATTGGTTACCTTGTTTCTTCTAGTATGGCCATTTTGTGATATGGAAGATGGTATTACATGATTTATGGTTTACTCCATGTTTAGAGACAGATGTTAATGATGTTTTGATGATTATTCTTTTTGTGATATGATGCATTATGTGGATTTGGTAATTGGTTTATTGAGATGTCTAGTATGGGATAGGATGTTTGGATCCTTGTATAGTATGTGTTATTGTTTATTATGCTCCAATACTTGTCGTTGATGACTTTCATGATTTAATAGTTTAGAAGAAGTCTTTTCTGGTTTGGATTTTGTCTTCTCTTTAGTTCTTTTGTTGGGAGCACTAGGGTAGGTTATCTAGGAGCATAGAGGGGAAGTGGCTTGCAATGAGCATCGGGGCCCTCAAGTGAGCACCAGAATCACTCATTGTAAGTAACTTAATAAAGTGATAACTTAATAATTTTTTTGAGAGGAAACATTAATAAGATAATTGTGTACATCACCATGCCTTGAGTGATAGTATAGGCTAGGATGTGTGAGATGATTCTTACCGCCCAATGTGGTGTGTGTTCTAGCATAGTTAGTATCATTGTCTGTATGAGAGGTTTACTGATACCGCATATGGTCACTTGGGTGTTGTGGTCCAGAGAGGATGCCCAATGAAACCCAAGGGTTAGACATATGTGATGACACTTCTCTATATGTGTCCTAGGTTCCTACATTGCATTTGGTACATCTGATTTGTGTCTTGATCAATTATATTTAAAAACCTTATATCCTTTATTACCATTTTATCCAGTGTACCTTGGCATTAGTGTTGCTTGTTTTTAGATGTTTCCTTGAGTGAGACCTAGTATTATCTCCTCAACACAGTGGGAGTGGACTTCTTGGTTCCACGTGGTCGGGTGGTAGTGATTATGTTACTATTGAGATCTGACGTTCATGACTTTCTGTTTGGATGATCCTTCATGTTGCTTCTATCTTCTTGTTCATTTCTTAGAGACTTTCTAATTATCATCAGAAGATGTATATCTTGTATTCCATTTATGTATTGGTTAGTGGCATTGATTATGGAGATGTATATGTATTTTTATTGTACTATTGTTGTCCCTACGACATGTGAAGTGGTAGATTTATTATCTTTAAGACTATGATATATCAGTTTGTATCTTGTTGTATGTACCTTTGATGTAATGGATTTATCTTATTATTCAGTTGAAATGAATATATGTTAGTGTACTATATGATTTGTGTTCTTTTCATTATGATTAAGTAAAGGATTAGGAATACTTCAATTTGGGTTTTGTTGTCCTGCATTTTGTCACTACAAAATGTAGGTGACAGTACGAAACTTTTGAATTCAATTTCATGTTTCTCTATGTTTGTTTCACTATTCGATTATCCAATAATGATTGATCATTTGATCTCAATTTGATTAGTGAATCTTTATGTTGAAGGTTTTCGTCAAGCCTTTTTTCATTTTTTCAATTTGTCTTCTTATACTTGATTTGTGAATCCTTCACCATCCTTTGGTGTGTTTTGGAGTGGTTTTTTGTTTGCCTTTGGTCTTTTTGTTTCGTCCAATCTCTTGATTTCAATTTTCCCTTCGATTTGATCTATTGTAGGGGTTAATCAGACCTTTCAATCAAAAGATATGGTCATTTAAGTGCCCAAAAAGTGAACTTTCCAAGCTCAACTGCATATTTTTAAAATAGATGTTATTTTCTATAGTTGAGTTGCACTTTTTGAAAAATATAACATTTAATCACTTTATGTTATGTTTTTAAGTTACTTTATCACTTAAATTTTTAACTTAAGTGATTAAAGTGCACTTTATGATATATTTTTAAGTTGAGTTGCTTTTTAATTTTTCACTTAAATGACTATATCACTTTATTGTTTTATTTAAATGTTGAGTTTTACTTTATGTTTTGTAGGATTTGAGCAATACAAATCCACAAAACCTGAAGATCGCCTACATACAAATACCTGTTACAAGGAAGTAGAGACAAGAAGAGGGCAAGGGTTTGACTCAAAAATATGAAGAAAATATCCTCAAATAATGAATGAATAAAATATACAATGGATCAACCTTATAAAGGAGATCGAAAGCCTTGAAAGGAAAACCCTAAAAAGCAGAAGTGCATGTAATAATTAGTTTAATTATTACATGACTAATGCATGCAAGTTTATATTTAAAACAACTAGTGCATGAGTGTTTTAAATATAACACTACCAATGCAAGAGAGGTTTAAATATAAACAACTAAAGAAAAATAAGGTGGCATCTTAAGAAGGGAGTAAAGTTAATTTAATTAACACAATTAAATTAATACTTTACTCTAACACCCCCCTTAAGATGAGTAACAATGCAGCTGCAAACAATGCAAGAAGAAAGAAAAGGAAACTACAGTGTTGAAAGCATAAAATGGCTCTCGGCAACATGGTCTGATGAGGTACCCAAGTACAAAAGAGAGTCTCTATAAAGCAGAGAAATAGAGAAAACCACATGGGAAAAACTCTACTCTAAAAAGAGACAAAGACTAATATGAAGGACTGGAGAAGCCTCAAAAACTAGGAATGTTCCAGAAAATAGAAACAAGCATGAACATGTAGAACATCACTAAAGCAAGAAGATGCAAACTCTGTCAAGAAGTAACTGTTGATCTGAAGATCCTCCACTAAAATAGAGCATGACCAGGTAGAGAAGACTGTAATCTGTATGAGTGCCCTCAAATGACACTACTCGAATCAAGAGGCAAACAAAGGAAAACAACTGAACTCAAAGATATAGATGGTATAAAATGCCAAAGCCTGAAGAGATGATCAATGAAAGATGGAAAAGTGCCTCTAAAAATAGGAAAGAAAGAGTGTCTATATGGTAAATGATCAATCTCACCGAAATGCATAGGTTCCCAGCCATTGCATCCGCCTAGTACATAGGAAAAAATATTGAATACATAGCTCACACTATCGAACCAACAAAGTAGAAGAACGATCAGTAGAAATCCCCCCATAATGCTGACAAGGGAGAGGTGATATGTACACTGAAAATAGTGCCAATAAGAACTGCATTGTAAAGAACCAAGAACATTGAAGGTGTAGTGAAAGTACAAACACAAATAAAAATACCCTGAGGCTAATGTCATGGAAGGAACACTCACTTGAAAAAGGTAGATGGAAAACATCAAGCCCCCCATGGTACTTTATAATGGAGTGCAAGTACAAATAACACAAACATGTTCAAGATTCCAAGCATGCAATAGAATGACACTTTATCTCAGTGCATGTGCATAAAAGAATGCTACAAAAGTGAAGTATACACTGCTCAAAGAATGCTACAAAATAACAGCCTAAGAAAAGCCATCCCCTAAAGGGAAGAGATCCAGGACCTAAAACATCCAAGATATCCACCAAATTGCAAAAATGCAAGAATATGAATAAAATGTGCTTGGAGTAGAATATAGAAAAATGACTAACATATTTAGAAATCTCTCAAAACAAGCTTTCCAACAATAGCTCGCTTTCCCAAAATGGAGTCTGGATGCACATGATAGAGCTTCCAGAGTGCAAAACTAAACATCTGTCTTTGACAATATAAAATACCATCAAAAAAACAAAATTAGAAATTCAAACCTTCAAATCTAGATAAAGCTCAGAACCATCTTTCTGTTGATATCTTGTTTGCCCGATTTTGACACCGTATGCTCAAGTTATGAGCAAAAAACCACCGAGTGCTCTAGAGGGCCCAAAATGGTGTATAGATGTGCTGACGTTAGCACTTCATGGACTAAAATTCTAGGCCCTTGGTCGACATATGACCAAGGTAGTAAGCTACATTCGCCTGGCTTAAATTTGACGGCCAAATGGTCATCGCCAGCCAAAAAATTAAAAAAAAAATCGCATGCGCGCCTCGAGATCTGTGCCAAGCGTTTTGAATTTTTACCTTGATTTGCGTACCAATTTTTTTGGTCTTAATTTGTGTCAAGTAGAAAAATTTTTGTCTCAATTTGCATGGAAAAACAAAGAATTCTACCTCGGGAAGCATGCATGTTCGTACAAATTCTACCTCAAGAAGCGTTTTAAGCTGTCTCGTACTAAAAAAAGTCCCAAAATGCAAAGTTGTCCAAATTTGGCATGTTTTATATTGAAATAGGGGTTTTTAGGTGCTACAAGTTCAACGGTGAGGTCCGTTTGAGCTCAAAGTGCACCAAATTTTAGGGACCCCTAGTTTCAATTAAAAAAAAAAAAAAAAAAGCCCTAATCTGACATAGATGAATTTCTAATCTCTGAATCCTTCAAACGCGAACAAGTTGTAGCAAATTAGGCTCAGATACCATGTAGGATTTGAGAAATACAAATCCACAAAACCCAAAGATCACCTGCATACAAAAAATTGTTACAAGGAAGTAGAGACAAGAAGAGGGCAAGGGTTTGACTCAAAAATATGAAGAAAAAAATATCCTCAAATAATGAATGAATAAAATATACAATGGATTAACCTTATAAAGGAGATCGAAAGTCTTGAAAGGAAAACCCTAAAAAGCAGAAGTGCATGTAATAATTAGTTTAATTATTACATGACTAATGCATGCAGGTTTATATTTAAAACAACTAGTGCATGAGTGTTTTAAATATAACACTACCAATGCAAGAAAGGTTTAATATAAACAACTAAAGAAAAATAAGGTGACATCTTAAGAAGGGGGTAAAGTTAATTTAATTAACACAATTAAATTAATACTTTGCTCTAACATGTTTTAAATAACATATAAGTTAATATTACCTTTTATGTGATATTATTCTCAACATTTTAAATAAGCATGTGCTTAATTAAATCACTTAAGTTGTCTAAAGCAGCTACATGTCAACAATCTCCTACTTAACATGTAAATGCATCTAGAGGGTCCACTTTACATGTAAAGTCAAAAAAATAAAACATGCATTTACATCTAGAGACTCCACTTTATATTTAAATGGCTTCAACATGTTTTACTCTACATGCAAATGCCTCTAGAGAGTGTGTTTTTACTCTTGGAATGCTTTTTAAGTGCTTTAAAAGTTGAAAAATAAAACATGTCTATGCATCTCTAGAATGAGCTTTATTTAATAACATGTAAATGCACGTTTTGAATACATGTAATGGCCTCCCAAGAGTCCACTTTGCATGTAAAAGACTTATCCTTGCAAATGCATTGAAAAATAAAACATGTCTTGGCATCCAGAGAACCCATTTTTGCTTGGAAGGTGAGTTTTAGACCAAAACATGACATGTGTTTGCATGTAGAGAACCCGTTTTGGATGGAAATGCATTGACTAAGTCAAAAACATGAAAAACAAGACATGTGCATTCACTCTAAGAGTGTCTTTTGGTTGGGTATGAATTTCCAAGGCAAACACATTCGAAAATATCATGTCTTTGCATGTAGAGGATGTGTTTTGGCTAGGAGTTGCACTTTACATGTTTTTCATTCAAAAACTCCACATGTGTTTGCACTTAGAGAGTGCGTTTTGACTGAGGATGATCTTCTTTGTTCAAACGTGTGAGAAATAACTCATGTAAATGCATGTAGAGAACCCATTTTTGCCTTGTAGCATTATTACATAAAAAAATGTAGCATGTCATTGCATGTATAGAGTTCGTTTTGGACTTAGGGCATCATTATAACCAAAAATGTGACATGTATTGACATCTAGAGAACCTATTTTTGTTTTTTGGGCTTGTTTAAGTCATTTTCATGCTAAAATAACATATGCATTTGCATCTTTAGACTGCATTTTGGCTGTAGGTCTCCATTCATGTTCAAAATACTCACAAACTTTGCATGTAAATGCATCTAGAGGCTACGTTTTTGCTTGAGGTTGCATTTCAAGGCATTTCTATGCAAAATAATCCATGCATTTGCATTTAGAGAACCCGTTTTGCTTCCAAATGCATGTGTTCTTCATCCAAGAATAATTTTCTTGCATTCTCAGCAAGGATAACTTTAAGGAACCTCCCCCCCTCCCAAAAAGTATAAAATTGTGGCGAATCACATGTTTTTTGGAGGGAAAAATTTCAATAGTGATGGCGAATTATGTGTCAAAATATGGATATTTGGTGGAAAAAAAAAAAATTTAAAGTTCTGCCTAGGGGGCAATACCCTTTCTATTGATATATGAAAAAACCATTACAAAGGAAGAGGGAGCATCTTCTCAAATACATAAGACCTAGATCAGGTCAATGGTAGAGATACATAATCCCACCCACTAAGGCCTTCATCCTTTCCACTACCTCTTCAGCAAAAAGATCCTTTTTATCTTGAATAAAAGCCTCAAACTTGGACAAATCATAGTCCTTAACTATGCCATTCTTGTATAGTGTCCAGGCTTTTTTCATGTAGGTCTTCTTCCCTTCTACTTCAAGGAAGAAGTGGCCCAAGGTGCATCCATCAGTCAATTTAGGACTGATAAATTCTAATGCAGTCATCACCTCCAGGTATACCTCCTCCGAGACTATCCTTCGCACCATGACTGATGCACTCAGGGGGTTCCCAAGAACCTAAACTATGGGTTGAAATAAGTCTGCAACTAACACCCCATCGTGGACGTGTCCTCTGGTCCAATACCCCATTCCCAAAATAATCACCATACTATTGTGATACTTCTCATTCGCCTTGTCGATCAGCCTCTAAATTTTCTCTTTCAAAGTTTTATCCGCCGCCTCCTTTTTCCTGCAAAAACACTGGATTCCATGGTGTGTCGCCATGTAATTCTACCAGAAAGTAGCTCCAAATGCCTTATATCTCTCATGAGAAGACTGGGAAAATATTACCTTCGAATAAGCTCGAGAGCAGGGGATATAAATAAATAAGTTTGCATTCTCATCAAAGGTTTATGTGGTGAATCAAGAACTGTCTGCGATAGAGTACTAGAGCACGTGATCGACCAAGAACTTATCGTCAATGCGTCCCTTCTCTCTATCTTCAGAATAAAAGCTAGATCTGCTACATAACATCTTGTACTTGGATATGTCCTTCATGTCTATCCACTTCTACAACCAGTCCTTGGGATGAGGTAAACATTCATATATTCAAAAATGTATTACAGATATTTCTCGGATAATACCACTTCCGAAGATTGAAGCTGCATCTTCCTACCACTACCCTATGCCTTTCCTACAGGTACTCTGTTCTTCTGCGACAATCTCCTGTAGATTCTTAGGCATTTGACGAACATGATCAAATTGCTTGTCCTCATTTGAATCCACCCCTAAATTTTCCAATAGATCCACCGCCCTATTGCCTTTGGGATAAACATGTTGAATGTGATATTCCCCTAATGCCTCCAAGTACATCGAGATTCTTGAAATCCAATCAGCTAGTCTCCAAGAATGAAATTTCCTATTCGTAACTCTGTTGATGATGACCTATGAATCCCCCTTGATAACTATATTATCTGTTAGCTTGTGCCGACTACTTTTTTGGTTATTTGGGCCGACTACTTATAACTCATTCTAACCCTAAAGCGAGAAAATATTGTATAATATGGCTTAGGGTTAGGGATTTTCATGATGTATGATTTTAGTACTTGCGGCAGAATTGGGCTGTAAGGGATTACGGATTGTAATCAGGTTGTAATCACTGGATAATAATAATATTGGACTCGCTGTTGGTGGACGTAGCCCAGGGATTGGGTGAACCACGTTAAATCTGTGTCTTGTGTTCTATTCTGTGTGGTTTATTATTTTCTGATATTAGTTATATTTGCACATAATTGTTATTTCTACCTTGTTAATCCTAACAAGTGGTATCAGAGCGAGGTTATTTCATTCGTTCTTTCATCTATTCTCTGAAGTAGGTCTCACGAGTTAGTGGGAGAGTCTCTCGGTTAAGTGGGAGAAATGGCAGACGAGGGTAGGCTGAAGGTTGATAAGTTTAATGGGCAGAACTTCCAGTTATGGAAGATGCAAATGGAGGATTATCTCTATCAGAAGGATCTATGGTGGCCATTAGAGGGAGTAGCCAAGAAAGAGAAATCAATGTCTCAGGAGGATTGGGATATTTTGGATAGGAAGGCACTGGGGAGTATTCGTCTATTCCTGGCACAATCGGTGGCATTCAATATTACTGAAGCAAAGACAGCTAAAGATCTGATGGAAACCCTAGCGAAGTTGTATGAAAAGCCTTCAGCTTCAAACAAGGTATTTCTTATGAAGCATTTATTTAATATGAAAATGGTAGAAGGTGGATCAGTTACTGATCATTTGAATGAGTTTAATACAGTTACAAGTCAATTAACCTCAGTTAAAATTACTTTTGATGAAGAGGTTAGGGCTCTCTTGATTTTGTGTTCTTTGCCAGAAAGCTGGAATGGCTTGGTAATGGCTGTTAGTAATTTTGTTTCTGGTTCTAATACCCTAAAGTATGATGATGTTATTGGTGTTATATTGAGTGAGGAAATTCGTAGGAAAAGCTCAGGGGCATCCACATCGGGTAGTGTATTGAACACAGAAAGCAGAGGCAGAACAAGAGATAGAGGAAACAACTCTGGAAATCGTGGGAAATCAAGAGGAAAATCAAAGGGAAAGAGGTCTGAATATAAAGGGCCAAATGATTGCTGGTACTGTGGAAAACCAGGTCATAAGAAGAAAGATTGTTGGTCTCAGAAGAAAGATCAAGGAGACAAAAATGATGGAAACAAGGAGGCAAATGTGGTAAGTAACAAATCCGAGGAGGATGCTTTGCTCTTGTCCTTAGAAAGTATTGATGATTCATGGGTTTTAGATTCTAGGGCTTCATTTCATGCTACACCCCATAGAAGTTATTTTGTTGATTATGTCCAAGGGGATTTTGGGCTAGTTTATTTGGGAGATAATGAACCCTGTCAGATTGTTGGAAAGAGAAAAATTAAGATTAAGTTGCAGAATGGGAATCATTGGCTACTACAAGAGGTAAGACATGTTCCAAGGCTGAGTAGGAATTTAATTTCAGCAGGGCAACTGGGTGATGAGGGTTGCACAATTACTTTTAATGATAAAAATTGGAAGGTTTCAAAAGGTTCCTTAGTAGTAGCAAAAGGTGTGAAAGTAGGCACCTTATATCTTTGTACAGGTCATACTGTTCCTTCTACTTTAATTGTTTCAGAAGATAATGAATGTTCAGGAACAGTGGCTGCAGTTGAGCAGGAAGAACATCAAACTGTTGCTGTAGATTCTGACACAGCACTGTGGCACAATAGACTCGGGCACATGAGTGAAAAAGGTATGAAATTACTTCATTCAAAGAAAGTTTTACCTGGTCTGAAATGTGTCAATATGGATTTCTGTGAAAGTTGTGTTTATGGAAAACAAAAGAGAGTTAGTTTTGTGAAGAGTGGGAAGGAAAAGAAAAATGAAAGATTAGAGCTTGTGCATACAGATGTATGGGGACCAGCTCAGGTATCTTCCCTTGGTGGCTCTCTCTATTATGTTACATTTATAGATGATGCAACAAGAAAAGTATGGATTTATTTCCTTAGACAGAAATCTGATGTATTTCAAACTTTCAAGAAATGGAAATGCTTGGTTGAGAATGAGACTGTAAAAAGTTAAAATGTCTCAGATCTGATAATTGTGGTGAGTATTGCAGCACAGAATTTGAAGAATATTGTTCCTCTAATGGTATTCGTAGGCAAAAAACTGTACCAAGGACTCCACAAGAAAATGGAGTGGCTGAACACATGAACAGGACAATAATGGAGCGTGCAAGGAGTATGAGGTTGCATGCTAGGCTGCCCAAAAATATGTGGGCAGAGGCAGTGAACACTGCTATTTATTTAATCAATAGAGGCCCCTCTACTCCTTTGGACTGTGGTATTCCAGAGGAAGCATGGAGTGGTAAGAAGGTGAGTTATTCTTTTCTCAAAACCTTTGGTTGTGAAGCTTTTGCACTTATAGATTCTAAAAATAGAACCAAGCTGGAAGCTAAGTCAAAGAAATGTGTATTTGTTGGGTATGGCATTGATGAATTTGGTTATACGCTTTGGGATTTTGAAAATCATAAAATTGTAAGAAGCAGGGATGTCATATTCAATGAGAAAGTATTGTACAAAGATCTGTTGTTGCAGCATGAGAAGAAAGAAAATGACTATGTAGTACTGGATGATACTCCACAAGTTCATGTTCCAGTAGTTCCTTATGCTTCGCAACAACAGCAACAACAAATACCACACACCCTAGTGAGTGTTAGACGGTCAACAAGGCTAAGTAGATCTCTAGAAAGATTTTCTCCATCTTTGTATTCTATTCTGTTAACAGATGCTGGTGAACCTGAATGTTATAATGAAGCTGTGCAGGTGGATACAAAGCTCCAGTGGGAGTCTGCAATGACAGATGAAATGGACTCTTTGCTGAAAAATTAGACATGGGATTTATGTAAGTTACCTGCAGGTAAAAGGGCTTTACAGAATAAATGGGTTTACAGGATCAAAGAAGAGGATGGAGGTACGAAAAGATTTAAAGCCAGATTAGTCGTAAAAGGATTTGCACAGAAACATGGTATTGATTTTGATGAGATATTTTCTCCAGTTGTTAAAATGACTTTTATTCGTACTATTTTAAGTATTGTGGCTACTGAAGATTTGCATTTAGAGCAGCTTGATGTTAAAACAGCCTTTCTTCATGGTGATTTGGATGAAGAAATATATATGGTTCAGCCACAAGGATTTGAGGTCAAGGGTAAGGAGAATTTGGTGTGCAGATTGCAGAAAAGTTTATATGGCTTGAAGCAAGCACCTCGGCAATGGTATATTAAATTTGACACTTTTATGAATGGGCATGGATATAGTTGGTGTCATTTTGACCATTGTGTTTATTTTAAGAGGTTGGATGATGACAGCTACATTATTTTATGTTTATATGTTGATGATATGCTTGTAGCTGGGTCTAACATGAATCACATTAAGGGGTTGAAACAACAGTTAGCAAAATCTTTTGCTATGAAGGATTTGGGGGCAGCAAAACAAATCCTTGGTATGAAAATTTGTAGAGATAGGAAAAATAAGAAATTGTCTCTATCTCAGGCTGATTATATTGAGAAGGTGTTGCAACGTTTCTCTATGGAAAATGCCAAAGTTGTCAGCACACCTTTGCCTGGTCATTTGAAATTGACTAAGGATATGTGTCCCAAGACACCAAAAGAAGAGACTAAAATGTCTAAGGTACCTTATGCTTCATCTGTAGGGAGTTTAATGTATGCTATGGTATGTACTAGGCCAGATATTGCACACGCAGTGGGAGTCGTTAGCCGTTATATGAGTAACCCTGGTCTTGAGCATTGGAATGCAGTCAAATGGATTCTCAGATATTTGAGAGGCACATCCAGTAAGTGTTTACACTTTGGGGGTTCTACTACTACTGTACAAGGCTATGTTGACTTAGATTTGGCAGGAGATATAGATAGCAGGCAGAGTACTACAGGTTATATATTTACTGTTGGTGGGACAGCAGTGAGTTGGATTTCTCGACTACAAAAGGTGGTTGCTTTATCCACTACAGAGGCAGAGTATGTTGCTACTACAGAGGCAGCCAAGGAGATGATATGGCTTCAATTCTTTATGGAAGAATTGGGACATCCACAAAAGGATAATTTTCTACATACAGATAGCCAAAGTGCCATTCATCTTGCAAAGAATTCTGCTTTGCACTCAAAGACAAAACAAATACAGTTGCGGTACCATTTCATTCGATCAATTTTGGATGATGGACAGTTAAGGCTGGAAAAGATTCATACTGATGATAATCCAGCAGATATGTTTACAAAGGTAGTAAAAAGGGAGAAGTTGAACTCATGTTCAGCTTCAGTTGGTGTTCTAGACTGAACAAAATAAAGGAACAACTGAGTCCAAGGTGGTTCAATCCAGTGGGAGCCTCATGTGGGTAGCGGTCTTGCTACAGGATCAGTCTTCAAGTGGGAGGTTTTTTAGTATAGTGTGGATACTGATCAGTCACCAAGTGGGAGATTGTTAGCTTGTGGTGACTAATCAGGAAAGTACTATCCAGGAAAGTATTGTACACTTTTCCTCCTGACCTCACCAGGGTTCAGGGCCGGGCTGGGCCCCGAGCGGGGGTTTGGGGGCGCAGCCCCCGAGGAAAATTTTTTTTGAGGCCAACTACTTTTTCAGTTATTTGGGCCGACTACTTATAACTCATTCTAACCCTAAAGCGGGAAAATATTGTATAATATGGCTTAGGGTTAGGGGTTTTCATGATGTATGATTTTAGTACTTGCGGCAGAATTGGGTTGTAAGGGATTACGGATTGTAATCAGGTTGTAATCACTGGATAATAATAATATTGGACTCATTGTTGGTGGACGTGGCCCAGGGATTGGGTGAACCACGTTAAATCTGTGTGTCTTGTGTTCTATTCTGTGTGGTTTATTATTTTCTGATATTAGTTATATTTGCACATAATTGTTATTTCTGCCTTGTTAATCCTAACATTATCTATGGTATTAGAAGCACACCATTTAAGGCTAGCCTCTAAAGCAAAAAATTTTGCCACGTTGTTGGAGGTGATGCCTACGCAGCCTGCTATTGCTTTGATCATTCTCGCATCCTCATTCTGAATGATAGCACCTATACTGCTTCTCCTCGGATTACCTCTACTGGCTCCATCAAAATTTAGTTTCTTCCATCCTTGTTGCGTAGGTTTCCAAATAACTGACTTCCTTGCTGACTTCTTGTCATGCATGAGATGATCCCCTATATTTTTGAAAGACCATATCTCCTCCATCTCGTGATCCCACTTTGAATGATATTTAAAATTCAGCCCATGAATTTTGTTGTTAACCACTTCTTCTATGGTGATTTTAATCTTGTCCTATAGCATTCTACACCCAATTCCTTATCTTCAAAAATCCTTCTATTCATCTCCTTCCAAATATGCCATACAATCAAAGAAGGGCTAACAATCCATAAGACTCCCCATTTTGAGTATCTCCTTTCAATCATCCAAGAAACCAAGAAATTTTTAATCGATTCATTCCTGACCACATTCCAATTCAATCTTCCTAGAAGCCAATCCCAGCACTGTTGTGCAAATGAGCACCAAAGCAACAGGTGATCCGTCATCTCCTCTTTTTCTTTGCACAGGATGCACCAATTCAGCCCCTCTATTCCAATACTTCTCAGATGATTACCTGTGAGGATCATGTCATGTAGTGCAATCCACAAGAAGGCACCAACTTTAGGGAGCACCCATTTACCCAACATAAAATAGATGGCCAATTAGTATCTCTAGATCTGTATCTCTGTAATTCATACCCAAGATTAACCTTATATTCCCCTAATTTTGACACGCTCCAGGTCAGTTGATCTTGTTTATCTGAAAGGATCACAATTTTAACTTCTAGGAGATTTAGTAGTTTCCTCTGATTATCCAAAGGGCCTATCTCCATCGATTTCCAACCAACCAGAGATGAATTCCCAGGAATGCAAAATTAGTCTACTACTCTATCACCCATTAGAGATTCAACTTCAATCACCCAGTTTTTATCCTCGAAGAGGTTAATTAAGGGAGGATCTCCATTCCATGAGTCTCTCCAAAACTTCACACTGCATCCATCCCCTACTCTCCAAGTAAGGTGATCTATAATGAGACTATGACTATTCCATAAGGACCGCCACATGTGAGATCCTATGGACGCGTTGGCCACTATTAAAATTCTATTGGGCTCAATAGAGTCCAGATATTTAGCTGCCATAACTTTGCACCATGGCTTCTCTTGATATTTATACATCTTCCATGACAACTTGGCTTCGAGACCACAATTTTGAGGACCCATCTTCCTCAATCCAATACCTCCATCTTCTTTGGATTTGTAGGCCACATCCCAATTAATAAGCAGAATCTTTTTTACCTCCTTTGATACTTCCCACAGAAATTTTTTTAGTAGACCATCAATGGTTGTTACTACTTTGGAAGTCATTTGATAGACTGACATGTAATAGATAGGAATGGTTGTTAAAATAGACTTGATCATCTGAATTCTACCTGCCTAAGATAGCCACCAATTTTTCCATCCTGAAACTTTTTGAAGACATTTATTTGAAATATCCTCCCATAAATTGGGATTGAGTCTGCCTGAGAACAAAGGAACTCCTAGATATACCATAGGGAATATGCCTTCTTTGAAACCCAAAATATTCCTTATTTTATTACGCAGACTCCTATTCGAATTGAAGAAATATACCTTTGATTTTTCTTTGTTCATGATTTGCCCCAAACCTCTTTCATAATCATCTAGCACCTCTCTGATGACCAACACTTCCCTAATAGAAGCTTCCCCAAAGAGGACAGTATCATCCGCAAATTGTGAATGTAATACTGGATATGAGTAGTTATGAATATAACTTCCTTTCCACCGACCCACGCTGGTTTGTTTTTTGATATTTGACTCAGCACTTTTGTCATCAACACAAAAAGGAAAGGAGACAGAGGATCACCTTGCCTCAATTCGTTAGTAGCTTGAAAAAATCCACAAACTAAACCATTAACTAGAATCGAGAAGTGGACCGAAGAAATACAATGGTTGATACATTTAATCCATTCTTGACCAAATCCGAATCTGGAAAGCACTTCACACAGAAAAGACCATCACATTCTATCATAAGCTTTACTGACATCTAATTTTACTATCATACCTAGGCGCTTGCCAGTGTTCAAAGAATGAATGACTTCACCCGCCATCAATATGTTGTCTATAATTTCCCGACCAGGTACGAATCCATGTTGCTCAATTGAGATATATCTTCTAGCTTCGACTTCAGTCTATTAACCATCGCCTTAGAGATGATTTTATATAATGAATTGCATAATGAGATTGGTCTATAATCTAACAAAGACTTACAATCCTGCTTTTTGGGAATCAAGACAATAACCATGTTATTGATTTCCTTCATGAACCTGCCTTTCCTCCTAAAGTCCTCTGCCACCCTCAATATATCTTCCCCCATAAAGCTCCAACATTTTTGAAATACTTCGGACGTAAAGCCATCTGGACACGGTGTTTTATCCGGAAGGTTATCAAAGGTGGCCTTTTTAATCTCCTAGATAGTGAAGGGTCACATCAAGTCCATATTATCCTCGTTCAAAACCACCTTCAGGATCACATCAAGAAAATTTTGGGCGTCCACGAATGCAGAATCAGGTGAATCTCCTAGTAAGGATTTGAAATGGTTTATTGCCAGCTCTACTGTTTCTCCTTAGTCCTCTTGCCATATTACCTAATCATTTTGAATTATGTTGATTCTATTATAGGCTATCCTGGTTTTGACCGAAGCATGAAAAAATTTTGTGTTAAGATCCCTTGCCTTTATCCAGTTGTCTCTAGATTTATCTCTCCAAAATATTTCTTCTCTTTCGAGGATTTCCGCTAGATTGCTTTTCAGCCTATTTTCTTGTAGGAAATATTCATTGGTCATGTCAACCGTGATGACTCTGCTATTAATCTTGTCCAAATCTGTTTCTACTCTGATTTTCTCCGCAAATATGTTTTTGAATGACTCCTTATTCCATCTTTTAATCTTTTCTTTGACCATTCTCAATCTTTTCAAAAAACAAAAACTTGGTGTTCCAAAGAAAATGTTGCTTTCCTTCCACCAATTTTCCAGATTTGGCAAAAATTCCTTATCTCTCCACCACATGCTTTGGAATCTAAAGCTTCCTTTTCCCTTCTGAAGAGACTCTTGAATAGAAAGATGGAGTGGAAAGTGATCCAACAAGGAAAATGGAAGAATACTCGAATCCACATTATATGAGGTTTCAACCCAGAATGGACCTACCAAAAATATGTCCAGTCTCTCTGAGATTCTGGTAAATTTCTCCCTCCGATTGGTCCAAGTGTATTTTCCATTTGTCGGGACCACATCAAATAATTGATTTTGATGTACAAATATTATGAAATCCTCCATGATTTGGGTAGACATCCTTAATCCCCCTGATTTATCTTCCTGATCTAGTAATGCATTAAAATTGCCTGCTATAATCACTTTATCACTTTCAATTGATTCCAACTTCCGCATAATCTCTATCCAAATCTTCAATTTATCAGCCATTTTAGTAGGGCCACAGACATTAAAAAAAGGGAGGACCACATTCTTATTTAGACAAGTTACTCTACCAAAGATCCAATTCGAAGTTCTTTCTAATTCTGTCACTTTTAATTTATTAGGATTCCATAAGAGACCCAGACCTCCTGAAGCCCCAACCACTTCTTGAAAAAAACCTTCCAATTTATGACATAATCTCAGAAAGCTAAGAGCTTTGTCCAGATTAAGTTTTGTCTCCTGCAAGAAAACTAGATCACCTTCCATCCTGATTAACACTCACTTTACCAAGTGTTTCTTGTCAGGGGTAGATAATCCAAAGATCCCTACTCCCTTGGATTTCCTTAAGTAATCCAAAACATTAATAACCCCTTTGTCTTTCACCCTCTCTTCTCTTTTCTATCTGTTGGATCTCCTGCCCCTGCCACCTTTGGATTTGCCAAGAAGGATGTTAACCGATTGACTCATGATTCTGGGATCAACATTTTATAATTCATCCAAGGTGAGAAAACTATCTTCTAAAGCTCGATCATAATCCACTTCCACATCCAATTGCATATGTACTTGCTCAGGCATCTTTAGTAGAGGAGACTTCTTCCTATCCTCATGTCGTTCTTGTGAATGCAAACATTCCCCTTCCTCCCTTTCGGGAGTCAAATTTGGCAAAGTTTTCTTCTCCTCTATAGAAACAATTTTTATAACCATTTTCTTGGGAACCCAAATCTTTCCTATGTTTCCCAGGCCCGAGCAAAAAATCACAAGAGGATTAGTGACAATCCTAGATTCTTTCAATATAGGATACTCAATCTCTACTTGTTGCTTCCATAAACCACTCCCTGATTTCAGATTTATAAATGTCGAAATATGCTTTACCACTATGATCTTCATTCTAGCATACAAATATGAATCATCATTGATAATCTTCTTGTCTAGTTCCAACAGAGTACCCAATGATCTCCCAATATGATCCAGACTCTCGTCACCCCAGTATTCTATAGGTGGTACCAGATCAAAATTTGTTTGCCATGGCTGCAGATACAAAGGAGAAGATTCAAAGAACCAATTTTGTTGATTCAAAATATTATTCCTGATTGATTCTTCACTAAAAACAACAATGAATAATCCTTTCGGAATGAATTTCAAAACAGTATCTTCTCTCCAATCCTTAGTCACTCATTCCCTGATTTGCATTCTAGTAAGTCTCGAACCTATAAATATGCCAATAACTGCCATCTTCCTCCAAAGTTCTATGTCCAATTCTATATCATCAGTCATTTCAATATCAATCAGGATTCCTGTCTCTGTCTCCAAATTTGCTACTCCCTTCTGGGATTGGTGGTGAAATTTTTAATAGTGTATACCATTTTTATAAAAAAATGGCGACTATAAATTTTTGTTTAGGAAAATTATTAATATTGATGGTGAATTATGTTTCAAAATATGGATATTTGGTGGCGACTATTTTAATAACGGATACCATTTTTATAAAAATATGGCGAAACTATTTTCCAAATATTTGAATTAATTTATTTGTCATGGCGAATGGTTTTCAAAAATTTATAGTTGGTATGGCGATTGAATAGTTGGAAATTTGAAGAATGACACGTGTGATGATTCTGAAGAGAGTTTTCAGTAAAGGATTTATCTCACCACATTCCCTCTGAAATGCAACTTCCACCATTCATCTCTCTTAATCCAATGGTTGTGATTTGATGTTGAAGTTGCATCGGGTCCCACTCCCATCACTATGATGTCACAGACTCACACGACACATGTCCGTTGGATTTACAACAAATCTACGACCAAAGGTGAATTTCAGGCCTATTGTTGCTCTTCATAATATTTACAAAAAACTCTCAGTGGAATCATGACACGTGGTATGATTGATCATACCAATAAGCCCATGATCAATCATACCATGTGTCATGCTTCTGCCGAGAATTTTTTGTAAAGATTATGAAGACCAACAATAGGCCCGAAATTCACCTTTGGCTATTGATATGTTGTAATCGAATGGACATGTGACACTGTGAGTCTGTGACCTCATTTTCTGACACCAGAAAAGTAGAATTCTTTTGGCAATCTGCGGTAATATTAGATAGAAATATTAATTAATGGCGATGAGTAGATGAGTCATGACATCAATTAAAGTAATGTGAATTAATGGTTTCTTAGATGGCACCTTGCAATTTTCACTGACAGATGTGTGTGACATCATATAACTATTCATTACCTCGATAGACTAATGCCTTAAAGTTAAGGCTTGAATGAAAATGTCATCTCATCTAAGGACATTGTTTTCTAACCATTCGATGGTCTTACATCAATGGTAAAGCTTCATTTCCTACCACCATTTCATAGCTAACGTACTTTTCTTATTGTTTCTACAAAGTGGGCATAGGTTTCAAGTTTTTTTTATAATAAAGAATTGTTATGTCCACCTGTGTGGCACGATTCTTTCAGCCTTCATTATTCCCAAGATAGCAAATGTCTTATCATAAGTGTTGTTTCCATTTTCACCCACTGTTGCATTAAATATGAAAGATTTGGAGATTTTTGGACAGTTACCATTTGTCTTACGAATTAATTATATTTTGTAATCAAGACTTATAAATAGATCGATCTACGCTTGTTAATTTACGATTGTGAAAGAATATTTTTGAAAATAGTATGCGAGTGTTAGGTTCTCTTTGATTTTCAATGGACACTCCAATTCATTTGAGATGCACTACCTTGGGGGATCAAAAGGCCTTTTTGGGCCTGGTCATAGACCCAATCCTAGCGTCTATTGCTACGGAGTTGGGAGCCTTCACCAAGGAGGCTATAAGGATGGTGCTCAGACGTGAATTTCTGGAGAGTGAAAATAGATATAGAGTGAACACTGATATTTTGTCTCAATTCTTGGCATCTCTATTGGAGCTGCGGGGAAAAGGTGGATATTATCATGCTTCTAAGGAAAGTTTTCAAAGAAGATTACCTTGGCGACGATGTGCATGTTGTCATATTTTCAAAATTTGGGTTTGGAATTCCTTGGGAAAATGATTTGCCAAGATTCTACAACCAGGATTAAATGTTCACAGGAAACCATTTCTACTAAACCTTGATGTTGAGTAGCTCACATGTCATCGAAAGTGGGCACAGATTGGGAGGGATTTCCTCCGGAAGTGGCAACTACTAGAGGAACCCGAGGACTATCGGTGGCTAGAAGAATTCCTCGACATTATCCTCTCTTCAGACTTCCACACAGAAGGAAGGGAGCCTCAGCCAAATAGTTTGTGATTCTACATAGTCTCTACTCTCTGGTCCCTCTACCGTGTCTCCCTCTAGTGGTAGTAGCTTACCAAGATTTTTGCAATGATATAAATTGTAATCACGTATGTTAAAAATTATAATATGAAAATGTTTTAAGAAATTCAAAGTGCTACTGCTTTTCTTTTTTGTTTTGATTATAAGAACCGTTAATAGATATGGTCTATGGGCATATTTGAATTTTAATGAAATTTTGCCTTATATAATATAAAAAATTTGCCTTACATTTTTGTTTCATGTAATAATTAAATGTTTCCAAACTTTATCATTTAATGGTGACTAGTTCAAATTTCATGGATAAGCTATTCTAAGTGAATATAGTTAATGATTAATATTCATTACTGTGTATTAAATTATTAATATTTTAAAATCGTGACAATCGTTGGATTACGAGAGATGAACGATTGAAGTTGTATTTCGGAAGTACTATGGTTTTCAAAAAGCTTTTCTGAAAACTCACTCTGGAAACGTGACACGTTGACATGTAATTTTTTGAAAAGATTACGTTACGCGTAGTATGTTTTAGAATGATTACTTTACCATTATAGTATAATTATATACCATTAAATTTAACAAAAGGTTTTTAACATTTCCTTTTTAAAAACCTATCAACTTGTAGCAGCAGAGCTAAAAATAACTGTTGAACCGTCGTCGAAGATTTCAAGACTGTAATTTGTGAGAGCCTTAGCCGTTCTAACTTCTATCTATCCTGATTTCAAAGTTTAATTTCGGTTAAGATATCTAGCCTGATGCATCCCGATTTTGTAATGTCAAAAAATTAGTTTAACTTGATTTTGAAATTTTAATTATTGCATGTACAATTGGGGTTTTCTTAATTAGTTAGTTATTATCTATGATTTTGTTAGTAAATATCTGTGAATCTATATTTTTTCATTCTTTTGAAGAACAATGGGGAAAGCGAAAACTCGAGGCCAAGGGCAAGCAGATGGGAAAACTTTAATAGACTACAGAAAACTAGTAGAAATCTCTGGTTTCATTGATGAGTATCACGATGTTTATGATCTTGTTATTGACGGTGAAAGGAGAGTTATAGCAATTAAACATATATTGTGCAGTAAGGCAACTGGGCCAAAGAGGTCTGATTTTATGAAATTTAACCCAATGATAGGTGCAAAAACCAATAAAGTTACTTCGTGTGATGTTGGTTTGGGTCACATGTTGTTACCCAAAGTTTTCCCTTGCCCAAAAATTGTCTTGATTTGTGCAAAAAATTATGATGAATAAAGAAAAGCAATTGTGAATAAAAAAATTAGGAAGAAATTTTATCAATAACCTAGGAAGAATTTCTCAGTTTGCTAGACCTAGGGTTTGACCGACAAAACTGTAATGTCCATATTGACCTAGGATTGTTGGTCGAGCAATACGAGGCAATCCCGCCAAACACAAAAGATTTATTTATAAAGGGTCTAACAGTTGCAGAGGCAAAGGCTTCATTGGGTGAGAACCATAAGCCTCCTTATGATTTTAACATTTTTGTGCCATGGGTTTAGGATACTCTATCCTTGCTAGCATTTTGCCTCAGACTAGAAAATAATAGGGAAGTGGGTGCCAGCATTCTTCAATTCATTTGGGATATCCATTGTGTCAATGAACCAGTAAGATATAATTTTTTTGGACATGTGGTTCAATCAATGCAAGAACAATTAGCATTGATTAAAAGAGGAAATTCCAAGACATTTAGGTTCACAACCTACTTGTGCTATCTTCTGCTAGCCAAGCATGCTACAATATTAATGAGCAATGGCAACAAGATTGAAATTCAGAGGGTGACAAGTACTCCAATATATAATTGGACACCTCATATAAGAATGTATGATAACAAAAGGAATTACAATAATTTTGTAGACTTATTTTTGGCACCATTGTACAAAAAAATAACAAGCACTCCAATGCCCAGATTGTCTGCTTCATGTAGGGATTGCATCCAACTTGGAAGCACAATTCAATTGGCTGACTGGTACTTAATGGAAGATTACATTGTGCTAAGGTTTTACGAATCAGACCTGCAACCCCACAAACTTCCAATGCATGTGATAGACATGGTGTTTGCAATAGAATATGTAGTACAACTAGAGAGCACAGATAGACTCTTCGCTAGCCAATCGAAGAGAGCATATTCCCTTCCTTACCTTTCTAAATTAGAGGGTTAACATTTGAGAGAAAGGCATTCAAAGTCGTAAATTTCTTTTAGATATTTTTCAATTTGATTTAGAGTGGTACTGGAAGTATGATCCACTCAACGTCATTCAAACAATGCTTGTTGCTAATAAGAACTCTGCAAACTTATTTCAACATGAAAGTAAACCATTGCTAGAGAAGTTGAAAAACAAGGATAGTTGGGATGAAGTTACAAAAGAGATGGAGAAAGTTTCCGATGAGGAAAAAATTTTAGTTCAACAGTTGTCATCACAAATTATGACAACAATAAACCAAGGCATTGTACAGCCTAGGATGTCCTACAATTTCTATGAAAAATCTACTCATCCATCAAACATAAAAATACCAAAGAGAATAGAAGAAGCTTGTAAGGATAGAAAATGGACTAGAACAAAAATGAATGATTTTTGGAGTATGAGAAAGGATCTTGGTGAACCAAAGACCAGTGAAGATCTAGATGAAATAGACGAGGATATAGAGTTTAGAAAATTGTAGAATTTGGAGCATCCTAACATGGCATACGACAGTGAGGATGATAATCCAGACGCTGAGGATGATAATCCACCAATTGCATCTACTCCAAGGACTGGGAGTTAGAGTGGAACTGGCGAGGACCGGAAAAAAGTATACATAAAAGGGGCAATCATTGTGGAAAAAATGGGTTATAAAGGTGGTGGTTTGGGTCCAATGGGAGAAGGCATCTAGACTACAATTGAGACATAAAAAACTTCTCATGATTATGGTGCAGGCCTTGGGTTTGAATCTACTACTTCTGGGTCTGGTAGTGGCACTAGTGCCAGTGGGACTAGGAAACTTATACAACAAGTTCCCTTTCTAAAGAGGCCACTAGAATCTACACAGAATCCCATAGAAGAAGATAGTGTCAAGAAGGAAAAGCTTTCCACTACCAGAATAATGACAAAAATGACATTCGATCCTAAAGAACTGTTTGCAATTTCAGGTTCAGCAAAACCCTCTAGAAGTTTAAATCCTCAAAGAGCATTAGTTAGATCAACAAGCATTGCAAGCTCTACCTCTGGTTCACCTTTCAAACATTCAAATCCTTCTGCAGCACCATATTTTCATTTCAAAGATTTCAGTAAGAAATTTGCAGAAACAACAACCAAGAATAAGGAAATAAGGAAGACATTGTTGACTGGTGCCCTTACTGCAGCTGTAGAGGAACAACCTGCATCCAACAGGTTTTTTCCAACATATGACCCAAACAGAGACATGATGGATTTTATGGTTGTTATTCCACCAAAAAAAGATGGAAACCCACCAGAGAGTCAGATAGATCCATCTAAATTTCAAGTTAGCACTCTCCAAATGGATTTTTCCAAAGTTAAAAATGTGGACAAAATCAATGTGTCAAAGTCTACAAACCAAGTGGTCTATGGTGCACTGCTAAAGCTGGAAAGAGAGAAAAGCAAGCTCGAGAAAAATATAGAAAACTTACAGGTAGACATTGCCAATGAAAAAGCAAAGAGGAAAGCTTCAGAGAACAGTTCGAAACAATTATAGAAAAAGATTAAAAAATTGACCTCTACATCAGTAGATACAAAGCAAGAACATGCAGAGGTAGTAGTGAAGGAACATGAGCAGGCAGAGTTGAAGGCACTGACTAGAAAATTGGTAGAAATTAGTAAAAAACTAGAGGAATAAAGAGTCAGTTCAAAAAAATTATTTAAAACCGTGGAGAGTAATGCTGCCTCTGATAAACCACAACTGATTTGAATAAATTGTATGACTTGAAGATCTGTGATTTGAGATCACTGAGTTGTTGATTAGATATGTAAGATGATTAAATCAATAATATGTTATCATCGATGTCAACTAGTTTTGACAATACTTATCTTGTAAGTTACTATACCCAAACATATGTAGAAAGAAGAAGAAAAGAGATGAAGAATAGATATATCTACATGAGGAAGATGGATATGACAGATGAGGATAATGAATACATTGGGTAACTTATGAATAAGTCTATGACCTTATGTTATTCACTTGATTATGTTACATTCATCTATGATGAAGGATAGAGAAAAATGCACAAAGCAATGTGGTCGGTTAAAGAAGTATTTCAGCATACACTGACGTAGTGTAATGTATACTGAGAACAGTATAAATCGAGCTTGTGTTCACCGACGCATTTCTTTGTTAACCGAGCAGGAGAAAAGAACTAAATGATTAGTTTAGCCGATAGAAATTGATGAGCTAGAAAGTACCTCGTGATCGGAGTTGAAGATAATTTTTGTTATGAAGATCAACAGCTACCATAATTCAAAGAAGATCTAAGGGATTGAAATAAAATGTGTTACTGACACATCAGCCAAGGAAGGTTTAAGCGGCAAAATCAACAAAGGATATTAAGCGGAAAAATCTGATGGATGGAATTAAAATGGTTTACTTGTCTATTTAAGAGACTAGGGTTTTATTATGAAACTCATGCCAGAAGAAGAATACTACAGAGATATCACGTGAACAAGCTTCATGCATGCTTGATCATACTGGTTAAGGAGAATTGAACTATAGAGATTACCAAGCGTCAAAAAGCTATTACCAAGCGACAATAAGTTATTGAATATTGATTGAAATGGAATTGATATATTGATCAGAGGATTTGAATGAGCTTAACATAGATCTAATAATCTACAATTGAAGTTGTGTTGTAATCAGATCACCTGTTGTTACATTTTAACCATTGTAAATAGATAAATCTCTTAACAGAGTGGACTAGAAAGTCTTGTAATGTCATTCATAGAGTGTACATTTTTTATCCAGTCAACCCCATAGTGAATGCTGGTTGGACAATAACGGTTGGTCTAAAATCCTCTAACAAGGTCACACCTCATAGTGTGTTTGTAACCTTTAACAGGGTTGGGTCTTCACCGACCTCACTTCAGAAGAGTGAACAATTTTTGGGTTTCCGGTCCCAGGTGGTTTTTTCCTTTACAGGGTTTCCACGTTAAATCTCTTGTGTTATGTGTTGACTGTGATGATTGTTTGTTGTCATACTTTACATGTTTCATATTGGATTTGATTAGTAATCACTATATGTTATTAACTGGTAATCGGTAAAAGTACAGACAATACTATTTTATGTTACCGAGCTGTAGAAGTTTTAGTAAATTATTTTTGGATATACATTTTGTGATTGGGACTATGGATAACTGATTCACCCCCCTCTCAGTTATTCTAACAATTGGTATCAGAGTGTTGGTTGCTTGGAATAGATTTTTAATGACTTCAGCACAAAGATCTCAAAATGTATAAGAGGGAAGTGCCAAAGCTAAACAAGGATAACTTCACAATATGGCAAAGCCGAATAAAGCTGCATGTATCTGGAATTGGGAATTCTTCCCTCACACTAATGGAGAATGGATACCTTGCACCACCCACTAGTCCCTTGACCCTTGATCAACTAAGAGACAAGCATGAGCATAATGTTACTATGATGGAGATTGTTGTTGCCTGTACAGATGCTAAATTTGAAGATATCAAGGACTGTACTATTGCTAAGCAAATGTGGGATAAACTTGCTCAAGTTTATAGTGGTAATGTGAATGTCAAAAGAGCCAAAGCTGAAAGCTTAAGGAGAAGATTCAATGATATGAAAATGAAGGAAGGAGAAAATATTGTGCAATACAAAAATAGACTAAAAGAGGTAGTTCATGCTATCAGAGGATCTAATGGTGTTATTGACGAAGAGATAGTGGTAAGAAAAGTTCTTAGAACCTTATTGTTGGTTTATGCAATCAGAATATCTACAATTCATGAAACTAGGTTTGCATCTGGTAACAACCTTACTCTTGATAATTTGATTGGTAAGCTTACAACCTTTGAACTAAATAACTTTGATAATAGTGTTGTACCATATGTTGA
Source organism: Chamaecyparis obtusa (assembly GCA_027943335.1). Taxonomy (NCBI): domain Eukaryota; kingdom Viridiplantae; phylum Streptophyta; class Pinopsida; order Cupressales; family Cupressaceae; genus Chamaecyparis; species Chamaecyparis obtusa. The sequence goes on along the minus strand of BSBK01001337.1, from coordinate 831,161 downwards.
ATCTGCTTTTATGTCTTCTCTGAAGATTGGTAAGTCTAGTAGCAGAAATAAGAATGATAATAGTGATAGCAATACTGATGGTGAGCTTGATGACCTTGAAGCTCTTATGGCCAGAAGGTTACCTAAAGGTAAAGGAAGCTATAGAGGTAAATTACCTTTAGCATGCTTTAACTGTAAAGAGGTTGGTCATATTGCTGCTAGATGTCCACATAGGAAAGATGATGACAGAAACAAAGATCAATCTAGTGAAGGAAGCTATGGGAGAAGAGGCAACAGAAGTTACCGACACTACAACAGAGGCAACTGAGACAATAATGATAAAGGCAAGAAGGTGTGCTACATTGTAGAAGAAGATGTCATTGATACTGACACTAATGAAGATGTGGAGGTATTATTTGTTGCAATGAAGGATGACTTAGAGGAAGATGAAAGGTATGTGGAGACAACACTTATATCTAAGGTTAATAAAAATGATACATGGATCATAGATAGTGGTTGTACACATCACATGACTGGTGATGAAGAAAAATTTGATCATCTTGAAGAATACAATGGAGGATCTGTGAGAATGGGTAATGATGCACCTTGTATGGTTAGAGGAAAAGTATCTCTGATGATAAATGATAAAATTAGGTGTGACAATGCTTATTGGGTAAAAGGACTAAACTATAATTTTCTAAGTGTGGCACAGCTGAACAATTTAGGCCACCGAGTTTCTTTTGAGAGAAAGAAAGTGAAGATATTTGATGATGGAGGAAGACTTGTTGGAACTAGAACACAATCAAGAGGTAATTTGTTTTATCTTGATAATGATCAGTCTTCTTGTTTAATGATGAAAGATGAAGATGCATGGTTGTGGCATAAAAGGTTATGTCATGTGAATTTTGATAACATGATTAAGATCACTAAAAAGAAAAAGGTTAGAGGTCTGTCTAACTTATAAAAGCTTGATCATGTTATGTGTCATGAATGTCAAAAAGGTAAAATGATAAAATCTAGTTTCAAAAGAAAAGATTATTCAACAAATAAATTACTTTAGTTAGTGCATACCGACCTATGTGGTTCTATGAGAACTCAAAGTTACTATGGAGATAGATATTTCATTCTTTTTGTTGATGATTACACTATATTAATGACAGTCATGTTCTTGAAAGAAAAATCAGAGGCATTTAAGATGTTCAAATGGTATAAAGTAAAAGTTGAGAAAGAGACTGGTAAAGAATTGAAGTGTTTGAGATCTGACAAAGGTGGTGAATTTATTTTTGATGAATTTACTAACTTTTGTAATAAGCATGGTATTAAAAGTCAGGTCTCTGCACCGAGGACACCTCAAAAAAATGGAATAGCTGAAAGGAGAAATAGGTCAATTGTTGACTGCGCAAGAACACTGATGTTACAAAAGAATGTTGCTCATACATATTGGAGAGAAGCAGTTAGCACATCTATTTATGTTCTGAACCAAGTACAACTGAAGAAGGACACTAATAAGACACCCTATGAGTTATGGTTTGGCCACAAACCCACAGTAAGTTATTTCATAGTTTTTGGAAGTAAATGCTTTATTCTAAAAGAAGAAAGAAATGGGAAGTTTGACTCAAAAGGTGATGAAGGGATATTTCTGGGATATTCCACTAAAAGTAAAGCATACAAGTGTCTTAACAAAGTAACTAATAAAATGGTTGAAAGTACTAATGTTCAGGTTGATGATGATGATAAGAATGCAGAGGAAAGCACAAAGGAACCAGAAGACTATGATAGATTCACCTACATTGAACAACCAGAGTACCTACTGACGCTATAGACAGTGACAACTAGTCAATAGGAAAATAATACCGATGGACAAGAAGGAGATACCGACGAGCAAGAAGCACCTACCGAGAAAGAAAATGATTATGCACAGGATGAACAAGAAAGAAGAGATCAGATACTGGCAAGATTTGTCAGAAGACATCATCCTGAGACACAAATCATTGGAGACATACAAGCTAGCATGCAAACAAGAAGTAAAGCAAGACAAGGTACATGTCTAGTTTGTGAATATGAACCGAAGAATGTAAAAGTTGCATTAGAATATGATGAATGGGTTAATGCAATGAAAGAGGAAATAGAACAGATAGAGAAGAAAAAAACTTGGATTTTAGTACCCAGACCCAAGGACAAGAATGTTATCAGTACTAAGTGGATATTCAGAAACAAGCTTAATGAGAATGGAGAGGTAACAAGGAGCAAAGCTAGATTAGTATGCAAGGGATATGCATAGGAGGAAGGAATAGATTATGGTGAGACTTTTGCACCTGTTGCTATATTAGAAGGAATCAAAATGTTACTTGCATATGTTGCACACAAAAAGTTCAAAGTTTACCAAATGGATGTTAAATTTGCTTTTCTGAATGGAATACTTGAAGAAGAAGTCTACATAGAACAACCCGAAGGGTTCGTTTATCCAAACAACAAAGATATGGTATGTAGACAACATAAATCTTTATATGGTTTAAAGCAAGCACTGAGAGCCTAGTATGAGGCTGCATAACTATTTGTTGAGTATTGGATTTGTTAGAACCAGTGAGAATAGTAATCTGTACATGAAAGGAAATTCTAATGATACTATCTTGATTGTTGAGATATTTGTGGATGACATAATATTTGGAGGACAAGATCACATTTGTAAGTCATTTGCTGATGAAATGAGAAGTTAATTTGAAATGTCTATGTTTGGAGAGATTAAGATCTTTCTAGGCTTACAAGTGATTCAGCAGAATGATGGTATATTCATCACACAATCTAAATATATAAAGGAAGTATTGAAGACATTTGGCATGGAAGATGCTAAACCTATGGGAACACTGATGGCTACTAGATGTAAATTAACTAAAGAAGATGGAAATACTAAGGTAAACCAGACACTGTACCGATCCATGATTGGTAAGTTAATGTATGTAGTTCATAGTAGACCTGATATAGCACATGTTGTTGGAATAGTTGCTAGATTTTCTACAAACCCTAGAGAGTCACACATGGTTTCTACAAAGAGAATCTTAAGATACCTAAAGAAAATTGAAGATTATGGACTATGGTATCCCAAGAAAGGCAATTTTGAACTTAAGGTATACACCGATGCTGATTGGGCTAGAAATGTGGATGATAGAAAGAGTACCACTGGAGGAGAATTCTTCTTTGGTGAAAGACTTGTTACATGGACAAGTAAGAAATAGTCTTGCATTTCCCAGTCTACAGCTAAAGTAGAATATGTTGTTGTTGCTACTAACTATTCAAATATTGCTTATATCAAGCAAGTGTTGGAAGGTATGAATGAGGTAATCACTGAGCTGGTGATTATATATTGTGACAACACTAGTGCAATTAATATTTCAAAGAATCTAGTGATGCACTCTAAAATAAAGAACATATCTATTAAGTCTCACTACTTAAGGGAACAAGTATAGGAGAAGCAAGTGAAGATAGAATTTGTTACATCAAAAGAAGAACTTGCTGATATTTTTACAAAGCCTCTACCAAAGGATACATATGAATACTTGAGGACTAGACTTGGGGTCTGTCCCCTATCTACCAGTCACTAAGGTGATCTAGAGGTTGCATCAGCCTAATCTTATCAGAAGATCATCCTTGTTCATGCAGCAGAGTTCACACTTTAGACTTTTGTCTAAGGTTGTGAAAAGTTAAAGAATTGGAACAAATTTGCACATCAGTATACTGAGATACAGAGAATGCACCGAACAACAAAGAGTCACATGGCTACTATAGAGATGTATGTTTTTATTGCTCTTTGGCATTTCTATCAAAGGGAGAGAGATCTCAATATGAATTCAAAGAAAAAGGGAGAGAGATATAGAAAAGGGAGAGCATTGAAGATCAATTACTGAGAACAAAAGAAAACCTGCGAGCTGAAAAGATCATATCTGCAAAAGTTAGTATGCACTTGCAAATGCTTTTATGTAGCATAGTGATTAAACATATTAAGCTAGAGAGAGCTTGTACCGAGTTACAACATTTGTTGATAGAGTTGTAGAATACATGTTTGGTATGTGTATAGCATATTTCATAGTGCTTGTGTTGCCATCAATGCCAAAGGGAGAGATTGATGAACTACAACTGATTTGAATAAATTGTATGACTTGAAGATCTTTGATTTGAGATCACTGAGTTGTTGATTAGATATGTAAGATGATTAAATCAGTAATATGTTGTCATTGATGTCAACTAGTTTTGACAATACTTATCTTGTAAGTTACTATACCCAAACATCTGTAGAAAGAAGAAGAAAAGAGATGAAGAATAGATACATCTACATGAGGAAGATGGATATGACATATGAGGATAAGGAATACATTGGGTAACTTATGAATAAGTCTATGACCTTATGTTATTGACTTGATCATGTTGCATTCATCTATGATGAAGGATAGAGAAAAATGCACAAAGCAATGTGGTCGATTAAAGAAGCATTTCAGTAGACACCGACCCAATGTAGTGTATACCAAGCATAGTATAAATTGAGCTTGTGTTCACTAACACATTTCTTTGTTAACTGAGCAGGAGAAAAGAACTAAATGATTAGTTTAGCCGATAGAATTTGATGAGCTGGAAAGTACCTCGTGATCAGAGTTGAAGATAATATTTGTTATGAAGATCAATGGCTAACATAATTCGAAGAAGATCTAAGGGATTGAAATAAAATGTGTTACTGACACATCAACCGAGGAAGGTTTAAGCAGCAAAATCAACAAAGGATATTAAGCGGCAAAATCTTATGGATAGAATTAAAATGGTTTACTTGTCTATTTAAGAGACTAGGGTTTCATTATGAAACTCATGCCGGAAGAAGAATACTGCAGAGATATCGCATGAACAAGATTCATGCATTCCTAATCAGATTGGTTAAGGAGAACCGAACTACAGAGATTACCGAGCGTCCGAAAGCTATTACCAAGCGACAGTAAGTTACTGAATATTGATTGAAACAGAATTGAAATATTGATCAAAGGATTTGAATGAGCTTAACATAGATTTGATAATCTGCAATTGAAGTTGTGTTGTAATCAAATCACCTGCTGTTACATTTTAACCATTATAAACAGATAAATCTCTTAACAGAGTGAACTAGAAAGTCTTGTAATGTCATTCATATAGTGTACATTTGTTATCCTGTCAACCCCATAGTGAATGCTGGCTGGATGATAACAGTTGGTCTAAAATCCTCTAACAAGGTCACACCTCACAATGTGTTTGCAACCTTTAATAGGGTTGGGTCTTCACCGACCTCACTTCAGAAGAGTGAACAATTTTTGGGTTGTCGGTCCCAGGTGGTTTTTCCCTGTACAGGGTTTCCATGTTAAATCTCTTGTGTCATGGGTTGACAGTGATGATTGTTTGTTGTCATACTTTACATGTTACATATTGGATTTGATCGGTAATCACTATATTTTATTAACTGGTAATCGATAAAAGTACAGACAAAATACTATTTTATGTTACCGAGCTGCAGAAGTTTTAGTAAATTATTTTTGGATATACATTTTTTGATTGGGACTGTGGATAACTAATTCACCCCCCTCTCAGTTATTCTAACAGCCTCCAACTGGGAATTGCAAAAGCAATTGGACTTTCAGGCGGATAAAGCCAATCATTGGGAACATAAAGCAGTGTAAGAGAAAGAGAATTGTGAAAAAATGGTAGAACTAAAGAAGGCCAATGATACAATTCAAACTTTAACAAATACTAGTAATAATTTAGTGAAGATTACAAAAGAACACATTTGGGGCCAAATATTAGGGATGTCTCATAGCTTGTGTAAGTGGTTTGAAATGCTTCAAAGGATGAGAGTATGTTATTTGAAGCTCCATAAGAACATTGAACAGAACATAGATGTTGTCAAGAAAGAAAAGAAAGAAAAAGATATTATGCAACAACTCTACAATAAGAGTGATAGTTATCTATCAAACAAGGGAATTAGCACCCGCCTTGATGCCTCAGTAAAGGTATCAAGTATCATTCAAAAATGTGAGAAGCTACGGGAAGCACAGGAATTGGATGAAAAAGCTAAGAAGAAGATCACAAAGATGGAACAAAGGAAAGTGAATTTCAAAAGTCTTGGTTTCCCTAAGGGATTTGACGCAAATAAGTTCATTGGAATAGAATCTTACAAAAAAAGGTTGCAGGACAAAATAAATACCGATTTACGCTTTCTTCCTACAGACATGTCTCCTGATACATTCATGGATTTTATCAAACCAGTAAGAACTTTGAATGGAGTTTTAGAAGCAACAGTGTTGTCAAGTCACACTTCCAAATATGTATTGCTAACGAAGTTGCAGGAGTGTGACTATACTATGAACCAAATTGTTCTACCATCATAGGATATTTGGACTGGCCTACAAAGATTGCTCTGAATTTTGAACTACTATAAATTGTAATATATTGCAAATGAATACAACATAAATTGTGCTCTATCTAATTTTCATGTTTTCCAATTCAATGTACGTTGATTTACTCTATTTTATTCAGTTATTCTTAGTTGATTTACTCTGTTATATGCTATTGGAATACAAAATTTCATTTAGGAATTTCAAATTCAAATATGAATGATCATTGATGATATGATACAAACTACACTCTACAATAATAATACTCTTTTTTCTCAAATTTTAATGATGAAACATAAATTATAATACATTCTTGCTTTTCTAAAATGAACATTGAATGATAGGATATAGTAGTTAATAAGTTCAAAAAATAACTATTGATTTCTACTGCTAATTTAGCAGAAATTTCCTAAATTTGCCAATTCATCTTTGCGTCGTCGTCGTCATCCAATTCTGGTATTCCACTTCCTTCATTGTTCTCTTCATTTTCGTTTGTGTCTTCTTCACTCTGGCCTCCACTTCTATGACTCTCATCACCACCTATACTTGTCCCACTTGGAGTCATTGTCAGAGATTGGTTAATGGTGTTGTCCAACCCTCTTCTTTTGCATCTTTTCTTCTAGATTTCCATTGCTTTTTTATAAGGAAAAGTATTGACATCATACCTAGATGTGTAGACCCTCAAGCATGTTTCCAAATTTGTGTCTAGTTTGTTTCTTAGCTTTGATTTTAGGAAGCCCAAAGCACTGAAAACTCTCTCATCCTCCACTGAACCCAATATCATGGTTTGACATAGATCAGCAAGCTTGAAGAACTCTAAAATTTCTTCACGCAACATTGTGCTCTATTTTAGTTCTATCCAAAGCCTTGTTGTCGAGCCCTCTTCATGTGGGTTATGGATTAATTGATATTGATGCTTCATAGTCTTTACAAAAGTGTCTGATTGATGTCTAAGAAGACCCTCATCTAAAATTACATTGATAGTCACTCCATTGAATTCTATAGATTTGCAAAATTCCTTTATCAAAGTCATCAGCCTATTACGATAATCTTCCTTAGAGTTTAAGGACCAATATTGAGGAAACACAATTGCCATGGCCTCAAGTAGTTGTTCATATGGGAGTTGGGATCTTATTTTAGAGGAAAATTTAAAGGTTATGTCCCTTTCATTACTTGCTATAGACTCGACAATCTTGGTAAACTCTTCCCTTGTAACTCTTGTAGCTCGCTTCTTTGGGGCACTGTAGTACATTGGTATCTAAAATCCCCTTACACAAACACATAAATCCCCATTTTTAATGATCTTTAAATAATTATCAAGATTTTCCAAATCTGTTAGTTTCCTCCAGTGATTAAATATTTCATCGGATAAATTAAGGTCATTTTGATAGAGACTATCAAGGGCTTGGCATGACATTTTACGCAAGTAAGCATATTCTGCAATATACATGGCTCTTTGCTGGGATTTTTTCATAATGAATGTGATTTCTTCTAGCATGGGAAGAAGAGATGCTAAAGTCAAAAGTGTCTCTATATTGCTTAACCTCCGAAGCAGGTCAACACATCTCTGATTTTCTGCATTGTCCCAATTTTCGTACATCAGTCCAATCAAAGATTGATATTCAGAAAAAACTCGATGCACTGGTCCATCCAAAGAGATCCATCTAGTATCAACATCTTTAAGAAGCTTGTTTCCATTGGTACTTCTATCAACAAAGTGCTAAAATTCCCTAAAATGTTTGGGACTTCGACAAAAATATGAGTACAACTCTCTTACTAAATCTTCAACCTTGTTTACTAAAGGAAACTTCTTCACAACTCTAAAAGCAAGATTCATCTTGTGGGCCATACAGTGAATGCCAACAACATATGGTGAACAAGAAGCCTGCATCTTTGTGCAAAGACCATTCCTTTGACCTTGCATTACTGAAGCTCCATCCTCTCCAACATAGATCAACTTCTTCACTATTGTCAATTCATCCATAGCTCCATATTCAATTAAATGGCTCTTTATTAATTGAAATAAAGTTTTCGATGTCGCATTGTCCCTCAATTTTGCAGCAGTTAGTAGATGTGGTTGGTGGACATTATTCTATATAGTATAAACATGCATGCATACCCATGATGTATTATCTATTGTCGTAACTTCATCTAAGGACAATGCAATAAAGGTTGACTCTTTTATTTTTCTCTGTACATCCTCTATTTCAACCTGGGCAATACAACTTGCCAATTACCACCCACTGTTTATTGACCAATGACTGACAAGATAGTTAGGAACTTTCAGAAAGTCTAACAAACCACTCATTTTTGGATAGTATCATTAGACGCCCTCTACTCAAAATATGGAAAACATTACTTAATTGAACATCTTTTTCGCGTTCTTCTACTTCACTTGCTCTTGCAAAAATAGCATTAGTAGAACCTTGAACTTCACCAGGCTTCGTCTTAAATTTCTAAAACAAATAATATTCCTCAGCATTCCTTTTATGTTGACATTGCTCCTTTGTTTTATATCTTACCACTTTTATTTCCTTTCCATCTACAATTGAGGTTTCGTAAAACTTACCAACATGTTTCTCTATGGTGTCTAGTTTAAGCTACAACCACTTTTCCTTTTTATACTTCCAACTACAAATCGTACATATGCATTCTACTGGTAGCTCACCTACAATTGGATTGTCCACAAGTTCAATGAATGGATACTTTTCTACCCAATCAAATTTAAATCTCCTTGACATCTCCTATTGACGATTAGTTTTTTCTTTTGATTTTCCTCTCCCTTTAGTGTTGCTGTTAATTGAACCATCATCATCACCGAAGTCAATCGATTCATCCTGGTACTGGTTATTTACTTGAAATTCTTCTTCAAGGTCATCTTCATTAGAGATATCAGGTTCCGCAACTTTGTCACTAGATTTATTAGGCTCCCCAATTTGTTGATTAGACTCCTGTGTAGGTTGAGAATCTTGAAATTGTATAGGTTCCTCCGATGATGTACCTTCCTCACTTTGACCAACACTATTGTGTCTGCCCCCGCCAAAGTATGAAGATATATTTCTGCATCTTGTTGGCCTCTCTTGGACATCTCCACCTTCAATAGTCCTCTTCTTATTTAACTTTGACTGTGACATCTCCAACAAATTAAGGCTGCAATAAAATTTTACTTGAATAAGATACTACGAACTCATAGTCATTCTGGTTCGCTACCGATCGCAATTGTGAGTTCAAAATCAACTAAATTTTCATACTACTAAATCTCTTGAAGTCTCCTTCTCTCCGGCATGTTTCAATAATGAAACTCATATCTCTTAAATAGACAAGTAAACCATTTTCATATCAGCCATTAGATTTTGCCTCATAATCTCCATCATCCATTTTGGTGAAGCGACCGACAATTGCTTATGATAACAACTAATATTTGGTGAACCCCGCGTAATTTCAAATAATCGACTGGGTGAATAGGGTGGGAATTTGGGACATGATTATGTATGATGCATGGTGAATTGGGTCCTAGTGCAAATAAAAATTTCACTTGGGACAATGGACCTTTGGTGAATGGTAATCCTCAATAAATACACCCTTACTTAATCCATGGTGAATAAGAGTAAAATACAATAGAAATATGGGTGAAGAACTCGACTACCGTAGTGAAATTATGTAAAAATAGTGGTGAACAATCTGACCACTAAACGTGTCTTTTATAAAATCTGGGTGAACCGGTCAACCAGTATACTAAGCTTTTATTCACCAATTTCTATACGCCAATCGGGACATATTCGCCAATTGGCGAATAATTGCCACTAAAAAAATCCTTGATTCTTAGCTCAAAATGATCAATGCAAGTGCATCATTTGTGTGTATTTTCACCAAAAATGCCCAGCAAGTTTGAATCTTGGAAATGGTCAAAGATCTTTGAGTGGTTGGATGCAAATACATCTCTAGAATCCATTTTTGGAGAAGACAAAGACATTTCAACTTCTCTTTCTCCCATTTTTGTCTCATTGGGTTCCAAGTAAGTATATGTATTTGTTTTGGTTTTGGTTTTTCTCTTATTTTTCCTAAAATGTTGCATGTTATGGCTCATTTGTTTCCATTTGTTCAAATGCAGCCCATGTATTATGCATTTTTGTGTTTAAATAAGTTAAAATCCTTCATTTTTCAATGCATAAAATTATCTTTTGCTCAAAAATGAAATTACATGTGGAGATTGGTTTCAAGCTTTTGACATGATTGGTTCAATAGAAAGAGGTATGTTTTTGTGTTTTTCTTTCTTGTTTGCTTGCTTGTTTGTTGTTTGTATTTTAAGAAAGATGAAGTCATTTCCCCAAGAATGCAAGAACATTCATTCGTGTTAATTCATCCTTCACTTTCCAATACATGTAATTGTATTTCCTAAGTCCATTACATGTGAAAACATGTCATTTTCCATTACATGTAATCACCTCTCAAGAGTCCAATTTTGGTAAAAGGTCACTCTTTTAAATACCAAAATTACCATTTACATATTTCCATGTGCTTCCAACTTGCATTCTTGTCCATACAAACAAAGCCCACATGCAATCCACCTTCACAAGTCTAATTTTTCTCCTTTTTGTCCATATACATGTGCCATTATTTTCATTTCCAGCCAACACGTGTGTTCTATGAGTATCTAATCAATACTCTGAATACCTTGTTCTTCATAGATCTATCATTAAAAATCAAAGCCTAAACCTTTCATGGATCTAATCTCCTCAGATGATGTATCTACCCTTTCAAATTTCCATGTTACAGCACAAGATATGTCAGCACCATCAAAAGTCAAAGGAAAAATATGACAAAGAGCTGGCTCATACCACAGCCTCACTTGTTTCATCAACTCTTGATCAAATTTGAGATATAGAGATTGGGTATGTTGACGATCGATTTCTTGCAAAGACTCGACAAAGTCCAGGGAATGGAAAAGCTTTTGGAAAAGCTACAAGGGGATCTGGAGAGCTATCAAGCAGTAGAAATCGACATCATTAGCAATCTCAGACAAATAAGATGCAAGAGTCCTTATCCAAGATGATAACCTCTTTACTGAAGAAGACATGACCATGGGATATATTGACAGGGTTAATGCTGATTTTGATTCTGAAGAATTTGGAGCCCAAACAATGAACAAATTTGCTGCATATAAATTTGTGGCAAAACACTTGAGGGATTCCCTTGATGATAATTACAAGGTTGTGAAATCAGTTGGTATAGGTGCAATCAGGATTGAATCCATTTCATAGATCTTGAACATTTTAGATCTTCCTCTTATTCATGATTGTATTGCCAAATATAAGTCCTTCCTTGATAATTTCAAGGATTAATTCTCATTTCTTCATCTTTATGTTTTACTTTTCATGCTTTGTAGATTGGAGAAGATGAATTGCATGCAATGCAATTACATGTAAATTTGATTGCATGCCCTTATGACATGTAATCCAATAATTCTTCTCACCTAGTTAGACTAGGTCAAAGTGGTTGAGTTACTCCCACTTTTTCCTCCTTTTTCTCATTCCTTTCCCTATAAAAGGAATGCCCCTCTCATTGTAAAAACCATCTTTATTTTATGCAAGAGAGCTATGCCAAACTTGTGCAAGCATAATTATGATTGTGTAGTACTATTTTGGAGAAAAATAAATAGAAAGAAACAATTGGAGCTAAAGTTGTGACTGAGTGCAATTGTGGTGAATCAAATTGGAAGCTGTGACTGCAATTTGGTTTTACTATCTTTTTGTTTATGTGAGTCTTGTGTTTTTTTAAGAGAAAATTGAAAATCACAAATAATCAGAGCTGAAGCTGTGACTGGGAGCAATTGTGGTAATATAAAACTAGAAGTTGTGACTGTAGGTTATATTACCATCTTATTTTCATACACCTTGTTAGAATAGTTAGAAAATCTCTACTTTTGGAAGTCTGTGTGCCTCAATGGTAGAGGTGTTTCTTATAGAATAGATAAATAGGTCATAGAGCCAAGCTGGTACACTTTTCAATCATCCTGTGAGTTGGTGTTGGTTTATCAGTATCACTATTTCCAACTTTTAGATAGAAGTGTAGTTTAGAGATTAAAGCTTTGCCCATTACTCGGTCTTCAAGTAAGTTGATTCCTTCTTGAAAGATAAGAGGAATGAATATTTGTAACACCCTATTTGATAATCTCTTAACTTCTTTCTTACCTTGAGTTGATCCAAGGAATGGTGAGAAGAGGGAGCCTTCCCTTTAAGGTAGGAGAGACATTATCTCACACGATGTGGCTAGTATCACTATTTTGTAACTGGATTTTTTCCCAAAACTATCGATTGTAAAATATCCACCCAACATTTTTTGGTGACTCTGTTGGGGAATGAACGCATTCGGAAGCCTCGCACTTTTGTTTGAATTTTTATACCTTTGTTTATTTGTGTTTGAATTCAACAGTTTACACATTGGAGAGCTTTGCACAAGTTTATGCTAGGAAAAAGAAGGCTGAAAATTCATCAAGTTCTGTTGGATCAAGCTAGGGCCAACAAGCTCATTTTGATTTGCATACCAAAATCCCTTCTCTTTCTTGAACTACTAGTTTTCCTCCTTCCCAAAAGAAGACATCCATTCCCAGTGAAAAATTCTCAATTTTTCTGGAAACCATTAATTCCCACTACTGAACTTATTCCTGCTACATATGTACCAACTATTGTGAATATGGTTGTTGGTCCATGGGGAACCACTTTTGGTCCTTTAAATCTTGCTACGCCATTGCATGCATTACCCTAAGGTTCCCGTAAGAATTTTCCCAAATTCTATGGAGATGAGAAGCAACACCCTGATGAACATATCAAAGAATTTTACATTGCATGTGGAGTGTTTGGTGTTGAATATCAGGATGTTTCTGTAAGACTTTTTATTGAAACCCTACAAGGTATCATTGTAGACTGGTTCTACAATTTGGCTACAGGGTTAATCCCTGATTGGGACTCCTTGAAAACCAAGTTTGAGGAAACTTTCAAGCCTACAGAAGATGAGCATGCTTTTCTTTCTCAACTCACTCAAATAAAAAGGGCATACAGGAGTTTATCAAAAAATTCAATAAGTTGGAAAATCGTATTCCAACTAATTCACAACCCACTACTGAGAATCTCAAGTGTTTCCTCATCAAGACTCAGCTTCCAGAATTTAGTTTCTTGTTGAGAAGGGTTGTTCCTGCAACTCTAAGTCAAGCAAAAACTCTGGCAATAGAGATTGAAGATGACTTGATACTTGTAGGAAAAATTTAGAAAGATTCGAACCGGTTCAAGAATAATTCCTACACGGAATCTTCTTCATTAGGTTCTACTAATTCACTGGTTAAAAAATTAGCAAATGAGCTTCTTGCCCTTAAGAAGAAAGTCTCACAAGGATCATTTGTTTCTCCACACAAGGATATACCAAGGAGGCCATATCCTAATGCTACAAATAACTATGCAGCCAAGAATCAGATAAGCTTCCTCCTCACTCGGAGAGGCTTGCACTTGAAGCACCACCAAATAACTCAGCCACTGGTTACTATGAAGCTGATCTTGTTGGTGATACTCAAGAGGGTTATCCTTTCAAGGATAATGCTACTCAAAATCATGAAGATAATCAAGCACCTGGCGACTCTACTATTGGGTATGTCCAATACCATGATGAAGATCCTAAAATGAATTTTGCACAAGCATATGTGGTCATGACACGATCATAGACCAAGATGGCTCAACAAAAAGAAGAGGCAGAAAAGAAGTTAGATGCTCCTCAAATGCCTGTAACTATTGCAAAGAGAGGCGTACCATTTCCTACCTTACCTAATGAACTAGTGAAAAACCAAGTGTAGATCCTCCTCATTCTTCTTCTAGTTTTTCAAAGCCCAGTATGCCAAATGCAAATATTAAACCTCAGTCTGAAAATGTTTCCTTAGTAAGTTCTTTCCAAGCTTTTGATATCATAGATCATGCTAGGAAAACTAAAATATAGATGTCTGAGGTAGAATACCTAAAGGCTTATCCAGATTAGCTAGATAGATGTACAAAGTTTGTCAAAGAATCCCAACCTACTCCAACTCATATTACTGCCTCAGAGCCTAAAGTCATGCCCAATAATCTAGTCACTGTACCATCCTCAGTTCCCAAAAATATTGAACCTTTCTATCTTTCCCTATTGATAAATGGATACAAATTGAGTAATTGTGTCATAGATACTAGTGCCTCAGATAATGTCATGTCGGCTAAAGTGGCAGATGCTTTGGGATTAACCTTAACAAAATCCTTCAGTAATTTCTATTCCATGGAGAATAAGAAAGTACCATTGAAAGGAAAAATCAAATATGCTCAATTTTCCTTTGCATCCTTCCTGGATAAAAAGATCAAAATGACTTTCTTGGTTGCTGATGTACCCACTTCTTATGGTATGTTGCTTGGTTACAATTTCTGTAAAGATGTGGGTGGTGAACTCAATGTGGATATGACTGAAGCACATATACCTGTCAAAGGTGTGATGCATAAGTTGCATCCTGAAAGGGAAACAAAGTATGTGGTAGTTAAATCTAATGATCTGCATGCTCAAATTCTCTTTGAGTTAGCCAGAATGGGAAATTACTACCTACATGTTGATGAAGTATCAAAAAAATTTTAAGATTGGATGAATGTTTCTGAAAGTTCATCTTTACTTTCAGATTCTGATAGATTTTCCAATGCTAATGAAGTTCAAGAGGTGGTGATTGTCTCTGATCAATCTCCTATGGAGATTGAAGAAAATGTTGTTTCTGAAAATGACTATGCAGATTCTCTTGAGATTATTCTCACGGATTCTTCGGAAGCAAGTTCTAGCAGTTCTAATGAAGTTTGGATCATGGAATTTGATGGAAGTTGTTCTTTTATGGGATCCGATGCAAGAGTTGTCATCACCAGAAGGAAAGATCTTTCCTTACTCTTTCAAACTACAGTTTGCCAATCCTAATAACATGGCTGAATATGAAGCTCTACTATTAGGATTGGAAATGGCTCAAGAAAATGGAATCAGTAATCTACATGTCAGGGGAGATGCTAAGTTGGTGGTTTGTCAATTTAAAGGTCAGTACCAAGCCAGGAATGATCATCTTAGGAATTATCAAGACTTAGGTTGGGATTATGTCAATATTTTTTATGCTTTCAATATTTCAGTCATTCCCAGAGAACTAACTGATAGAGTTGATTCACTTGCGGTGTCAACTATTATGCTCATTCCCCATAGTGATTTTGAGAATAGCATGTATGAGGTACAATTGGTTTACCAGCCAAGTATCCTAGACAACTATGAACACTAGAAAGTATTCAATGATGATGATCAAATTATAAATTTCCTTGAATCCATGGATACTTTTGATGATCAATATTTTGAAGGTAATGATAACCCGCCAGGAGATGTTGTTTCAGAAAAAGATTATGATACTAGTCAAGACATTATTCAAGTAAAGGGAAATAGGATTCCTAAGGGTCTTGTTTCTCTAGAAAAGTTGTTTGATCAACATGATAGATATGTGAAAGAACAATAGAACACAAGAGCTAGTTCTTCTACAAGACATTTTAAAAAATACAACATTGGGACTAAAGAAGATCCAAAATTGGTTAATATTGGTACTGGTGCTCTGATGAAGAAAAGGAGAAGTTCATAACATTGCTTTGTGAATACAAGGATGTTCTAGCTTATTCCTACAAAGATCTGAAGTCTTTCTGTCCTAAGGAAATTCAGCATGATATTCCTTTGAAGTTTGGCATAATTCCTTTTCATCAAAAGAAGAGGCATTATAATCCAAAGATCTCAGGAACTATTTTCGCTAAGATACAAAAGATGTTGGATGCAGGTATTATTTTTCCTATTCATCATTCATCATGAGTAGAAAATATAGTTCCTGTGAGAAAGAAGAATGGTGAAATCCACATATGTGTGGATTTCTGTAATTTGAATTAATTATCCCTCAAGGATAATTATCCATTACCCGTTATGGATCAAGTGTTGCAAGTTGTCACTGGATCAAAAATGCTATCTATGCTTGATGGTTTTTTTGGTTACAACCAAATTGAAGTTCGTGAAGATGATCAGTATTAGAATGCTTTCACTACCCCATGTGGTACTTTTAAATACCATCGAATGCCTTTTGGTCTAATCAATGCTGGAGCAACTTTTTAGCGAGCAATGGATTTTTCTTTTAAAGGGTTAATAAATGAATGCATTGTGGACTATCTAGATGATTTGACCATTTTCTCCAAAGCATGTCAAGATCATTCCAGTCATCTCAGACAAGTCCTAGAAAGATGCAGACAACATGGTGTATCTCTTAATACCAAAAAGTCAGTCTTTGGTTTAATGGAAGGTAAATTACTGGGACATATTGTGTTCAAGAAGGGATCAAAATTGATCCAGAAAGAGTGTAATCTATTCAAGACCTATCTTTTCCTTCAAATAAGATAGCAATTCATTATTTCTTTGGAAAGGTGAATTTATTAAGAAGATTTGTGCCATATTTTGCTGAAAAAACTTGTCATATTGCTGATATGATGAAAGGAAAAGATGCATTTCACTGGAATCAAGATGGAAAGATAGCATTTGCAGAAATCAAGGATTCTATATCACACACACTAGTGCTTGTTTGTCTTGATTACACAAAGACTTTCATCATGTATAGTTATGCTTCAGAGCATACTCTCTCTCCCATCCTGATGCAGAAAAATGATGAAGAAATTGAATCACCCATTTCATTTATGAGTTGTCCTTTGAAAGATCATGAATTGAAATATACTCAGATAGAGAAGCATGATTATGTTGTGGTCAAAGTAGTAAAGCATTTCAGGTTCTACATTCTGAATTCTCATGTTATAGCCTTAGTTCCAAGTACTACTATCAAGACAATTTTGACATAGCAAGATTTTGGTACCAAGAGAGGCAACTGGATTGCCAAAATCTAAGAATATGACATGGAGATTAGACCTACTAAATTAGTCTAAGGTAAGGGTCTTTGTCAGCTTATGGCTGAGAATGTACCATTATATTTAGAGAATGAGAATTCTCAATCTCTTCCTACTGTTCTTTTTGTCATTACTATAGATGATTGGTTCTCTAATATGGCTCATTACTTGAGTTATGGAGAATGCCCTTCTCATTTAAAATATAAGGACTGGAGGAATGTCAATCTCAAAGCTCATTGTTACATCTTGTGGGAAAATGGTCTTTACAAGCATGGAATGGACAGGAGTTTCCTTCGATGTGTTGACAAAAGTCAACAAGTACAAATTCTAGATTCCTTTCACAACCAAGCATGTGGAGGATATTTCTCAGCCCATGTCACTGCACATAAAATTGTGAGAGCCCAATACTATTGGCCCACACTTTTTCAAGATTCTTATCAGTGGGTAAAGAAATGTGAACTATGTCAGCAGTTCATAGGAAGGCAAAAGCTTGTTGCTCTTCCTTTGAAGCCAGTAGTAATTGAAGAACCATTTCAACAATGGGGAATTGATTTTATTGGTACTATCAACCTATCCTCCAGCAAGGGTCATTCATACATCCTAGCAGTGACAGATTACTTCACCAAGTGGGTAGAAGCAATTCTTGTAAAGACTTCCACATCAGAAGTGATTTGTGACTTCTTGAAGCAGAACGTCATCTCTCATTTTGGTGTTCCCAACAAGGTTGTCATAGATAATGTAGTAGCTTTCTCATCTAAGGAAGTTACTAAGTTTTGTTATACTCATGGGATTGTTCTAGCTTGCACTTTGGACTATTACCCACAAGGTAATGGTCAAGCTAAATCTAGTAACAAGATTTTGGTGACTATTATAAAGAAGCTGGTGGAAAAAAATTAGAGAACATAGCATAAAGCATTGTTTGATGCTTTGTGGGCTGACAGGATTACTCAAAAATGAGCAATTGGAATGTCCCCATTTTAGTTGTTATACAGGATCAATGTTGAGATTCTAATAACTTTAGAGCTTCCCGCTCTTAAGTTGATGCGAGCCATCAAAGATGAAACTTATTCAGACTTAGTGGATAAGAGGATTATATTTCTTCAACAATTGGAGGAACAAAGAAAAGAAGCGGTGGATCGACTCTGTGCTCACCAGTAGAAAGTTAAGATCTTTTTTGATAAGAAAGCCAAATACAGAGAATTTCAAATTGGTGATCTTGTTCTGCTCTGGGATAAAAGGCGAGAATAGAAAGGATTGCATGGAAAGTTTGACTCTCTATGGCGAGGTCCTTTCACAATTCATCATCTTGCAAAAGAAAATAGTTTCTAGCTTGCATATCGAGATGGAACACCAATGCCATTGCCACATAGTGGGCAATATCTGAAACATTACTTCTAGTGATTATCAGATAAGTACCCCTTGTACATAAGTTTTCTTTTGTGTCATAGATTTCTCTTTAGTTTTTAGCTTTTTAGAGGTCACCTAACTCTATTACCCAATGGAGTGGATAAAGGCACTTAGAGAACTCGATTCTATGTCCCTCTTTGTTTCCAAGAATAAATGAGTAGCAATCCCCAGACAGAGCCAGCTATTGTCTTGCATTTTGTCACTACAAAATGTAGGTGACAGTATGAAACTTTTGAACTCGGTTTCATGTTTCTCTATGTTTGTTACACTATTCGATTAGCCAATAATGATCGATCATTTGATCTCAATTTGATTAGTGAATCTTTATGTTGAAGGTTTTCATCAAGACTTTTTCATTTTTTCAATTTGTCTTCTTATACTTGATTTTTGAATCCTTCGGCATCCTTTGGTGTGTTTTCGAGTGTGTTTTTATTTTCCTTTGGTCTTTTTGTTTCATCTAATCTCTTTGCATGTAGAGGATGTGTTTTGATTGGGAGTTGCACTTTAGATGTTTTTCATTCAAAAACTCCACATGCGTTTCCACTTAGTGAGTGCGTTTTGACTGAGGATGATCTTCTTTGTTTAAACACATGAGAAATAACTCATGTAAATGAATGTAGACAACCCATTTTTGCCTTGCAGCATCATTACATCCAAAAATGTATCATGTCATTGCATGTATAGAGTCTGTTTTGGACTTAGGGAATCATTATAACAAAAAATGTGACATGTATTGGCATCTAGAGAACCCATTTTTGTTTCCTGGGCTTGTTTAAGTCATTTTCATGCCAAAATAATATATGCATTTGCATCTTTAGACTACGTTTTGGCTGTAGGTCTCCATTCATATTCAAAATACTCACAAAATTTTCATGTAAATGCATCTAGAGGCTGCATTTTTTTCTTGAGGTTGTATTTCAAGGCATTTCTATGCAAAATAATCCATGTATTTCCATCTAGAGAACCCATTTTTCTTCCAAATGCATGTGTTCTTCATCCAAGAACAATTTTCTTGCATTCTCAGCTCAAAATGATCAATTCAAGTGCATCATTTGTGTTTATTTTCACCAAAAATGCCCAACAAGTTGGAATCATGGAAATGGTCAAAGATCTTTGAGTGGTTGGATGCAAATACATCTCTAGAATCCATTTTTGGAGAAGACAAAGACATTTCAACTTCTCTTTCTCCCATTTTTGTCTCATTCGCTTCCAAGTAAGTATATGTATTTGTTTTTGTTTTGGTTTTTCTCTTGTTTTTCCTACAATGTTACATTTTATGGCTCATTTGTTTCCATTTGTTCAAATGCATCCCATGTATTATGCATTTTTGTGTTTAAATAAGTTAACATCCTTCATTTTTCAATGCATAAAATCATCTTTTACTCAAAAATGAAATTACATGTGGAGATTGGTTTCAAATTTTTGACATGTTTGGGTCAATAGCAAGAGGTATGTTTTCGTGTTTTTCTTTCTTGTTTTCTTGCTTGTTTGTTGTTTGTTTTTGAAGAAAGACAAAATCATTTCCCCAAGAATGCAAGAACATTCTTTCATGCTAATTCATCCTTCACTTTCCAATACATGTAATTGCATTTCCTAAGTCCATTACATGTAAAAACATGTCATTTTCCATTACATGTAATCACCTCTCAAGAGTCCAATTTTGGTAAAAGGTCACTCTTTTAAATACCAAAATTACCATTTACATATTTCCATGTGCTTCCAACTTGCATTCTTGTCCATACAAATAAAGCCCACATGCAATCCACCTTCACAAGTTTGATTTTTCTCATTTTTGTCTATATACATGTGCCATTATTTTCATTTCCATCCAACACTTGTGTTCTATGAGTATCTAATCAATACTCTGAATACCTTGTTCTTCATAGATCTATCATTACAAACCAAAGCCTAACCCTTTCATAGATCTAATCTCCTCAAATGATGCATCTACCCTTTGGAATTTCCATGTTGCAGCATAGGATATGTCAACACCATCAAAAGTCAAAGGAAAAATATGACAAAGAGATGGCTCATACCACAGCCTCACTTGTTTCATCAACTCTTGATCAAATTTGAGTTACAGAGATGTTGGACTACAACTGATTTGGAATCTGATTGAAGGATCTATGATTACAAGATCACTGAGAAGTTGTTGATTAGATATGTAATATGATTAAATCAGTATTATGTTGTCATTTATGTCAACTAGTTTGACAGCACTTATCTTGTAAGTTACTACACCGAGACATCTGAAGAAAAGTGGAAAAGAGATGAAGAACAGAGAAATCTACATGAGGAAAGATGTACATGACAGATGAGGATAAGAAACACATTGAGTAACTTATTGATGAGTCTATGACTTGATGATATTGACTTCATTATGTTGCATTCATCTATAATGAAGTATAGAGCTGAAAGACACAAAGCAGTGTTGTCAGTAAATGAAGCATTTCTAGTATACACCGACGGAGTGTAGTGTATACCGACCACAGTATTAACCAAGCAATGTTCACCGACGCATTTCTTTGTTAACCGAGGAAGACAAAATGAATTAAATGATTAGTTTAGCTGATAAGATTGATGAGCTGGCAAGAGTATAACATCGAGGTAATAGATAATGTTTGTTACGCAGATCAACGGCTGACAAAATTCAAAGATCTAACGAAGCAAATTGAAACGTGTTATTGACACAAGTACCGAGAAAGTTTAAGTGGAAAAATCTATGAATGTGAATAAGTGGCAAAATCTAATGGTGGAGAAGAAAATGATTTACTCGTCTATATAAGAGAATAGAATCTCTTTATGAAAGTGCTGGGAAGAAGAAGAAGCTGGAGGATTATCGTGTGAATAAGGTTTCATGCATTCTGATCATACTGGTTAGTGAGAACCAAGCTACAGAGCAATTACCGAGCTACAAAGAGCAGTTACCGACGGATAGTAAGTTGATACAGTATTGAATCTGAAGTGAATTATTGATCAGAAGGATTTGAATGGACTAAATATTGATCTGTAATCTACAATTGAAGTTATATTAAAGTAGGTCATTTTACTGTTACATATTTAACCATTGTATACAGTCTAAATCTCTTAACCGAGTGGACTCTAAAAGTCTTATGATGTATCATTCATAGAATGAACATTGTTATCCTGTCAACCCCATAGTGAATGCTGGTTGGACGATAACTTCTAGTCTAAAATCCTCTAACAAGGTCACACCTGACAGTGTGTTTGTAACCTTTAACAGGGTTGGGTCTTAACCGACCTCACTTCAGAAGAGTGAACAATTTTGGGTTGCCAGTCCCAGGTGGTTTTTCCCTTTATAGGGTTTCCACGTTAAATCTCTTGTGTTATGTGTTGATTGTGATATTTGTTTGTTATCATACTTTGCATGTTACATATTAGATTTGATCGGTAAACAGTTATAAGTATTAGACTGGTAATCGGTAAAAGCATAGACAATAAGAGTTATTATTTCTTACCAATGAGCAGAAATAGAATAAATTGTTTTGGATTATACATTTTGTTTTGGGACACTGGATAACGGATTCACCCCCCTCTCAGTTATTCTAACAATTGGTATCAGAGATACATTGCTTGGAATAGAGTTTTAAAGACAACCATAAAGGTCTCAAGATGTATAAGAGGGAAGTACTAAAACTGAATAAAGAGAACCTCGCAGTATGGAAAAGTAGAATGAAGTTGCACATATCTAGAATTGGGAACTCAGCACTAGATCTGATGCAAAATGGCTACATACAACCACCCACTGGTCCCCTAACTGTTGATCAACTGAAGGATAAGCATGAACACAATGTTACTATGATGGAACTTGTTGCTGCCTGTACCAACGTTGAATTTGAAGATATCAAGACATGCACAACTACCAAAGGAATGTGGGATAAATTAGCACAAATCTACAGTGGAGATCTGAATGTCAAAAGAGCCTGAGCTGAAAGTCTGAGAGGCAGATTTGATGAAATGAGAATGAAAGAAGGAGAGAACATTGTCCAATATTCAAATAGACTCAAAGAAGTGGTACATGCTATTAGAGCATCCGATGGAGTGATTGATGATGAAACAGTGATAAGCAAGATTCTCAGAACTTTGCTACCAGTTTATGCAATCAGGATTTCTGCAATTCATGAAACAAGAGCTACATCCAACCTCACTCTTGACACTCTGATTGGTAAATTTACAACCTTTGAATTAAACAATTTTGATAACAATGTTGTTGCTTCTGTTGAATCCACTTTCATGTCTTCTCTGAAGATTGGAAAGTCTAGCAGGAATAGTAAGAATTGTGATAGTGATGACAATACTGATCATGAACTTGATGAGCTTGAAGTACTTATGGCTAGAAGATTGCCCAAAGGAAAAGGAAGGTATAGAGGTAAGCTACCTTTAGCATGCTTCAATTGTAAGGAAGTTGGTCACATCACTGCTAGATGTCCATAAAAGAAAGATGATGATAGATCCAAAGACCGATCTGAAGGAAGCTATGGGAGAAGAGTCAACAGAGGTTACTGACACAACAATAGAGACAACCGAGATGAAAAAAGCAAAAAGGTATGTTACATAGCCAAAGATATTGAAACTGAATCTGATTCTGATGATGATATAGAATTTGTATTTGTTGCTATGAAAGATGACTCAGAAGAGGAAGAGAAACATGAAGAGACAACACTAATCTCTAAAGTAAGCAGAAATGATACATGGATCATAGACAATGGCTGCACACATCATATGACTGGTGATGTAGAGAAGTTTGATCATCTTGTTGAATATAATGGAGGATATGTGAGAATGGGAAATGATGCACCTTGTATGGTAAGAGGTAAAGGCTCACTGATGATCAATGAAAAATTACAATGTGAAAATGCATATTGGGTAGATGGACTGAACTATAATCTAATAAGTGTGGCTCAGTTGAACAATTCAGGCCACCGACTGGCTTTTGAGAGCAAAAAGGTGAAGATTTATGATGATGGAGGAAGACTTGTCAGAACTGGTACACAATCCAAAGGTAATCTATTCTATCTTGATATAGATCATTCTTCTTGTTTGTTAATAAAGGATGAAGATGCTTGGTTGTGGCACTGAAGGTTATGCCATGTGAACTTTGACAACATGATCAAGATTAGTAGAAAGAAAAGAGTTAGAAGATTGCCTAACTTGACAAAACCTGATCATGCCATGTGCCATGAATGTCAGAAAGGTAAGATGACTAACTCTAGTTTTAAAAGCAAGGACTATTCAACAAAGAAGATACTTGAGTTGGTTCATACCGACCTGTGTGGTCCTATGAGAACTCAGAGTTGTTCTGGTGATAGATATTTTATTCTTTTTATTGATGATTATACTAGATTGATGACTATTGTGTTCTTGAAAGAGAAATTTGAAGCTTTCAAAATGTTTAAGTGGTATAAAGAGAAGGTAGAAAAAGAAACCGGTAAGGAAATAAAGTGCTTAAGATCTGATAGAGGAGGTGAATTTATCTCTGATGAATTTACAAAATTTTGCAATGAGCATGGAATCAAGAGGTAGGTATCTGCACCGAGGACACCTCAGCAAAATGGCATTGTTGAAAGAAGGAATAGGTCAATAATTTAATGTGCTAGAACATTGATGATACAGAAGAATGTTGCTCAAACATATTGGAGGGAAGCTGTCAGCACAGTTGTAAATGTTCTTAACTGAGTACAACTAAAGAAGGACTCCAACTGAACACCTTATGAACTATGGTTTGGTCACAAACCTACTGTGAGTTATTTTAGAATTTTTGGAAGTAAATGCTTTATCTTGAAAGATGAGAGAAATGGAAAATTTGATTCTAAAGGAGATGAAGGAATATTTCTTGGATATTCCACTACAAGTAAAGCATACAAATGTTTGAATAAGGCTACAAATAAGATTGTTGAAAGTACTAATGTTCATGTTGATGAGTTTGATGACAAGTACATAGAGGAAAGTACAAAGGACCGGAAGATTATGGTAGATTCACTTACATTGAACATCCAGAGTATCTACTGACATCGCAAGCTGTAACAACCAGTCAGCAGGAAAATAATGTAGTACAACAGGCACCACAAACCGATGAACATGAAGAAGCTACCGAGCAAGGAAATGACCCTGAGAAGGATGAACAAGAAAGGAGAAATCATGTCTTGGCTAGTTTTTTCAGGAGACATCATCCTGAAACACAAATCATTGGAGACAAACATGCTAGAATGCAAACTAGAAGCAAAACAAGACAAGGTACATGTCTAATTTGTGAATTTGAACCTAAAACTATGAAAGTTGCATTAGAGAATGAAGAATGGGTTAATGCAATGAAGGAGGAAATAGAGCACATAGAAAAGAACAAAACTTGGTCCTTAGTACATCGACCGAAAGATAAGAATGTTATCAGTACTAAGTGGATATACAGGAATAAATTGAATGAAAATGGTGAAGTTACAAAAAATAAAGCTAGATTAGTATGCAAGGGATATGCACAGGAAGAAGGCATTGACTATGGTGAGACATTTGTACCAGTTGCTAGATTAGAAGGAGTTAGAATGCTACTTGCATATGCTGCACATAAGAAATTCAAAGTCTATCAAATGGATGTGAAGTCAGCATTTTTGAATGGTATACTTGAAGAAGAAGTTTACATTGAACAACCTGAAGGATTTGTTGATCCCGACAATAAAGACATGGTATGTAGATTACATAAAGCTTTATATGGGCTAAAGCAAGCATCGAGAGCATGGTATGAAAGACTACATACTTACTTGTTAAGTATTGGATTTGTTAGAACAAGTGAAAACAACAATCTGTATGTGAAAGGTGATATTGATGATACTATTATCATTGCTGAAATTTTTGTTGATGATATTATCTTTGGTGGCTCAGATCTTGTCTGCAAGGCATTTGCTGATGAAATGCAAAAGGAATTTGAAATGTCTATGTTCAGAGAGATTAAGTTCTTTCTTGGACTACAAGTGATCCAGCAGAGTGATGGCATATTCATCACACAATCTAAATACATAAAGGAAGTACTAAAGACATTTGGCATGGAAGATGCTAAACCTGTGGGAACACTGATGGCTACTAGATGAAAATTGACAAAGGAGGATGAAACTATTAAGGTAAATTAGACACTTTACCGATCTATGATTGGCAAGTTAATGTACGTAGTTCACAGTAGGCTAGATATAGCACATGTTGTGGGAATTATTGCAAGATTTTCTGCTAACCCTAGAGAATCACACATGATAGCTACAAAAAGGATCTTAAGATACTTGAAAAAAATAGAAAATTATGGATTATGGTATTCTAAGGAAGGGAATTTTGAATTGAAAGTTTACACCAATGCTGATTGGGCTGGAAATGTGGATGATAGAAAAAGCACCACCGAAGGAGCATTTTTCTTTGGTGAAAGACTTGTAACCTGGACAAGTAAAAAGAAGGCTCGTATTTCTCAGTCTACAGCTGAAGAAGAGTATGTTGCTACTGCTACTAACTATTCAAACACTGCATATATCAAACAAGTGTTGGAAGGAATGAATGAGGTAATCACTGACCCGGTGATTATATACTGTGACAACACTAGTGCTATTAATATTTCAAAGAATCCTGTGATGCACTCTAAGACAAAGCATATATATATTAAGTATCATTACTTAAGAGAAAAAGTGCAAGAGAAGCAAGTAAATTTGGAATTTGTTACATCTAAAGAACAACTTGCAGATATTTTTACAAAGCCCCTACCGAAGGACACATTTGAATACTTGA
The DNA here is from genome assembly GCA_027943335.1 of Chamaecyparis obtusa. Classification (NCBI taxonomy): domain Eukaryota; kingdom Viridiplantae; phylum Streptophyta; class Pinopsida; order Cupressales; family Cupressaceae; genus Chamaecyparis; species Chamaecyparis obtusa. The sequence continues at coordinate 804,652 of BSBK01001337.1, read as the reverse complement.
GGATTAGACTTGGGGTTCGTCCCTTGTCTATCAATCACTAAGGTGATCTGGATGTTGCATCAGCCAATTCTTTTTTAGAAGATCATTCATGTTGATGTAGCATAGTTCACACTTTGAATCATGTTCAAGGTTGTGATTAATTTTGAGAACTTGACCTGATGAGATATCAGTATACAGAGATACAGAGGAAGTACTAAACACCACAAAGAGTTACTTGGCTACTACAGAGCTGATTGTTTATTTGTTTCTTTGGCATTGCTATCAAAGGGAGAGATAAACCATACCATATGAAATGAAAAGGGGAGAGATAAACCAAAATATGAAAAGGAACAAGCACCGACAACAATTATCTAAGGGAGAGACAATCTGAATGAGATAAAGTATTGAAGATCAGTTACAAAGAACAGAAGAGGAACAGGAGAACCAAAAAGATCACAGCTACAGAAAGGTAAAGTTGTATTACTTAATGCTGGTTTAGTAACGTAGTGATTAAACATATTAAGTCTATTTGACTTATAGCATTTATTCACAAAGTTGTAGAATGTATGTTTGGTATGTGTATGGCACATTTCATATTACTTGAGTTGCCATCAATGCCAAAGGGAGAGATTGTTGGACTACAATTGATTTGGAATCTGATTGAAGGATCTATGATTACAAGATCACTGAGAAGTTGCTGATTAGATATGTAATATGATTAAATTAGTATTATGTTGTCATTGATGTCAACTAGTTTGAAAGCACTAATCTTGTAAGTTACTACACCGAGACATCTGAAGAAAAGTGGAAAAGAGATGAAGAACAGAGAAATCTACATGAGGAAAGATGTACATGACAGATGAGGATAAGGAACACATTGAGTAACTTATTGATGAGTCTATGACTTGATGATATTGACTTCATTATGTTGCATTCATCTATAATGAAGTATAGAGCTGAAAGACACAAAGCAGTGTTGTCGGTAAATGAAGCATTTCTAGTATACACCGACAGAGTGTAGTGTATACTGACCGCAGTATTAACCGAGCAGTGCTCACCGACACATTTCTTTGTTAACCTAGGAAGACAGAATGAATTAAATGATTAGTTTAGCCGATAAGATTGATGAGCTGGCAAGAGTATAACATCGAGGTAACAGATAATGTTTTTTACGCAGATCAACGGCTAACAAAATTCAAAGAAGATCTAACGAAGCAAATTGAAACATTTTATTGACACAAGTACCGAGAAAGTTTAAGTGGCAAAATCTTTGAATGTGAATAAGCAGAAAAATCTGATGGTGGAGAAGAAAATGATTTACTCGTCTATATAAGAGAATAGAATCTCTTTATGAAAGTGTCAGGAAGAAGAAGAAGCTGCAGGATTATCACGTGAATAAGGTTTCATGCATTTTGATCATAATGGTTAGTGAGAACCGAGGTACAGAGCAATTATCAAGCTACAGAGAGCAGTTACCGATGGACAGTAAGTTGATACAGTATTGAATCTGAAGTGAATTATTGATCAGAAGGATTTGAATGGACTAAATATTGATATGTAATCTGCAATTGAAGTTGTATTAAGGTAGTTCATTTTACTGTTACATATTTAACCATTGTATACAGTCTAAATCTCTTAACCGAGTGGACTCTAAAAGTCTTATGATGTATCATTCATAGAATGAACATTGTTATCCTATCAACCCCATAGTGAATGCTAGTTGGACGATAACTTCTAGTCTAAAATCCTCTAACAAGGTCACACCTGACAGTGTGTTTGTAACCTTTAACAAGTTTGGGTTTTAACTGACCTCACTTCAGAAGAGTGAACAATTTTGGGTTGCCGGTCCTAGGTGGTTTTTCCCTTTACAGGGTTTCCATGTTAAATCTCTTGTGTTATGTGTTGATTGTGATATTTTTTTGTTATCATACTTTGCATGTTACATATTAGATTTGATCGGTAAACAGTTATAAGTATTAGACTAGTAATCGATAAAAGTACAGACAGTAAGAGTTATTATTGCTTACCGACGAGCAGAAATAGAAGAAATTATTTTGGATTATACATTTTGTTTTGGGACACTGGATAAATGATTCACCCCCCTCTCATTTATTCTAACAAGAGATTGGGTATGTTGACACTAGTACATTTGAGGCCAAATTTCGATGGCCATTTGTCGGATTTTCAATGGCCATTTGTCGAAACTGTGACACATCTGTCCATCGGCATTTTTGCACTGGAAATGGTGATGGAAGTGATAACCATCAGTATTTCGACATCACTACCCATTGGAATTGGCCACATAAATATCAATTTTACTATGTGACTGATCTGTCAAAAAATTCTTCTTATGACATTTTGTCAGTCGGAAAGGCGATAGATATTCAGTAGATCTCCAATAGGAGTACCTGTTAGAGGTATAGCCGTCCTATTGCACCCATCGATCGGATTGGGGTCCTGTCGACAGTTACCTATGGAATGTCTGATGATAGGTAATCAAGTTCTGACATAAGTAGTCATCGAAGGAATAACTCTTCTATCAAAAAAGGATTACTACTTGTCGAAAAACTGATGGATTAGCATAGTAAAAATAACAAAGCTCAAGAGACCATCATAGTTGGTCTTTGTCTTTGGTCCATATACTGACAAAACATTTTACATTTCATTAGGTCATCAAATGAGGGGATTTGAAAGAATTTAATAGAATATTTTCATGATAACGTATATTATTTAAGTTGACATTGCACAAATTTATTGACTCCGTGCACTTGTATACTACGAGCACAGCCATAAAGAAGCATGTCCTCCCATGGCCTACATTACTCAAGCCATGGGAGGGGATGCTTCTTTATGACTATGCTTGATGTATATAAGTGTGTGAAGTAGATAAATTTGTTCACCGTCAAACTAAAATAATATATGTTATACATGAAAATATCATCCATTAAATTCTTTCAAATCACCGCATTTGACGAGCTAACGAAATGTAAAATGTTTTGTCAGTATATGGACCAAGGACGGAGACCAACTATGATGGTCTTTTGAGCTCTGCTATCTTTAGTCCTAGCTACTGGGTAAGGGTTGGAAGACTTATACATGTCGATCGTTGAGAATAATCACCGCCTTGCCTTTATGTACACTGCATAGTATCCAATATAAGAGAAGGCAAAAAATATGAATAGATAAAAGAAATGAAAGATACAATAAAATTATCTTGTTGTTTACCTTCTCATAATTGATCCCAGTCTCACAAAAGTAATTTTATACGATCACTAGCACATTTCATGCATGGATGAGAAACAATAACCAAAGTTTCTAGATTCTGAGAAGAGGTATGAGTGGAGGCCAAAAAAGGGATATTTGTGAAGGTTTTATAGATGTAGTACTGAATCATCATCTCTGCACTAGTACTCAATCTGGAAACCCTCTCTAGAAAATCTCCACATCTAGAAAATCTCCACAAAAATCCCTTTTGGCCTCCACGGCATATACGTCTTCTCAATATCTAAAAACTCTCTAGCATTGATTCCCGTCATTTTTCACCATCTCCGTGGAGTGAGACCTTAAATTATAAAATCTTCTCTTTGTTTTGAGAATAGTTTAAAATTCTCTAATTAATAGGGCCAACCACGCGAAGGTGGAAGCTCATCTGGCCCCTCCTAGGAGCCTCTTATGACCCTTTATGACATTTTAAGACCTCTAAGATGTGTATTCTTAGGGGTTGTAAAGGGTCGTAAAGGGTCATAAGGGGTCCTAGGACACAACAGCTAAGAAACATAAATGTAGGCATCATGGTCACAAGTTTTTGGAGACAACATAATTGAGTGGTATACCCAAATGATGCAAAGCAACCACTACTCCTCTGGAACCAGAGGAGTAGTAGTTGCTTTGCATCGTCTGGGTATACAACTCAATTATGTTGTCTCCAAAAAATTGTGACCATGATGCCTACATTTATGTTTCTCAGATGTTTTGATATCTACATTTATGTTTCTCAGCTATCGTACATGTTTATGTGCATGTTTTTTATGTTTTTGGGAAGACATATTTCTAGTCTGGGCCTGGATCCTATGGCAATTAGCTTAATAACAATGAAGTAGATGACATATGAGCAATTAGCTTCCCAAGAAAAATCCCATAAATGAACTATTGTACCCCAATTCTTGTGGCCTCTGTGTGTACCCAAAGGATAAATTTGAAACACAAGGGTAAGGCTTAAAGATTTGTCTAGTGATGAAAAATTAACTTCTTTAAGCCTTACCCTTGTTGTTTCAAATATATCCTTTGGGTACTCGCAAAGGGCACAGGAATTGGGGGTACACACAATTCATTTACAAGATTTTTCTTGGAAGCTAATTGCTTAGCTCTCATTTTCTTCATTTATTATCAAGCTAATTGTCGAAGGATCCAAGCCCAAGCTAGAAAGATGTCTTCCCATTCTGTTTAAGCCATATTCCTTGTTCTTGTCAAACTTCCTTGGTACGGTAGGCGTGCTCTCTGCAGTACTCTTCTTCAATTTGTGTTCAACGATAAGCATCTTCTTCTTCTTCCTAATTGTAGCCAGAGCTTCCTTTTCATTAGGATTCAACTCCACTTCCCCCATCTCATCATCCTCGTCACCCTCAGCTAACATCCTAAGCCCTTCTTCCCTCTCTAGTTCTTCAAGCCTCTACAAGATATCTGGATCAATAAAGTCTGCAACATTGTGTCCATCCATGATCTCAAGAATATCATCTTCTTTCCACTCTTCATTTGCCAAAATATACCACTTCTTCAAGCTTGTAGTCTCTAGTGGTTGCAAATCAATCTTATTACAAACTACAATAAGAGGCTTATTGGCAAACATAGGTTTTATGCTATGAAACAAAGCTTCTTGTTGTGCAATACTATAACCAAAGGACCCCGAAACATCAAGGAAAAACAAAACAACTACCTTCAAATGAGCCAAGGTAATAATATTGAGCATCTCTATGGTGTTCTTTTCCTCCAAGGGGTGGTCCAAAATACCAAGGGTATCAATAGGCTAAATAGCTTCAGATTGTCATGGAGGCCTAATGGCTCTTCCTTGTAGCCCACAACATAAAGCACAGTGCTCAAAGCAAAGTACATGTCCATATTGTAGAAATGGAAAAGAAACAACAAGAAAACAAATAAAAAAGAAAATATTGCAATTAAATAATCACCAACAATGATACACATAATACCTCTGTATGCAACCCATATTTAACATTTCAAATGCAAGAATGAAAGAAAACATGGAACTAAGCCCACAGTTCATAGGCCCACAGAGGGACATTTATCATAGTCATAGAAATATGATTATTTTTAAATGGAATACACCAAGGAGTAGCATCAGAAATATTGACCATTTACAATCATGAACAGTGAATAATCAAATAGCTCATTTTTTATCAGCATGTGTAGTCTTTGTATATATGAAAAATGAATGAAATATCAAGCTAAAATAAAACAGTGAACAAAAATTCAAATTCAAGGCTTAATTTATCAAGAGAAAAAAACATTAGGATGAAAGAAAAATCATTAAGACTATAGAAAAATCATTAGGACTATAGAAAAATCATTAAGACTAGAAAATCAAATTCTAGAAAAATCGTTACAACTATAGAAAAATCATTTAGACTAGAAAATCAAGTTCTAGAAATGGACAGTTCTGATGCTTTGCCATTACAACAATTGAGCATTCATCATTTGGTACTTCTTGGTGTATTCCATTTAAGTTTTTCAGCTGTTGTGTTTATGTGCATGTTCTTTATGTGTTTGGCTTCTCTCCCTCGCAAGGGATACGTTGATAGGTAATTGATTTGAAAGCATAATGATTTGACAGTCTTTTTTTAGGATAGGCATAATCATCCCGCCAGCCTTAATTAGAAACATTTTTATATATGTCAAGTACTTATAATCAGTATGCCCAACAAACAAAGACTTAGTAGTAAAAGCATGTCCTTTAGTTTACTAGTTTAATCTGGTTTAAGAATGGTTTGTTTCATGTTTGAATGCACCATTAAATGAAGCTTGGCTATATTAAGTACAATCTTAAGACTCGTGACTTTGAATGTCCATCAAAGCTTAGGCAAATCTAAATGTTTATCACCTATGCATATAAGTGTTGATCATAGAAGGTATATGCACAGGTGAAAAACATGCATATTTGACCATGCAATACTGGGAGCTAGACCCAACAACAAATAGATTTGTGGTGATTTTCACAATAGTACATGTGTTTTTGGGTAAGCTCCCAATAGCGCTCAGGAAAATATGCATGTTCATCACCTGTGCATATGAAGTGGCTCTAATGGAAGATATAATCACTAAATTTTGCATACTCCTTATTTTGTTCTAGGTTGATATTATCAGACATGGTCTTTCTTGAATGGAATGACTCGTTACTTGTACATTGACTAGAATGTTGGTGGAAGAAGGATGATTTGTTTGCAACCATTTTTTCAACTCTAATTTTCTCAACACAAAGGGACATTTATCATAGCCATAGAAACATGATTATTTTAAAATGGAATACACCAAGGAGTACCATCAGAAATATTAACCATTTACAATCATAAATAGTTAACCTAAATCAAATAGCTCATTTTTTTATCAGCATGTGTAGTCTCTGTGTATATGAAAAATGAATAAAATATCAAGCTGAAATAAAATAGTGAACAAAAATTCAAATACAAGGCCTAATTTATCAAGAGTAAAAAACATTAGGATGAAAGAAAAATCATTAGGACTATAGAAAAATCATCAAGACTAGGAAATAAAGTTCTAGAAAAATCATTACGACTATAGAAAAATCATTTAGACTAGAAAATCAAGTTCTAGAAATGGACGGTTCTGATTCTTTGCCATTACAACAATTGAGCATTCATCATTTGGTACTTCTTGGCGTATTCCATTTAATTTTTTCAGCTGTCGTGTTTATGTGCATGTTGTTTATGTGTTTGGCTTCTCTCCCTCGCAAGGGATACACCGATAGGTAATTGATTTGAAAGCATAATGATTTGACAGTCTTTTTTTAGAATAGGCGTAATCATCCCACCAACCTTAATTAGCAACATTTGTGCTATATGTTAAGTACTTATAATCAGTATGCCCAATAAACAGAGACTTGGTAGTAAAATCATAAGGTTGCACATCCACATCCACCCTAGTAAGTATTAGAGCCTTTCAAATTTGTAAAGAACATAAACTTTGCAAATCAAATTGATATTTCATTAAAACCTATGTTCTTGATCAAGTTCTTAAAGATTAAAACATGAAATAAAAAGAAGATGCAATGAAAATGACATGTGCCTTGTAGTGAGGACATTCAAGAGAGGTTTGATGAGTATTCATATTGCTCAAAGGTTGATTTTGAATCATCAATTGGTGAAGAACATGAAGTGGTGTGTGGTGAATCTGAAGATGAGGAAAATCTAAATTTAGTGGTGTGTGGCGAATTTGAAGATGGAAGGAAAGATAAGTCTCAAGTTTTGAATTTGGACAATAGAGGCTCCTTTCCTCATTCTCACAAGTCTGCAGATTTGTCACATGGATTAATCAGTAAAGAAGAGGCATCTAGCATTGGCATTCAAGATATAAAGGTTGGGCCTGATCGACCATTGCACAAAAAAAGGTGCTTAATTGTATCCATTTAAAAAAATTCGCCAGGGTATGACCATAATTCTGAGTTCATAACAGTGACATAACTCCACTACCTCAAGATCTGGCAGCCTTTGGTCAAGAAGAGAACAATGATTTACATCCTATATTTGAGGGTACACATGGTGCAAGCATGGGACATGATGGGAATGATACAACTCATCATAATTAATAAAAGAACTCTTGCCAACATTAGGGTACCCACATATCAAAATAGTCCTAGTATTTGGGTCAATAGACAGCAACCTTTCCATATGATGCCTCACTTGTTTGAGGTAATACAAACTCGGTCCAATTATCTTAACAATGGTACACATCTGTCCAAGTGAAGCAACCTTCAAAGATTTGCAGCGGTAAAGAGAATCACTATGGTCATCACAGGATGGAGTGATATATAGTAGAGAGCTATATAGGGATGGTTGATAGTGTTCCTTGAGGGAAGGGGGATTTTGAAAGACTTTTTATCATTGTATTGTGTATTTCCAATATGTTTGGATGTAGGGAAGACCAGGAGAATGAAGGATCACTCACTGATTGCATGATAACCTGGTTTTGAAGGGTCACTAGTTGAGGGGACAGTCAAGGTTCAGATGTTGATAGTGTTCCCTGAGGAAAGGGGGATTATGAAAGACTTTTTATCATTTTATTGTGTATTTCCAATATGTTTGGATGTAGGGAAGACCGGGAGAATGAAGGATCACTCACTGATTGCATGATAACCCAGTTTTGAAGGGTCACTGGTTGAGGGGATAGTCAAGGTCTGGATGTTGATAGTGAATTCCTTGAGGGAAGGGGGATTTTGAATGTCTTGTTATCATTGTATTGTGTATTTCCAATATGTTTGGAATCCAAAATATAGTTAAGAATTCAAAATTCATCCTCTAAACTAGAGACAGATTAGTATAGGGGGTTATCTCTTCTCAATGGGTATACATCAGATACTACTATCATACTATTGCCTTTGTGAACATTTAAAAACTAGAACCATTCAAATATTAAATTTTCCACATACATCAGCACATAGTTTTGTGAGTAACCTTTCCGACAGGATAAAAATAAATCTCTTTTATGGAACAAGTTATTTTTGCCCATAAGATCTAAGGTATACTTATAGGATAATATCTAATATCAACTTACATGCAAGATGGAATACACATAAAGATATTCCTAATAAATTTTAACATGATTCATTAAGCTAGAGTTTCATCAACATTACTTATTAACTAGCTTATTTAACCAATTCCATATCCTAGAAATCTATAGTAATCTTCTTACGAGTATATCTTTTCCCAACATTAACAAGTTTGTTTGAATTTTACCATTTTCCAAAATAAAAGTCATAGATTCTTTAATAGAGGGAGAGAAATACATGAGTCATATGGCTACCCTCTTATTCAATCAAATTAATATGTTAAACCCACTAACATTTTGTACGCACATTTCAATAAAAGCACATTTGAGGGGTAACTACAAGTATTGTTATCCTTGTACGCATCTTCAATATGACATCTATACCATTTCCTACAAACTCACATTCTTCTAATATTTCGATTTTAGGATAGTTAGAAAGTTTGACTTAAATCTTATTCTAATAGACATATCATTATTCCTTTCATAATAACTCATTGTTCCTATATAATAGAAATGTTGTTAGCTTCAACTTCCATTTCACACACAAAATGCCAACAAAGTAAATAATTACTACACAATTTTGTTTAATATCATATTCTTTCCTTATAGTTGATGGTTTTCACTGGATGAATTCACACTATTTACAACGATCATATATAATTCAGAATTCCTACCATATAATCAAGCATTTATCCTTTCAACAATTGTGTACTATAATCCTATCTATTACAAAACCTTGGGGATATAGGTCCTTTACCCAAGGGTTCCCTCTAGCTAGGCACATTCTCCTTATGGACACATTGATTTTTCCCTATAAAATTTAGTCTTTTAAACATATTTCTTGAGAAGAAGGGAGAGACACATTTGATTTCAACAATAAATTTAATTTCTTACTTGAGAGGGTATATAAAAGAGAGATGCTTCTTAATGAATCGCAGTCACTGGTAACGCATGGACAATCAAACCACTAGTCTCCAAAGCATTCAATAAGTGAATATGAATGTTTGAAAACTACTCCCAACAATTATTAAACAAAATAAAGTATGTTTAAGAATTGTTGGGACTGGTCCTTTGGCATGTATTAAACAGAATAGAATTTTTAGCATATTATTATCATTCTATTTCTTTGTTGTAAACATGCCATTGGTTCAATTTCAATCTACTGGTGGCGTGCCCTAGCCCATTCTTTATCTCCATTATTTGATGTTATTCACTATTTTGAAATGTTGACTATGGTTATCAAATGGAAAAAATAGAAAAAAAAGAATTAACACAAAAAAAAATTTACAAAACTGAACCAATGGCATGTTTACAACAAAGAAATAGAATGATAATAATATGCTGAAAATTCTATTCTATTTAGTACATGCCAAAGGACTAGTTGTATGAAATTGTCAATCACATAGCATTTCACTATTGTATGAGTGGATTGTGCAGGAACAATTAACATTAAACAAGGAGCAAACTCCTCAACACATCTTGGAAACTATTGAATTCAATAATAAATGAAACCTAACACCAACACTATTCCTTCCATTCACTTCTACCAAGAATAAAGCATTTAATCCATTTAACATTACATATAACCATTAGACAGTTACATTTCCTGACTGTGTAGAGGAACAGTCATGACCAAAATGATCAAAAGTACTTTCACCCTTGCACAAGCTATTCCAAACTTCAAGTAAAATGAGAAATATTCTATATCAAATCATTCATATTCATAGTAACCATTCAAAGGATCATTTTGTCAATGAACCCTCTGACTATACCCCTACGACAGAGAAAGGAAACCTCAAAATAGAGAAAGGAAACTTAGTAAAACCAGTCTATGCCACTGTTTGTGAGGGTACAGTCATGATAAGTGCCTCTCAAACCTCTCCAAACATGTAAGAATGTCTTTAAATACTTTATTGATCTCTTCTAAACATTAACGCATGGACAGTCAAACTAGTAGTCTCCAAAGCATTCAATAAGTGAATATGAATGTTTGAAAACTTTCCTCTCAACTTCCCCAACCACTCCTAATCAGTTAGAGGGATTAGTTGAGTGTTTAGACACTAAAACTTCTTAAACATACTTTATCTGATATGATGAATTGTAATATCAACAAACGTGAATCCAAACATTTCAAAATAGTGAATCAATATCCTTGAGCACAAGCACCAATAACATCAAATAATGGAGATAAAGCACGGGCTAGGGCATGACACCAGTAGAATGTGATCATTTTAGTGAGCATTCATGATCAAATAAAATGAAATGCATTTGAAATTTGTGGTCGAATATGATGCTAGAGGCTCGAAAGAGGTTGCCCGTCAAAGATACCAATCAAAGATGAAGAAATCGCATACCTTCTCTCGCACTCAGCTTTCACAAAGGAAGATTTGATAGCCAAATCTTCCTTGTACCACATGAAGAACATGTCATTGGTTCAGTTTAGCATGTTATTATCATATCAGATAAAGTATGTTTAAGAATTGTTGGTAAGGATAGGAATAGTGGAGATTCTAGAAATATCCCTCTAACCCATTAGGAGTGGTTGGGGAAGTTGAGAGGAAAGTTTTCAAATATTCATATTCACTTATTGAATGCTTTGGAGACTACTGGTTTGACTTTCCATACATTACCATTGTCTAAGATGCGTTACCTGGTTTTGAAGGGTCACTAGTTGAGGGGACAGTCAAGGTCCTAATTTTGATAGTGAATTCCTTGAGGGAAGGGGGATTTTGAAAGACTTATTATAATTGTATTGTGTATTTCCAATATGTTTGGATGTAGGGAAGACCAGGAGAATGAAGGATCACTCAGTGATTGCATGATAACCTAGTTTTGAAGGGTCACTGGTTGAGGGGACAGTCAAGGTTCAGATGTTGATAGTGAATTCCTTGAGGGAAGGGGGATTGTGAAATAGTTTTTATCATTGTATTGTGTATTTCCAATACGTTTGGATGTAGGGTAGACCAGGAGAATGAAGGATCACTCACTGATTACATGATAACCCAGTTTTGAAGGGTCACTGGTTGAGGGAACAGTCAAGGTCCGAATGTTGATAGTAAATTCCTTGAGGGAAGGGGGATTGTGAAAGACTTGTTATCATTGTATTGTGTATTTCCAATATGTTTAGATGCAGGGCAGACCAGGAGAATGAAGGATCACTCACTAATTGCATGATAACCCAATTTTGAAGGGTCACTGGTTGAGGGGATAGTCAAGGTCCAAATGTTGATAGTGAATTCCTTGAGGGAAGGGGGATTTTGAAAGACTTGTTATCATTGTATTGTGTATTTCCAATATGTTTAGATGTAGGGCAGACCAGGAGAATGAAGGATCACTCACTAATTGCATGATAACCCGATTTTGAAGGGTCACTGGTTGAGGGGATAGTCAAGGTCCAAATGTTGATAGTGAATTCCTTGAGGGAAGGGGGATTTTGAAAGACTTGTTATCATTGTATTGTGTATTTCCAATATGTTTGGATGCAGGGCAGACCAAGAGAATGAAGGATCACTCACTGATTGCATGATAACCCGATTTTGAAGGGTCACTGGTTGAGGGGATAGTCAAGGTCTAAATGTTGATAGTGAATTCCTTGAGGGAAGGGGGATTGTGAAAGACTTTTTATCATTATATTGTGTATTTCCAATATGTTTGGATGTAGGGCAAGCCAGGAGAATGAAGGATCACTCACTAATTGTATGATAACCCAGTTTTGAAGAGTCAATGGTTGAGGGGACAGTCAAGGTCCGGATGTTGATAGTGAATTCCTTGAGGGAAGGGGGATTGTGAAAGACTTTTTATCATTGTATTGTGTATTTCCAATATTTTTGGATGCAGGGCAGACCAAGAGAATGAAGGATCACTCACTGATTGCATGATAACCCAGTTTCTAAGGGTCACTCATTGAGGGGACAATCAAGGTCCAGATGACTGGGCCATTCGAGGACCCTATTTCTTTGTATTAATTGCTATTCAAATTGGATACATGGATTTCTTCATAATTATCGGTTGTTATGTATCCTGCAACTGCATTCATGAATCTGCATATACTTCTCTAGGGTTGTAAGCCACTTAGGGATCAAAATAGAGAAAATAAATCAAAATCATTCTTTGTCCTATTTCCTTTTAACAAATTCTCAACTATCAATGATACAATACATTTGATGCCCTAATCTATCAATACAAATGGCACCTAGCTAGAAGCTCATGGGTTGTCCATGTGATAACCACATTCAACATTTCAAAAAAATGGATATCCTTGAGCACAAGCACCAATAACATCAAATAATGGAGTTAAAGCATGGGCTAGGGCATGACACCAGCACAATGTGGTCATTTCAGTGAGCATCTCAGTAATATACAATGGCGTCATTAAATGTGCCATTAATATTAACAAACGTGAATCCAAACATTTGAAAATAATGAATCGATATCCTTGAGCACAACCACCAATAACATCAAATAATAGAGATAAAGCACAGGCTAGGGCACGAAACCAGTAGAATGCGGTCATTTCAGAGAGCATTCATGATCAAATAAAATGCAATGCATTTAAAATTTGTGGTTGAATATGATGGGAGAGGCTCGAAAGATGAAGAAATCACATACCTTTTCTCGCACTCAACTTTTGCTCCTTTTCTCCTGCTCCTTCTCTATCCAATTGAAATAAAAATGATTTGGCGCTTCACTTTTTTTTTATGTATACCCCAAACCTGTCGAAATTTCAATGGTCAATTTAAAACCCATCAGAATACCGACACCATCGGGGCCTTTTTTTTTTTAAAAAAAAAATCATTAAAAAAAATTACCTTTCGAAAGTTTCTGTCAAAATTTGGCCCCAAATGTAGTAGTGTGACATGATCGATTTCTTGCAAAGACTCGACAAAGTCCAGGGAATGGAAAAGCTTTTGGAAAAGCTACAAGGGGATCTAGAGAGCCATCAAGAAATAGAAATGGACATCATCAGCAATCTTAGACAAATAAGATGCAAGATTCCTTACCCAAGATGATAACCTCTTTACTGAAGAAGACATAACCACGGGATATATTGACAGGGTTAATGCTGATTTTGATTCTAAAGAATTTGGATCCCAAACAATGAACAAATTTGCTGCATATAAACTTATGGCAAAATACTTGAGGGATTCTCTTGATGATAATTGCAATGTTGTGAAATCAGCTGGTACATGTGCAATCAGGATTGAAGCCATTTAAGAGATCTTGAACATTTCAGATCTTCCTCTTATTCATGATTGTATTGCCAAATATAAGGCCTTCCTTGATAATTTCAAGGATTAATTCTCATTTCTTCATCTTTCTATTTTATTTTTCATGATTTTTAGATTGGAGAAGATAAATTGCATGCAATGCAATTACATGTAAATTTGATTGCATGCCCTTATGAAATGTAATCTAATAATTCTTCTCAATTAGTTAGACTAGGTCAAAGTGGTTGAGTTACTCCCACTTTTTCCTCCTTTTTCTCATTCCTTTCCCTATAAAAGGAATGCCCCTCTCATTGTAAAAACCATCTTTAGTTTATGCAAGAGAGCTCTGCCAAACTTGTGCAAGCATAATTATGATTGTGTAGTACTATTTTGGAGAAAAATAAATAGAAAGAAACAATCGGAGCTGAAGTTGTGACTGAGTGCAATTGTGGTGAATCAAATTGGAAGCTGTGACTGCAATTTGGTTTTACTGTCTTTTTGTTTATGTGATTCTTGTGTTTTTTTAAGAGAAAATTGAAAATCAGAAAAAATCGGAGCCAAAGCTGTGACTGGGAGCAATTGTGGTAATATAAAACTAGAAGTTGTGACTGTAGGTTATATTACCATCTTATTTTCATACACCTTTTTAGAATAGTTATAAAATCTCTACTTTTGGAAGTCTGTGTGCCCCAATGGTAGAGGTGTTTCTTATAGAATAGATAAATAGGTCATAGAGCCAAGCCGATACGCTTTTCAATCAGCCTGTGAGTTGGTGTTGGTTTATCGATATCACTATTTCCAACATTTAGATAGAAGTGTAGTTTAGATATTAAAGCTTTGCCCATTACTCGTTCTTCGGGTAAGTGGATTCCTTCTTGAAAGATAAGAGGAAGGAATATTTGTAACACCCTATTTGATAATCTCTTAACTTCTTGCTTACCTTGAGTTGATCCAAGGAATGGTGAGAAAGGGGAGCCTTCCCTTTAAGGTAGGAAAGACATTGTCTCACATGTTGTGGCTAGTATCACTATTTTGTAACTGGATTTTTTCCTAAAACTGTCGGTTGTAAAATATCCACCCAATGGGTTTTAAAATGAGTGTAAGATATATTATGTGATTATGCTATAGATTGTTCTTAGTAGATTAGTTAACATATACCTAATTATATGTTATGGAACCCTTGAGACTTGTAATTTATAAATGATTTATATTTATGAGTATGTATTTTCTTATGTTAAATATTGCTTCTGCATTGTTATTCATTATTGATTGTAAACTCTTAGGAAAAAAAAATTATTCGATAAACTTAGTAACATGTTTTAGGTTAATTTCTCCTAGGTTCCCTAGCGGGGTGTTACACATTCCCTAAGGGGGAGTTGTTATGCCCTACATACTCATCCCTACATTTTTCTTGTTGAAATTTAGGTGCCCTTTTTATTTGTTTTCATTTTTTCCTTCAAGATCTCAAGACTCTAGTGTATAAGGTTTTCCTTGAATTTCTAGGGATTTTAGAATCCTAGAGGTTCCTTTTGTCTATTGATTTCCTTTGGGATCATGAATTTCAAAATATCAGATAGGTAAGGGTCTTTGTTCTTAGAGTACCAATAATTTTAACACTCCAATCTCTAGAACGTCAATATTTCAAACCCCATAGTATGAACTCAACTATATTTAGTGCACCTTAAAATTGGCTATATAAGTTACAAAAAGGGCTCATTTATACTCACTGAGTTTCGAAAATGCTTATACATCCCTTGCAAAGAATCACATACCCTCACAAAGTGTTTGATCAATCAAATTTTAGTTTTTTTTAATGGAATCTTGTTAGATTGTGTGCCTTCTTGTTTCACATGCTTGGAGGTAGGGTCTCCCCTTTCCTCCTACGTTTGTGTGTTTTTCATGTTTTTTTGTTTGTTCTTTTTTCATAGTTTAGTTGTTTTTTATTTCCTAGTTACGAATAAAAACTTCCTTGTGATATCCAGTAGTTTAGGGCTTTTAGATCAAGTATCAACCTAAAAAATGCATTCTAAAACCTTTGAAGTCATAATGTACCTTCCTAATTAAGATAGAAAAATGAAACTAGGGTCTTCATAAAATATAGCTTGTTCCTTAGGCTATACAAATGCTACAGTTTTAGAACTTAGACTAATATTTTAGAGTTTTGTGCTCTTGAGAATCCCCATACTTCCCCCACAATGAGAAATGTTTAAGTTCTAGGGATTCATTCTAAAATTTCAGACTCCAAAATCCAGTTCTGGAATAAGCTCATTGACAAGATTCATATGTTTAATTGTAAACTAGAGTCAATTGACAAAGTGTTGCAATAATATTGAGTAGGACCTTCAGTAAAGAAGAATCCAAGTACTAAAGACTATGGATGTACTTATACATCACTTCCATTCTTAAGGAAAATGATCAATTTGATCAAGCACATTTCATTTCAAATAAAATTCAAAAATAAATATGCTAAGTGAAGGACACCAAGAAGTTCTATATAACATCCTATGTGATATAAGTTTTTACCTGAATCGGGTTACATCACTTAGGACTTGATACTAGGGGAAGAATGCGAGAATCACCTGATGTAGGAACACCTCGGGGATACTACTATAAGCTAAAAATAAAAGAAGTGGAAACCTATTTCAAAAGGGAAAATGATGCATTGATTTATGCAGTGATTAACAGATTTGCATGTGATGTAGGATACATAAAGTCAGAGGAGGCAATGGAGTTAGTAGAGACTCGGGGGACATGGTTTATTAAAAATACAAGGTATACATACATCAAACCCAACATGCCCAATAGAAACCCCTATCTTCTCCCCATACATTGTAGTGAAAAAATAATTCTATTATAATTATCTTAGCAAATTATAGAAACACAAGCTCTAATGGCCAAAAAGCATCAACAATGTGTTCCATTTCTAACTTGGGTTTTACATATGTTTGAACTTGTTGGAAACCAAATATGCCATTTATAAGTTGAAAAGCCTCAATATCAAAGAGTTGAACTTCTCTAAAGTGTTATAAGATTCTAATGGTAAATAAAAAAATAGTCTCCCAAATTCATATCCTAAACATAAACCAGAAATAGAAGATTTTTTGGAAGGGATGCAGGACAATTTTGATGCAAGGAAAAAGAAATACTATAGAATAACAACAGTTGAAATTAAATCTTAAGGTATCAAGATGCGCATACCTAATAACTTCTCTAATAATAGGAAAATCTTGGAATCCCTTGTATGATCAACATAAGGTTGATCAAAGGCCCTTATCTCCTATAATTTGGATACAGTTAGAGGATACCAACATTAAAAATATAACAATAGAGGTGGTCTAAAGAAGCCAAAAATGTCTAAGTATTAGATTTCCCAAAACCACTATGGGTTTGAAGAGTAAGACAAGGCTATATATGACCCCCAATCCAAAACCATCAAAGAATATCTTAGAAAAAGGGATAAGTGTGGTAGTAGTTAAGTATCAAATCAACAATGGGATCAAGAGGAATGTATACCAACCTAGGTGTTAATTAAAGAATTAAATCATACAATGGAAAGGTTTCAAGTCTTAAAGATAATAATTGATACAAGGAGTTAAATATGGCCCATTAGTAGTTCCACATGAAGACATGACACCTATATGGACAACCATTGGGATGATAACAAGTGAAGATATATCATGTTAAGAGTAGGAGATTTCTACTTCTCATACAAAAGCTACACCTTCCAAATCCAAACAAGGGAAGCCTTTAATAGTATTAATTGATGATGATAGTGAGAAAATAGTATCAAATTATGATCATGGATAATGTTATTAAGTTTAATAGACCAAGTTCTTGTAGGAAAACAATATCAATACCATTGGATATTCCTCTAATGGAATAATAGGTTCCCTCCTTAGAAACTATTGAGGCCATAAAATAGAAAAAAAAACACAAGATTTTCTAGACCCTCAAGATGAACAAATATTTGATGTAGGAGGGACAAATATGGAGGTATATAATTATTCCTTAGTCCTAACCCCTCGAGACCAAGATAGGTTGATAAAAGATCATGAAGAGGAAGAAAAGAAGAGAAAAGTGTTACCATAACTAATAATAATGTTGAAGATTGATTATCTGATGGAGCTGATGATGAAGACTAACCAAGATCAGAAGAATACATGATAGTAGAAAGGATAGATCAGTTATTGTCTTGTCATTGATGTCAAGCAATTGATTTCTGGTTTATATTATGTTGCCATATCATTCGCTAATGATATAAGATAAATGAGTTAAGGACAAGAAGAAATGTGAAGTTGTAAAGTTGTAGAGCTTAATTGGGAAACTCATACAAATCATAAAATGATTAGATTATATTGATATAATTATTTTATACCTAACATATGATTATGTTAAGTTGGTAAAGCATGGTGATGAAGATTTGACAATTCAGTAAGTTAAGTTTTTTTGACTACCGAGCAGGAAAGGTCACTCGGTAAAGCAAAAGGAACTCAATCCACCGAACAACAAGGAAAAGTTTAAGCATCGAGCAATGTAACTAAAATTCAAGTGAAGAACATCGAGTAAGGAAAAGATATTAAATAAGGATTGAATCGACATTTAATGATTAGCTATAATGAGCTAGATGATCATGATGATGAGGAGAGTTAGTTACAAGAGATATATGGTTATGAAAATTCAAGGTGAAGATCTACGGCAAGATCTAAGTGGCAAAAAGAAATGGAACAAGTTTCTAAAAAAGTTCAAGTTTCTAGGTGAAAAGGAAACGTGTTACTGAGATCTAGATTTAAGGTATAATGAATTGAACGGTTAAGATTGATTAAAGGAAAACATAATAGATGAGATTATGAGGAAAAAAATTTATATATAAAGGATGATCTTGTATGGACAAATGGCTAGAAAATTGAATAGTTGAAGAGTTACCGACTGTTGCAGTGAAGAAGGAACAAAGAGATTTTGAGTGGGAAAAGAAGGATTTGATGAAGTGTTGATGTCAGTGAATAATGAAGAACTGAAGTGAAGATTGAAGAATGCATAAGGATCTGATTGAGAAAAGATAGATGAAAATCTACATGTCAATTTTATTATTATTGCTTACTAGCATTTTTAACAGAGAAATCTCTTAACAGGGTAGACCTAACAGTTTTATTGTAAAATCCTTGAGAAAGGTAACATTCTAAAGAGTGTTTGAAGCCCTCTAACAAGGTCACTCCTAACAGGGTGAAGATCCTAATAGATATGAGGTAAATCCCTTAACCGGGTCACACCTAACAGTGTGCATTATAATCTTTAACCAGACTGGCTCTTAACCGAGCGTACTTCAGAAGAGTATTTTCTTAGTGGGTGACAATTCCCACAATGGTTTTTCCCAAATTTAGTTTTCCATGTTAAATATTGGTGTTACATGTTGTGAATTATTTGTGTGAATGATTCACTGATTATTATAGTTTATTTATTGTTATTGATAAATAGTGAACTCTGCTTTTACTGATCTACTACCGAGTTAATCAGAGAAAATTTATTAAGGTATTTGTGATCAGGGATTACTAATTCACCCCTTCTGTCCGTAATCCAACATAAAACTTAAGGAAAAGAAAACAAGGATATCTACTTCCAACAATATGGGATTTTGTCATTTCTTCTTTGAGAGTTCTTTTGTATTTCCATCTCTCTTTTGGGGAGGAGTTTTGTCCCACTAGGTTTCGTTCCTTTCTCTATTTGTGAGAGATTGCATTTCATTTGTACATGGGTACCTAACATGGCCTAGTAGTTGATAGCCATCTTACATTTTTATCTTTTTTACATTATCCCTAAGTTTCACTTAAGGGGGGTGTTGGTGTAATTAAGTCATTTTACCTTGGTCAATTCACACCAAAGTACTAATTGCACTTTACTTAATCTTACTTAGGGATGACATAGGATATTTTAAGAGCATTTCTACTTTAGGTGGTGTTATCATGTTATCACATTCCACTTTATGTTTTGACTCCATCTTTAGTGCACTTATCACTTTATCATCGTTCACCTTTGTTGCACATGTTGCACAAACTTTATTACACATTGGAGGATGAGCCCCCTTTGGTGGACATGTCATTTCACCTTAGATGGTTGATAAATTGTCTCTTGGTAATCATGTAATGAGACAACACTTATCATTGCCTCATTCACTCATTTGTATGCACCTTGGCTATATGACCAAGGGGTCTCCTATGTAATATTCATTCTCTCTTTATTTTTTTTCTATTGTCTCTAGATCTTATGAGGCAGAAATGACAAGTTTTACAAAATGAGGATTCTCGCATTTTTGCTTGAATTGTAACAGTCAATCTTTTTTCTCAGCGCACGATATATTGGACGAGAGTTTAAGGATTTCATCAAGGAAACTATTTTTAAAGATTCGAGCGCTGATCGAACTGTCCTTCTTCCATGTGATTGCATATGCGCAAAATGCGCAAGGCAAATAAAGTATCAAGTTTTTTCATCAAATGAAATGCATGTTAAAGGTGTGATAATTCACAAATTGTACGTAATTTACCGACCTTTTAGCGCAGACAGAAACAATGGCAGAGCAAGTAACATTTGACACGGCTTTTGGGATGGAATCATAAAAGAAGGAATATGAACTCTGAGCTTTCAAAGATGATGTGCAGCTTATTTTGTTTTTTTATTAATTCAGTTTTGAAATTTACTTGTAGTCACACAATTAAGATTTATTTATTTCATTTAGAATATTTTGGTTAGTAAATTTTGAAATATTTATGTTAATTTTTTATAAGTAAATTAGGTCTAATTGGACTTTCTATGTAGTTCATTTGATTGTTCTTAACTAAATGCAATTCAATAGTCAAATATAGAGTTCAGATTTAGGATCCATGTTAGTATTCTTAATTACATTCATTTTAATTGTCAAACTACATGAAATCATTACACAAACTTGGCCCTATGATTTCATCTAAAGAATTTGAACTCAAATATCCAACATGGAAACCTAAGAACTAACCTAATAAACTCAACCCCTATATGTTTCTTTTAACTTTGAGTAGAAATATGTGCACATAATAAAATATCTTGTTGGTTTTTAGTGTAATTTATTTTGACTTTGCATTTCACCATTGTTCTCTTGGTAACAAGTCTATAAAATGAATCATGTGCATCTTAATGCTTTCTTTAGTCAATAGTATTTGGTATTCTATTTATAAATTTCAAACATGTTTTCAAACGTAAGCTTGTCAATCTTAATCAATAGGAAAATAATTCTTTAGATGCCTAATTTTCTGATTTTTCATTGCCACTTAAGGCCATAGTTTGGTATACCATGATCCTGCACATACCCCTCTATAAGATGAAACTCAAGGAATATTGATGAGAGACTAATCGATAATGAGATATTACAATGGAAATTCCCTGCACTGAGCTTGATTTGGATTTGATAAAATAATGGTGGATGCACTTCCAACATGAATAATGAACTTTTAACAACATTTGAGGTTACAATTATTGGGATGATAAAATGATTGGTGAAATAAAAATATACTAGTACAAATAGTTGTAGTAAAATAAAATCAAGGAAAGGGTGAAGATGAGAGAATATGAAGCTTAGATTTTAAAGAGACCATTTCTTAATGATGAAGACAATGAAGATGAGAATGGATCTATACCTCGCGTGATGCTTGTGGAGAAAATTGGGAATATGATGAGTTTTGGATATGTTTGTGATATTTATAAAAAAATGTTCCATGGTAAATGTTTAAATGTTATTCTAATTAGGGATGAACATATCAAATAATGTCATTATTCACCAACAATAAAAGGGCTTAGAGTTGACAATAAATAATTCCAAACATTGGTGGCATCAAAGGATAGAGGAATTTTCATTAGATTTTGAAGTCACTTCTCATCTTGAGATGGTTCTTTGCATGCGAAGAACTTTTATTTCTTTTATTTTTTGTTACTATCAGATTTGAAGGATGCATATAAACAATATTTTAACAAATCTCATAAAATTTCTTTTCTATTTCATATAATTCAAACAAGAATTATTACCATTATTCTAACCAATAAGAACCTTTTTCTTCATTTTAAAGATAATGTATGATGGTTATGAATCACCAAAAAATGCCCCATAGGTATATTATATAAGTCTCTTATTCATTTTTATTTAACTCTTTAACATGACATTGTATTTAAGCCCAAAGATGAGTGCCTTAGCCCTTTTCATTTGACTCAAAAACTTTTTAAAATCCCACCGTGCTTCTTCATCATTAATTAAATCTAATTTAATTTATACTTGTTTTTATGGATGATTCTTGAAATTATCTTTGATTTATGCACGAAGATACCATTTTCTTGCAAATAAGATATACATAATGTAGTTATAATTTATCGAATGTTACACCACAATATTTGTTACTGAAATGAACATATTAGATGTGTTTAAAATATTCTAGCATTACCCATAAAAGTAATTCCTACAAAATATCAATTTTAGTAAGAATTATAATATTTATTTTAACCAACAAACATATTTTTCTTCATTTTAAAGATATTTTAAAATGCCTATCCACTACCAAAAAATATAGCATACCTGAATATTATATAAGCATCATTAGAAAGAAACACTCATTCATTTATTATTGATAATAATAAATGCCTCTCAATCAGGTAAAGAGAGACTTATGTGATTGTAGACATCGGTTCACTACATTGAGAAGTTACATAGTTACAGGCTCAATGAGGATTTGATTTACATTATCTCGTATCTCTCGATAGGCAAAAGTAAACCCATCTCTCTCATTGTAGAAATGTAGGTAACCCCTTGCAACATCATAAGAATAATCCTTATTACAAGTTGGAACACCATCATTTTTTAGAAACTCCCAATTCAATTCTTTGTGTCTTTCATCCAATAAATTCTCAAGATAATTTAAGGCATCTTCTTCAGTGGATCCTGGATTATCTTTCATGTAGGACACTATGGATGAATTTGTTTCTCCTCGATCCACCTCACCCTTCAAAACCAAAGATCAAAATTCATAAAAATAATTAATATCTTAAATGCTTACATCTAGCTCATTTTTTCATTTTATATGTATATATAAATAGAATATAAAATATAATATGAGAACACACCTTAAAGGATTTGATGTCACCTCTTACTCGAAGGCTGAAGCCTCCAAGATTATCAAACCTCGATGGATAATCAAATTTATGAAAGGCGTCTTCTGGAATGATCCCATCTATTGTTAATATAGCTTGCAATGTGGTTGGGCGTTTTCCTGAACTAATCGTTCCATTCTCTATGTGTTCTGCCAAAGTTGATACGTGTTTTTTAGCATTCCACTTAGCTTCTTGTAGCATAGCATCTATATAAGTTTCCCACTATGTAAACAAGCAATAAATTTGAGTCAAACAAAAAAGTTGATTGATTCATTAGAAAACAAAAAAATCTATGTTTAGGCCCTTTTTGACTACCAAAATATAAGAAAATGAGATGAAATAAATTTGGTGATGCACTACATTTACCTATGAGATTATTAAAGTAAATGAGCCATCTATTTTCTGAAATAAACATTTTTATAAAAAAATAACAAAAATATATACTCATACAGCATGTTTAACGTGGGAGAGAGTCTCTCGGCCTTGATACTTTTGAGCTTCTTTATCCATTTCATTGATTCCATTATACAAAACCATGTATATAATTTTCATATAATCAGGGAGTTGGTCTATAGACGCTGGATCCCACCTAAAAAATACAGGAGGTTTTGTTACAATCTTACACACAAGTATGGTTAGTTACAACAATATAAATTTTGATTTATCACTTACTTCTTAATTGCTTGTGTGAGGAGTTCTAGTTCATCAACTGTTCCATATGTGTCATATGTATCATCTAAATATGTTGCAAGTACACAAGACTTTGTAAGGCTCGATCTAAATGCAGAATACTCCTCCTCCTCACAAATCGCACATGCCATAAAGAAAAATTCTACATGTCGATGGCGAGCAAAGTTCACATTAGGCAAACCAGACTCCCTCCACCATCTAAAATACCACATCCAATTAAAAAAAACATATCAATTAAAACTTCAATAACCCAAATCTAGTAACAAAATTCTTCTTCATAAAATCTAGATTTACAAACAGTCCAAATAAAATTAAATATACTAGTATAATATAAGTATAAAATCTAATTATATCCATCTCACACGACGTATAAAATAGAACTGACCTGGAGAAAGCTTTAAGCTCTTGCTGATGCAATGACTGAATCTTGTTGAAATCCATTTTTGCTAGAGATAAAATCTTCTCATTATCCTCCATTCTTTAAAGAAAAACAATTATTTGAATTAATTGCAAATATATAGAATTGCAAACCCATTGAATTGTATTGCCTCTGGCTTTTATCTCAAAGTAGACCAGACAAAAGGGATTGCCCATTACATACCTGGCCCATGAATGGTTTTCCCGATAGATTTCAATATATTTCCTTGCTTCCAATCTGGGCAGAAGTGTGTACCATGAATACTTCAGATTCACTGATATCTGCATATATAAAAATGTTCAAATTAGAGTCAATAAATACGTTTAAAGGTATAAACACGTCTCTTTATCTTCTTATCATTACCTCATGTAAAAGGCTGGAGTTGATCCCTGTCTTGTGCAGAGCTTCACCTAAATATGAAGTAGAGAATTGTTTTGCCTCATCCAAAATCTTCTCCCCTGGAAATGCAATATATGAAGCTCTGTACAAATTCAGAACACTCTTGATTTTCTCCTCTTCTGATTGAGTTTTGGAGCAGAAGAACTGCCCATTTTCTGTTCTAAACGGCCCCAACACTCCTGCCATTATATCAAGTGAACAAGATCAGATCAAATATAAGTAAACATTTGATATTTATTTTGATCAAACATAAACATAAACAGATGTTTTTAATAAATACCTGGAGAAACAGAGTATCTATGGAGCCTGAGAATCCGAAAGCTCAAGGCCGTGGTGTTGAGATCTTTTTGACATTCACCCCAATTTCTGTTGCATTGCATTCAAACTGTTATATACCAAATCTTACTTTTAATAAGAACAATAATATCAATGGCATCTTATAATAAATAGGATTGTAACAAACCTGTAAACCAAATCAAGGGCTTGTTTAATTTCCTTTTGGAAATGTCGATCTATTCCAAGGCGTTCGATATTATCAACCAGGGAAAGAAGTTGGGAAACATCTTTTTCAGGGTTGAACATGTCTTTTATCTCGCTAATAAGTTTCCCACAACGTTCAGCATACCGATCACCCTGTTTTTAATGTCAGAACAAAACTATTAATAAAACAGAATTGAAGAGCAGAGAAAAGAGAACAAAGAAGAAGAATGTCTTGCCTGATAAGGATGGTCAGGGAGAGACTGTATAAAATCATCGCCCCACAAATTGGGATGATGGTTTCCAATGCGCCGCTGTGGGAGTTCAGTTTGGGTGACATGGGCCTCATTTACTATCAATGGGTTTAACATGAACACCTTTGTCCTGCGCTTTAATGGCAGCCCTGCTCTACCATTAACAGTAACATTGTTGGACTGGGCTTGAGATTTGGATTGGGAAGGGTGAGATTTGAGGCAGATATTGGATGAAAAAGTAGAGGAAAGAGCCATTGCAAAACACACTTATTTGTTTCCTGCCCTTTCAGAGAGAAATATAGTTTCTAAGTTGTAGAAGAGGAGGATGCTTGAAATGCTTGTTTGCTGCGCTTTTTATAGGCAGAAATGGCACGTTGTGGAAAAGTAGTGAGCAGAATTTTGTGAGGTTTTAGCCTGCGTTGAACTCTGATGTCGGTCAACCGTGTACTGAATTACCTATCTATATTGAACGATGTCAATATTCTAACGACAAAAGAGACATGTTGAAATCAACAATATCCTTTTTTTGACTCTCTTCCATTTCATTGGATATGCACAGAATGGGCAAGGCGAATAAAATCTTTGTTGATGTGGATATTTCAAATTGTACGGTAATTTATTTGTTAAGTTTTCTATTTTTTTAAAATTATTTTTAAGTATATATAGTCAAATATGATGTCACATTAATATGTATTTTTGTGAAGGTGTCTAAATGCTAGCATTTATCAAGCCGTCACAATCTAAATCTTACCAAAGAGAGTTTAGAAAAAAACTAAATCCATCTTTGGTAAGATTTTAAATTCTCATGACTAAATAGACACCTCCATCTAAAATTGTCCAAAAAATGAGTAAGACCAATAGGTGTGCAATAAGTCATGTTTAATGATGTACTGATGTGACATTACATGATTAGTTGCTTATTGACATGGCATTTTTAGTGCACCACTATTGGACCCATTTTGTCCAACTACATTAACTTGTATTTGAACCTTTATGATGAAGGGTGCTCCCCCTTAATACCACAAACACATGACAGAAATAAAGAAACAACAACAATATGCAAGAACAGAAAATTGGCTTCTTATTATCTCCACAAATGTGGAATTACAAACTTTCAGAATTACAATATGCAAAGCCACATGGGCATTCCCTTACAATATTCTGTAAGACAAAGCCTCGAATCAATACCCAGATCTACTACCCAGAACTATTCTGAACTGCCTAAGACAATAATACAGCCTTCCTTATATAGGCAATTTTCCACCGGCTGGGAAGGTTCCAGAATTTTAGCCAATAAGACCGACCAACTTAGAATTATTTTATTTTACATTTTATTACATCATAGTCGGCTCAAGATAACCTTTGAAACCCGAACAGAAATTTTGAAGAAAATTATTTTCTGTCATTTCAGGTGGCCCAACTTCCGAAGACCATAAGTCATCACCAGCTGACCCGCTCGGCTATTATAACCCCATTTCGGAAACGCCACGAAGTGCTCTACAGGCTTGTTCCGCGCAAGCGCCCGTCACCCAAATTTTCGACCTCATCCGGGGCCTCTAAAACCTTCAAAACTGAGTTCAAAGTTTCTGTACCCTGCTGCCAATACCAAAAATCTTCAATATCTTTCAATATACACTTGATCTGGCAATGAAACTTTACTGGCAGACTTATATGACCAACATGAACCTCCAAGAAAGAAATCAGATCATTCTGAGCACATACGAAAATTACCAAAAATAGTAACTTTCCATAAATAGCAGCGCTGCACAAAATAGCCCTTATTGAATACAAAAATAGAAATATTTTTGGGTGATGCAAGATTGCTCTTACACCCAGGATGCTCCTGCATCAGACACCCGGGGTAATTTGAGAAGTGACCTTGTCACGACTCAGGTGTGCAGAGGAAAACCAAGACGGCTAACCTCCTCCTTTGTCAGCCATGATGAATCTTCAATAGGTCGTCCTTTCCATTTGACCAGATATTCTTCATATGTCATGTTCCTTGTGCTTCTGTCAACACGACTGTCCAGTATATCTTCGATCTCCTTGATATCTGAACTGGTTACTGGAATATTCCACTGTGCTGCTGCAACCTCATCTTCAACACCTCCTTCATGATACTCTGTCAAATCTGAAATGTTAAACACTGGTGAAATATTCAGCTCACTAGGCAATTCTACCTCATATGCATTTCCTGAATCATGCTTCTTCAATATCTTACATGGTCCAAACTTCTTCATTTTCAACTTGTTATATGTACCAACTGGAAACCGCTCCTTCCGCAAATGAACCATGACTTCATCACCAACTTGAAATTCCTTATACCTCCTTTTCTCATCTGCCTTAGCCTTATATTGTGCATTCATCTTGGTAATATGCTTCTTCACCTCTTCATGGATGTTCTTCAAGTGTTCTGCAAAATCTTCAGCTTCAGCACTACTTATTTCTCTTTTATCTATCTTTCTCAATTCAGATGCATTTCTTGGACTACTTTCATATACAATCTGGAATGGTGATTTACCAGTGCTCCTGTTGACAGAATTATTGTATGCAAATTCCGCCTGTGGTAAAATCAAATCCCATCCTGTTGGCTTATCTCCAACCAAACATCTCAGCAAATTTCTCAAACTCCTATTCACCACCTCTGTCTGTCCATCAGTCTGTGGATGATGTGATGAACTGAACTTCAAATCTGTCTTCAACTTCTTCCACAATGTACGCCAGAAATATCCAACAAACTTAGTGTCCCGATCTGAAACTATGGTCTTTGGCAAACCATGAAGTCTCACTACTCCTCTGAAAAACAATTCTGCTACATGAACAGCATCATTAGTCTTCTTGCAGGGAATAAAATGTGCCATCTTTGAAAATCTGTCAACCACCACAAAAATTGAATCGTGTCCCCGCTGTGTCCTCGGTAAACCAAGAACAAAGTCCATGCTGATATCCTCCCAAGGCTTCTCTGGTACAGATAATGGCTGATACAATCCTGTATTCTGCTTCACTTCTTTTGCCATCTGACATACTCTACAACTCTGTACAAAAAACTTCACATCTTGCTGCAATTGTGGCCAATAATAATTTTCACTAACCAAAGAAAGGGTTTTGTCACGACCAAAATATCCAGCCAATCCTCCGCTATGCTTCTCCTTGATGAGATTGTCCCTCATAGAACTTCGTGGAATGCACAACTGACTTCCTCTGAATAGCATATCATCCTGGATGATGAAATCCAACCATTTTGTCCTGTCTAGAGTAACAGGTTCTGTACAAGCTTTCCAAGCTTCACCAAAATCAGGATCCTCTGGATACAAATTCTTGAGTTCCTTGAACCCAACCACTTCAATCTGCATTTCTGTCAGCAATAGTTGCCTTCTGCTAAGAGCATCTGCAACCCTATTAGACTTTCCACTTCTGTGTTTCAAAACAAATGTATAACTCTGCAAAAACTCAACCCATTTCAAATGTCGCTGATTCAACTTTCCTTGACTATTCAAATATTGCAAAGCTTGATGATCAGTATACAAAACAAACTCTTTAGGAAGCAGATAATGTCTCCACTTCTTTAATCCCTGAACTATAGCATAAAATTTCTGATCATAAACAGAATATTTCCTCTTGGCATCATTTAACTTCTCACTGAAATAAGCAATAGGTTTACCTTCTTGGCTCATAACAGCTCCTATTGCAGTACCACTAGCATCACAATCTACTTGAAACACCTTATTAAAATCTGGAAGTGCTAAAACAGGTTCTTCTGTAACTTTTTATTTCAACAATTGAAAACTCTTTTCTGCCCCATTAGTCCACTTAAACTCTTTTCTATCCCCTCTCATTGTTTCAGTCAAGGGTCCACAAATACTACTAAAATTTCTGATAAACTTTCTGTAAAAGCTAGCTAGACCATGAAAAGATCTTACCTCAGTAGCACTCTTTGGAGTAGGCCATTCAAGGATAGCCTGTACCTTCTCTGGGTCCATTTTTAGACCTTCTCCTGAAACTACAAACCCCAAATACACCAACTCTTTCTTCACAAAACTGCACTTCTTCAAATTAATCAACAATTTCTCTTCTCTCAACTTCTCAAATACCATACGAATATGCATCATATGCTCATCCAATGTCTTACTAAAGATCAAAATATCATCCAGGTAAACAATGACAAACTTACCCAAAAATTCTTTCAGAACCTCGTTCATAAGCCGCATGAAAGTGCTCGGTGCATTGGTTAGCCCAAAAGGCATGACTAACCACTCATATAGTCCTTCCTTTGTTTTGAAGGCAGTCTTCCATTCATCTCCTTCTCTGATCCGAATCTGATGATATCCACTCTTCAGATCTATCTTTGAGAAATACACAGCTCCACTCAAACAGTCCATAATATCATCCATTCGTGGTAATGGAAACCTGTACTTGATTGTGATCTTGTTTATTGCCCTAGAATCTGTACACATCCTCCATTCTCCATTCTTCTTTGGTGCTAATACCGCTGGTACAGCACAGGGACTCAGACTCTCACGGATCAATCCTTTCTATAACAGTTGATGTACTTGTCTGTTCAACTCCTCACTTTCTGCAGGTGTCATTCTGTGTGCTGCCTTATTCGGCAAACTCGCTCTTGGGATCAAGTCCATCTGATGACTGATCTTCTTGACTGGTGGTAATCCATCAGGCACGTTATCGGATACAATATCCTGAAACTCATTCAACAAATCTGCAACTTCTACAGGAACATCTTCTACTTCCTCTTTACCAGCTTTTAGAATTAAAGCAAAACATACATGCTCATGCCTCATACCATCTAGAAATTTCCTTCCATCAACAAATGTTATTCTTGTATTACCACATACCTTTTCTTCGGTCTCCTTCAATGGCTTTAGCTTATGTCGCACTCCATCCTTTGTCAGGGAATAGGTATTCGCACGACCATCGTGTACAGCACATCTGTCAAACTACCACGGTCTACCCAATAACATATGACATGCATCCATAGAGATGATATCACATAGTACCTCATCTTGGTACCCGCCGATCTTGAACTTCACTAGGCATTGTTCATTGACCATGACCTTATGGTCATCCTGTACCCAGGCAATCCGATATGGATGTGGGTGTTTCTGTCTCTTGAGCTTCAACTTTGTCACCATCTCTTCTGACACCAAATTGTCAGTGCTTCCACTATCAATGATCACATCACAACATTTACCTTCACACTTGCACCTGGTGCGAAACAGGCTCCTCCTTTGCTCAGGTTCATTCTCACCACTCAACAGGACTTTTTTGTTAATCAACGTTTCTCCTCTTTCAGCATCTTCAAAATTTGATGATCTGGCATCTTCATCTACATGTGCAACTCTGGCCTGGCCTTCATTTCTTCTGTCTGTTCTGCCTTGGCGCCGAGGACATTCAAATGCCCTATGACCTTCTTCTCCACAGTGAAAACATGTTCCACAGAAGCCTCCTCTTCCAGATCCTTGTCCTCTTCCTCTTCCTCTCTGATCTCTATTATTCTGATCCTGGAAGTGATTGGAATTATTTCCACGCTAATTCTGACTGCTACTAGCCTCATCCTTCTTTTTCGGATCTTCATTTCGGCCACCATATGACCGTCCACTAGATCGTCCACCGCGACCTCTTCCGTTTTGTCTGCTCTCGAATTTCTTGTTCAACTTTTCCTCTACTTTTAGGGCAAATTGGTATGCCTCCTCAATACTGTTCATTCGAACCAGATTCAACTCCTCCTGAATGCTTGGCCTTAACCCATTAAGGTATCGGGCAACTTTCTCCTTATCAGCTTCGGCATGGCCTGTTCTGATGAGGAGTCGATAGAACTCCTCTGTATACTCCTGAACAGATTTTCCTGCTTGCTTCAAACTTTGCATTTTCTTCAGTAGGTCAAGCTCATAATCAACAGGAATGAACTGTCACTTCAATTTTTCCACCATCCGATCCCATCTTGTGATTTTATCTTTCCCTCTTCTATTTCGCTCCAATTGAATTTCTTGCCACCAGATCTTCGCATGACCTTTCAGTCTGGCCTTCACAAATTTGACCCTATCAGGATCCTCAACATCTTCATACTCAAAATACTCCTCACATTCATTGATCCAGTCGATCAATTCCTCTGGGTTAAGATTTCCAGAAAATGTAGGAACCTCAATCTTAGGTCTTTTCCCAATCTTGGAAATCGCCCGAAAAAGTCTTTCTTCCTCCTGGTTCACAATTTCAACTTCTCCTTCTTGATATTCTTCTTCGGCTTCATCCTCGCTTTCATCTCTGACATTAAGATTCATTCCTCTGCGAATCTCTTCTTGCAATGCTCGCACTTGTCTCTGCAGCTCTCTAACCTCAGGTGTTACAACACCAGCTCTTCCACCACGTTCCCTTCGTGGAGGCATTTTCATGATATGCGCTGAAACCCTAACCACGATCCTGGTGCAAACTGTCTCACAGTCGGCGATCTGTTTACACACTCAAGAACTCCTGCTCTGATACCACCTGATGAAGGGTGCTCCCCCTTAATACCACAAACACATGACAGAAATAAAGAAACAACAACAATATGCAAGAACAGAAAATTGGCTTCTTATTATCTCCACAAATGTGGAATTACAAACTTTCAGAATTACAATATGCAAAGCCACATGGGCATTCCCTTACAATATTCTGTAGGACAAAGCCTCGAATCAATACCCAGATCTACTACCCAGAACTATTCTGAACTGCCTAAGACAATAATACAGCCTTCCTTATATAGGCAATTTTCCACCGGCTGGGAAGGTTCCAAAATTTTAGCCAATAAGGCCGACCAACTTAGAATTATTTTATTTTACATTTTATTACATCATAGTCGGCTCAAGATAACCTTTGAAACCCGAACAGAAATTTTGAAGAAAATTATTTTCCGCCATTTCAGGTGGCCCAACTTCCGAAGACCATAAGTCATCACCAGCTGACCCGCTCGGCTATTATAACCCCATTTCAGAAACGCCACGAAGTGCTCTACAGACTTGACCCGCGCAAGCGCCCATCACCCAAATTTTTGACCTCATCCGGGCCTCTAAAGCCTTCAAAACTGAGTTCAAAGTTTCTGTACCCTGCTGCCAATACCAAAAATCTTCAATATCTTTCAATATACACTTGATCTGGCAATGAAACTTTACTAGCAGACTTATATGACCAACATGAACCTCCAAGAAAGAAATCAGATCATTCTGAGCACATATGAAAATTACCAAAAATAGTAACTTTCCATAAATAGCAGCTCTGCACAAAATAGCCCTTATTGAATACAAAAATAGAAATATTTTTGGGTGATGCAAGATTGCTCTTACACCCAGGATGCTCCTGCATCACTTTATCACCTAACCATCTCTTTCCCTCATTTTAAGTCATGTTTAATGATGTACTAATGTGACATTACATGATTAGTTGCTTATTGACATGACATTTTTAGTGCACCACTATTAGACCCATTTTGTCCAACTATCTTAACTTGTATTTGTACCTCTATCACCTAACCATCTCTTTCTCTCATTTTCTATGCTTATTCCAATGTTTAATACTTTTAAATAGGGTTATCCAAATCCATAGAAAATATTTAATTATTAAGTAAATCTTTGATCCATGTCATCTTCCTGAATCATAGCCTTTTATTAACTTGTCTATTTTAAAATAGGGTATCTAAATACATGAAGAATATTTAGAAGTTGTTTCCATTATAATGGTATTGTGAGTTCTCTTCTTTTTTTGATAAACATTGTCAAAAAGGGCAGCTCTCTATATTAATAAAAA
The DNA here is from genome assembly GCA_027943335.1 of Chamaecyparis obtusa. Lineage (NCBI taxonomy): Eukaryota > Viridiplantae > Streptophyta > Pinopsida > Cupressales > Cupressaceae > Chamaecyparis > Chamaecyparis obtusa. Next base: position 771,485 of record BSBK01001337.1, on the reverse strand, counting down.
ATTTTAAAAAATTGTTGGTTGGAAGGTGGAGAACATCCTAAAGGATATAAGATTGATTTTGGCTGGTCTGGATGGATTTTTCATTCAACATATCTTGAGGGAGGGGAATGTGGTGGCATACTCTATGGTGACGATTGCATTACTACAAGATGCCTTGTAATGTTGGAGTGAAGACCCTCTGCCTGAGCTTACGAAGGCCTTCCTAAGGAAGGAAAAAATCTCTAAGCTCTTTAATGATGATTATTATTATTATTTTATTTTACCTTGGTTTGGGAGTTGAGGGCTACTTTGGGCTCTTCTACAGATGATTTGAATTTTAAAATTAACTCATTTTATCATCGACATGTGACTAGGGGTTGTTCACATGAATGATACTTTTGCCCACATCATCTCCTTCATTCCCAAGACTTTGTGCAGTGTCCAATTTATGATTTAAATAGCTAGTGAAGTACATTAGATGGGACTGGTGATAATAGTTATTTAATCGGATGGACTGGTTTTCTTTGATTTAATCACTAACTTTTGAAGGTAATTTCATCCACCTTTCTATACGGTTGGCAGACGGTTCACATGAGTGGGATGCCTTTCTAGACTAGAAAATCAAAGGTGTCGTTACTTGTAATAAATGCACTTATTATTGCTTTCTATTATTACATTTACTTGTGCCATTTTATCTCGACAATTCCTTTGTAGGGTTTTTTCTACTCTGTATTTTAAAATTATCCAAGGTTATCAAATCACCTCCACAAACATTGTAAATCTAGCTTCGGGCACCATGGGTGAAGATCGGTTTTGTATCGAACCTGACAAGCATGATGACTATAAAAATAATGATGATGTTTGCAATGCTTTCAAGGAGGGGGAATTGATCAATTCATTGAAAACATGATTGAGTATGATGAGAGCTTGTCCTGACAGTTTTTTAATTCCTAGTTTAAAAAAAGGGTCATCATGGGAGGCATTACCTTTGAGGCTTTCAACTGAAGGAAGAAATTGGAAAAAGACGAGTAGTGACCCCAAATGTTGCAAGTTTGAACTAGTTTTTTTCTGTGGAAAAGAGCAACTTGTCAAGCACAGTGGAGATTTCAACCAAGAAAAACTCTCGCCACCATGGGACCAGGTCTGTGTTTTAGTTATGAAATATTTCACACTTAAAGGTTATTTTAGGGTCTATTACTACTACCACTTACCCTTCTTAAACCACCTTAGGAATCATGATCTGATTTCAATTTTATTCTTTTTATGGCACTCAATGGATAACAATGTAAAAGAAATTGTTGAAGCTAAAATCCAAGGGAGGAAGTTCATCATTTTGCACCAACGTCTTATTCTTAGGCTATATCATTTTCACTTAGCCCTATGCCCTCTACATGTTATTTTTGTCCAAGAAGCTCTAGCCTCCCCTAGCCCTCCCTCTGCTAGTGTTTTGGCCACACTAGGACCTATCAAAAAATTATGTCTCAAAGATCCTTCCCTCAAAGCTCCTTTGGAACCCCCTAATACCTCCCCCACTACTAGGTCAGTTGAAATGCCTCAGGAAAAAAACCTAAGTAACCCTACTATGGATGAAAAGGAAAAAGTCCCAAAAAAGACAAATTTAATATTCAACATATTGACTTTGATATTGAAATCATTAAATAAACAAGTACCCCAAGCCGCTATGTCAGACTGGTGACTAAGCCCGTTGAGAAGGGTAAAAACCTAAAGGAAGAGTTCATATCTAATGAATCTGAGGAAACTAAAAGCAAGGGTGAGGATAAAATCCCTGATAAAGAGGCCCAATCCACCAATGCTAGAAACTCCTCCCATGTGTTTGAAAGCATCAAGAATGAGTCCTTCGAACCTTCTCCCTAGCCTAAAACCAAGGTTAAGCCTCCCTCCCCTACTAAAGACATGTAAAAATCCAAAGTTGAGGAAGAGTGTAGCGCAAAAGGGACTGTCTGGGAGGAAATTGGAAAAATTAATAAAGATATTGCAAGTATTGATAAAAGGTTGTAGGAGGTTTCTCAGTTCACTCTCAAAGTTATGCATAGCTTGAAAAATACTTTATGTTTGCTAGAGGATAGTGTGCATGGAGGTGAGGTTGATGAGGAGGAAGACTTTAAGGAACTATTCAAGTTCCTGACTGAAGACTGGGCACAAATGTTGTTGTCCAAGAAGGGCACTCTGAAGATAAACTAAAATGTTGTCCCTAGCTTTTTTTGTTTTTTGGCTTTCAATGGCATGTTTGGCTTGTATCTAAATATGCTTGTTGTCAAAGACTAGTTGGAAAATCAATGTGTGTCTTAGTTCTAAAACTTTTAATACTTTATATGGTCATAATGGTATTGATATCTTAGCTATGTGGATAAGTGCTTGTTTAATTTTTATTAAACTATAGTTAGTTTCTTATATAGGGAAGTCATGGTGACTATTTATTTTTGGTTGTTTGTTGTTAATGTGCTGACAATATTTATCTGCTAACTATTTCCCGTGGGGCTTTGTATGGAGGGACAACACTCTAGTTTTGTATGCTTCTAATATCAAAAACATTAAAAAAATTACAATGCCACTCTAGTGGAAAAGATGTTGATTCTGGCACCAATGTCCATGGATCTGTGAATGACATTTGAGAAAGGAAGTCACTATTGTTATTTACAAAAACCAAGAATTTCTCCATATTGTTCTTTTTGGCCACTCCATTCTTGAACAAGTTCCATGCCCTTTTCATTTTAGTTTTTTCCCTTCTACATTAAGATCAAAGATCTCCTCCATAATCCTTGACTCTAGAATCACAAGGATGTTTTCTACCACCAACCAAACATTTTCTTCATATCTTTTACCCCACTAGCCTTCCCACTTCTTTACAAGCTCATAGTCAGTTGCACAACATGTGCACCTTCATAGTACCTAAAAAGATGTTTGAAAATAATCCCATTGTGCATATGTTCATTTTCCCAACCACACGTATAATACCATTAGTTTCCTCAAACAACACCTTGATTTGATCATCCCTATACTCTTCAACACACCTACAATTTATACCTAACTATGAATCCATATTTTCATTAAATAGAATCTTTTAGGACTCCTTTTGTGTTCTTGACTAGATACAACTCTCGTATGTATAGGCACTCAATCAACAGGGAAGAAAGAAACCCAAAAGGAAAGTTTCATTTTGATCCATCACTTTATCCAGATGATAAGAAGAAAAATTCTCTTGATTCCCACACTGTCCCAATAAAATTTGCATGAAAAGACAGAACAACTAGAAATCTTCTTTATTGGATACATCCTACACCATTGGATATCATCTCAACTAGGTGAGGACAACACAAGGACCATAAATCTTTGTTTCAAGTAGGGAAATCTATCATAAAATAGAGCCAATACAGTTTCGATATACTTAACTGCTTATCCCAAATTTATCCCCAATAAAAAATACCATTGTCTATGCAACACCCAAAATGTATCATTTATTGTAATTATTAATTAATTAAAAAATGTTATACTCATTGTATTCAAATTTTTAATTAGTTAATAATTACAAAAAAATGGTACATTTTGGATGTTGTATAGATGTTGACATAAGAAATATGGGATCAGACCAACCGATCTTAAATTATTCAATCCCAACTTTCAGGAAGCACCAATAATGTATGTCATAAGTTATGTCATTTCCATATGTTTTATGTGCTAGATCTTTCAGATTCAAGAAACATTCTAGGGACTATGAAACTAAATCAATATTTGTTGGGTGACCCCCAAATTATCCAACCCATCCATTATGTGATTGACCTCCCAAAATATATGAGTTATTCTAATATCATCAAAGAAAGTTAACTTGTTCTAATCCTATCCACCTAGGGCCCTGACTTTCAATTTTCAATCTGGTTTTTACATATTGTGTTTATGCACATTTTGGAATCCCCTTCAATGTTGACATTTTTAATCATGTTCTCTTCACACAACCATAGTACTCATGATAAAGCTTTAAATTGAGCCTCATTATTGGTTTCCAATCCCAATTTTATTGCCAAAGACCAAACATAATTTCAAATGATACATCTTGTCCCAGACATTCCAGGGTTACCTTTAGATGCCCTATTAAAATTTAACTTGTATATTCCTTGTGTTGATTTTATCCTTTGGCCTCCCTCCTTGAATTGTATTTTTTTGTTATATTTCTTGAGGGAGGATTGAGTTTTCCCCATCTTTTTTGAATATGTTATCCCAATTTGTAAATTGAGCTATCTTTTTCATAAGTAGTTTTGTGTTTTCCACTTTTAAAATACCTTCTTTAATCTTTTTTCTTAAATCTCAATCAGTAATGTCTTATCACAAAAGATTATTTTGTTTCTCTCCTTCCGAATACACCAAGCTACCAAAGAAATGATGACAATATAGACATCTTCCTAGGTCGATGCAAAGCCAAGTCTGGGCCAACTTGATAAGGATTCAAATAAACCATGTTGTCTTGATCCATACCAAGTTAAAGAGCTCAATAGTCAATCCCAACATAGGGAGGAGAAAGAGAAATTAAGAAGCAAATGATATTTTTGGAAATAGGGTGGGATATAGGGTTTAGGGTATAGGGTATAGGGTTGAGGATATTGGTATAGGGTTTAGGGTATTTCATATGCATACTCTCTCTCTCTCTCTCTCTCTCTCTCTCTCTCTCTCTCTCTCTCTCTCTCTCTCTCTCTCTCTCTCTCTCTCTCTCTCTCCCCTTACCATTGTATCTATCTCCCTCCCCCACTCTCTTTTATTCTCACTTTATCTTAATCTCTACCTCTCACCACCCTCCTTACCCCCATATATATCTCCCCCACTCTTTATTATTCCATCTATTCATTTTCTATGCCAATATCAATGGTACACTTAGTAGAGAAAGATAGAATAAAGTGATAAGGAGATGGGGTGGACAATGAGAGAGAGAGTGGTAAGGAGAAGGGGAAGAGAAGGAGAGAGTGAGAGAAGGGGAAAGAGTGGAGAAAGTAGCTTAACAGAGAGAGATGGGGGACAAGGATAGATGGAAATAGGGAGATAATGGGAGAGGGGAAAAGAGATAGGGTGAAAGGGAGAAGGGATTTAAGGTTTAGGGCTTAGGGTTAGAGAAAGAGATAAATAGATGGAGGTAGAGAGAGAGGTAGGGAGATGAGGTAGAGAGGGAGAGAGTGAAAGAGATGGAGAGAGGTGGGGAAGATGGAGATAATAGAAAGAGGGAGAGAGTGAGAGGGTCAGAAAGAAAGAGGGGAAAGGGAGAAAGGACTTAGAGTTTAGGGATTATGGTTATAGGGTTTAGGTTTTTGAGAGAGAGAGAGAGACCTCTCTCTTCATTTTCTATACCAATATCGATGGTACAATTGGTAGAGAGAGATAGAATAAAGTGGTAAGGGGATGGGATAGAGAGTGGGAGAGATGGAAGAGAGAGATTGGTAAGGAGGTGTGGCAAAGGAGAGAGTGAGAGAAGGGGAAAGAGAGGAGAAATGTATCTTATAGGAAAGAGAGAGAGTGTGTGTGGTAGAGAGCGGTTGGGAAGAGGGAGATAATGGAAATAGGGAGAGAGTGAGAGAGGGGAAAAGAGATAGGGTGAAAGGGAGAAGGGATTTAAGGTCTAGGGCTATGCTTTTATTTTGAATGTGTTTATTTTAAATCATAATTATATGATCAAATATAAGTTGAAATAGATTAATAATGTAAGTTCATTATTGATTTATGGATTATGGATTTTGGTACTAACCCATACTAATGACAATTTGAGTGTTGGAAGATTTGGACAAGTTCTAAAGGCGAGAATGAGGCCCAGGTAGAAGAAGATAGCATTTCAGCAGCGACGAGAATGATATAATCTAGCACTCACACACTCACTTAGATAGATGTTGTTTTTGTGTTTTAATGAATTTCTAATCCTATATTCAATTTGCAATTTGAAATATGTGTGTGCATGTGTGCATTAGAATATTTGAATATAGATATGTGTTTTTACATGCGATGTTGTGATAGGTAGAGGTAATGATACAATTTATTTGAATAATTGCACTTCTATCTTCATTTGAAATTTAAATGTTTTGAGTGTTTTATTAGCCTAAAAAATATCGTTATAGAAATTGTAATGGTTGTGATTATCATATGTTGAAATTGACTAAATAAAAAATATATAATAATAATAATAATAAATTATGATAATATATATCTATATATACAAATTTTATAATTATTCGGGAATATATTTATTTATAATATCCTTTGATTTTTTATATATTTCTCTAAAGATCAAATCAAAATTTATTTATTTGATAAAAATCTTCAACAACTGCATTTAAGTTGGGCAAGAGAGTCAAAACAGGCCCATACTTATTAAAACCTCCTCATACCCATTATTTAAAGCATACACTTATGCAACAAAAAAAATTCCCCTACGGATTTACAAAGGGAAGATAAGAAATTAATATGCTAGTTGGGATTTTGAATTAAAAAGACAACCTTAACTTTTAAATACCCTCACAATTTAATGAGAATCAATTATTTCTTACATTTTGTTTTTATATGTGATTTAATAATGTAGAAGACATCTATTAAGAACATTCCTTTGATTTTTCTTTTATCTAGCTAGAAGATCATATCAACATTTATTTTATCAAAAGTAGGAAGCAAGATTGGAAAGAAAAAAGGGAGGGAATGAGATTATTGAGGATTTATGAGATGTGATTTTCACTCAAAAGAGCTACCTAGCCAGGTTCCTCAAACATCTCTTCATTCTTATTATCACCTTGTTTGAAGTTTCTCATATAGGTAGCTCTGCTCTTTATTTTAAACTCTAAATAGGTTCAATCATTGTGTTTGGATAGAATAAAAATAAAAATATAGAATTATAGAACTTGTCCAAATCTTCCAACACTCAAATTATTAAAGAATAAAAAGTGAACTTGTTCAATCACTTTTTATAGAATAAAAATAAAAATATAGAATTATGTTCATGTTACTGGCAAGTAAATCTTGTAGGCAGTAGATGAGACATTTTCTTGTGATAGAGAATTTTATAGTTATAAATCTTGAAAATTTATAAAAAGATATATAAGTTTGGTTATTATTTATATTTAAATTTAAAAATTCTCTATGATTTCCCCTTATACTAGGCATAAGTTTCTATTTTTATTTTCCTTTCCTCCCTATTCAATGGGAAACTAGAAGCCCATATAAATTTTACCCTACATGAGATGACTTTAATAACCAAAAATGTCACGTTGGTTAGCTTAGGAAGAATTTATTACTGCTCTTATCTAGATATAATAAATATATACATCTTCTTGAGAATAAGATAGAAGGTAGAAGACACTAAGAAGCAAATTGAAATGTTTATAAATTATTTTCTCTACTCTATGTGTATCCATTTTATTTTCTCATTTTGTCTGCCCATTGTATTTCTCCAAGCTTTAAAATAAATTGTAAGACCAAAAGTAAAAGAGATTAGATTTGAACTTAAAGAATGAAATGCAATTATCAATGTGATTTTGTGAAATATTTTAAGTCCTTATGTGGGCCCCACATTGGGAGATTTTAAGGAGGAAGAAAAATAATTTACTTAGCTTCGGAAAGATAAAGGATAAGGAGGGACCCACTTAGAACTAAAAGAAAGGGGTTTAGTATTAAAAAAATAAGATTCATTTAGTATGAGGTAAAAAGTTCATATCTTTCGTAAGATTAATTTTCTACGAAGAAGTTAATGAAAAAGGGTTAAACTAAATTTAATGGTGTAGCTATTTTAAGAATAAAAAATATTTTAATTAGAAATATAAAAGTATTTTTAGGTTTAGTATATCTTATATTATGTATATTCTTCCTTCTATTACTAATTATTATTATTTATTATTATTATTATTTAGAATATTGATTTGTGATTATTGCTTGCCTTAAGAAGTGACATAGAGAGGTATTGTATTGCATGCCTGAGAAGAAAAGACACAATGTGTTGTTTTTATTCTAAATCATTATCTTGTAAAGATACTTTGTACTTGACATAGAACCATAGGAGTTATTATTATTTTATTTTATTTTTCCTTATGTGAAGTATGTTCTTATTATGGACGAGTGTCGAATATGGGGTAACAGGGAAGGATAGGTTTTTATTTTTCTGACCTATCTATTAGGAAATTGGCATAATTTATGTTTTGGCCAAAGCAATTGTTTGCAATCATTTGATACTAGTGAATGTCTATGGTTATTACTCCCTACCATATCACTATGTAGATGCTACATTATGTTATAAAATGTTAGATACAACACAGTGATGCACTACATTCTATCAGACCTCTCGGTTTCGGTTTGCTAGATTCCTCGTGCAGGGTTGAGCGCTCAACCTTTTATGTGCACTGGGGAAGCTAACACCTCTAAGGAACTAACCACTCTATGGCTTGGTGGAGAAAGAACCTAGACCTCGTTCTCATTCTCAAGCATAGCAGATGGAGAGCAATCTGATGGCTAAAGGAGGTGAGATGATGTATAGTATCATGTATGTTTCATCTAATGTATCGACCCTATAGTGGTCCATTTGTATCATTATCATGTGTTGTATCGACGAGTAGGTCAATCTTAATGTAGTCATAGTGTATTATCTCATGTGCGAAGGAAAGATTTTTGTAACATTTTCTCCTTAATAAAATTAATTTTAATGACCTTGGATGATTTGCGTTAATTATAGATTATTTTGTTACATGTATCTTAGTACCTTACACAATAAGTCTACATATTAGAACCAGATTATCAAACAACTCTTGATTTAGAGTTGTTCCCTCAGTTAAGTCACTTAAATCAATTGTATGTATCCCTTCATGGTCCTTTCATGAGCAAATATTCACACTCTGCAAATTAAATAGTTTTGTTTTATTTTACCTTTTTTCGTTTGTTCACTCTTCATGTTCTGCTTTTTCACCGTATTTTTTATTTTTCTAATTAAAAATAAGATAAATATCATTATTGACTACATACCATATAAGTACTACTTTTGACTTGTATTTAGAATTTGACATTTTCCAAAATGTACATCTCATTTCCTAACTACTATTTTAAATCTAGGTCTACTAGCCAAATCTACATAAAACATATTTATGATAGTTGTCATTATATTTTTTTATTTTTGTAGGGACTTCCTTTAGATTTGTATGCAAATATCCTATTACAAGGACTACCAATAAATCATATGAGCTCAATGAAGTCATTTTATGTTGATATTTTAAATCAATAAAATTGACTAGTGTATCTTATAAAACATTGACAAAATGGACGTGAATATCATTACCTGAAAATCTTGTTCAAAGGAAAAGGTGGAGTTGGGTTCATGAAGATAAAAGCATGTGTACTTAATTTTACAAAGTCATATTTGACACGGCTCTTGGGATTGGTCAAGAGCATGGGAGACTAACTTCAAAATTTTGAATATTGTGAATTAATTTGACATTATGATGAGCACATCACTTTCAAAAATAGTTTTGACGTCCCAAATATTTATTTTTAAAAAAGGCTTTAGAAATCACATATACTCCAAAAAAGGACGCGCACGTTTATATGCTTTATTTAGTCGTTCTGTATGATGATGTACGACGGCTTTTCGACAAGATACGTCTCCCATAAGAAGAAAGAATGTTGAAAGTTTTGTGCAGTCATAAAAGAAGCAAGAGGTAATGACTTTGAGCTTTCAAAAATGATGTGCAGCTTATATTGTTGTTTATTAATTCAATAAGAGTTTACTTTTAAAATTTATTTTTAGGAGAAGAGTACCATTTTACACAAGCTATATATATCTATTTTATTAAAAATTTATAAAGATGTTTCACAAGTATCAACAATCATTTATTTATATCTTTAGTATTTAAAATTTTAATATTTAATTAGAAGAGTTGTGTAACTTTATTGGTATGTAAAGTGCATGATTATTGGGGCATTATCTAATCTTTGAATTAAAAATTTTAGAGAAACCAAAAAAAATATTATTAAAAATTTATAAAGATGTTTCACAAGTATCAATAGTCACCTACTTACACCTTCAATGCTTATTAAAGTTTTAATATTTAATTGGAAGAGTTTGTAACTTTATTGGTATGTAAAGCTCATGATTATTGGGACATTTGTGCATAAGTATTGGTAAAAACAATTATTATAGGAATATGTATTGGATTAGTAGTGCAAGTTTTTGAGGTGGTTGTAGTGCACAGTTGTGAGGACATCTTTAAGTATCGAGCGACACTTTTTTACCCTTGCATGCATAAAAGATCCCATGGCATACACCTTTACTACCCGGAAGCTAGAACAATAGCTATAAGCAATTAAGTCTCATACGAAGACAACCAAAAAAAATAATTTAAATCTAGTCTACCATTTAGAATTTGTGGGTGTGCAAAGTTAGCTATAATGGCTATTGGTGCTCTTCCCATTATTATAGGTTTAAGATCTATTTTTTTATTTAAAAAAATTTTATTATCCAGTTGTTAAATATCTATATTAATTTTGGATGGATAAATTAGATAAAATTATTGATCTAATTGAACTTTCAAAGTAATCTATTTTATTGTTCTTAACTAAATTCAATTCAATAGTCTGTAGAGTTTGGCTTTAGGATCCACCTAACTATTCTTAATTACATTCATTTTGATAGTCAAACTATAAAATTTGTTACACAAACTTAGACACTTTGATTTCACCAAAAAAAAATTGAACTTGAATATCCAACATGAAAACCCTATAAACTAACCCCTATATGTTTCTTTTAACTTTGAATAGACACACATGCATATTATAAAATATCTTGTTAGCTTTTAGTGTATTTATATTGACCATGAATTTCACCTTGGTTCTCTTGGTAATGACTCTATAAAATGAATCATGTGCATCTTAATGCTTTCTTTAGTTAGTGATATTTATTATTTTGTTTTTTTTCCAACTTGTATTGAAACAAAAGCTTGCCCGTCTTAATTAATAGAAAATAACAAATGTTCAATAACATTGTTCTTATGAGAGGGTTGAATGTGGTAAAGTCATGATATACAAGTTTGACACCTTGATTAATACTGATGATTCATTCATTATACCAATGAACACATGAAATTTTATTTAATGTAAAGAGGTCAAGTGCCTTGTCACTTTTCACACTTGATTTAACTATTAGTTTCCTTTAATGTGTTGCAATTAAATGTCAAGAGGGATAATTCTAAAAAAATAATTTAAATCTAGTCTACCATTAAGAATTTGTGGGTGTGCAAAGTTAGCTATAATGGCTACTGGTGATCTTCCCATTGTTATAGGTTTAAGATCTATTTTTTTATTTAAAATGTTTTTATTATCAAATTATTAAATATCTATATTAATTTTAGATGGATATATTAGATAAAATTATTGGTCTAATTGAACTCTCAAAGTAGTTTATTTTATTGTTCTTAACTAAATTCAATTCAATGGTCAAATGTAGAATTTGGATTTAGGATCCACCTAACTATTCTTAATTACATTTATTTTTTGTAGTAACACCCTAAAAAGAATATCACTATTGTTCTGTTCTTTTCTAGGAAAAAGATTGTAATGTAACGGCCTAGAAAAGAACACTCTAATAGTGATATTCTTTTTTTTGTAGTGAGTTGGGAGTATGGGTTTTCTATATCTTTCTTCACCACTAGCACTAAACAATTCTCTTTTAGAGATCAATTTGGGGGCATTATTTTAAAGCATTCTTTCTTTGGGGTTCTACCACATTCAACGATAGGTGGCTTATGGGAAATTTTCAAGAGTGCACAAGTTTTGGGAGTCCCTAAAGGACGTGACCAATACCTCATCAAGTCATGAGAATTTTAATGAGCCAAACACTTCCAAAACACATGCTATTAACTTTTTTGAAATCTCAGGAAATCACAAAATCAAGCAACCTCTCCATGATTAACACAATGAACAAGGTAACTCTGAGATGATATTACTAGAGAATCCCCTAACAATGTGAATAACTTTCTAATAATTATTGTTGAAATAATAGGTAAGGATGAAGCATTTCTTCTTAATTAAGGAAGGTAAATGTTCATTTTTTAATTCTTAGCTTAAGTTATCCAATATCTTGATGACCAAGTAAGAGAACATTTTTTTCAATTGTGGCTTAGATTGGGTTAGTGGGGGTTAGTTAAATCCAAGTATAATTTTTAAGTACACAACATACTTGTACACAAAAGTTTGTTCTCCCCATGGATTCAATCACCATTCATACTTGACCTGGGTGATATTTATCTACCACTAAGGTTTACTAATGAGAAAGTTTCATTGAAGTTACAGTAATACTAGCTATAAGATATAACCATAATAGACAACCTAAATTTGGTTCAATTCTATAGAACTAAGTTTTGTGAAATAGTTTACCTAAAACATTGTGTACCCTAAATAAGATTGCATGGCGAAGTCCAATCTTAAGTCTATTCAACTCTTTATCCAATGTTTACTTTATTTAATGTCCTATAAATTCACTTCCTTATCTATTGTTCCCAATTATTTCTTTTAATTTAAAGATCATTATTTATTTAAAATAATCACCTATTTGACTCAACTTTAGTCATTTCAATGAGAACATATTCTAGAAATTATTGTTATTCAAAATCTTAACTAGTAATTTAAGTTATTACCCAGCTATTTTATAACTTAACTTATCTTTATAAATCATACAAAAAAATCACTATTGTAGTGTTCTTTCCAAGGCTTACAGTAAATAAAAAATGGAACTACATAACCAATTAAAACAGTGTGGGCCACTTCATTGTCCCTTTTTACAAAGATGTTGAGAGACCACACAGGGTCTAATTGAGATAAACATCAGAGAGTATAGATCATTTCTATGTTGTTTATGATACAAGATTTAATCAAAATAATACACTTTTTATTATTATAAAAAGATAAACCACACAACTATAAATTATATTGCTTATCCATGAGATAGAATTCATCTCTACAACTAGCTACAGATTTAATTTTCATATGCAAAACAAATTGTTGCCATATTGATGTAGTAGATGATAGTCCAATGACCTTGAAAAATGTTCTACTCTCACTATAGGAATCGTTCTTTTTTCAAGGCATATCAATAGTTGGCAACTCTTCATTAGATCTATTTGTTTCTATAGTGAATTCATGTCCTTCATTAATATGAACTCACGGATTTCTTTGGAAGTTCAAATCAATCTTTAAAACCTATAGAGTGTTTCTATTTATATTTCTTTGGAAACCTAGATAAATCTATATATATGAAACATTATCAGCCTTGTTCTAAGGCTAATATCTCCCATATTTTACCTCTTTTTGTTGATCTCTATGAACTGGTTAGAAATGATGAGTTCACTAGCTTAAACATGCAAACTAGGAAATATTTCCAACCATTATTTCATTGGGAAATAATCAATTAGGCTTAACTTATATCCTTTATGAGAGATAAGCATTTTTGATTAATTGTTCCCTTTTGAGATGATTAATTAGATATGATCATGACAAGAAATGATGCAAGAACTAGGTAAAATGCTAGGAAATTAACAAGATTCGGCATAAATAGACAAGAACATATCATAGAATAAACATAAAAGTAAAAATTTGGGAACGAGACACAAAAAGTAACATGTCATTGAAATATGATCCTAAAAATGTTGAATCGGTGTGCTAGGCACCTTAATCTTGGAGGTGCTTCCATAAGCTAATACTTCAGATTCTTGATCAGGTATTTTGTAGATTGGGCTCTTCAAAATTCAGCCAAAAAGTGTCAAACAAGGGTGTTAATGAACATATTTCATTATCATGTGTTGTATCGACGAGTAGATCAATCTTAATGTAGTCATAGTGTATTATCTCATGTGCGAGGGAAAGATTTTTGTAACATTTTCTCCTTAATAAAATTAATTTTAATGACCTTGGATGATTTGCGTTAATTATAGATTATTTTGTTACGTGTATCTTAGTACCTTACACAATAAGTCTACATATTAGAACCAGATTATCAAACAACTCTTGATTTAGAGTTATTCCCTCAATTAAGTCACTTAAATCAATTGTATGTATCCCTTCATGGTCCTTTCATGAGCAAATATTCACACTCTGCAAATTAAATAGTTTTGTTTTATTTTACCTTTTTTCGTTTGTTCACTCTTCATGTTCTATTTTTTCACCGTATTTTTTATTTTTCTAATTAAAAATAAGATAAATATCATTATTGACTACGTACCTTATAAGTACTACTTTTGACTTGTATTTAAAATGTGACATTTTCCAAGATGTACATCTAATTTCCTAACTACTATTTTAAATCTAGATCTACTAGCCAAATCTACATAAAACATATTTATGATAGTTGTCATTATATTTTTTAATTTTTGTAGGGACTTCCTTTAGATTTGTATGCAAATATCCTATTACAAGGACTACCAATAAATCATATGAGCACAATGAAGTCATTTTATGTTGATATTTTAAATCAATAAAATTGACTAGTGTATCTTATAAAACATTGACAAAATGGACGTGAATATCATTACTTGAAAATCTTGTTCAAAGGAAAAGGTGGAGTTGGGTTCATGAAGATAAAAGCATGTGTACTTAATTTTACAAAGTCATATTTGACACGGCTCTTGGGATTGGTCAAGAGCATGGGAGACTAACTTCAAAATTTTGAATATTGTGAATTAATTTGACATTATGATGAGCACATCACTTTCAAAAATAGTTTTGACGTCCCAAATATTTATTTTTAAAAAAGGCTTTAGAAATCACATATACTCCAAAAAAGGACGCGCACGTTTATATGCTTTATTTAGTCATTCTGTATGATGATGTACGACGGCTTTTCGACAAGATACGTCTCCCATAAGAAGAAAGAATGTTGAAAGTTTTGTGCAGTCATAAAAGAAGCAAGAGGTAATGACTTTGAGCTTTCAAAAATGATGTGCAGCTTATATTGTTGTTTATTAATTCAATAAGAGTTTACTTTTAAAATTTATTTTTAGGAGAAGAGTACCATTTTACACAAGCTATATATATCTATTTTATTAAAAATTTATAAAGATGTTTCACAAGTATCAACAATCATCTATTTATATCTTTAGTATTTAAAATTTTAATATTTAATTAGAAGAGTTGTGTAACTTTATTGATATGTAAAGTGCGTGATTATTGGGACATTATCTAATCTTTGAATTACAAATTTTAGAGAAACCAAAAAAAATATTATTAAAAATTTATAAAGATGTTACACAAGTATCAATAGTCACCTACTTACACCTTCAATGCTTAGGCCCCGTTTGTTTGCAGGAATTGGATCAGAATTGGCGGCGACACTTCCTGATTTCCATGAAATCCGTTGTTTGGTTCCTCAATTTGCAATTCGGGTTATGTCACGCAAAACCCGGTTTAGGCCCTAAAATGGGCGGCACTATCTTCCCAGTCAGGAGGTGGAATTCGATTTTATATTACGGTTTTGAAAATTTCTGAATTCAATTTTATAACTTCCGTCAGGTCCGCCATCTTTCGGGTTTTATTTTGGGGGTTTTGTCTGTGTCTGTCATTTTCGCAGAGTCGAGGGTTTGTTTCACACGCATCTCCGTTCTCGCGCCTCTCCATTCTTATTTTCGCAATCAAGGGTTTACAAGTGAATACAGGTTAGTAGAACTCCTTTCGATTTTCATAGACCTACAACATTTTTACTGAAATTATATTCAATTTATCATAATCTGGGTATAAACCTTGGACAAACGAATCTGTGACTTGGAAATACTTTTCGATGATGCTTGGTATATTCGTTGAAGACATTACTATTAACATGAATAATGTCAGGTCCTTGTTAACATGTTTTTTAAAAGCATTTTTAGTTATGTGGTTTGGTTTGGGATTAGTGGCTTCCCAGATTATTGAATGCATTATTACTCACACGGCAGTCGGAGTGGGATCACTGACTTGGTGTGTTGTTGGTACTTGACAGATTTCAAAGTTATTATGTTTTATTGAAATTTTTACTTTACTTTCATTTGGGATAATGATAGTTGTTGTGATCATTTTAATCTTCTTCCAAAACCTACCTTCAACAGTAGCCATCATGGTTAAACCTAAGACTGCGATTACAAGATTTTTCGTTGAACTCGTGATTTAGGTTTTGACTATGATCTACAACTTGTTTTGAGCTTTCATATAGTGGTTTTTTTTGGATTTGTCTACCATTTTCTTCGGTATTTTCAAACAAGTAATTCTATTTTAGTTTTTGTAAAAATATTTCAAATTCAAAGGTTTGAAATGTGAAACAAAAATATTTTCAGTTACATCATTATTTTCATTTGTTTTTTCAAAAGATTATAGAAGATGCTTACAATTAGTTTTTAAAACTAAAATAATGGGTTGAGTTTTTAAAAGGAAATAGCAGGTTTGATTTAGGGGTTGTGTGGCCCAAAATGCAAATCTTCCGGTGAAGTTATTTGCCTTTCATTAGCAGAAAATAGAAATAAGAGTTGGAATGGGGTTGTGTGACCCAGAATGCAAATCTTCTGGTGTGTTTTCTTTTGTTTGTTTTTTCTGTTCTTCTTGGGTGTTTCAATTGTCTGCATCTATTTTTTTAGAGCTCTAAATAGATTAGTTTTGGAGAAATTTTTCCCTTTTCCCTTTTGTGTTTGGCAAATATTAAATTCCAATTGTCTCATCAGGCGTTGTACATCCATTTTTATAATTAGGTTTATAATAAGGCACTTTTAGCTGTCTAGAGCTTCATTCGAATTTGTTATTAATTGATCAGATAAAGTTAGTGATTTTGAAAAAAGAATCCTATCAGCTTTCTATGCAGGGAATGTTTCCATTTCTGTACCCGTCATGGATAATGGTATCTGCTAATTTGCTTTTTACATTGAAAAGAAACTAGTAATACTGAATGGGCTAAACTAAAATCTATTCGTGGTTTGGGAGGATATCATTAATTAAATTCAAAATACGTTACAGCTAGTTTGCAATTTTAATTTAATTGATAAGAAAAATATAAAGCAATCCTCTCGGCTGTATAGCCATTTCGTTCTCTCATCCACATGAAATTAGTACTCCTGAGTTTTTGTTGACAACTTATTTTTTCAAATCCCTCTTCTAGTGTTGATAATAGATCATATTGTAATAGATCTGTGTAGCTCTAGGTGTAATAGATCTGTGTAGCTCTCAATGAGCATATTGTAATAGATCTGTGTAGCTCCAGGTGTTTGTGTGCAGCCCCAGAGTGCTGCTAATAGTTTGTACTCAGTAGTTGCAGTCATAGTTTATATTCTAAGTTTATAGTTTATTTATTTTGTAATTGTTCATCTCCAGATTTGAATACAAAAGAATATGGCATGTGTCCAATTTGTTGTTTGAGTTTTATTTCCACAATGTGTTCCCAGTAATTAGGAAAATAGAGTTTGCAAGCTCTATGTGCTTTGCCCTATTTTTGGAGATTTTATTTGTTGTTTGGTTTCAGAGCATTTTGTATGAGTTTCCCTAAAATCTCTGCATCGTATCAGAACCCCTCTGTGGGAAGATATGTATTTTCAATTTTAATACATATTGTACCATTTCTTTGTGAGCTCTATCTAGGATTTCTAGTCACTGTGGATTTTTAAACAAATGACTCTTAGCAGAATACATCAGAGCACCTATTTAACATACTTCAAAATTGGTTCTATTCTAACACTTTATGCAATTTAGAAACACCTGAGAGTAAAACCTCTTCTAAATCTACTCTTACAAACAAGAAAGTAAAGATAATTTGATAATGTTTTAATTTTGAAAATTCCATTGGCATTACAATAGACCAGTGCCAATTCTGGGGCTATAGAGTCAAATATGAAACAATAAAAGAAAGCCTATCAACAAATAAAATTCAGCTAGTGGACACACAAGATGCTGATGTCTAACATCAACAAGTCCTCTTATGAAATCACAAAATTCTTCTTGCAAATCCTCATTACATACTCAAAGTTACTGCTATTTGAACAAAGTGATCTAAGTCTTTCCTTGAAATAGAGCTATGAACAAATAATATAAGAATAGGGAAACTGCAATGACAAATTTAGAGCATCCTTGATGCATTAAATTTATATAATCAAGGGTACAAAATCAGGAGACAATTTCACGAAAATAACACCGAGAACACAAATCTAGTTGATCATTGCCTCTAGAAACCAATTCTAACAACTTGCGTGCTTTAATTTGGAATTTTACTCTATTAACCAAAAGGTTGCTCAGTGCAAACCCAACACCTGGAAGAGTGATAATAACTCCTTTCATCTGCAAATCTCTACTTTTTTCTTTTTTTTTGATCGATAAGGGACCGAGGCCGAATATTATATTAAAATAGTAAAATATACCAGAGCATAGATTAAACTATTGAGATTCAAAATACACATGAGATTCCCTTGATGGTTGTCGCATGATTGCATAGTTTGAAAATGACTTATGCGAACATGCGACATCCCATAAACCTTCACCACCGTTACCTGCCCTTGGCTATGGGACCCACGATGCATATCCATCTCAGCACTTGCTGGTCAATTAGAAAGGGACACGTCGGCAAGACCCGACACACTGACCCACCTTTAATTCTGCAACAGTGTCTTTCATCAGTTGTCGCATGATCGCATAGCCAAGAAAAGGGCTATGCGATCATGCGACACACCGTAGCCCTTTACCATCGTTAACCGCCGCCGCATAAAGTTTCCACAAAGGGCTTGTCGCATGATCGTATAACTCAAGATTGGCTCATGCGACAAGCCTCCAGCCCTCACCACAACCTTAGTGCCTACTTTATCCGCGAACTAGTGAGAACTTTGACTAGGCCCGCATCTGGAAGATCGACGATCATCTCATCTTCGCGTATACCTTCAAGACTCAACCAGAACATGCACCCATCGTTAGATCATCCATGCTGTGACCCCACTGAAAATTTTGGGCCCCCCAATGTGTCAACATTCCCTTACCAGCTCAGCCAATCCCAACCTAACGCCTCAACGGTGAATCATCACGTGGTCCCACTGTAGACAAACCAACGGCATCTAATCAGATGGTGGGCGCATGATCGCATGGGGAGAGAATATTCCATGCGATCACACATCGGCCGTTGATCAAAATCTCTAACCCCAACCCCTCTAACAACACTCCACCTCATATTTTCCTTATCGGACGGTGGGCACGACAATCCCATACCAGCTTAGCCAATCCCCACCTGACACCTCGATGATGAATCATCATGTGGTCCCACTACAAACAAACCAACGGCATCTAATCAGACAGTGGGCACATGATCGCATGGGGAGAGAATATTCCATACGATCACACGCCAGCCATTGATCAAAATCTCTAACACAAGCCCCGCTGACAACACTCCACCTCTTAATTTCCTTTGGCCAATAGGGGTGCTCCATTTATGCATACATGTCACCATGGACCCACAGTTTGAAACCCTACACCGCAAAGAAGAATCAATGGCCAGCGTGATTTCAGATAGCTCTAACAAATCCCTTGCGCTTTAGCGACCACTATTGATGCTCTGACATGTGAAGACCATCTGACTTATCCGAAAACCAGGCCCCACCCTTGAGCTTTGGCAGTAAAGGCAAACTCCCATTCGCTGGATAGACTTTCTTCATTCCCTGACCTAGCGACGACTAACATGATAAAAAATTGGGCCCCACACAATCGCAGCAGTGCACATAGGAATTGCTGGTGTCAGAGATTTAACTACGCAGAGGCGAATGACTGAAAACAACCAAGGTTTTCGACGCTAGAAGATAACTCCAACGGCATCTAATTGGATGGTGGACGCATGATCACATGGGGAGAGAATATTCCATGCGATCACATGCCAGCCGTCGATCAAAATCTCTAACGCAAGCCCCGCTGACAACACTCCACCTCTTTATTTCTACTTTTGATTTTCACACATCAAATAATAAATTGCCTTCACTCAATTGAAAAATAAAATTTGTAGTTGCCCCATTCAAAAGTGCACTCTCAACCATCATTTGCATTTTCACCCAATCTCACACCTTTTTTCAAAATACTTTCACACTATCATTCAAATCTGCATTTATCATTTATATCTACCTCTCATTATAATGCAAATTCATTACACATCCTACCACATGTGATTTTAAAATCTTCCCTTTCCAATCACTGAGGGAAAACATTGTTGCTCATTATCATAACTAAATCAAAGAATTTGAGGGCTTGAATGCAAATTCTTATTTTGATAAGACAAAACATAGGGTTTAGAAATAAGTTTGAACTAGCATAAGAGAGATGTGCCAACAACCAAGTAAAGAATGGACAACATGACGAGAGGAGCATAGAATTGATTGGGTATATATAGGGATTATTTGGGAATAGAAAATGGATGGAATTATTTTGATTTGTAATAAACTTCCTAGTAATTTTAATAAAACAATCTAAATTCATCTAATCTACATATTTGTTCATATGTGGAAATTAATAAGTCAAAATATGTGGAAATTAATAAGTCAAAGTTCAAAGATTATATGTTGCATAATTCCTTAGTCTAGATTCAAAAACTTTGTTCTACATCATTATTGGTATTCATATCAACATGACTACTAGGCCATTCAGGTGGTTGCAATGCACGTTTATAGGGGCATTTTTATGGGAATAGAAGAATCTAGCATAGGGTTTAGAAATAAGTTTGAACCAGCATAAGAGAGATGTGCCAACAACCAAGTAAAGATATGATTTGAAATGTTGATAGAGTAAGATACACACAGTCAAATTCAAACAACCACGAAGAATTTTTTAGTATATATGGATGGCAGAAATTTAGAAATATAAAGAATGAGATCAACAAAATTCTTAAAAGACATTAGAATTTTATAATTCATATTGATAAGACAAAACATTGATAAGACAAGATATTACAACAAAATTCATCACTATTTGAAATCATACATAATCAAAAGAGTCTATTTTCTTTTCTCTAACCCCCTATTTTGATAAGACAAAACATTGATAAAACAAGCTATTGCAACAAAATTCTTAAATATAACCGAAACATATTCATGATAAATACAATTTCATTGACATTTGCTCCTAGATACTTCTAAAGACTATAGCACCTATCTCTACTATTAATTAACATTGATTCTAAAATGTCTTAAAATCAATTTTATTTGTAGAATACTTTCAATTTCATAAAAAGAGTTGCACCTATATCTCACTCTTCTATGACCACAATCACTTTGAATGTTATCAACTAGTTAGCTACCATAGTCACCTATAGGGATTCATGTAAAGGTCATTGAAGGTTAATTTGAGATATTGTATGCATCCCATTTAGTTGAAGTATGGGAAGAAAAGATCATCATTAGGACTAACCAAAGAACATTGATTATAAAATGTCTTAAAATCACTTTTATTTGTAGAATACTTTCATGAAAAGAGTTAGAAAAATAGAACATGAACAGCATGCTACCAATATCTCCTCACTGAAATCATTGTGTTTGTCCACATTTCAGGCTATTGATGGATCCTATTAAGAATATTGATGTTCTAGGACGGGTAGTTGTGGAGACCACATATTCTCATCTTCTCACAACTCTTATTGCTTGTGTTGTTGTAGCCACAGTAGTGGTGGCCCGAGAAGGCAATGCACAAATGGGTAAACGAAAAAGAAAAGGAAATTCTTTTTATAGAATGGTTATTCATTCCAACAATGTGGATTTTCATGATCAAATTCGCATGAGTAGGGGAGCCTTCTTTCATCTAGCTACTATCCTAAGGTTGAAAGGAACCTTGACAGATACGATACACTTGACATTAGAAGAACAACTTGTGATGTTCCTCCACACCGTTGGCCACAATCTGAGGAACCGCAAGATTGCCCACAACTTTGGGCACTCAAGAGAGATAATCAGCTGATACTTCCACAAGGTGTTGAGGGCTATCTTAGGACTCCACAACGATTTCTTTCTACCACCTAGTCCAAACACTCCTCCTAAAATTAGTGGGAATGAACGTTTTGATCCATTCTTCAAGGTAATTGTTGTGTTGTTACAAATTTATTGTATGGATTTTTATCCTTATCATATTATTGGTTGACCATAGAATTGATGATTGTATCATATCGTATAGGATTGTGTTGGAGCTATCGATGGAACCCATATACCAGTCACCATCGATGTCAACATGCAGGGTAAATATTGTGATAGAAAAGGCAACCTGTCGCAAAATGTTATGGGTGTGTGTTCCTTCGATCATAAGTTTCAGTAATGCCTTGCTAGTTGGGAAGGGTCTGCCGCAGATAGTCATGTTCTAGCTTCAACTCTGTCAAGAGCAGACCCTCTTGTTGTTCCCCCCAGTAAGCCAAATCATAGTTTAATATACTCAAGGGTACAATCAATGTTTCACATTTTAATAATATACTTTATTTATGTAGGAAAATATTTTCTAGTGGATGTTGGATATCCCAATGCACCTAGATTTCTTGCTCCTTATCGGTGTACACGCTACCACCTGAAGGAGTTTTCAAGAGAGAATCCAATAAACTCTCGAGAAGATTTGTTCAACCATCGACACTCCTCTCTTAGAAACTCAGTAGAGCATACATTTGGTATTCTCAAGTAGCGTTTTCCAATCCTGAGGCATGCCACGTCTTATCCTATCATGACACAAGCCCATATTGTATTAGCATGTTGCATAATACACAACTACATTACGTTAGAGGACGACATTCCATCAAAAATTGTCACCAAAGAGGAAGATGATCATGATGGGGTAGATGTACCAATGCTAGAGACATATGGGTTGTCTCAGCATGATAGAGACCAGTGGGCATAGTTCTGAGATGATATAGCAAGTAGAATGTGGGAAGAGTACAGATCCTGAGAATAGTTCTTGTATGAGTCAAGACTACATGATGGTTTCCTTTTTCTTCTCTTTTTATCTACAAGTATTGGACTTGTATGGGTCAATGTGTTTTATTTGAGTAAACTGATGTATGAAGATACTTTGATATACATAATGGTTTCCTTTTTCTTCTCTTTCTATCTGCAAGTATTGGACTTGTATGGGTAAATGTGTTTTATTTGAGTAAACTGATGTATGAAGATACTTTGATATACATGATGGTTTCCTTTTTCTTCTCTTTCTATCTGCAAGTATTGGACTTGTATGGGTCAATGTGTTTTATTTGAGTAAATTGATGTATGAAGATACTTTGATATACATGATGGTTTCCTTTTTCTTCTCTTTCTATCTGCAAGTATTGGACTTGTATGGGTCAATGTGTTTTATTTGAGTAAATTGATGTATGAAGATACTTTGATACCATTAACAACAATTTGTATACACAGCATGGCATACACAGAATTATTGATGAACATGGATGAAATTGGTAACACAAGCCAGATATCTCCTTCCTTGAAGAAGATAATGTGGACAAAGGAAATGGAACACAAGTTTCTAGACTTGCTCCTCGAGCAAGTACAACTAGGCAAAAAATGTGACGGAGGCTTCAAAAAAGAAGCATGGTTCACAATTGAGAGGCGGTTTAACACTGATATGAACCTCAATCTATCCAAGGACAAATTCAAAAATAAGTTGAAAACTTGGAAGCTTTCCTATAGAGTGATGAAAGAGCTAAGGAATACAAGTGGTTTTGCTTGGAATGAGGCAACTCAGTGCATGGATGTTGAGGATAGCATGTGGGATGAGCTTCTGAAGGTAGGGTGATCTCTCTACTATTTTGATGGAAATAATATTGCCTTCTTTTAAGGTTAATAATGAAAGACAAAGAACCTAATCCATTTATTTATGCCAACATGCAGAGAAGAGAGTTCAAAAATGCCAAAGTGTATAAGAGGTAGCCCTTCCAGTACTTCAATGAATTGGGTGCAATTGTGGGTAATGACATTATTGAAGGTAATGCAGCTACCACGGCCCTTGAGACTGAAGAAGGGAACCCTATGGAAGAGCCATTCATTGTGCATGATGAAGAGGACCTTGGTTTCAATATACATCTTGATAGTGTTGTTGATTTGGACAAAGACCCTTATAATTCCAATCAGTCCACTACAACAGCAAGTACTAGAAGGACTCCTACATCATTATTCAGAAAGGTGGGAAAGAGGAGGAAGGCAAGTATGGCTGCTTCCTTGGATTCCATGTGTGAAACAATGAAGAAAATAAAAGAGGGCATGAACAATGTTCACCTTGTCAAAATTGATGAATCTGCTCATGACAATGCTTTGACGGATGCATATAACGCTCTCAAATCCATCCCCGAATTGAGTCAAGGTGTATTCCTGAGGGTATACAAAACCTTCACAGGTGAACGTGAAAGAGCCAAATGGTTCTTATTGATGACTGAGGATGAGAGAGTGGACTGGATTGTAGCCACATATGGTCATTTATAGTTATTTTCTACATACTTTATCAAACTTTATCATGAGTTGAAACATTATCATACTTGTTCACATACACTGATACAATTGTGTTTTCGTTGATGATTTTTTATGATTGTTTATGGTTGATGATTGTTTATCAAACATAGTTTTTGTTTATCAAATATATTCTGAGATAATGAAATGTAAATTGGTTTATCCACTAATTGGACTGTATGCCAGTGGTTGTGAACAACAATCACAAAGTATCATTTCTTTTCCAGCTTGCCATTATTTTTTGTGAAAAACAATGGCAAGCTAGAAAAGAAAGTATTTTGAGTATTCTAAATTTTCTGAGTATTATGAGTATTCTGAGTAGTCCATGAATGAATGACCTGATTAGAAGCACAGCTGAACCAAGCATCATAAACATATCCACCATGCTAGAACATCCTCTTAAAAACACCACCTTTGAAAGAATTAGAAGCATCATTTTCATTCTCCATTCCATCTGCATCTTTGCCTACCAATCCTTAGCTTCTGACTCCTCCTTACCTCTCCTTGTGAAGGTTGCAAATCGCCAGCAAGGAGATTGAGTAAAGTAGACTTCCCTGCTCCATTGGGCCCTATAATTGCCACACGCATTCCCATGTCAATACCCACATCAACATTACTAAGTCAAAAGTCCTCTCTCCCAGGATAGCTAAAACTAACTTCAATAAGTTGGAGAAGAGGTGGAGTGAGTTGTCACAACCCATTTTTTTTTTATAAAAACCTAAGCCAAATGTATGAAATCTTGTGTGATTGGAAGTAGAAGGCAATTGGAATCAGATTCAATTGCATTTAACAGTTCCAATGGAAGATGCATGTACATGATCCAACTACCATCTCCTGCAGGGCTCTGAGTTGGCATGACATAGCCCACTTCACCTCCCCAGGGGAAATGGTAGCTTCCAAAAGTAGGCTTTCCCCATCCAAAATCAACCTCATACAAAGGAAATTATAGTCTAGAAGAAACCAAAACTGCAGGTCCGGGTGGCTTAATGTCATCTTCTCTACAGTAAATCTTGGCTAAAACAGGCATTGGCTTTGCAGTCTCCACCACATCAATTAAGCATTGAAAATGCTCCTCATTTGTTGCACTTTGTATGGCATCATGAACTAACCCTGCACTCCAACAAAGTGATTTACTTTTTATACAGAGACCATTAGACTCAGCAAAGGGCAAGCTTAGAACATTGCCAAAGTAATTAGAAGAAATTTCGATCTCCCTTAAGCTTGGGCGGCCATCTACAACTATTCCTATTTTATAATTCATAGTGTCTTCCACCTTCTGGGTGCTTATCAGTAGCTTTCATAGTGTCTTCCACCTTCTGGGTGCTTATCAGTGCTTATCAGTAGCTTACATCTAGATAGTAAATTCTACTTGCTAAAGAAGGTGGGTGAAGGCATGGATTTTCCTGTACAATTGAGTCATTTCTAGAATGATTTGCCCAACTTGTGAAAAACATGTTTGCAGAGTATGCATCTGCAATTCTGTAGTTAAATGTGCAGCCAATAACAATGCCTCCATAGCTAAACTCTGTCACCTGGAGATACCAAATTCCATTTTAAGTTTGTAATACGGAAAACAAAAGAAGTGGTAAGAAGTATGTGCTCTAATAAACCTTTACCTGAATAGCAAAGACATGAACTCCATCTTCTTGAAAAGGCTTTGAAAGTAATAGTCATATCCTAAAATTAAGGGGATGAGCTGGAAATGGGAAATTATTCACTCTAGTAGAAATAGTTATATTCAAGATAATCACTACTATATTCAAGATCCTCACTGCTCTTCACAGATTTGGATTCTTTTCTTATGTTTTTATGTTGATCTTTAAGAATGACTACTTCCTATCAACATATGCTTTCTATGTGTGAACATCTGATGTCATTAGCTTGTCTTGCTGCTCCTTTACATGATTTGTTGTTGTTCACTATGCATGAAATGCTTCTTGAGATCTTCCTTCTCTTCTCTTGTTCAATTTGGGTCAGCGTGTTATCAATTTGGGTCACCATGTTAATTAAAATTTCTTAGAAAACAATGGCAAGATGGAAAATAATGACACTTATGATTGAGCACTTAGAAAAGCATGAAATTAATGTGAAGTTTATCCACTGATTGGACTGTATGCTTGTCTATATTTTTATGATGTTGATTCATCTGTAAGAAATGATACTTTGTGATTGATGCTCACAAAGTATAAACTTAACAACATCTTGAACATGCAATGCATCTTTAGAACATCAATCACAAAGTATCATTTCTTATAGATGAATAAACATCATAAAAATATAGACAAGCTGGAAAAGAAACGATACTTTGTGATTGATGTTCACAGCCACTGGCATACAGTCCAATTAATGGATAAACTTAACAACATCTTGAACATGCAATGCATCTTTAGAACATCAATCACAAAGTATTGTTTCTTATAGATGAATCAACATCATAAAAATATAGACAAGCAAAGATGTTTCAGAACTTCTCTTGGGATCATTTGTCAACCCAATCAAGTTATTTCTTTCATTTTTCCCTCTTTTTTTTGGTATACACTGGTATACAGTAGCCACTGGTAAGTACCCACTGGTATACTTATTGTGTTAATTCGTTGGATCCATGCCAAGATTATTTTGTGTTGCTAGTGATTATGTTGGCTTTCATAGAGTGTGTTTGTCTTCCTCTCCATTTTGGTTTTTCTCTCCACTTCAAGGTAGGAAACCTTTTTTCTCTCTTGTCCTTTGAATTTTTAGTGCTTTCAGAGGTCCATCAATGGCATATTGGTGCATATTGGTTTAATGTTTTGGTATTGCAAGATCTTGTTGAATTAATGGACAAACAAGCATGCCCTCCCTTGACCATTGTTTTCATTAATGTGCTTTTATAGACATATTAGCTTGCATTTGTTAGTGTTGTTTCTTTTAACATATTTAAGTGGAATACACGAAGGAGTACCACGTGATGAATGCTTCATTTAATGCATTGTTAAGGTGTAGTCTCATAACTATCCATTTCTAGTTCTTCAGACATGATTTTATAAATGTGTTTTGGTAGACAACTGTATTGTTCATGATTCTGTATGTATATACCCTAACCATCTTGTTATTATTGTTGCATTACGAAATTAAGTTAAATAATTCTACTTTGTTCAATGCTCTATTTCATCTTCAATTTCTTTTCATTTTTCATTCATTTTTAAAAACCACATGATAGGTACAGAAATAGAAATGGATCATTTTGAGACTACACATATGATGATAAAGTGAGACTACACGTATGCTGACATTAAATATGTTTGAAATAGCTTCTGGATTTGATTTTGTAGATATTTTTGGCATCAACATTTACGATCACACTCTGTGATCCTTCATCAGGATGGAAGAGAGAAAAATGATTGAAAGAAAAGTCCATCATTTTGGTCTGTTGCAATCATTTTGGTCTCTTTCATCCTGATGATGGATCACAGAGTGTGATCCATAACTATCTACACAATCGAATCCATAAGCTATTTGAAACATTGATGCCAAAAATATCCACATATGATGATAAAAAATGAGCTATCTGATGATTGTTTACTGTTCATGTTTGTAAACGGTCAATATTTTTTATGGTACTCCTTGGTGTATTCCATTTAAAAATAAACAAGTTTTATTTTTTCTATCATGTTTACTTTGTAGATGCAGGATTGACCATCTAACAATATGGAAAGTAATGGGAAGAATGAGTGGGATATGAGATGGTTTCTCATCGAATGTGGGGCATAAGGGCGTAGAGCGTGAATTTCCTTGCATTTTCTTATTTAACGGTGTGTTTTCACACCACCATTCAGTTCATGGATATTGTTCTTCCCCAAAACTTCTATCTGATGCTATATTTGTGTCATTTAATTTTTTCTATAAATTTGTAATATCAACATAAATGAAACTTTTTCAATTTGTACTCATAGAATATAGTCATGTTGTTATATATGAATGAACAAAAATAGTATGAATGAACAAAAAATTGCTTGATACAGTGTTGATGGCTATGATAAATGTCCCTATGTGTGAGTGTGGTGATGGATCATGTTGTGTGTTGAAGACGTCACACACGTGAGATAATCCAGATCGTAAATTTTGGAGTTGCAAAAATAAGAAAAAAGTTGTTAATTGCACAATATTTAAATGTTTACAAAGAATAAATATTAGTCATTATAGTGAGACTAACTTAGATTTGTATTGTAGGATGGCGGTGGATGTTAGTACTTTCGGTGGGCCAATGACACCCCGTCGGTGTCTACATCATCTGCACATTCTCCACATATACCTGTTGTGGATGACGAGTGCAAGTCTTGCAAAGCGCTCAAAAAAGCTTCTACAAAAGTGGAGGCTGCGTATAAAGTCGATGTCATGTTTTTACGATGTTTACTTTGTGCAACAATCGTACTATTTAGTTCGATCATTTGTTGGGTCATTATGCAGAAATAGATATATATGTGGACTAGATGACTTATTTATATTTTGATGTGATATCGAGCAATGCTATAATTACTTTCTTGTTATAATATTGTTTATGATAATGTATAAAATTATTAAAAAAAGTTAAGTTTACTGTTCACAATATTGAAAAAAAAATATTAAATTTTCTTTATGATTTTCTAGATAAAAATATAAATTAATAAAAAAAAAACTATAAATAAAAAATGGACAACAAAAATAAAATATTAAATTAAAACATTATATAATAATTATAAAAACTTAAATTTTATTGTCAAATTCTAATTCCAATTGAAAATGTAGAACCAAACACAGAAAATGGATAATGTAATTCCAATTCCAATTTGAAATTGCAAACCAAACACATAAATAGGAATTTCTCACTTCCAATTCCAATTTCGAAAATGGCAACCAAACGCAAAATATGGATTGTCTCAACCATCTTTCGGGTGAACCAAACGGTCCAACCTATCTTCCGAATACACAAAACCGGAATTTCAAAACCTGATTTTGAGATAATCAAGTTTTGTCTCAAATTCCAATTCCCGCAAACAAACAGGGCCTTAAAGTTTTAATATTTAACTGGAAGAGTTTGTAACTTTATTGGTATGTAAAGCTCATGATTATTGGGACATTTGTGCATAAGTATTGGTAAAAACAATTATTATAGGAATATGTATTGGATTAGTAGTGCAATTTTTTGAGGTGGTTGTAGTGCACAGTTGTGAGGACATCTTTAAGTATCGGGTGGCACTTTTTGACCATTGCATGCATAAACAATCCCACGGCATACACTTTTACTACCCAGAAGCTAGAACAATAGCTATAAGCAATTAAGTCTCATACGAAGACAACAAAAAAAATCATTTAAATCTAGTCTACCATTTAGGATTTGTGGGTGTGCAAAGTTAGCTATAATGGCTATTGGTGCTCTTCCTATTGTTATAGGTTTAAGATCTATTTTTTTATTTAAAAAGTTTTTATTATCAAATTGTTAAATATCTATATTAATTTTGGATGGATAAATTAGATAAAATTATTGATCTAATTGAACTTTCAAAGTAGTCTATTTTATTGTTCTTAACTAAATTCAATTCAATAGTCTGTAGAGTTTGACTTTAGGATCCACCTAACTATTCTTAATTACATTCATTTTGATAGTCAAACTATAAAATTTGTTACACAAACTTAGACACTTTGATTTCACCTATAAAAAATTGAACTTGAATATCCAACATGAAAACCCTATAAACTAACCAAGTAAACTAACCCCTATATGTTTCTTTTAACTTTGAATAGACACACATGCATATTATAAAATATCTTGTTAGCTTTTAGTGTATTTATATTGACCATGAATTTCACCTTGATTCTCTTGGTAATGACTCTATAAAATGAATCATGTGCATCTTAATGCTTTCTTTAGTTAGTGATATTTGTTATTTTGTTTTTTTTTCCAACTTGTATTGAAACAAAAGCTTGCTAGTCTTAATTAATAGAAAATAACAAATGTTCAATAACATTGTTCTTATGAGGGTTGAATGTGGTAAAGTCATGATATACAAGTTTGACACCTTGATTAATACTGATGATTCATTCATTATACCAATGAACACATGAAATTTTATTTAATGTAAAGAGGTCAAGCGCCTTGTCACTTTTCACACTTGATTTAACTATTAGTTTCCTTTAATGCGTTGCAATTAAATGTCAAGAGGGATAATTCTAAAAAAAAATATAAATCTAGTCTACCATTTGGAATTTGTGGGTGTCCAAAGTTAGCTATAATGGCTATTGGTGATCTTCCCATTGTTATAGGTTTAAGATCTATTTTTGTATTTAAAATGTTTTTATTATCAGATTATTAAATATCTATATTAATTTTAGATGGATATATTAGGTAAATTGTTGGTTTAATTGAACTCTCAAAGTAGTTTATTTTATTGTTCTTAACTAAATTCAATTCAATGGTCAAATGTAGAGTTTGGATTTAGGATCCACCTAACTATTCTTAATTACATTTATTTTTTTGTAGTAACACCCTAAAAAAGAATATCACTATTGTTCTGTTCTTTTCTACAAAAAAGATTGTAATGTAATGGCCTAGAAAAGAACACTCTAATAGTGATATTCTTTTTTTTGTAGTGAGTTGGGAGTATGGGTTTTCTATATCTTTCTTCACCACTAGCACTAAACAATTCTCTTTTAGAGATCAATTTGGGGGCATTATTTTAAAGATTCCTTTCTTTGGGGTTCTACCACATTCAATGATACGTGGTTTATGGGAAATTTTCAAGAGCGCACAAGTTTTGGGAGTCCCTAAAGGACGTGACCAATACCTCATCAAGTCATGAGAATTTTAATGAGCCAAACACTTCCAAAACACATGCTATTAACTTTTTTGAAATCTCAAGAAATAACAAAATCAAGCAACCTCTCCATGATTAACACAATGAACAAGGTAATTTTGAGATGATATTACTAGAGAATCCCCTAACAATGTGAATAACTTTCTAATAATTATTCTTGAAATAATAGGTAAGGATGAAGCATTTCTTCTTAATTAAGGAAGGTTAATGTTCATTTTTTTAATTCTTAGCTTAAGTTATCCAATATCTTGATGACCAAGTAAGACAAAAAAAAATTTCAATTGTGGATTAGAATGGATTAGTGGGGGTTAGTTAAATCCAAGTATAATTTTAAGTACAAAAAAGTTTGTTCTCCCCATGGATTCAATCACCATTCATACTTAACTTGGGTGATACTTATCTACCACTAAGGTTTACTAATGAGAAAGTTTCATTGAAGTTACAGTAATACTAGCTATAAGATATAACCATAATAGACAACCTAAATCTGGTTCAATTCTATAGAACTAAGTTTTGTGAAATAGTTTACCTAAAACATTGTGTATCCTAAATAAGATTGCATGGAGAAGTCCAATCTTAAGTCTATTCAACTCTGTATCCAATTTTTACTTTATTTAATGTCCTATAAATTCACTTCCTTATCTATTATTCCCAATTATTTCTTTTAATTTAAAGATAACTATTTATTTAAAATAATCACCTATTTGACTCAACTTTAGTCATTTCAATGAGAACCTATTCTAAAAATTATTGTTATTCAAAATCTTAACTAGTTCAAGGGGTTCGGGCTCTTCGGTTTCACAATCGTGGCATTCAAACCCCAAAAGACCTTTTTTCTAGATTCACTATGAGTCTCTGATCCTGGGATGATCTCCGGGTTCAATTTCGGCTCATCCGCCCAAATCATCAGACTTTTGACTTACTGGTTTCTACCATCCCGCCTCACCTCCTACATAAATTGGGTATTGAGTCAATCAAACCGTGGTGGAAAGACTGGAAATGGTATCCTGCTACACCATTCACCAGTTACAAGCCTAAGCTTGGGTATTCTTGGCTTATGCCCCATTTTCCCATGATTGATTCTCTCAACTAGCATTGGCATCTCTCTTCTTCTCAAAAGACTTGGGGCTAAAGATTTCATACTATTTGGGATCATGTCACTGAGCCTAAAATTGTTCATTTTTCCTAGTGTTTGTTATACAAGGGCTTACCTTTGGGAGCTAGGCTCTGGCATATGGCGGTTCCTGACCCTAAATGCCCTTTTTGTGGTCACTCAGAGATGCTTATGCACATTTTTTGGTTTTGTTGACGTGCCCAGAACTACTGGGGTTGGATTCATGACTTTTTTGCTCCTTTTAGGCCTGAACATTTTCCTTGGCACATGGCTCTTCTTGGTGACTCTCCTAGAATGCCTTCCCAGTACACCCAAATATGGCATACTTTTAGGCTAGAAATTTTGTTTACTTTGTGGAAAGATCGAAACATTGTACTTTTTTCTCACAATTTTTTGGATATTCATGTCTCTCTTTATACTAAGGCATGTATTTGTAATAATGTCATGATGCAGATTCAGGTGCAAGCAGATAAAGTGGACCTTGAGGTTGCCCATTTGTAGGAGTTGCTCCAGCACTGAAGCAATGCCCCTTGTACTGTGGCTCGGGTGCCTCCATATTCTCTCTTAGTTGACCGTACATCACCGAGGGGCCAACATCGTAGCCAAACACTCTAGGACTCTACAAAAATGGCATCGTCACTCCACTTCTGATCCTCCTCCTCAGAGGGATGCGGGTTCTGGTTGGCCTCCAATGCTTGCTTCCATTGCTGCTACATTTGCTCAGCCTTCGGCCTCTGTTCTGCTAATCAAGACAAGTTCCCTCGCCTAGCGTTGGCTATCTTGCCCAAGCGAGAGGAAGGATTTGGAAAAAGATGATCCAGAAGACGGCTAGGCCGTTCCTGATTGAACTCCTGGTCCCAATGTCTGGGGCAATCCTGATGATAAAGATCCTCCTCCCTCTTCTGCTACTGCTCTTGCAGCTTGAGGGTTTCTCATTTATATAGTTTTTTGATGAATAGTTGTATGTTTCTAGCCTAAGTGTCGTGTGACTTGCGGGGTGACTCTTTCCCCCAACTCTTTTTTGTGAATATTGTACTTTAATATTTTTAATAGGAAAGGCCTCTATTCATCAAAAGAATCTTAACTAGTAATTTAAGTTATTACCCAACTATTTTATAACTTAACTTATCTTTATAAATCATACAAAAAGATCACTATTGTAGTGTTCTTTCCAAGGTTTACAGTAAATAAAAAATGGAACTACATAACCAATTAAAATAGTGTGGGATACTTCATTGTTCCTTTTTACAAATATGTTGAGAGACCACACAAGGTCTAATTGAGATAAACATCAGAGAGTATAGATCATTTCTATGTTGTTTATGATACAAAATTTGCTCAAAATAATACACTTTTTATTATTATAAGAAGATAAACCACACAACTATAAATTATATTTCTTATCCATGAGATAGAATTCATCTCTAAAACTAGCTACAGATTTAATTTTCATATGCAAAACAAATTGTTGCCATATTGATGTAGTAGATGATAGTCCAATGATCTGGAAAAAAAAAATTCTCTCACTATAGGAATCGTTCTTTTTTCAAGGCATATCAATAGTTGGCAACTCTTCATTAGATCTATTTGTTCCTATAGTGAATTCTTGTCCTTCATTAATATGAACTCATGGATTTCTTTGGAAGTTCAAATCAATCTCTAAAACCTATAGAGTGTTTCTATTTATATTTCTTGGAAACCTAGATAAACCTACATATATGAAACATTATTAGCCTTGTTCTAAGGATAATATCTCCCATATTTTACCTCTTCTTTTTTGATCTCTATGAAATGGTTAGAAATGATGATTTCTCTAGCTTAAACATGCAAACTAGGAAATATTTCCAACCATTATTTCATTGGGAAATAATTAGTTAGGCTTAACTTATATCCTTTTTGAGAGATAAGCATTGTTTATTAATTGTTCCCTTTTGAGATGATTAATTAGATATGATCGTGACAAGAAATGATGCAAGAACTAGGTAAAATGCTAGGAAATTAACAAGATTCGGCATAAATAGACAAGAACATAGCATAGAATAAACATAAAAGTAAAAATTTGGGAATGAGACACAAAAAGTAACATGTCATTGAAATATGATCCTAAAAATGTTGAATCGGTGTGCTAGGCACCTTAATCTTGGAGGTGCTTCCATAAGCTAATACGTCAGATTCTAGATCAGGTATTTTGTAGATTGCGCTCTTCAAATTCAGCCAAAAAGTATCAAATAAGGGTGTTAATTAACATATTTCATGAGTTTTTACTTTTTCAAAGTCAAACAGTTTAGGTCTTAGTTTGGTCTTTGTAACTCTGCAACTTTTGGCAACTAGATTTGTAACTTGCACACAAAAAAGAGAAAATTTTGTATTGTATAGGGGTTTGCCAAAATTGAAACTTGGGTAAGAATTAACCTCCACTATAGCTATGATATGATGTGAGAGAGCTTACCCCTAGTGGGCCCAATAAAAAATACCTTAAATAAAATGTTGAATTGATAAATGTTACCTTTGTTATGAACCTTTTACCTTGAATCCCTCACAAGATTGATATTGCTTGATAGTGTATAATGTATGCCTTTATTCATTGAGGAACACATGAGCTATATTAAGATTGATGAGCTAGAATACTTGAATGCTTGACTTTAGATCTCTCCTTAGAAGCCTTGGAGATACCTGATTGAATTATTCAACTGAAATTATTGGAGTACTCACTTGTAAGAAGGGTGTACAAATGGCAGGTGGGGAGTTGTGTAGACACCTAAAATTATCCTCATCCAATTAAATAAATATTTAATTTTTATCAAATTCCTCTCTTAATTAAATAGATATTTATTACTTATTTAACTAATTTATCATCCTCTTCCTCTATTATTAAAATAGATATTTTTATTTATTTATCTAATTCATTAACTTTTTTATATCATGTGATTAAATAAATATTCATTTATTTAATTAATCATTTTTCACCTCCTTTTTACTATCAATTGAATATAATTATTTATTTATTAATTGATTCATGGTCCTTGTTTTCTAATTCCAAAAAATTATTTACACTCACATGAATCAACTCTAAATTTGTAAGCACGTGACAAATGTTACTTGTCTATTCATTTGACTTTTCCATCTTCACATCTCCAAACAAGTCTAGATTTAATGCATCTTATGATGTATTACCAAAGCTCATCATTTTCTACGTACCATTTAATTCCATCCCTCCATTTTCATTAACCTCTCAATCTCCTTTATTCTCATTATTTCTCACATTACCCTTACCTACTCTCTAAGTCATTCATTCTTCCATCTTAATCTCTACCCTTGATTTTCACAAGGACTCCTATAAAAGAATATTTCCTCCTCTCATTTGAATCCTAATGAGCTTATACATACTTTCCTACTTGTGATCTTTGGAGAATCCTTGATATCATCATTATCATCTTGTTATCACTATCATCTTCATAGCTACATCTTGCATGATTCAACCACATTCCATTCCTTTAGTGCCTTCTTGTGCATGTGCTTGATTTTCTGAGAGCAACCATCCTTCCGTACAAGATATTAAAGGATAGGAGAACAATGGAGACAATAATTTAGTGAGTTTGTTTGGTATATTTTCTTTTATTTTATTGTTTTGGAATTGTGAAGAAGAACTCTATCAATATGATATTGGATTAAGTTTGTCTAGATCTAGGGCTTGTGGATGGGTTTGATTAGGTTTGAAAATAGGTAGTCTGTTTTCAACATCATTATTTTTGCACAAATGGTGGGACTCTTTTCCCTTTTAAATTATTATTTTCTTGTTATTTTAGTGATTTGATAATTTTCAGGCAGCATTTGTATTTTTGGACATCAAAGTTGTGCATTTGACTTTCTAACTTTTTGTATTTTCTATGATTTAGGGTTTATGTGTATTTATTATGAATACTTGTGCATATGCTCCATATTATTGTCCATTTAAAATATTTTACTATGCATTTTCTCTCTATTTTGTGTTATTTTGCAAGATTCACAAGACCTACACATTTGGTAGATATAGCTACATATCTTCTTTTTGTTCTTTTGCTTTTGTTACAAAAATTTGTCTTTCAAATTTGGATTATTTTGGAGTAACCTTTTGGGATAACAAAGTGGTACAACCTATTTCGTGTGTCCAAGACTTAGATTTTAGAGTACTAATGCTTTGTGGATGTAGATTTTGCATGTATTGATTTCTAGATTAGCTCACATTTTGATTTCTAAGGGTGAATGAACAAACATTCTTGTATTAGCTTAGCTCACATTTGGATTTATAAAGGTTAACAAACAATTTTTTGGTGTGTTTGGTGCACTTGTACACTTTATGTTTAGATCCAAAGTGTTGTGAAAGTATCCTCTCCCCTCACCTTCATTGACCTTTAGTGTAAGATAAATCACAATATATATTTTTTCCTTTTATTTTCTAAAAGGTATTCCTTTGCAGAAGTGATCACTCTAAGGAGAAAAAACTAAGAAAGTTTTCCTTTGGGATGCTATATAAAAAGAAAAGGAAAAAGCTAGAGCCAACTTGCAATCCTATGCCAAGAGTGTCAATTTGAAGAGTTAACTTGTTCCCTAGGTTTGACTAGATACTTAATTATCTCAATCTTGAATGTGTTGGCATGATTGCCTCAAATTGTGGAAAGACACATTATATTATTAGAAGCCTTCAATAATTTCTTAGTGTGGTGCATGGTATATAGATCATACCTTGATGTTACTCATGATGTACTCCCTTAGGTTGAGATAGAAGTCCTTGGATTTGGCTTATCTAGCCAGCACGAGGAGAGAGAAAATGGAAATATTTTCTAGGCCTAGAGCTCTACTTATCCACCTTTGAAAGAGAGGTTCCTAGTACCAATCTTGGGCAGTTAGTGGTTGTGCTATTGATCCCACATTAATTTATCACTCCTTGACTTTTAATAAGAAATGTTTGAAATGTCTTTGATTATTTTTCTCGACCCATTGAAGTTTGGGCTTTGAGGAGCCTTGGTCATACCCTTATGTCTATAGTTTATCACAAATAGTCAAACAACCATTATGTCTTTTTTTTTTATGTGTTTTCTTGTCACATTTGATCACATAAAACAAATCAAGCTTGTTTAAACTTGCAAATTAGATCAAACTGTCAAATTTCACTAGACCTGCACATTTTCTCACTATTGTTGTGCATTTGACTCACCAATCCTATAAATTTGAGAGTTATTTCTTCACATTTGATTTCACCAAACTTGCACCTTTGATCTATGTTCCTACACATTTCTCCCAGAGTGTTAAAATACATAAGGGTTCATTCCTTTGAGTTTATCAGTTCAATTCTAATCTTTTTTCAGTCACCATTTGACTAGATAGTGTATACTCAATTTCACTAGATATTCATAACCTCCTATACTCATTAAACAACCATTTTCTATAAACCTATGTTACTCCTTGGTCTATATCATATTTTTTAGCTATCATTATTACATCCTTGCCACTTGAGGTATATCATCTTTGAGTGTAGGAACATCTTATCATATTTTAATAGAGTATCTCCTCTTGGAGTTCATCATCTCCTTATTATTGGTATGGTCTCTCTTTGATCATTTCCTTATGTTTATCCATCATAGAACAAGTTATCTTTTCCTATCTTACCATTTGCAGATCTAGAGTAACCTTCTTAGCTTGTATTATCAAAATCTTATCAATCAATAAATATTGATTTTATCCATAATCCTATCATTTGATTCTTCTCTTTTCCATCATTATTCATTCTTCCTTCCCAAGGTCAGAACTATTGCATGCCCATTAAAACTAGATCCCAAAACAAGAAAGGATCTAATGGCTATGTTAACTCAAGAATTCAAGGACCTCCATCAAGACATATAAAATGAAAAGCCCAAAAAAATCATGAAATAAACCAATGATCACTCTTGAGTAAAAAATTCAATACATAGACAATTAAATACTTCAAGAAATGCTAAAACATATAGACAAAAGAGAACAACAACTAGCTAAAAAATTAAAAGTAAAACCTCAAACAAAACCACATGAATTCTTTATCAAAATAAATAAATTCCTCCAAAAACACATGCAAACCCAAGTATCCTTCAGAGAGGATATTTACACCCTTTTGACAATATCTTGAGGTAGCTTTGCGAGAAATTTGTGTTCATAATTTTATCATACTACCCAAAGTTAGTGATGCAAGAGCATCATGGCTTGGCAAGGCACTTAATGAAGATCAAGGGACATAGAGGACCAAAGGAGGCATCAAAGGTTCCAAAAAAATCAATTATGTTATCTTGAGGCAAATTATGCCTTTTTGTAATAATGAAAAGTATAAGGTTGTGAAGTCCTGAAAGTCATAGTGGGGGTCTTAAGGACAAAATGATATAATAAGAGCCATGAATGCTCAATTGGATTAAAATAGGGCCTTAGGGTCTTTATAATTATTTATCAAGTCTATGTGGATCTAATGGTAAATTTTGATGGGTCAATTAGGAGAATTAAACTATAAAATGTAAGTTGGAAATTCAAATATTTGAATTCTAACGATTAGTGGCAAAATGGAGGGAATTTAGTTTTAGGGAGATTAGAATTTAGTTTTAGGGAGATTAGACCTTAGAAAATACATCCAACCAATAAAAATTGGTTTGGGAAGTTAATATGTAGTTTAGCTAATGTAAGAGGAGACCACTATACAGCATCATACAGGTGTGTGTATGGTTGTTACTAGAATTTCAATAAAAAAATATAGTTTATCTATAATTTATTGTTTATTTCTATGTTCTTAATGCTTTAGAATCACTGATAAAGGATTCATATGCTTTAATAACCTTTACTTATCCATTTTACACATTGGTTAATATTGGATTTGATGATTAAACAATCCATGGCTCCCAAGAACACCTACACGCAAACACTTGTCATAGAAAGAGAGAGAAGCAAGAAGTTAGAGAGACCTGAACGCATGAATCCATGAAAGAGGAGACATTCTTGATGTGAAAAAAAAAAGTTGCAATTCAATAAAAATAATTTTTTCTCAATAAGATTACAAGAGAGATCAATCCTTATAAAAGGAGATCAAAACCCTAAAAGGGTGAACAAAACTAGGTTGCATGATAATAATTAATAAAGAAATTAATTATTATATGCCTAAATTTTAGCTTAAGCACAAAGATATAATAAGTGACTAAGTAATTAAATCAATATGATTTAATTAATAAGTAAACACTTTATTACTCTAACACCCCCCCTTACAATAAACTTTGGGAGAAGATAAAAACCTAGAGAGAACTACTAAAAGCAAATGGGTCCTAGCAACAAAAGGCTTGATTAGGTACCCAAGTCCAAAAGAGAGTCTTTGAAAAGAGGAGAAATAAAGAAAACCACATGGTAAAAACTCTACTCCAAAAAGAGACAAAGACTAGTCTGAAGGACTGAAGAAGACTCCAAAACTAGGAATGTTCCAGAAAATAGGAACAAGGATGAACATGTAGAACATCATTAAAGCAAGAAGTTGCAAACTCTATCAAGAATTAATTGATGAAGATCCTCCACTGAAATATGACTAGGTAGAGAAGATTGTAATCTGCATGAGTGCCCTCAAATGACACTACTCGAATCAGGAGGCAAACAACTGAAGTCAAAGATACAGAATATTGTAATCTACATGAGTGCCCTCAAATGACACTACTCGAATCAGGAGGAAAAAAAAAGGCAAACACCTGAACTCAAAAATATAGATGGCATAAAAACACCAAAAGTCTGAAGAGCTAATCAATCAAAGATAGAAGAATGAGTCCAAAAATAGGAAAGAAAGAGTGTACATATGGTAAATGATCCATCTCATCGAAATGCATAGGTACCCAACCACTGCATTCACCTAGTACATAGGAATAAATACTAAATACATAGCTTGCACTATCAAACCAAGGAAGCAATAGAACCAACATTAGAAATCCCCCCATAATGTTGACAAGGGAGTAATGACAAGTACACTGAAAATATCATCCAATATGAATTGCATGATGAAGAAGAATCTGAAACGTTGAAGGTGTAGAGAGAGTAAAAACACATATAGAGATACCTGAGACTAATGTCATTGGAGGAACACTCATGTGAAAAAATTATATTGCAAACAAAGAAAAACATCAAACCCCCCTGGCACTTTATAATGGATTGCAAGTAAATAGAGCACAAACATGTGAAAGATCCCATATATGCAATAGAATAACACTTTATCTCAGTGCATGTGCATAAAAGAATGCTACAAAAGTGAAGTATGCACTACTCAAAGAAGAGTGAAGGCTTCTAAAACAAAAGAACAGCCTAAGATGAGTCATTCCACAAAAGGAAAAGATCCCAAGACCTGAAACATCCAAGATATCCACCAGATTGCAAAAATGAAAGAAAATGAATAAACTATACTTGGAGAATAATCTGGAAAAATGACTCACAGAAATATAAAGGTATTAGAACAAGATTTCCAACAATATATCATTTTCCCAAAACAGAGTCCGGATGCGCAAGATAGAGCTCCCGGAATGGAAAACTAGATTTCTTCCTTGTGACAAGTTTTTGCATGCAAGACTCTTGGGCTTAATAGATTTGTTTTTCATCAAATCTATAAATTCTCCAAAATACCAGTGATCGCCTCAAGATCTGTGTTAGAGCCAATTACAAAAACATTTTTTCACAAATTCCAACTCTTTCCAAATTGGACAAGCTTTATATGGATCTAGGGGTTCTTGGACACTTTGAACACAACTGTGAGGTCAATTTGAGCCCAAGATGACCAGAAAGAGAGGAACCCCCTAGATTCAACAGAAAACCCTCTAAAACTGTAGATCTGATGAATACAAGTGATTTACTTAAGAAGACGATAGGGGAAAATAGATCTAAAGCTCTGATACCAAATTGGATTTGATGAGTAAACAACCCACAGCTCCCAAGAACACTTGCATGTAAACACTTGTCACAAAAAGAGAGAGAAGCAAGAAGCTAGAGAGGCCTGAACACATGGATCCATGAAAGAGGAGATATTATTGATGTGCAAAAACAAAAGTTGCAATTCAATAAAATGAATGTTTCTCAATAAGATTACAAGAGAGATCAATCCTTATAAAAGGAGATCAAAACCCTAAAAGGGTGAACAAACCTAGGTTGCATGATAATAATTAATAAAGAAATTAATTATTATATGCCTAAAGTTTAGCTTAAGTATAAAGAGATAATAAGTGACTTAGTAATTAAATCAATATGATTTAATTAATAAGTAAACACTTTATTACTCTAACAGTTAATGCTCTGAGATTTATATATTTTGTCATTGTTTACAAACTTTCTGCTGACAGTCATTATTTTCAGCCTTTTCTTCTAATAGTTGGTAGCTTCAATGACAAATACGATCATTCCATGAATGATAACACCTTTATTCTCATGGAATGTTCATAATATGACATGTACCATACAAATCTAACATAATTTGTATAGATGGAGTGAATTGGAAAGATGATCACCGAGACATTTTGAGGAAAACTTAAGGAAATTGCTTGGTATGGAGAAGCAGTAGAAGATACACCTTAAAAAGGGGAACTTTTTATGATTGAGGGTCTATAGAAACACCAAATAAAAGTTGAATCCATCATCAGTTCATTAGGTAATTGATTGGAAGTAAGACATTGGAGAAGCCCTATTTTTGAGGGTTTTAGAGAGCCAATTTGGGGCTTTTATGTTTGTGAGGGTCTGAGGGTCAAATTGGTTGGAGATTCCTTGGATTGGGAGAATTTTTTAAGACTGTTGAGATCCTATGGGTTTGGTAGTAAATATATCACATAGTTGCTTTGTTAAATGACCACTTGTGTACTTAGAACAGGGGTACAGTCTGAGAATCCATAAGTTTTTCCAAAACAACCTATTCAAATATTTGGATATGTTATTGTATGTTTTAATGGGTGTCTAAAAACATAAAGATTTCATTTTGTTTTTTGGAATTTTTATAGGGAAATTGCCCATTCACCTTGCTGGAGACCTATTAGAAGGGCTATTAGGCATGTTGGGACAGTTTGGAGGATTTGAGTGTTGGTTATTATTGTGAAACATAGAATATGTTGAATCCTTTTGAATACAACCAAAATAGACCAAATACATTCATATTTTCCATTAGGAAGGTGTTTGAGCAATTTTGGAATATTTGGGGCTTAAGGACGTAGGTGTGTGCTATGAAAAGAACCTTCATAGAGTTAGTATTGTAAATAAATGAAAATAATAACTAAATTATCACAAAGAGTAAGCTATTTAAGAAAATAAATGATAATTAAGCACTCTATGGACCTCTATTTAGGTTTGTTAAAGCAAAGCTCTCAGCAAGCTTCCATTAGTGACAGCCCTAAAATGAGAATTGAATGATAAGTAAACTAAAAGTTCAATTCCAAATGAAATTAGCCTTAATTAGTACTAATTTTTCCTTTCTAGCTTAAAAATGCAATAGGTTTGATGCTATTCTCATATTTTTGGATGATCATTCATTGATTTAAGCCTTTCTTTTATAGATTTTGGCAAGGGTAGGGGTAGAGTTGAGTTGATCATGGTTAGATTAGGGTTAAGTCCATGGTTCCACCTTTGGAGATAATTTAAATGGATTGTCCTCAAAGCTTAGGACAAAGAGACAAAATGGGTGGACAAGATGCTCTCACCTTATGTGTGATTGAGATTCGTTGTGAGCTTGATCCTTAAATCCTACTGGTTGATGGTTTTTCCTCCCATGTGGTGTTGATTGAAAATAGGGATTTATTTAATTGAATTTATTTAATTTGTTTAGCCATGTGTACCCCTTAAATGGGTTGATTTGATTTAAATTGAACTATGTAATTAATTAGATTAATTACACAATTTGTTGATTTAACTTGATTTGTTTGATTAAATTGATTTAATGGCTTTTGATTTTTAATTAAATTTGGATTTTATCTTGATTACAATTTTGCTTTGATTTTAGCTTCATTTCAAATTATTGCCTTGGTTTCTCACTTATATTAATCCTGTCCATTTTCAGGTGATTACAAATGCCCCTCTTTGAATCAATGTGCAAAGCATATCGTTTCAAAGAATGTCTTGATCGTTTTGATGAAAAAGTCCTGATTAGATTGATGCTTGATTTGATGTATGATAAAAGATGCAGATCTTGATGATAAAGCTGATGCAGTTCTAATTGATTGAATTCCTTGATGGTCGATATGATGATTATTCATTGATATGATGTCTGATTTGATCCAATTCAATGTTTGATGCCCCACTTGATTGTTAAGAGAAAAAAAATTGAGAAAGATTAAGCTCTAATTTGATGTTATCCTC
The DNA here is from genome assembly GCA_027943335.1 of Chamaecyparis obtusa. NCBI lineage: Eukaryota > Viridiplantae > Streptophyta > Pinopsida > Cupressales > Cupressaceae > Chamaecyparis > Chamaecyparis obtusa. Next base: position 727,773 of record BSBK01001337.1, on the reverse strand, counting down.
ATGATTTGATGATTATGATGTTGGTCCTGATTGTCTAAGTGTATGTCCCCTCATAAATGAATTAAAATTTGATCTTGGTGAAGGATATTGCTCTTTCAATTAATTAGTGTGGAAAAATGGTTCATTATGAGCAAATTTCAATTTGATTTCCGATAATGTATTTGCGATGCAGTGATGACAAATGCCCCTGATTTGGCTGATTGGTTGTGAAAATTTGGTCCCAGGTCATTTTCTGGTAAAAAAGCCCCTTTTAGGTCAAACTAGGCTATATATAGGGGTAAAAGGCATTTTTACTATTCATTTTTACCTTCCCTTTTGAATTTTCACTCTAACCCCCTTTTGAGCTTTTTGCAATGGTGATCCCGATACAAGAGCATAGGTTCGAGTGAGGTCATTGATATCTGCGTCCACCTAGCTACAGACCTCCGGTATGTACCCAGACAACTTATCTTGTCTGATTTTTGTATTTAATTTGGAAAATTTTGGATTTTTCTATGAAAAAGTATATTTTTTTATTTTTCAAATTAAATAGCGTGTACAATGTTTTTAACAATGCATACACCCATCCTACTGCACATTCGTGATTTTCTGCAATGTGTACAACCTTTTTAAAAGTGCTTACAAACACTAGAACTAGGCATGTTTTGCATCTGCCCTTTTCTAAAGCGCTTACACCTATGTTTGTGATTTTAAAACTTTTAGCAGTGTGTACAGGGGTTTCCTATAGAGTGTACTAAATCTTGTAGCACGTACACTTTGTTGTAGCGCATATAATTAGTTTCATTGCGTGTTTCATATTTTAAGCTGCACATTTGCTTTTCAGTGCTTTTAAGTAATGAAATAGTGCGTACACCCTATTTGGTCAAATTTGCGAGCCTCTGAGTCAGTTTTTCATTCTGTCTGATGTTGTCAAGTTATCAATTGGCTTAGAGTTTTGAGTTGTGCTTTTAGAGAGTCATGTGATGTCATTTTGAGTCATTTAATACTGAATGTTTAATGGCCAATCTTGATTTAAATGGTGGATGATGATAAAAAATTTGTCCTCTCTGAGTAGAATCAGGAAAATTGATTATGGTTTGATTAGGTTTGACTGTTTGATTAACTTAAGATGCTCCAATATGTAATAATTTTGATTTCTAATGTGTTTAAACTTGCTTGTGCAGGTTCAGCTTCAGAAGCTAGGTTTTCGAGGCTTGTATCCATTTCCATTCGATATGATTGATGACTTGAGCGGGGATGAGCGGTGAGTCATAGGTCATTGCAATTTATCTTTCCTACTTTCTCTCCCTCAATTCTGCATGAACCGAGGTCTCCTTACCGCTATGGTAGAGTATTGGCACTTTGACCATAATAATTTTCACTTGCATATGGGAGAGATGACTATCACTCACGAGGATGTCTATCAGTTGTTGTGGATCCCTACTCATAGGGAGATCATATATTATGATTGGGTATATGATGGGATAGTATGTCGGCACCTATTTGTAGATCCCACTATTAGAGATGAGAGCATTCAGTGGGCTTAGTTTCCTTCTTTCCTTGTGCTTCCTCTTGTTCTTGGTGCACTCATTGGTGGCTTCCTGGTTCCTGATCGAAGGGGTCATGGTTTTTCCATTGGTTGGGGCTAGATTCTCAAGGATCTGATTTCTCATCCTCAGAGGTTTGATTGGGGCTCCTGCATGTTAGCACAATTGTATCATGAGCTTCATGTTGTTGTCTATCATTGCAATGCTACTCTCTCTGTTGGAGTAGTTTTATTACAGCTGTGGACTTGGGAGCATATTCTTGTTACACATCCTAAATATGTTCATCATCAAGATGCAGGTTGGCTATTCGCCTGGATGTACAAGGGTATGGTGGTGTAGGCCCACTTGGGAAAGTTAGATTATTGGCATCATATTATTGACAATATTGATCAGGTGGTTTGGAGACCATATATCAGATGTGAGGCTTGGCTCGAGGATATAGCTGAGTTACCATACATGTGCATGGCTCGATGGATGATAGGGTGATGCTCTTGATTATTGAGAGGTTTTGTTTCCGGTGAGTTCTACGGTAGTATGGCTAGATACAGGGGATGCCATAGGGGCTAGCCCTATACACTCATGTACAAGTGGAGAGGTACCTCTGGGTCCCTCAGATTGATTACCAGACCATCCAAGATGCACTACTATAGCTGCCTCATCTTGCATGGGGTATGAGGGATCACATTGTTGATGTTGGGATAATAGATGATTATGCACGGTGGTTCATTCAAAACCCTTTTCCTAGATTCACAGATCCAGTCGGGCCAGTGCCCGGTATCAAGGAGGAGTTAGATGATGGTGGTGGGGATGGGGATGGTGGCTGGAGTGTTAGGGATTAACAGATCTAGAACAATATAAAATTAATAGTTATAAACAGAAACAAAAGAAGAAAATAATCTCAAAATAGATAAAACACAAATTTAACGTGGTTCACCCAAAACCTGGGCTACAGCCATCCAACCTTTCTTATTATCCAGTAAAAACATACACCAACATTACAATGCATTATACATCTCAGTCACTTATAACATGTGTTTTAGGGCAACCTCTAAAATTGACCATTTTAGGGTTTTACAATATCAACACCCACTACATGATCAGTCACAATATCAACACCCATTACATGATCAGTCGCCATAATATCAACAATCTCCCACTTGGAGACTGATCAGGCTCCACACCAAAACAATCTCCCACTTGGAGGTTGAATCTAGACAACAATGTAGTATGTGCAACTCCCATTGGATAAAAGACTTGGTTGTGTATTAACTCCATGATCATCAGTCAAGAAGCCCGATAGAAGCTGAGCAAAAAACTAGCTTCTCCTTGGGGACTGTCTTCGTGAACATGTCTGTAGGATTGTCACTTGTGTGAATCTTCTCAAGCCGTAATTGGCTATCCTCCAAAATAGACCTTATAAAATGGTACCTGAGTTGTATGTGCTTTGTCCTTGAATGAAAAGTAGAATTCTTTGCAAGATGAATGGCACTCTAGCTATCACTGTACAATGGGAAATTTTCCTACTTCTTGTATGCACCCAAAAATGGTCGCCTAGACTTTGGGCCCCATTTATTTGATTTATCAACCCTGAATCATTTTTATCAATAATCAATATTTTCAACATTATCAATTTCTTGATCAAGTCTTAATTTTGATCATATATTGGATTTTTATCCTATGGGCTAATCATTTATCCTAAGTCTTTATTTGATTAAAAGGAATATTTCCTCAAATAAAAAGCCCCATTTTCTTCTTGTCCTAAGTTGCACAAATAAAGCATTATTCCTATTTTACAAAAAGGAGAAAAGCATTTTTTGTCTCACATGAGGCTCAAAAGTCAACACTTCACTCTCATTGGAGGATACTTGTGCACATGGATTGCTCCTCTTTCAACCTCCACTGCCGATTAAGACTTTTGCCTCTTAATCTCAATGGTCCATTCCTTTGCATTTCTTATAAAAGGAGAGCTCTCTACTTCATTTTCATAACATGTTTTGAATACTAATCTTATGCTGCAGGAATTCTTGGAGACTTTTGGAGCTTTTGGAAACCTTATTGTTCTTAGTCTTTCATTCTTGCATTTTAGCTTCATTTCATAGCTTAGTTTCCTTTGATGCAATAGATTAATCTCACATAGTCTAAATAGGAAGGATTTGTACCACTTGTTCTTTCCATTTCATAGCTTAGTTGCATTGCATTTTCATTTTCATAGACTAGTTTGCATTGCATTTTCATAGTGATTCTTGAGGATATTGGCACTCTTGCCCTTGTCTTCATTTGAATCTCTCATTATGTGGTTGACTAGCAAGGTCACAAGCTTGTAGCTCTAGCTAAGAGAAAATACTTCATAGTCCCTTGCAACTCCATGCATAGAGAGCTATGAGCCACTTTGTGAGGCCTCATTCTTGAGCAACCTTGCATGTAATGGTTCATAGAAGTGCACCATTTTAGTGTGTACATTTCTGGCACCCACCGTGGGGCCGAGTAGATAGGCTTTGCCCTTTAGTTTCTTACATTTTCATCATTTTTTAGATTATTTTTCAAAAAATTTGCAGGTTCTGGTTCTCTGTCTCAGAGTATCGCATGATACTTCTCAGGTATATCGCGTGATATACCTTACTATACGCGTGTGACACTTCGCGCTAGATAAGAATTGCACGGTAGTATTAAGGTATATCATCTGGTGTCGTGCAAAGTATCACCCGCATATTGTGCAATATATCACCTGAACTAAGGTATATCGCGCGGGTATAGAAAACTATATTGCACGATACTGGTGAAGTTCAAGATATATCGCCTGATCTAATAGAGACCTGCAGTTTGAGCTTTATCATCCTAATCTGATCATATTTAGTTTGCTGGTTTTCTTTACTGTATTTAGATAGGTCTAACCTACATCTTTTAGCTTAGGTAAATCAGTTTCTTGTAATTATTTTTATTTAGATTTTGGATTTTGCTAACATTGTGAGCCTAACTAGTTGTGATTATAGGTGCCTTTTGCTTGAGAAGCTTGCCAAAAATCACATGTCAAAGAGGGCCACTAACAATTTTTGCAAGGCTGCCCAAGCATAAAAACAAAAAACAAAAAAAAATCTTGCTTGTTTATTTTCTTTCCTTTCAAGTGTGGCATTCACTAATTGTATTAGGAATTTTTAAAACCTTGTGAAAGGGATTTTGAGGTGGTAGGAGAAGTATGCTCTTCACCTTTAGGTGAATCAAAAAATCTTGACCCATCTTAAGGTTTTGGAAGCAATGGAGTAATTGAATCTCTTTGCTTAGTGTGTTTGGGAGAAGTTTTTGAGATAGGGGAGTATGCTCTTCACCCTTGAGGTGAACCAAAAACCTTGAACCTCATAAATTATCCATTTTTGTTTAGTTTAGGAATCCTTTAGTGAGCCTGCTCTTGAGCAATCAAGAGGAAAGACTCAAGTGGGGACAACCTTGTCATCATTTTCCTTGGTGGCAAGTGATTCCAACTCACTATAATCTCAAGGCTATCAGGGACACCAAAAACCCTTGTAGACATAACACTTATCTTCATTTGATGTGAGTAGCTCATGGGATTGCGACCATGGGGAAAACATTGAACAAGAATGCTTAAGGTACTCTTGAGGCCGCGAGGTCCTAGTCCTTTATGAGGAGCAAGAGGGGTGTTGTGAACAGAAATCCTTATTAAGAACTATTAGATAAAAGCCACCTTGTTTAGCCGCTTATCTTCTTAGTGCAAGGATTGATCAGAGTGGTTTACCTGGATCACCTTAAGATACTCACCATATGTGTCCCTTTGGTTGTGTCATTTGACACTTCCACGACAAAGCCAACATCTCTTGTGGGTAACCACTTGGTGTGAGGCAAGGGGGCATCAAGTTGTGGGCTAAGTTGGTAAGTATTGAGCCTTGACTTTCTAGGATAGACTTGCTTGAATTGTCTTTGGTTGTGTGATGCCAGTGTAAATGTTCTCACATACAAATGATTGGTAGCATTCATAAGGTGCTTTTTTTTCAATTCTGATATCACAAGTGTTTGCCTTGGCAAGGTTGTTTTTGCCCTTGTTTCAAGTGTTTTGAGACATGTTTGATCCCTCACTATTTGCAAACCTACCAAAATTATGCTGATATTGTGACTAAAATCGAAAACATCAACCCTCAGACCAAAAATTTTGACCAAGTAGACCCAAAAGCACAAATTTTACACAGTTCTGGTCAAGAGTTAAGTAATCTTGCAACAGTATCACGCCCTTTAGAGAAAAGTATCACGTGATACTTTGCGGGTTCAAAAAGTATCGCCTGCTTTGAGAAGAAATATCATGTGATAGTTCGCCCTTGGCAGACTATCGCCCGACTTGCCTAGAGTGTATCACCTGACTATTATAAGCTATATCGCCTGGCATAAGGTGAAGTATCACACAATTGTAGGTATATCACCCCAGTAGCCTAGAGTATATCGCCTGGGTAATTTCTACCATGCTTGCAATTTGGTCAGTTTCAGTTGCTATTAATCAGGTTACGTCTTAGAGTAGGCTTCTTGCTCTGACATTTGAGACCTGTCTTGACTCTAAATTTCTGGTTTTAGTCCTCTAGGATAGCATCATCTGATTTACGAAATCACTTTGAAATAATTGTCAAATTAGAAGGTCATTCTTGGTGCCAAGGTTCATCTCTAAGATTGTTAGCTACATTCTTGGAAAATTTTAGTGCTCTTATTGTCCAAATCACTTTCATTTAAATCTCAATTTCAATCATATTTTGGCCTAGTCCAACCTCCTGGTTCAAAAAGTGCAAGGGTAGTCACCCTTTGATTTGAAGCACCTCTTTGAGAGTGTTGGTAAAGCCCCTTTTTTATCTTCTCATTTCTCTTTGGACAATAGAGGACTTTGATTATCCTAGTTTGGCGTTGACACGTTGGGAGGTCACCTTATCATTGAGAGTATCTTTCTTTCCTGTCAGTTATGACAAGGTACCAAGTCAATCAAGGGAAGTGACCCCCTGTTGCCTTTAGCCAATTGCCACCTGTCAAGACTCGTCGACAGCATAAGGGAAAAGGACCCCTTTTTGATCAATCACCTAAGAGTGAATCTGAGGTTTGTTTTAATCCAGAAGCTAATCCTAGTGAAGTGAGCACCTCTTTTGTACCACTTTCATCAAGTATGGACATGAGTTACACTTTCACCCGACAACAAAGAGAAGCCATGAATCAAACTCTTGAGGATATCTTCCAATGACATAGAAGAGAGTATGGTGGTTCTTCTCATGCTAGTCCACCCGGGTCACCTCCCAACAATGTGAGGTATTTTGATGCTCACCAACGAGCTGAGAGAAATCATAAGCAAGCTCACTTAGATTCAGGGTCACAACATGAGGACCAGAACAATGAATCTAGTGATCACCACATAAACGCAGCCAACACCATAAGGCATTTGAGACCATCCTCCCCACTTAAAGATACCTCTCGATATGCAAATACAAGATTGAGAAGCATTGAGAGGGAGAAGCAAGCCTATTTGGATGAACAAGCTGCTAAAAAGGAAAAATTCAGACAACTAGAAGAAGAGGAACATGCGTTGTTGGACATAAAGAAAAGAGTCACCCAAGAAGAAGAAGATAGACTCTACGCACAACAACTCCAAAGCCGATTCAATGGGAGGGGAACCAATAGTGGGACCAACTCACCCCCATCTACCCCTTCGCCAAGTCCTAGAAGAAGATCAAGGACACCCTCATGATCCCTGAGCCCTAGAGGAAGAAGGGCTTCAAGATATGATCATCATAGGAGACGATCACCTCATAGACATTCAAAGAAACCCTCCCAGTGAGCACATCATGGCTCACAACATGGAGGAAGTTATGCCAAATTTGATCATATGGATTTTATGACTATGCAACAAGAACCATTCTTTCAAGCATATGTAGAAGGATATGTGGAACAAAACAAGGATCAATTCCTAGAAAGCCTTATCAACAAAGGTGCTAAAGTTCCATATGATTTTGATGTCCACCAAAAGATTAAGAAACATAATCCTTCAACCAATGAGGTGATCATGCAAATGCAGAAGGACATAGAAAGGATGAGGGCTCCTAAGAGCACATTTATTTGGACTCCATATGTCCCAACCCAATTGACAAAAGTGTGGTGTTGGTTGAGTTCCCTAAGAAAGTTGAGTTCCCAACCTATGACAAATATGATGGCATTGGTGACCGACCCTCATGACCATGTTCGACAGTTCTACATAGTGAGCTTTTCTTTTCATCATGAAGACTCCTACTTGATGAGATTATTTCTGAGGAGTCTCAAAGGCCAAGCCATGGAGTGGTTCACCAACCTTACTCCTCCAGTAAAGTCATTTAAAGAACTTGTCCAAAGGTTTGTTCAGCATTTTGCTTATAATCTATCAAGGTCGGTCACAATGCTTGATTTGTGCAAGCTTAAACAAAATCAAGGAGAACCTTTTGTCACTTTCCTACAAAGATGGAGACATTTGTGCTCAAAATATCCCAGGACAATTCCTGAAGAGGAATGAATAGACATCATTGTGAGTAACTTAGTGCCGGAATTAAGATATGAGGTAAGAAAGATACCATTCAATTCTTTTGATACCATGGTAGAAGTGGCATGTCGCATAGAGGATGTCCTAAAAGAACAAGGAATTTTGGCTAAATCAACTAATAACAACAATGGCCAAAACAACAACAATCATGGTTATAAGGACAAAAAGAACTCCTATTGGAACAAGAATAAACAAGTGGTCAATGACGGAGTTGTTGACTCACCACAACCTAAGAATGAAGGAGTTCTTAATCTCTCCAATGCGGTGCAAGCCATGAAGCTGCAAGCGTCCTCAGGACAACAAGAGAATAAATCAAAGTATCAAGGGAAACCCAAGAAGGAAAAGAGACAATTCACCAAACTTGGGGACTCCTATGCTGACATTTTCAAAACACTAATTGCTCATAATTTGGCGCAACCTCAGGATCCTTCCAAGCACCGCATACCCGATCCTAAACCTCATTGGTGGGATGAGAAAGCCTTTTGTGTCTTCCACAATGGAATTGGACATGATATCGAAAAAAAATTTAGGCTTAAACATCTTGTCCAAGACCTCATTGAAAGTGGGCAATTACAAGTTGATGGTTTAACCACTAATGCGGATCATAAGGCTTTTAAGGAACCCTTGCCAAAATATGAAAAAGGGGAAAATTCTAACAACAAGCATGGTAAGGCTGCTATCAACTATACATACACAAATGCTAAAATGTGATTAACATGCTTGAAGTGGCTGACGATAACATCAACATGATGAGAGGGAAAGATCCTGATGGATATGATGTGGACTCGACTCCTATGACTGATGAAAGACCCGCTGTGGTGATAAGAGGTCCTCACTCACGAAGAATGCCCCAGTCCCTCAATGCTGTCACTAGGGGTCAGGGTCAAGCTCCCATTATTATCAGAGGTCCTAGCACTAGGAAGTCTAAGCAGCCCATGTCCAAGGGCGTTCCTCCTAAATCTACCATTGGTCCTGATTCCAATTATAATCTTATTGACCAATTACAATGTACACCCGCACAGATATCTATTTTTGAACTTTTAGAATTGTCCCCTAAGCACAAGCGTGTCCTTGAGGATGCTTTGCGAGCAGCCAGTGTCCCTAACAACTTAGATATTGATCAATTCCAGAATATGGTCAACCATTTGGCTAGCCCTCATTACCTCACCTTCTCAGAAGAAGATGACAAATCCATCAGTCACCCACATAACTTGGCCTTACACATCAAAGTAATGATTCATAAAACCCGTGTCAAGCGTGTATTGATAGATGGGGGTGCGGGGCTCAATATTTGTACCATGAGTTTGTTAAAGGCTCTAGGATATTTTGAAGACATCATTGACAAAAGGAAAAAGATCACAATCAAAGCATATGATGAAGCAGAAAGAAGTTCTAAGGGATTGGTCATTTTGCCTATTCACATTGGTCCAGTAGAAAAGGATATCTTATTTCAAATTGTTGATGTTGGACCTTTAGCTTACAACATTTTGCTAGGTAGGCCATGGATTCACAAAATGCAAGCAGTCCCATCAACGTATCACCAATGTGTTAAGTTTCCCCATAATGGTGTAGAAATTTGCATACCTGGAGATAGTGCTTTGTCAGTTAATAACATTTCTGCTAGATCACATGTACCTTTGAATAGGGAAGCTGACAGTCCTAGTAGTTCACTTGAACAATGCAAGTAGAAGTCTAAGACCATAGATCTTGGGATGGGAGATTATAAAATTGATTCTTTTACAAAAATGTCAATCTCTCCTAGGTCTTATGGGAGACCATCACCAAATATGAAACCTTCATCATCAGCAATGACATTATTTGGAAAATTTGTTGAGTCTTCGATTCCTATTTAGGAAGAGAAAGAGGAAGTTGTCGTAAGGGACTGGATCTATCACGAGGAAAAATACAAACACAACGAGAACTTTGCTTCTTCACCTAAAGCTTATGGGAGAGGGTATACACTGGTTAAGAATATGGGTTATCCAGGATATAGTCCCCTTAGCCATAGGTTGGATGCTAAAGCTGAGCCTCTTGACCATGCCCTTTTTGGACAAAAGAATAAGTCCATAGTTGGCTTAGGTTTTGAAAATAAGAAGAAGAAAGGTGTCCCTATCCCAGCTGCGATGGACAGTGATAGTGATTCAGAGTATACACCTGATCTTTCTAATCAACAAGACATGTCTGATGATTGGGTGCCTTCAACAAATCTTCTTTGGGGAGATTCAAAAGATTTGATACTTGACGGTCCAACTATCCCAGCTACGATGGATAGTGACTATATGACTGCTAGATTGATAATGGAAAGTGTTGCTATCCTAGCTGCGATGGATAGTACCAATGCTAGCATTAGAGAAGGGGAAACCTTTCCTAACCTTGGGGCTTCTACATCACGAGGCCCAAATGATGATTTAGACACAGACTCCCATGAGTATGAATGGGACTCACTTTCAGATGCAATAGTTGATTTGGACATGGATGTTGTCCATACTTATAGTACCCAACCTGATGCGGCTAACGAGCTTAGTGTAGGACTAGAGGATTGTACTCCTCAAATTGCCTTAGTGGATGACACTTCATTTGGTAGGATGAGTCCTAATTCAGGTATCTTAGGAGAAGACTTGATGAATCCCAATTATATGGTCACCAGAGATAACACCGTTCACATAAATAATATTGAACCAGTCATTGACCTACCCCTTGTTCACTATGACCTAATTGACTGGTCTCAGCGCCATCAAGAGCCTATATTCCTCACTTTTCAGAATGATTACAAAATTGCCTACTATTTGAATGCTCTTGAACCCGTGGCTTCTTCCACCAGTGAACCAACAACAAGTATGACGGAGTCTGATATTAAGTACCTCAATCTAAAAGTAAAAGAGAAAGAAAGAAAGAAAAATAGGTCTAATGGTGAAAACCACTTTGTGGCGCTATCAGAACCAAAAATAGTAAAAAGGGATGACGTATCTAAGGGTGAAAACCTCTTTGAGGTGCCTAAGGATGGGGTACTTAATAACTTGCTAAGTTATTTTCAGGACAGATCATCAGTATTAATTGAGCCAACAAAACTAGTTAATTTGAACACAGAAGAAGCTCCTCAAATAGTTCATCTTGCTCAGTCTTTATCAGAAGAAGAAACCAAGGCATATATACAATTCTTACAAAAGAAGAAAATTAATTTTGCATGGACCTATTCAGACATGCCAGGGCTTGACACAAATCTTATAATGCATCACTTATCCATAGCTCCAGGAGTCAAACCAGTGAAACAGAGACTCAAAAAAATGCATCCACATGTAGCTCCCCTTGTCAAAGCGGAATTAGAAAAACTTGAGAGCTGGATTCATCAGAGCCATTGATTATGCAGAATGGATCTCAAACATAGTACCAATTTCCAAACATGATGGGTCCATTCGTGTATGCACAGATTTTAGAGATTTAAACAAAGCATGCCCAAAGGATGATTTTCCACTTCCAAACATTGACATGATAGTGGACATGACAGCGGGCTATGAAATATACTCTCTAATGGATGGTTTCTCAGGATATAATCAAATTAAAATAGCTCCTGAAGACCAAGAGAAAATAGCGTTCACATGTGCATGGGGAACCTATTGTTGGAACGTCATGCCATTTGGGTTAAAGAATGCAGGAGCAACCTACCAAAGAGCTATGACCACTATCTTTCATGATATGATGCACAAAAACATGGAAGATTATGTGGATGATACCCTGGCAAAATCAAGAAAATGGGACACGCACCTCGATGATCTGGAAGTAATTCTAGATCACATGGAATAGTTTCAACTTAGATTGAATCCAAAGAAGTGCACATTTGGTGTCACCTCAGGAAAACTTTTAAGATTTATAATAGCAGCAAAAGGAATAGAGGTTGATCCTGAAAAGGTCCAAGCAATTTTAGACATGCCACCTCCAAGAAACATTAGTCAGATGAGAAGTCTTCAGGGATGACTCCAGTCAATTAGGAGGTTTATCTCATAGCTAGCAGATGGAGCACAACCCTTTAATAAGACACTGCATAAGGGTGCTTCTTGCGTATGGAATGAGGAATGACAAAAGAGCCTTGATCAAATAAAATAGTATTTGGCTAATCCTCCAGTTTTGATGCCTCCTATTCCAGGGAAGCCTTTGATTCTATACATTTCAGCATTTCAGCAACAGAGTCCTCCTTGGGGGCATTGTTAGCTCAATTAGATGACACTAGGAAAGAAAGGGCCATATACTATATCAGTTGTACTCTAGTCTCCTATGAGATCAATTATAATAACATTGAAAAGTCTTGTCTTGCAATGGTGTTTGCTTCTCAAAAGTTGCGACACTATATGCTTGCTCATACCATACATTTGGTTGCAAAAATTGATCCTCTTAAGTACTTGCTTAGTAAGGCTGCCCTCATGGGTAGACTTGCTAAATGGATGATGGTCTTAACTGAATTTGACATAGAGTACATTGAAAGGAAGGCCATAAAAGGGCAAGCTATCGCTGACCAATTAGCTGATTTCCCAATTCAGGATAGTATGCCTGTTCAAGTGGAATTCCCAGATGAACATATCTTGTATATGACTACTCACACTTGGAAAATGTTCTTTGATGGTTCCCGCATGCAAAATGGATCAGGTGCTGGAGTATTATTTGTTTCTCCACATGGGTACAATATTCCAAAGTCTTACAAACTTTTATTCCCATGTACAAATAATATTGCAGAATATGAAGCTTTAACCAATGGCTTGAGAATGGCTATAGAATGGAACATCATAGAGTTACATGTCTTTGGGATTCCCAGTTAATCATCAACCAAGTCAATGAGGAGTATCAAACCAAGGATGATAAATTGATACCCTACAAAAAGATGGTTGACTCATTGAAATGTTACTTTACCTTTGTGACGTTTCAATAGATCCCTAGGACAGAGAACAAAGCTACAGATGTCATGGCCACATTAGCTTCACTTCTTCAATTGGAGACACATGAATCAAGATTTGAATTCCTGGTGGAAGAGCTACACCATCCCATCTTTGACTCATCTGAAAGCCATGTCATTTGTACCATTGTCACACACGAGTCTTCCCGATATGGTGCTATCTATTCATATCTTCGTGATGGCATCATCCCCAACACATTCAACCGTTCTGAATGCCAAAACCTCATCTGCAATGCCTCTCACCACACCCTTATCTCTGGTGATTTATATAGGAGGGTTTTAGATGGGACGCTCCTTAGGTGCTTGGAAAAGGAGGAATCCAACCAAGCGTTAGTTGACATCCACGAGCGTATTTGTGGTGGACATTCTAATGGTCTTTCCATGGCCCGAAGGTTGCTTAGGGTGGGATATTATTAGCCCACAATGCAGATAGACGTAGTAGCCTTTCCTAAGTCATGTGAAAAATGTCAGAAACATGGAAACCTGATTCATGCTTTAGGTAGGGAGTTGACCCCTTCTGTTTCTCATGGTCATTTCAGCGTTGGGCCTTTGATCTAGTTAGGCAGATTCATCCCAACTCATCAGGTGGACATAAGTTCATTATTACTACCACTGACTACTTCACAAAATGGGTGGAAGCTGTGCCACTTTCTATTGCTTCAGGGAAGACTATCTCTTTGTTCATCTTGAATCATATTATTTGTCAATTTGGAGTGCCTTCTGAGATTATCACTGATAACGGAGGTCAATTCAAGAATAAGGACCTCAAGCATTTATGCAAAAAGTTTAAAATCAAGCAACATTGGTCCTCCATCTATCTTCCACAGGGAAACAGACAGGCAGAAGCCTCTAATAAAACCATTCTTAAAATTCTTCATAGGATAGTGCACAAGAATGGTAGGGATTGGCACTTGCAAATCAATCTAGCACTATGGGCTTACAAAACAAGCATTCACACACCTACAAGAGCCATGCCTTTGGCCCTTACCTATGGCACTGAAGCGGTATTACCTTTAGAAGTAGAGATCTCATCACTCAGAGTCTCACTCAAAGGATTGATAACAGATGAGGATTACCGCGCCATGAGGTTACAGGAACTAGAACTTCTAGATGAGAAATGTAAGGCTTCCTTTGATCATATGAGAGTGTATCAGAAGCATATGTCCAAGGCATTCAACAAGAAGGTTCGCCCTAGAGAATTTCAAATAGGTGATCTTGTTTTGTGAGAGAACCCTAAGAACCAACAGAACAGAGAACAACAGGGCAAGTTTGAACCTAACTGGCTTGGACCATATGTCATCATAGCTGCTTTTGGTATCGGGGCATATTTACTATCAGATCCTGATGGAGAACAGCTCCCTGATCCCATCAACATTGTGCACCTCAAGAAGTTCTATCCTTGATGCCCATTTCTGTCTGGGGGCATCCTCTGTACATATTTATGGATCCTAAAAAAAATTTAAAAAATTGATACATGATGCTGAAAAAATCCTAAAAAGCATAAAAAGTCCTGAAAAAATACAAAAAAATAAAAAAATTCAAAATGCAAAAATTCAAAAAAATAGAAAAAGTGCCTTGGTGAAAACCTGGAAACAAGTGCCTTGGTAGCAAAAATACAAAAAATGAAAAAAGATTCCAAGTGGTGAAAACCTGGAAACAGGCGCTACTTGAGGCCTTTGCACCCCTATTCATTAGCATGCGTCCTTGACACTTAGCCACTTTCCATCATGCCTTGACCTTATTTGGCTTAGTCTGGCATTGGTCGTTGTCTTTGTCTTTGTCTAGGGGGCATAACTGTTAGCATTGGTCTTTTAGGTGCGTTTGTCTCTTGGGGCATTTCACAACAGGTGTTTTTCAACAACACCCCAAACAGTATTTTTCAACACCACCCCAAACAGTATTTTTCAACACTACCCTTGCGTCGAGTGTTTCTTAACACTTATCAGATGTCTTACCCAATAGTCTAAGTTTGATGCAATATTTCTCATTTGCAGATGCAATGATCAGAGTCTGACTCTATGACCAACACACATGCACTTAAACAATCAACTTGTTGAGATATGTTGACTTTATTTTTCTTTGTGTGCTATCTATGAGGATTTCTTTGATGAGTGGTCTCTCCCTGAGAAGTTTTTGATGATGCATAGCTAGAAGACTGAGGGTATGAGAACATGTTTTCTTTCTTTATCTGCTTGTGGGTATATTTTGTTGGTCCTAACTGTCATGAGCATTTATACTGGTCTTACTTGACCCTATGGATTGACGAGGTATTATCCTTGACTGTTTTACGAGTGCATGCTTCTAGCTATCCTGACTTTCATATGTCTTGATACAAGCATAATCTCACCATATCAAACTTAGGTGATCTCACTGCATTAGTCATCTTGACCTACATGTCTTTGATGCCTAGGTGGGATTTCCACATTTCTATTTGATAAAAATCATATTCATATCCACATAGTTATGCTAGTGTGCATTGTATGATCTTGTGACGCTACCAATAACACTCGATGATGATAATTAGATGTCTATAGGCATTGTGACCTTGCAAGTCAACCACTTTCATAGTAGCTTGCATTCTTAGTTTCATCATAGTTTAGTTTTTGCATCTTGCATATAGAGAGAGCTCTCCTTTTCATCTTACGTGGACCTATCAGCCAACTGTGCTCACCTTTCCTTCTTCTCGATCATGTCTTTCACTCCTTATCTTTTTCATCTCGAACCTATTCCTATTCATCACAAGGGGTTAATCATATCATCATATCTATATCACAACTATCATTTCAAAAAACATGAGTCTATATCATACACATGAGAATTAACCATACATCTATGAGAGAGAACATACATAAGCATGTACATAAGCATTTTTGAGCAAAATGATAAGACAATATACGTAAACTGATACATCCATCACAAGAGAAACATAAACACATGATACAATCAAACATTCAGTAATCTCATATATACATCAATGTCATGATACAATATACAATATGGGATCCCATAATCTGGATCAATGTCTCAAGATATGTCTAACTCTAAAACCTAAGACTGGCTGCCACCCTCGTGTCCTAGTGCTGGTGGAGGTGGTGCTAGATCAAGAACTACATCTGATCTACCCACTACGGCAGAGTATGACAGCACTCTCCGATCCTCTGGGACTGCCTAAATGTAGAGGCCATAATAATATGTAGCTCGTACTGCCTCTCTCTGTCTCTCTACCATGGCAACCTGTAGCTGCCTCTCCCGACGCTCTGTCACTGCTCTCTGATCAGTGAGCCGCTACTCTCTCACTGCTATAGTAATCTTGAGCTGTAATATCTCAGCCTCGAGAGCCTATATCCTCGCTCTCAGATCATCTCCACCCGTAGGTTGGTCCTATTGTGCCTCTGCCTACCGACGAGCTGGTCTCGCCTCATCCTTAGCTGTCACCGATCTCTATCCTCGTGACCATTTTTGGCCACCTGATCTAGATCCCTCCCCTCTCCTCCATCCCCTTCATCTCCTCCATCTCCCCCTGTGCTGGTACCTGTGCATCTAGTATCATAAATCAAGGGAATGGCACCCTCTGCTGCTCTGCCCTGTATGCTGCATCGGCCCCTGCATCTACCACCTCTGGGTGATACTCCCAGGGCTCGCTCCTGATACCCATTGTCTCTGTGACTGCCTGCTGATAGTCTAACATGGGTAGCCACCCATGTCCCTCCTCATCCCTAACTCAGGCGTATGTAGTGGTCTATGTCGAGACTTGCTACTGCCTCCCAAACTACCGCCATACCCGAGTGATGCAAAATCGCTCTACTATCTCTAGGTGTCGGCCTACTAATGGCCGAGTGCATAGCATGTAGCTCAACTTCTCATCTGCATCACTCCACCCCTCCACATCCCTGTATGGCCTCCATGTGAAAGTAGCCATCTCATCCAAAATCCTCCTGTAATATGTCACATCCCCAGTATGAGCATGTGATATGAACCCTACATATCTATATATGTAGGGGTATCTCCTCTCCCTCGGCTGCACCCTCAGGTGCATCACCGTGATGTTCTCCCACGCCCACACCTGTGCCAGGATGGCACCGCACGCCCACGACCGGCTGTCCCTGTACATGATCTCATGTAGCTCATGGTACATCTCTGCTAGTATGGTCGGACCCCATGCCATGCACTGAGGTCTACCTACCAAGTCCATCAGTAACCTGGCCCATCCGAGCGGGAATCCCTTCTGACTATGATTAGTCATCAGGATCTGTGAAATGATTGATGCCATAATACATGGCACCAAGAAATCTCTTCCAAAATCCTCTACTAACCACTCCTAGCTGACATGCCGATCTAGGATAGTCACATCCTGGAACATCTCCTGGATCATCCATTGCCCCTCGGTCACATCCTGATCATAGTATACCTGTTCCATCACATGAATCATGTTAGTTTTCCTCATATGGAAATATTACACTTACATAATTTAAAAACATGATTATACTTACAGGCTCACCGTGACATGGCACTCATAGGATCTTGTACACATCCTCTAGGATGATGGATGCCTCGCTTGTGGGAAGATGGAAGGTGTTGTGCTCACTATGCCATCTCTCGGCCAGCGCAGTCAACAACCCATGGTCTACTCTGATGTCTGGGAATCTCATTAAATACCTGAATCCCATAGCCCTAATGTCAGCATTGCTCAGATCATCCAGATCTCGAACACACCTCAGCCCAGTCACCTTCGGCACTCTGATGATCAGCACCAAAAAGACCTCCTGCAAGCCATTAAACCAAGCCAGTTGTTAGAACATATCATGATGGATGCCTAAAAATCAGTCTAACACATTTTTAAACACATAATATTGTCTAGACCCGTGTCATTTTTGCTCAAAATACTTAAAATTTCAAAATTTGCCCTTAGGCGATACTGCTTTTTTGGAGAAGTATCGCGCGATACTTCTCCCTATAGTAGTGCGATATACTTTGGGTCGTGTGATTCTTCACCCGGTATCAGGTGATATTTCACCCAGTATCGTGCGATACTAGTGCCTATACTCATGCGATACTTTGGGGACCCGCAAAATATCGCGCAATATTTATTCCCAAAGGGCGCAATACTTCTAAAGTATCGCGCGATAGCTCGCCTACCTTAAAATTTGAAATTTTAAAAACTTCACAAAACGTGCTTAAAAGGTATTAAATGACTCAAAAATAGTGAGTTTTTTGAAAACATATCAAGGTAGGATAGTGCGGTGGCCGGTTGTGCAACCGGGCGCGCTTGAATCAATGCCTGTGGATGAGAACTCCTACTTGCTGGGCCATATTCTCTCTCTCAAGCTCTAAAAATTTTCAAATCACTATAAGACAAATGATTTTTGAAAATGACATTTTCACCCCCTTTATAGCATTTTGACTTTTGACCAATTTTCAAAACACCTCAGAATTGTGCGAAAATTGCACCCCTAGCTACTTTCGACGTCCTGAATCCATTTTCGTACTCAAAATTAAAATTTGAGGTCATCTTGATAGTCAAAATTGCATTTCAATTTTCACTTTCTTCTACGTAGTTGGTTAAATCTTTTGAGGCCTAATCCTTCGATCTTTGTTGGGGCATCGTCATTTCTTCATTTCCATGTCTTCCAACCTTCTAGTCTTTCATTCATCTTCATTCAATTCACTCCTTTCTCACGTTTGACTGCATCTTTCTCAGTCAGGCTGGGGCATGTTTTAATGGTTAACCTATTGACCTTTATGTTCGATTGTGAATTCATTTTGCTTTGGTCAAATCTTTATCAATTCGCTATTCTCCTCTCTCTTATTTCGATTTCAACTTCGAGGGGGCAGTACCTATGAGATTCTCATTCCTGATCATCTTGATGTTCTTGATTCAGACATCTTTTGTGAGCTTTTGCTCAAATTTGAGATTCTTATCTCTTACTTTGAATGTGATCCCGAATCGACCTCATGTTCAAAGGCCTTTGTCTATGATTGTCCGGATGTGATCCCGAATCGACCTCACATCTGAGTTGTTTTGTAATCCCAAATCGATCTCACATTTCAATTCTTCTTTGACTGCATGTGTTCCTAGATTGATCACACATTAGTCAAAGAGGGGAAAATGTATACACCCAAAAATGGTCGCCTAGACTTTGGGCCCCATTTATTTGATTTATCAACCCTGAATCATTTTTATCAATAATCAATATTTTCAACATTATCAATTTCTTGATCAAGTCTTAATTTCGATCATATATTGGATTTTTATCCTATGGGCTAATCATTTATCCTAAGTCTTTATTTGATTAAAAGGAATATTTTCTCCCCTTTTGATTAAATAAAAAGCCTCATTTTCTTCTTGTCCTAAGTTGCACAAATAAAGCATTATTCCTATTTTACAAAAAGGAAAAAAGCACTTTTTTTCTCACATGAGGCTCAAAAGTCAACACTTCACTCTCATTGGAGGATACTTGTGCACATGGATTGCTCCTCTTTCAACCTCCACCGTCGATTAAGACTTTTGCCTCTTAATCTCAATGGTCCATTCCTTTGCATTTCTTATAAAAGGAGAGCTCTCTCCTTCATTTTCATACCATGTTTTGAATACTAATCTTATGCTGCAGGAATTCTTGGAGACTTTTGGAGCTTTTGGAAACCTTATTGTTCTTAATCTTTCATTCTTGCATTTTAGCTTCATTTCATAGCTTAGTTTCCTTTGATGCAATAGATTAATCTCACATAGTCTAAATAGGAAGGATTTGTAACACTTGTTCTTTCCATTTCATAGCTTAGTTGCATTGCATTTTCATTTCCATAGACTAGTTTGCATTGCATTTTCATAGTGATTCTTGAGGATATTGGCACTCTTTCCCTTGTCTTCATTTGAATCTCTCATTGTGTGGTTGACTAGCAAGGTCACAAGCTTGTAGCTCTAGTTGAGAGCAAATACTTCATAGTCTCTTGCAACTCCATGCATAAAGAGCTATGAGCCGCTTTGTGAGGCCTCATTCTTGAGCAACCTTGCATGTAATGGTTCATAGAAGTGCACCATTTTAGTGTGTACACTTCTGACCCAATTCCTCAAGAAAACATTGTAACCAAATCATCTCCTTGCTAGCTTCCATAGTAGCTACATACTCAGCTTCAGTGGTTGAAAGTGCATTAACCTTCTGCAATCTAGAAATCCAACTGAATGCAGTACCCCCTATAGTGAAAACATACCCTGTAGTACTCCTCCTTGTATCAATATCTCCTACCAGATCAGAGTCAACAAATCCACTCAGAGTAGAACTAGATTCTGTGAAATAGAATGCCTTTGTAGTAGTACCTCTCAAATATCAAAGAATCCATTTGACAGTATTCCAATGTTCCATACCCGGATTGCTCATATACCTGCTGACAACTCCCACTGCATGAGCAATATCTGGTCATGTGGATACCATTGCATACATCAGACTGCCAACAACTGATGAATATGGAATGTTAGACATTTTATCTACCTCTTCCTATGCCTTTGGTCACATTTCTTTAGTCAAATTGAAATGACTATCCAAAGGTATACTGACTACTTTTGCATCCTGCATATTAAATCTTTTCAACACCTTCTTTATATACTCACTTTGGGACAAATTCAAGGTTCTATTTTCCCTGTCTCGTGTAATCCTCATACCAAAGATTTGCTTAGCAGCACCCAAATCCTTCATAGCAAATGACCTTGCTAATTTCTTTTTAAGTTCATTAATATGTTGCATATTAGACCTAGCAACAAGCATGTCACCAACATAGAGTAATAGGATAATGTAACTCCCATTATCCAATCTCTTAAAATATACACAGTGATCAGAATGGCATCTATGGTAACCTTGTTCAGCCATGAAACTATCAAAATTTAAATACCATTGATGGGGTGCCTACTTTAGGCCATACAGACTCTTCCTTAACTTGCACACCAAATTCTCCTTACCCTTGACCACATATCCCTCTAGTTGTTGCATGTAAATTTCCTCCTCCAAATCTCCATGGAGAAAAAAAAATTTGACATCTAGTTGTTCAAGATGCAAGTTATCTACAGCCACAAGACTTAGTATAGTTCTAATTGAAGTCATTTTTATAATAGGGGAGAATATTTCATCAAAATCTATACACTTTTTCTATGAAAAACCTTTTACCACAAGTCTCGCCTTATACCTTTTCTTTCCTACATCATCCTCCTTTATCCTATAAACCCATTTGTTAGGCAAGGCTCTTTTTCCTTTAGGTAAAGGGACTAAGTCCCAAGTCTTATTTTTCAATAAGACTTGTTGTTTTATCTCCTCTTTCATGCCCAACTTCCACTGTTGTTTTGCATCCACCTACATTGCTTCTTCATATTCTTCTGGTTCACCAGAATCAATCAATAAAATTGAATAAAAAGAAGGAGAAAACCTTTCAGGAGGTCTACTTGACCTTGTAGAATGTCTAACACATACAGGTGTTTGTGGGATAACCTATTTTTTTTGAGCATCAGGTACCAGTGGCATTTCATTTTTAGGAGTCTCATCCAACACCACATATTCTTGATTGACATGTTCATGCTTCTTTTCCTACAACTATTCTTTATACATGACCTTCTTATTGAATATAACATCTCTACTTCTAATTATTTTATGATTTTGAAAATCCCATAACCGATAACTGTAGTCATCTACTCCATATCCAATGAAGGTACATTTTAGAGATTTAGCATCAAGCTTCATTCTATTTTCTTTATCAACATGGGCAAAGGCTTCACAACCACAAGTTTTTAGAAATGAATAATTTACCTTTCTACCAATCCATGCTTCCTCTGGAATACCACCATCCAAAGGGATTGAGGGTCCTCTATTTATCAAATAGATAGTAGTGTTTATAGCATCTACCCAGAAATGAAGGGGCAGTCCAGCATGCAATCTCATGCTCCTTCCACGTTCCATGATTGTCCTATTCATTCTTTCTGACACACCATTTTCTTGTGGGGTTCCTAGAATTGTCTTCTACCTTTGAATTCCATTAATAAAATAGTAATCTTCAAAGGATATGCTGCAATACTCACCTCCATTATTGGATCTGAGACACTTCAACTTCTTTCCTGTCTCATTCTCAACCAAAGCTTTCCATTTCTTAAATGTTTCAAAAACATCATATTTTTGTTTCAAAAAATATACCCATGTTTTTTGGTTGAATCATCTATAAAAATGACATAATAATGAGAGCCACCAAGAGATGATACTTGAGTCAGTCCCCATACATCTGAATGCACTAGCTCCAACTTCTCACTCTTCTTTTCTTTCCCAACTCTCAAAATCTGACCCTATTCTGTTTACCATAAACATAATTTTCACAAAACTCTAAATCAATATTTTTAGTCCTGGCAATATATTTTTAGAGTGAAGGATTTTCATCCCTTTCTCACTCATGTGCCCAAGCCTATGGTGCCACATTTGTGAATCTGTTCTTGCAACATCTATAGTAGCATTCCCTACATTAACATTATCAGTGGCAGCTAAGGTAGAATAAATGTTACCAGTACATAGATATTTAGCTACTACTAATGAACCTTCACACCTTTAGCTACTACTAATGAACCTTTAGTGACCTTACAGATATTTTCTGTAAACATGACTATACATCCTTCACTACCCATTTGTCTTGCAGAAATTAACTTTCTTCCTAAATTAGGAACATGTCTTACCTCCTGCAGCATCTAGTCATTTCCGTTCGGCAACTTGATCTTTATCTTTCCCATTTCGACAATAGGACAGGGCTCATCATCACCCAAATATACCTATCCAAAATCACCTTGAACATAATCTTGAAAATATTTTCTATGGGGTGTAGCATGGAATGAAGCTCCAAAATCTATTACCCAGGAATCATTAACATTATCCTAGATTCTGGGGCTCCTTCACAAGAAGCCCCAAAATATTTTAAAATGAACTTAATGATATGAACTAAAATGATGATTCAATGATTTGATTTAAAATGAATGCAACCTAATGAAATGAATTTAAATGAACTAAGGTTAATGCCCTAAATGGATGCAAGAATATAAGGAATGAGATGAATCTAAATGCAACATGATTTAAAAATGCAATTGATCTAATGCAAGGCACCTTTGTTTTTTATTTTTTATTTCCAACACACTCAATCACATATAGTTTATGATGAACATTTGATTTTTTATTTTTTATTAACTCCACCCCCTTTCTTTTTCTCTTTTGCAAATATATTTTCAAGCTAAGAAAGGTAAACCACTTAAATGCATTTAATCTAGGATGTATGCAGCTAGCTGTCACTATTCACAAATTAGGAGCTAATATTCATCATTGAGCAGTTTTGAAACCTAAAATTAGTACAACCATCACTGGTTCAACCATGATGATATGAATACTTGTTTCCTCTCCATGTTGCCTTCCCATTCTTGGGACAACTGTCACTAATTGAAATTAATCATGAGAGTATGAATACCAATTTAGTCAGATTCTATGTTGCAAGTGGATTTTGGTATTATGATATTTAACATCAAAATATCCAAGGTATCTTGTTGTGTAAACAAACAAAGATCTCATTTTTTCCATATGCACATATTATCAGTGATTCTTTGATGATCATGTCCTTAGACAAATGACACATATTTTAAAACCTTGACCTTAAGACACTCATTCAGAAACCAATAAAAATATCATGCTTTCATCATAGCTTGTCTAGTTTAAAAACTTTCATCAATTTTCTAGAAAGGCATGACTTCACCAATCAAGTAATCACTTATAAAATTTTGCATTATTTTTCAAATCCATATTTCAAGTATAGTTCCCTCCATTTCATACTTATAATCTTGATAAAGGTAAGGTCTTTGTGAGATCTTGGATCAAAATTTTGGGTTTTTTTGATTGATGTTAGGATATAGGATCATGTGTCTAAGTGTTTTGATTTATGATTTGACGAATTGATTTGGTGTCAGATTGATGTTTTGTTTGATGAATCCTTCCTCATCTAGAATAGATTTGCCCCTAGTTTGATGTGAGTGCAATTGTTGGACTTGGGACATTTTTCAAATTAGTGTCGTAATCTTTAGGTACTTGCAAATGCAACTGTGGGGTTTTATTATGTAATATATACAAATGATGGTGAATACAATATTTACAAGGATGATGACTAGGCATGAGACTAACTTGGACTTTCAATGGTGGCTGTTTACTAGTTTTTCACCAATTGAATGGAGTTTCTCTTTTTCTATTTTTCAAGATTTTTCCTTTTTTTGCTACCAAGGTGCCTATTTGCTAGGTTTTGACCAAGACAATATCCTTTTGAGGATCATTTCTAAATTTTTTTGGCTTTCTTCATGCTCAATTTTCCACTATTTTTTATCTTTTCTGCATTTCTCATTTGTTTTCTCTTTCAGATCCATTAGATTTCCACAATCCATATTAATGTTTTCTCTTTTCTATTTTTCAATGTTTTTGATATTTTCAAGATCTCTTGTGATTATGTACAATAAATAGGATGCTCTTTCATCTGATTTTTTGATACTCTTTTTCTTTATACCCCTTCATCTGTTTCATGTGTAGAACCTTTTCAGGTGTATACTATTGATAGGTTCTTGCAACTCTTCTCCTTCATAATCAGCTAGTTTATAGGTGTTTGTCCCAAAAGATGAAGTGATCACAAAAGGTCCTAGCCAGTTTGCTTCCCATGTTTCTTTCTTCTCTCTTTCTACTTGATTTTTGGGGTTTTCTCACAACACTAGATCACCTATTTGGAATGTCCTTGATTTGATGTGCTTGTTATAGTTCCTTGACATTTGACTTTGATACACTTTTAATTGGTCAAAATCTTGTTGTTATCTTTCATCTAGTAGCTCCAATTCATGCAACCTAGAAACTCTATAGTCTTCCTCACTTAGTAACCCATGCAATTAAACTCTTAAAGATGGAATTTCTACCTCCAAAGGTAAAATTGCCTCTACTTCATAAACTAGTGAGAATGGTGTAGCTCATGTTGGTGTTCTTATACTTGTCCTATAAGCCCATAGGGTAGGCTTTATTTGAATGTTCCAATCTCTACCTGAATTATCCATGGTCCTCTTCAATATTTTTAAGATGTTCTTTTTTGTTGCTTCTACTTGTCCATTAACTTGTGGGTAGTATATTGAAGATGAGTGGTGTACCACATGAAATTTTGTACATAGTTCTTTCAAGTCCTTGTTCTTGAAATGTTTTGCATTATCCGTTATGATGGTGTGAGGAACACCATATCTAAAAATTATGTGATTTAATATGAACAAAGATATTTTCTTTCTTATGGAAGTGGATAAGGGTATAGTTTCCACCCATTTGGTAAAACATTTTGTTGTAGTAATGATGAATTTATGACCGTTTGAAGATGGTGGATAAATCATACCTATCAAGTCCAAACCCCATTGATAAAAGGGCCAAGGTGTAGTCATAGGATGAAGCTCTTATGTTGGCACATGGATCAAGTTCCCATGGTACTGACATTTATAACAAGTTTTTGCAAAGTGACAAGTGTCTTTTTCCATAGAAGGCCAAAAATATCCTATCCTAAGAAGTTTCTAGCTAGGGTTAAACCATTTGAATGTGACCCACAAATTCCCTCATGGATTTCTTGTAAGGCTATGGTTGATTCCTCTTTCTCTAGACACTTTAAAATAATTCCATTTAGACTCTTGCGATACAATGTGTCGAATACCAAGGTATAGCGAGAGCCTTGTCGTATAAAACTTTTCTTTTGATTTCTGGGTTGGTCCATGGGTAGGATTTGGTCTTTTAAGTATGTGTAAATGGCTCCATACCAGGGTGAGTCATGTCCCATTAGTAAGAAAATGGTGTGAGGATGGGTAGGGTCAAATGCAAGTTGCTCAACTTCTTCTACCAGGAATTCATATGTGGCGCTTTGATCTGGTATTTGGAGAAGTGGTGCCAAAGTAGCTATTGCATCTGTTGTTTTATTCTTATCCCTTGACACTTGCTCAAATGTGATTAGAGTGAAGTATTTCTTGAGATTATCAATCATGTTCTTGTAGGGTATCAACTTATCATCTTTATTTTGATACTCGTCATTGATTTGATTAATAACCAATTAGGAATCTCCATAGATTTGTAGCTCTGTTACTTTCCATTCTAATGCCAACTTTATGTCGATGACCAATACTTCATACTCAGCTATATTATTGGTGCATGGAAATAATAGCTTGTATGATTTTGGAATTGTGGACCCTTGAGGATTAATCAATAGTATCCCTTCTCCTGATCCATGTTGTGTATAGGAACCATCAAAATACAATTTCCATGTCTTTGCTTCAACATTAATGATTTCAGAATCTAGAAATTCCACTTGGATTGGATGTCCATCTTGTAAAGGTGACTCTACTAGTTGATCAGCTATTACTTGTCCTTTGATATCTTTTCGATCCACATACTCTATGTCAAACTCACTTAGAACCATGACCCATTTGGCCAATCTTCCATTTAGTGTTGTTTTGCTGAGAAGGTATTTCAAAGGATCAATTTTTGCTATGAGTCAGATTTTGTGAGATAACATATAATAGCATAATTTTTGGGAAGCAAAAACTATGGCCAAACATGCTCTTTCAATAAATGTGTAGTTCATCTCATACTTCACCAATGTTCTTCTTATGTAGTATATGGCCTTTTCTTTTCCAGCTTCATCCTCTTGAGCCAAGAGTGCCCCTAATGCATGTTTTATCGTTGAGATGTATAAAATTAAGGGATTGCCTCTTATTGGTGGCATCAAAGAGGTGGATTCATTAGGTACTTTTTCAATAGTGTGAATGCTTCTTCACATTTCTCATCCCATTTGAATACTATATCCTTTTGAAGGAGTTAAGTAAAATTGTGGCACTTTTCTGCTAATTGGGAGATGAACCTTCTGATGGATTGAAACCTTCCTTGAAGTGATCTCATTTGACTTATGTTTCAAGGTTCCCCCATTTCCATGATTGCCTTTACTTTGGCCGGGTCTAATTCTATTCCTTTGGCTAGAACTATGTATCCTAATAGTTTTCCTGATTGTACATCGAATGCACATTTTTTTGGATTTAACCTTACTTTGAATTGCTCCAATATTGTAAATATCCTTTCTAGGATGGGTAGATGTTCCTCCCTTGAATGGGATTTAGCAAGTATATCATCTAAATAGTCTTATAGAAACTTTTGCATCATGTCATGAAATATGGTCATCATGGCTCTCTGATATGTCACTCTAGTATTCTTGAGACCAAAGGGCATAACATTCCAGCATAATGTCCCCAACGCACATGTAAATGTCATTTTGTCTTGATCCTCAGGTGCTATCTTAATTTGATTATAGCCACTAAACCCATCCATAAGTGAGAACATTGAATGTCTTGTTGTTAGATCTATGATGGCATCTATGATTGGTAGAGGAAAATCATCTTTTGGACATGCAAGATTAAGATCTCTAAAGTCTGGGCAAATTCTGATAGATTTGTCTACTTTGGAAATAGGCACAATGTTTGAAATCCACTCGACATAATCAATGTCTCTTATGAACCCCACTTTTAGTAATTTTTCTAACTCCACATTCACAAGTAGTGCTATGTGTAGTTTTGGGATACCCATAGCACTACTTGTGAACATGGAGTTAGTTTTGGGATAGCCCCAACGGCCCGCACTGGCACGCTCCCTGAGCCGAGCGGCAGATTGGCTCACACCATTCCGCATCTGGCCGGGGTGCATCGCCGGCCTCCATCCACTTCCCTCCTCACAATTTCAAGCACTCTTTAACTCTCTTTTCAAATTCCTTTTCATCTTTCCCTCACGGTACTTGTTCGCTATCGGTCTCTCACCCGTATTTAGCCTTGGATGGAATTTACCACCCGATTAGGGCTGCATTCCCAAACAACCCGACTCGCCGACAGCACCTCGTGGTGCAACAGGGTCTGAGCCCGACGGGGCTCTCACCCTCTCTGGCGCCCCCTTCCAGGGGACTTGGGCCTGGTCTATCGCCGAGGATGCTTCTACAGACTACAATTTGACAAGCAATTTCTACTCCACGTTCACAAGTAATTTTTCTAATCTAGTCTGGGCATATCATCATAGGACCATGCAAAATTGATTTGTCTTGCTTTGAAAAAATATATGAATTCCTCTTTTTCTTTGCTAGATAAAGATGTTGCTAGATGTATGATCCTTGGTTCTGATTCTAACCCAGTGTTTACTTTCTTTGTTGGTTCAATTAGGATAGGTGATCTTTGCTCATAGTGCTCGGGCAAAGTATCCAATCCTTCTTCCTTAGGTGAATCTATTGGGTTTTCACCTTTGGAAACAACCTTTATTTCTTTCTCTTTTTTATTTAATGTTGCCACAATGTGGTTTTCAACATTAGATTCTTTCCATTTTTTATTTTTTCATTTTTTCATTTTTAACTGAACTGAAAGGTTGGATACTTCCCTTCATCACTTCTTCTTGATATTCCATGGTAGAAGAAGGTTCAACCACATTAAGGTATTGGGACACCAAGTTATCATTAAATGATATGGGGAGGATGGTAGGTTCGATGGAATCACATTCAATTAGTTCTGGATAGATAAGGGACAAGGGATTGATGTTTTGGATTGATTTTATAGGGTTTAAGGACATGACCTCATTGGAAGGTTCAAACATTTTATCACTCAAATCTATGATATGTGCCTCTTATAGGTGTTCTATAGAGCTAGGGTCAAAATCTTCCTCACTTGAATCCTCTTGGATTTCTAATGGGTAAAAATATCTTGGGTTAAACCTAGGGTTAGATTCCTCTATAGTAGGTCTCCATGATGGAACATAAGGCTCTCCTACCCATTGAGTTTCTTCGGCTTCTGGATTTGGCATAGTTTCTAACACTTCATGATTACAACTTGAAGCTTTATTCTAAATTGATTTTGAGGCTTGTTCTTTTCCCTTGTTAGAAGTATAGGTGTGAATCACATCTACCTCTTTATCTTGGCAAGACTCACTTGACAATGATTCCCACTCCCAATTATTCAAATCTTAATCACTTTTGGAACCTAGTTGCAAGATTTGATCATAAACCCTAGGATACTTATTTTGAGTGTACCCTTGTTCTAGGTACCCTAATCCAGTCTTTTCCATACTATATATCCATGACATTTCAATGGGTTCAATTAGTCCTTCATTTCTTGTACCTAAAGGCCCTTGTCCTTTATATCCCATCTTCTGCATTATTTGGAATCCTTTTCCATATTGATGAGTGGGAATGCTTATGTTTTGAATGCGCTTTTCATTGGCACTTGATTCTTCATCCTTATATAGCCAATTTAAGATTTCATTATCTTCTTCATTCATGGATGAAGAAGTACTTGCCCTCACAAAGTGGTCATTGTATTTATGAGGTAAGCTAGATGGTCTTCCATGGGATTTGGGAGATAAGGGTAGATCCATCATAGATAATGAGTATTCACCTACACCTTTCTATTTAATTTGGCATTGCTTCTTGAAATTTTTCATTATGTGATCCATCTTTTGATAATGGGCATCCTCGGTGTGTATATTTGAATAGATCTATCTTGGTCTTATTTTTCCTCATCATGGGTACTTTCCTCACTAAATTTATCTTTTCCTTTAGTTGATGTAGTTAAGTTAGTGGGAACTTGATGATTTTCAACAACACTTTATTTTTCTACCTTTTCTTTTCCTTTCAAAGATGGAATATCTTTTGAACCTTTCCCTTGTTCTATTCTTTGGGAGATAGACCCTATGCATTATGTGGGACTAAGGATTCATTTATAGGCTTCATGTTATTGCAATATTGGAAAGGGTTCGAATCCCCACTTACCATGACTTCTTGTCCCATGTAGGGAAATTTGAGGCATTGATGATAGGTTGAAGGTGCAGCTTGCATTTCATGGATCCATGGCCTTCCTAATAAGATATTGTAGGTCAATTTAAGGTCTAGGACTTGCAAAATGGTCTCTTTTTGCATTGGGCCAACTCTAATGGGGAGTACTATGACACCTTTGGAGGATCTTTCTTCTTCATCGTAAGCCTTAATAGTTATTTTCTTTTTTGTGTCAATAGCTTCGTCAGAAAATCCTAAGGCTTTAACCAATTTTAAGGTACAAATATTTAGGCCTACTCCTCCATCAATGAGGACTCTCTTCACTCTATGCTTGTGGATCAAAACCTCTATATGCAATGGCATATTTTGTGGGTGGTTCAAGGACATATCATCCTATTCTGAGAAGGATAGACAATGGGGTGCAATAAGATGACCTACCATGTTTTGGAACTTATCCACATCCAAATTCAAAGGCACATTAGTCTCTACAAGGGCCTTTTCCAAAATCTTCTTATGAGTTGGTGAGAGTTTTAACAATTCTAGGATAGAAATTTGAGCAGGGGTTCTTTGCAATTGGTCCACCAAATTATATTGCTTCAAAGATGAAGATGTTAGATTAGGGAGGATAATTCTTGGGGAAGATCTTAATAAAGTAATCTTTGATTCTTTCCCCCTAATTACAACATTAGATGTTGCCTCCCTTGGCTTTTCTTTTACCACAATCACATTTATTGTGTTTTCATCACCACTTAAGGCACTAATGGTGTTATCATTGTTATCTCTATTTGAGCATTAAAGATTGTCATTAGTATCAAAGACATCAGTCGGTTACCTATGCTACTCTAGTCGGTAACTATAAGCACTACAAGCTAGTCGATTAAGTCTTCACACCGAGCACCAGGGCAGTTCTACTGAGCATCAGTTTACACCAATATCGAGTGGCAATAAACACTGAGCAGATTGGACACTGAGCACTAGTGTAATTACTGAGCAGTATATATAGTGCGTATCGAGGAAGACAGTAAACACAATAGTAATCAGGAATGGCACACTTATCTAGGCAAATGGTTACAATAGAATCACAAAACATTTTATGAAGATCAAGGATCATTTATTGTAAGATTCCATCATTAATTGTGATGATGATCTTTATGTATTTGCTAGATCTAGGTTATTTTTATACACCGTTGATCTAGCGTTTTCTCTAAGATATTGTAACCTAAATTTTGTTAAGTGGCAAAAGCAGTATGCTATATAAATGTAATTTCATATTACTTTTGCATGCGTGAGAGAGAAGCTTGATAAGGAGGTTGTGAACATGAATATAAATTCTTGAAGCATTAGCCAACTTCATGAATATTAGACATTAGGAAGAGCAGAATAATATTCAGAATTATTCAGATTAAGCAGAATTAGACAAGGCTACCGAGCAGTTCAAAGCAGAGATCTTCACACAGAAAGGTGATATCTATTAAGCATTTCATAGATCTATATCAAACAAGTTAAGTTGTCATTAGCATATATTTATCTATTACTTTCTAATCATTTTAATAGAGTTTTGGTAAATCTCTTAACAGAGTAGACCTAGAAGTCTTTGTTGTAAATCTCTTAACAGAGTGCACACTCAAGTAGTGTTGTTGAAATCCTATCACTAGGTAGATCTAATCAATCTGAAATGTTACTCCTAATAGGTTAAGATCACCAGAAGTGATCACCACTTGTAGCCCTAACAGGAAAACCTTTTCTATCTACAGTAGTAAAGAATTTGTGGGTGTCATCCCCACCGTAGGTTTTACCTTCTAACAAGGGTTTTTGCGTTAGCAAAATACTTGTGTTATGTGATGATTATCTTGTTGATTTCATGTTATTTACTTTGATAAGTTAACTGAATGAATGATGCATGCAATGGATTCAAGTTATAGTTGAAGGTACTACTATTTTTTGTTTAAGGTTAGAAAGGTTTATGAGTTAAAAGTTTTTGTGGGCACTGATTCACCCCTCCCCTCTCAGTACCCTATCTCTCCAATTCCAAAAATTGGTATCAGAGCTCAATTCTTTTATTGAACAGTTTAACCACTAAAGGGTAAAGATCTAGTCATGGAGAGATATAAGTTGGATTAAACAATAGAGAATCAAAAGATTCAAATGCAGATGTTTGTTGAGCAATATAAGCAAGCCAAGGATGGAGTGAAGAAATTACTGGTTGAAAGGAAGAACCTAGCTATTCTATAAAATGAGATTGGTTACCATGAAGAAGAGATTGATGATGTATTTGATAACATTGGATCTAGTTCAAGAATCATTTTTGATGGATCTGAAAGCATAATCTCTTATTTGTCTGACAAGAATCTTCACTTAACCGAACAAGTGAAAGCACTGCAAATCAGTTAGGAATCTTAGATGGTGAGAATGGTAGAAGTAATGAAAAATTATAGACATGATGAGAAAGAAAGGAATCTATCTATTAAAGACCGAAGACAAATAACTGAACAACTTCAAGCAAAAGAAACTGAGATGCAAAGACTCACTGAGCACCACCTCAAAATATCTAATCAGATGATTGTTATGAATCAAGAAGTCAACTGAGTAAATGGAGAATTATCAAGAAAACTTGAAGATGTTGCAATACTCAGAGAAGAGAATGAGAGACTGATAAATTAAGTAAAGACTCAACAATAGCACAATGAAATGATGAAATTGGCTAAGGATAGTTCAAAAAAGATTGATGATTTCCTGACTAATCAAAGAAGATTCAGAGGTAAAGCTGGATTAGGCTATACTGATGAAGGAGAATCATCCAAACAAGTTGAACAAGTCAACAATAATCAAAGTCAAAGACCTAAGATATTGTCATGCTATCACTGTGGAAAACTAGGACATACCTCAAATGTATGTAGAAGCAAAGCACAAGGTAAACCTCTAGTCACTCCTAAGTTTAATAGATATTATTATTACTATGTCAAATTTGGTCATCAAGCTTATGAATGTAGAGCTAAGCTGAATAAGAATGATAACAATCCTACTATAGAGAAATTATGTTATACTTGTAATGAACATGGACACACTGCACGAGAGTGTAAGGCAAAAATGAAGCAAGTATGGACACCAAAGAAAAAAAGCAAACCCAAGCCTTATCAACCGAAGAGACAAGGTAATTCTTATGTTTGGGATTACAACACATGGGCTAACTATATTGCATGTGGTAGATATGGGCACATTGTAGAAAATTGTATGAGGAAAAGATGGGCTAGACAATCACGAAGCTGGACAAGCACTGGAATGGAATGCTTACATTGTCATAAGGTCAGTCATCTAAGCAAGGACTGCAGAGACCAAGCACCAGAAGAAGGACATGTATTTGAGAGTGGAAACACTATTGTAGATATCATGAGAATCAGGAACACTATGTGGAGGAAAGCATCAAATGAGAATGTTGAGTCAAGCAATGCTGTCGGTGAAACCTCATCCACTGGATTAGGTGACATCGGTACCTCTACTTAAGGTGATATAGGTATTATGGAACTGACATCTCAAATGATCATACTATACATACAGTTCCTTATATTTGATGAGCACATACCAAATTTTCATGAACATAGATGCACTATGGTTTATATGTCTTGAGCTAACAAAGTCACACAGTCGATAAAAGTTAGACCGAGAAAATGGTTACCCATTGGTAATCACTAATCAAGGTCAACCGAGTATCAGTATCAACTGAGTAAGAAATTGTGTGTTAACCGAGCTGATGGAAGTTTGCAGCAGTCACCGAGTTGACAGTTGTCACTGAGCTGGTAGTAGGTCGAGCATTAATGACAATTTTTTTAAGTGGGAATTCAGAAAATGCAATAAATACACGAAAGTCTGAGTTCATTTTTCACAAAGTGATTTTGGAGAGTGACAATTTCACAGAGTGAGTTCAAGCAAAGAATCTTTCAAGTTCAACCAAAGTAGTTGCAAATCAAACCGAGCACATTCTTCAACATATTCTGAGTAAGTTGAAACCCCTACCAAGCATATTCATCATACTTACTAAAAACCTAGTTTTTTATAATGGCATCCACTGCGAGCACTTCAAAAGTTGTGGAAGAGGAAGTTAATCTTATAGTGTCAAAAAACTATAGTGAACCCAAGTACAAGTCACACCCAGAAGTAGCATCAAAAATTGATTCAACGAGCACTTTTTCAAGCATCCCACCTAGGGTTTTGTTGGTTGAAGACATCTGATCATACATTCATTGTAAAATAAGAGAAATAGGAGATTTCAAAATGTATGTTGCATACCAGGCACTATGTGTTGATGATACAAAGTTAAAACCAAAGCATAAACAAGTAGAAATGATTGGACTCACTAATGCCCTAAATTTTTTGAAGAATTTTAAAATAGAATGGATACGGGCCATGTTAAGTCGATATCATGAGGGAACATTTTGGTTGGATATTCCTATCAAAGTGACAAAGAGAATGATTCATAAGGTCACAGGGTATCCCAAAACTGACAAGGTGAAAGCATTCTGAAGTTCATCTCGAGCCGATGTTGCAAAAAATATAGGTGTAGCATGGGACGGAAGAGCATTAAAGATAGCTTATATTGTGGATCTAAAAGTTAAGTTTGTAGCACATGTAATAGGTTATAAGTTCTATCAGTCGAGTAGACTAAATAGTGTACCGTGTAGTGTTGTGGATATGGCTTACAAAATGATAAAGAAGGGTCATCAGATAGACCTTGTTGAGATACTCCTGAAACAGGTTGAAGAGAATATGAAAACAATCAAGTCACAAAAGTCTAATACCTGTAATTTTGGCTCACTACTAGTATGTTTATTTTTCTATCTCTAGAAATTCTTTCCTTACGTTGGTCACAAAGTTTGGTCTACTGACACACTGGTTATTTTGCAAATTTTTGATATAATGACAAATCTAGGAGATAATGCAAATAATGTTGTAGATGAATATTTTGAAGATTTTAAGATCAAGATGAATCTGAGGAGCAGGATTCCAAGCTCATTGGTCGAGAAATATGAGATGGATATATGTTTTCTATTTGACACCGACCATACATTGATTAAAGTTGTAGAGCCGAGGACTAACTGGCTAGCCCCCATAGGATATGAAATGGATCATGATTTTCATTTGAAATCAATCAAGGCATTATTAGCTTTACCAAAGGATAAGAAGGTTGAGAGGTTTGGAACCTATGAAGAGGCAAAATCTAGAATACAAACAGATCTTGTCATTGACAAAATAATAAGAAAAGAAAAGAAAATGAAGAAATTTTTAACTGAAAAGTTTGGAGATGTATTCAACTTATCTAACGAGTCACCAGTTGAACCTACAACCAAAGGTCAATTACTGTTGACTAGCAAGGCACATGATAGAGGAAACTTAGTCTAACAAGGAAAAAGATTCAATACCGGTTTATCCCACCCCAACTCCAAAGAAGATGCAGTTGCCAATGCGGTCAGGTGCACAAACAAGGTCAACAACTAGAGCTTCACCACAATAGAAAAAGGGAGCTGAGAAAGTAATAAAACCTAAGGTAGCTACACCAACCAAAACTTATGCAAAAAGAGGAACCAAGGTTGTTGTTGAAAAACCAAAGAAAAGGAGAAGATTAATTAGAGGAAGAGAAGACCTTGAGGATGAAGACGATGACAATAATAAATTCAAGGTTTTCAGTAATAAGAATAGGTCAATTGATGAGGTTGCTATAGACATAATTGAGAATGGAGATCTCATAGATCTGGAACTCAGTCAGTTTGACAACATGTCTACAGAGGATAAGTATAAAATTGAGGAGGATGTCATCCAGATTATGATAAGCTTTAAAAGAGTTCCATTGGAATTTGGACAACCACTGCCCAAGGCATTAGAAGAAAAAATACATCATAAGTGGTCCTATGCCTTGGACACCGAGAAGAAAATGAGGGAACAATCCCTAGTTGAGGTAGCACCAAATTTAACTCTTGATGAAATAGATGAATATTTGAACACTTACTATAAGAGATTCAAAGTAAAAGGCTGACCTATGCAAATTTTAGATGAAAATCTAGTAGATGTTGATGAGACTGGTCAACTCATGTGGACATCCATTTTTGCAGCAAAAGAGCAAGCTGAGAAAGAGGCATTTCTTAATTTGTCTAAGAAGAGACAAAGGTCAAAAGGAAAAGTTATTTATATAGATGATGATAATGTAGCAAAGAAGACAAAAGATTCAGGTGTATTATTTATCAAGGTGATTGATACAACACTTGACACAGAAGTCAAAAGCAGTTCACAGGATACACTAGATCCAGTAGTGATCCAGATAAAGGAGACAAATGATGAATATGTACTCATTAAGGACATCACTAATGGTGATCCTGATGACAGAGATGATGATGAAGATGTGAACATTGCACCAGACACTGCACAAGATGAAGGACAAGTCACTAAGTGTGCATACACATCATTACCAAGAGAGCTTGCTATCCTTATAGAAGCAGTTGAGATTTTATCACAAGAGCAACCCGATGGCTCAGACCCTGAGAAACCAAAGGATACTACAGGGGAACAAAGCATTGAAACACCTATATAAACAAACAAGCCTAAAGAGAAAGAGGCACCAGAGGTAGAAACAAAGGATCAAGAGAATCCTAATGTAACTAAGGCCACTCAATTGGACACTACATCAGAGGCTCTGACATGGTCTACCAACACAAAGGTCACCGAGGAGCAGCAAAAGGTAGATATAGTGTCACCCGGGTAGGTTACACAAAGTTTTGAGGTAAAGGACATTGTACCGATTATAAAGAGTTCACCTTAAGAATCAGAGAAGAAGAAGAAAAAGAAACAAAAAGGGTCGGTCACATTAGATGAATTCATAGTTATACCAGATTGTGACCCAAGGACCCTAAACCCCGAGGAACTAAGAAAATATGGGGAGTTGTGTACAAGGAAGGCAGCACAAG
Organism: Chamaecyparis obtusa; assembly: GCA_027943335.1. Taxonomy (NCBI): domain Eukaryota; kingdom Viridiplantae; phylum Streptophyta; class Pinopsida; order Cupressales; family Cupressaceae; genus Chamaecyparis; species Chamaecyparis obtusa. The sequence continues at coordinate 690,969 of BSBK01001337.1, read as the reverse complement.
AAAAATTAAAATAAGAAAGAAAGAGCAAGGAAATACTTGAGAATGTAAGAGATATCCTACAACAGGTTGTACTAGAGGTACATATAGATGAGGACACTCTAATCATGGACCAACTTGCTACACTTGCTAAAGAGATCAATGCCCTAGATGTCGAAGAAGACAAGAGAATAGAAGAAAGGTCTGAATCAAAGATACAATATAAACTTGTAGAAAGGATCAGCCAAGAAGTGGCAATTAACAAGGTTAAGCTATCTAAGGTAATAACTGAAATTCAGGGTATTACTTAATTAATTTGTCAAATTTTGTTCAAACTATGCACTGTGGAAACCTTCACTGCCAAGATCAGTGACAAGATTAAATAGCTTGATAATGAAATCAACGCCAGTGCACAAGTAGCCTTAACTGAGCCTCAAGCATTTTCCAAGCATATCTTGAAAGTTTAAGAAATTAGGTGATTAAGAGCAGATCTCAGAAAATAGGAAGAAATAATCAGTGAACAAGTCACAGAATTGCAAACTGAGTTGCTTCCCTACCTAAAAATCTTTGAGAAGCACATTGTCAAGGCATAAACACTTGTTGCAACACCATAAATCTTTGTGTTGGACAAAATTTTTGATATGCATGCACAAATTGGTCTTGAGCACATTACTCTCACCAACTTGAAAGAGGAATGGGAAAACCTCTTGGAGTCATTGAAGAAAACCCACAAGCACATTTTTTATAAGTTGTAAGTATACATTTTCTTAATTGGCATTAATATAAAAAAGGGGGAAAACATGTATATAGAAGGGGATAACATGTATATGCCAAATATGTATATAAAATGCTAAGTATACTACACATTATTGGGAGCATGCATCGAGGGGGAGTAATAGAATTTTTTTTTTATAAGTATCTATGTATATGGCGGAGACAGGAAGTATTTTGAGATCATATGTCTATATATATTTAAGGTTTTGATATGAATGCCAAAGGGGGATATTTTTATCTCTATTTGAGCATTAAAGATTGTCATTAGTATCAAAGACATCGGTCAGTTACCTATGCTACTCTAGTCGATAACTGCAAGCACTACAAGCTAGTCGGTTAAGTCTTCACACCGAGCACCAGGGCAGTTCTACCGAGCATCAGTGTACACCGATACCGAGCGGCAGTAAACACCAAGTAGACTAGACACCGAGCACCAGTATAATTACTAAGTAGTATATACAGTGTTTATTGAGGAAGACAGTAAATGGCATAGTAATCAGGAATGGCACACTTATCTAGGCAAACAGTTACAATAGAATCACAAAATGTTTTACCAAGATCGAGGATCATTTATTGTAAGATTCCATCATTAATTGTGATGATGATCTTTATGTATTTGCTAGATCTAGGTTATTTTTATACGTCGTTGATCTTGTTTTCTCTAAGATATTGTAACCTAAATTTTGTTAAGCAGCAAAAGCAATACGCTATATAAATGTAATTTCATATTACTTTTGAATGCATGAGAGAGAAGCTTGATAAGGAGGTTGTGAACATGAATAGAACTTCTTGAAGCATTAGCCAACTTCATGAATATTAGACATCAGGCAGAGAAAAATAGTATTCAGAATTATTTAGATTAAGCAGAATCAAACAAGACTACCAAGCAATTCAGAGTAGAGATCTTCACACAGAAAGGTGATATCTATTAAGCATTTCATAGATCTGTATCAGACAAGTTAAGTTGTCATTAGCAGATATTTACCTATTACTTTCTAATCATTTTAATATAGTTTGGTAAATCTCTTAACAGAGTAGACCTAACAGTCTTTTTTGCAAATCTCTTAACCGAGTACACACTCAAGTAGTGTTGTTGAAATCCTATCACTAGGTAGATCTAATCGATCTGAAATGTTAATCCTTATAGGGTAATATCACCAAAAGTGATCACCACTTGTAGCCCTAATAGGCAAACCTTTTGTATCTATAGTAGTAAAGAATTTGCGGGTGTCATCCCCACCACAGTTTTTACCTTCTAACAAGGGTTTCTTCATTACCAAAATACTTGTGTTATGTGATGATTATCTTATTGATTTCATGCTATTTACTTTGATAAGTTAACTGAATGAATGATGCATGAAATGGATTCAAGTTATAGTTGAAGGTACTATTGTTTGTTGTTTAAGGTTAGAAAGGTTTATGAGTTAAAAGTTTTTGTGGGCACTGATTCACCCCTCCCCTCTCAGTACCCTATCTCTCCAATTCCAACAATCATAAGTATGGGCAAAGTTAACCTTTTCATTACCCCTTTTGTTGTTGTGATTGGTATTTGACGATTCTCCCTTTTCATAGTTTAGGAAAGGGTTTTTGAAAGCCTTATGGTCCTCATTATTTTGAGGCCCTTCCACTTTTATGGTTCCATCATCGATTAGATCTTGGACAAGGTGTTTTAATTTCATACATTCATTCATTTTATGTCCTTTGTTGTGATGATATTCGCAATGATGACAATCTTTCCACCATGTCTTGATTTGGGGTTTGTATGGCCTTGATTTGGGTAGAATAATGATTTTATTGGCCACCAAAGTCCTCAACGCATTTTCCAAAGGTTCGCCTAAAAAGGTGAATTTTCTTTTCTGATATGTGGAAAAGAATGGTTTAGGCTTATTAACATTGGAATTATTGAAGGGATTGTTGTTGTTGTTGTTTGCATTGTTGTTGGTGTTATAATTATAAGGAGCCTTGGTCGTTTGGTTAACATGATATGTTGGGTTCGACCCACTTGATAAATTAAAGGGGGTAGCCTTCAAGTTGTGTGCTTCCACAACTCCATCATTCACAAGATTTTTATTGGTGTATTTCAACCATAGTCTTGGTTTATCATTGTGATTGTTTGATCCTTTATTATTTTTATAATTAGATAAGTTGTGATTATTATTGGTGTTGGTATAGGGTTTATTGTCTTTGAATAACTTGATTTCCCCTCTTTTAACCAACACTTCTTCAATTTTAATCCCATTTTTTATGATCTTTTCAAATGTAGGGGACATTGAAGTTGGAGCCTATAGTTCTCTCCATATTTAAGTTATTCATAAATATTTCCATCTTTTCCTTCTCGGGTACGCTTCATGGATATCATGTGAAGATTGTTCTCCACCTTTGGAGAAACCCTAGAAAAGACTCATCATCTCATTGTTTAGTATCGCATAGATTAAGCATGGTGATTTCATGCTATATGTTATAGGAATAATGAGTCACTAATTTTGAAGCTAATTCCTCAAATGTTTTTATCCCTTGTAGAAGTTTTGAGAACCATTCCATGGCTTGGCCTCCTAAACTCCTCAGAAAAAAGCCTCAATAAATAGGTTGTGTCGTGCATAAATTTGATACTTAGAGCACAAAATTCTCTAAGATGGTCTTGTGGTTCTGATTTACCCGTATATTTTTCATATTTTGGAAAGACCGCATTTAGCGGGAAAGGTGCCATAACCAAGCTCTTATCAAAAGGAAATGGGCATAAAGCCTCGATGGAAAATGTCTTAGGTTCAGCCGCTTTCTTCATTGTATTGATTTGTGCTTGAAACATTTTCAATTGTTTATTCATAGGACCTATAGTATTATCCTCTTCCTTATCTTTCTTAAGTTGGGCAACATCATAGTCATGAGGAAGTTTCACCCCTTCTTGGGCTAAATTAAGGAAATATCTTTCCCTATTTCTCTCTATAAGTTTGTCCATAACTTCAAGGAATTTGATGTCTTGAGCCACCCTATTGGCTTTGTCTTTGATTGTTTATTTAGGCTCTTGATTTGCATGGTTAGTGTTTCCTTGATTTTCATTGTTTCCCCATGCATGTAATCGTGAAATGTGGAGTTTTTATCCATTGGATCAGTTCTCTTTTCAAAAAGGTTTGGGAGACTATCCCCTTGGTTGTGATTTATGAAAGAGTTTTGAGATTCAAATTTGGGGACCTCTCTTGCTATGCAAGTGCCATCTTCTTGTAAATATAGTTTAAGTCTATGAGATCGTGTAGAAACTAGCATTAACAAAGGTTTGATTCGAAATTGTGTTCCCCAAACTTGGTGATTTTTCTTTTTATGAAGATATTAAAAATATAAGATGATTTTTCAAAATGGATATATCTCACTTGTTCTATGTATCTTCAAACAAAGCAACCACAAATACACTTGTTCTTTTTAACCCCTCTACACAAAAAGTGTTTGAATATGTAAGAACCTTATCACGGGTTTTTCACAAAAAGTAACTCCAAGCAATCTGCCTAGTTGACAAATTGGTTTGTATTCATGGCTTTACAATGTAGGATTTCTAAGTTAACAAGGTATTTAATCAAGATTACATTCAAAATGGACATTAAGTTTCATCCCCAAAATTAGGAGGCTTCCCACCTCTGATATATCAGAGTTTTGCGCAATCCCAAAGGACTACTCGAGGAAGTTTGAAGCTTAATATCCTTTTATCGCACACCCCATTAAGGATGCATGCATTTCTTTTTATACTGGGTCAAATTTTTGCGACAAAGGAAAATGTATCCCACTTTGGGTTGTCCCTCTCACTAGCCTTGTTAAGAAAAATCTCGGGAGGCGAGCCCACTAAAGATCTATCATGTTCATTTGTAAAGCAATAAAATGGATTTAAGAGATAGGTTTTAGGAGTTTGATTCACCAAAAGGTGAAGAGAATATCACTATCTATTCTTGCCTCCCAAGCATGATTAACAATGTTCAATTTATCCAAACATACTAACTAATGGAAATTGAGTATTTCTACTCTCCTCCACAAACAAGGGGTTGTTGATTAACTGCTTGATTTTATCCTTTATGCTAGTTTAATTACGAGATTTTAGCAAAAATCACAAGGCCACAATTTAAGCAAAAATTGACCAAGTTTTAGGCTTACCTTGATTTGAAGCTAGCAAAGGCTAGGGGCATTTTTAATGGATTTTGTCATGTTTTTGACTCACCTAGTGGCGATCATTCCTTCTCCTTTACCTCCTCTCCAAAAAGTTAGTCAACACAAACAAGCAAAATGAAGAAAACAAGAAGAAATTAAAATTTAAGCCTTATTTTTCAAAATTGATAAAATTTGATTAAGGCAAGTAAATCCAATTTAAGGAAATGAATTTTAATTTGTAAGCTTCTACAACTTTCAAATATTGTTCATATACCTCACTTTCTTGTTGTGAATTCTCCAAAACCAGCTTGATGTTTGCTATCTTCTCCTTTTTTATTCGTTTGGCCAATGCTTTGTCCTCACTATTAAATCTAGTCTTTGGATTTTTAATTCTTTTATGACCTGTCATCCTGAAACCACAGAAAATTCATTTCCTGGAAGTTAGATTCTGTAAATTTGCAATTTAATTAAAAGCGCAGCAAAACCTATTAAATGCATCGTTAAATCAATTGAAAGCGCTGCAAAATAAATTGAACACACAGAGACAAAAATTAAAAGCATGATTTTAACAGGCAAATGCTCTTAAAGAAAACATTAAACGTGTTGCGAAATCCATCAAATGTGCTCAGGAGTCAGGGTATACGTGCTGAAAGAATTAAAGATAAGATAATAGAAAGATCAAATGTGTTGTTTGGCTACATAAAGGTGCAACACTTTGTCATGGAAGTGTCATTTCAGGCCTCAAACACCCTATAGGAAGGATTGTACGCGCTGCAAAAATTGTCAAATGTGTTGCAGAACTTGTAAAACAAAGAAAAACACAAAGATATACAAGAAAAATATGATTTCTCATAATTTAAAAATAATCAGGCTTGATGCCCCACTGTGGGTGCCATTTTGTGTGCTATGAAAAGCACTTTCATAGGGTTAGTATTGCAAATAAATGAAAATAATAACTAAACTACCACAAAGAGTAAGTTATTTAAGTAAATAAATGACAATTAAGCACTTTATGGACCTCTATTTAGGTTTTCTAATGCAAAGCTCTCAGCAAGCTTCCATTAGTGACAGCCATAAAATGATAATTGAATGATAAGTAAACTAAAAGTTCAATTCCAAATGAAATTAGCCTTAATTAGTACTAAATTTGCCTTTCTAGCTTAAAATTGCAAGAGGTTTGATGCTATTCTCATATTTGTGGATGATCATTGATTGATTTAAGCTTTGCTTTTATAGATTTTGGCAAGGGTAGGGGGTAGAGTTGAGTTGATCACGGTTGGATTAGAGTTAAGTCCATGGTTCCACCTTTGGAGACAATTTAAATTGATTGTCCTCAAAGCTTGGGACAAAGAGACAAAATGGGTGGACAAGATGCTCTCACCTTATGTGCGATTGAGATTCGGTGTGATCTTGATCCTTAAATCCTATTGGTTGAGGATTTTTCCTCACATGTGGTGTTGAGTGAAAATAGGGATTTATTTAATTGAATTTATTTAATTTGTTTATCCATGTGTACCCCTTAAATGGGTTGATTTGATTTAAATTGAACTATGTAATTATTAGATTAATTACACAATTTGTTGATTTAACTTGATTTGTTTGATTTAAATTGATTTAATGGCTTTTGATTTTCAATTAAATTTGGATTTTATCTTGATTGCAATTTTGCTTTGATTTTAGCTTGATTTCAAATTATTGCCTTGATTTTTCCTTGGTTGCTCACTTAGATTAATCTTGTCCATTTTCAAGTGATTACAGTAGGTAAGTGCCTAAACCCCTCAAATTTGAACCATTAGGGAATTGAACTCACAATTACCCAACCCTCTACATCATTTAGAGAGCTTAATATTAAGGTTAAACTCTCATGGTGGAATGAATATATTTATTATGAGTTTCATATAAATGTCAAAGGACATATAACTTCATAGGGAAAAGACTTGAGATGTCACATTCAAGACCTCATTAATAATTATGATATTACTATTAAAGAAAATCCCAATGATGCAGCTAAGGAGAAATCAGGCACTCTTTATGAGCACGATCAAAATCGAGTACCTATTTTTGAAAAGGCCTCACAAGTATCCTCCATCTTTCCTATCATTCCTTCATCTCCTAAAGCTTCCCAATAACAATCCATACCATACCCATCAAGCAATGAATTCAATCATGAAACATTTCGTATTGATCCTGAAGAGCTATCTATAATACAAATCCAAGATAATCCAAATCTTGATACAAATCCCTCCCATAATTCAAAATTTATAATTCTTAATTCATCATGCACTCCAATTCCAATCATACCTACTCTAAAGAGTCTCATTTGAAATTCTTCCCTATCATGCCAAAATGGACTCCATCCATGAATCCCCTATGCATATCCAAACCCTACTTATCCTTTAGAAGTGGATCCATATCAAGAGGATCATCCAAAGTGTGAAGAAAAAAATACAAACATAAATCAAGATTAAGATACCAAAAACCTTCAATTCCATCCAACTTTTGACCAAGATCTTATCCCTCTATAATTTCACAATTTCCCCCTCATACCTTTTCACTTCTTCCAAGATGACCCCCTTCCATATTAAGAGAAAATTATTCTCCCTAGTCCTATTCCTAATCCACTTCCTAAGAAAGATCACTATATTCCTTCTATCCTTTCCAATGATCCTATTCAAAATAAAGCACAAAGAACCCATTTCAATCAATCAAATGATCATATTTCATGTTGAGATCAAAGTATCCTTTCACCTCATTTTCATAATCCTCCAAATACCCCCCATGATCCTAATCATCCTCAAGAACCCATTACCCCTATCCAAGACATTTATGAACCCCTTGTGTATCAACTTGGTTCATCTACTCTCATTTGGTTTGGTCTACTTCATGATCCTATCATTCCTTACATGTCTCCTCCACCTCAAAATGGACTAGCATCTTGCTTTAAAAGTAACAGGCTTCCCATTTCTAAAAAGATCTTTCGGAGCAATAATTATCAAGGAAAATGGTTAGGAATCCATGACTAAGGTATATTAGAACCTTTGTTATAATATCATTCCTAATTATTATGGCCTTATCTACATAGTTCACACTCAATATGTTGGTATCTATCATAGATACTATTTTCCTCCATCTAAACCAAAATGAATATTTTCCCAATCCTCCAAGTTCATTTTATTATATAGAAAAATCAAATCCTTCATCCCTCCCATCTATCTTTGGTCCTTTTATCCCTCCATCCACTATTCATATCACACCTAGTTTTTATAACAAAAAATGGGCTCCAACCCAATAAGCACCAAGCCAGTTATATACAAGAGATCCTACTCTTTAAAGAGCACCAACTCCCAAAATAGCTAAGGCTCTGACCCCTATTTGAGCTACAACTCAATAAACATCAACAACATTTTTTTTGAAAGAAACTTTGATATGACCTTTGTATCTTCAAAATTTATATATGAAACATTCAAAACACAAAGTATATCCTAGCAAGAAGAGCTATATTAAATTCATGTGCATCATTCATCACTGTGCTACAATCAACTTGAAATTTTTTACATCTCCAATGCATATCACATATATTCACATGTGAATCTAAGCCCCCTTTTTAAATATTACTGCTCGTCATATTGTAGTAAGCGTGTGCATCAGTAGACTCATACCATGAAAAATTGATTAGCTTTTTACACCACCAATATCACATGCATGAATATCATACTCGTGTCTCTTAATAATCGTCCACCCCTCACTATAACCTCTATTTAAGAACAAACAATCTCAAAAGTAATGAACACACTATCAACAAAAATAGTATATAATATATTTCATCCATATATACACCAAAGAATTTTACAAAATAATATTGACTTTGATGATACTTTTCCATTTTTTGACACAACTCAACCAAAAAATGTCATGCATTTCTTTAACATAGCTTAGACAGCTCCAATTTTCTAGATAATCCAAAAAGAACTATCAACAAAGAAACAACTAGAATTTTTCATAAATATGTCAGATTAAGCATCAATGAATTTTCCATTGATAGAGAAAATTAGTTAAAGAAAAACTATACAAGAAAAACCTTTCAACTCATAACTAATTCACCAAATTTGGGTATCATCCATATACACCTAACTCCACAAAAAAAATTTGCAACAATCCTAACAAGTCTAAAATTGAATTTATAATAGTCCCAACAAGTCTGAAATGGAATTTGTAATATTCCTGACAAGTCTGATCTGAAAAAAATGAGCATCATCTATATTCAAATGAATTCAGATCTAAATAATTTAACAAGACAAATAAATAACAAATCTAATCAAGGAAATGCATCTGATGAACTAAATAGTGTAGGCAACATCGCATATTATTAGGTGGACATCAATGACAAACTTACCAATAATCTGCCCCTTGTCATTGATGGAAACCAATTTAAAACTGGAAATAAAACTTAAATAAACTAAACAACTTGAAGCTCTCCCTATCTTATTACTCCCTAATTGGCATTAATGACTAAACCAAGTCTAAATATCAAATTGCATAACTAAAAGTGGGGTATTATTTATGATATTAAACACTCCCCTTGAATCTAATTTGAAAATCAATGATGGAGTGAATTCACTCCTAACTTCTACTGTAAAATTTTGAATGTCTCCTTTAGTAGTGGTTTGGTGAACAAACCTACAATATGGTCTTTATATGACACATATTCCAACTTAATTTTATGATTAGAAACCTGTTCTCGCAAAAAAAAATTAGGAATATGTTTAGTCCTAGAGTGCATGACTAGATTTTCTAAGAAATTAATAGCAATTGTAATGTCACAAGAGATAGAAATGTGATGATCATATGTTGCCTTTATGTCTTTCAATGTTTTCTTCATCCAAATTACTTGAGTACAATAAGATACAACTCTAATATATTCCACTTCAGCTATAGATAAAGAGATAGAAGCTTGTTTTTTACTTAGTGAAGAAACAAAACATCTACAAAGAAATAAAGCACCACCACTTATGCTCTATCTATCATCCACTGAACCACCCCAATCTGCATCAATGCAAGTTGTCAATGTAGAATCATTTTTTTCTACAATAGCATAAACCAAAATCAATAGTACCCTTAATATACTTGAAGATCCTTTTAATATCTTTTTAACATGAGTATCCTTTGGTGTGGCCTAAAATTTGGAAACATGACCAAAAACTTGCATAATGTCAGGTCTAGTGCTTGTAACATATATTAAACTATGTACCATAGACCTGTAATAAGTTTGATTTGCAATATTTTACTCATCATATTTGCTAATCTTGCATCATGTTACCATAGGCATACTTATAGGATTGCAATATTTCATCTTGAACCTCTTCAACATATTTGTAATGTACTTAGTTTGAGAGACAAAAATACCCTTTTTAGATCGAAGAATTTTTAACCCAAGAAAGGATATCTCACCCAACATTAACATTTTGGATTCCTTCTTCATGTTAGCATCAAAAACTTTGCACATATCTAAACAATTTCTTCCAAAAAATTAGATCAACAACATAAAGCACTACAGCCAAAATGTGTTTACCTTCTTATTTCACATAGAGTTTTTTGTCTTCCATTCCTCTTTTTAATCCTTCTTGCTATAGATATTTATCTAACCTATCATACCAAACACATGGAGATTTCTTAAGACCATAAAGTTCATTTTTCAGCTTACACACATAGTCATGTTTCTCTAACAAAACAAATCCATCAATCTATTCTATATACACTTCTTCATTCAAATTTCTATTAACAAGAGAAGATTTGGCATCCATGTGAAAAATCTTTAAAACTTTGAAAGAAGAAAAATCTAATAACATTTTGATTGTTTCAATACAACTGGAGAAAAGGTTTTGTCAAAATCCATACCTTCCACTTGAGCATGTCCTTTGGAAACTAAAATTTATTTGTCTCATTCCAATTTTCCTTCTTCATTTAATTTATTTTTAAAGACACATTTTGTTCCTATCACATTTTTTATTCTTGGGTCTACATACAAGCTCCCATATTTCACTTTTATTAATTTGGTCAGGATCTTCTTTCATGGTAGCTATCCAATATTTATCTTTAGTTTCTTCTTTAAGACACTTAGGTTGAAACAAGGGCAGTAAAGAACTATCCTCATCTTCAAAATAATTTATAATTCTTTTAGTTTTTCTAATTCTATTCTCAAGAAGAATTTGATCAGAAGGATGATTCTTTTAAGAAAACTTATAAGGAGTCTTAGATGTGGTCTTACCATGATCAACATTTAATTCAACTTCAAAAAAGGTACCTGATGTCCCAAGCTAAATCCTTGAATAGCAAGTATTTTTTGCCTCGATTTGAGCATTTTCTATAGCATTCTTTACATCATTTATTGTTGTTCGAGCTTAGACATGAGAACAAGAAGGTTGAACAACACCTTCTATTTCACCTTTTTTAGTACTATTTTTGCAATTTTTGTGCTTGTCACAAGTCTTAGTAATCTCATGAATACTTACATTAACAGTTTCAACAATCTTATGTAATCTTTTATTGAAGCACTTATAAGCTTTACTTTTAGAAGAATATCCCAAAAAGATACCTTTATCATCCCTAGAACCAAATTTACCTAGGTTGTCTTCTTCTCTTTTAATATAACAAGGACTAAGAAAAACTTGAAAACACTTAATTGTGGTCATCTTACCTTTCCAAAGCTCATATGGTGTCTTATTGTACTTTTCTCTCATCATTCCAATGTTCTAAATGTAAACAATAGTATGAACTGCCTTTCTCCAAAAATTATTACACCCCTTTAACTCATTCATTAGACTTCAAGCCATTTCTTGGACTAATCTATTTTTTCTCTCAACAACACCATTTTTTTAGGTGTCCTTGCTGTTGAAAAAAATCTTTTCATACCCTTTTTCGCACAAAAATTAAAAAATTGGTTAGAAGAAAATTCACCTCAATTGTCAAAATGTAATCATTTAATTTTCAGTCCTATTTCATTTTCAACTAGAGCCTTGAAATCTTTAAACTTCTCAAGTACTTATGTTTTTTACTTTAAATTTGTCCCCCAAGTCATGTGTGAATAGTCATCAATCAAAAGCATGAATTATTTTTCACCTTGTAAACTTGTTTTCATTTTAGGTCCACACAAATCAATCTATACCATCTCAAGAGGTCTAGTACTAGATAATTCCTTCATTTTGAAACTTTCTCTAGTTTGTTTTCCCATCTGATGGTCTTTACACACAACATCTAAGGGATTATCAAGTTGTTGCATGTCTCTAGCACCTTCCTTCTTGCTGATTTGAGTTGGATTATCAAATTTCATATGCCCAAATCTTTTATGCCACAACCAAGCTTTGTCTAGCTGACTTAAACAAAACTTTTCATCATTAGTATCAACAAGAATATACAAATTGTTAGAAAATCTACTAGCATCACCAACATGATTTCCATTTATACTAATAACACAACAATCTAAATTAAAAATCAAGTTATCTCCTTGATGACACAAGTAGCTAGCACTTAATAGATCATGTTTCAGCCCTTTAATATACAAGACATTTTCGACGTTGGTTTCACCATCATTTAACATAGGTGTGCCTTTACTTGCAACTCTTGTCGAATAATTACAACCAAATCTAATATTACCTCCATTCATCCTTTTAAGAGTCAAAAATGTACTCTTATCTCATTCATATGTCTGGAGCAACCATTATCAACATACCAAATGTCCTTTTCATTTTGTGCAAGAAAGGTTGTTTTCAGAATTAGGGAAGTTTCTATACTTTGCTTCTCTTTTTTCCTCCACACTTTAGTGCTTTCCTTTGTTTTTCCCTTTGCATCATCCCTTTTAGAAAAATTTATCATGTCACTTTCACACACTTTTTTAGAATGGCCAAAGTTTTTGTATTTGTAACAAATAACATTGTAATTTCCCAATGGTGCAAATGAATTCTTATTCACAAAATCAAAATTTCTCCTAGAAAAATCTCTACAATTTATGGCTTTGTGATCAAAATAATTACATTTAAAATAAATATCTATAAAATTAATAATTATTTGACCTAAACATATGATTTTTTCTTTCAGAAGAGAACCTTTTGAAAGTTCTATATCTATTTTTAGAGGATGAATTCCTTGTTTTGTCAGCCTTGAACTTCTACTATACATTTTCAGAATACTTAGAGGATTGACCTCCTTCATGGACAACTCCACACTTTTCATGAGACTATTTTTTAGAGCTAAGAAAACCATCGAAAGTCATAGTACTATTCTAATCACACTTTTCATGATTTAGCAATTGTGAAGATTTATCTAATTTTATCAATGTCACAACTTCATCTTTAAGCCTCTCATAGTTTTGTTCTTTATTCTTGATTTGTTTACCAAGTTCATCTTAAATTTTCTTGGCTTCTTCATTTTGGACTTTCAAGTCAACCACCAACTCTTCATCAAACTCTAATTCAAGAGATTTTTTAGAGTTCTTGTTGCTTTCTTCTTGTAACAACTTTGAATCCTGATTTTAATTTTTTAATTTTTTGATCTCATTAAGAGCACTGATAAGTTCTTTCTCAAGGTCAACTTCTACCTCATCATCATCAAAATATTCTTCCTCCTCTAGATTTCTTGTTTGAATCTCTTCTAGAGATATGAATAGGATCTCATCATTCAAAGACTCTTCTTCACTTCCAATTGATGAACTACTTCTTCTTTGGATTAGAGACTTCATTTAAAATTGTGATATTTATTCCCTTTCCTTGTAAAATTCGTATTGTTGTGTTTTTTTTCTTTCTCATTTTTTTTGTCCTGTTCCTTCTCATATGGGAACTTGGATGAAAAGTGACCTGTCTTCACATAGTTAAATCATTTTAAGGGCATATTTCTATTATACTTAATAGAAACTCTTTTCAACTTTCTCACAAAATGTTAAGCTTCACACTTAGAATCTTCATCACAGATCTCACTAGACACTCGTCCCTTTCCTTTACTTTTCTTTGAAGCTTTGAATGTTGTCTCCTATAATAATTTTCATATAGAAATGAACCAAGGATATAGAGGCTAATGAATAGCACAAAGACAAGAGATTTGATATAGATAAGAACAAATTGTATTATCATCAATGATGCAATAATGAACCAACTAGATTCAATAGATGAATTAATTGATGGATTAATTCAACTGAAATTCAAATATAGATGAGTAATTGAGATCAATGATATACAATGTAGAAGTGTTTTCTTATATAGGAAAGGCAATAAGAGACCATGATAAGGAGTAGATAAGTTATCACACACAGAAGGTAGAATCACATTTCTATTAAAAGTGGATCATCCTCCATATGCAATGAAGTATATGCAACATATGGAGGATGATAATGTGATAAGTGCACTAAAGGTGGAGGAAAAACATAAAGTGGAATGTAATAACAACTATCACCACTTAAAGTGTAACTTATCCTACACCATTTGTAAATAAAGGTAAAAAAATTCTAAGTGTCTCAAATGCAAACTACTATGTATGCATTATCCTAAGTAATCTTAAGTAAAGTGTAATTAGTGAATAAGTAATTACACCAAAATCACACCCCCTTAAGTGCAACTTAGGGGAATGCACTTAAACTCACAATGAAAGATGGGTCCTAGCTACTAGGCCATGTTAAGTACCCATGTACAAATGATAATGCAATCTCCCATAAAGAATAGAATGGGGATAAACCTCATGGGAAGAAACTCCCCTCCAAAAGAGAGATGAAAGAAAAATTGAATGGATGGAGGACTCAAGAACCTCCAAGAACTACATACATCATTTATATACAATCAAGTATCTCTCTATAAGAAAGAAAGAAGGAGACAATATAGCCCACCCATAATGAAAAATCTCCTGCAAAAATGGTAAGTGCTTCAAGACAAAACATATTTCAATGCCTACAAACAACATTTCTCCTATTGGGAAGAAGATAAACCAACTACAAATGCATGAATTCTTCCCATTATGGATAGGAATTAGGAACTGAAATCCATATGTAGTATGATGATGTTGTCTCTTAAATCTTCTCATGTGTCACCATGTCCTTGGATGATGAATATTTCATGAACCAAACAGGAACATGCCCAATCATAGTAGAAGGTGACAAACAAGGACTCATTGGAAACTGATTGTGCACAAGCTCCAAAGACAAAGATAAAGTGAAAACATTGTTTCCACAACTATTATAAAATAGATGAGATGGCTCATAAAATTGAATGAGAGTCTCTAAGATCAAATAAGCCATCACATAAGCATGATCAACTTGAACCAAGGAATCTAACATATCAAGTGAAGGAAGAGACTTGTGAATGCCAATCTCCAAAGATAATATAGAAGGTTCTCCAACTATAATGAATTTTTCATCAAAGAGAAGATAAATCCCCTCAACTATGTCTCCCAAATCTAAAATGTGAGACTCCACAAAAAATGAACCAATGTCTAGCAAATAGGAATCTCAATCAAGAAGACAAATAAATATCTCTTGTAATGACACACCAGAATCATCGAAAAGAGATGAATGTGTGATCTCAACTAGAGAAGTAGGATTTTCAGGTGGAGTCTTTGAATTATCATAACTCTCAAGTGTTGCAAACAATTAAATGTCATATAATGTATCATGATCAAATGGAATATTGTTTGTATCATTAAATTGAATTATACAATCTTCAATTGGATCATCTGGGAATGGAGAAACATGTGGATCTCCAAAATTATCCCAAATAATGGTCCAAAGTGTGTGTGTGTGTGTGTGTGTGTGTGTGTGAGAGAGAGAGAGAGAGTGTGTGTGTGTGTGTGCACGCGCATTGAATACCTTTAATCTTGGGTTAGATCTCATGTAAGAGACATGATGTTTCCCTCAATCAAACCTATGATATGATAATTATTACATAGTCAAACTAATTTATTCAACTGCGACTTTGGCTTAGGAATAATTCCATAAAGATGAGGAAAGAGATTAAGCCATCTATGATGTATGATGATTCCTTTTCCCCATTAATCATAATTACCCCTACTCAAAGTTATTATAAAAATATGTGGTGCATATCCCATGATTACATCAATGATATACTTCTCACATTAAGAATTGAGATCAACAAATGATTCCCCCCCTCACAATGCAGTTTGAAAAACAAGGCAAAGTTTACTTCAAATTTCAGTTATTACAACTACCTTAATAAGGCCAAATCAGAATCAAAACAATATTGATATATATATCCTACTAAAATTCTAGCATTACAATGATTATAAATGGTCAAAAAAGGAAAATATCTAAAAGTGATATTTCTACCCACAATGGTTACAATCTTATAGCATAAATGAGAATTAGACAAGATTTATGCACTTTCAAAAAAAATGGCACCTAAAAATATGTTTGTATGAACCTAAACAAAGCCCTAAAAGTTACAAAATTAAGGATTTCTCGGCTACATCTATGAAAAAAATAGCTTTTTGAAAAAAATTTATATCCAAATCAAACAATAATTCCAGATCTAAGAAGAGCATGAGAAGCTGCCCCAAATTATTTTTTTTAAATGTAAGGAAAAAGGAGCTAAAATGAGTGAGTTATGGGTGTTTCAAAACTACCTTCAAATATGTAAATGCAATCCATTAGGAGGGAGCCCAAAAAAATTATCCCACATTCATCCTACAAGAAAATACTTTAATATTTATATACATTGGCACACAAAATTATTACCAAAGCACATTCCAAGGGTTGTTTGTTGGTTACTATTTCCATGGCTCAAGCAGCACAAGCCATGTGTAATAGATGAGGGGTTCGAAGGAATATGCCTTGCATGGGTTCTTTTATCCCACATTCATTTCGTGATGAATTTTATGATGTTTATTACCAAATTGTCACATCTTCAACACAAGGTAATCATCGATGGTGGAGAGGATGATGTCATTGGTGAATGTGTTGACACTAGGAGTTTGATCTGGGCTCTTTGGTTGCCAAATTTGGATAATTCCTTACGATAATTATCCCACATGCAACGGGAGGATCAATTTCACTAATTTACATACATTATGATGTAGTAACTAAAACAAATCATGAGTTGAGTTTTTTTAATCTTCGCTCATGGATTTGGCGGTTAAGGAAATTTTGATCTGACTAATATCTAACTTGTGATAAGTATGTACAGATTGTTTGATGCATATAACTGACTTGCAGCAAAATAGCCTCCTGGACATAATGGTAAGGTTGTATTTGGTGTAGGACTCTCCTAAAGATCACTAGTCCTCAGATCTGCAAATATGCCTCCTTCAAGCATACCAAGATCTCTCCAAAAATGTTATGCAATGGTGGTATAATGGCTTTGGTACCATGTAACAATTTTCATATAGAAATGAGCCAAGGATCTAGAGGCCAATGAATATCACAAAAACAAGAGAAATGATATAGATAATAAACCAATTGAATTCAATTGAAGAAATAACTTATGGATTGATTCAACTAGAATATAATAATGGATGAGTAACTAAAATCAATGATATACAATGTAGAAGTGTCTTCTTATATAGGCAAGGCAATAAGATACCATGATAAGGAGTAGATAAGTTATCTCCCACACAAGGTGGAATCACATGTCCACTAAAGGTGGATCACCTTCTATTATGCAATAAAGTATGTGCAACATGTGGAGGATGATAATGTGATAAGTGCACTAAATATGGAAACAACACATAAAATGGAATGTGATTACAACTATCACCACCTAAAGTGGAGTTTCTCCTACACCATGTGCAAATAAAGGTGCAAGCTCCTGAGTGTCTCAAATGCAAACTAATGTGTATGCATTATCCTAAGTAAGCTTAAGTAAAGTATATTTAGTGAATAATTAATTACACCAACATCTCCCTTTTTTATGAGGGCTCAACATTTTTTCTCATCTCATAGGCTGTTAGAATATCAGGGAGCTTGTCAGCTGCCATCTTATCAAGTTCAACAATCTCTTCAATTGTTGAAACTTTTGCATCAAATCTTACAGGTAGAGACCTCCAAATTTTATAAACTACAATATTTTCCTCAACCTTCTCTCCTAAACCCTTTAGATAGTTTATAAATTCATCAACTCTTCAAATATATGCAGCAATATTCTATTTTTCTTGCATTGTAAGACTTTCAAACTACATTGTATGGGTCTGAATTTTGGCCTTTTTTACCTTTCCATCTCCTTCATATGTATTTTGAATTTTATCCCACATGTCATGGGCTATCTCATAGTATTTAACCTTCACAAACTATTTTTGTGACAATCTACATAAAATTTGATTCATGACTTTTGCATTACTCTCAAAAGCCTTATTTCCATCAACCTTAGTTGGAGGAGCCTCTAGAATTGTACAACCATTTACTATATTCATCTTGACATTAAAACCAAGAGACATCAATAGGTCTTTATTTGTATACTCCAAAATGCATAATTGGATCCATTAAATAAAGGTTTTATAGTTGTAGCAAGACCTTCAAGAGCATTCATTGTGTGCTAACAGAATTACCCTCTAATATTTTAAGCTCTATTTCTAGAGGAACCAACTCTGATACCAATTGAAAAAATAAATTAGATAATAATAAGAGGGGTGAATTCATATTTTAAATATTTTGACAAATTTACCCAAATGAAAAGAGAAAAATAGGCAACCATCAAGATGACACAATATATATCTCGTGGAAAATCCTTTCAAGTAAAAAACCATGCAACACAAAAAAGCTATTATTACTAAAAACAGGCACCAACCTAGTTACATATAAGAGCTCCAACTCTTAAAAGAGACCCAACTCACAAAACAAAAGAGGCTCTAACCCTTGTTTGAGCTATAAATCAATAAAGATCAACAACAATTTTTTTGAAAGAAGAAACTTTGATAAGACCTTTGTATCTTCAGAAGTTCTACATGAAATATTCAAAACACAAAAGTATATCCTAGCAAGAAGAGATATATGAAATTCATGTGCATCATTCATCACTGCACTACAACCAACACATATTTTTTTACATCTCCAATGCATATCACACATATTGACATCTGAAACTAAGCCCCCTTTTTAAACATTACTACTCTAGTCATATTGTAGCAAGCTTGTGCAGTAGTACACTTATGTCATAAAAATTGATTATCTTTTTATACCACCAACATCACATGCATGAATACCATACATGTGTCTCTTAATAACCTTCCACCCTTGGTGTAACCCTTTTTTTAAGAATAGACATTCTCAGAAGTCATGAACACACTATCAACAAAAATAGCATATCATATATTTCATCCATACACAAAAAAACATTTTTAAAAATATTGAATTTGATGATTCTTTTCTAATTTTTGACACAACTCAACCAAAAAATAGCATACATTTATTTAATGTAGCATAGACGGTTCCAGCTGTCTAGATGAGCCAAAAGGAATTGTCAACAAAGTAGTAGCCAGAATATTCCACAAACATGTTACATAAAGCATCAAAGAATTTTCTATTGATAGAGAAAAAAATTTAAAGATAAACTACACTAGTAGAACCTTGAACTCATAACTGATCTGCCAAAGTTGAGCATCATCCATATAAACCTTACTCTATAAATAGAATTTATAACAATCCTAACAAGTCTAAAATAGAATTTTTAATATTCCTAACAAGTCTAAAATAGAATTTGTAATAGTCCTAACAAGTCTAGTCTAAGAAAATTGAGCATCATCCATATTCAAATGAATTAAGATCCAAACAATTGAACAAGATAGTGAAAGGAAAAATTTGATCAAGGAAAGACATTTATGAATAGACCAGTGAAAGCAACATCACATATTGCCAAGTAGACATCAATGACAAACTTGCCAATGAAAATGTACAAAAAAATATAAAACAAACTTTTAAAAAACTTTAAATCAACAATCAACAAACAACTTATCAAGCTAGCCTACAATCATTTGATCAATTTCCTAATCAACATTAGCAATCTTTATAAATCTATCGCATGCCTTCATCATTAACTATAATGATCTATCATGTGTCTTATACAAGATGAATCCTTCCTGAAACCAAACACCTCGATCATTGTCTATCTATCAAGAACACTTAACTCTAGAAAGAGATCTACATGTTTGTTGACTTTTTTGTTCCAATGATTCTTATCTTTTACTTGATTTTATCTTTCGTAACATTATTTCTATGCTACTCAAGGATGTATTTGACTAAAGAAACAATGATGGGGCATGATCAATTGTTTTTTTTTGTGGATTTTAATTTAGTGACATGATGAATCATCTTATGACATGATTATCTAAAATATTAGAGGACATATGAATCTAGTGTGAACAAGAGAATTAATTACTATTGAATGTGTCTTATATCCTTGCAATTTGTACTTTAATTCATTTGGGTCTAAAACATATCTGGATGACTACATCTATTTTTTGTAATAATCTCAATGATGTTATACAACTTAAAAAGCACAAAATTTTCATCGCTTCCATGTTCTTCTCATCACATCTTCACTATCTTGTTACGTTGTTGGTAGCCTAAACCTAAGTGATTGAGTACAATGACAGACCAAAAATACTAGGATCATCTTTGAATTAGTCTGCATGTCTTGTGAAACCACATGTCAGATAGGAACATATAGCATCACATCCTACATCATCACATGTGCATCCATAAATCATAAAATATCCTACATAAAACATCATAAGAATTAGAAAATGTCATAATATTATATTCATCACATAGCATAATCACATAGAGAGTCGCATATGCATTTATACACATCCATAGATGACATAAGCATGGAACATGATATATCATCATATAGAATCATAGAAATCATATAATACTCATGAAAATTTCATAAAGTATAATCTAGAAACATGCATATAGAATCATAAACACATCCATAGCATCAATAAATTATAGCTATTTATGTGCATATATGTAGAATCCCACAACAACAATGTTGTATCATATATATCAAAAATATAAGTGTTATAATACAATGGTTTCAATAGACCAAATCACTACTAATGAGCCCCAAAATACATCATCATCTCCAAATCACTTTATCATAACATGAGGGAGCTATGATGTACTAATCCTATCTAGATCCATTGGTCTTGGGCCTATAGATGAGCTCCTAACAATATCACCCCTCCTAGTATTGGTGGTAGTGGTGGTGTCCTATGTGATCCTACAACCCCTCTAATCTTTGATCCTACCCTTGGAAACCTCCCATAGGATCTCTATGAAAAACTCTCATATCTTTGACTAGATGGTTCTACTAACTCATAGAGATGGAACCAATAGATTATCTCTTGTCTAGACTATAAAAAATCTTGTATGAAATCATTATCACAATGGTGTATCTTGATCCTACTATGGTGTTGTATTTACCTCTCCAAATTAAGCTATGATTATATCCCTCTCCTATGTCACTAGCTCTCGCTATAGCTGCAGTTTCCATGTCTCCCTCTCTATCACTTGCCTTTGGAGATACCCAACCTTGGCCTATAAGGATACAACCTATACATTCAATTTGTGTGCATGTATTTGGTCCTATCCTGGCACAAATACCTATCCTTCTATTGTAGGTTGATCCTCACCCTTAGTATGTTCCTTATATTGAGGCACTCATCCTTGTCTATATTGTGGTCTAGGTGGATGTCCTCCTACTGATGGTGGTGTCCCATGTCTTCCATCATCCTCCACCCTCATCCCTCTTATCCATTTGTCTCTATTTTCACCTCCTTTTAGGAGGTGCATCATCCTCATCCTATAATAGAGGATCTAACTCACCTAACCAAATCAGCCTCAAAAAAGGATGCACTACAAACTACTATGGAAAATTAGGATCCATCCATACATCTGCAACATCCCTCCTCATCTCCCATGGATTTAGGACTACAGACCTAAACTTCACTACCTCCACCTCATATGACAAGATGGACCCCTACTCCTCTCACATGTAGTCTATGTGAACTCTCTATATCCTTGGTACATACCATGTACTCATCCAAACTCTCACAATACCCTATCTAGGATATTCCTCTTGATTAAATAGTGTGTCCACCCTACCACACATTATGTTTGAAAATATAATGATAACTATGTCACATCCTCCTTGCAATCTAAGTATGGCCTCCAAATAATTATTTTGATTACAACAATAACATGCCACTAGTACTTCATCTTGCCCATCTTTTTCATAGATATGATAGTGGTGTACGCATGAACATAAGGTTTACCTGCTACCCTAAACCTAATGCACACTAGTTGGAGCACTCCAATATGCTCCCAATCCCACAAATGTAATTGTTTCACTCCCTCTAAAAATATCCTCCTCCAAATTGTACCACTTGATGTATATCATGGTATAGGTATGTTGACAAGAATAGAGCCCTTATAAATTGGATCTCATCCATCACCATCCTCTAAAGTGTCTACCCTCAGCCAGATGATAAACTATATAATGCCTTGTCACTACATGTAAATTTATAGTATCCCAAATTGTAAATACTTACAATTTTGGTCCTTAGTTAGGTCCTATTTTAGTGTCCAAGGCTTCTATTCCCATTATGCTTTATTACACCTTGATTTTGCACACATTTTTGGAGTCCTCGTAAAAATATTGACCATCAATTAAAATTCAATTTGTTTCCTTGTAAAGGGATACCCAGGAAATATAGGATTTTTTTTCTCCCCCTACATCAATATATGTCCCTTACACTGTAACTTAGGCCCAAATTTGAGTCGAAGGTCATCATTTTTATTTTGAGTGAGATTTTGAATCCTTGTTGGCATCCTTCAACTTTTGAGCCTCAAAATGACTAGAAGCGGTAAAAAGACAAAGCTACCTCTCTCATTTTGGGATCCATTACATGAATTAAGGCTATGAATCCTATCAAAATTCAATAAAATCAAGCATTAAGGTTCAATTCAAGCATCTAGCATGGAAAATATGGAGTAATGTCTAGATTATAGCATGTGTGAAGGCATTCATGTTCATCCTATTCTAGATCCATGGTCGAAACTACATCAATACAAATTTCAAGAATTTTCATGAGAAATTCAACACTTATGAAGGTATAACATATTTTTCAAGCCTTTTCTACTGATAGCACACTTTTTCCTTTAAGCAATTTCAAGGTAAATTCCTATATAGGGGTTTGACTAAGAAAAACCCATTTATCCAAATAATTTCCATATTTTTTGTGTGCGGGTGACAAGTGGTAGATTTTTAGATCTAGATTCAAGAAGGAATAACACTTTGATTTAGATCCTATGTATATTCATCAACTTTTGGGAGATCAAGGTAAACTCCCACAGTTAGGGGTGAGTCTAGTCACCCTCTACTACCTAGGTCACCCTTGACAAATAGATTTGGCTGAAACTTTTGATGTAGGTTAGTGGCTTTATTTGCTTCTCATATCTAGTTTTCAAATTGTCATATTAGTTTGTGTGTTGTCTGTATACACAAATCATCTCCATTTCATCCTGTTTCATCATATTTATTACATCTCATTCAAAATTCAATCAATCAGTCTAGTCTTACTAAAGAGAGAAAACCTTACACCTGTTCAATTTTTTAGTCCTCTTAGGTCTAGTGGGTACTTTCCCATTCCTAATGTAATGAAAGAAATATAAAATTTTGGATGTGATGTCACCTACCTTTTTTATCATCCCAAAGAATACTCATTCCATCCCCCCATTTTTCAATATTACAAAAGCCTCTAATGACACCTACTAAAACTATCAAGAGTGGTGATTTGTATGTGATCATCCCTTACCATCTCATCTCTCCTCCCCAAATCTCCATGTCCTCCTCATTATTATCAAAGTGCTAGAACAATGCAACATCATCTCCATGTTGGTATTACTATACTAGCTCTCTAATAATTGGCAACTATAAAATATTATACGCATCCTCCAAGGTGACAAACATCTGTCCAATAGGTAAATGGAATGAGAAATTCTCATTGTGCCACCACTCAACTAGTGGAAAAAATAACCCTAGGTTTTCCCAAATATCAAGCATGAAAGTCACATACCATAATTTAGTAGATCCCAACACTCCCAGTTCAACCTCATACATATCAACTTGCTTGTATTGTGTTAATGTGTATCTCTCGCTCAATATCAGCACTAAGTAATCAACATGCAACCAATCAAACACTATATCAATCTATTATGCACTAGTCAACCCTAATTATCCTAATCAACTATCTATCTGACTATACTAACTAATTCCATCCATTTTTTAGTTACACCTAGCAATTGTGCACATCTATCATATGCATATCTTATTATCAGATGTAAAACTTCTTATCATAAGTGTAGCTTCTTATGATATATGAAATTTCATAACACATTTGAAACTCTTTCGAACACTATTAAATGCATACCCTTAGAGAGAGAGAGAGAGAGAGAGACTCATGAGATCTTCATAGAGAGGAACGTTCACTTTGAGGAAATTTCACCTAGCTTATCGTTTACTCTCCATAACTCAAACATTATGGAAACTGATAGTGACAGTAGTGGAAATGATTCAGATGGTTCATCTACCTCAACTTCTACATGCAGGATTACACCTTTACTTGGTACACTTAAGGTTGAGGATACTCCATCATCATCTTCCACTAGACCTCATTGTGCTAGACATGCTCTTGATTCAACAAGTTCACTTATGGGGGATCCTTCAAATAGTCACAGGACAAGGTCACAACATCAGCATGTTCCATATGCATACATTGCTGCAATGATAGGTCCATATGGTTTAGCACATAAGGGTACACCTTGTCTTCCAGTTACAACTTCATAGGATGACTACTTGATTGACATTGTAAATTTTTTTGTGGAGTCCTACATTGTCGATATGGGAGACATCATTGATGATATACATCTTCTGTTTGATGGGGAAGATCCTTCTTCAGTTGTTGTGAGGGAACACTCTGGCCCTCTTGTCCATTCTCTACATGATCAGTCTTTCGAGGTTGATGTGATTGTGGATCCTTATGTATAGCAATTGCAATAGGTATCTTTATCATTAGCGAAGCACTTGGTTATTTGGGACATGTTCTACATTTGTCCTTGTTTGATCTTGACTTGTTCTTTTCAGCAATTTTGGAAGGAATAGCCTTTGGCATCAACATAGGGACGGTTGAGCATCTTTTAGAGACATCATATACACCTATGGCATTGTTTCTTCCTAAGGGGAGGAACATAGTTCTACATTATTGAACCATCTTCTACATTCATCCTAGAGAAGTTATCACTGACAAGCATTCTACATTGAGGGGGGGCTACCATGTCTCTCTTCTTCTACTACTCTCTTATGGGGGGACTTTTTCCTCATATGGGGTTTTGTCCTTCTCATACTTCTCTATTGTATATACATGGTGTATGTCACAATGGGGGGGTCTTGATTACTCCATCCATCCATGCATATTGTTTTTTCATCTCTCTTTTTGGGGGAGGGTTTTTCCCATGAGGTTTTCCCTCTTTCTCCACTTTATGAGAGATTGCATTGCATTTCTCTTGCATTTTGTACATGGGTACCTAACATGGCCTAATAGTTGAGACCCATCATGCATTTTCATATAGCATTGTGAGCTTAAGTGTATTACCCTGAGTTGCACTTAAGGGGGGGTGTTAGTGTAATTAAATATTACTAATTACACTTTACTTAATTTTTACTTAGGATAATGCATTTTCATATTAGTTGTCATTGAGACACCTAGGAGTTTACATTTCATTTTAGCAAATGGTTAGAAGAAATTCCACTTTAGGTGGTGATAGTTGTCATCTCACACCTCTTTGTGTGTGAGATCCACCTTTAGTGCTCTTATCACATTATCATCCTCTCATTTTTGCACATGTTTCACATATTTTGTTGTACAATGGAGGATGATCCACCTTTGGTGAACATGTGATTCTACCTAGTGTGGTTGATAGCTTATCATCTCCTTATCATGTAGTCTTATTGCATTGCCTATATATTCATGCACTCCTACTTTGTATTTATTCATTATCATTTGATTATTGATCATCATTGAATCCAGTCATTTGAGGATCATATCATTTTGTCTCTCTTGTTGTGCTATCTCTTGAGCTTCTAAATCTTGGCATTTTATTCTTTTCCTTAGGCAAATTCTTACACTTGTGATTGGTGGAAAATCAAGTTATTAATTGTGTAAATAAAGTCAAAGCTTGTCATTATAGTATCATTAATATTGTAACAAAAATATTTGTTATGAATTTAGAGGTAGATTAAGTAGTTATATTATAATGAATTTAATTGTAAACTTAATTGTTAATTATTATTTTAAGATTATATTATGAGTTATCATATAATAAATATTATACTTAAAATATATACTTTTGAAAAATTTAATTAAAATTTATCTAATCATAATTATAATAAAAAATAATTGTATACTACTAATATTAAGTTTAAATTAACCTAATGGCTCTGCTTCCGTGTCATTTTGCGGCTAGGGTTCTGCTATCTTCGTGAACCCATAGTGTTGGATACTGAAACTAGGAAAAATTCTTGCATGATGGTGGTGATAGGGTTTTCTTTGACATTAGGAGGAATGGTTTTGGTCATCCACCTAGTGTTTTTCCTCTACATTCACTAAATGGTGGGGCGAGGAACTCTGTTTTGAGAGGCATGGACAATTCACCGCTTCATCAAATGAAGAATAGGGATTTTAGGGGATTCAAGACTGGTGAGGCTTCGGTAGCCTCTAATAGTTTTTCTTTTCATTTCTCGGTACCCATCTACAAATTTGATAGCGATCAGTAACAAGTTGCAAAGCACCAAGGGTTTGAAGAGTAGCAATTCTTTAAAGTATAGATCATTCACCATAGTGGCCAAGAAGGATTGTAAAAGGAGTGGTGGAGGGAATGGTGTAAACTAGATAGAACCCCTTATAGACAAGATCTTGGTTAGGATGGAGGTAGAGATTCAAAAATAAATAGTAGAGAATGATAAAAAATTGAATTCAGGTTTGACAGGGAGGTTTAAGGGTTTATGGCCTAGCCTGGGGATCTACATAAATGGATCTCAGTTAATTGGAGTAAGTTTCTAGAGTTTGATGTTTAGATATATATAGGAACAAGGGGATTCTTTGTGTTTGAGTTTTATAGCGAGGAGGATAGGCAAAAAATTTTGTGCACACAATAGAGTTGGGAAGATAATTATATATTGCTACTCATGAAACCATGGTATCCTTATTTCAACCTAGAAACTGAATCGTTCGATAAGATGCCAATATGGGTAAGATTACCAAATTTATCACTTCTTTTTTGGTTCAATTTGTGCTTTGAAGCTATAGGTAATACCTTAAGTATATTTTTGGAGGTGCACAAGGGTTCACTCAAATTCTTTCACACTACCTTTGTGCATATCCTAATCAAAATGGATATGACAACGGCCCCTCTAGCTGAATTATCTTTAAAAATTATGAGTGGTATGTGGGTGAAACTTGTAGACTACGCATGCATTCCATTTAGATGTAGAAGATGCTTCCAAACATAATATGTTACTTCCAATTTCTCTAGGAATAGGGTTCATAAATAGGCATCCTAGTGGAAGTAGACTTCCCCTACACTATATTTGAATGTAGCAAGAGGGAGTGATTATTCAAAAAGTGAGAAAGATTATTCAGAACCTAGAGAGGCTAGGGTTCTAGAGGTTTTTTAGAATTCAGCCCTGGACAAGAGTATGGGAAATTCGCATTAAGGCATTGATAAGACATTTTCAAGAAATAAAACTAACAATTCCTCATCTTCAGATGTGAGTACAGGGGAGCTAAATATTCATCACTAGATTGGGAACAGTGCAGTATGTAAGGAGGTAATAGTGAGAGTCCTCTTCAATTGTTAGGGCTCTCTGAGTCCTTGAAAACTAGTTCCATGGATGGTTTTAGTTTTGTGAGTACTACTGTGGATTTAGGAGAGTGCAATGGCAACAAAGTGGGTGAGCTTTCTTCCAAAGCCACACCAATGTGGTTCAAGGAGGCTGCAAAAATAGAAGATATTTGAAAAGTAGTTAAAGAGAAGATGGAAAAGAAATCTAGGAAAGTTGGGGAATTTGACATGATCCTTTTTCTCTTATTCGAAGAGTGGGTCTAAATGTAATGTTTGACTAGAAAGCTTGTTAAGGGATCTCTTTTAGTGAAGATATCTTTGGGGAGGTGAATTCCCGCTTGTATCCATCCCTGGTTTGGGCCAGGTCAAAACCCAATCCTTAATAAAAATCTATTAGCATGTATCAAAAAAAATTAACTCTATACTCAATTCATAATTTAAATTTATTATTAATAATAAATATATAAATTCAAACTCATTATTAACTAATTTAATATAATTTAATGAATAATATATTTCTAATAGTTATATAATATTATATGTTTTTATTGTGTCTTATATATTCTCTTTAAATATACAACATTAAGTCTCCAAAATTGGAAAAGTCTCCAAAATTGGAAAAAAAAAATAAACAATATTGTAAAAATTGAAATGATAAGGTAAAAAGAAAGGAAAACAAATTTTAATTATGGAGATAAGATTTTGGATAGATCACACCCATGAAAATAATAATTTTAAAATAAATATACTAGCACTTGCGCCTATGGAGGTTCAAGAGATAAGTCGATAGGAAATTATACATAAGATTTAAATGTGAAAAATTAAAAATTAAATTTTTATATGAAAATATTAATTTTCTATATTAGCTTAAAAAAAGGTCAGTGAATTTGGTATTATATTTTATTACTAATAATAATGTTTTATATCACATATGTAATCTCATAGTAGGACCCCACAAACAAAAACTAAATTGCAACCAGAGTTCATACGAAAATACAAAAAAACCCATCACCCATTTCCCCTTTACAATGAAAACTATACATAACAAATCGAGCAGTATCTAGCATATACATATTCAAACCGTAGTTTGAACCCTAGCTCCTACAACCCACAACATACAACCCTTCATGGTTGTGAATTACATAGTACCAACATATAAAAAATTATAAAATTTGGATCAACATAGTATCAAAATTTGAACAAAAACTCAAACAGTTGGGATGCCTTCCCACAAATTGAAGAAAATTTACATCCTCATGACCAAGTACATTTCCAAGTCCAACCCTTGCAACATCAACCCTCAAGGGATTCTTCTATTACATCCTTGACCATAGCGCATACCACCTATGTCACCCCTTGTGCCACACCCATGATGAAGACCCACTATAGGATTATGCCTCCAAAAGTCCACAAGCTTGTATTTGAGGTAGGATTTCTCCATTTTCTCTTGAACCCCTACAACCAACACCATTTTCTAATCATGTACATAATCCTTGATCATGTTCCAGTATTTTTTGGCCTCCTCTCATCATTAATCTTTGTTTTCCAATTCACCCCAAAGGAAGAAGGGGTAGACATGACGTGGGTAGAAAGGGATACACCACAAACCCCACACCCAATTTATCCCAATTTAGTCTCCTCCATACCAATTCTCCATTCAAGCTTGATGCATTTCTCAATAGTGTGCCTCACCCTTTCTCAGGTATCCATCTCTAGCCTTCATGCACAAAACTCAAAGGAAATTGTGGTATTTGTTCTATATTTGAACTTGGAAATAATGAAGTCTATCCCCAACAGTGCCCTAACTAGCATCAAAAAAAATGAATCCTTTATAGCAAAGATGATCTTCAACCTCTCCTTTGTGACTTTTCTCTAGAAGGAAAAATTTTGTTTGTCTACCTTGAAGGTGAAGTTCAAATCCATATCACCTCCACATTTTTCGCTCTCTCTGCAACCTCACCAAATGTTGGCAAGAAACTTTCCCAACAAATTCTCAAAAATTGAAAATATTTTGAACAAAAAACTTGCTTTGCCACCCTCATAAATGAGGCATCATGAGTCACCATTTGCATGTCCAGTTGAGGTAAAATGGTAGTGCATTACATCACCCACCCACCTACCAGTGTACCATAGCATTTAAAATTATCATTGTGATTCAAAACACCATAGCCACCAAATTATCTACCAGATGTGATCCAAATTCATCAATGAAGGGGACCACCAATTTGGAGAGTGCATCTGCCAACTTATTCCCTTTTTCAAAATATGTGGGTTATTTTAAAAAATATGAAACCTTCTAGTTTTTTCTAGATAATTTGAATAATTTTGTCAATACACCACACATGGTCATACCTATTAGAGATTTCTTTGACAATAATTTTTGAATCACCTTCCAAGTGCACATACTCTACCTTGATTTTAGATGCCAAGTCCATTACCAACAGTGTCGCCTATGCTTCCACATTATTGTTGGTTCCAATTGTTAGCTTCTTAATTTCAATCACCAAAATATTTCCTTTTGGGTCTCTTACCACACACCTAGCACCCGATGGTCCAGGTTTTCCCTTGGATGCACCGTCAAATTTACTTTGACTCGTCCCTCCTCTAGCTTATCCCATTGTACCTCACTCATCTTCTTTGCATTGAGATTAACCCCATAAATCCCATTAACGGGCTATATTAGTTATAATATTAATAAAACTATTTATATTTAAATTAATTTTAATATCTTTAATTAGTATTTATCATTCATAAAAATAATTAGAGGTTATGCACAAAATAGATGTAATGAAATAAAACCAAATTGAATGTTCTCAACCATTGTGAGATACTTGAGCAGGAAGATTCAGAGCATAAGAATTTTTCAAGATAGGGAAGGTTTGGTGGGTTGTAGATAGTGCGACTATGAAATGTTTGATAGATATGCGTGCAAAATGTTCAAATTTCAAATAGGATGCATGAATAATATGATATAATTGGTTGTTATTTCATGGAATAAAATGATTTAGTGGTAGAACATTTAAAATTTAAATTAGAAAAGATTTTACAAAATCTTAACTTGAATTAGAAACATTCAAGAAAATGCAACATGTATAAACTTGAAAACAAAGATGAGGCATGTCATTAATCTGCAACCATAGTTTATGGATCAGGAATAAAAAAATGTGTTCTCTCTAATTGATCCTCACATGCAAGCGTTGATTACATTCCTTGTTTGCAGATTACAGAGAGAGTAAGGCTAGTTGAATGCATGTCTTTGTTTATGGTCTGGTAAAGAAATGCAAGTTGTCTATTGAAATATCTTTTTCTATTCATCCAATATTTTAGAAAATCAGAATGAATGATCTTCAAAATTGTGGAAAACCATCAATAAGGGTATGCATGTTTAATCAAAAATCTTACCAAAATAGTAGCACAGTGTGTAATGTACTGAAAATGTTTTTAAAAATGCCTATAGATACCTAATCAATTATGCAATTTGCTAATATGTCTTTGATTCACTTCTAAAAGTGATATTGAATACTCGGACTCATATTTATCTCTACTACATTTCAATAGAAACTAATATTTTTGAAAATGGAAAGATTTGTGTTTAAAAAATAATAAAACAAAATGTGTAAAATGCATAATCAATAGGATTGAAGATTTAAAAGTACAAAAACCTTATTGGTAGAGTGTATGTGAATCTCAAATTGTTGTTTTAAAAGTAAAAAGCATGATTAGTGTATGTTTATGCAAATCTTAAATTATTGTTTTAAAAGAAAAAAAATATGATAAGCATTTTTATTTTATTTTATTCATTTCTTATTCAATAGCATAGATGATTAATTCTAATATTTTTTCTTATTATTTATCTTCTTTTTAATTTTTATTTTTATTTTTTAAAACATTAAAAAGGATAGATTAATAAAAAAAGTTAATATTCAAACATATTCTTATAAAAAGAATATAATAATAAAATATAGATTCACATTCTTTTCTTAGCAATAATATTTAAATATATATGTTTTTAATTTTTTAAGCAATGTAAAATTATTACAATCTTTTTTTATATAGGTAAAAGGCCAAGGCCAAATGATTTTATTAATGATAATAAACCTATTTACATACCATCTTACTAGGGGCACCAAAAGGAAAGAGCTAGTCAAAGAAAATCTTCGGTCTTGCCCAAAAAAATATGAAAGTTCCATAATTACATCATTTTACAAGATTCCAATTTACAGAGGAGTTATTGCTAGATCTTTTTACAAACCACTCATTATGAATGTGGAATTACTTTCTATTATAATACAGTACAATTTTGTATCAGAAAGGTCTCCATTTCTCTTTGGATGAATAGCCGTCATTATTCTTAACAGCCTTTTGGGAGCTTCAGTTTTCTCAGTCTAAAAAGCCATCGATATTCTTGATAGTCTTTTGGGTGCTTAGAATCTTTTACATATTGTAGCTTCTTAGCAAACTTAAAATTGTAAAATTCCTCAATCTTGCACTCCTTCCACCAATATTTTGAACTAGGTTGTTGTCTCTACACCATATATTTTCAAATTTGAAGCTTGTTTTTAAGGAATTAAAATGATTTGAAACAGAAGCCAGAATGATTTTTGCTTAACTGTAAGTAGATTGTTTGACCATTCTGAAGAAATGAGGAATCAATTAAGGTGCTCTAGAATGTTTAGAAAATCTCTTTTTCGATTGATCTAGGTATACAATCCATTAGTAGTCTTAGCTACAATCCAATTGGTTTAAATTCCCTTATGTATGTTGATATCTCCTTTTCTTTCCACATCATTCCTATCCCACCCAATGCTCCTTCAAATTTGTTGAAGAACCCCTTCCCCGATTTGCAATAATTGAGAAATTAACTGGAATCCTTTGTAGGCAATCTAGTTTCTTGGAGGAATATTAAATCACTTGAATTTATCTGCAGTGATGCTTAACTAACCACCAATTATCAGGGGCGCCCAGACCCCTGACATTTCCTGAAGAGATCTTCATTGTTTCCCAAGGGAGGGGCTTCCTCCCTTGGTCATTTTTAAAAATTTCGTAATGCTATCAAAGTTCTTTTCAATTGCTTCTTCCTTCCTTAATTATTTATGAGATTTTCTACCTTTCCCCTTCTTATTTTTGGCGTACTTCCCCAAACCCTTTTTTTTTGTTCTGACAGATGCATCTATTTTTAATTATATCCAAATTATCTTCCAGGCCATCCCCATCAAATTCCTCTATCTCTAATTCTTCCCCCGTCATATCAACCTGATCATCTAACTCTACATTCTTTTCAAGAGCTACAGGAAAGAGCATTCAAACCAGAGTAAATTGAATTCATTGTATTACCATCCTTGTTATTATCTCTGATCTTGTTAGGTGAAGGACCCTTACCTCCCAAGACAGTAGGCGAATAAATTGTAGTCAACTTGGGTGCCTCAACAAGCACCTCCTGGTTCTCCTTGGGAGTTTCCCCAAAAGGCAAGGGGTTTATATTTGATTTAGGTTTCTAGGTTAGGCTTGTTGCTAGATTTCTTGGCCAT
The DNA here is from genome assembly GCA_027943335.1 of Chamaecyparis obtusa. Classification (NCBI taxonomy): domain Eukaryota; kingdom Viridiplantae; phylum Streptophyta; class Pinopsida; order Cupressales; family Cupressaceae; genus Chamaecyparis; species Chamaecyparis obtusa. Next base: position 657,678 of record BSBK01001337.1, on the reverse strand, counting down.
TTTTCTTCCAAATAGAATTTGGAACGAGATTTTAGCAAAAAAAATTGTGTTGCTCCATTTCTACTTCTTGAATCTAGATCTCCCCATTCACCTTTAAGTTTATTTTATCTAGAATTCTACGCATAGCTACAATATTAAGCCTCACATATTTACCAAAATCATTTTCAATTATTTCCATATCCACATCCAATAGTGTTCCCAGCATTAGCCCAATTTTCTCAAGGCAATCACCCACCCAATACTCTAATGGTAAATTATAGAGTCTTATCCATGTAATCACCTAAAATTTGTCTAGTAGAACCTAAGCCCCTAATTTTGATTAAATTGCCTCAAATTAAATCCTAAATCTCAAAGGCATATTGACTAGGCATAATTGTGCAAAGTAACCCTGAAAATCTCCTTTGCATAATTAAATCAAAAATCTTATATCAAGCTTATACTATGGTCTAATTTCTAGAGCTTGCATATTTATTTAATTTCTATAACATTGCTTTTAATATAAAGTTCCTACACTTGTATTAAAAGAACACATTCACATGTGTGCACGCACTTAATCCTAATTAATTATCAATAAAAGGGAATTTTTTCTTTCAAAGTTGTTATTTTGTCTTATCTTACATAACATCTCTCTTTTCCCTTTTAATCCTCACCACTCATTTCTACCTAACCTTGCATCTCCTTCATTCTCCTTTTTCCTATTCAACTCAATCACACATTCTTTTGCCTCTTAATCTCCACCCTCCATTCTTGAGGCAATTCCTTTAAAAAGAAGCTCTTCCTTGGCTCAAGGGTTCCATCTTGTTATCTTGCATTCTAGGTCAAAATCTTGATCATTTGCATCTTAGTCTTTTGCATTCTTGCATTCTTGCATTCTTAGAGTAATCTTGTTTTTTGAATTCTTAGCTCTTAGTTGATTTTATTTACATGCTCATAGCTCTCTTGCATTCTTCGCTTACTTCATTTCTTATCTTAATCTTGCATTGTTAATCTAGTTTACTTTATTGCATTATTCATAGAATAATCTCTTGCATTATCATTTTAGAATACTATTTGTTTACATTCATTCTAGCTTAAATCTTGCATTCTAGTTTCATTCTAGATTTGCATTTGCATTTGCATTTGAATCTTCCACTTTGGAGTAGTCAAGTCACTAATACTCTATGCCAATTTGATGAGCATCATGAGAAGGATTAAACTCGCTTCAACTAGGAAGCAATAAGTTGCTTTTGGGAATTTAGTTGGCTCATTTGATATGGCCTCCTATAGCTAAATTCATGAGCTAATGGCTTATTGAGTGTTGGTTATTCCTCAATTTGAGTACCAATTTTAGACCACATAATCCAAAATGGATTTTCATAAGGGTTTAACATGGTTGGGTTGAAGTTTGGCTACCATCGCTGGATATATAGACACATATCATCCATTTTCCAGACCCCTCCATTCAGCACCTTTTCTTTTTCCTCCACATAGGCGAATATGACAGTAAATAAATTCTTGGGAAAAAACTTCAAAATGACTTCCAACCTCCATGTTGTGGTTATCCATTTTTTAAGTTTATTATAGTTAGGTCGTCCTCCAATGAATCAGCAGTTAATAGAAAGGGTTTTCATTAGGTTAATGTCTTCACAAACTTTCGAAGAAACATCAATCACCTACCCCTCCAAATCACATTCATCATATACAATCTCCTATTTTGAGTTGCGATAAGGTTTTCCTACGTCTCTGCCTTGCCCCTTCTTTTGTTTGCACTCAATCCATAAAATCATTACAATCTTATCCTCTACCATTGAAAAGAATTTTTGTATCGTTAATTTTATTAGTATTTATCTTCTTTTTTAATATTTTTTCTCTTTTCTTTATTGAAACATTAAAAAAGATAAAATATCCTGATAAAAGAAGATTATATCGAAATATGTTCTTATGAAATAAAATAAAGTATAGATTTTTCTTTTATGCACATTATTTTTCTTAGAAATAATATTTAAATATATATGTTTTTTAATTTTTTAAGCAATGAAAAATCATTACAACTACTTTTGATCGGTAAAATTTGTTTGAGAGATTTTCTAGTTGGAAATTTGATTTGAAAATGGTTTAATGGGAGACTAAGGTGGTTTTGAAACGTGGGACAGGTTTAGCAGGCAATTTTGGACAATGAAGTCCACAATATAAAGCCTATATCGACTAATAAATTTAAATTCATTATTATCTAATATAACATAATTTATTGAATAATATATTTATAATAGTTTTGATTAATGCAAAAATAGGTTTTGAAGGGACCCAAAACCCTATACAATCATATTTTGAATGGGTCCGGAACCTAAGAACTAAGAAGTTGTCACAAGATAAGAATTATGAAGCACTAGACAACCAGAGGTACAAGAGCCCACAAGAGTACCTAGTGGAAAACTAACTGACTCCCACAAACTAAAACTAAGGTTGCAAACCAACAGCAAGCAAGAGACCAGAAAAACTCCAACCCTAGCCCAGCCCAGCCCACCAAGAGAAATCAATATTGTCTTTACTACTACTCTTGTGGGAACAAAGATTCATATCAAAGGAGGGCTTAAAAGACTTAACATTTTTACCCTTAACAGTAATCCAACCGTCTTCAACTTTTGCATCCACATCCTGCCAAGCCAATGAACCTGACACAGGGACATCAACAACTTGGGAGACAATGCTAGCAGAGCAATTGTTTTCCACAACAAGCAAAGCAACACCACCAGGGATGGTGACATTAGCACATGCAACTCTGCATCCTGAATCACATTCCCATAGACGATTGGGGAGTCCACAAGAGGCACCAGCATCATATTTTCCACAATAGCATCCCCATTAGAAACTAAAACTGAATCAGAAGAAACCAACAAGATTCTAAGAATCCATAGCAACCACCTACAAGAAGCTCCTTTGAGTTTCAGATTTCTTCAATACTATATAGTGTTGAAAAAAAGCACCATCCCACCATAATGCAGATAATTTCTTTCTCTCTAGTTCATATTGAGAATCTGCGTGACCTATTTTAAAACATATTCTACACCTAAAGGGAATCCCTTCATAATCCAAAGTTTGAAACCGACTTCCCTTTGAAGACCTGATAAGGGTTTCAAAAGGAAACCCTTAAACACATCCATGTCAAAAAAGATATAGGAAAAGGTGTAGTGATAAATGTCAAAAGAATCATTATCAACCATAAGAAAATCACCCAGAGCTTCACCCACTTCCTCAAGAAGAGAGTTCACCCAAAGATTAAGGGGGAGGTAGGGAAGATGAACATAGGTAGGAATCATATTAAAAAATTTAGAAGATGGGTTGAAATCTAAATGTCATGGCTTAATCATTAATAGAAATCTATCCTCCTAGCTAAAAACATGATCACACAAGATTTTGTTTCTATCCTCAGTAATGTCAAATTTTGTAATAAAAAAGCTCTATCTATGGGGAAGATAAGAATAGTATTAGAGAGAAGAGACTCCCAGTGATGAGAAATCCAGTCATGTAATTGAGGAAGGTTAGGCCAAAAACCTTGAAACTAACAAATCACAGCATGAGAGGAAAAGACAAAAACATTGTGGTCTATCTCCTCCTCCATCTCTGCATCTAGATCAATGGAAATACCCTTAGTAAGTGGAATATCTCAACTTCAATGAATCTCCTCAATCCCCAACAACCTTTCCATCATTAGAAACAACAGTTGTAGGTCAAGAACCACCCAGAGCAGTAGAACTAGGAACACTAGACACACTTGGCCTACCAGCCTCAACACCACTAATAGAAACCCTAGTGGAAGTCATAGAAGATAGGCCAAAGGTAGAGGGGTAGTGGGAAGCATAGGAATCCTACCACCCACTAAATGGCATCCCTCGTCTGTAGAGGCACCATCAAAATGGGAACCCATAACCACGGGAGCCAGCAAAGAGAGCTCAGGCACATTGGGAGAAGCCCCCACAACACCCCCTACCACAAATGGAGTAGATATCAAGAGAAAAGATGTCGCAAAGGTAGGAATGGAAACAAAGATCCCAGCAACAGAAAGAGAGGTATCCACAAGAGAAGCAGGCTTCCCAAAGGAAGAAGAAGCAGGCACAGACGCCCAAAAAGAAAATCCATCAGAGCCTATGTCATCATGCAGGGGGGATGGACATAGGAGCCATGGGAGAGAACCCTAGCGTCGAGAGTGGCAAGAGAAGCCATTCAAATTGTTTAGGTTCTTGTTACATTTAAATTTATAATAGTTATAAAGTATAATATTATATAAATATAATATAATATTTTTTTTTATGTCTTAGATATTCTCTTTAAATATACAACATTGAGTGTCTAAAATAGTTAAAAAAAACAAATAATATTGTAAAAATTCAAATGATAAGGTAAAAAGAAAGGAAAACAAATTTTAATTATGGAGGTAAGATTTTCGATAGGATCACAACCATGAAAATTAAAATTTATAATTATTAAAATAACAACCCAAAAAAATAGTGCTTTAAAGCCTAAGATTTTTTTCCTATAACACAAAAAAAATGAAACCAATAAGATTGAAGAAAAATGATTTTATAATATATAAATTAAAAAAATTTACATTTTAACTTTGGAGTTCTTTTGAAATGAAATAAATAAATTCTTGTGATTTGTGGAAAACCAAATAATGAATGACCATGTCAAAGCAAAGCGAATGCAATAGTACTAGTCTAAAGGAAAATATTAATAAGGATTCAATGATATTTTATTCACATTGTTTTGTTATACATGGTTTTATACCACCAGTAGTATTTTGTCTGAGCTTGATTCTATAAAAATAAGCACACGTTGGTGGTTTAGGTTAGTTGGTTGAGTGCATTGTCATGATTGAGTCTTTATGAGTGCATATGTGAAGCATAGCATGGGATGTATGAATTCATGATTCAACACATGGATGATGTGTGGGAGAGGCTTCATGTTTCAAAAGTAATCATTGTAACTCTATAAGTGTTTTGTATTACTTTATGCCTGAATAATATGATGGAGTAAGGATTCCTTTGCAGGTTGGGTTTCTCCCTCATGATCATTTTTCCAAGGTATAACTTTTGTTATCCTATGTCTTGTCTACTTGATCTATGCATAATGGTTATTTTGAACACATGCATGCATACTTGTCTCTCTTTCATTATGTAGGAAATAGATTAAATGGTATGGGTGTGAATCATTATTTCCTACCAAGTGGTATCAAAGCTTTCATGGTTGTATTTTGTAGTATAACCCTAGATTGAGTGGATAATGTGCAAAGTGATCGTTATACATGAAATATTTGGGACATTACAAGGTATGGGACACATATGCAAGATATTTTATTGTATATTATAGGGTTTTGGGTTTTATATTATGATAGGTTATTTGTAGATTTGGGGTTTTAAAAATATTGGGAAAATGAGTTTTTGGATGTGCATTCAAATGAGGTTTTGGAGGGGAAGGGAGTAGGAGTTTTCATAAATGACCTCCTATGTAGAAACAAACCTTGCCAAAAAATCCAAGTTGGTCACTCAATGAATGTGATATATAATTTGCACTATTTTGGCTAAGTTGAAAAATGCACAAAAAATTCACTTGGGTCGTGTTGTATAGTCATACGGCCCTTGGCATCATTTAGCAGTGAAGGAAAAAACTTTAATTTCCCATTGGTATTTTTATCCTTGTGAAAAATAAAAAAATAAAAAAAAATCTTTAAAAAGCCATTAAACTACAAATGTGAATGGAAATATTTAATCCAACCACCATATTTAAATTTTATATATTAAATCCGATTTGACTATGGGGTGAGTCCAGCTAGCCAAAGCCCCATAGAAGAAATTTTTAAAACTTTAGAAAAACAAGTTTAATCTGATTGGGTAATGTTTTTAACTCCACCATGTATTTTCCACATAGAAAAAGTGGATTTTTTCTTCCAACTGGAATAACTTTCACCCAAAGAGTCCATTTTTTGAGTTCTTATACTTGTTGGGCAGCTAGTTCCAAGCACTACATAGTGGTATAGATTTAGTTCCCTGGTTTTTTTGTAATATGTTTTTAGGGACTAGATGTCACATACTCTCCGTTTTATGATTTTGGTCATAAATTTTGCATATGGAACCAGATTTCTAATTTTGAATAGTGTGAAAAGTATTTTATATCTAATCCATAGTGGTATTGTTATCTTATCAATTTGATGAGTATGGAGATTTACACTCTAGTTTGATCGCTTATAGATTCTTGAGATTTGGGGTGTGAGTGTCTGAGGATCAAGAAGAGCCAAGAGGCAAAACTTTGAAGCAGTGCATATTTTTATGAGATATTTATGATGCTAAATAAGATAATTAGATTTGGTACTTTCTAATACAACTTTATAGTATTACAAATATTTTACATTATTATTTCATATACTCCATATTTGATTTAATTTAGATATAAAAAGACTATATTTTGTTTGCAATGTTGATATTTTATATATTTATATATAAAATCGTAAGATAAAGTGAAGCTTTAAAATTAAAATAATAATAAATATACTACTAAATCTCATTGAACTCTTTTGAGGTGGCATCATGGGCCAATATGCATGAGGAAACTAGAGATTTATTTGAAGTTTGGAGAAGCCAAACAAAATTGATGTCCATAATACATGAGTTGACCATGCATGGGAAGAAAAGAAATCACAAGATAGGGCACAAATTGAAAGAAGGGTGCTATCTATATAGATAAGGACACAACCTCTTAGAAAATGGAAGTAGTGGTTACTTTGGTATTTATCCACAACATACTTGGGAGATATCTTAGCCAAATTTTGGGTCTTCCACAAGTGATTGGAGGAAGAAAGAAGGCTCAAAGTATGTCTGAGGAATTCAAATAGAAGTCAAAAATAAAGTATGATTTTTCTTTCTATCTTGGACACTAAATATGTTTGAATTTCAAACAATGATAACATACATACTTGATAGCTTCAAGTTTGGTTGACCACCTTGACCCTTCAAATGTGTAACCACATTGACTCACCCTACTCACACATGTGTAGCCACCTTGAGCCACCCTACCCTTCTATTTGTCCCCACTTGTCATTTTCATCCTCTTCCTAAGCTTTCTGACACATGTGAGAGCACACCTCGCACCTCTTGCATGCTCAATAATGCTTCATATGTCACTGTCACCCTTTTTCAATGTTGCTCACACATTTGTAAGCACACTTATCCCTTACACATCCTTTCTCCTTATGAAACTTGTCACAAGGAGAATCCTTAAATCTATGTTTTTTCCTTGAGTTAATCCTCACCATCTATTCATCACTCAATCTTAGCCCTTGATTTATCTCATGGAAAATCTATAAATTGGGGTCTCTTCTTTCATTCAAATCACATATCCATATGCTATTGTTATGTTGTTGGACTAATGAGCAACCACATTTCTTCATCAACGATATCATCAACACTTTGAAGTTTGCATATTTTTGTTGAGTAGGTTAAGTTTGTTTCTTATTCTCTTTCATGATATTTGCATGCATATTAATATATTATTTTGAGGTTTGCATGTTCAGGTTTGAACAGGTCTATTTCATGTCTTACTCTATTTTTATAACATTTTCATGCAATACATTTTGGTGAACCTGACATGAACATCCCTTCTAATGTGTGATTTGTGAATTTTTTTGTGAGTTTTGAACTTGTAGGTCGAAGGCCTTTTTAAGGATCTCTTGGAGGTTGAATTTTATAAGGAGCCCAAAAGTGTGAAAACAACCTAACAGTTATGTTTGGGGCAGCCAAGAGACAAATTTTGACATATAATTTCCTACATTTTGCTCATTTTTCTATTTGCAAGTTGTAGCAAATATACACAATTGAATATATATCTTGGTTTTTACTTACACAATCACTTACACATATTTTAAAAAATATGCGTCTAAAGAGTCAATATATATTTAATAATATATAAAATATAAAAAAAATCAAAAATCACAAAACATTAAAAAAATTGAAATTTGAAAAGAATGAAACTATGGTACCATAGTCCACATCTATGGATACCACAATCCACATCTAAAAATTACACAGTCTGCATGATTGTGGTTCCACAGCCAGTGTGATTGTGGTTTCCAAAGTCTACACACAAAGAAAATAACAAATACATTAGTCAAACATTGTTTTTTTTAGTTTTTTAATTAAAATCTATTTTAATAAATTTTAATATTTTTATTTTTGTAGGGACTTATCCCCTAGTCATATGGATGACCAGGGGCTATGCTAAAAATTTATGCCCCATCTCTCAAACTATCGTCATGTGGGATCCGGGGACTAGTTGTCAAGGGCTTAAAGTTAGTTCTTTTCTTTCTTGCAACTCATAAAATAGTAGTTTTAGTAAATCAGTTATAACTTTTTTATTGGAATATCAAATTTTAATGATTCAAGAAGTGTCAAAAAGATGAATCTTCCCTATTTTTTATTCTATAATATATTCATCTATATTCCTCTCCAAAGATTAGGTGCACATGTTTAAAGTAAGTTTGTTTTGAACTCAAATGCTCATATCTTTGTCATACAAAGTCATTTTTCAATGATCTTTTTTAAATTTATCAAAAAAAGAAAGAAATCTATTTTTGCACTTATTTTTTCTTTAAACAATATTTTTCATGTGATTCCCTTGCATTTTCAATTTCATCTTGAAATTAACCTTCACATTTGGATTTGGATCTAAAAAAAATAAGTGTCTTTTAATCCCAAGATCACTTATGTATGCTCTCCTCTTGCGACTTAGGGTGAACTTGAGTGCACCATAAATAAGTGGTCTTGTTTTATTTTGTAGGAGGTATTCTTAGAGATTGCATCACCTCAAGGGATGACGTCAACTCCCACATTTTGGCAGAGTATAATATCAAGAGTTGAATTGAAAGACACCTCCCTTGGAAGTAGAGTCTTTTCAATCTTGGCTAAGCCCCAAAGAAATTTATACCTTTAAGAAGTGAAGGTGGAGATTTATGGGACCATCTCCTGTCAAATATTTTCCATTATTCTCTTTCTTCTACAAATTTGGGCCTTACATACCTTGTGTATAGCAACGACACCCCCTAGTTGAGCTCACAAAGTGTAGATAAAAAAATTTGGCCATCTCTTCTTGTGGTGTCTTATGCATACAAGGATCGATAATCCCACTTGAGAAGGTTTGTTGGTGTGCCTTATGTGTTTGAATGAATATATCACCTTCCCCACTTGAAACTAAAAGAGGACACACTCATCTAAATTGAGCCTTAGGAATTTTGTATTTTTCATCATTTAATTAAATTCAAAAATCATAAAACTCAAAATTCTAATAAAATTTAAAAAATCAAGAACTCAAAAAAATAAAACATTTCAAAGACCAAAAGAAAAACATTATTGTTTAAGTTTAGGTGTCCTCTAATTCAATCTTTCCAAATAATCTCCACATCAACCCTTCCATCTATCAACCTCATCAACATCATCATACCTCTTATCATAATCACCCCTTTAATCATTTCAATCATTCATCCTATCACCCTCATCCTTAATCATTGTAATAATCATCTCCTAATCATCCATACTATTCCAAATCACCTTCCTAATCCAATCCAAAAATCCATCTTATCTCAAACATCTCTAATCATCCTCTAATTCTAATCATCATTCATCTTCATTATCCTACATTAAACATCCATAATCATTCTAAGTCTCTCCATCTTCATCCTAATCCTTTTCTTTATCCTAATCACTTCATCCTAGTCATTCATATTCTTATTAACCATCTTTATTAATCCCCCTTATCTTAATTATCCTTAATCCATATATAATCCATCATTTATAACCCTTATCCTAATTAATTTCCCTAATCCAATCAAGTTCCTAATCCTCATCATCCTCATCATCCTCATCCTAATCATCATTCATAATCCACATCAACATCTTCTTCTTTTAATACCATCTCACTATTCATCCTTAATCTAATCACATCATCATCATCCTAATTCAATCCACTTGTCTACATAATACCATTCTAACAAAATCTTAATCCAATCCATCTACCCCTTCATCCAAAACTAATCACCCATTATCTATTCACTTATCTCCAAACATACACCATCTATCTTTTGAAGCTCATCCATAATCTATTCCAATATTCATCCACATCATGAATATGGATTGGTTTGAAAAAATAGTTAAGGAATTCCAAACATCTATGTTAAACCCCATCCCTCAAACTATACATCCATCCCAACCAACCTATCATTCACACCCATCTAATTCATCAATATGTTCCTAGGTACATAACATTGTGTACCTAGGCTTTTGAGATGAAATTAGGACCGAGTGTTGGGATAGTGGGAAAGATGTGGGAAAAGAAGAATTGGGTTTCTAGGATCAAGATAACGGATATCGAATCTTGAAATCACCAAAATGGAGCCTAATAGAGCATCCAATTATGGGTGCTAACTTTTTAGGATGGTACAATTCCATCCACTTTTTTTATATTTTATATTGACATCCTATCCACATCCTCCATTCCATATTACCTATCATATCCATATCCTCCATATCAAATTTCCTATCATTTTCCTTCCCTCCATCTCTTATCCCTCATCCTATCCAAATCCATCCACCTTTCCTACCTTTTGATCTTGAAAAAAACTAGAGGAACTAAAAAATCCATGCATTATTTGGGAAATACAAGCCTTCATTCCCTCCATGCATATCTATTATATGATATTCATCCATCTCATACACCCTTTATCCACTATCTCTTCATCCTTCACTCTCCCACCTCTAGTGTGGGGTCATTTTACTCCTTTGCAACATAGTCCTTGGATCCTCATCCACCTATTCCCCATCCTTTAGTCATACATATCATATCACTCTTCTCCACTCACATCTGTTACACACAATCCTTCCATCTCATACATATTTATCCACAGTTTGTCCATCCTTAATTGTACTACCTCTAGCGTGGGGAAATTCACTCCTTTGCAACATAGTTCATGGATCTTCCTCCTCTTATCCTCCATCCTTTAATCCCCCATATCCTATCACTATCCATCTAATCAATGCCTCTATCACATATCCACATAGTCTCTTCATCCTTCCATCCTTTACCATGCCTTAGTTCTCCCTTGTCATCAGTCCCAATCCATTATATACTTTATCCATCTTCTAATCCAATTCCATCCAATCCATTTGTCCAACCCACATCCTATCAAACTCATCTATCCTCCTATCATATCCAATCCAACCCATTTATCCTTCTCCCATATTATCCAATAATTTATCCTCCTTTCATCCATATAATCCTAAAATCCTAAATTAGTCCAATTAAGTGCAATCCAAACTTGTAATCTAGCACATAATCCTTAAACAATACATTATCTTGATCCAAATCTCTTGATAATCCATTGATCCACTTTTAATCATATTATCATCATGAGATGTATCATCCCAATCCTTATGGTATGCATTGTTCTTATTATCAACATTGTCATCCTCTCAATCAATCAATCAATCAATCATCAATCCATCCATTCATCCATCAATTAATTTTCAGCTTGACTAGGGGCAAAATTTTCATTTTCTTTTGGTTTTTTGTGCATGCTTTCATGTTTCTTGTATGTGTTAGTATTTTTTTCATTTAGCATGGTCTTTTCATCCTATTTCCACAAAGGCATCATGGTCTTCCATATCATGGTGTCATAATACATGTTTGCACTTGACCATTTTGATCAAGTACTTGGAACATTTTCATCTTGGTTCCTCATACCTTGGTGCATAATGTTCATTCCTATATCAAATCTAGGTTGTTGAAATCACCGCAACATTATTTTCCTCTCTCCATCTTCTTATCATCCATCCTTTAGTTCTCATATCCATTTCGAGAGTACACTTATGTTCTTCAAACTTTCATGTCCTCTCAAGGGGGCGTACCACTACCCCCCCATTGTCCTTCCTCATCCTACCAATGACTGGAGTATTATTCTATTAGTCTTATCCCTTTTTATACACTATGTTTTATTCTTCTTTGATATAACATCACTTCATGATGCTACATCAAAGAGGGAGAAAATGTAGACACTAAAATGTGTCCATACATGAACACAATTGACATTATCTTATCCTAGAAAATTAAATAATATTTATTAATTATTTAATAATCCTTTACCTTTACCCTACCCTTAATTAAATAAATTTACATTTATTTAATTAAATTTGGTGTCCACCTTTATCCCTCCTATTTATTTAAATAAGTTTATATTTACTTAACCTTAGCATATTCCTCTTAAAATTTAACTAATCCTTATTAATTTATCCTAACATACAACCTAATGCCCTCATTTCCTCCTAAATCCTACCCACTAATTAATCCTTTATTAATTAGTTTGATTCCATCATTCCTAACTTCATTATCATTTTTCCATAATTTAAAATTATCTCACAAATGTGAACACATTCCTTGAATTTTAAATTGTCCCCACCTACACCCTACTCACACGTGTAGCTACCTTGAGAAACCCTACTCTTCTATTTGTCCCCACTTGTCATTTGCATCCTCTTCCATGCCCAAGCATGATTTCATATGTCACTATAACCCTTTTTCAAAATTTCTCACACATGTGTGAGTACACTTATCCCTTACACATTCCTTCTCCCTATGACATTTATCAAAAGGAAAAGCCTTAAATCCATGTTTTCTCCTTGATTCAATCCTCACCATCCACTCATCACTCAATATTGGCCCTTGATTTATCTCATGAAAAATCTATAAATTGGGGTCTTTCTCTCATTCAAATAACATCTTCATATGTTATTGTTATGTTGTTAGACTAATGAGAAACCACATTTCTCCATCAACAATATCATCAACACTTTGAGGTTTACATGTTCTTGTCTAGTAGGTTAATCTCTTTCATTACAATTGCATGCATATTAATATATCATTTTTAAGTTTACTTGTTCATGTTTGAATAGGTTTGGTTTGTACCTTATTCTCTTTTTATAATATTTTCATGCAATACACAAGCTAGTCTAGTATATAATCTAGCTCCCAATCTTTCTCAACACCATTTAGGGATGGTGGCCAAAATTCTAAGGGACATATGTCTAGTGTCATACATAGACCATGCTCTAATGGTGAATCACAATGTATTTCACTAGGAGCTAAAGTTAAAGTTTTAGACAATATAGAAAAATAAAGCATCATTAGTATCCTCAATAGTTTAAAGTTTATCATAAAAAACATCATCTATATTGATCACAATTGGATATTTTAAATGATGTGAAGAAGAAGAAGAAGAATAAGAATCACTTGGAATTGAGAACTTCAATTTGTGACAAGGTTGGTCAAGGTAAGGCTCCTCTCTAGAATTGGGTGATGGCTGAGAAGATAGGATCAAATTAGCATTCAAATTTTTAGGAGAAGAATCACTTTTGGAAGCAAGATCATGAGCCTTGGCATGATTTCATCATTACTATTCTCTCACACTATGATTTCAATAGTTACAACTTGAAGCTTGTATAGAAAAAGGTTGGGGATCACTCAACATTGATTTATGTAATTCATTTGCTTTAGGAGTAGAATGAATAGTTAACACAAAACCTTGCACCCTTTCTTGGTGTGTGACGCCCAAGAGGCCTTTTGAAACATTTAATCAACCTCCAAGTGTGGCACCTTGTACATGTGACGTTGAATCTTCAAAGAAGATCGGCTTTCTTTCCAATTTGGGTGTATCATTGAACCAACCCAACACCTAAAACTACTCCTATCCTATTCCAATAGCTTACAAAGAACACAGGAAGAAGGGATGCAGTAAAATAAAAGGGGGGTGATACACAAAATTTAAACTTTGATCTTCTTTTGCCGATGATTGCGCAAGACCTCAATAAAACCACCCACACTACACAATTTCATATATTTATCATCTCCTAGAGTAGCATGAAAGTTAGAGATCAATAAAACTTTGAAAAGAACCTAAAAATTCACAACAAAAAAAGGTATATCCAGCATGTCAATAGAGTCATGTAATCTAGGAACAAATGAAACACATCCAAATAAGAAGACAAATATATTTATACAAGATATATGGACTTAGAAATAGCTAAGAAATAATTTTATTAAAGTAAGGCAAGACAAGTTATAGTTGTAGAAAACACATAATTCTGTAAAAGAAACAAGAAGAAGATCCCAAAAATATGTACAAAAATTGCCTTTATAGAGTAGGCATAACTGAAATTTTCAATTTTGAGTTCAAACCCCAACTAGAATGGAGTAAGTTGCAGGACAACAAATAGGATAATTTAAAACAAAATGGAGTAAGTTGCAGGACAACAAGATAGATTATCACTACCCCACACACCTAAAAACATCAAGGAAAACCATAAGATAACATCACAAGGGTGTGGGCTACCTTATATATTTTGGTAAGTGTTGGTCATGGATACCCACAAACATAAGGAAATAAAACACAACATACTCATAGAGAAGTGGGGGGCAATAAGATAGCACTATGGGGGTGTGAGGCATTGCCTTTTTCATTTAACATTGACCTCACACACCCATGCACTAGCATGGAAAATATTAGGCAACATTACATGGTACCAGGTGACCAAAAAGGAAGATAACACGACATGTTAGCAGCAAAAAATTGAATAAGATGACATGTTAGCCCAAATAGAGTTTATCTCATGATGAATGTCTCTAATCGGTTATCTATGATGGGCTAATGGTGGAAAAAATATCCAACATTTATGGAAACTCAAAGGTTATTCTTGCCTACTAAGCATGTGATCAATGACCTTAAGCAATCCATTGGGGATGGAGTCACCAGCATTGAAAATATGACATGTTAGCCACCTACAACAACATGAAATCTGCAACTTTTTCAACCTGAACTAAAGACCAAAATTCGCTATCTTCAAGAGGGAAACAACTTGTGCTCGTACACTTTTTGTAAATAAAATAAATATAACCTACTGTATACAAGGTTTTAACCTCCTTAAAATCAATATTTAAGAAGGATCCCATTTAGAGATAAAAGGATACATTTCTGGATAGCATCAAATATGGAGTGTCTGTTGTTTAGCTCTCCCTACATCCTACTTGAGATAAAGGTTGCCTTCTTTAAAGACTTGATGAGAATCCTTCTTCTCAAAACCTCTCTATAATTATTGTTGATGATCCTCAAGTGTACACATATCTTGATTTTGTATCTCTTCTAGCTCCACTATCTCATCTAGTCTGACTGTCATAGCATCATCCTCCACTAGATCTAGTTGATGTGCTAGTTTGAGAGAGAGAAACTCAAGTGATACTAAATGTCTTTCTTCTCTTCCATATACTAGTATGAATGTTGAGTTTTCAACTCCTCTTTTAATTATGATCATATCAACCCACAAGGTTGTCTTTAATTTAGTATGTCACGACCTTTGATTGTCTTCAAATGTCCTTTTGATTATCATAGGGAGGTTCTTGTTGGAGGGATCAGCCAAGCCATTTCCTTGAGGGTAATAATTGGATAACATCTTCAAGTATATTCCATGCCCAACTTCCCAAGAGCTGGTTTGAGCATAAATAATTTGGCATTATCTAATATGATGGTTGAGGGAGTGTCAAACCTGGTCACAATTTCATCGACGAATTCTAGTATAGAAGCTTTTGTGGTTTCCTTCAAAGCTAATACCTCTATCCACCTACTGAAGTAATTTGTGGTTGCCAAAATTTATTTATGACCAACACTCTAAGGTGAGTTATTAGACCAATGAAACCCAAACCCCATTGTGCAAAAGCTTGGTCTATCTGAATGGGATGGAGAGGGAAGACAGTCAAACTTCGTTTGACTAAGAAAAAGGCACATTTTTTACACTTCCTCGCCCATTGGTGTGAATCCTTAAATAGGATTTTCCAATAATATCAATCCCCCATTATCTTCATGGTTGTGGTCCTTCCAAAGAAGTGACCACCTGAATGGTCATCATGGAATTCTTCTAGCAATTTGTTGACTTGATATGTATCGATGCATCTTAGAAAGACTCCATTAGAGTCTTTTTAGAAAATTATAGCATCCACCAAGGCATGGGGAATAGACTATAATCTGAAATGTATCCTTTTATATCTATTAAGGCTTAGGGGACACCTTCCTTCCTTCAAGAAGGTGGTCATGTCATGCAACCAACTATTCTGATTTTCGTTATCTACTAGTTGCTCATCTTGCAATATAATGGAAGCCTCATAAGGTACCTCAAATGATGAGATCATTGAATCACATAGGCCCTTTCCTCCTACAAACTTGGTAATAATGATGTAAATTTCATGTTCCATGACCTTAGTGATCCATCCAACTCTCTTCGCACTAATATCCTTATTCAGAAGGAAATCTTTTACACTTGTATGTGGAACAAATAGTTGAATCCAACTGTTAGACAATAAATTTTTAAACTTTTTTAGAACCCTCACAATAGAAAGGACTTTCCTTTTTACATATTTGTGCCTATTATCATAGTCCTTGAGTCCTTAACTGGAAAATGTAATGAGCTACTCCAAATTTTATTTGTTTAGTTGTGTCAAAATAGTTGAAATGATCGATTTCCCCTAAGAGTATAGAACATGAAATCCCTTTCAAAATTAGGATTGACAAGAGTGGGAGCTTGAGTGATTTCTTTTTTAATCTCCTCAAAGTTTTCTTTTTTTCCTTGGTCCAACAAAACATCATATATTTCTTTAGCATGGTTGTAAGAGGTTTAACCATAGTAGCAAGGTTGGGAATGAACCTTGTTACAAAATTTATCCTACCAAGGAAACTCAATAATCCTTTCTTGTGACTGGGAGAGAAAGAATTTCCTCCACTCTTTCTAGATATATGGCCAAGTCATCCTTTTATACAATGTGTCCTAATATTTTTCCTTGATTAATAGAAAATACACTTCCTTGGATTTAGAGACATGTCATGTTCTTTGCATTTGAAAAAAAAACTTACCTTAGATGATCAAAGTGAATTGTTGCATGCTTTGAATTAGCAGTTATATCATCAAGGTATATTAGCACAAAATTTGCTAATACACCCTCAAAATCCATTTCCATTTCCTTCTATAATTGAGCAACTACATTGGTTAGTCCAAATAGCATTTTGTAATAGGCATAAGTGCCCCATTTAATAGTAAATGCGGTTTTGTATTGGTCTAATTCTTGCACTAAAATTTGATTGTAACGTGAATAACTGTCTAAGAAAGAAAACATTTCTTAGCCATTGACTTTAGACAATATTTGTTCCATATAAGGAAGGGTATGGTGATCTTTAAGGGAAGCCCTATTAAGGTCCCCAAAATCTACACATAAATTGATTTCTCCGTTCTTCTTTCTAATAGGAACAAGATTGGGAAGCCAAGAGGAATGCTTAATAAGAGAGATAATGTTAGCCTCTATGAGTTTGGACAGCTCTTTTCTCATTAAGGGCTCAATATTTGGGTTGATTATTCTCTGCTTTTATCTAACAAGCTTTGCATCAAGATTTAATTCTATGGTATGTTGAGCTAAACTAGGGCCAAACCCTTTCAGATCTTCACAAGTCTAATAAATTACATTATAAAATTATTGACAAAGATTGACGAAGATTTCTTCTTCAATTTTAGAGCATACCTTTCCCAAATTGAGTGCCTTTCCATCAACAATGATGACTGACTTAAAATCACCTTTCTTTACAGCTAGGTTCAGACTTCAATTTCTTGCTTGATCATCAGAGTTGAAGATGCCTTCCAAGGTGACTAGACCTTTAGGTAGCTTGTTGGAATTGAGCTACATAATTTGATCTCTATGTTTTGTAGCATGAACTGATTTTTAGTAGAAAATTCTACTTCATTTTGTACAAAAATTAACAATTTACATATCTGAGTTGAATACTTGCCAAATTACTTGGTTATTTGGGACAACCAGCCTCACAATGATCCTAACATGTTGTTCCTTTATGTCTACAACATGTGTTGGTATATCATAATAAGCACCAATTGTTGCAAGTTTGGCAACATGTTTATTTTGAATCCTAGGAACACTTTGAATGTTGAAAAGGCTTGAAATCCTTCAATTAAATCCCAAATTTTGGTTTTTGTATTACTCAAGAAGGTTGTTTCTTTGTTGTTCTTTGATTTCTGATCCGATTAACAACTAGCTCACTATCTCTAAAGACTTTCAAAGATTTGATCCCTTTCCTTTGTGCAAGTTGGAAACCATGAATCAAGGTTCATACTCAACTACGTTATTAGTGTAGCTAAAATGGAGCCTAAAGGAAAAGTATTATTTCTCCTTATTAGGGGAAATAAGAATTAAACCATCACCTACACCATTTTCATTTATTGAGCCATCAAAAACTATTTTCCATGATCCACTTATGTCCCTTTTTGTTTTTATGAGATTAGGAATAGGAGCATTTTCTTCATATATACAATAGGTGCCAAGGCCAATCTCTGCAGCTTCCTGTAGTGAATCAAACTGGAAAGCATTAGCCCATTCATCTAATAGGTAGTCGAGAACCTCCTTTAAATAGTAGCAGGCTCACAGATTATGTATTCTTCCTCTTCATCATGGAATGTGCAATTCATGTTTATGGGGCTAGGCATTTAAGATTCTATATGATTAATGACCAAGGGTTCTACCTTTATAGAATCCTTTGTGCCATATCTAGTTCTAAAAAATATGTGGGATCAATATATATATATATATATATATATATATATATATATATATATATATATATATATATATATATATATATATATATATATATATCCACCTATTTTAGCAGTGAAGTCCCTAGATAGGCATATGGAAAAGTGTGCAGGAAGGTCTATGACTAATATGTCTTGCAGGATAGTGTAACCAAGGCATGCATACAAGGACAATTTTAAATCTTTAAATACCCCAAGTGTCTGGACAGAAGTTTCATCTAATTGGAAAACCCCTTTAGTCACTAGTTCATATTCTATGCCTAGAATATCAGCAACCTTCTTGGACATGATTGAGCTACTAGCTCCTGAATCTATCATGCAATTGTGAACTAATTTATCTCCAATGATTATTTAGAGAGATAAAAAAGTGGTTTGATTTTCTTACTTGGATTTTCTTCCTCCTTAGGTTGTACTAGGATGGTTGAAGCTAATATTATACTTCTTGTTGTTGATCCCCTTGGTTTTCTTATACTTCCTAGATCTTCTTGCAGCAAATCTCACTAAGGTGGAATTGAGATGGCATCCCACATGGATACAATTGATGTTAGTCTTCTTCATTTCTTCCACTATGTTAAAGGGGAAATTTTTTGGCTTTGTAGGACCCTTAGCAACCACAAGGTCTAGTTTTGATGTTGGAACAACTCTGGGCTCTTTTGGCTTCTTGCTACTTTGATTCTATGGCAGCAACATTTTTTGGTGTCCTTGAGACTATGGTATGTATAACTGCTTGTCAAGTTGAAGCTTGAGCTATTACAAAAGGTGAAACACTTTCTACTACTCTCTTTTTCCTCTGGTGTTATGTGTCACAGCATAATTGCTCTCTTTATTGACACCACAAAATTCATCCTCCTGATAATTAACATAAGAAGAACCACCCTACAAATGGTTTTGATATCCAACATTGGAATATTTACATCATATTGTTGTCCTGAAGTTGTTGGATCCACTTGGACAACTAGAGCTTTAGAAAACTCTCATCTTTATCATGCACCTTGATCATGATATTGATTGCAAGGTTGGCACTCTTCTTGCTCATGAGCAAGATTATTTTGTGTTGGGACAAGCACTTTTACTATATTTGTGGTTGTAGGGGGTGCATTATTCAATGGCTTATTATGGCTCCTTGAAGCTTTCTCTTTTTATAGTGACCAATATGATGAATAATTTTGATTATGGAGCTTTCACCTTTCTAGTGGCACCACCTTGTTTCTACAATAAAGTAGTTTACATTTCCATGAGGGTCTTTAGCTCTTGCAATTCATTTAAAGATACAGAGATTGATGGGGCATTTATGAGTGGTTGTCTTGTAGACGCAACTAGAAAAGAAGCCATGGTAGGTTGTTGTGTAGGTATTTCTGAAAATAGAGGAATTGGAGGCATTGGAGCCAGTTTCCTATATAGTATTAAATGATTTTCAGCCCTTATGGCTATGTCATAGGCAGTTGGTAGAGTATCTCCTCCCATTATCTGTATTGTTTGAGCTATATCATAATTAAAAGTACTGAGATAATGTAGAAAGGAAATACTAGGAGTTGGCTTCACTAAAGTAGGAATTATATCCCATGTTTTCTAAAATCTATAGTTGAAATCTGCCATGAACTCATGGGGTTCTCTTTTGATTGTAGTCAATTTCTCTACCAGTGATGAATAATCACTTTTATCTTCAAAATGCTTGTATAGTCTTTCACCTAATTCATTCCAATTATGGATAGAGTTGTTAGGTAATCCTTTGTACCACTACAAAGCTTTTCCTTTTAGTGATGAAGCCAAAAGTCTAGTAGCAACATCATCCTCTATAATACCATGAATATTATAGATATTTGAAACTTATTTGATATGATCTATAGGGGAAATGGAAGTTTCACCAATGAAATATAGTAAAAAATTTAGTGAAACCAATGGTATGTCATGTATTTGGGCTAATACAAGAGGGCTTCCACCATTCAAGGTGGAAAAAACTTGATTTCTAGGGACAACCATATGAAATAATGGCCTATTCAAATGAGTGGATAGAACCCTAGGTTGTGATCTAACAATAGGAGAAGAGAGAGATCTAGGGGATGGAGTAGTTGCTTCTATACCCCTTACTAGTGATCATGAAAGTCTACTTCTCCTTCTAGAACTTGGAAATTGGAGTTGAGCATATTGGAAATTACCTCTAGAAGATTTCCTTGTTTGAATTATGGGCATGAATTGTAATAAATCTAGTCTGAGAACCAAAATGTAGATATAGAGTCGCCAAGTGCTTGAGTTTGGGCCTCTTGGAGGCTAGGATGCTAAGAAAAGGACTAAATCCTTATCATAATATTTAAATTCTTTGTTTGACACCATCGAACCCGTAGGTCTTCTTCAACAAACTTAAAATCTTGTACCACCGAGTGTACAAAAAATTATTCAACAATAAAGCTTGCACCCTTGCTTGGTGTTTAACCCCCAAGTAGCCTTGTGAAACATTGAATCAAGCTCCAAGTCTGGGACCTTATGCATGTGAGGTTGAATCTCCAAAGAAGGTCGACTTCCTTTCCAATCTGGTTGTAGTGTTGAACCATCTCAACACTTGAAACTACTCCTAGCCTATTCTAACGGCTTGCAGAGAAAAGGGAAGAAGGGATGCAATGAAATAAAGGGGAGGTGATGCTCCAAATTGAAACTTTGATCTTCTTATGCCTATGACTACATAAGACCTCAATAAAACTACCCACACTACACAATTTCATGTATTTATCAACTCCTAGAGCAGCATGAAAGTTAGAGCTCAATAAGACTTTGAAAGGAATGTAAGCATTCACAAACAAAGGTATATCCAGCATGTCAACACATTCATACAATCTAGGAATAAATGAAACACATCCATATAAGAAGACAAGAAAATTTGCACAAGATATCTTATTAACATAAGGCAAGACAAGTTACAGTTGCAAAAAACACATAAATTTGTAAAAGAAACAAGATCCCAAAAATATGTACAAAAATTACCTTTATAGAGAAGGCATAACTTAGCTTTTCAATTTTGAGTTCAAACCCCAAGTAGACTAGAGTTAAGTTGCAGGACAAAAAGTAGGATAAATCAAAACATATATATGTGTGTGTGTGTGTGTGTGTGTGTGTGTGTGTGTGTGTGGATCATGAAGTGACAAAAAATGGCCAAAAGAATGCATTTGATAGATGGAAGGGACAACCCATACCATGCAAGTGATAAATGGGCATGGGGCTACACTTGTGTCATGTTTACAAAGCCAAAGAACTAGTTCAGCATGGAATTTATAGTACTCACACCGTGTCATGGTTGTTAACAATCAAATCGTATCGTTGAAAAAAGAAACATCAAAATAGAAAACATGATGGATTATCACTACCCCACACACCCGCAAACATCAAGGAAAACCATAAGATAACACCCTGGGGATGTGTGATACCTTATATCTTTTGGTAAATGTTACCCTCGCATACCCGCAAAAGAAGGAAATAAAACACAAGATACCCATAGGAAAGCAAGAGGCCATAAGATAACATTGTGGGGGCTTGGGCCATTACCATTTTGTTTAACATTGACCCTGCACACTAGCATGGAAAACATTAGGAAACACTACGAGGGTGTAGTTAAACCACAAGGGAAGATAACACGACATGTTAGCAACAAAAATTCGGACAACAAAATATGTTAGTCCAGACAAAGTTTAGCCCATGATGAAGATGTCTATGTTAGGTTATCTATGATGGGCTAATGGTGGCAAAAATAGCCATCAAGAACTATTGAGATAAGATGTTGTACACCTTGCATAATATTTGTAATGCATTCCTTTATTATTATATGTTGTACACCTAGGGGAAACTAGATGGACGTGTATCACTAGGAATTGATACTCTTAGGGCCACTATGTGTGTTGTATTGTAACATTGGGAATTATATTTAATTTGGGTGTCACATTGGGATAATTATTTAATATTGGGGAAAGATATTTAATGAAGTGGCTAAATTTTGAAGTACAACCATAGCTTGAGTGGACAACATGCAAAGTTGAATTCATGGCTATGCATGAAATGTTTGGGACATTACAAGTTATGGAACACATTTACAAGTTGTTTTATTATATATTTGAGGGTTTTTTGTTTTTTATTATGATGGATTATTTGCATATTTGGGGCTTGGAAAATGTTAGGGCAAATCAGTTATTTGGATGTGTATTCAAATGAGGGTTTCAGGGGCAGAATGGGGTGGGAGTTTTCATAAATGATCTTCTAAGCAAAAATAAAACATTGCCATTGGATTTAAGTTGGCCGAATTATCAATTTTGATGTAATTCGCCCTATTTTGGCCAAGTTGAAAAGCCACAATTTTTTTTACCCAGACCATGTTGAAGGTAGTACGACCCTGGGCATTAGTCTATAGTAAAAGAAAAATAATAATTTTTCCATCAATATTTTTATCCTTGCAAAGATTAAAAATAAATAAATAAACTTAAAAACACCATGATAATTATAAATATCGATGGAATATTTAAGTCATTCACCTTTTTTAAATTTGAAATATTAAATCAGATTTGACCATGAGGATGGTATGGCTAGTCAGTCCTCCATAAAATATTTTCAAAAAAAAATTATAAGATGAAATTTAATCTAATACAATAATTTTTTTGTAGTCCACCATGTATTGCCCATATAGAGAAATTGGACTTTTCCTTCCAACTAGCATAATTTTCACCCAAGAAGTATGTTTTTCTACTTTTTATACTTATTGGAAGGTTGGTTCCAAGCACTGCACAATGGTACAAATTTGATTCCCTAATTTTGTTATTGCAATATATTTTGGGGGCCTAAAAGTCACATGTTCTACATTTCATGGTTTTGATCATAATTTTTGCACACGAAATTGGATTCTTAATTTTAAATAAGTGTGGAGTACATGTTCAGTCTACTACATAATGGTGTTGTTATTTTATTAGTTTGATGAACATGGAGAGTTACATACTTATTTGAATACTAATAGGTGCTAGAGATTCAAGGCTTGATTATGTGAACATCTAGATGAATCAAGACACAAAACATTGAAGAAGTGTATGTTTTTATGAGATGCAAAAGTGTAAAGTATGATATCTAGTATCTAAGACACTTTAGTATTTAGATTGGGAGAGACATTTCAATGGTGCCTTAATTAGCATCTTCATACTTAAGTCGACAACCTACATCTTATCTTCAATCTACACCACCTATGTGTATATCTATTAAATAAACTTCTAAATTGCAAATGATTTACGATACCAACCACCCAAGTAGTTTTTTTATTGAGATAGTAATTTGCTTAATGAAACTTGTATTGTTTGGAGTCATCTTTTTATGCATATAAATTAAGGGGAACAATTAATATATGTTTTTGCCTCTCCATAATCACTCTTTAAGATCACTAAAAGCCTTACACAATTTTGTTTCATGCTTTTGATCAAGTGACTATCTTTAAATATGTCTCTACATTACACTACGTCATAGTTACACCTTATGTTTTAGATGTAATGGTCAATCGAATTGGGTTATTACTATTGTTCAAGGTTTAACATACATCGATGGACCTTTAATAAGATGAGTAATATTTTATTTTAAATAAAAAAATATTAAGTAATAATGAATATCTTTTTTCATTGTTCTAGAAATGGTTCATATGGTAGAATTTAGATCATATAGGTATTCACTGACAATCCCAACCGGTGCTAAGAGGGGAGGGGTGAATCAGCACCTATTCAAACTTTAAAACAAATATGTAGTATACTACAACTGTAATCAGAATAGATTCTAGCATAAAATATAGCATCAAGCAATCAACAATAAGCAACACTAGATTTATCACGTGGAAACCCAAAATGAGAGAAAACCACAGCGTGAGGAAACCTCACAAATTCTACATTCTTCTGAAGTGCACCCACCCTGTTAGGAGCCTTCCCTGTTAAAGGATTACAAACGCACTGTCAGATGCGACCCGATTAAGGGATTTGATACAATAAAGCATGTTAGAGTCTGTCTGGTTAGAGGACTTAGAACACCTAAACAGGATGTCACACGGTTAAGGGATTTAATACAAGGGACCTGTTAATGTCCACCCAAAATACTGGGATTTTTCTATTGTAATTGTTAGAAAAAAATAGAGGATTTGACCTTTTAGAAATAGTTTTTCTTAGCCTGATAAGATCTCTGTTATACTCAACTAAGAAACATCATCGGTCACTACAGGTATTTTCTCCTTTGTTGTCGTGCTCCTCTACACTCTTCTTTCTTCTCTTCTCTCTTCATCTTAGCTTTTTCAGCATACAAGTTCACTCTTTACTTTAGCAGAATGAAGGTAAACTATATTCTTCTCAGTCAGAGGAATATATAGACATCATGCCCTATTCATTATTTTCATGCATGACCTATTAAAATATCACCTTCAAATCCATCGCCCAGTGGAGTATTAGTTCACTGAGGAAACATTTGATGCATGTTATGTTTTATCTGCTTTATGAAAGAAAATGACAGTTGCATATCAAAAACATTCATAGTAGATATCTTCATGTTTTAATGCCACAAACTCTAGCATTAAAACCTTCAATCGCGCCTTGTACCAATCGCTTGGATAACTCAAAGTCTACCGAATATTAGTGCAGTAAATCTCAGTCAAAGAGTTAGAGAGTTGTTTGTTGACTATGACTTTCCCCGATTAATCAATCATGATGAAGTCTTCACTTGATCGGTAAAGATCCTTAAGTTGTGCACAGGTAAGAGCTTTGACCTGTCACCTTCCCTTCCTCTGGCTATACCAGTTGCATCCTTTCCTCAGTTTCTTTTATCGGGTATTGGTTGCATCTCCCTTGGTGACTGGTTGCTTTGATGATCAGATATAGTCTCTTCTTTCTTGCACAGTGTCACCGGTTGCCAAACTAGTCTGTCCTCGCACTTGTTGTCAGTTGTACCTGTCTTTGCTTCACAGATCCAACACTAGTGTCCTTAGTCACAAATGTCAACACCACTTTTCCAATCAATGATAATACGTCTTTTGCCATGTACCAGTTGCAATCTTACCGGTTACTATCCATTAATGCCAACAATCTCCCCCTTTGGCATTGATGGAAAAAACCATAACAAATTAACTATCGGATTCTTATCTATTACCGGTCATGATCTCCCCCTTTGAGAATAATGCCAAAGGCTAGTAAAAAAGACTACCTTATTGAAATATGCTCCCCCTTCGAGCAGCAGTCTTATTCATCAATCCAGTAAAGATGAGGTTGATTCCTCTATTGAAGCATAATGAATTGATGAACACATTTGTCTATTTACTCAATATCAAGAAGGGGTATCACCCCTAATTTACCTTTGAGATACTCGAATGTACTCTTCGGTAATGGCTTTGTGAATATGTCAGCAATCTATTCTTTTGTGGGAACAAACTCCAATCTCACTTCTTTATTTTGTACCTGCTCTCTCAAGTAGTGATACTTAATAGTAATATATTTTTTTTAAGTGCATGACAGGATTCTTGGATATGTTTATTGCACTTGTACTATCACAGTAAATTGCAGTTGGTTCAAGTATATGTTATTGGATTTCTTCAAGTAGTTGTTTGATCCAGATGACTTGTGTGCAATTGATTGTTGCAGCAACATATTCAACTTTCATTGTGGACTGTGAAATGCAGTTTTGTTTCTTGCTTGTCTAAGACACAATTCTCTTCCAAGAAAGAATGCACCACCACTTGTACTCTTTCTGTCATCAATATTACCAGCCCAATCTGCATCAGTTAATACTTTTATTTGGAAGCCTACCTTGTGAGGAAACCATAGGCCATACTCTTCAATGCCCTTCAGATATCTAAAAATTCTCGTTACTGCTATTAGGTGTGTCTCTTTTGGATTAGCAGAGAATCTTGCTACAATGCCTACTGCATGTGTTATGTCTGATCTACTATGTACTACATACTATAATTTTCCTATCATAGACCGATACAGTGTCTCATTTACTTCTTTTGCATCATCTTCCTTTGATAACTTGAGGTTAGTTGTCATAGGTATACCAACCGGTCTAGATTCTTCTAGCCCAAAGGTTTAAGAATTTATTTTACATATTTGGATTGAAAAATAAAAATACCTTCCTTTAGCTGATAGACCTGCAACCCAATGAAGAACTTTATGGCTCCTATCATAGACATTTCAAATTTTTTCTTCATCTCTTCAACAAAGGCTTTGCTCATCCTGTCATCTCCTCCAAAAATGATGTCATCCACAAAAAATTCAGCAATTAGATTCCCTTCTTTTCCAGTATACATATTATTGTTGTCTTTAGTCCTTATGAATCCTATTGTCAGAAGGTATGAATGCAGTCTTTCATACCATGCCCTTGGGGCTTGTTTTAGCCCATAAAGAGCCTTCTTCAGTTTACAGACCATACCACTCTTCTCTACCACTCTTCTCTTTGGATGAGAAGTCTTCTGGTTGTTCAATGTAGACTTCCTCCTCCAGTATACCATTTAGGAATGCAGACTTTACATCCATCTGGTATACTTTGAACTTTTTGTGAGCAACATAAGCAAGAAGAATTCTCACTCCTTCCAATTTGGCCATAGGTGCAAAGGTTTCGCCATAATCCAGTGCAATCTCTTGTGCATATCCTTTGCAAACCAGTCTTGCTTTGTTCCTTATCACTTTTTCTTCTTCATTTAGTTTGTTTCTGTAGACCCACTTTGTCCTAATGACATTCTTGTCGTGTGGTCTTGGCACAAGAATCCATGTGTCATTCTTCTATATTTGCTCAATCTCTTCTTCCATGGCCTTGACCCTATTTTCATCTTCCAGAGCCTCCCTAGTGGTTTTGGGCTCTATACAGGAAAATAAACAAATATTTTCTCTGGCCTTTTTCCTGATCAAGACATTTGCATGTTGTCACCAATAATGTTATCAGTTGAGTGATAAGTGACATACCTTGGAAGAACCGGTCTTTGTTACTGGTCTAGTTCTTTTGGTTGAGCAATTTCTTCAACATGGTCATGAACAACTTCTTGTTCATCTTCTTGAGTTGGTTTGTCATCTTTGAGTACAACCCCTACTCCAGAGGTCTGTTTTCATGTTCTTCTCTTTCATCTTCAGTAGTTATTTCATTGAATTCCAAAATATTTCTAGCGTTATGATTCTTCATACTATTATGTTTATTATGACCAATCTTCTCTTTTGATTTTGAATATTCATCAACCTTTACATTGATACTTTCTACTATTTTTCCTATTCTCTTATTCAAACATCGGTAGGCTTTACTCTTGGTAGAATAACCCAAAAATATGTCTTCATCACTCTTTGGCTCAAACTTGCCAAAATACACATCTCTTTTAATGTAACAATTACCACCACAAATTTTGAAGTAGCCTACACTATGAGTGTGACCGAACCATAATTCACAGGGAGTCTTACTGGTTCATTTCTTGACTTG
The DNA here is from genome assembly GCA_027943335.1 of Chamaecyparis obtusa. Lineage (NCBI taxonomy): Eukaryota > Viridiplantae > Streptophyta > Pinopsida > Cupressales > Cupressaceae > Chamaecyparis > Chamaecyparis obtusa. The sequence goes on along the minus strand of BSBK01001337.1, from coordinate 629,527 downwards.
AACTCAATTCAATGTGTAAACAGCAGTGTTGATAGCTTCTCTCCAGAAGTGATGAGGGAGATCCTTCTGAATCATTAGGATTCTCACACAGTCAATAAGTGTCATGTTTCTTCTTTCTGCTACTCCATTTTATTGAGGAGTCTTTGGTGGAGATAACTGTCTTTTTATTCCCTATTCTTCGCAGTAGTGCGTGAACTCTTGAGAGCTGTATTGACCTCCTCTGTCTGACCTTAGACACTTTAAGCTTTTATCGATCTCCTCCACTCAAGCCTTGTAGATCTTGAACATGTGAAAGGCTTCTTATTTTTCTCTAAGAAAGAGTGTCCACATCATTCTTGAAAAACCATCTACAAAAAGCATGAAGTACCTATCTCCATAGTAGCTCTTTGTTCTCATAGGTCCACACAAATTTGTGTGTACAAGATCCAGAACATTTTCAGCAGAAAAAGATTTACTACTGAAATTTGTTCCTGTCAGCTTTCCTAACTGACAATCCTTACAAATACCTCTGTTAGGTTTTGCAATCTCAGGAAGTCCTCTTACTGATTTCTTCTTACTCACTTTGATAATATTGTCAAAGTTTATGTGGCAAAGCCTCTTGTGCCACAACCAACTATTGTCCTCTTTGGTTGCAAGACAAATCTTGTTTATTTCTCCTTTGATTGATGTTATGAGGCAGGCTCCTTCCATTGAGTTCAGATAGAATAGATTCATTTTACTCTGTCTATCGGTGGCAACATGAGCTCTTGATTGGTTCTTGACAGTACAAGAACCTTACCTGAATTCCAACAAGAACCCCTTGTTGTTTAGTTGAGCAATACTCATTAAGTTGTACTTAAGTCCTTCTACACATTACACATTTTCACATACAGCATCATTGCTAAGTGCAATAGAGCCTTTACCTTTGATAGCACAGGGGGCATTGTTACCGAAAGTTACCGATCCACCATCATTGAGCTTTAGATTGATGAACTTGTTCTTATCACCAGTCATGTGGTGAGTGCATTCAATGTCAATGATCCAGTCATCATGTTGATGAAATCTTGAGATAAGTGTCATCTCGCTTATTACTGGGCTTTCTTCTTTTATTGCAACAAATACAATTTCTGGATCTTCAGATTCGTTGTCTGTGACTCCTTCTGCAAGATAGCATTCCTTCTTTGCTTTGTTCTTGAATCGGTTGCTCTTATCTTTATTATCATTGTTTGGACATCTTGCAGCAATATGTCCTATCTTATTACAAGAGAAATCTCCTTTGCACTTCCCTTTTCCTCTGGGAAATCTCCTAGTGATGAGTGCTTCAAACTCATCTTGCTCCATCTCTTCCGAGAGCAAATTCTCAACAAAACTTCCAACCTTACCAGTAGACCTATTATTGATTTCTCTTCCTTTCTTGGTGGAAGAGGTGTTAACAGAAGACTTAAAGGCAGCCTCTTGCATAGGTAAGTTGTTATCAAAATTGTTCAATTCAAATGCAATCAACTTACCAATTAGGGAGTCAAGGGTGACTTGATCTGTGGCCACTTATCTGAGCTCCTGAATGGCTGGGATCTTGATAGCATAATCAGCCCTTAGCATTCTCAGCGTTTTTCTTACCACCTCCTCCTCACTTAGTTTTCCTCTAGCAATTTTGATGGAGTTAATCACTTCTTTGATTATGTTGATGTATTGTTCAATATCTTCTCCCTCATTCATCCTCATGTCATCATATTTTCCTCTGAGGCTTTCTGCCTTAGCTCTTTGTACATGTGGGTCACCACCATACACTATTTGCAGTTTGGCCCACATCTTGTGAGAAGTATCTAGATTTTCGATCTCTACATAGATGTAGTCAGGTAGTGTGCTTGCTATCATATCCATTGCAGTGATATGTTATGTCTTAAATTTCAATTCATCAACAGTCAGGGTACCATTGGGTTCAGTGTAATCATGGGTTACATGAGTCCAATATTGATCTCCGATGGTCTTCATGTATAGTTTCATTCTATGGCACCACAGAGTAAAGTTTTCCTTGGAGAACTTTGGTCATTCATTTCTCATCATGTTGACTTTTTCTTGTTGCGGTTAAGCAACAAAGAAAAGAAGCTTGGCTCTGATCGCAATTGACGGTCCCAACCGGTGCTAAGAGGGGGGGTGAATCAGCACCTATTCAAACTTTAAAACAAATCTGATGTAGTATACTACAACTGTAAGCAGAACAGATTCTAGCATAAAATATAGCATCAAGCAATCAACAACAAGCAACACCAAATTTATCACGTGGAAACCCAAAATGGGAGAAAACCAGTGTGAGGAAACCTCACAAATTCTACACTCTTCTGAAGTGCACCTTGTTAGGAGCCTTCCCTGTTAAAATATTACAAACACACTGTTAGATGCGAACCGATTAAGGGATTTGATACAATAAAGCATGTTAGAATCTGCTTGGTTAGAGGACTTTGAACACCTAAACAAATGTCACCCAATTAAGGGATTTAATACAAGGGACCTGTTAATATCCACCCAAAATACTGGGATTTTGTTATTTTAATTGTTAGAAAACAATTGAGGATTTGATCTTTTAGAAATGGCTTTGCTTAGCCTAATAAGATCTCTGTTATACTCAACTGAGAAACATCATCGGTCGCTCCAGGTATATTCTCCTTTGTTGCTGTGCTCCTCTGCACACTCTTCTTTCTTCTCTTCTCTCTTCACCTTAGCTTTTTCAGCATACAGGTTCACTCTTTACTTTGGCAAAATGAGGGCAAACTATATTCTTTTCAGTCAGAAGAATATATAGACATCATGCCCTATTCGCTATTTTCATGCATGACCTGTTAAAAGATCGTCTTCGAATCGATCACCCAGTGGAGTATTAGTTCACTGAGGAAACATCTGATGCATGTTATGCTTTAGCTGCTTTATGAAAGAAAACAATTGCGTGTCAAAAGCTTTCCTTCATAGTAGATATCTCCATGTTTTAATGCCACAAACTCCAACATTAAAACCTTCAATCGTACCTTGTACCATTGGCCTGGATCACTCAAAGTCTACTGAATTTTAGTGCAATAAATCTCGGTCAAAGAGTTAGATAACTATTTGTTGACTATGACTTTCTCGGGTTCATCAATCATGACGAAGTCTTCACTTGATCGGTAAAGATCCTTAAGTTGTGCACAGGTAAGAGCTTTGACCTGTCACCTTCCCTTCCTCTGGCTATACCGATAGCATCATCTCCTCAGTTTCTATTACCAGGTACCGGTTGCATCTCCCTTGGTGACCGGTTGCTCTGGTGATCAAATATAATCTTGTCTTTCTTGAACAGTATCACCGGTTGCCAAAACCAGTCTCTCCTCACACTTGTTGTCAGTTGTACCTGTCTTTGCTTCACAGATCCAACAGTGGTGTCCTTAGTCACAAATGTCAACACCACTTTGCCAATCAATGATAATACCTCTTTTGCCATGTACCAACTGCAATCTTACCGGTTACCATCCATTATTGCCAACATTCACTTCCACATATTTTGTTCATAGAATGAAGCTTTGGATTTCATATGAAACTTTAACTAAAAGTTATTAGACTCCAAAATTTTGAGCTTGTGACACTTGGGACAGGTCTCCTCATTTGAATTTTATTTTAGAAGTGAATAATCCTACCTAACACTCCTATTACCTCTTAATCTCAACCAAACATTTATATTCCTTCTCAATCTCCTTATCCTCAATATCTTCTCTCATGGCATGTCTTAATTCTAACTCTTGATTTTAATGAAATTTCTATAAAAGATCATTTTCTCCTCACAATTGAACCCCTCTGCATTTGAGATTTTGCTACCTGTTGCATACTTGATCTTTTAGACAACTTGCACTCTTACATACTTATGACTTAAAGAGGTCATAGCTACCCTATCATTATCAATCCATCTCCATTATCATGGCTTTCTAGCAATCAACGACCTCCATTCTTTTATTGCCTCATGTGCTTTGAACTAACAAAACTAAGAGCACTTGCATCCCATTCACACAAGACCCTGAAGATAGGATAATGGAATCAATCGTTTCATGAAGGCATTATGTTATGTTTAGTGTTTACTTTGATTTGTTTATGCTTTTGTGAAAAAAAAATTCCATTGGTATGATGATTGAATGCTTTTGTAAATCTTCACTTATGGTTGGACTAGAATAAGGTTCACAATATTGGTTTTCACTTCGATCTTTGTCAGATATTTTTCCAATCTTATTTGAAACCTTGCTGAACATTTTTCTCATATTGGTCTATGGTTGCCATTGAAGAGAAGTTAACAATAATATATCAGAGCTACTAATGATTCTTTTAAATAACTGAAATTATATTTTAGGTAGCTAAATCGGCTATAGAAAATATCCAATTCTAAGAGAATAATGCTAACCATTCTTTTAAATTAACCGAAATTATATTTTAGGTAGCTAAATCGGCTATAGAAAATACCCACTTCTAAGTGAAACATGCTTTTTATAAATTTTAATATTTAAATTAGATTCATTTTAGCTCTTCTATAAATTTTAAACCGCATCAACTGATCAATTTTATAATAATAAAAAACAAGGAAAAAAAACCATTATGAATACATGTCAAGAACCAAAATTATTTGCACATGGTTTAGTAAACAGTTTCGGCAAAAGTAAAAAACATGGAGTGCATATTGGACTCGAACGCATTGATTAACGAGGGCACATTACTCAAACGATATTCTATTTATTAGAAATTCTATTCCATTAGTCCACGTCTGAGTAATCAATCTAACCAATAAATTATGTCTACGTGGAATCATGTCTAATCCGGCTTACCACTGGCTGTATCATCTGACAATTTTATGCAACACATCGCCTATAATAAATCCATAACATCTAAATGGGAATCATAAAAATGAAATATACGAATATTTGCTGTCCGAAATGCTATGTAAAATAAACCATATTGGTCTTTGATGACAAATATGCGTCAACAATCACAGGAAGTAAGGAACAGAATAACCGCCAAAGCAACTCCAATGATAAGTTACACAACATAAATGACAAATTAAAAATAAATTGTATAGCTGAATGATAGACTTACTAGTCATCATAATTATCGTGAAAAGATGTAATCTGATACTTGTCATAACAATATATTTTGTAGTTAACTCCCATGATCATGATGGGCGTAAAAGAAAAATTCTCGTCTATAAGACTGATTCAGCATATTCCATCTTGTGAAGGAGTAAAATATAATTTTGACAACATTCAACAAACATCATTACAATTTATGAGAAACAAACGTTGACCAACTCCCCAATATTTCAATAAATATAAACAATGATCTTAGAAAGCATCACTCACAATATTTCCTGTTCATATAAGAAATGACACTCAACTCTCTGAGAAAACCCAATGATAACTTCAAAATAAAATGATACCCCTCTACCAAGGATTTCAGCACATGGCTCTGTTACCATCGAGCTTGCTGTCAACTAGTATTTGGAGCTTAGCTTAAATTTCTTCTTTCATCGTTTGAATAAATAGTTCACTTCCCGAGTTTATAACCTAAAAAAAAATCCTGTGATTGAGACAAACTTGTTCTCCATTTTGCTCATCGGGCTCAAAATGGCCAAAAAAGTTACTATAATACACGGGTTTGCGTAGTAGATATAAAATACAAACATTGAGATAGTAGGTTCACATAATAGGTAAAGCACAAACACAAATATGCAGTTTAGCATTTTTAATCATTCTGATTCTTTCCCTTTTAATTTTCTTTGCAAATTGACCTCGCCTGATAAAGGGTAAAAGAGCTCAACCGCCTTAGTGTGTTTATAATATTCCTCAATATTCATCACAATGAAAGGTCTAAAGATACACATTTTCAGAAGTAAATATATTCTGAATTCTATGAATTGGTTAGAAGCACCATGAAATTGCAGCTGCTCATTAGTGCAGCAAACAAGCAATTGCCCCAAGCTACTGATTAACGAGATGGGAATGGGCACAGCACTCAATCAGCAGCAATGCCCAATACAAGTTTACTAGTGCTGAAATTAAATATTTTTTTTGGAAATAAACTGCCTCTCCCTAGACAAAAGCACATCTTAATTTGATACACTTGGCAGGGCATATGCACTCCCTACAAATAAAGTTTCAAACTAAAATAACAAAGACCCTTACAAGAAGACCCTTACAAGAAATACCTGATCATTTTACATGCTTCTTCCATTAAATTTGTGAAGCATACTTTGAAGTCCACTAGAAACGCGGAAAAGCTTTGATATCAACAACACTCGCATGTTCATAAAAGAGCAGATCCGTAGACCAAGCAGCGGCCAAAAGCTTGCTGGCAGAAAAACAGCAAGTGGGGAACATCCAAGAGAGTGAATCACAAGAAGTAATCTGGTGTCCTTCGTGTTACATCTGGCTCTCCACGCCTTGGAGCTGGCTCGAACTGGAAGATTAACACAGTATTTTTCATCAACAAAAATACTAATGCTAAAAATATGCCAGGTCCCATTGCTCATTCAACTATCTTGTTAGGTTCCAACAAAACATCAAAATAATCTTTACCAGACTTTTCAAAATACAAATATGAAATTGCCAACCTGAATAAATGTGTGTCCTTTATAATCATCAACTTCCAGAATAGATGCCATATTGCCTGCATGGATGATTTCAAATATTCATATATGATTCTGAATCATGTTAACAAATGTACCTAGATATAAAAATAATTTATAAACAAGTATTGAAGTGTATACAGTGCAGTATGCTGTGTTATCAACTATTAATTTAAGGAATAGAATGATAGAACAAATACATGAAATGCAATATATTTATTAACGCTCATCAACTGAAGGAATAAAGCAACAGAATATGTACATTATACAATCCTGCTTCAACAAATAAATACATGTGTCACAATAGCTCAAAGTGTGTTTATGTTCTATAAAAGATCAGAAGAAATAAACAGAGTAGAAAACATGCTATGTTTACAAGCTTACCACACCGATAGCAGTAGTTAGGTGCGCTAAATATTGTGACAACCTTTTGTTCCTGTAAGAAATGTTAAAAAAGAAAATAAATCATTATTCCAATTGATCATCTAATTGTACGAGTAAGTTATGAAATGCAAATATGCATATATGCATCATACATGTGGATGCATGTGTTGATAACAAACAATTGATTCATTAAATGTGATCAGCAAAAGTTTACAAATGTTCTTACATGACCCCAGTTGTAGCCTTCCATGACTAGCTGATGTGCTCTGGCTATTAGTTTTAAGTTGTTTGTGTGGTTAAATTGTTCAGAAATATCCTGCACAACACAAAAATTAAAAATCCATGAATGGCTAGCAATGTGTTGTTCTCCAATAGTTCAAAGGATAAAATTTATAGCTAGACTAAAGATAAGAAGACTCCAAAGAATATTTATTGTTAAATCAGTTAAGACTCGGCTCATCTCTCATGCTTTCTTCCATTCGAAAAGAGACAGTTTAAAGAAGAAAATGGATGTGTCATAATAAATCATGCCTTAAGTACAAAAGCTATATTTTTTCATTGGTGAAAAGAAACAAAGATACAATAAACACACCTTAACCAATTGCGAAAAAAAATGGAAAAAAAAAAAGTACAAGCCAAAAAAATTCCAAAGCAAATACTGAATTCTGTTCTACATTGAGTAAGGCATCAAAATAGAAAGTTTGGATAAATCATCCATGACAGATCTGTGCAGCTATTGAAAAAAATAATCCCCTAAAGCAGGATTCTGGTCCCAGCTCTCTCTGAATAATATATAAGGCAATCTTCACAAAACCTGGTATCATTTCTTGTCTACACGGGCCTGAGAAAGAAGCGTGCGTGCCCTGTGAAGAACAATGATCTAAAATTTTCTATGATAACCAAAAGCATAAAAACAAAAAAGACGTTGTGTAGGCAATCCTTCCCTCTAATGGCTCTCACTTCAATATGCAACAGAGAACTTGTGTATCACTTGACTAAGAACACAATGACATCTACTTTGCAAAGTACATCACAAAATCAAAACAATCGGACAAAAATGAAGCCTGCCTGTTTGTTAACAGTTAGTCCAAGTAAAGGTAAGTCCCCTATCCACTATAATGCCTCAATAAGTTTTCCATCACCTTCCCATATACAACTACATTTAAAATAATGGAGATGTTTGATTGCTCCTACTGTTTTTCCAGAATAGGGATTTAAATCTCCTTGTACACTACACAACCTCCAAAATGAATCCATGAAGGGAACAGGGAGAAGCGTGCATGTTATCCAATTCCCACTAGCATACCAACTATGTTCCCCATGCTTGTGCTTGGATTTTTTGTTGTAATTACTCATGTTAAAAAGCATAAGCAAATTTACTCCAAATATAATCTTTTAAATGCATCTCAAAAGAAACAATCTAAATAGGCTATACAGCAGAAATGCATAGCGAATTTTCACTCTGTTGATGAACAGAAAACTTACTTGTCCAAATGTATATCCAGCACCACGTGGAGAAATACCCCATCCACATCTGTCATCAGGATCAGACCATAAAAGATCACACATAGGACCTTCATGAGGTACTTCTTGAACACGGTCGAAATTCCGTATGTTATCAAGGGTATCAATGGAAGGTGACAATCCACCATGCAGACAAAATATTTCTGATTCCACCTATAGCATGAAAAAAAAAAAGTGATTTAAAAGCATTTTCATTTTCAAATCCAATAGGTCAGACAAACTGGAAGCTTTTACACTATCTTCCGCACTCTTACTCATAAGAATGTCAAACAATTTTTGTAGCAACAAAGGAGTTTTCACTTTAAACTTGTTTTAGGGGAGATACATACCTTTATATGAGATGATGAATCTTAATGTAAGGATTTATAAGACTCTTTTTCCAGAACATTTGAATTTTAGTAAATTTAACTCAAAGTGAATTGTGTTCTACAAGTTTTTACTGGGATTTCTGTATTTAGGCTTCTGAATAAACGTTAAAACCAAAATTAGAGGTGCGTGTAGAACTTGCTAAATTTATATTTAAAAAAAATTGGCAACCTGATTGCCAGAACTCTCAAAGCATTTCAAATCCTACTTACCAGTGCTGTCAGTGGGAAGTAGTCAAAAAGATCAGTAAATATCTTCCATACATTTGCATTTCCGTACCTGGTACAAAATGATGAAAACATCAGGGCATCACAAGCTTTGCCAGGCAAAATCATAAAATTATTAAAGAACAAAGCTTCAGTAGTTTCTGTGCAATTTGCGATTGACAATCAACATTTATGACTTTCTGAAGACATAAAATGGCTTTCAACACTTCATACAATAATAAAAAGTTAAAACAACCAATTAGACAGAAAGATGCAAAAGAATTGCTATTCATAAGATGAGCTTTGGCCTGTAAGTTCAGAATGGTAATCATATTGCTACTTATTACTAGTTCCAATTTTCAGAAATTTGTGTGCACAAAAATAAAATAGTATAATAGACCTCATTCATGAAGTATCCAATCATAATGGCAATTAAATTTTGAAAAAGTAGTCCACATTCATAACAGTGGCTAATTAGCTTTTTCTTCCCTCTAAAAGTCTAGCTTGGCACTAAAAACTCACCACATGCAGCTGCAATGCATTACTCTGAATTCAGTTACATGTTAACAGTAGAGACAAAGGCATATTGATGAAGTATTGACAAGTGATACTCAGTACATGAATCTCTAGAGAAACAACGTAATATAAGTTTATGACTATACTTCATCATTCAAGAAAGGCACATAAAAATTCTCTATGGAACTTAAAATTGGCCATATAATCTGGCCAGTGTCTGGTATGCAACCTTACAATATCCTTCAGTATTAGAGGAAATATACACAAATCCTTTAGATTTCAAATTTGTATAGATGAAAGGAATTCTACTAGCCTCATCATGCAGCTTCACCTTCCAAAAACAATTATGCTTATCATTATCATCCTGATTTAGTAATAAACCAGCTCATTATGGAATACTCTTCAATTTTACATATATCTTCTCACTTGTTTTTTGTCAAAAGTATGTGGCAGAATCTTCAAAATAATATATAAATTGTAGAAAGACAGAATTTAGTAATTTACAGATACTTCTGGGGATAAATCTCTCTCTGAATTCCAATTAAGGCACATACAACATTGACTGGCCACCAAGTCTTTGACCAGAAATCTATCAAAGCTTAGTTATTTGCAGAGTTCAGCAACAGTCACAGAAAGCACAACTAAAAATAGCAAGTATATGGGACCAAAAACAGCGCTAAGAATTACTTACGCTAGGATTGCTTATACATCACTACTTTCCAGTACAAGTATCAACACATATCCAGCTGTTACCCCAATTTGTGGGATAAAATAAAACGAGTCTACTTCAGAATAAATACAGCATAAGAGGATAAATGATGGACCAAGTGATGATAGTCACAGGAGTTGCCAAATTCAAAAATTTAAAAACGATATATTCAAATTTAATTTCTTACCCAGATTCTGATAACTAGGCCTTTGACAGCATTAAGAGAATTATATTCTGAACATCAACAAATTAGCTCATACAAGATACATTGGTATAAGACTCGGATATTAGACTTTGTATTACGTGAAGAAACTTTTTTCGCGTCATTTGCAATTATCTACACAATAATGATAAGAACTTATTTGTTTACAGAAACCAATCAGCACAACAGCAGGAAATAATTGAACCCTAGTACACACCGATATGCATCTTGGCTCATGCAAGTCAACACATACATAACTCTAAAGACTAATGTCAAAGAGTTTGCTAGATTCTATCATAGAAATTTGAAATACCACAAACATTTATAAACACCTAAACATGGTATGAAAACACCATTAGATTAATCCTAAATGGTCATACAGTTTGTACAGCAAAATACTCTGGTTAGTCCTTCAGCAGGTGTTTAGAACTGAACCAGTGCAACAGCAGGAAATCATTGAACGCTACCACTAGTACTGACAAGCATCTTGCCTCATGCAAGTCGGTATATATTTCTCTCTAAGAATTAAATGTCACAGAGATTGATAGATTTAATCAACAAAATTCAAAACCTTGTGAACATTAAAAAACCACAAAGTAGGCTTGCAGATCTACTTCATTGTTAGTTGCATTAACAAAAGGCTTGGAAGCTGTTTGAACCAACCTCCACTCTAATCTCTTATTACACAACCTGCTCCTCAAAGACCTAAGTTACTCCTAGAAGCAACATCAAAGTTGAGCATAAGCATTCCATCCAAAGCAAGAACCCATTGAATATTAGCCCTTCAAAATCCATGGTTTAACTTTAACCTGCAAGTCCTATGAATGAGATAAAAACTATCTTTTTTCAAAAAAGGGAAAAAGAAAAATAACTTTTCTTTAAAAATTTATATTCAATATTAGTTTAAAACTTTTACATTGCAGCTTTAAGGTTTTAATATATTTATATTTATTTAAATTTTTTAGTAATATTTATAATTTCGATAAACTATTACAATATTTAATATATTTAAGCTAGATTTTAATTCTTAATTTTTATAATCAGTGATCGCTTTTGACTAGAACTATGAACCAAAGGGGTCACAACAGGGGAACCCATCCCCAGGATCATGTTGAGGCATTAACCTCTCCCTGATTTGACTCTGGCAGGCAACTGTTCATCCTTCGTCTCTGTTACTCCTCTGACTGCTCCTTTTTTTGCTTTGTTCTTCTCCCAATATCTCTCCCCTCCAACCTCCCTCACCTTATCTCGTCTCTCCTTATCTCTCCACTCCAATCTACTCCCCAACTTCCTCTGCTTATCCCTCTACTCCAACCTCCCTCTCCTTATCTCTCCACTCCAACCTTCTCCCCTGCATCCTCTCCTTATCTCTCTGCTACTTCCTTCTCCCCTGCTCCCTTCATCCTCCCTCTCCTCATCTCTCTATATGCTTTCCTTCTTTTGTGCTTCGATCTTAAGTCACCCACCAACTTCTTGTGCATCTACCCTTATATCTCCTTGCCTCCCATCTCTCTTCTCCCCTTATCCTCCTCTCCACCTGTCCTCTTCAACTGTCTTCGTTCAGAACAACACCCTCAACCTTCTCTCCTTCACTGTCTAACACAACATCCCAGCTCCATCATCAATCAGCAAGTTGCCGGGTCTACATCGATACACATCAGTCACGGGGTCTTTTGCAAGCCTAAGTCCTCCGTCCCTCGCAAGCCTTCATCCCTTGTGTACATCTCAGCCATGAATTGCACTGTCATGCTTCTTCTGTCACTTGCCATGCATGAGACTCCAACCCTTTAACTGCCATATCAACATGGCTTACAACTTACCGTTGCACTGCAGGGTCAACCCCAATATTTTTTCACTTTATTTAAGTTCTAATATATTTATATTTATTTAAATTCTCTTAGTTGACGAATTTATTTTGCATTTTTTCTTCACCAAGTTCAAACATGAATACAAACCTTGTGATATAATTTAGAAATAATCTATTAATAGACTAGTATATACTATAGACATCTTATGTTGAGCTATCAATCTTACGTTATTTTACTTTAGAACTATTAAAGAAGTATTTTATTAAACTTATTTAATTTATTTAATTTGAAGAGCTTTTTTTATTTATTGAAGTCTATTATAAGGGTCATTTTATTTTATTCACTTTAAGAGTTATTTTATTTTATTTTAGAACTATTTAAGATTTATTTTATTTTTATCAAGTTGTTTTATTTTATTTTATTGTAATGTCCGTAAATTTTGGGCAAATAAATTAATTATATTAATTATTCTAAAGTAGTCCAAATAAATTCAAAGATTAAAAGGATGACTTTATTATAATTAATTTAATTAAAAGGTGACTATAATAGTTATAATATAGTCACTTTAATTATTAAAGTCCTCCAGCTTGTTCAAGAAGGCTACTTGATAAAGAGGAATTAAAAGTAAGGACGATTTATATCTCACATTGCTTAACGGATGTGTATCCTCCACCTAAAGAGGCTATCAAAATTGCTCTCTCATTTGGGGTTAGGTTATGAGATTATAAAACTGAAGTGATTTCTCCATTGTTGCTGATATTCAGTGACTGGTTTCCAAAGACAAAACCCCTTAGGAAACGAAAGACTGGACGCAAACCCAGACTTTCTTGGTTGAGTGGATTCGTATCAATATCCACCATTGAGCTTAATGCATGAATTGTGATTTTGAAATAGCAGAAACAGAGACCATTCGAATGACAGCAGTATTTGCCGTGGAATTGTCTATTCTGGCTTATACAGATATATGATTGAAGAGGCAGTGACTACTCCAGGCGTTTTCGAACTTCCCATCTCAATTGTATTGAACGTGGGCGTATATGTGGTATGGGTGGCTACTTAGCTCACTGATTTGTTCACAAACAGCAGCCGACTGACTCCAATATGGAATCGATGGAGCATTAGCTGGGAAATCATGACGTGACTGGGTGTTTGAGGTATGGCAGTGTTGGAAGGTAACATCTTATAGAAGTGATGCAGCTGATTAGTAAGCGGGCAGTGCTTGGGCATCATCAACAGAGGTATTTTACAGTCGTCTCCTTGAAATATAGTAATCAGTTTGCATACTCAGTTTGGGGCGGCCATTTAGACAGCTGCATTCACCCTTCACATGTGTTCTACCTCGCAATACATTTCATTCTTATTGATGAAGTCATTTTTGTGCTAAGTGTATCCCTCTTACTAGAGACATCAGAGTTCAAGACTGATTTACATGTACTTGTGGTTAGCTGGTAATAAACAGCCCTTGGTCTGCATATTTTGTAGACACGATTCTGGCAATGGTCTGTGAAGTAATATGCAATGTATTTGACAAAATTACTTAATGAAGACAGCAGATGGGTCAGATGTTTGTCTAAAATACTAGTGTTTGAAGGAGGGTTTTTGGTAGAAGATTATCATTAATTTTGTGCTTATATCTCAGCTATTTACATATTTGTGTCAGTGTGCTAATCATTTGCAAATATTTGACAGAATGACTATGATGTTGGACGCTAATTTCTAAATGATACTTCTTACAAGTGTTTGGGTTTATGTCTTTACAGCACCAGTAAATATAATAGTTTTCTATTATCAAATAAGTATTTGACAGAATTCCAATGCAAAAAATTAGTCTTTTGTAATGTGTTTTTTTGGCTCAAGAACTCAAAGACTTCAGAAAAGACCCTGCGCACCAACTGTTTGTCGAAATACCTCTGAGACAAAACTGAAAATTTAAGCCAATATCCATTTGGGATATTACATTTATTTACTTAATGAGTTATTATATTGGCTATATTCTAATTTTGCTAACATGGTCATGTCATTACACTCCACCTCCAAGTGTAACCATATCAAGGGACCAAAAAAACAATGAACTTTCTTCTCTTCCCACACAATAAGAACAAGAAGTTGTCATTCACGATGTCTTAACATGTAAGTAATGTGTACTACACATTGAAAGATAATCCTCCCATCACATACAAGATACTTCCAACTCTGTTGTCCAAACCTCTTCACTCCCTTTCTGCAATTGGGTATTTGTTTTCTCTATTCTATCTATGTTCTATCTTCTTCCAATTCTCCTTCATGATACTGATAAAAATCACCAATGCTGAACATTCGTGATATGACTAAATCTTTAGGGAACTCTACCTCAAGCATGTTTTACTAGAAGCAAACTTTCTGATAAACTTTCAAGGCCCAAACTTCTTCATTTTCAATTTGTTGTAGGCACCAACTAGAAATCTTTTCTAAATACACCATCACTTCATCTCCTTAGAAAAGCTGCTTATGTCTCCTTTTTTCGTTCACCTTCACCTTGTATCTAGCATGGATCATTTCCAACCGATTCCTTACTCCCTCATATACCATCTTGATATGATCTGCAAACTCTTTTGCTTCACACTCCTCTTCTAAACATCCAACTTTCTTTTCTTCACTCATACTAGGAACAAGAAGCACCTTTCACTATTCTTAACATATAAGCAATATCTATTGGAAAGCTTCTCATCACGTACAAGCTATTTCCAATTCCATTACCCAAAATCTCTTCAATCTCCTCCTCCTCCAATTGTTGTATCTGTTTACTACATTCTATCTCTATCTTCATGCAATTCCCTTTCATGATAATGCTACAAATTTGCAATTCTGAACATTGGTGATACAACCAAATATTTAGGCAAATCTATCTCACAAGTGTTCTATAATCAAACTTTACGATAGACTTTCAAGGAACAAATGTCTTCATTTTCAATTTATTGTATGTCCCAACTGGAGATCATTCCTTTCTAGAATACATTATCGCATTATCTCCCTCTATGAAGTCCTTTATCTACTTTTTTCATCTACCTTCTCCTTGTATCAAGCATTAAAGATTTCTAAACAATTCCTTACCCCCTCCTGTACCATCTTTATATAATACGCAAACTCCTTTACTTCTGCATTCCTCTTTTCCTCACCACTATCTCTTAATTCAGAAACATTTCTTGGATTACTTCTATATGCTATTGTAAATGGGGTTTTCCCTACACTCGTCTTGACCAAATTGTTGTATGCAAACTCAATTTGTGCTAATAAAAAACACCTTAAGATATATGATGCAATTGCAATTATGTTTATTGTAACAATTCAATATGCATCATGATAGAAATAACATGTAGTATTCACACCAGCATGGGGTTTTCCCTACGCTCGTGTTGACCAAATTGTTGTATGAAAACTCAATTTGTGCTAATAAAAACACCTTAAGATATATGATGCAATTACAATTATGTTTGTTGTAACAATTCAATATGCATCATGAAAGAAATAACATTTAGTATTCATACCAGACAGGGACTTATATGGGAAACCCTTATGCTATATATAACAACTGCATTCACAAGAAACAATATGCAATAAGATAACTCTCTTGCGGAGTGCCTGTATCTACAAACTATATTATAAAACCCCACAATCATGCCCTAGAGCATCACACCATGATCAGGCAACCTCTCTTTTCTCTCTTCATTCCATCCACCCAAACAGTTAGATATAGCTGTCGAATCATCATTAATACCTAGCTGTCCCTCATGGAATTCCAACAATCACAGCCATCTCATGACTATACCATGACAGCAGCATACCACACATTACACTAAACAAGACTTTTCCTTCAGATAATCACTGCATATGATTTGCCACTGTCACCCACCCTTGGTAAAAATTGTTTACCATTTATACCTAAACTACATACATGTCTTATTGCACTACTGCCAAACACCATAGCTGACAGTAGAGAAACAATTTGTTAATTGTGCCTAGCCACTTGCAATACCAGCATCCTCTAGAGCATCCACATGTTCTTAGATATTGCTGCACATATTCCAATAGTGTTGCAAGTGCACCTGCATTGTCATACACACTCCAGTAACTATCAAGACCAGCATGCAAAGATTGAGTTCACAACTAGATGCCTTGCAGTTGCAATCATTGCAACACTGGTCTCAAACAGGCCTTCATGCTATACAACAATGCCTAAAACTTGCCACAACTCACCACAACTTCTCGTAGCTCTTTACAGTCTGCAATTAACCGCATCAACATATTAACTGCGAAGAGGAACTCTCCCCTACTGAATAGCACACCAAAGTTCCAACAGAAACAGTAGACCATAAGGTATAATCTCCATCAAAATTTATCCAAATAACTTTCATAAATCATTAATGGACTTAAAACCAAAACACTTTAACCGATAAACTCAGATGTTAACCATAAACCAATAATTTGTGAGCAAACAGTTATAGGAAATGCTGTAACACATGGTGTATTTGGATTGTATTGTATCCAAGAGCCTAGACAGAACCTCAAATTTGGGTATACAGCTGTGTCTATTAAATTACATATTCATAAATATGTACATGCATACATTCATGTATATGCATGTATTCATGCATTTCTTTTGGTTTCTTATTTTTCTTTTCTTTTTCAACCTTTAAGTTAATGATTTTTAGTATTTACCTTCACTTGCATTTTTATGTGGAACACATTTTGTAGGGACTGCAGTAAAAGTAGGGGTGCAGTCACAAATCAGAGAGTCTCACCCATACATGTTAAGTGCTTTGTTGAATGATCCACAGCCACATCTACCTAACAGATGAGAGGACCTTATCAAATGCCACCCAAAAGTTATTGACCATGTACACTAGTTTGTCTCCCACCTATATGAAAGATGCAAATATTTCTGTAGTTTGTGTTATAAACAGCATGGAGAAAAGTTGTGACTGGAAATAAATTAAATTATTCCAAAATGTACTGCAAGAGGCACTATGCTACATTTGAGATAATATTATCTTTACAAATAAACCAATAGCTTTTCCTCATTGAATGAGTTGCAAATAATAGGCAACATAAAAGAGTCATGATGGGATCTGAAGCAAAATGAGAATGGACAAATAGCAATTAAAACTAAAATTTAATAATTCTCAAGCAATAAATAGAAAACTGGTGGAAAGAACCAATGCATTTGGCAGAATGCATTTGTTATACCGTAAACAGACCACAATAAGTCTTCCCAAAGTTTGTACTTAATTATCAATTCCATGGACATTGGAAAGTGGAAACAAAAAATATATGTATTATTGAGGCTCAAAAATCATTTCCACAAGGCCTCTGCCATAGAATCCTTATACTACAGTAACCTGTGAAAACAAACAAGAATGTTCCCCATACGCACTGTGTGCATCATTGTGTGATGAATGGCCACATATACCTCACAGGTGAGAGACCATCTCAAGTGCTGCCAAAAGGTTTTTTCATATGTACACTGCAATACTAATCTTTATCTACAAGAATAACGCAGAAACTTCTATAGTTTATGTGCTATAAAAAGCATGGAGAAATGTTGTAACTGGAAATAATTTAAGTGATTCTAGACTGTACTGTCTGCACTACATATGAGATAATTTTGACATCAAAATAAAACCCATGGATTTTGTTCTTAATAGACTTGCAAAAAATACTACAGTATTAAAAAGACTGAAGCAAATTAAGAAAACAGAAATAACAATTATGAATTTAATAGTTTTGGAGCAACAAATTGACCGCTAGTAGAAAGAAAAAGTGATGCATTTGGCAGAAAGCATTTATTATAATGCAAGCAATCCACAATAAGCCTTCCCAAAGTTTGTACTTAATTATCAATTCCTGTGAAACAAAACAAAAAACATAATTTAGGCACAAAACTCACTTCCGCAAGCACTCGTCATAGAATCCATATACTTGTGTAATCTGTGAAAAGTAAAAACAAACAATACAAGAGGCCAGCTTAGCTCAATTTTTAAAAGGTAATAAAATAAAAATAAAAAACTACTGATTATGTTGTAATTCATCCACCTGGCTCAAAGAACAAAGTCCACAAATAATAATGTTATTCCCAACCATAATATGAAAAATTGTTATTAAAGTGTTTAGCCTTTTCCATTTATAACACGCACCTGGCGACTCTCATGATTTCCTCTTAAAATAGTTATTCGTTGAGGATAACGGACCTTCAACGCTACTAGAAGCTGCACAATAAGGTTACCAATGAATTACAGGGCATCACAACCCAAAAATGAGCTCTTGATTGAATAGTTACAAAACTGTCCCATCACTTGCAACATTTAAGAGAACATGCAACAACAAAATGACAACTATATTATAGAATTTGTTTGCAACTAAACCTTGGGCAAGACCTGGATGTCTTTTACAACACAAAAGTAGAACCGCCCAGAAAGCAATTGGGTTACGACAAGTTCTAGCAGGCAATGATCACTAGATCAGGTCTTACATAAGCATAAAAAGAATAAAACTGCCATCTTGTCTTTGCAAATAATGTCAGTGAGCTATTGAAAAAAGTAAAGAAGAAGAGCAGTCTTATGCTCTGTATAGAGAGTTCAAATGATATTATAAGCGAAAATTCTTTACAGAGAAGAAAACATCCTGAATATTTCTCAAATATTATTCACAGTATACAACACCTCATTCCCAGACACAGCAATACATGTTATATTCACTAAAATGAAATTAGTTTAAGCAGTAGCATATAATGACCATTTCACTTCCATCTAAACTAACTCAAACAAATCAGAAATAATCACTGTAATAGAAAATTAAAATAACTAAAGCAATATCACTCAATGCTCTACTTACAGTGACGGTTTCAACCGAATAGTATCCACGATCAACATAATCGCCCATGAACAAGTAATTGGTGTCGGGACACTACAAACAGAAAAATTTGAAATGAATTTTAAGAGTTAAGGTGTACATAATACTAAAGGTACAACATAACATGCGTGAAACTGTTCAAAGCAAAGAAGAAAACAGACAAAACAAACTAAACAATTACTTTAGAATTATTCAGAAAGGAAAAGATGAAGGTCAGCACAAGAATTATAAAAAGGAAAAATCTCAAGTTCATGAAATCAAAGGATCCAGGACATAATTGTAATTCTGTACTACTAGAAATGCAACTTTATGATAAAATGAAATAGAATGAAAAGTTTATACTTTCCCAAGAAGTAATCATACTGATAACCATCCAATTATCGGAAAGACAACATATATAGCCCTTCACCATGGCAGGTACAGGTTTTCTCTTTTACATAGCCAAACCTGAATTGCGCTTATTCTGTAGATAATTTATCCTTCTTTCCACCGACAGGAGAAATATAGACAAATTGGTTTCTTCATAGAAGTTAATAAAGAGATGTGAGAATGATAGGTGCAAACGTTTTTTTCGCATTCCATGTGGTGGGAAATACTGTCCACACACTAGAGAGGGCTGATTGCTTTGTTCTAGGCATGCTAATGCTGACTCATCCCAGCTATAAAGTGAACAAGGCTGGGACTCTCAGTGGTTGACGACATCTACAAGCTCCCAAGAGGGAATGGGAGAGAACCATGGCTCCCCCATGAACCAAACAAGTTTGGTCAATCTCCACCTTCTGAATAGGGCTGATTGCATTCCTTTATTGTCCTGCCCTGCATAGGGCTGATTGCTCTATTATAGGCCTGCTAATGTGGACTTAACCCAGCTACAAAGCAAACAATACCAAGGTTCTCAATAATTGATAACACCTATTAACTCCCGAGAGGAAATGGTTGATAACCATGGCTCCCTCATGAACCAATCAGATACGATCAATCTTCACTTTCTGAATGGATCACTATTTAATAATTTATAGATAGCTGCCTCCTTCATAAAGAAGTTAACTTCTCCAAGTCTATCACCTCAAGTCTCATAGATGCAAAGGTTCACTCTACTTCCAATCTAATGATTCGTTATACATTCCCTCATAGTTCAATTAAATAAAGAGATAGTAGAATAGAAAGATAGTCAATTTATCTTCTCAATCCTTTGCTGGGAGAAGCCAAGTCCTTTGCCCTAATCACTGGGAGACTACATCCATGTTCCCAGTCTAGCAGAGTGCTTGAGTCAGGCCCAGACAGAGATAGGGCCAGTGGGCTGCCCTACCATGACTAGCTACTCTAATCATAGCCCCAAGGGGCTGAGCTAGACAGCTATAATAGCAGGGGGAGCACAATTTAGTTTAGTTTATTTTCGTATGAAAGCCCCTATATTGGTAGAGGCGGAGCCCCCCAGACAATACTATAATATAGTTGACAACCTCTATCCCATATAATGTGTGTGTGCGGCTCCCACTCAGGTAAATTAATCATAAACCAATAAAATTTGACAATTTACAATTACATTGTCCAGATGAGCAGTATATCAACAGTGGACACCATTGCACACATTTTCTATACTATCCTATAATAAATTTTACAAAAGAGGTGAGCATATACAAGGACAGACCAATTTTATATACATACAATATTACTGAGAAATTTTGAAAATATCACTATATATGCATATATACTTTACAAGACATATCACTCAAGTCTTTTGCATGAATTTTTAAGTTTGCATAATTGATTCAGAATCTTGGTTATCCATCAGAAAACTTTGACACAAGAAAATTCTTCCCCACTGCTCCAAATTGGATAATAATTCATGTTTTTGCATTCACTGGACTTGAAATTATATGTATCCATACACACAATAGGAATAAGGGAAAAAAACTAGAAAATTGAAGCTACCTTTCCCCCAATTCGGAAAAGCTCTGCAAGATCATGAAATTGCCCATGAATGTCGCCACATATTGTAACTGGACACTTGACAGGCTGTAAAAACACAAAAATCACATAAATTAAATTCTCTAGCTGGGTCCATTTGTGCAGCAGACAAATTGATATTAAACAACA
The DNA here is from genome assembly GCA_027943335.1 of Chamaecyparis obtusa. Taxonomy (NCBI): domain Eukaryota; kingdom Viridiplantae; phylum Streptophyta; class Pinopsida; order Cupressales; family Cupressaceae; genus Chamaecyparis; species Chamaecyparis obtusa. Next base: position 608,223 of record BSBK01001337.1, on the reverse strand, counting down.
TAGACATGATCATAACATCTCCAAGCAATATAACTTAAATTAAACTATCACTCTTCTGTCCATTGCACTAGAAATAGTAACTGTGGCAGCTATCATGACCCAAAAACATATATATTTATACAACCTAGACCATTCCATTTCCAAAAGCAATTTGTGTTTAGTCCAGGTGAAAATGATTGCTCAATAATTTGAATTTTGCATAATATGTCAATGATATGTAAAGGTTATTTCCTGGTGGAAAACTGAAGACTGCATAATAAAAAAATTCTATGACTACAAAAAGCAAGTTTACAGTAAACAAGTTTGAGCCAATGAGATAAACAATTTAAATTGTGTTCTCCACAACCTCTCTGAAGCAAGCATGTTATGTTTTCAATTATCTAAACTTAAACAAGACCAGCAGATAGTTTCAGAAGTGATTGGGTACACGGTTGGCTGATACACAAGATCCATCACACAGACAGTATAAATGAAGAAAAAAAAAATTGCACTGTCATAGAAAATGTACCGTGTTTCATTTTACTCAATGCTTTCAAGAAGGTCAGCAGATCATTACAAAATTTTAGAAATATTCACATTATGTGGATAAAAGATCACCCATAAAGAAGGGCTAACTCAAAATGCTTAAAATCCATTCTTTTCTGCATCACCTCAAATTGTATTTGACTATTTGTTATTACAATAAGCTATAAATTTGAATTTTTTTCTGTCCTAGTAGAAATCCTATAAATCATCAATATCATTAACTCTCCAACATTAAAATATGTTCCTGTTTACTAAATTCCAGAATAACTTTAGCAATAATGTTATCACAGTATAGCTGTTTAAAAGAGCATCATAATTCTGCAAATTGATAACCATTGCTATATTTAAAAATTTGTTTGTTTATGCACATTGCACACCTCCTCATTTTAAAACCCCATTATGATTATAACATGCCAACTGACTTCCTCATGCAATCACTTTAAAAGTAATAATCGTATAAGGAACACTTCCCAACTTCAAAAGATGTCACTCTATGAAGAAAAATTTCAAGATGTTTCACTGCATATGAAGACAATTGACAAAAGGACTTTATGTCTACAGTAACTTGTTGGCAAGACGGAGTACACTCATAGTATTCAAAATATTCCAACATGGCCTTAAACCTAAGAAGGCAAAGAAAAAGGCAATTTCTGAGGTTACTTTTATACCACCTACCCATCTTCTACTAAATTTTGAAATCAAATTCATGTTTGCAATAAGATGCTGTAACATATTTTCAAATTTCAATAGTCAAAGAAATGGGTCATCATATAAGAATTCAAATCCCAGGAGAATAAGAACTCAAATCCAGAAACCAATGTTTTCACACAAGAAGTTACTTCATAAAAGTCCACAATTCTTTTATTAACACGCCCCTTAAAACCAAAGAACAAATCAAGAAGAGAATTAAGCCGATACAGAGATTCACAGTGAATGCGCATTCAAAATCCTTACTTATATCAATAACAGAAAATTTAAATATAAACATTACCTACTGTAACTTCTAATCTGATAGACCAAATTCGTATAATTTTTGCCCCTTTTATTTAATATTTTCACATGTTTAACAACACTCTATATCATTGAAAAAAAATAACACCTAAAGCTATAAATAACAAGAAACAGAAACATTATATTTCACATGTTATTAAGTAAATTAAAAAAGACACACCTGCACGTTACTTTCTTCCATGAGAATTTCCTTCGCTTTGTCACATAATCCTCGAACCTGTAACCACGAGAAAAACATTCTAAAAATACATTTTGTTTGGGATCTATTTACATATATTTTTTCAGATTTCTGTAAAAGTGCATACAATACTAAAAGTTACGAAACATGAGGGGTGCATAAATGGTAAAGCATCATCATGGCTTGAGAAGTTATTATAGTTTATAAGTACAACATCTAAATGACAAAACAATTTCAAATATGTTGAGCACATTCTCATGCCACATCTAAAAGGTTTTCTTCTCATTATTTCAAATAATGATTCATTGTTGGATTTTACCCCATCCACACGAGATATCTATTTAAGCCACTTAATAGTTTCATAATGCTGGATAGCAGAACTGCAACAGCTAACATGCAAAGTATATCATCCATAACTTTATCTTCAAAAGGAAAGTCCATCGGATTCCAAAACAACTACCATTCAAAGACCCATTTCTTTCAGAACACCTTGACATCCAGCAAAGTAATATCTAGCCAAATTAATGATCTAACCTGTAAATTTTTCAAAGATGCAACTTTTGGAAGACTAAGAATCTTCTAAACCCAAACAAAAAGTCAGTTACTTCAACTTTTCTCCCACTATTCCAGCATACTTAAAATGAAACACGCTTGAAACTTTTACTCCAAAGCATTTGCATTTGTTGTGATGGGATGCACACTACAACTTATTCCTCACAACAGACTGTCATTCATAAATGCCAATTTCTTTGGTTCATTCATAAAGAAACAATGTTTGCCATTTGTAGAAATTGTATGGACAAACTGAGGAAACTAAGTTATGTGTTTCAAAATAAATCCCAAACAAATAAAACTCCCTCAATGAAATATTTAATTTAATGTTTCTCCCATAAAAATTGTTACTTATTCAAAATGGTTTCTAGTATTAGCAGAAAAGAGGAATTATCCTTTCAGATAAGTATGCAAAGAGAACAAGGAACAGTATAGAAATCACAGATTGTTTGTTTTGGAATCTTATGTGCAAGTCTATTATAAATCATGACTGACAAAGTAGCTAATATAGTGGTCCTCTGAGATGCTTGCTTTGTATGTTAAAATAAACTTAGAGTTGTAACCACAAGGCCACACATGGTTTTTAGTATTACAGAAAATAAAAAGGATTTGTCCTTTCAACAAAGTATGAAGAGAGAACAATGAAAACAATAAAAGTCACATATGGTTTATTTTGAAATCTTATGTGTAAGTCTACTAAAAATCATGACTGAAAAGAAGCTGATATAGTGGATTTCATACATTTATTTGAAAGTCATATTAGGTGCTTGGTTTCCATGTTAGAATAGACTTAGAGTTGAAACCAAATGGCCACACAACAAGAAATTGACATCCTGCAAATAATCAATTGGTTCTTTGATTGTAGGAAAAATTATGTGCAGAAAAAATTCAAAGATTTGAAACACATCCTGGGATATATAACACAGCATGTATATTGTATAGAACACTTCTACAAGAAGATCCAAGAAGTGGCACATGATGCAACTGTTGGATTAACAAAAACTACACATATCCACGTGCAGTATTCCCACCTCAGGTAAAGCATAATTATTAGTTTATGAGATTGTAACCTTTTAATCTGCAGCACTGATTAAGTGGTCTATCTACAGTTAGAATAAAAAGGATTAATTCTTTCAATCAAAATAAACTATACAGCAAAAAAATCTGTCAGTAGTTAAAATAAAGTGAGTTGGGGGGTTATTCCATAAAATAAGGTCGATGTTTAGATGTCAGTCTCCTACAAATCCATACCAGTAGGATAATGCCTGTAATTAGATAGGGTTATTATTGGGATTAGGTACCATCAACCTTGAAATTTACAAATGTTCATATTTGTAATTTCTATTAAATATGTGCCCATATGAAATGAGTGTCCCATCTTGTAATTTGTGTTTGACAAATTGTAAGTAGCACTTGAAGTTGTGCAGATTGCTTGATGTGACTTTGACATTTGTTATGTGTGAAAAGATATTACTTTGGGTAAAGAGCATGAAAAAAGGGAGTTAGGTGTGGATTGTCAAATCAAGGAAGCCTCTTTGGGCTATACGTGAGATCATCTTGAAAAAGGTGGATTTAGTCCAAGATATTGTGCGGATTTGGGCAGCAAAAAATGGTATAGGAATACATCCTCAATTTCTAGTTTTGGACTTGCCTATAAATCAGATGTGTGAATTGGTAGTTTGAGAATTAAGAGGCATGAATGGAAGTGAGGAACATGCAGTGTTATGCTGCTGGATTCCAGCTACAGTTTGTCCTCTTGTTGCTCACAATTGTAACTTAGCAGAATAGCCATGGATGTATGGCCAGGTTGCTATTGTGGTGTTCACACAGTGGAAAGCAGCTGTTAGAGGCAGGATCATGATCAGATTGACTCCATGAAGCCAGTTGGTTCAAAGTCTCTTTCCTTGTACTCCTGATAAAACACTGTAACTTTGTGAATGTTATTGAGTGATACAGTGAGTGTGCTTGGGAGGGTGGGATTCACCCAGCAGCGGTTTCCCAGGATATATCTTTGGGTCGTGTTTTTCTCTGTTGTAGAGGTTTTGATCTGGTCTCTTTGACATTGCTTCTCTTATAGGATTAATGCAGGAATTGTTTGGTTTTCATACAAATAATGTTTCTGTGAACAGTTTCTTTCAGAAGTTGTTATTCAGTTAGCTGCCTACATTTGAGGAAACTGACTGTCAATTACTTGCCACTGTTTGTGGTCTGATTTCCTATTCTTGGGAATCACTGAGAGCTTTGCTCTATTAAACAGCCCTAGCCCCTAAGGCAAAAGCAACGACATCTTTTCAAGCTTACAAACCAATACTCAATTTCAGCTTCAAGAAAGTGTCAGTGCTACAGTAGCTTGCTTAGTACTTGAGGACAAATCCTTCAGGTGTGAACCTGGTCCTCTTGGTGATGAAAACTGCTAAGTTACCGATTCGGGTGCGGATTCAGATGCGGATGCGTAAAAAAAAAAATTAGGGGATGCATATGCATTTGGATGCGTGTATATATATATATATATATTTTAAATATATATTTATATTTTAAATATATTTATATATTTTAAATACATATATATATTTTAAATATATTTATATATTTTAAATACATTTATATATTTTAAATATATATATATAATTATATATAATATATATCATATATGATATGTGCAAAGAAGTGCAAGAAATAATATCATATATTAATAATAAATAATTTTTTAAATGTTATTAATATTTTAATATGTCAATTTTAATTTAAAAAAGAATAAACAATAATAAAAATAAAACAAACAATAAAAACAAATGAAAAAAAGAAACCTCATATTGATATTATTAATTTCTCATAATATAATTCGAAATGGTAGTCAACAGCCGATAATCCTAATTACATTACTGGGACTTTTCAATTACGCGCTGTGTTTGGTTTATCTGCTGTGTTTTACGCCCATCATAAGCATTTCCTTTCCACCCTGTTCTCTCCTTGTTTGCCTTGTTTAGATGCCGTTCCAAATTAAAAATCCTTAATGTAGTTTTTCATATTACATATTCTTTCCTATTGTGCAGAAGAGAGAATCTGTAACAGTCTGAGTCGAATAGTTGTTGTAGTGGCTGCTTGTAGCGTTTGTTTTAACGTCTAGCTATACAGCTAATCTGGCTTCAAGATTGACCAATTGAATATCTGTCACGGCTCCAAACGCATATCACATATTAATGTTCCCGCGGATGCCCACAGATGCGCCCGGGTGGCCTGTGGATGCCACCCGGAAGCACATCCTGGCCCCCCGGATGCATTGTGAGCGCATCACAACGCATCCGGGGGCCAGGATGCGCTTCCGGGTGGCATCCACAGGGCACCCGGATCAGAATCCGCATCCGCCCACATCCGCCTCCGCATCCCGGGCATATACCTAAGCATCGGTAACACTTTCAGGAGTCATACGGGAGTCAAATGTGTTGCAGAATGACAAAAGCCAGGAGTGATAAATGATTCAGAACAATAGCAGGATAGCACAGAAAATCCAGCAATAGCAGGGTGAATCAGTTTGCATACCACAATGTGGCATGGACATTTCAGAGTTCAGATCTGTATGTTAGGCAATCCCAATGAGTTGAATTAGATTAGTTCCTCTCTTTGAATGTATGTGTTTCATAAAACAATATAAAAAATCTCTGTTAGAGGTTTTCTGGGTTTGGCTTCTGTACGTATTTAGTTTAGGATATCTCAAAGAAGCAATCCTGACAGAGGCAGGCAATAGCGTATTTGATCAAGACATTTCAAGGTTAATATGAACAAGCAATGTTCACTATTAGTATTAACTAGTGAGTGGAGCCCTCCAGCATACAGATGGATTCAAGAAATTTTTCAAAACATAAATGCAATCCATAATCCTGGCAACCTAGATAAGTTACTAAAAACTTCTTTCTCCTTGATTGTGATTTTTTTTGTAATTGGTAGTTTAAAATTTAAAAAAATTTAAAAATAATACAAAAAAAGTCATGCCATGGTAGCTGGCATTCTAGGGTTGATTTCCAGCTTTGATGTTGTCAAAGAAAGCATATTATTATTGAACGATAAGAATCTAATATAAATCTAAAAGAAAAGAGAAAAAAATGCAGAAACACAAAAGCGCATCATTTTCATATGGCGTCATATCATATAAACAAGCATTCAGCACTTTATTCTTTAGGTTACAAGATCACAAGCACAGTCAAATGAGTTTTGAGTGCAGATTAAAAATAGTCAGTATCTTTTACCTGTCATCAATTACCAAAATTCTAGTCTTAACAATTTTATACAAACATAAACTACTGATTGATAATAATTAAATATGTAAACTAAATCCCTGTTTAAATTATTCCCCTAGTAAACTTCTACATAACCATGTATGCATAAATCTTTAACTATTTTTTTACCCTCAATTTTTGGCCAAGTCCCACTTTCTCATTATCCTTACAATATTAATAACAAATAAAGGCTCATCCATTCCTTAACTACGATACTACAGGGAAACAACTTCTATCAAAGTCTTCATAGCATTACTTTCTACAAACTTAGCTTTTGTTCTCTGACAACCCTTTTTGGTAGCTTCCTTAAATATCTGACTTTTAATTGGAAGAAAAGAGAGTCTAACAGTTTTCAGTGTGCACATCAACTTACCGGTGAGGCCAAGCTACAGTATAAAAAAGTGGAAAATACAGCAACAGTCTTGACCACGGTCAAAAACCATTTCTACAAATTCACATAAAAATGTACCATAATATTCCCATTTAAAATAACATTGACATTTGACTAGTAAAACCAGGTGTGCGGTACAATAACTGTGGAGATCCAGTAACTGCAATGACTGTGGTTGCAAAAGTTTCCTGTTTGATTATTTGAAATTGTATTGTTGCATTAACCAGAGCATTTGATGCTTACAGCAATGTTGTATATAACCCAATTAGGCAAAGTATTAAGGATGGGGAGCAATACCAAAGATTATGATCCAAATTAAAACTACAGGTTATTCACCCATAAGATCTAGCATACAGTACAACAGTTGTGGCAAACACAATAACCACCTTCGACATGGTCACAGAATACTACTAAAAATTTAACCAACATTAAGAACTATACTGTTCCAAGTTTCCATTTGAAACCACTTTTACCAACATTAAGAGCTGTGCTGTTCAAATTTACCATTTAAAACCACATCAAGATGTTATAGCTAAATTATACAGGTAAAAAGGCGTGGAAATTGCAAAAGCCATCTTGAACATGGTTGCAAAATTTAAAATACTCTTAAATGTTCAAAAATTTCAATAATGCTCCATATTTCATTTTCTCCAGTTAATGTAAAGAGTTAAGACAACAATTATCTCCTTAGACAACTGTATCCATGTTTTCCTTCCCTGCCTTACAAAAAAACCCAAAATTTTACTTTCTCATGTTTATTTTACTTCCTAGATCTTTCAATGCTGTTCACTTTCTCCTCAGCCAAAACTTGCAGAAACATTTCTACACTGAGCTTCATACTGTTCATCACGCTCCAACAAAAAACAAGCAAGAAATTCTCAAAAGGCCGAATCTTCCTGCCCCAATCACCCATGGTAGAAACCGTAAAAACAGAATCTGCATCGATATGCCATGAAGCAAACAAGGTAACATTCCACATCTCGATTTGAATTTGATGTGCCAGAAGTCTGATGCAGTTGCTGTGATCCATATAAATTTGCGATTAGTGAAAAAGGTCATATTCCAAAAATCATCTACTTTAAAATCTCCATCCATATTTTTCCTTCCCTGCCTTACCCAAAATTCAAACTTTTCTTTTGTACAGTCAAAATCCCAACTTTTCCTGTCTACTGTTGATTTTTTTGTTTCATAGGTTCTTTCAGAAAGCTATCTTTCTAATTTATGGATGTTGTTGAATTCGTTGCTTGCTGGATCCAGTGTGTTCCTAAACAAACTTAACTATTGTCCATCCCTTTCCATATATAAAAGAACGAACACGGAGAAAATAGGATGCTACTGTCCCAACCAAACCATACAACCATGTAAATCAAATTTCATAAGACACTGCTGCAATCTGTGTTGCTAAAACAATTAGCACTCTAATATTTCCCTATATTCCACAACTTCTATTTTCCACAATAAGTAGATAGCATTGGCGACTTAACCCTAACAAAAGTTGGTTAAAACGGTTCTCAAAGGCAAGTACTTCAATATTTGGACCTCAAGTTTAACTGTAGACCAAAACCGATCCGCTTTACGAGAGATCGGGCACTTAGATACAACACCAAATCCCTAAATGCTCAGTACCGACGACTAGCCACGCTAGAACAATACACGTTCCCAAATTCGAACCAAGTTTAGCCATTAGCAAAACAAAAAGACGCTACTTTGCAGATCAAACCCTTAACGCTACACTGAGAACAAAGAACCATCGAGCAACAACAAACAGCAATCCCTGTTTACCTTTACAGGATAAAACCGAAAAAAAAAAACCGAAATCCTAAACAACTTAACTACCAACGGATCGGGTTCGAAGAATCAAAAATTTTCAACCAGATCGTCAGAGACTCAAACCACGCTGGATCTGCATCCTACAAACACAGTCCGTGGCCCAAAGACGACGCATTTACACGCACCGCACTAAAAAACATCAAAAACCCTACTCAACTTCGCAAAAAGCTCTTCCACTGCCTTCGATCGAGAGTAGGGTTAAAATTACAAAACAAAAACGCAATCCAAGAAGGCAGAAACTGTCCAAGAAAAAAATTAACGAAATCAGGGTAAAAGAGTTAACTGGCCTCTTGCTCGGATAAGGGCTTGCACTGCATGAGCTGCTCAATGTGTAGGTCGAGCTGACCGAAGCCGCCATTAGACGAAACCGGCTCCACGCTCATTTTGTCCTGTAAATTCAAATACTATGCCTTTGCCTTGTGCCCTCTCCGAGAATCGAACCCCTCTTCTTCTGCTTCCCGTTGTGGTCCGTTCTCCCACTGCAGCTTTGCAAAAAAATTAATATATGTGGTACGTATTTTATTTGCTCTCTCTCCTCTGTTTTACTTTATTTTTAGTTTTAGCTGTATAATTTTTATTTATTTCTTGTTTTCTACATGTCATTAAATACAGTGTGTGTTGGAGTTAACGGCCGGTCAAGGACTCTCTCCGGTTACCGGGGAAGGGTCGGGAAGTTTAGAGGATGCCACGTGTATGCCACGTCAGTAGATTACGTGGTGGTCGCCGATTGGCTGGTGGGAGCATCTAAGGACTTTGTCTTTCAAGTGCAAGACAAAGCCTACGACTGCATCGCCACTTTTAGCGATATAATAGATGGAATTTTTTTTTAAAAAATTTCCTTTTGGGTAACAAGTTGTGTGAAATATTATTTTTTAATTTTTTCTTTCGGTAACAAGTTGTTTTGGCTTAGGCCCAAAGACAAAAATGTTTTGGCATGAAAAAGATTGATACGATGGGTTTTGGGGGAACCGTTATAAGCGAGAAGAAAGCTCACCTCAAAATGGCTGATAAGGGTGGTATTTTTAAGAAAGGAAAAATCAAATTTAATAAATAGATATAATTTTTTAAGAGAATTAGCATTGCACTACCTATTTCAATTGGATTGTTTAATAAAAGATCTTGAAGAGAATACTTATCTTGTTATCTTGTTCTATGTTTATAAACATGTTGCGGTTTATTTTAAGAATGGGTGTAATTCTTATTTTTCACTTGGTTATCATGAAGGTCATATTAAATAGATTATGGATCATTGACAAAAGATAGGTTGGATTCTAATTGGGCTTTTTCTTAAGTATAATCTAGATCCAAAGTTGTTCATGCCACTATATTTCTCATGGCATTCCCAAGTGCTTGGTCACCTCTTTTCCAAGCGTCCAGCTAAAGAAAAAGTTTCCTACTAAAAAGTTTATATTTTTCTTTTTTACGAGATGGCTTTTTATAGTTTCAAACGATAGAGAATGATTCAATATGTCGAATAAAAATCAACACAGTTTTGTCGAGAAGATTATACCTACATTTTATGGATTGTCCAAAATTTATACCATCAAATTTAAATAATTAGGAAGGTTTTGAGGAAGTATAAGATTTCTTGAAACAAGATCACGTGAATCAAGAAATAATACACTTGAGAGTTGCAATAGGTTTGAATAGGGACTATGCATTACTTCTTAAAGGATTTTTTCTATTGTTTTTTTAAATGATGTAAAGTTGTGGTTTGAGATTATATTGTAAAATTCTAGTATGGTTGTTGAATGAATTATTGTTTTAACTTTTTTAATTTGATTATTGTAAAGTTTTTTAATGTTATTTTTGAATGATGTTTTAGATGTATGATATTTGTATATGATGTAATTATTCTAGTACATTTATTGATCCAGTAGATAATTTATAACTTAAACATGTAATATTATTCTGCTTAAAATCTTGGTAGTTCATTATTTGAGACAACATCACAATTATTATTCTAATTTTGGCCTTGATTATCGTAGAGATTATGTATCTAGTTCTATAAATTGAATTCTCATGTTCCAAGGTAGGATTTGATTGTTACCTTTGACGTGTGCATATAAAAAGTTGGCATATGCAACTTTGGGTCGTACCAAGTTAAGTCACTTAGTAGTCGATGAGCTCTTCATTTTGTTGGTGTGTATACATTAAGATGGATGGTGATTGAATTTTGTTGAAGAGACATGTGGTTAATCAAGATCAAGACCTGATTGAGTGGAATTTGTATGCACCCTCACTTGGGCTCAATACCTCAAAAATTGTAGACTTTTAAAGATTCCAACCTGTTTGTTTAACACATTAAGTTGGTCAACAATGAGAGAGAAGTTTGGAGTGGAACTACATTCAATACCTTGAAACTTGTAGGCCTCTAAAGATTCCAACCTATTTGTTTAACAAATCAAGGTGGTCAATAATGATAGAGAAGTTTGGAGTGGAACCACTTACTAACTTGCTCAATCCTGTGTCAATATTCAATGATGTCCACTATAATTACAATTATTCCAAGACAATGAAAATATGAGGGTTTCATAGATGCACCTACAAATCTATGGATGTTTAAAACTTTGGTTTAAGTTTGGTTGTGATATTCATGTTGTTTGGTGTGGAGTTTGATCAGTCCCCAAGTGGGAGATTGTTAGCTTGTGGTGACTGATCAAGAAAGTACTGTACATTTTTCATTCATTGTGGGGTTAACTTGTCAAGCATTTTTGAGTTGACACGTCAAACATTTCCCTAGGTTGACTCGTCAAGTATTTTAGGGTTAACTTGTTAACCGACATAAGCCTTGTTATATTGGCTTAGGGTTAGGGATTTCATTATGATGTGTGATTTTAGTACTTGCGGCGGAATTGAGCTGTAAGAGATTACGGATTGTAATCAGGTTGTAATCACTGGATAATAAAATATTGGACTCGTTGTTGGTGGACGTAGCCCAGGGATTGGGTGAACCACATTAAAGCTTTGTGTCTTGTGTTCTCTTCTATGTGGTTTATTGTTTTTTGATATTGGTTATATTTGCACTTAATTATTATTTATGCCTTGTTAATCCTAACAATTCAAAATGTTATAATTATGTTTATGGTGTTTATATTGGAAATAGTCTTGTTTATTTGTTTGGAACAATTCTAAAACATTATTTATAATTCAATCATGAAATGTTATTTTACTTGAAAATTTTATAACTCAATCCCTATCACTTTATCTATTTGAGATATGATCACAATTATGATTCTAATATTAGGCATGATTGCTAGTATGATATTATCCCCAACTTCAAAATTTTGAATCCCCACATTTGGGACCTATGATTACCTAAATAGTGTGCATATAAAAATGACACGTATAGATTTTTATGTCATGTCAAGTGAAGTCACTAATTATTAAATGAAATGCCTAGTTAGATATTTATTTGGATGTAATAAAGGAGGATAGTCAGTTGGATTTCATTATAGATATGGGATTAGCTACTCATGATCACAAGATAGCTTAGTGGAAATGTATATTATTCAGTTATAACCACACAGTCTCCAACCTTTCAAGGTAAGGAAGAAATTATAATTTTGCATAGGTGCCTACAAATACATGAATGTTTGGAACTTTGGTTTGAATGTGGTTGTGTTGTTCAAGATATAAGATATGTGTCTATAATGTTTATGTTGGGAATACTTTTGTTTGTCTAAAATATTCAATTGAAAAAAACTAAAATTACATTTTTTTTGTATTAGATATAATGAGCTCAAAAAATAAATTACATAGAATTGAGATGTACATGAGACTCTCTAACTTTACATAATATCTACTACAAAAAAGATTGCTTAAACATCCTCGAACTCAAACAAAAAGATGGCACAACATCACAAGCATCTTGAACTATAATAAAATAATTGAACAAACTACTCATTCCTACCCCTCTTGACCCAAGCTACCCAACCCAGTTATCCATCCATCTACATAATAATCCTATAGTCTTCGATGAACTAAGAATATGGATGGTTAAACCTTTCATCTATAGGGGTCACACTCGGTAGTAGTGGAATAGTTTCCAAAGGTACAATTGCAACAAGAACGTTGGGTGCATCAGCTACAACAACATCATCAGGTTCATCCTCCACATCAGCAGCAAAAGGAACATTGTGCATTGGATCATCATGTAGATTTCTCCTTAGTGCCTCTTGTTGTTCTCTAGTCAAGTTAAGCTCAGTAATGACTCTCTCCATGACAACCTCAAAATAATTCCTTTCCTCTATTTGTTTGGTCCATGTATGTCCATCGTAAATTTCACATTTACCCAATCTCACCATGTCATCATTCAAGAGATCCTGAAACTTTTTCCTATTAAGTTTGATGGTAGTTGTGACATGCAAGGAAATATCATGCAAAATGAGTCTCCTTTGAGACTCAGCAAGGATTCTACATTTACTGCTAAAAAAATTATCATTCCTATACTTCTAAATTGTCCAAAGAACTTCTAAAGAAAGACAAGACAAAAAGATGTTAGACTATTTCCTAAGGCTCAAAACATGACCAAAGTGTATCGTCTTAAAATGGAAGCACTTCCATGATAAGAGTGTTTATCCCTCTGAGTAGGTGGTTTGAGCTCATGTTAAGCACCTTGATTGGTTCTTTGCATGTATTTGGCTTTTCTCCCCGCTTTCCACTTCTTTTCTGCTTCATTCTAGGTGAAATTAGGGTTAGGATCTTAAGGATTCTCCTAAATTTCCCTCTTTCATAGCTCTATTTCTAGGTAGGATTTAGAAATGGATCATCTTGGCCTTCATCATGATAATCATAGGATTTTAGGTCTATCACTGACATTCTATTATGTTTTGGCATCAGTTCTAGGTTTCTGGGCATCCCCGGGACCTCCTGACTTGGTTCTGAGTCAACCTGGGACCAGGGTCAGGATCAAGTTAGAACCTGATTAGGTCAGGATCGAGGTCGACCCTGACTAGGTCAAGGTCAATCTTGACTTTGACCCCTTCTTTTAAAATTCCAATTTCCAGAATCTCTGAGCTTCGGGCTTTCAGGAGATTTATTTTCCCGCTTTCGGGTCGGCCATTTCGGGTTTCGGGATGGTAAATCCTTTAATTGCATTTAATCTAGGTATATTTTCTAAAGGTGGGGACCTAATTGGGATTTAATTCTCCAAGGTGGCCCATCTAGAGGAGTGTGCCCTAGATCACTATAAAATGAGGCCTTCCTCTCTCATTTTCACATCAAATTTTCATATCTCATAATCAAGTTTTGCAATCAAGCATCTAGAGCTCTCAAGTGCAAGCAAGTCTTCAAGCATTCAAGTGTTCAAGCATCCATTTATCAAGGAGATCCATTGTTAGCTATTGAAGGATTCAATCTCTTTGGAGCCCCCTTTGATGATCCATCCTTCTCCATTCATTCAAGCCTTCTCACATGCAAAGATCAAGTCAAGATTGGTGTTGAAGATCAAATACCATTGATTGGAGACATCCTACATCCATTGAAGCATTCCTACTTGTGGATTTGACGATTCAAATCCTCTACAAGGACTTCAACATAAACGAGGTGATTTGTTTCAATTACTTTGTTTATGCATAATACATTTCAATTCAATTTCAAGGTTAATTCCTAAACTGGGGTTTGACCAAGGCAAACCCCCCATACAAAAAAAAACCCCATTTTCTTGCAGGTACATGTGCGGAGTTTCAGATCTGAGAGGGAATTTGGATACCCTTTTCAACAAACTTCTGGGATCTGCAAACAGAATTCAAATCGGACTTCAAATAAAGAATGTGGTATTTGACCTTTTATGAGGGTCAAACCCAAGCTGAGCCATCTTGAGGAAAGATTTCTGGGTTTTCTCTGTCTCGGCATTTCCAGTCGAGGACAGGTTTTAGATTTTCCTAAAAGTGTACACAAACATCAGAATTCAACATTTTCCAGATCTGCCCTAATTTGAGGTTAGTACTTGTATTTCAATTATTCTATATTCTAAACATAATTATCCACATAGGGAAATGTTGGATTTATTCTCTCTTCCTACTCTTTTCCATAAATTGATTTGATTGTGCATTAACCTTTTGGTTGATCAAATCGGATCTCTTCTTTGGGGAATTTGGGTTTGAGAATAGGTCTCATATTTCCCCCTTTACATTTGAATAGGGGTGAATCCATTTTACCACTATTCATTTTGGTGAACCCGACATACTTACTCTCTTTTCTTTTGTGGAATTGGATGCCTTATTGTGCTTTCCTTTTATCTTGTTAGTATTAGATTTGTCCTTTGTGATTGATCTTGCATGCTAATTAGATTTCATATTCATGCTTTATGTGTTCTTAGTTTAGTTCATTTGCATTACATTAGTTTATGAGCTTTACTACCACTAGTCCTACTTATAACATTCCGGTTAGAAGAAGTCGTAGACTTATGGGTGCCTTTGATCCTGAATCTTCTTCTCCTTTCCTTAGGATCCCCGATGATAACTTGATTCTTCATGATTCCAATCCTACTATGGAGCAAAATTCTTCTCACTCATCTCATGATGAGGATGACGCTTTAAGAGTTCCTCCTGAACAAGTCCAAAAACTTTCCACTAAACTTGATAAAATGGGTAATTAGCTTCTTCAAGAAAACCATAATCAAGATTCCATTCAAGATATAGAGACTCTTAAGAAAGTTCTCTATGATAGTGATCAAGGTGTTAACCTCTTGTGTGGTATTACTCATCTTGTGCATTCCAATGTTAAACCTTTAGCTCAAGATGCTCAGGATTTAAGTTTGATTCCTCCTATTACTAGTGTTGAACCTCCTTCTAATCCTTTACCTAGTATTCCTATCTATACTCCTTCTTTGGTGACTGTGACGGTTCCCTCTGTTCCTTTGAGTGTTCCTCCTGTGTCCCTTCCTACATCACAACCTTCATATCCTAATGTTCCTTTTACTTATTCCAATCCGCTTCCAACTATAGTTCCTAGTGTTCCTCCAGTTGTGTCCTCTATTCATATAGCTTCTTACACTTTACCTAGTGTGTCTAATGTTGCTACTCCTCCTATTTCCTCTAATGATTCAACCATCATTAGTTTGGCTCAAACTGTATCATCCTTGCAACAACAACTTGCTTCCTTAACTCAAAATAAGTTTAGTATTCCTACATGTGACATGGGAAGTCCCTTGTCCCAGGATATTATTCGTACTCCTGTCCCTCAGCAAGGTGAGATGTCTCATCTTGAGAATTATAATGGAAAAGGAGATCATGTTCATCATGTTAAAACATTCCAAATCCTTTGTAGTGATTATGCTTGTGACCATAGGATTTTAGCCAAACTGTTTGCTAGAACCTTTCATGACAAGGCCTTACAATGGTATTTTTCCTTGCCTCCTTATTCAATTGATTCCTTTCCACAACTTGCTAATGCCTTTATTCAACAATTTCAAAATAATATTGGCCCGCAAGTGTCGTTGACTAATTTAATGCATTGTAAACAAAGTGCTAAAGAAAAATTGACTGAATTCATTGGTATATTTAAGCATTTGCATGCTTAGATTTCCTATTCTATTCCTGATATTGATATTCAACGTATGTTTATTTCAAATTTGCAAAAGGATATTAGAGATAAGATTCTGCTTACTGAATTTACCTCTTTTCAACAACTTTGTGCAGCCCTTCATCATTATCAATTACAAGTGAGTCAATTTGAGAGCAACACTCCAATGGCTCCTGTTCCAGTTGATGAGAGTGATGCTGCTCCTAATCCAAACAAGTTTAAAAAATTCAATAATTATGTCAAGATAAATAAACAAGTGAATGCAGTTGCTGATTAGGTTGTTGTTGCATCTCATAATGCCACTTCTGCATCCACTTCTTTTCAATTAAATCATACATTTACTCCTCTTTCTGAAACTTTACATGCTATTATGAATAGGTTGTTAGCTGCTAATATGATAACTTTACCTCCTATTCGACCTCTTTTACCTACTACAATTGCATCTATATTTTTTGATCAAAATGCTTTTTGTCAATATCATCGTCAGAATGGTCATGATACTGAGAGATGTTATTCTTTAAAACATAAGGTTCAAGATCTCATTGATTCTAAGGTTTTATCTGTTGATAATTTGGATAGTAGTGGGAATCAATCTATCTCTCCTCCTAATCAAAACCTTCAAATCTATATGAACCCTTTACCTACGCATGATACTAATACTATTGCTCAACCATCTGCTATGGAAATTGTGTATGATTCAAAGATGGATGATCTCAATCATGTTGTTAATCAAGTGGAGCATGTTGATCAATTTGTATCTCCACCTCACCCTCAACCTCAAATTCAAACTCCGATTCAACCTCAAGTTCAATCTCAACATCGACCAAAACCTAAACCTAAAGTGAAACCTCAACCTAAACCTCGACAACAATTTAAGAATAAAAGACCTCGGGAACTTTTGATTACCTTTGATGACTCTGAGATTATTAAAGCTCCTGATGGTCCCCTTTACATTGTTGCTAGGATTGCTCAGATACCTACTCGTGGTTGTCTTGTTGATCCTACCTCCTTAGTCAATGTTATCACTGAAGAAAATCTTTTTATGAAAAGCTTACAACGCAACTTTTATGATACATCGGATGTGTGGATTCAAACTTTCAATGGTTTTCTTTATCCCTCATTTGGTTCTATTACCTTTTCAGTTGAACTTTTTGGAAAAATTGTGAACACTACCTTCGTTGTGGTTCCTGTACACACTAAAATGGTGCACTTCTATGAACCATTACATGCAAGGTTGCTCAAGAATGAGGCCTCACAAAGAGGCTCATAGCTCTCTATGCATGGAGTTGCAAGGGACTATGGTGTATTTGCTCTCAGCTAGAGCTACAAGCTTGTGACCTTGCTAGTCAACCACACAACGAGAGATTCAAATGAGGACAAGGGCAAGAGTGCCAATATCCTCAAGAATCACTATGAAAATCCAATGCAAACTAGTCTATAGAAATGAAAATGCAATGCAACTAAGCTATGAAATGGAAAGAACAAGTGTTACAAATCCCTCCTATTAAGCTATGTGAGTTAAATCCATTACATCAAAGGAAACTTAGCTATGAAATGAAGCTAAAATGCAAGAATGAAAGACTAAGAACAATAAGATTTCCAAAAGCTCCAAAAGTCTCCAAGAATTCCTGCAGCATAAGATTAGCATAAAAACATGATATGAAAATGGAGGAGAGAGCTTTCCTTTTATAAGAAATGCAAAGGAATGGACCATTGAGCTTAAGAGGCAAAAGTCTTAATCGGCGGTGGAGCTTGAAAGAGGAGCGATCCGTGTGCACAAATATCCTCCAATGAGAAAATAGGAGTTGACTTTATGTCCATATGAGACAAAAAGTGTTTTTCTCCTTTTTATAAAATAAGAATAATGTTTGATTTGTGCAACTTAGGACAAGAGGAAAAGGTGGGGCTTTTTATTTATTAAAAGGGGAGGAAATATTCTTTTTAAATAAATAAAGACTTAGGATAAATGATTAGCCCATAGGATAAAATCCAATATATGATCGAAATTAAGATTTGATCAAGAAATTGATAATGTTGAAAATATTGATTATTGATCAAAATGATTTAGGGTTGATAAATCAAATAAATGGGGCCCAAAGTCTAGGCGACCATTTTTGGGTGCATACAGTTCCTACTTCTGATCAATTTCAAGTTAAGCTAGGTTTGCCTTGGTTGACTGTTATACATGTTGTTGCTTCACCTATCCATAAGTGTCTTAAGTTCATTCATGACAGCGAAGTGAAGACGATCAATCATAGTCTATATCAACCTTCTAGGCCTAGAGATTATGCTGCTTTAGATTTCTTTTGGCCTTCCTTACCTAATTCATGTCCTCCTAGACTTGATAATCTTTTTCGATCATATCAAGCTTATAAACATTGTAAAATCCTTGAATTAAGTTCACCTCCTATGAATATTAATCATGGTCTTTTACTTACACCTTCGATACCTCCTTTAACTATGGCTTCTAGTTCTATTAATCAAGTTCCTTCTACCAAATCTATTAAAGATCATGTGATTGTTTCTCCTATGGTTGATAATCCTATTAATCTTCCTAAAGAACCTGTGAAGGATCATGTGATTGTTCCTCCTAGTTCTCAACCTCTTTCAAATAAATCAAAACATAATCACTCTGCTAATGAACGTCGTAAAAAGCGTCGTGCTCATGCTAAAGCTAAAAGATTTCTACCTTCTTCGAATAAATCTATGCATAATGTGTTAGACAATGTTGCTACTAATAATGATGTTCACATGCATGATTATGATGATTCTATTCGTATCTTAGATCCTATTTTAATTAACTTGGATGAAGAAGATACTCTTGTTGATACTGATGATGTTAATGATGAATATGAGACTATTGACATTGACATTGATTTACCTAATATGCTTTCATCACAATTAACTCTTACACCTAGTGTCGAACATAGTGATTCTCAAGAGGATCCTTGTTTGGAACTGGCTATCATTCCTACTATGTTGGATATAGTCCCTTTTGCGAGTTACCCACCTTCCCTAAATGATATACAATGAGATGGGGGAAGTAGGTGGCACGCTTGATCGGCTTGTCCTTCGTGGTAGCTTTGTTGTGTGTTTGCCTGTTGTACTATGTTTCTCTCGTAATGTGTTTGCTAAATGTTGTTAGATTCTTTTATACGATCCTTGTTACTCAGTTGGTGCAAGGTGATGAAAGAATCGAAACTGTTGTTCCAAATGCTTCTATATGTATCTCTATTCTTCTATGTGTTGTTCAATGTTATGTTGTAATTGTGCTATTGTTCGTAAATGTTTCCTTGTATAATCTGCTTGGATTCAAGATATGGTAGCACTAATTCTTTTTGGTCTCCATATCATGGTCCGAAAAGATTCTCCTTCGTATATCTTATGTGATATTTCCTCCTTTGTGATTGTAGTTCTACTTTCTTTGGGGAATGATGTCAATTCATTTGCAATAATATCATATATATATTATCTTATGATCATACTGACCCCATGGTAGGTAGATCCCTTCTGTGTCTTTTGTATGTTTATGTGATATTTCCCTTGATTTGTCTTCGTCTAGGGGCATCTCGATGTGGAAACGTAATCAGTGGAGTTGTTTATGTTTTCGTTAAAGCCATTGCTCCTGTTAAAGTGTCAGGAATGACTTTAACGTGGGGGCATATGCTCTGCTCACCTGTTGCACACACACACTTTTCAATACGCACATATTTTTCAAGATACTTCTTTTCCCTTTTTGGATTAGTAACTAATCCTTAAAGCACAGATTTATATTTTAGGATCTCTTGATCCCTCCAGTTTCAAATATACACATATTTTTTGATCCCTTAAGGTCGGAAGTGTCCTTAAGATTGGATCTCTTTTATTTTTTATTTTATTCTTATGGAATAGAATATTCCTAAGGATAAATCCTTGATGGGTTGACTAGTGAGTAGCCACATTCACATTCACTAGGTAGTTCAATTCCATCTTTCTAGTTGCACCATTTTCTTGTGTGGTTCACAATGGGACATAAGTTCGCATTGGGTGAGGTAATCACACCTTCATTCTCTCTCTAGAGATGTTTCTCTTATTGTGATTTAGGAGTTGAAAAAGACTCGAGTCCCTGGGGGCTTAAGGTTTCTCTTTGTCCCTTGGATTATGATAAGATTATCTTGTTATTCTGATCTCCTTTACCAAGAGTTTGCATCAAGTCCATACTCTTGCTAAAGTGGGGGCTTAATGTATCATCTTAAAATGGAAGCACTTCCATGATAAGAGTGTTTAGCCCTCTGAGTAGGTGGTTTGGGGTCATGTTAAGCACCTTGATTGGGTCTTTGCATGTATTTGGCTTTTCTCCCCGCTTTCCACTTCTTTTATGCTTCATTCTAGGTGAAATTAGGGTTAGGATCTTAAGGATTCTCCTGAATTTCCCTCTTTCATAGCTCTATTTCTAGGTAGGATTTAGAAATGGATCCTCCTAGCCTTCATCATGATAATCATAGGATTTTATGTCTATCACTGACATTTTGTTCTGTTCTGGCATCAGTTATAGGTTTATGGGCATCCCCGGGACCTCCTGACTTGGTTCTGAGTCAACCTGGGACCAGGGTCAAGATTGAGTTAGAACCTGAGTAGGTCAAGGTTGAGGTCGACCCTGACTAGGTCAAGGTCAATCTCAACTTTGACCCCTTCTTTCAAAATTCCAATTTCCAGAATCTTCGGGCTTCGAGCTTTCAAGAGATTTATTTTCCCGCTTTCGGGTCGACCATTTCGGGTTTCAGGATGGTAAATCCTTTAATTGCATTTAATCTAGGTATATTTTCTAAAGGTGAGGACCTAATTGGGATTTAATTCTCCAAGGTGGCCCATTTAGAGGAGTGTGCCCTAGATCACTATAAAAGGAGGCCTTCCTCTCTCATTTTCACATCAAGTTTTCATATCTCATAATCAAGTTTTGCAATCAAGCATCTAGAGCTCTCAAGTGCAAGAAAGTCTTCAAGCATTCAAGTGTTCAAGCATCCATTCATCAAGGAGATCCATTTTTAGCTACTGAAGGATTCAATCTCTTTGGAGCCCCCTTTGATGATCCATCCTTCTCCATTCATTCAAGCCTTCTCACATGCAAAGATCAAGTCAAGATTGGTGTTGAAGATCAAATACCATTGATTGGAGACATCCTACATCCATTGAAGCATTCCTACTTGTGGATTTGATGATTCAAATCCTCTACAAGGACTTCAACATAAACGAGGTGATTTGTTTCAATTACTTTGTTTATGCATAATACATTTCAATTCAATTTCAAGGTTAATTCCTAAACTGGGGTTTGACCAAGGCAAACCCCCCATACAACAAAAACCCCCATTTTCTTGTAGGTACATGTGCGGAGTTTTAGATCTGAGAGTGAATTTGGATACCCTTTTCAACAAACTTCTGGGATCTGCAAACAGAATTCGAATCAGACTTCAAATAAAGAATGTGGTATTTGACCTTTTATGAGGGTCAAACCCAAGCTGAGCCATCTTGAGGAAAGATTTCTGGGTTTTCTCTGTCTCGGCATTTCCAGTCGAGGACAGGTTTTAGATTTTCCTAAAAGTGTACACAAACATCAGAATTCAACATTTTCCAGATCTGCCCTAATTTGAGGTTAGTACTTGTATTTCAATTATTCTATATTCTAAACATGATTCTCCACATAGGGAAATACTGGATTTATTCTCTCTTCCTACTCTTTTCCATAAATTGATTCGATTGTGCATTAACCTTTTGGTTGATCAAATCAGATCTCTTCTTTGGAGAATTTGGGTTTGAGAATAGGTCTCATATTTCCCCCTTTACATTTGAATAGGGGTGAATCCATTTCACCACTATTCATAGAGATCAACTCAAAAATACTAATATTACCATTTATAACTAGTCCAAACATATTCCACACCTCTCTAGCAAAGGAATATTCAAAAAATAAATGATTTAGAGTTTTTGAGACCTTTCTCAAGGTACAAATATTAAAGTCTCCATTTATTACTTGAGGGGGAGTCTGTGTAAGATAAGCCCTAGAGAAAGAATTTTTTCTTTGGTTCTATCAAATTGCACCAAATGGATTCCATTAGATTTTTCACCAAGAGGGGTCTTGGTTGCCTCCCCAACAAGAGAAAATATGCAAAATAAAGTCCTCATTATTGGTTAAAAGGGAGTATATATATTTGGCCTTAACATTTGAAAGGGTTGTACCATCAGGCTACTTAAAGTTTAATAAACAATCCTCGTGGGAGGTACACAATTTTGGAAGGTCAAGGGTTTTGTAAGCCTCAGTGAGAATAGAGTAAGTTCTCCATTGGGAAAGAGGAATATTTACTTTGTGTCTCATCTCTTCCCACCCAGGCAAATGTCAATTGTCGATAATATCTTTCATAACTCTAATGCCCTTTGTTGCCCAGGCTTTGGTTAAGCAACCTTGGATATGAGCCAATGGCCTTCCCTTATGTCTAATGTTCCACCATATTGAGTGTTCTCCAAAAATATTGTTATTATGAGAATAAACTTTGTTGAAGGGGATGAATGTATTCACCTATTCCCAACCTTTCCAAATAGCTTTGAAAAATTTAGAACCATGCACTTTGACTGGAAAAGACTCTACAATAAGGTCTTCTTGGTGGAGGCCTTTCCAGGAAGGGCCTTTGACAGGGTAAACCCTTGCAATGTTATATCTAACCAATAATGTTCAAG
This sequence comes from Chamaecyparis obtusa, assembly GCA_027943335.1. Classification (NCBI taxonomy): domain Eukaryota; kingdom Viridiplantae; phylum Streptophyta; class Pinopsida; order Cupressales; family Cupressaceae; genus Chamaecyparis; species Chamaecyparis obtusa. Next base: position 585,227 of record BSBK01001337.1, on the reverse strand, counting down.
GCTCCTAGCCACATAGTGCTTTAACTATCCATTTGGAGGCCACAACTATCCCTTAAGCTTTAAGGTCTTTGAGCCCCAACAACCCCCCCCCCCATTTTCTTTCTCATAGAGCACCACTATCATTTTATAGCATGCTACTTTTTTTACCTCTCTCATCCGACCAAAGTTAATCCCTTATCATTTTATGAATATAGTTAAACTAATATTGGGAAAATAACCATGATGATGCATAATAGATATTATGTGTTGAAAGGATCTTTTGGAAAACCTGCACTCTCCCAACTAGATAAAGGAATTGATTATTCCACCTATTATATTTTTTTTAATCTTGTACTTGACCCATTCTCACATGCTCTTTAGATCTAGAGAGACTACAAAAGGGATGCTCAAATACCTGACTTGATGATTGCCCCCCCTAGGAAATATGATATTTAGTGAACTAGTCCGGAGGGGACTCCCTCCACCCCAACATGATGGACTTCTATAGTGAGTTCTTATTACTGGAAGCCTTACAAAATATATCAAGTTTCCCCATCATCCTCACAATGTTACTTTTAGTGCATTCAACCAAAATGGTTGCGTCGTCTGCAAATTGGACATTGGATATTTCCTCCCCATTGGGTAGAGTAATACCTTTTACCCTAGTAGAGATGTAGTTATCTCTTAAGAGGTAAAAAATAGCATCAAGTGTAATTATGAGTAGGTCAGGAGAAAGGGGGAATCCCTAGTTTTATAGATATGGAGAGAGTGATTCCCTCTAACCTACATCCATTAATCTCCACCCTCGCATTGGTTCACTAATCTCTGGGGGTATCCCTACCTTATAGATCTGGAGAGAGTGATTCCTTCTGACCTACATCATTAATCTTCAGACTGGCTCACTAAAAAGTATTCCACATGTTATACTTTTTATTAATCTTGTACTTGGCATGTTCCCACATGCTCTTTAGATCTGGAGAGACTACAAAAGGGATTCTCAAATACCTGACTTGATGATTGTCCCTCCTAGGAAATCTGATATTTAGTGAACCAGTCTGGAGGGGACTCCCTCCACCCCAATGTGATGGACTTCTACAGTGAGATCTTATTACCATAAGCCTTACAAAATATATCAAGTTTCCCATTAGCCTCACAATTTTGCTTTTAGTGCATTCAACCAAAATGATTATGTCATCTGCAAATTGGACATTGGAGATTTCCTCCCCATTGGGTAGAGTAATACCTTTTACCCTAGGATATATGTAGTTAGCTCTTAAGAGGTAAAAAATAGCATCAACTGTAATTATGAATAGGTCAGGAGAAAGGGGGCATCCCTATCTTATAGATCTAGAGAGAGTGATTCCTTCTTACCTACATCCATTAATCTCCACCCTCGCATTGGCATCTACCATTAGTTATTTGATCATATTTTGGAATTTAATAGGAAAACCAAGGCAACCCATCATAAGCCAAATGAAACGCCATTCAATTCTATCATAAGATTTATCATAATCAATAAGAAACATACTAGCATCTTGTCCTGAACATTTTGGCCAATCTAGGGATTCCTAGAAGGTTAATAAGTTTTCAAGGATATACCTCCCTTTGACAAACCCGGTTTGTGTGGGATTGATAATCTTGGACAATATATCCTCTAGTCTCTTTGCTAAAATCTTGGCCAATATTTTGTAAGACACATTAAGGAGGGTTATTGGCATCCATTTCTTAATGAGTGTTGAGTCCCCATCTTTGGGGATGAGCTTTATGATGATCGTATTAATATCTCTGCCAAGAGACCCATTTGTTATTGCCTCTTCATATTATTGAGAGTCTTCTTTTTCAATCCAACCTTCATTACATTTGTATAATTCAATTGGCAGCCCATTCAAGTTGGATGTCTTGTCACAGCTAAGAGCCTTGATGGCAAGTTTGATTTCATCCAATTCAATAGCCTTGGAGAGAGATGTAGCATCCTCCTCCCCAACTTTACATGGAATGATCTTCCTAATTTCCTTTTTGTCCTCTTCCATCTCCCCTCCACCTACTTCAATGGAGAAAATATGAGTGTAGAATTGCAAAAAAGCCCTTCTAATATCATCCTGATTAGAAAAAAAAGAGTCTCTATTCCAAATATTATCAATCTTCTCTTTCCTCTATTTTCTCCTCAACAATTGAAAGAAGAACTTAGATCCTCCATCCCCATGAGTAATCCAATTGGCCTTAACTTTGACTTTAGCCCCCTTAACCTTAATATTTTTCATCCTTCCCAAAGAGTCTTTGGCCAAAGAAATAGCTTCAATAACCTACTACTTATGTGGGTCCTTTTAAACAACATCTTCAACCATCACCAGTTTATTGTGCAAATCAAGTTCTTCAAATATAACATCCTTAGCAAACTTATTACCGACTGTTTGAAAAAGTATTTCCCAACTCTTTGTATTTTGTACCCATTTATCAATCTTGCTAGCATGTGAAAAGGACCAAGAAATGAATTGATTGATGATTTGGACAACCTCTTTAACATCATCATCTTCCAAAATTTTGACGTTAAGAGAAAAGGATTTCTTACATGTCACATCCTTGTTCGGGAAAGATCCTAAACTACTAAATTAATGGGTTGATGATCTGAGAGAGTATAAGGAACCACCCTGACTAGTGCCCCCTCCTTATCCTTCTTGAATTCAAAGAAGACTTTATTAGCATAGAACTGGTCCAACCTACACTAAACTATTTTACCTCCTTTTTAAAATTACACCATGCATACCAAATACCTTGGTGATGATCCTTGTTCTCTACTAGGGGATTAGTAATGTTTAGATTATTTAATAACTTGTTCCAAAATAATTGTTCTTTACCCTTCCATTCAAATTTATTGCCTCTCATTTTATCCTAAGCCCTCTCAGTCACATTGAAGCCACCCCCAACATCTATCTTCTAAGCAACAAACCCATTTCCAAACCTATATTCTTTCTTGAACTTCATTGGGTGCATAGATAGAACAAATCCCAAACTCCTTATCTCCATCTTATAACCCATGGGGGAAAGCACCACTTGCTAACTAAATTTTTCCATCTAGTGCCAAGAAGAATAGCATATCCACCTCAAAAAAAAGTAATAGCAGATCCACCTCTACCTTTTCTATGATTAGTGTTGAAATATTTTGCCTCCCTCCAAATATACTTTAAAATAATATCAAGATTGAATTAAACAACTTTGACCTCTTGCAACAACAAAATATCAATGTCTTTCTTCATATTAAGAAATCTTTTGATGACATATTTCCTGTCTAGGGATTTTAGGACCCTTACATTCCATGAGGCTAGCTTTAAATCCATGAACATCAGGAAGTTGTATCCATAGGGGCTTTAAATCTCATGTATCATTTAGGCAAGGAGATCCTGCTAGAGACTGAAGCTTTTTTGGTGTTAGTGGATCCAAGAGGTTTTCCCCTCTTCCTCTTAGGATTGAATTCAAAAGTATGTTCAGAACTTAGTGCGGGCTTGGGTATTTTCTTATTCTTTAGGATTTACTTTCCAATATATTTCTTTCTTTTCTTGTGGTCATTGAAAACTTCCACCCCTTATGTTAGTGATTTTTCTTGTTGAATCCTAACACACAACCCTGAGTGCTTAGATAGAACTCTATGATTCCTAAACTCCTGATTCAAACAAGAAAAGACTAATTAACAAGGACCAAGTCCTTCACTTTGAGCTCTTGGCTACAGGCGGGTGTACCTGTCAGATCTACTTCTTCAAAGTATTATAACACTAGTTTATATCCTTGATACAAACCTAATCTTCTCAATCCTTTCAAACATACATGAAAGTAAATAATATTTTAAGTTTTTGTGAAGATGAAATCCTGAAAAATTGAGGATAGACCAGTGCCTTATCCTAGGGCAGAGAGTCAGAAGGAGAAACATACATCTACAAAAATCTTCTAAGTAAAACAAAAATAGAACCCAGATGAAATGCCTTATAATTCACCCTCTCTTAAACACATCCAATCATCAGATTCTTGCAAAAGTCCTGAGCTCTCAGAGATTAACCTTAAGATTTTACCCTTTCCTTAAAAGGAACTAGAGATTAAAATCACAGATACCTTGTAAATGGTACACTAAAAACTACCTTACAAATTCAGTAAACAAAAGCTATAGAATTCAAACAAGAAGACAACCAAAAACATGCAAGGGAATTCTATTGTATTCCAGTAGAATTTCATTGTGTCTTTACGTTTCAATTTTGACAAACATTCCCAAGAAATTCAACAATGGAGTCAAAGCCTCTCCTTACTATAAAATTTTCATCATCCTTTACAATGGAGAGAAAAACCAAAGATATAGGAAAAGGAGTTAGTTACATCGAACTGACAGCTATCCACTTAGCCTCAAAATATCTCCAATCTTCCTCTACACTTGATCTGCAACTGATTCTCCTTCAACTGATCAACATACCTGCAATCATTTCCCAACAAACTTGATTCTAATCTCAAAATTCTAGCCCAAACTGCTCTTTCCCACTAAGTTGAAATTGAAAACAATGATTGCCATATGATTCCTTATGTCTTGCCATTTCTAAAAATATATTATATGCCTACATTTGGTTAAAAAATGAATCTCCAGGAATTAATTCTCTAAACAGGCCATGTCATTTAAATTTTTGAATTTATCTCCTAAGTCTGGACTTTGTCACATTTTAAATCTTTTTCATTTTAAATCTGGCTTTTTTATATTATTTATGCATTTTCCACAAAAACCCCCAGGATGCGCCACTTGTCACCGACTGATTGGTCTCTAAGTTAACCCCAAGCCCTGACCTCTGAATTTGGAGATTGGGCGAATGCATTAATCTCTTGATCTTTTAATCAAGTTTCTAACCATGGTCAAGTCTAGCGATTGGGCGAATGGCCTTGCCTCTGAATCTCAAAATAGAATTTTAACCTCGGGTTAAATCTGGCGAACTGGCAACCAAGCCTTCAGTCTCTTAATCTTTGAATGATTTTGGTAAACTGCCAAGAATTGGGAGATTTAGTGACTATGTTATTCTCTTAATCTCTAGATGCTAAGGCTAACCGCCAACTTATTTGGTGAACTGGCGACTACTGTTATCTGGATCGTTGAATATTTCCTTCTAACCGCCAGCTATCTAGTGACTTGGCAACTAACCGCCCGTTGGTTCTCCAGATGCTAGCCTTAACCGTCGGCTCATTCCGCGAATGCCTTCCACGTGTCCCCTAGGGTCCTCGTCATCTCGTCGCTTGTCTGTAAAATTACCTTTGTCTTCGGGCCCATTGGCATGCTTCTAGAGGCACCTCCACGCACGCACGTGCAGAGCCTCTTGCTCTTTCATCTAACTCACATGTGAATGACATATCTTTTAAACACTCAAAATCCCCAATTCGGGACCAATGTGGGACTAAATTATTGAAGGTTTTTAAACTTTGCATTAAAATTTCCCTTTAGTGCCCAATTGGCACGTACCTCCACGTGGGCCCACAGGACAGAGGCTAGTGCATAGCCTCTCTTTCCTTTCAATTTACCTTTATCTTGAGTGGCCATGTATATAAACACCACAAAAACCCAAATAGAGTGCATGTGGGATAAACCCACATGCACAATGCATGTGTCTTCCTTTCTCTTTCTTGTGCATGCTTCTTGCTTTTTGCAAACATTTCATGTTACTTTCCCTTGGCTTATGCTCCTCCATTACAATACATTGGTAGCCTTCTTCTTCACAATGGTTCATGGTGTGTACAACCTTTGTAAACACTCATATGAGCCCCTTCATGAGCACACAACAGCTGGCATACACCTCACACAAGCACTGGATTGTCCATTTGCATTGTCTTATTACATGTTCAGAAGTGCGTGAGTATTGCACTTGCCTCCACTATCAAATGAGATCACACAGATTACGGTTGGGAATCAAATGGCGGTAAGCACCTCACATTTGATGGCAGGGCAGGTGAAGTAGTTGTTGTTGAGCCATATCAGAATAGTAGACCTCTCTACCTCGGAGTGGAGGGAAGAGTGGTCGATGTTTATGCCCATGACATTGGTGACCTGCTCAAAGAGCTAGAGAACCAGGTGGTTGTTGCTCCGCACGAGCTGCATCTCCCATTCAATCTCCCTACGTGATCTCCTTCATCTGCAAGTGCCTTACATGCTGCAAGAGAAGCATGCAGGCATGTACCCCCTACCGTGTGACACACCAACAATAGTGCATGTGTAACCCATTCCTTTGTGCTTGTCATGGCTCATACACCCTTGCTTGTCGCATGAGTCCCCCTTGGTTTATCTTCATAGCCCTCTTCCTAGTGGTCTCATGCAAGTAGTAAAATGCGTGAGTCCACTAAGAGGCTAGCGACTCCCCTCCAAATTTCACACAATCTCCTTTGGTCCCTTGTTTAGTTGGTGCTACACATGTGCTTACGTGTGCCCCTTCACATTTTACATGCTCTTCTTCCTTTATGCATGGCTTCCATCTAGTGTTTTAACGCAGGCCCCTATACAACATTCTTCATACTTGCAGCCTACATTGATTCATTGGCTGCTCATGCAAGGCACCATATTCCTATCATATGGGGTGGAGAGAACTGCCCCTTCCTCCCCCTTCTTAGATGATGTGGTTCTCTTTCGAATTATCCATAGTTTCAAGTTGAATAACTTAGTCTTGCTCTCCTTGCAACAAAATAAAAAAAGCTAGAAGAAAAGGCTTGTAGAGCCATCCCCGAAGGATCTCAAATCACCTGGCTTTACCAAAGCTTGACACAATGGGCATATCCTCTCCCTTTCAAACCATTCTAACACACATTCCTCATAAAATATATGTTTTCAATGAAGTAATATTGGGGCATGTATTTTCTCCTGGCAGATCACACACAAGTCTCCAGTAGCAAGAACCTCCTCCATACTAGCATATGACCCATACTGAACTTCTTTGCGAGACAATGCTTTCAATGCAGCAAAGAATGATTGAACCTTCTCTACAATTGATGTGAGTTTAAATGTAAGATATAATCCTATCGTTATAGATGAAAATAGGCTACCATAAACTTTTGTTCAACAAAAACTAGGACTAGACAGGAGTAGGAAGTAATGCTCTGTAGAGTAGTAGAGTATTCAACTAGAGTCAACATCTGACCCTGCTTGCGATAATTACGACCCCTACTATTTTTATAATAGATTAAAAGGCCACACTTTGCAACCATTGCAGCTTGCCACACCATTGTATCGTTTACCATAATGATGAACATTGCATGCCAGAATGGTGGTTTTTTTTTTTGGGAGGAAGCATAACTAGTGGATATAGTAGATCAACATTCATGTACCACCAATAAATTCCAACCACATGGATGACAAAAACCAATATGATGCCGATAAGAACTGAAATATTTCGTACACCCTTCAAAGCTGTCTGCTTGCGTAGAATATCATTTGACTTGATCATCATAGCTAGTATCCAGAATGTAACAAAGAAGCCTCTGCTTGTCCAAAATGTAGCCGTCAAGTGGAAACAAACCATGTTGTGCATCAAAATTTAATCACACAGTTCACTTTTCACACTTCTACAAAGCTGACCAGATAACATCAATTGGCCTCCGAGAGTGGCTTCAAAAACTGACCAAACAGCCTCACAAGAACACACCACCGAGAAGACAAGTTCATTTCCACCACTATAGTATGCTCACCAAAGAAGGAAACATGAAGAGACCCGAGCCAAAAGATTTTAAAAATCAAACTTGGCCTTTCAGAAACATTAGTTTTATTCGCACTGCCAAAATCACACAAGTCACCCCCAGGACTGGCTTTAAAAACTCACCCACTGAGATCTTCAAGAACTGGAAACTTGGGCATTGATTAAACTCCACATAAGGTACATGGATCCACAATTAACTTTCCCAAAAGATCAAGTGGTCGATTACAATCAAATGCCAAAGTCAACACATTAGAAATATTTAGGACAAAAACTGTGAAATATGCATAAATTTGATTTGGAATGGGCTTGAAAAAGTGATGGATTGGTAGGGACCTCAAAATCCTTAGGCAAGTACACTTCTAGGTCTAAAGTATGGAACAACATTCAATTATACCTGACCCTAAACACGGCGTGAACTAGGAGACCTCAAAGTAGGTCTTTCAGAAAACTGAACAAGGCACACTCAGAGAATTTTAACAATCTGCAAATGAAATGGCTCTGGCAAATAGGTCAAACAGGCACATGGGGGGCCAAAAATTGGCATGAACACTCTTTCTCATGCCTAAAACATGATGCAACAACCTGCATGTTATGACTAATCATAGGGTAATAAATGCACTTCCTCAAAGTGGGCTACTTAGTGAAAATCAAGGAACACACATTATGCAAATTTTTGGGAACACCCTCAAACATCCACTTCAAAAACATGTCAGAATAGAAACCTAGGACTTAAAACCTATTACATATGTCAAATGATAGGTGATGAACACCCTATCCAAGTGACTTCTCATGAAAATCAATGGGTCCATATTTTTAATGTACTCAAACTAGGCATCTTTCAATGAATTTCAAAGACACAATTCTGACACTTAGACAAATTTATTACATCTGGACTCAAAAACATAGACTAAATTTTTGAGCTCCAATAGTGGCTCTGATTGGGGACGCATGCCCCATGCGGGCATGCAAAGAATCCAAAATCTTTGGTACAACAAACCACCCAAAGAAGATCAACCTTAACATTCCTTTATTACTCCAAACCTTGAACTTTTCAAAAACTTGGCTCCTTATTGAAAACAACAAAACCACTATACAAGATATACATAAAATACATAAGCAGCTTCACAATGCCAAAGAAACTTCAACTTTTACCTCTGTCAAAAACTTAGTTTCTTCTTTGAAACTCAACCGGCAATCTGAAACTAACACTAAACTCATGATGATAGAAAACATCATGGAATATAGGCTGCATAATAATTTCAAATTTACAATCACCTATGCCTTCTCTCTTATGTCCCCCCACAAACTCACTATTCAGAAAATAAGCATCATCAAATTTTTAATCATCATGAATTGAATCATATGAAAGGGGACAAATAACTGATACCTTTTCTTCTTGGCTACAAACATTCGACTCATCTTCAACGCACACTTGCATATCAAAAGAAAAGCAACTATACTCACACTCATTCAATTCATCCAAGGAATCTGAAACATCCTCATGCATTAAACCAATTAGATTAAACAAATCTGATTTCTCTTGATAAACCATATTTTTATCCTCATAAGTATGATTCACACAATCAATACCATAAATCAATTCATCTTCATTGCATCCAATGTTCGGTGGTAGTAGAATCAGACTGTTATCATGTAATGTATTCTCATCAAATGAATAAATCTCACCTTGCATTACCTTTCCTCCAACTGACTTCATTGGAGATGGGAGTTCAGACTCAGCCACATCTGTAATATCAAAATCTAAATATGAGTTACCCTCAGCAAATTCCATTTCTTGGGCACATTCTTCGAACAAGGGATTAGAGACAACATGGAATTATTTCTCATAAACATTTAAACAAAGATCTAACTGGTTCATATCAATGTCTTCATCAAATAACACATTAGTAACTTCACAAGACATGTCATTACATCCACTTCATATACATCCTCAGTAGAGAAAGAAAATTTAGAATCTGAATCTGAACATGACTCACCACTACTGCTGTTATCATATGAAAAATTAGTATTACAACCAACCAAATCATCTTCACAAGTACCAAACAATGAACTCCCCCATTTGTCTTCAGTCTCCAAGACTTTATATTCAGCTTCATTACTATTGAAATACATAGAAGACTGAAAAGAAAAATCATCTGCAGCATGAGAGAAAACTTGTGATAGGTCATTAGAAACCAATTCATTCTCAACCTTATCCATGCTTCCACAATCCTGTTGTTTCAATTGCAACAGTAATGAGAAACATTCCTCATCCATGGATTCTTCACAATCATCATTTCTCTCAGCATTTATATCATCATTAGTAAATGGGAAGTCATTTTCATGGTTATCCTCATTATACTTGTGTAGATCATACAAAGGTAAGGATGTACTTTCAACAATCCAAAAATGCTCATTACCTTCATTGGCTGAAAAAGATTCCAGCTCTTCATCAACAATATCTTCAACAGCAACATTCATTCCACCTTCAGGTACAATATTTTGATTAATGCAATTAATATGGGAATGAAAGCACTGATGTTGCTCACCCTTTTCCTGAAAATACAAACCAACAGAGGTACACCTTCTTATAACTCCATATTTCAGATTACACTCAATATCCATTACAAATTCAAAAGCCTGGTATAAACTTTGTGGTTGTTTATCCCTCAACATGAAACCCATCTTTTGGCCCAAAGCACCCAAATAAACAACTAAACATATCTGATCATGGGGCCTACAATTCTCAGCGATATCCATCAATGTTTTAACAAATTTGTTATTAAACCTTGGGATCAACTCATCTTGTTCAATCTGAATTTCCATCAATCTATCCAGCAACAATTTGACATCTACCCACCCATCAAACTGTTCAATGAAGGATGAACTCAACTCATCCCATGAAGAAATTGAAGCCGCAGGTAGGAATGAGAACCATTCTCTTTCATCTCCTTTCAGAGTTTGCACAAACAACCTCATCCAAAGATCTTCATGGCATACATCAAAATCATACATCACGTTAGCAAAATCTTGAACATGCTTCTTTGCTGACTGGGACTAGTTCCTATCAAATTTTAGTAAATATACTCTGATTCCATCAGGGATCTCATTAGGGAAACTAGGTATGCCATCATAAAAAAATGACACATATCCTTTGACAAAATAACTCTTGTGAACATCCATTACTAGCTACAATCTTTGCATATACATTTGATATTCTTCAAAACCAGTATCGGCAAATCTATACTTGTAATTAACTTTCTCTTATCAAGTTTAACTAATCTGACATACTTCACACATATATGATTCAACTCAAATTTTAATCCAAAAGTATGTAATTCCACACTCATATGTCCTTTCTTAATGACAAAATCACTTGATAAGGACCATGTAAACACATATAATACTGAATGGAGAATACCTAGAATGTATTTGTTGCTGCTATTATTCACTTCACATCTGACTGAAATCTGAAACAAAGCTTCACATCTCATGTTCGTTCTAACACATAGTCACCACCTCCCTTCAGATGACACAAATTTTTTTACTGATCTTTTATTGAAACATCACCAGATTCTGAGCATTCCTCATAGCAAAGTCACATATATTTTTCAAATTTTCACAACAAATTCCAGGTAATACACTTTTAGATCTGAAAACAACTTTCAGATTATGAGACTTATGAGACTCTTCCCCAAACTAAATATAGCAAAACTCTAGGATACTCTTAATGGTAACCTTATTTTGATCCCCAGCAGAGTCACCAATTTGTTAGTGATTTTTCTTGTTGAATCCTAACACACAACCCTTAGTGCTTAGATAGAAATCTATGATTCGTAAACTCCTGATTCAAACAAGAAAAGACTAATTAACAAGGACCAAGTCCTTCTTCACTTTGAGCTCTTGGCTATAGGCGGGTGTACTTATCATATCTACTTCTTCAAAGTATTACAACACTAGTTTATATCCTTGATACAAACCTAATCTTCTCAGTCCTTTCAAACATACATGAAAGTAAATAATCTTTTAAGTTTTTGCAATGATGAAATCCTGCAAATTGAGGATAGACTAGTGCCTTATCCTAGGGTAGAGAGTCGGAAGGAGAAACATACATCTACAAAAATCTTCTAAGTAAAACACAAACAAAACCTAGATGAAATGCCTTATAATTCACCCTCTCTTAAACACATCCAATCATCAGATTCTTGCAAAAGTCCCGAGCTCTCAGAGATTAACCTTAAGATTTTACCCTTTCCTTAAAAGGAACTGGAGATTAAAATCATAGATACCTTGTAAATGGTACACTAAAAACTGCCTTACAGATTCGGTACACAAAAGCTACATAATTCAAACAAGAAGACAACCAAAAACATGCAAGGGAAATCTATTGTATTCCAGTAGAATTTCACCGTGTCTTTACATTTCAATTTTGACAAACATTCCCAAGAAATTCAACAATGGAGTCAAAGCCTCTCCTTACTGTAAAATTTTCATCATGCTTTACAATGGAGAGAAAAACCAAAGATATAGGAAAAGGAGGTTAGTTACACCGAACTGACAGCTGTCCACTTAGCCCCAAAATATCTCCAATCTTCCTCTACACTTGATCTGCAACTAATTCTTCTTCAACTGATCAACATGCATGTAATCATTTCCCAAAAAACTTGATTCTGATCTCAAAATTTTAGCCCAAACTGCTCTTTCCCACTAAGTTGAAACTGAAAACAATGATTGCCATATGATTTCTTATGTCTTGCCATTTTTGAAAATATATTATATGCCTACATTTGGTTAAAAAATGAATCTCCAGGCATTAATTCTTTGAATAAGCCCTGTCATTTAAATTTTTGAATTTATCTCCTAAGTCTGGACTTTGTCACATTTTAAATCTTTTCATTTTAAATCTGGCTTTTTTATATTATTTATGCATTTTCCATAGAAACCTCCAGGATGGGCCACTTGTCACCGGTTGATTGGTCTCTAAGTTAACCCCAAGCCCTGACCTCTGAATTTGGAGATTGGGCGAATGCATTAATCTCTTGATCTCTTAATCAAGTTTCTAACCATGGTCAAGTCTAGCGATTGGGTGAATGGCCTTACCTCTGAATCTCGGAATAGAATTTTAACCCTAGGTTAAATCTGGCAAACTGGCGACCAAGCCTTCAGTCTCTTAATCTCTGGATGAGGCTAACCGCCAACTTATTTGATGAACTAGCGACTATTGTTCTCTAGATCACTGAATATTTCCTTCTAACCACCAGCTATTTGGTGACTTGGCGACTAACCTCCCGTTGGTTCTCCGGATGTTAGCCTTAACCATCAACTCATTCCGTGAATGCCTACCATGTGTCCCCATGAGGTCCTTGTCATCTCGTCGCTTTTCTACAAAATTACTGTATGATGATGATAATCACCTTCATGAAATTAAGATCAAATTAGTAACAACTCAAAGTAAATACAATGCAAATCTAATTAAAATTGAAACTAAGATCTATAGCATCTCATGGTTCTCTAGAAAGATGTGGTAAGTGAAGCTCTCAGCTCAATCTCCACTAGTGACACTTCTAAAATGAGAATGTATGCTGCTATAATGCTTCTACAATATTTATTCTAGTTCAAATTGATACAAAGAATGCAAATTACTCTAAATGCTCTTAGAATGCTCTTCAATTGCCTATAATAACAATGCTTTGCAAATGAATTTCTAAGATGGGAATTGCTCTCAAAATGCTTCATACTTATAGTAAATTCCCAAGGGTAGGGAGTGGAGTGAAGTAATCATGATTAACCCTTGGTTGAGTCAAATATTTTGCTTTGTTCATAAATGGGGGACAATTTAAAGGTTTGTCGCAAAGCTTTGGACAAAAGGACAAGATTGAGTGGATGAGATTTAAACTTTAGAATGAGTGATTGAGATTCATTCTTTTTTAGTATTTATGTCTTTTTATCCTCAACTCTCATTGGTTGCTCAACTTTGTTGAAAGATATTAGGGATTATTAAATTCAATTAATTAATAAAATTTAACCATGTAAGGTAATAGGTTCATTTTGATTTTTGATTTAAACAACTATACAACTAATTGATTAAAATCAATTATGTAGTATTTTTCACCCCTTTAAACTTTGATTTAATTATTTAACATCATTATTTGATTTTTCCTTTGCTTTAATTGTTTTTGTCCAATTTGATTTAATAATGCCCATTTTAATTTATTTGATCCCTTTTTATGAGATTTAGTGCATTTTGAGCCATTTTATGATTTTAAAGCACTTGTCCATTTTTGAGTGTCTACAAATGCCCCTCTTTGAATTGATGTGCGAAGAACATTGATTCAAAGATTCTTTTAGTCCTAATCGCTTTTAGGTCCTGATTGCTGATTCAGTGATTCTCCGATATGCCTCTGATATGAAATTTTTTGATATGCTGCCTCTGATATGGTATGATAAACTGATATGCCACTGATAATGATTCCAAAATTTTTGATGCCCCAGATTCCATTGATGTTTGATGCCACTTTGATACTCTGATGATGCCCCCTCAGAAATGAAACATATTGATTTCTTGATTTGAAAAAGTTAATGATGTTTAATTTATTGAATATGTTTTTATTTCTAAAAATCTTGATGATATGCGATGATTCAAGAATATGTCCTGGTTGATTTGATAGGTTAATATAGGTCTAAGCCAAACTTCACCTCTAAAATTAGGTCAAAATAGCTTAAATAGGTTGAAAAACCTTGATTTACTATTCATTTGCACTTTTGACTTTGGTGATTTTGCTCTGGTCCCATGGTGATTTTCAAGATGGTTGTCCCTATCAGAGAGCATCAGTTCGAGAGGTGTCAGCATTATGTGAGACCACTTGACTACGGACCTCCAACGAGTCATTATGAACTCCCTTGTTGCATTTATTGCTTGATTTATTGCATTTTTACTTTTCATCATTGGTTTAATTTAGCAAAGTCACGCTTAGCATAAATTTGATGTCGCTTAGCCCTTTTGAATGTCGCATCCACTCTTTTTACTCATGCCTCCGCGTAGTAAACTGTTGCTTTAAAAACTTTCATTCTTGCTTGAGAAAACTTTAATGTCACGTAAAGTTAGGGTTTTAAAGTCCTTTTTGCATATGAGTTTACGCATGTAAAACCCTAGATTTCCATTATCACCTAGGCTCGATTCAATGTCACCTAGCAGGTTTTAATGTCACGTGATACCTGAATTATCGCATAACACCAACAAATTGTCACGTAACATCTTTTCTATACCGCTTAAGGTGAAATGTCGCCTGGTATGATTAAAATCATGCTTGAGGATTTTAAATTTTTTTGCAATTGGACTTGATTTTTCCTGATGAAAATTTAATAACTTCAGATGATCGATTCCAATGATAAGATTAGGTCTGTTGCGTTTAAACAAAACAATTGATTAGGATATTAGGATAGTGGTACCAACGAATGTGATTTGTCAATCTGATAGGATAGGTCTAGTAGGATAAATCAATCAGTGTGAAAATCGATATGATAGATACTGCTTACTTCGTTCTCAAGACACAGAGACATGAACAAATGGTATTAGGTGTGATTACTTGATACTTTTGATAGAACTGATTGACTTTAGACAATTCCTTGATATGGTATACTGATATGATTCATTTGTTGTGTCAATAGGCAAACTTTCCTATTCTATACATTTGGATGGTTGCATCGTGGTTCATTGATCTTGGTCAGGCACTTACTGATGTTGAGTATCGTGTTATTGAGATATGCGGTCTGAGCTTTCTACTTGACCTTCCACAGTTTTAGCTGAACCGTGGTCTGTTGACTGTTGTGGTGGAGCGATGGCACTTTGACCACAATACGGTCCATCTCCCCTTTGGAGAGATGACTATCACGCCCGAGGACGTGTATAGATTGCTATGCGTCCCATGCAAAGGAGAGTTAGTTTACTATGATTCCACAGTCTATCGACGAGTATTCAGAGATAATACCATAGATGATGATACCATCATTTGGTCATAGTTTACTTTGTTTCCTACATTGCTAGCGGTACTTGGTGCCCTTATCGGTGGTTTACTTCTTCCCGACCGACGAGGTCATGGTTTTTCAGTCAGATGGGGTAGGATTCTGGAGGATTTTCTTGCTCATCCTTGATGCTTTGATTGGGGCTCATGTGTTCTTGTCCAACTCTACCATGATTTACACGAGGTAGTTTACAAAGAGAGTGCTTCTTTGTCAGTCGGGGCAATTATTTTACAGTTGTGGGTATGGGAGCACCTTCCCATTACTAGGCCTATTTCTGACAGGATTCGATAGCGTGGTTTCCCATATGCTTTTCTGTATAGCAGTATGGTTGTTCAACACCATCTGGGTCATCTTGATTATTGGTGGCGATAGATAGATGATCTTGATCAGGTTCAGTGGTGACATACATTGGTTGTGAGCGCTGGAGGGAGGATGATGATGAGCTACCCTATATGTTCGCTCCTCATTGGATGATTGGCTGTACTACTACTACTATTGAGCACTTCTTCTTTGGTAGAGTTTCTAGGCAGTATGGTCGTGTACAGGATATGCCTTAGGGTGCAACATTATATGCTTGGGTACATGCAGAGAGATCGATGTGGGGTCCTATGATTGATTATCAGTTCGCATGTGATCAGATTGCTGGTTTGGGATATTGCAGATGGGAGATGCTTTTAGGTATGGCAGATGCAGGGATGTCCCATGAGTATCAAGACTAGTGGTCTCGTAATAGGTTTCCTCATTTTACTGATCTAGTAGAGCATATCTTCGACCAAGATGAGAGAGATGGTGGTGGTGGTGGTGGTGGACGTCAGAGATGGTGAGGACAGAGATATCCTCTAGTTATTGGTAGAGTACGAGTGAGAGGTGGACATGCTAGGGATAGAGCTAGAGCTAGAGGATAAGATGATGTAGCTGAGGTATGTCCTAGAGCAGCAGCAGATAGATAGCATAGGGCTCATCAATAGTAGAGACAGTAGAGATAGGTACATATAGATGTTGCTCGATAGATTCTTGGTGGACAAGATCCCTTAGTTTAGTTACAGAGGGTTGCTCTAGTATAGCAAGATTAGGTTCTAGCACAGCAGGTGCCTCGATAAGATCAACATGTACCTCCACAGGTGCAACAGTCACAGGATATGGGATAGAGTTCACAGGCTGCTCCTAGCATTGATAGTCTATCATGAGATATGCAGGCGATGAGGACATATATATCTACTATTGTGGGTAAACTAGATCAGGTAGCTCTTTTGATGCAGCAGTTCATGACTCATGTGATTCAGAGACCTAGTACAACTAGCACTTCTCAGGCTCCTCCCTCACAAGATAGACAGGATGACAGAGGTCTAGATGGATCTGGTGTTGGGGATGGATCTGGTGCTGTGATGGGTTCTTGATCATGGATGACAAATTTACTCATTATTGATGTCCTTGTATCATGTTTCATGTTGTTTTTATTGATCAGATTTCTTTGATGTATCACTTTGTATGACATTGTATCTTGATATATTGATTTGATGGATCTTTGATGTTGATGGACACTTTTTATGATGATCTATATGATGATATACTTCCTTGGTTCCTCCTTGATGAGTTTGTTATGAGATTATCTTTTTATGTAGCTATATGATGTTTTATATGCATTTACTTTGATTTATGCTATGGATGCAATGTATCTTATTTTATGATATATATAGATGAATGCCATGATGGATGATTTTGGACATGTTTTCTAGTTTTTCAAATGTATGGATGCAAAGTGATTTATGGAAATGCATATGAATGCCCCTATGTTTTGGAATTTTTAATGTATGCAATTTTATCCTTAACTACATGTATGCAAATGATGTATGAGTAATGAACCTTTTTCTCTTTTTTTCTGATGTACGGATAATGATTAATGATTAATGCTATGCATAAATGCAAAAGATAATTCTCATTTCCTCTATTTGATTGATATCCAAGAGTAAGACGTTTGATTGAACCCCTCATTTTGTAATGTTTCGACTAACCAAGATTATTAATGTACCCCCTTTTCCTTGGAAAATTAACCATAAACAAATGCAATTAATCTAACATGATAATGCAATTAATCTAATATGATAATGCAATGCAATGCAACTAAGCGTCACCAATTTTTTAGCAAAGGAATGCCTTGGAGATAAATTTTCATCATTGAGCATTTTGGGACCAGAAAGCAAGTACAACCATCATTGACCACATCATGATGATATGAATACCGCTTTTTATCGCTTTTGGTAACCTCTTTTTGAAACTAGTACAACCCTCACTAGTTGGATGACCAAACTATGGGAGTATGAATACCGGTGTCAATGGATTCAATGTTGCAAGTGGATTTTTGGTATTAAGATATGGAAGATCTAAATAGCCAAGGTATCCTTTTGCGTAAATAAGCAAAGGTCAATCCTTCTTCTTATGGGATAGTCCTCTATGGTTCTTTGATGACCATGTCATTAGATGAATTCTCATAAGTTGATGAATCTTCCTTAAAACAATCACTCAAAGGCAAGAAAATATCATGTCTCTATCATGGCCAATCTAGTCGAAACATCGTCGATTAGCTCAAAAGATGTGATAAAAGTCAATTTCATAAAGATTATCAAAAGAAAGCTTTAAGTGTTTTACAATGTTTCATGA
Source organism: Chamaecyparis obtusa (assembly GCA_027943335.1). Lineage (NCBI taxonomy): Eukaryota > Viridiplantae > Streptophyta > Pinopsida > Cupressales > Cupressaceae > Chamaecyparis > Chamaecyparis obtusa. Next base: position 566,871 of record BSBK01001337.1, on the reverse strand, counting down.
TTTTCAAAAAGTATTTCCAAGCATTCTGATCTTTAAGGTGTTTTGTCAATTTTTAATCCCAAATAATAAAGTCAATGAAGGCTCAAGGATCAAGTTGTAGGATCAAAATACTTGGGTGTGAATAATGATATCCATCAAAGGTTCGATAAACTTTCCACTCTTCTGAAGCTCTAATAAGTCTCTCTCTTATGTGACTGATTGTAGCACTATTGAATCCATTTGGTACCAAATTTCCAATCCTTTCCTACCCCCAAGTGATAAATGTGATCGTGCGACAAACTTAGGGCTATAGGAAATGCAACAATGTGACTGAAAGGCTTTATTATGACTTATGCACAAATGACAGATGCAATGACAGTTTTACAAATGACATGTTGGAAATGCAATATGTACACATGTGACTTGGAAAGAAAGACTTAAGGGAGCAAAAGGTGCTTTTTTACCAAGTTTTCACCCTTTGGATTTTTTTCTTTTTCTTCTTTTCACTTTCTTTTTTTTTGCTACCAAGGTGCCTATTGCTAGGTTTTCACCAAAGTACTTTTTCTTTTTTTCAAATTTTTTTGTATTTTTTGAGATCTCTTTGACTATGTACAATAAATATGATGCTCCTCATCTGATACTCTTTATACTCTTTCATCTACCTCATGTGTAGAACCTCTTTAGATGAATGTTGTTGATAGGCTCTTGGAGTTCTTCTCCTTCACAATCTGCTAACTTATAGTTTCTCATCCCAAATGAAGACACAATGATGAATGGACCAAGCCAATTAGCCTCCCATTTGGGTTTTCTCTTAACACTAAGTCCCCAACTTGAAAGACTCTTGGTTAGATATGCTTATTGTAATTCCTTGAGATTCTATTTTGATACACTTTTAGGTGTTCATAGGCTTGTGCCTGGTGTTCTTCTAGCAACTCTAATTGTTGAAGTCTAGCGACTCTATAGTCTTCATCTGTTATCAACCCTTGCAATGTTACTCATAAAGATGGGATTTCAACCTCCAATGGTAGAACAACTTCAGCTCCATAGACTAATGAAAATGGTGTAGCTCCCGTAGGTGTTCTAATGCTAGTTCTATAGGCCCATAATGCTGGATTGATTTGCACATGCCAATCTCTTCCCAATTTATTTACTAATCTTTTCAAGATTTTGAGAATATTCTTATTTGTAGCTTTGGCTTGTCCATTTCCTTGAGGATAATAAATGGATGAAGAATGATGAGTGATATGAAATGTAGCACAAAGTTCATCCACATCCTTGTTTTTGAATTGCTTTCCATTATTTGTTATTATGGCATGAGGAATACCATATCTGCAAATGATGTGATTCAAGATGAACATGGAAATTTGTTTACCCGTGGTCATGATCAAAGGAACTGCTTCTACCCACTTAGTGAAATACTCCATTGTGGTTATGATGTATTTGTGACCATTTGAAGAAGCTGGGTAGATTACCCCAATCAAGTCAAATCCCCATTGATAGAATGGCCATGGTGTAACAAAGGAATGTAACTCTTGTGCCGGTACATGTATCATGTCACCATTGTACACACTAAAATGGTGTACTTCTATGAATCATTACATGCAAGGTTGCTCAAGAATGAGGCCTCACAAAGTGGCTCGTAGCTCTCTATGCATGGAGTTGCAAGGGACTATGATGTATTTGCTCTCAGCTAGAGCTACAAGCTTGTGACCTTGCTAGTCAACCACACAATGAGAGATTCAAATGAGGACAAGGGCAAGAGTGCCAATATCCTCAAGAATCACTATGAAAATGCAATGCAAACTAGTCTAGAGAAATGAAAATGCAAATTAAGCTATTGAAAGGAAATACAAAGGATTACAACCTTCCTAATTAAGCTATGTGAAGCTATCTATTGCATAAAAGAAACTAAGCTATGAAATGAAGCTATGGATGCTATGATAATGCAAGAAATGAAGTCTAAACTATGAAGCAATGAGGAAATCCAAGAAGAGCTTGATGTAACAATGATCTCCAAAAGCTCCAAATGTACCTAGAAAACCTGCAGCATAAGGTTAGCATAAAACGTGATATGCAAATGAAGGAGAGAGCTTTCCTTTTATAAGAAATGCAAAGGAGTGGACCATTGAGATTAAGAGAAAAAAGTCTTAATCAACGGTGGAGCTTGAAAGAGGAGAAATCCATGTGCACAAGTATCCTCCAATGAGAAAATAGGAGTTGACTTTATGTCCATATGAGACAAAAAGTGTTTTTTCTCTTTTTATAAATAAGAATAATGTTTTATTTGTGCAACATAAGATAAGAGGAAAAGGGGGGCTTTTTTATTTATTAAAAGGGGAGGAAATATTCCTTTTAAGTAAATAAAAACTTAAGATAAAATGGTTAGCCCAAGGCAAATAATCAAATAAATGATAAAATTAGGATTTGATCAAGAAAATTGATAATGTTGAAAATATTGGTTATTGATAAAACTGCTTCAGGACTGATAAATCAAATAAATGGGGCCTAAAGTCTAAGCGACCATTTTTGGGTGCATACCTCCATGATATTGACATTTGTTGCATATTTTGATAAAGTGACAAGCATCTTTCTCTAAGGTCTTCCAGAAATACCCTAAGTGAATGATTTTATTGCCTAGGTTTAAACCGCTTGAGTGTGACCTGCAAATTCCTTCGTGAACCTCATGTAAAGCTAACTTAGACTCTTCTTTCTCTAGACATCTAAGTAATGTCCCATCAAGACCCTTACGATACAATGTCTCTGAAAGGATTATGTAATGGGTTGATTGGCGTATGAAATTTCATTTTTGGGCTCAAGATTGGTCTAAAGGTAACACTTGGTCTTTGAGATATGTATAGATAGGGCCATACTAAGGTGAGTCATGTCCATGAATTAGGGAAACAATTTGGGTTTCGAGAAGGTCGAATGCCAGTTTCACCAACTCTTCCACCAAGAACTCATACTTCTCATTCTGATCTGGTTTTTGTAATAAGGAAGCCAAGGTGGCCATTGCATCAGCTGCTCTATTTTTCTCTCTCGAAATCTACTCAAAAGTGATCAAGGCAAAGTACTTCTTCCATCCATCAATCATGGTCTTATATGGCATCAAATTTTCATCTTTGGTATTGTATTCATTATTGACTTGATTGATGATGAGTTGAGAGTCTCCATATATTTGTAGCTCGACAATGTTCCATTCTAAAGCCATTTTAATGCCAATGAATAGAGCCTCATATTCTACTATATTGTTTGTGCATGGGAAAAAGAGCTTGTAGGACTTAGGTGTTAGGATTAACAAGGCAGAAATAACAATTATGTGCAAATATAACTAATATCAGAAAATAATAAACCACACAGAATAGAACATAAGACACATAGATTTAACGTGGTTCACCCAATCCCTGGGCTACGTCCACCAACAGCGAGTCCAATATTATTATTATCCAGTGATTACAACCTGATTACAATCCGTAATCCCTTACAGCCCAATTCTGTCACAAGCACTAAAATCATACATAATGAAAATCCCTAACCCTAAGCCATATTATACAATATTTTCCCGCTTTAGGGTTAGAATGAGTTATAAGTAGTCAGCCCAAATAACCAAAAAGTAGTCGGCCTCAAAAAAAATTTCCCGGCGAGGTCGGGAGGAAAAGTGTACAGTACTTTCCTAGATAGTACTTTCCTGATTAGTCACCACAAGCTAACAATCTCCCACTTGGTGACTGATCAGTATCCACACTATACTAAAAAACCTCCCACTTGGAGACTGATCCTGTAGCAATACCGCTACCCACATGAGGCTCCCACTGGATTGAACCACCTTGGACTCAGCTGTTCCTTTATTTTGTTCAGTCTAGAAGACCAACTGAAGCTGAACATGAGTTCAACTTCTCCCTTGTTACTACCTTTGTAAACATATCTGCTGGATTATCATCAGTATGAATCTTTTCCAGCCTTAACTGTCCATCATCCAAAACTGATCGAATGAAATGGTACCGCAACTGTATGTGTTTTGTCTTTGAGTGCAAAGCAGAATTCTTTGCAAGATGAATGGCACTTTGGCTATCTGTATGTAGAAAACTATCCTTTTGTGGATGTCCCAATTCTTCCATGAAGAATTGAAGCCATACCATCTCCTTGGATGCCTCTGTAGCAGCAACATAATCTGCCTCTGTAGTGGATAAAGCAACCACCTTTTGTAGTCGAGAAATCCAACTCACTGCTGTCCCACCAATAGTAAATATATAACCTGTAGTACTCCGCCTGCTATCTATATCTCCTGCCAAATCTGAGTCAACATAGCCTTGTACAGTAGTAGTAGAACCCCCAAAGTGTAAACACTTACTGGATGTGCCTCTCAAATATCTGAGAATCCATTTGACTGCATTCCAATGCTCAATACCAGGGTTACTCATATAATGGCTAACGACTCCCACTACGTGTGCAATATCTAGCCTAGTACATACCATAGCATACATTAAGCTCCCTATAGCTGAAGCATAAGGTGCCTTAGACATTTTAGTCTCTTCTTCTGGTGTCTTGGGACACATATCCTTAGTCAATTTCAAATGACCAGGCAAAGGTGTGCTGACAGCTTTGGCATTTTCCATAGAGAAATGTTGCAACACCTTCTCAATATAATCAGCCTGAGATAGAGACAATTTCCTATTTTTCCTATCTCTACAAATTTTCATACCAAGGATTTGTTTTGCTGCCCCCAAATCCTTCATAGCAAAAGATTTTGCTAACTGTTGTTTCAACCCCTTAATGTGATCTATGTTAGACCCAGCTACAAGCATATCATCAACATATAAACATAAAATAATGTAGTTGTCATCATCCAACCTCTTAAAATAAACACAATGGTCAGAATGACACTGACTATATCCATGCCCATTCATAAAAGTGTCAAATTTAATATACCATTGCCGAGGTGCTTGCTTCAAGCCATATAAACTTTTCTGCAATCTGCACACCAAATTCTCCTTACCCTTGACCTCAAATCCTTGTGGCTGAACCATATATATTTCTTCATCCAAATCACCATGAAGAAAGGCTATTTTAACATCAAGCTGCTCTAAATGCAAATCTTCAGTAGCCACAATACTTAAAACAATACGAATAGAAGTCATTTTAACAACTGGAGAAAATATCTCATCAAAATCAATACCATGTTTCTGTGCAAATCCTTTTACGACTAATCTGGCTTTAAATCTTTTCATACCTCCATCCTCTTCTTTTATCCTGTAAACCCATTTATTTTGTAAAGCCCTTTTACCTGCAAGTAACTTACATAAATCCCATGTCTGATTTTTCAGCAAAGAGTCCATTTCATCTATCATTGCAGACTCCCACTGAAGCTTTGTATCCATCTGCACAACTTCATTATAACATTTAGGTTCACCAGCATCTGTTAACAAAATAGAATACAAAGATGGAGAAAATCTTTCTGGAGGTCTACTTAGCCTTGTTGACCGTCTAACACTCACTGGGGTGTGTGGTATTTATTGTTGCTATTGTTGCGGAGCATAAGGAACTACTGGAACATGAACTTGTGGAGTATCATCCAGTACTACATAGTCATTTTCTTTCTTCTCATGCTGCAGCAACAGATCTTTGTACAATACTTTCTCATTGAATATGACATCCCTGCTTCTTACAATTTTATGATTTTCAAAATCCCAAAGCCTATAACCAAATTCATCAATGCCATACCCAACAAATACACATTTCTTTGACTTAGCTTCCAGTTTGGTTCTATTTTCAGAATCTATAAGTGCAAAAGCTTCACAACCAAAGGTTTTGAGAAAAGAATAACTCACCTTCTTACCACTCCATGCTTCCTCTGGAATACCACAGTCCAAAGGAGTAGAGGGGCCTCTATTGATTAAATAAATAGCAGTGTTCACTGCCTCTGCCCACATATTTTTGGGCAGCCTAGCATGCAACCTCATACTCCTTGCACGCTCCATTATTGTCCTGTTCATGCGTTCAACCACTCTATTTTCTTGTGGAGTCCTTGGGACAATTTTCTGCCTACGAATACCATTAGAGGAATAATATTCTTCAAATTCTATGCTGCAATACTCACCACCATTATCAGATCTGAGACATTTTAACTTTTTACCAGTCTCATTCTCAACCAAGCATTTCCATTTCTTAAAAGTTTGAAATACATCAGATTTCTATCTAAGGAAATAAATCCATACTTTTCTTATTGCATCATCTATAAATGTAACATAATACAGAGAGCCACCAAGGGAAGATACCTGAGCTAGTCCCCATACATATGTATGCACAAGCTCTAATCTCTCATTTTTCTTTTCCTTCCCACTCTTTACAAAACTAACTCTCTTTTGTTTTCCATAAACACAACTTTCACAGAAATCCATATTGACACATTTCAGACCAGGTAAAACTTTCTTTGAATGAAGTAATTTCATACCTTTTTCATGCATGTGCCCGAGTCTGTTGTGCCACAGTGCTGTGTCAGAATCTACAGCAATAGTTTGATGTTCTTCCTGCTCAACTGCAGCCACTGTTCCTGAACATTCATTATCTTCTGAAACAATTAAAGTAGAAGGAACAGTATGACCTGTACAAAGATATAAGGTGCCTACTTTCACACCTTTTGCTACTACTAAGGAACCTTTTGAAACCTTCCAATTTTTATCATTAAAAGTAACTGTGCAACCCTCATCACCCAGTTGCCCGCCCTGCTGAAATTAAATTCCTACTCAGCCTTGGAACATGTCTTACCTCTTGTAGTAGCCAATGATTCCCATTCTGCAACTTAATCTTAATTTTTCCCTTTCCAACAATCTGACAGGGTTCATTATCTCCCAAATAAACTAGCCCAAAATCCCCTTGGACATAATCAACAAAATAACTTCTATGGGGTGTAGCATGAAATGAAGCCCCAGAATCTAAAACCCATGAATCATCAATACTTTCTAAGGACAAGAGCAAAGCATCCTCCTCAGATTTGTTACTTACCACATTTGCCTCCTTGTTTCCATCATTTTTGTCTCCTTGATCTTTCTTCTGAGACCAACAATCTTTCTTCTTATGACCTAGTTTTCCACAGTACCAGCAATCATTTGGCCCTTTAGATTCAGACCTCTTTCCCTTTGATTTTCCTCTTGATTTCCCACGATTTCCAGAGTTGTTTCCTCTATCTCTTGTTCTGCCTCTGCTTTCTGTGTTCAATACACTACCCGATGTGGATGTCCCTGAGCTTTTCCTACGAATTTCCTCACTCAATATAACACCAATAACATCATCATACTTTAGGGTATTAGAACCAGAAACAGAATTACTAACAGCCATTACCAAGCCATTCCAGCTTTCTAGCAAAGAACACAAAATCAAGAGAGCCCTAACCTCTTCATCAAAAGTAATTTTAGCTGAGGTTAATTGACTTGTAACTGTATTAAACTCATTCAAATGGTCGGTAACTGATCCACCTTCTACCATTTTCATATTAAATAAACGCTTCATAAGAAATACCTTGTTTGAAGCTGAAGGCTTTTCATACAACTTCGCTAGGGTTTCCATCAGATCTTTAGCTGTCTTTTCTTCAGTAATATTGAATGCCACCGATTGTGCCAGGCATAGACGAATACTCCCCAGTGCCTTCCTATCCAAAATATCCCAATCTTCCTGAGACATTGATTGCTCTTTCTTGGCTACTCCCTCTAATGGCCGCCATAGATCCTTCTGATAGAGATAATCTTCCATTTGCATCTTCCATAACTGGAAGTTCTGCCCATTAAACTTATCAACCTTCAGCCTACCCTCGTCTGCCATTTCTCCCACTTAACCGAGAGACTCTCCCACTAACTCGTGAGACCTGCTTCAGAGAATAGATGAAAGAACGAATGAAATAACCTCGCTCTGATACCACTTGTTAGGATTAACAAGGCATAAATAACAATTATGTGCAAATATAACTAATATCAGAAAATAATAAACCACACAGAATAGAACACAAGACACACAAATTTAACGTGGTTCACCCAATCCCTGGGCTACGTCCACCAACAGCGAGTCCAATATTATTATTATCCAGTGATTACAACCTGATTACAATCCGTAATCCCTTACAGCCCAATTCTGCCGCAAGTACTAAAATCATACATAATGAAAATCCCTAACCCTAAGCCATATTATACAATATTTTCCCGCTTTAGGGTTAGAATGAGTTATAAGTAGTCGGCCCAAATAACCAAAAAGTAGTCGGCCTTAAAGGCAAGGTCAAGAGGAAAAGTGTATAGTACTTTCCTGATTAGTCACCACAAGCTAACATTAGGAATGGAGTACCCTTGAGGAGTAACCAATAATATGCCGGCCCCGGAACCTCCTTGTGTATATGAGTCATCAAAGTATAACTTCCATGTTTTAGCCTCTATATTGACAATTGCGAAATCCAGAAATTCCACTTGAATAGTTTGTGTAGAAGTCAATGGGTTTTCAGCTAAGTGATCTGCTATCACTTGTCCTTTTATTGCCTTTCTATCCACATACTCAATGTCGAACTCACTCAATATCATGACCCATTTTGCTATCCTACCTGTTAAGGCAGTTTTGTTTAGCAAGTACTTTAGAGGATCAATTTTTGCAATTAGTTTCACCTTATGCATCAACATATAATGTCTCAATTTTTGTGATGCAAAGACAACCGCTAGACATGCTCTTTCCATGAATGTGTAGTTAAGTTTGTATTTGATCAATGTCCTACTCAAATAGTAGATTGCTCTTTCCTTCCCTTGCTCATCTTCTTGCGCCAAAAGAACTCCTAGAGACCTTTCGGTAGCGGATATGTACAACAATAATGGTTTTACCTTGATTGGTGGCATTAGGATTGTGGATTTATTAGATAAGTCTTTAATAAAGTGAAGGCTTGATCACATTCTTCATCCCACATGAAAATGGTGTCTTTGTATAACAACCTTGTGAATGAATGAAATTTTTTGACCAATTGAGAAATGAATCTTCTGATGGATTGTATTTTGCCTTGTAGAGACCTCATTTGGCTTATGTTCTTGGGAATCTCCATATCTATTATTGCTTGTACCTTTTCCGGATCCACTTCAATCCCTTTTGCTGAAACTATATAGCCTAACAATTTATCAGATTGGACACCAAAGGCACATTTCTTTGGGTTTAATCTTACTTTGAATTGCTCCAACCGAATGAATATCTTTTTCAGAATTTTTAGGTGTTCCTCTCTTTTGTGGGACTTGGCCAATATGTCATCCACATAATCCTCTAGAAAGGTGTGCATCATGTCATGGAAAATAGTGGTCATCACCCTTTGATATGTGGCTTTGACATTTTTAAGGCTAAAGGGCATGGCATTGCAACAAAAGGTACCCCAAGGGCATGTAAAGGTTGTCTTCTCTTGGTCTTTGGGTGCAATTTTTATCTGATTGTAGCCGCTAAAACCGTCCATTAATGAGTACACAGAGTGACCCACTGTCAAGTCAACTATGGCATCTATGCTCGAAAGTGGGAAGTCATCCTTAGGACATGCAAGATTCAAGTCTCTAAAATCCATGCATACACGAATGGATTTGTCATGCTTTGTGACTAGTACAATGTTAGATATCCATTTAGCATCTAGGCTATTGCTCTTATGAATCCCACCTTCAACAATTTTTCCAACTCCGCTTTGACTAGGAGAGCCACATGTGGGTGCATTTTTCTCAACTTTTGTTTGATGGGCTTAACCCCTGGTCTAACATTCAAATGATGCATTATGAAGTCAGGATCCAATCCGAGCATGTTGGCATATGACCATGCAAAGCTCACTTGTTGTTTTTGGAAAAACTTGATGAAATCCTCTCTTTCTAGAGGTGTAAGTGATGCTTCCAAGTGTATAAATTTTGGATCTAATTCTATCCCAATGTTAACCTTTTCTATTGGCTCTATGAGAATTGGTGACCTTTCATCCTCGTGCTCGGGTAGGGTATCCAATATCTCTTCCTTTGGTGCCACAGTTGGGTTTTCACCATAGGAAACATCTTTTATCTTTACTTTTTTTGGTTCTAGTGCTGCCACATAGTGGTTTTCATCACTAGAACTTTTCATTTTTTATTTTTTTTTCATTTTTTTCTTTTACTAAGAGATTGAACCCCCACTATTCTCATCATGTCCATATCGAATTCATTGGTGAAAGAGGGTTCAACTGCATTAAGGTATTGGTTCATTGCTTGGTCATTTGGAAAATAAAGCAAGTCACTTGGCTTGGTTTGGTCCCAATCAATAAGATGGGGATTTATCAAGGATAAGGTTTCATTAGGAAAGTTATCATTAGTTGGATTTATGGACATGACTTTGTTTGAGGGTTCATACATTGTATCATTTAGATCTATGACGTGAGCTTCCTCGAGATGGTCCATGGAAGAAGGATCAAAATCCCCTTCACTTGAGTCCTTGTCAACTTCTACGAAAAATAGCATGGGAAAAACCACGAGTGGATTAAAACTAATGTTTGAATCTCCATCCTCTAAAGGCATCCAAAATGTATCTATCCATGGTGGATTAGTAGGTGCTTGTCCTATGTTAAGATCTTGCATATTAGGCTCTTCATTGTCTTGAGTTTCTTTCCTTGGGATCTTTGCATAAGTATGTATTATGACTATCTCCTTATCATGACATGATTGAATCAAATAGAGTGTCCCACTCATAATCTCAGGAATCATCACTATCACCATCAAATTCCACCATGTTCACTTGAGAATAGAAATCATGCATTGGGTTGGAGCTTTCTCCTTTGTATTGGTAACCTACTCCTGATCTTTCTTCTTTTGCCCTCCAACAAGGTTCGATAGGCTCTAATAAACCTCTATTTCTTCGGCCTAAGGGTCCTCTTCCCCTGTACCCTATTTTTTGCATGATCTCAAATCCTTTCCCATATTGCTCGATTTGGATGTTAATATGATGAATCCTTTCTATGGGAATATTTGAGGTATCATCTTCATCATGATAAAGCCATTGAAGGACTTCATCTTCCTCCTTGTCGAATGTTGCTTTGTCACTTTCTCTCACGAAGTAAGAGTTATACTTATGAGGTAGGTGTTCTTTTGATGGTTTCCCATGCATTCTTGGAGATGTGGGCAAGTCAAATAAGGAAATAGAGTATTCCCCTACTCCTTTGGAACTGATTTTACATTGTTTTTCAAATGTATCCATCATCTCACTCATTTTCTCGTAGTTATCCTTTTTAGCTTTATCCTTTTCTTCTCTGGTGGGTTTGTAAAGTACTATCTCTAATTTAGGTGCTTGGTATGAATCTTCATTTGGAGTTGGACCCTCGTAGCTCACTTTTTCCTTTCCTTTAGTTGATGTCGTTGAGCTAGCTTGAGGAGGGTTTGAAGTAGCACTTAATGTTATCACGAGATCATCCATTTTGATATCTTTAATGGTAGCTTGTTGGATAATTCCTTCTTTGTTATGGGGAATGAATATCTCATGAAGGGGTTTAAGTGCATTGCAATATTGGAACAAATTTGAGTCCCCTCCAACCGTGTTTCCCTCACCCATGTATGAAAATTTGATGCATTGGTGGTATGTGGATGGAACTGCTTGCATCTCATGGATCCATGGTCTCCCCAATAAAATATTATAAGTTAGTTTCATGTACAATACTTGGCAATTTGTGTCCTTCCTGACAGGTCCCACTTGAATGGGCAATACGATCATGCCTTTGGAGGCTCTTTCAGCTTCACCATAGGCCTTTATGGTGATTCTTTTCATAGGGTTGATGCAAGACTCATATAACTCTAGGGATTTGACAAGACTCAACATGCAGATGTTAAGGCCAGCTCCCCCATCTATGCGAGCTCTTTTGACTCTATGCCTTTCAATCAAGACCTCTATATGCAATGGTAGATTTTGGGGATGAGTAATAGACATGTCATCCTGGTCTGAAAATGAAAGATAATGAGGTGCAATGAGATGACCTACCATGTTTTGAAACTTCCCCTCTTCTAAGTTAGTAGGAATATTCATCTCTCCTAGAGATTTCTCTAAAATTTCCTTATGGTTGGAAGATAGCTTCAATAGCTCCAAGATGGAGATTTGTGCTGGAGTCCTTTGTAGTTGATCTACCAAGCTATATGGTTTTTCTATTGTAGAAGATTGTTTGATCATAATGTTGGATTGCAGAGGGCTAATTAGGTTTAGGATCAACCCCTTGTAGGGTAATCCTTGAAGTCTTCCCCCTAGTGATAACATTATATGTCTCTTTTTGGGCTTGTTCTTTGATCACTATAGTATTCATAACATTATCAGAGGGTGGTGCAAAATTAATGTTATTGCTGCTTTGTTTCTTACCATTGGATGATTCCCCTTTGTCATGTTTATAGAAGGGTTTTTTGAAAGTCGTGTGGTCTTCATTGCTTTGAGGTTCATCAATGGTGATCATGCCACTATCGATTAAGTCTTGCACCACATTCTTTAGCTACAAGCACTCATTAGTCATGTGTCCTCAAATTCTATGGTATTCACAATGGCTATTTGCACTCCACCAGCTAGGCTTGTTGTGTGGCTCATAAGGCTGAATGCTAGGTAGATTAATGATGTTGTTAGCCATGAGGGTCTTTAATGCATTTTTGAGGGGTTCACCCAAGGGTGTGAAGTTCCTCTGAGGAGTTGGTACCAAGAATTTATCAAATTTGTTACTCCTTTGATTATTTCCTTAGTTGCCACTATTAACATTATTGTTGAAAGGTGCCTTGGAGGTTTGGTTTGTATTATTCACCTGATTAGGTGTTCTTGTAAGAGAAAATGGAGTCACCTTCAAATTACTAGAATCCACAACTCCGTCATTGACTACCCCCTTATTGTTATTCTTCAATCCATACCGATTATAGCTATTGGACCAATTCTTATTTTGATTGTTGTTATTATTGGAGTTATTGTTGTTATCTTTATACAATTTCAATTCTCCACTCTTAACCAACACTTCTTCTGTCATTACTCCATTTTATATGAGGTCTTGGAAGGTCTTGGGGCATTACATTCTCAATTGGTAGTTCATCTCGTTGCCCAAGCTATTAATGAATATATCCATTTTCTCCTTTTTGGGCACACTCCTAGGATACCTAGCAAATACTATCCTCCACCTTTGTAAGAAAGTGAGGAATGCTTCTCCATCCTTTTGTTTAGTATTACATAATGTTATCATTGTGACCTCATGCTTGATTTTGTATGAGTAATGGGCCATAAATTTTGAAGCTAGTTCTTCAAAGGTTTTTGTCGGATGGTAACTTAGAAAACCACTCCATGGCCATACCTCCTAAGCTTCTTGGGAATAGTCTCATTAAATAGGTGGTATCATGCATGAACTCCAAGCTCAATGCACAAAACTCTCGTAAGTGATCTTGTGGATCCAATGTTCCTTCATACTTGTCATACTTGGGAAACACTACATTGATCGGGAATGGTACCATTACTAGACTTTTATCAAACGGGAATGGACACAATGCTTTGATAGAAAAGTGTTTAGGAGCTCCACTTTGCTTGATTGTATCCAGTTGCATTTGGAATATCTTAAACTACTTGTTCATGATGTCAATGGTACTCTCTTCAACTTCAGGTGGTTTAAGTTGATTCACATCATAATCTTAAGGAAGATTAAGACTTGCTCGGGCTAGGTCCATGAAATACTTCGCTTTATCTCTTGCCATTGCTTTTTCCATGAGTCTTATGAAATAGGGGCACTAAATGGCTTCATCAACCTTGTCATCGGTTGCATCATCGACATTTGGTTGAGTATTGGTTCTTTGGTGAGTGGTATCAATTCCTTGAGTGTTTTGATCCATCCCTCCACTATTGGTATTACCTTGATTATTCGTATCAATACCTCCATTATTTGCATCACCTTGGTTTTTTGGGTCAATGCCACTATTGTTGTTATTACCCAAGCCACCGTAGTACATCATGTTGTCTTCCACTTCTTGTTCGGGTGATTTTTGGGGTACTTTTAGAGCGGTAGAATCGTCACCTGAGTAAGGGAGCTCTTGCCTCAAATAAGTCCCATATGCTTGCAAGGTTTGCTTAACGTAGTAGGATCTAGTAAAAGCAAACATGAACCTTGGAGAATAAGAGTCGATATTGGTTGTGGTCAAATCCTTGTGAAATTTATAAAACTATGTAGAACCAGGATTTACAACTAGGTTGGATATTAGAATAGTAAAAACATGAAAAAGGGTATCTGAATATGTGATCAAATTTTTCTGACCCCCTCGGTAAATACTCTCTATTTTCCCTTTTGTGTTTCTGGGCATCACTGGCCTGAGTGTAGGCATGACTAAAATGTTTGTACGCGTGAACTGGTATTGAACTAGGCAGCACACTGTAGGTATGCAGGTGACACTTTGCTATTGATAAGTGGTTTTCCAATTTTAACAGGCGTGATTCAATATGTTCTAGGTGGGACTTCACCATTGATACGTGTTTTCATAAAAGTCACAGGCATGACTTTGCCTCTGATAGGTGGTATTGTTTTGTGCACAGGTGGTACTTTGCTGACTAGTTTGCAAATTTTTGAATTTTTTAAATATTTAAGATCAGGTCTTATGAAATTTTCTTGTTTGAAAATAGAACACAATCGCAATACACACATCAATTTTTCATTGTGTCCCTAAACACACTAGAGTGTATATTCTTGATCATTTCCACAAGTATAACACAAGAAAGAATTCCAAGCAGACTACCTAAAGTCAAATTTGGCTCTTAACATTTTGGCTCTAAAAGGTGGTCTTGCTACTTTATCAAGGATTTATTGTGGATTTCATTCAAAATGGATCTTAAAATTTCATCCCCCAAGTATATTAAGGGGTTTCCCACATGCACCAAGGTACGATTTTGTGTAATTCATGAGGACTACTAGAGGAAATTCAAAAAATTTAAAACCCTTTTGTCACACACCCCATTAAGGATGCATGTATTTCATTTTATAGTGGGTTGGATTCTCGTAGCAAAAACAAGCATATCCCACTTTGGGTTGTCCCTATCACCGGACTTGTTAAGGAAAACTTGGGAGGCGAGCCCACTAATGTTCTAGCATGTTCATTTGTAAAGCAAGGAAAATGGAATTAAGGTCAAGCTTTTGGGAATTTGGTTCACCAAAAGGTGAAGAGCATATCCCTAACTTTCCCTTTAGTTCCCAAACACAATTAGCAATGTTCAATTGATTTCACCCACTAACTATAGGGATTCGAGTATTTCTACTCTCTTCCACAAACAAGGGGCTTTTGATTTATGTGTTTGATTCCTTAATCCTTCTTAATTACTAGATTCTCAAAATGCACCAATGCCACAAGCTAAGGGAAAATATTGACTAGTTGAGGCTTACCTTTTCCTTGTAGCTAATCGAAGTTAGGGGCATTTTTAAGTGATTTCATTGTTTTGATCTTACCTTGGTAAATAGATCCTTCCAAGTATGTTTGTCCACCAACAAGTTAGTCAACACCAACAAACACTATGAGGGGAAACCAAATCGAAATTGATGAAGCAAATAATTATATATGAATTTTAGGCACCTTATTTGCAAATTTTTAAAGAAAAACTTGAACTAAGGACTAAAAATCCAATTGAGAGAAACAAATTTCATTTTGTAAGCTTCAATAATTGCAAGATAGTTCTGGAATACCTGATTTTCCTCCTCTTGTGTTGTCTCAAGAACAACCTTAATGTGTGCAATGTTTTCCTTCTTGATCCTCTTTGCTAACACCTTTCCTTCTTGATTAAACCTACTTTCTGGCTTTTGGACCTTCTTGTGCCTGCTCATTTACAGTCAAATCATGTAAACAGAGAGTTAGATAAATGATTTGATCAATTTAATAGTGAATAAAGACAACAGACAACAAGCGACATTGTCCAGCTAATACGTGTGAACAAATTGTTAGCAGGCGTAACTTTAATGACAGAAAGTGACACTTTCCAGTGACACAAGCGACATTAAAAATTACTCAAGCATAAACAATTTATTGCAAAGCATGAATAGAATTGAAAATTGAAGAAAATTATTGATCTTAAGTGATAATTTAACAATAGTAAGCGTAAAATAGCCGATACAAAGCGTGACTGTTTCGGTAAATTGTGGAGCAAAGTTTGATCATAGGTGACAACGGATAGCAGATAAGTGATACTTCTTGAGTCACAGGTGTGACTTTAGGCACAAAAGGCTGAACAATTTATCTCATAGGTGTGAGCTTCCGATTTACAGGTGATTGCAAAGAAATTAAGATAGAATAGAAGTGATAGGCCAGGCGTAAGTCGTCAGCTAACAGGCATCAGAACAAAGATCATAAGCATCATCATAATGACTATAAGCATGAGTGAATCTTCTGTACGCGTGACTTCACCTATTTTCTGTAAAATATTCACGGAAAAGTGACAATACAAGCATGCAATATATGATCAAAATGATAAAATGAGGCCTAGGGCCCCATGGTGGGCACCATTTGTGTGATGATGATAATCACCTTCATGAAATTAAGATCAAATTAGTAACAACTCAAAGTAAATACAATGCAAATCTAATTAAAATTGAAACTAAGATCTATAGCATCTCATGGTTCTCTAGAAAGATGTGGTAAGTGAAGCTCTCAGCTCAATCTCCACTAGTGACACTTCTAAAATGAGAATGTATGCTACTATAATGATTCTACAATATTTATTCTAGCTCAAATTGATACAAAGATATGAAAATTACTCTAAATGCTCTTCAATTGCCTATAATAACAATGTTTTGCAAATGAATTTCTAAGATGAGAATTGCTCTCAAAATGCTTCATACTTATAGTAAATTCCCAAGGGTAGGGGGTGGAGTGAAGTAATCATGATTAAACCTTGGTTGAGTTAAATACTTTGCTTTGTTCATAAATGGGGGGACAATTTAAAGGTTTGTCTCAAAGCTTTGGACAAAAGGACAAAATTGAGTGGATGAGATTGAAACTTTAGAATGAGTGATTGAGATTCATTCTTTTTGAGTGATTTATGTCTTTTTGTCCTCAACTCTCATTGGTTGCTCAACTTTGTTGAAAGATATTAGGAATTATTAAATTCAATTAATTAATTAAATTTAACCATGTAAGGGTAATAGGTTCATTTTGATTTTTGATTTAAACAACTATACAACTAATTGATTAAAATCAATTATGTAGTGTTTTTCACCCCTTTAAGCTTTGATTTAATTATTTAACATCATTATTTGATTTTTCCTTTGCTTTAATTATTTTTGTCCAATTTGATTTAATAATGCCCATTTTAATTGATTTGATCCTTTTTGATGAGATTTAGTGGAGCCATTTTATGATTTTAAATCACTTGTCCATTTTTGAGTGTCTACAATTACCTTTGTCCCTGGGCCTGCTGGCATGCTTGTCGAGGCACCTCCATGCGTATGCATGCAAAGCCTCCTACTCTTTCATCTAACTCACATGTGAATGGCATATCTTTTAAACACTCAAAATCCCCAATTCGGGACCAATATGGGACTAAATTGTTGAAGGTTTTTAAACTTTGCATTAAAATTTCTTTTTAGTGCCCAGCTGGCACACACCTCCACATGGGCCCATAGGATAGAGGCTAGTGCATAGCCTCTCTTTCCTTTCAATTTACCTTTATCTTGAGCGGCCATGTATATAAACACCACAAAACCCAAACAGAGTGCATGTGGGATAAACCCACATGCACAATGCCTACATCTTCCTTTCTCTTGCCTGCGCATGCTTCTTTCTTTCTACAAACATTTCATGTTACTTTCCCTTGGCTTATGCTCCTCCATTACAATACATTGGTAGCCTTCTTCTTCACAATGGTTTGTGGTGTGTACAGCCTCTGTAAACACTCATATGAGCCCCTTCGTGAGCACACACCAGCTGGCATACACCTCACGCAAGCACTAGATTGTCCATTTACATTGTCTTATTGCATGTTGGGAAGTGTGTGAGCATTTCAATTGCCTCCACTATCGAATGAGCTCACACAAATTACGGTTGGGAATCAAATGGCGGTAAGCACCTCACATTTGATGACAAGGCAAGTGAAGTAGCTGTTGTCAAGCCATATCAGAATAACAAACCTCTCTACCTCAGAGTGGAGGGAAGAGTGGTCGATGCTGATGCCCATGGCATTGGTGACTTGATCAAAGAGCTAGAGAACCAGGTGGCTATCACTCTGCATGAGCTACATCTCCCATTCGATCTCCCTACATGATCTCCTTCATCTGTAAGTGCCTTACATGCTGCAAGAGAAGCATGCAAGCATGTACCCCCTACCATGTGACACACCAACAATAGTGTGTGTGGAACTTGTTCCTTTGTGCCTGTCATGGCTCATACACCCTTGCTTATCGCATGAGTCCCCCTTGGTTTATCTTCACAACCCTCTTCCTAGCGGTCTCATGCATCTAGTAAAATGTGTGAGTCCACTAAGAGGCTACCCTCTAGTGTTTTAACACAGGCCCCTATATAACATTCTTCATACTTGCAGCCTCCATTATTTCATTGACTGCTCATGCAAGGCACCATATTCCTATGATACGGGGTGAAGAGAACTGCACTTTCCTCCCCCTTCTCAGATGATGTGGTGCTCTTTCGAATTATCCATAGTTTCAAGTTGAATAACTTAGTCTTGCTCTCGTTGCAACAAAATAAAAAAAGCTGGAAGAAAAGGCTCGTAGAGCCATCCCTGAAGGATCTCAAATCACCTGGCCTTACCAAAGCTTGACACAATGGGCATGTCCTCTCCCTTTGAAACCATTTTGACATGCATTCCCCACAAAATATATGTTTACAATGAAGTAATATTGGGGCATGCATTTTCTCCTGGCAGATCGCACACAAGTCTCCAGCTGCAAGAACCTCCGCCATACTAGTATATGACCCATACTGAACTTCTTTGCGAGACAATGTGTTCAATGCAACAAAGAATGATTGAACCTTCTCTATAATTGATGTGAATTTAAATGTAAGATATAATCTTGTTGTTAGAGATGAAAATAGGCTACCATAATCTTTGTTCAAGAAAAATCGGTACCAGAAAGGAGTAGGAAGTAATGCTCGGTAGAGTAGTAGAATGTATTCAAATAGAGTCAACATCTGACCTTGCTTGCGATAATTATGACCCCTACTATTTTTATAATAGATTAAAAGGCCACACTTTGCAACCATTGCAGCTTATCACACCATTGTATCGTTTACCACAATGATGAACATTGCATGCCAGAATGGTGGTATTTTTTTTTTGGAGGAATTATAACTAGTGAATATAGTAGATCAACAATTATGTACCACCAATAAATTCCAACCACATGGATGACAAAAACTAATATGATGTTGATAAGAATTGAAATCTTTCTTTCACCCTTCAAAGTTGTTTGCTTGTGTAGAATATCATTCGACTTGATCATCATAGCTACTATCTAGAATGTAACAAAGAAGCCTCTGCTTGTCCAAAATGTAGCCTTCAAGTGGAAACAGACCACGTCGTGCATCAAAATTTAATCACACAGTTCACTTTTCACACTTCTACAAAGCTGACCAGATAACATTAGCTGGCCTCCGGGAGTGGCTTCAAAAATTGACCAAACGGCCTCACGAGAACACGCCATCAGGAAGACAAGTTCATTTCCACCATTATAATACGCTCATCGAAGAAGAAAACATGAAGAGACCCGAGCCAAAAGATTTTAACAATCAAACCTGGCCTTTTAGAAACATTAGTTTTATCCGCACTGCCAAAATCACACAAGTCACCTCCAGAACTGGCTTTAAAAACTCACCCACTAAGATCTTTAGGAACCAGAAACTTGGGCATTGATTAACCTCCAATAAGGTACATGGATCCATAATTAACTTTCCCAAAATATCAAGTGGCCGATTACAATCAAACACCAAAGTCAACACATTAGAAATATTTATTACAAAAATAGTGAAATATGCATAAATCTGATTTGGAATTGGCCTGAAAAAGTGATCAAATGGATTGGCAGGGACCTCACAATCCTCAAGCAAGTACACTTCTAGGTCTAAAGTATGGAACAACATTAAATTATACTTGACCATGAATAGGGCATGAACTAGGAGACCTCAAAGTAGGCCTTTCAGAAAACTAAACAATGCACACTTAAGAGAATTTTAACAATCTGCAAATGAAATGGCTCTAGAAAATAGGTCAAACGGGCACATGGGGGGCCAAAAATTGGCATGAACACTCTTTCTCATGCTTAAAACATGATGCAACAACCCACATGTTATGACTAATCATAGGGTAATAAATGCACTTCCTCAAACCCTACCTTGAAATCACAAGCAAATCTGAATCAAAACAACCAAAATGAAAACTTGAATAATTCCAAAATACTCCTAAGCTTTTAAAAATTTCTTCAATCCCAAAAACCTGAAAACCTGAGACTGTGCTTAAAATGGTCAAATGGAATGGTTGCAATAGTCAAGAAGAGGAGAATTTTGAATTCATCAGTGTTTAAACTATAGTGAACACCTGAATCGTAGATGGTATTTCAATCATAGAAGGTAAGGACAATTTTAGCCTTTTATGGGGAAGAGAGGCAATAATGGGAGATAGAATCATAAAGGAGTTAATGAAGTGTGGGATGGTAGGGGATGGGAGAAAATAAATCTAAATAATGAGGTGCACAAAGGGTTTCTTCCAATCGAGAAAGGGTTTTGATTCCAACAAATATCGAAGAAGTTTTGGTGCCCAAAATCTCAAACAGCTAAGGAGAATGAAAAGCAAAAGGTGAGTGATAATGTGATTTATGCTAGGGATTCCACAGTGGTAGTTAATAATCCTTAATGGCTTGAATTAGCCACTTTTCTTGAAGAAAAATCTTTTGTGTTGAAATGGTTAGGGCCTTGGCCATCTCTGAGCATAATTAAAAATTGGTGTGAAAAACAATGGTGTATTTTTTGTTCTTTGAAAACTTTGACCAATGGTTTTTATTTGATAATTTTCTCCTCCAAGGAAGATAAATCATGGATTGTAAATAATCGCCCTTATATGATGAATGGCAAAGGTTTTTACTTTAAGGACTTGAGTGCTAACTTTAATCCTACAAAGGAGGAAGTGAAGGTGTTCCCTATTTGGTTCAGACTTAATAATCTCCCTCAGGAGTATTAAGGGGATGAGACAATAAAAAAATTAGGGGAATCTTTGGGAAAGTTTATCAGATATGAAGAGATTATTAATCCATATGACTATGCGATTTGCCCTAGGATTTTAGTTTGGAGATAAGTGTGTTACTAACTACCCAACTATATTGTTTTATGCTCAGACAAAAGGGAATGAAGACAACCCCTTATTGCATAAAATGATGAAAATTTTGGAGTAAACAACAATTTACATGTGCATGTGGGAGAAATTAAAGGTAGAATTTTGTAGGTGGATAGGTTTAATGAGAGGTGATTGTCAAAATAACAAAAACATATGAGAAACTACCTCTAACATCATTAAGGGAGGAGGTCTTAATCTCAAACAAAATATAGGGAGGATATATATCAAAAGAAGGCAATTCACTAGCTTTTCTCCTTAGAAGTAGATGGAAGAACAATGTTGCTCCACTCAAGTGGTTTGGGAAACCCCTTTTCACAAAACTAATAGGCAAAGGGACCGGAGGATGGTGTGCTAGATATGGTCAGAGATAGAAACTTAGATAAATCTTTTGAAGATGCAAGAGATAGTGGAGGTGTTCCTATAAACTCTGATTCAAACTAATTCTCTCAAGAGGATGATGGAGAAGGGGATGAGTTAGGTTTTTTTGAGACACCAGCTATTATGGAATCAATAAGTGTGGAAAAGACTTAATCAAACATTTCTAAACCCATGATGGGGGAGAAAAGGAGAAGAGGACCATGATATAATAAGGAAAAGATGGAAATTGCTAGTTGTGCAGCAGACCAAACAAAACTGCTAAGATCGGGAAAAAGGCTATGCATTTTCCCATAAGCAATGAAACTCCTATCATGGAATGTCAAGGGATGCAATTACCCTGACAAGAATCACTTGGTAAAGAGGGGTCTTGATTAGGCTAGACCGAATGTTATATTGTTACAGGAAACCAAGATAAAACAAGAGGATGTGGATTCTTTTAAAAACATTTTGGTAGATGGAATGGTGTGTTTGCTAAGGAAAATGGTACTTCTGGTGGATTAGGTGTGTTATGGAATAAAATCTCAGTGGAAGTTAATCCAATAAATCAAACTAACAACTTGCAATGGCTAGAAGTTTTTTCAAAATGACTCCTTTCAAAGTTCTTTGTTTTTAATATCTATGGCTCCAATAACTCGGTTCAATAAAAAGCCCTATGATAGGAGTTATTAGCTTTCTTGGATAGCAGGGTAGAGGACCTATTCCTTTTAGGGGGATATTTTAATGCAATTCTTAGCACAGATGAGAAAAGAGGCGGTCGAGGATGGCCAGGGAGGAGTCAATTTTTTTTTGTGGATTTTATTGTGCAAAATGGTTTAGTGGAGGTAGATTTGAGGAATGGAGACTTTACTTGGACTAATAGGCGGAGTGGGTTCTTGAACATTTCTAAAAAATTGGATAGATTTCTTATGGAAGGTCATTGGGATAGAAGAGACTGGTTATGTAGTGTTGAGATCCTCCTAATCTCAAGTTATGATCATTACCCAATTTGTTGCAAGATCCACAAGGACTCAACTCCAAAGCGCTCTCCTTTTAAGTTTGAGACAATGTGGTTTAGAGAAGAGGATTTTATGGAGAAAGTGGCCCAATGGTGGAAGGAAGCACCTACTCAGGAGGGTAATGAATCCTTTATCCTTTTTAATAAATTGCAATATCTAAAAGATTAATTAAAGATCTGGAATAGGGAAGAATTTGGGAACATTTTAATTGAAAAATATAAACTTGAGAAAAAGCTTGCAAATTTGAACTCTAAGATTATTATTATAGAGGATATGGATGAGGTATATTATGCTATACAGAAAGTGTTTTCTAAAGAATATTATGAACTGTTATCTAGAGAGGAACTATTTTGGAAACAAAAATCAAGGGAAATGTGGCTAAAAGATGGTGATAGTAATACTGAATTCTTCTATAAGTTTGTAAAGTTAAAACGGTCCCAGGATAGGATTTTTTCAATCCAATATGGTCATGGTAACTTACTCACATATGGTGAGGATGTGAATAGGGAAGCGGTGAGTTTTTTTTCAAACATCTTTGCTAGTGACTTTGGCAATTTAGTTGGAATTGAGGATTTACTAGATCATATTCTAAGTTGCATTTCTAAGGATCAAAATAATTTTCTTATGAAACCTATCACCAAGGCTGAGGTAAGAAATGTAATCTTTGGTTTTGGGGGTGATAAGGCTCCAGGGTCAGATGGCTTTCTTGCCATCTTCTTTTAGAAAACTTGGGATGTTGATGGGGAAGAGCTTTGGGAAGTGGTGGAGGAATCCAGGGAAGGTGGCTTTATCCTCAAAGACTTCAACAACACTTTCATTGCTTTGATTCTTAAGAAGGTTGATAGGACTACATTTGATGATCTCAAGCCCATTGCTCTATGTAGCACAACTTATAAGATCATTGCTAAAGTGATTTCTAATAGACTTAAATCGGTGATAGATTATATCATATCCCCTAAACAGAGAAGTTTTTCTCCTAATAGATCAAATTTTGAAGGTATCATTATTTCCCATGAGGCAATACATTTTTTAAGGATGGGTAAGATTGAGAAAATGTTGATAAAGGTAGATATAAGGAAAGTTTATGATAATGTCAACATAACCTTTTTGTTGCAAGTATTGAGAAAGTTTGATTTTTGTGAGGGTTGGATAAAATATATTGATAGTTGTATAAAAACCCCAAGAATGTCTATCTTATTCAATGGTAGTCCTCAAGGATTTTTTGACATGAACAAGGGTATTAGGCAAGGAGATAATATATCCCCTTTTCTATTCATCATTTTGGCTAAGGTGCTAGGGATATTGATCTCAAGCAAAAGAGAGGTAGAGCAGTGGTAAGGCATTGGTGTTGTTGGTATTGCTTCATTATCTCACCTTCAATTTGTTGATGATAAATATTTGATGGGAAGACTTGTACTCAAGAAGATAGGGTTATAAAGGAAATATTAGATAAATACAATGAAACTTCGGGCCAATATGTGAATTGGAGAAATTTGAGGTGTATTTTTTTAATACTAGAATGGATTTGCAGAGACAGCTATGTAGAATTTTAGATGTAAAGGTCAGGAGGTTGCCTGAAAAGTATCTAGGTGTCCCTCTATTTGAAGGAACATGTAAATCAAACTTATGGAAGGATCTAATGGATAGCTTTGTCAAAAGGATGGAGGGATAGAAAAGTAAGTGTCTAACTTCTGTAGGTAGGATTATCTTATTGCAATCAATCATTTCTGTCATTCCAATTTATTATGAGTTGTTTAAAAATTCCTAAAAAGATCATAAGTTTCATTGAGAAAAGAATGAGGAAATTCTTTTGGAATAGGGATAAGGATGAGGATAAATGGCCTTTTATATCATCAAACAAAATTTGCAAGAAAAAGAGGTGTGGTGGTGCAGTGCTTCGAAACTTACATAAAATGAATTTAGTTATGGGATCTAAATTGGTGTGGAATATGTACTCATCTCCAAATAGACTCTGGGTCAAAATTTTGAAGGCAAAATATTTAGATTCACAAAATAGTGTGAGAATATTTACTATCAGGAATCCCCCCAAAGGTTCTACAATATGGAACTTTATTTTGGATTGTAGAAAGGTAATTATGGAGCACATCTCTTGGCAAGTGGGAAATGGTTGCAGTGCTTCCTTCTAGAGGGATTCATGGAATAGACATGTAGCCCTCAAGGATAATGAAAACTATGCAATGTTAATAGATTTATTCACTGAGAGATAGGGTGAAAAAGTGTCTGATTATTTAGAGGTTAGTGACTCTTTAGTTGGTCAATAATGGGGATAGAAACATGTGAAAAATTCAAGCCTACTGGATCTGTAGGTTAGGTTGATGAAAGACTTACTCCTTTCTAGAGAGTTTGCGAGGACAAAGAAGAATGATAGAATTATATGATGTGCAGCTAAAAGTGGAGTTTATTTTGTTAAACTTGGATATATGACATTAGATAATGATGCAACCCTTATAGACTGCCCCACCAAGTTATGCTGGAGTAAAGAATACCTTCCAAAAGAAGGATCCTTTGCATGGTTAGTAGTTTATGGAAGAATCCTTACAAGGGAAAGAAGAAAAAGATTTGATTTTTTTGGCTCCACACAATGTGTGATGTGCAATGTAGCTTGTGAAGATGTTGACCATTTATTGTTACAATGCCCTTTTTCTAAGGAGTGTTCGTCTATGGTCATCTTTAAATTGAATTGGAGTAGCCCCTTGCAGAATAAGGTGAAGGAGGTTTTTGAAAGTTGTCTTTACCCCATAGTAGTTCTATTGTTTCTTCAATTTGGAAGGTTTGGACTTCCATAATTATATGGGAGATATGGAAAGAGCGAAACAAAAGGATCTTTCAAGGAAAGATGGAATCTTTGAAGAGAATCAATGATATAATTAACATTTCTATAAAAGAGATTATGGAAGTGAAATTAATGAATTATAGGCCAGGTTCACCCTACACATTACATGATAGGAGGATTCATGTTGGCTAGCCTGGGATAAAAATTAGATATGGGAATGTAGTTTTGTAGTGCCCACCATAGTTTGATTTTTAGTTTATTTTGCCAAACTCTTTTAGGCCACTTTTATGTGTTTGTTGATTATTTTAGTGATATTTGGATTATTGATTTGATTTATTATGAGCCTTTGGATAATGTGTTAAATCATGTGTTTATAGTTAGATGAGTATGGTTATTCTCATGCCAATTTAAATGCTTATGATGATGTATATGTTATGGTTATTTCATAATGGTAATTGATATGTTAGAATGTTATTTATATTTATAGTTTTAGTGACCTCATACTTGCATGTGTATGGTTGGCGTGTATGTTTTATATTTCTATTTGATGTGCCTGATGTGGTTGAGGGATACAACCATAGTTACTTGTTTACGAAATACACATGATCAATCGATCCCTACCATTGTCTGTTCCAAGCACTTTCGTGAAACCTGCAGAACCTCCTCCCCGGATTCACCCACCATCAAATCCAAAGCCACAAATAAGGACATAATGTCCAGATTTATGTGCAACCTAAGATCTGAGTTCAAATATTCTTCCCCAACATCTTGAAAACTACAAACCAGAAATCCAGATGATTGATCTTGAAAATGTACATCATTTGCATGACATAAATACCTCCCCTAAATCTTAGAATTTTCTTAGGTGAATAAAGCAAGAAATTTGCCTCCATAGTCGACCAAGCAAAAACCTCCAACACCTCTCACTGAATTTGCACCAGACTCCACCCGTCTAACATGCCAAAAGGCTCTTTAAAGCCAACACCAAGAGTTATAGAGTTTCCAAACAAGGACACCATCACTAATGCTTACCTTCCCCACTTTATGCAAATCTATGAAGATTTGCATTTGTCCTTTCTTAACTCCACATCAAATAATGAGTGTACTCTTCACGTGCTTACAAATGCTCAAGTGCCTCCATTTGCATAAAACTTTCACCACCTTAAGAAGTCACACCTTATAATGATTTAAACTTATAAATCAAATTTAAATCTTCCATTGGTATATTAGTGAAGTCTTCAAACAATTCAAACTTATGTTCCAATGAACCTTTAACCCCAACACTAGATAGCAAATCTACCAAAGAATTGGCTTCTCTTCGAACATGCGTTACTCTAAATACTTTGAAGTGGTTTTTGTGTTATTATGGTTAAGTGATTTATGGGTTTGATTATGTGAATAAATAATTAAATTTTATTAAATATAGAAATATTAATATTAGGGTATTTAATTAATGAGAATTAATTGAATGGAGAGAGAGGGATTCAAACCCTCGGTACAAATAGTTTGTACAACGGATTAGCAATCCATCGCTTTAAATACATTCATTTTTTTAAAGGCTTAATTAAAAAGTCTAATTGTGGAAATAAAAGATTAATTAATTATTAGATCTAAAATTGAAATTAAAAGCATAACTAATGGATTAATATTTAATTATCAATTTCATAATTATTAATATGTTGAAAAATAATAATTATTAATATGCAATTTAAGTTGCACATTCAGTTTAATAAAATTGAATTGAGAATTTAAGTTAAAGTTGAGTTAAGAGTTGATAATTGAAAAGTGCATATTTTATTATTAAAATTATAATTAACCATGCAACATAATTTGATAAAAATAAGGTTAGGCAGTTGAGTTCTAATTTATGATCGGGAGTTGCATGTTGAGTTCTAATTTATGATTAGGAGTTGCATGTTGAGTTTTGTCTGGGGGTTTCATCATTAGAAATTCTTTTAGCCTTTTTTCTCAACATAGGTTTGGAGGAGACTAGATTTTGGACAAAATTATTTGGATTATTTGAAGAATTATTTTTCAAAGCTTAGGATTAATTTGGAATGTTCGAGTCTTCAATTTGGCCATTGTTGTTTGTTAAGGTTTTAGGATCATTGCAAATGTAATAGCACTATCTAATTGTATGTGTTTTCCAAATGCAACAATCTCTTGCATTTATATTGAGAAAGAGCCAAGAAGAGACATGTCCCTTCATGGGACATGTCTATTCATTATTATGTAATTAATATAATGACAATTATGCTTACACACACACACACACACACACACACACACACACACACACACACACACACACTATATATATATATATATATATATATATATATATATATATATATATATATATATATATATATATATATATATATATATATATATATATATATATATATATATATATATATATATATATATATATATATATATATATATATATATATATATATATATATATATATATATATATATATATATATATATCTTCACTAGTATTGACTCATAGTGTTTATCCGACTAAAGCTACAAAATATCAACACTCCCTCTTAGCTAGGGAAGATAAAATCCATTAATCTAAAAGAAAAACACAACGTTAATTATGAAATTTTATTTTGATATCACATTACTGTGATGTCAGAGATATGGACTGACTAGGAATATCAAGTCTCATGATATTCACCATAACTCATAGATTTATAAATATCATCTCATGATATTGGGAGTATTTGTCACAGAATATCGAGTCACAAGATATTCTCCAAATACTTAGAGTAATGGCCTACCAACTTCAAGTCACATGATGTCCACCAAGTACTCAAAAGTTTACAAAGATATCATCTCATGATATCAGGAACATTGGCTTGCAGAATATCAAGTCGCATGATATTCACCAAGTGCTCAGAGTAATGGCCTACCAACATCAAGTCACATGATGTCCACCAAGTACTCAACAAAATTATAAAGATATCATCCCATGATATCAGGAGCATTGGCCCACATAATATCAAGTCACATGATATTCACCAAGTGCTTAGAGTAATGGCCTACCAACATCAAGTCACATGATGTCCACCACGTACTCAACAAAATTATAAAGATATCATCTCATGATATCAAGAGCATTGACTTGCAGAATATCAAGTCGCATGATATTCACCAAGTGGTCAAAGTAATGGCCTACTGACATCAAGTCACATGATGTCCACCTAGTACTCAACAAATGTCCATAGGTAATGTGCACTTACCATAGGAACATTCACATCATCTATTATGATCTATTTTAGCCATCACAAGATGTCTATCACAATAGAAGATGTCATCTATCATGATCTGTTTCAGCCATCACAAGATATCTGTCACAATAGAAGATCAAGTTATTGTAAGATCATCACCTTCCAATAAATTTTTCAAATACAATTGATAATCATTTGGAAGTCATCACTTCCTCGTGATTTATACAGGGGGTAGGCCCATTAAAAACATTCACGATTCATTAGTATAATAATCAATTATATCAAGTTTACCTCAAAAGTGTTTCACCTTCAATAGTAAACTCCCTCTCAATCAAGATTGTCACGCGTTGAATGAACCATCTTCTCCCTCTGAAGCTCAAGTTTATCAACTTCTTGACCTCTTTTGAAATGTCAGACTCCCTTTGCATCTAGTCTCAATCATCAATTCATTTGCAAGCATTAAGTTCTTTCTCCCTTGAATGCAATTATCTTGTGCTTTTGTCCATAATTCTTCACATGATCTATCATGAGTATCCAAAGGTTATATACACTATGACCACCTTCAATATGATCGGATCTCCCTTCAAGCATTTAGGCTTTTAAAGAAGGAACCTCGCTCTTTTACATATTTTTGCATAGACCCGTACACAGTCGGTCATAACTTTTGAACCGAACATTTTTTCTCCAATCTCTTTGGTGAGGTTGTTCTAAATTTGGTTATCACCAACATATCAAAAATTTAGAAAATTCCAACAGTTCATTTGGGAGATATGGTCTTCGTACTGTGACAATATTGTCTGAGACAGTCATACATTCACCATCAACAAACTACTCTCTTACATTTGCAACCTTGCTCTGATATCATGTTAAGGTTTTAGGATCATTACAAATGTAATAACACTCCTTATTGTATGTGTTTTTCAAATGAAACAATCTCTTGCATTTATATTGAGAAAGAGCCAAGAAGAGACATGTCCCTTCATGGGACATGTCTATTCATTATTATGTAATTAATATAATGACAATTATGATTATACACACACACACACATAATAAAATATCTCTTGAGTATTATATTAATTTCTCTAATATTTACATAATAATATATATATATTCACTAGTATTGACTCATAGTGTTTATCCGAGTGAAGCTACAAAATATTAACATTGATTTAAATCTTCTTGTGAATTTTCAGGTCGGGTTTGAAAAACCCATGTTAATTTTCTTTAGAAAAGATTGTTTGTGTTGCGTTTAGAATGTTTGTTGAATTTTGATTTTGATATTGCTTGATCTCCCATTATTTTGGTTTGATTTGGTTATTAAAACTTCGTGTGAAAAATACTTGATAAACTTAGATCTAGAATGTTTTATGATTTAAAATTATAGAAATTATGCCTGATAAAACTATGGGTTGTTCTTTGCAAAAATCTACATGCTTTGGCCTTAGAAAATCATATTTTTATTATTAGTTTAATTTGGATTTAAAGTTAATTTCATGATAGATGTTTTGTGTAAATTCCATGATAGATTGTTGTATGCACCCTAAAATGGCCGCCTAGACTTTGGGCCCCCATTCAGCAATTTATCAATTCCTCGAATCAATATTTTCAAAAATCAACATTTTTCAAATATATCAAGGGAATTTATATCAAGGGACTTTAGGATAAAATGTACACCATTTGAGGGTGTACATTTTTGGTGATCTCACATTTCAATTCTTCTTTGACCACATGTGTTCCCAAAATGATCACACATTAGTCAAAGAGTGGCAAATGTATGCACCCTAAAATGGTCACCTAGACTTTGGGCTCCCATTCAGCAATTTATCAAATCCCTAAATCAATATTTTAAAAAATTAGCATTTTTCATATGAAAAAAGTAAAAATAAAAGACGTATCCAAAGGTGAAAACCTCTCTGAGGCACCTAAGGATGAGGTACTTGATAATCTTCCAAACTATTTTCAGGATAGGTCTTTAGTGCTTGTTGAGCCTACGCAGCCAGTTAATCTGAATACACTAGAGGCTCCACAAATGATTCATTTGGCTCAATCATTGTCAACACAAGAAAAGGAGGCATATACCAAGTTCCTACAAAGAAAGAAAATTAATTTTGCTTGGACTTACTCAGACATGCCAGGATTGGACACTAGTCTCATTATGCATCATTTTTCCATAGCTCCAAGAATTAAACCAATAAAATAGAAATTGAGGAAAATGCATCCCCACATAGCTCTCCTTGTCAAAGTTGAATTAAAAAACCTCCTCAGTGCAAGATTTATAAGAGCTATTGATTATGCCGAATGGATATCCAATATTGTACCAGTTTCAAAACATGACAAGTCCATTCGTGTTTGCACATACTTTAGAGATCTTAATAAAGCATGCCCAAAGGATGATTTTCCACTTCCAAATATAGACATGATAGTGGATATGACCGCAGGCTATGAGATCTATTCTTTGATGGATGGCTTTTATGGGTATAATCAAATCAAAATAGCTCCTGAAGACCAAGAGAAAACTGCATTTACTTGTGCATGGGGAACCTATTGTTGGAACATCATGCCATTTGGATTAAAAAATGCCGAAGCTACATATCAAAGAGCTATGACTACTATTTTCCATGACATGATGCATAAGAATATGGAAGACTATGTGGATGACACCTTGGCAAAATCCAAGAAAAGGGATACACACCTTGGCGATTTGGAAGTAATTCTAGATCGTATGAAACAGTTTCAACTCAGATTAAATCCAAAAAAGAGTGCATTTGGAGTTACCTCTGGAAAACTCTTAGGATTTATCATTTTAGTTAAAGGAATAGAGGTGGATCCAGAAAAAGTTCAAGCAATAATGGATATGCCACCTCCTAGAAACATCAGTCAAATGAGGAGTCTTCAAGGATGCCTTCAGTCTATAAGGAGGTTTATTTCACAACTGGCTGATAGAGCCCAACCCTTTAATAAGACTTTACATAAAGGGGTTAAATGTGTCTGGAATGAGGAATGTTAGCAAAGCATGGATCAAATCAAACAGTACTTGGCTAATCCTCCAATCTTAATGCCTCATATCCCAGGAAAACCACTTATATTATATGTCTCAGCAACAAAATCTTCCCTAGGGGCATTATTGGCTCAACTTGATGATACTGGAAAAGAAAGAGCCATATATTACATTAGCCGAACACTTGTTTCATATGAGGTCAACTACACTAGTATTGAAAAATCTTGCCTAGTGGTGGTGTTTGCTTCCCAAAAGTTGTGACATTACATGCTTGCACATACAATACACCTCATTGCAAAAATTGATCCTCTAAAATACTTGCTCAATAAGGCTGCTCTCACGGGTAGACTTGCTAAATGGATGATGATTCTTTCATAATTTGACATAGAGTATGTTGAGCGTAAGGCTATAAAAGGACAAGCCATTATAGACCAATTGGATGATTTTCCAATTCAAGACAAAGTACCCATTCAAGTTGAATTTCCAGACGAGCATATCATGTATATGACTACAAGAACATGGAAGATGTTCTTTGATGGTTCTTTCATGCAAAATGGTTTAGGCGCTAGAGTGTTGTTTATCTCTCCTCATGGATATACTATTCCTAAGTCCTACAAACTATTGTTCCCATGCACAAATAACATTGCTGAATATGAGGCCTTAAAAAATGGATTGAAAATGGCCATAGAATGGGGAATTACAGAGCTACACATTTATGGGGATTCACAATTGATTATCAACCAAGTTAATGAAGAATACCAAACAAAGGATGACAAACTGATACCCTATAAGAAGATGGTTGATTCATTGCGCTGATACTTTACCTTTGTTACATTTCAACAAATCCCTAGAGTAGAAAATAAAGCAGCTGATGCTATGGCTACATTAGCTTCACTTCTTCAGCTAGAACAACATGAGTCCAGATTTGAATTCCTAGTGGAAGAGCTACGTTACCCTATTTTTGACTCCTCAGAAAGCCATGTCATTTGTACCTTGGTCAACCATGAATCATCTCGCTATGGTGCCATTTATTCATATGTCTATGATGGTACTATTCCCAAAACCTTCAATCATTCTGAAAGAAGAAACCTTGTTTGTAATGCCTCTCGCCATACCCTTATCTCTGGTGATATGTATAGGAGGGGTTTAGATGGGACACTTCTTAGGTGTTTAGAAAAGGATGAGTCCTACCAAGAATTAGTTGACATTCACAAGGGCATTTGTGGAGGACATTCTAATGGTCTTGCCATGGCTCAACAGTTGCTTAGGGCAGGGTACTATTGGCCTACCAAGCAGATAGATGCAGTAGCTTTTGCTAAATCTTGTGAAAAGTGTTAGAAACATGGA
This sequence comes from Chamaecyparis obtusa, assembly GCA_027943335.1. NCBI lineage: Eukaryota > Viridiplantae > Streptophyta > Pinopsida > Cupressales > Cupressaceae > Chamaecyparis > Chamaecyparis obtusa. The sequence continues at coordinate 533,820 of BSBK01001337.1, read as the reverse complement.
AACCTGATACATGCTCCAGGCAGGGAGCTTATTCCTTCTATTTCTCATTGGCCATTTTAGCGCTGGGCCTTTGACCTTGTTGGGAAGATTCATCCCAACTCATCAGGTGGACACAAATTCATTATTACTGCTACTGATTATTTTACCAAATGGGTAGAAGTTGTCCCACTTTCTGTTGCCTCAGGCAAGATAGTTTCTTTGTTTATTTTGAATCATATCATCTGTCGGTATGGAGTGCCCTCTGAGATAATCACTAACAATGGGGGTCAATTTAAAAATAAGGACCTTAAACATCTCTACAAGAAATTCAAGATAAAACAACATTGGTCCTCCATTTACTTCTCGCAAGGAAATGGACAAGTAGAGGCTTCAAATAAGACCATTCTCAAGATTCTCCATAGAACAATTCACAAGAATGGTAGAGATTGGCACCTACAGATAAATCTGGCCTTATGGGCCTACAGAATGAGTATTCATACTCCAACAGGGGCTACACCTTTTGCCCTCACTTATGGTGCTGAAGCAGTGTTACCTTTAGAAGTAGAGATCCCTTCACTTAGAGTCTCTCTCAAAGGTGTAGTGACAGATGAAGACTATCGCGCCATGAGGTTGTAGGAACTAGAACTTCTAGATGAAAAGTGAAAAGCATCTTTTGATCACATGAGAGTTTACCAAAAGCGTATGTCCAAAGCGTTCAACAAGAAGGTTCGCCCTAGAGAATTTCAAGTGGGGGATCTTGTCTTATGAGAAAACCCTAAGAACCAACAAAATAGAGAACAAAAAGGGAAGTTTGAACCTAATTGGCTTGGACCATACATTATTATTGCAGCTTTTGGTACAGGTGCTTATTTACTATCTAATGAAAAGGGAGAGCAGCTCCCTGACCCTATCAATGTTTTGCACCTCAAGAAGTTCTATTCATGATGCCTATTCTGTCTGGGGGCATCTTTTGTACATATTTTTATTGATCTTGAAAAAATTCCAAAAAAAAATTCATATATGATGTTGAAAAAATCCTAAAAAGCATATAAAGTCCTGAAAAAAAATACAAAAAAATAAAAAAATATAAAAAATATAAAAAAAAATAGAAAAAATGCCTTGGTGAAAACCTGGAAATAGGCGCCTTGGTAGCAAAAATACAAAAAAAAATGAAAAAATAAAAAATATCCAAGTGGTGAAAACCTGGAAACAGGCGCTACTTGAGGCCTTTGCACCCTTGTCTTTTAGCATGCACTCTCGACACTTAGCCTTCCTCCATCATGCCTTGACCTTGTTGCCTTGGTTTGGAATTGGTCTTTGTCTTTGTCTAGGGGGCATAACTGTGTTAGCTTTGGTCTCCAGGATACGTTGGTCTTTAGGACATCTTGCAAATGATGTTTTTCAACACCACCCCCAAATAGTGTTTTTCAACAGTACCCTAGTGTCAAGTGTTTCTCAGTACTTATCAGATATCCTACCCTACAGTCTACTATGATATGATATTTCCACTGGCAGATGTGATACTCAAAGATTGATTCTATGACCTACACACACGCACTTAAACACTCGACTCGTTGAGACTTGTTTGACTTTGTTTTCTTTGTGTGCTGTATATGATGATTTCTTTGATGAGTGTTCTCTCTTTATGATAGTTTTTAATGATGCATAGCTAGAAGACTGAGGGCATGAGGACATGTTTTATTATTTTTTCTGCTTGTGGGTATATTTTGTTGGTCCTAATTGTCATTAGCATTTATGCTTGATCCACTTGACACCTAGGATCTACAAGGTATTATCCTTGACTGTTTGCGAGTACATGCTTATAGCCATCTTGATCCTCTTATGTCCTGATGCAAGCATAATCTCGCTATAGCAAACTTAGGTAATCTCACTGCACTAGTCATCTTGACCTACATGTCTTTGGTGCCTAGGTGGGATTTCCACATTCTATTTGATATAGATCATATTCATATACCCATAGTCATACTAGTGTGTATTGTATGATCTTGCGACACTACCAATAAAGCTCAATGATGATTATTAGATGTCTATTGGCATTGTGACCTTGCAAGTCAACCAATTTTCATAGTAGCTTGCATTCTTAGGTTCATGTTAGATTAGTTTTGCATCTTGCATATGGAGAGAGCTCTTCTTTCATCTTTCGAAGACCTGTCAGTCAACTACACTCACCTTTCCTTTTCTCAATCATGTATTTCACTCCTTTTCTTTCACATCACATCCTTTTATATTCCTGTCATCAATGACCTTTTTCACCCCTTTTATAGCATTTTGACTTTTTGACCTAATTTCAAAACACCTCGAAATTGCGCAAAAATTGCACCCCTAGCTAATTTTGACATCCTAGATCCATTTTTGGACTTGAAATCAAAATCTGAGTTAATCTTGATAGTCAAAATTGCATTTCAAACTTTTCTACCTCTTCTGCATAGTTGGCTGACCATTTGAGACCTGATCCTTCGATCTTCGCTGAAGCACCTTCATTTCTTCATCCCCATCTCTTCCAAACTCCTAGTCTATCATTCATTTTCATTTGCTTCATCTCTCTGAGGTTTGACTTCATTTTTATCCTATATCTTTCTCAGTCAAACTGGGGCATATCTTCACTGCTTGATGGTTATTCTATCATCTTTCATCTTCGATTATGATTTCTAGTGACTTGATCAAGTTTATCAGTTTGTTGTTCTCCTCTACCTAATTTTGATTTTGATTCTGAGGGGGCAGTACTTATCAGCTTCAAATCTTTGATTCAACTTTATCATTCAGTTCAACTTGGGATTTTTATTTTTGAGACTTGATTATCACTTAACAACAATGGTGTTGATCTTGTCTTTTGATTCTTATCTCTTATTTTCAGACTTGACTATCACTTAATAGCAACGGTGTTGGTCTTATCTTTTAGCTGATTTATTTTTGTCCTAGCGTGTTCCCAGAATGATCACATGTCTGGATTATTTTGTGATCCCAAATCGATCTCACATTTCAATTCTTCTCTGACCACATGTGTTCCAAAAATGATCACACATTAGTCAAAGAGGGGCAAATGTATGCACCCTAAAATGGTTGCCTAGACTTTGGGCCCCCATTTAGCAATTTATCAAATCCCCAAATCAATATTTTCAAAAATCAGCATTTTTCAAATATATCAATTTCCTTGATCAAATCCTATTCTATCATTTTCAATTATTTGCCTTGGGCTAACCATTTTATCCTAAAGTCTTTATTTATTTAAAAGGAATTTCCTCCCCTTTTATTAAATAAAAAAGCCCCCACCTTTTCCTCTTATCCTAAGTTGCACAAATAAAGCATTATTCTTATTTTATAAAAAGAAGAAAAGCACTTTTTATCTTATATGGACACACAAGTCAACTCTTATTTTCTCATTGGATGATATTTGTGCACATGGATTGCTCCTCTTTCAATCTCCACCCTTGATTAAATCTTTTGCCTCTTAATCTCCATGGTCCATTCCTTCTCATTTCCTATAAAAGAAGAGCTCTCTTCCTCATTTTCATATGCATTTTTGAATACTAATGTTATGCTGCAGGTTTTCTAGGTCACTTTGGAGCTTTTGAAGATTGGGAGCATTCTTGGCTTTTGCATCTACATTCCATTCTTAGTTTCATTCATGCATAATAGCTTCATGTTTATGCTTTCATAGTTTAGGTTTCCTTTCAAGCTTTAGAGTAACTCATCTAGTTTAACTAGGAAGGCTTGGTAATACTTGTACTTTCCTTTTCATAGCATAGCTTGTACCTTCATTTTCATAGCTTAGCTTGCATCTCTCATTTCTAGCTTGCATATTCATCTTAATCTAGCTTGCATTTGCATTTCATATTGATTCTTGGGGATATTGGCATTCTTGCCCTTGTCTTCATTTGAATATCTCATTGTGTGGTTGACTTGCAAGGTCATTAGTTTAATAGCTCTAGCTGAGAGCAAATTTTAAATAATCTTGCAACTCCATGCATAAAGAGCTCTAAGTCACTTTCTAAGGTATCCCATTCATGGATTCCCTTGGATATAATGACTTAGAGAAGTGCACCATTTGAGGGTGTACAATTGTCTGTGTTGCGTTTAGAATTTTTGTTGAATTTTGATTTTGATATTGCTTGATCTCCCATTATTTTGGTTTGATTTGGTTATTAAAACTTCATGTGAAAAATACTTGATAAACTCAGATCTAGAATGTTTTATGATTTAAAATTTTAGAAACTATGCCTTAAAACTATGGGTTGTTCTTTGCAAAAATCTACATGCTTTGGCCTTAGAAAATCATATTTTTATTATTAGTTTAATTTGGATTTAAAGTAAATTCCATGATAGATGTTTTGTGTAAACCCTAGAAATTTTGGTTGAAAAACAACAAGAAAATTTGTAAATTGAATCAATTAGGGTTGATTAGAAATTTTCATAAAACCCTTGAAATTTAATTTGAAAATAAAATAAAAAATCATCAAATCAATTTGGTTATTTGTTTACAATTAAAAAATGGCTTTCTATATTGTAAGAGATTAAATTTTAAAAAAGGGGGTTCTCTCATTTGTGTCATAGAAATTCTCTGACAGAATAAATAAGTTTATATATATATATATATATATATATATATATATATATATATATATATATATATATATATATATATATATATATATATATATATATATATATATATATATATATATATATATAAAAGTTGTGGTGGGGCCACCACCCCCCACCACACTTACGGCCCTCAAGGTGGCACCGCAAGACTTGCGGCCACCGCAAGCTTGCAGGGACCGCAAGGCTTGCAGTGGGGCAACAAGGGGAGGGGGAGGGGGTTGCCACAAGTGCACCCCCCGTGACCCCACAATAATTGTTATTTTAAAATTTTATTTTATTATTTAAATTTATTTTTAAATAATAATTTATAATATTTGTTATTAATTTTAAATTAAATTTATTTTAATATTAATTAATAATTATTAATCATAAATATTAATATTTAATAATTATTTTAATATTAATATTATTAATTAATAGCTAGGTGATTATTAATATTATTGTTATATTATCAATAATGTTAATTTGTTAAATGGTAGATATACATGTATATATTGTGTATAAATTAAATAGGTTTGATATTTTATTAAAAGGATGTATTTTGTAAAGTAAATTTGAGTTTTTGGTTAATTAAATTATAAGGGATATTTTAATTATTATATTGATTAAGTATATCAAACCAATTGTTTGAGAATTTTTTGATTTTTTATGGATTGTATGTGATTGGTGATTTCATTGGATTAAGGAAATAGGTTGGCTTTAAGATTTTTATACCAGAGGCTTGGGGATATTTTTGGAATGCACGAGTTGCTTTTTGTAATTGTTATTTTAATGTTAATTTTGAATTAATCTTGTATATGATATGTGATCACCTTATAATTTTATCATGTGGTATGAAGGTTGTCTTGTATAGTTGTGTTTGGGTTACATATTTTACATGGGGAAATATGGTCTCAATCTCTAATGTCAACCTTGTTTTATTAAAGCTTATAATTTTAAGGACACTTTGAGAGTGTTTTTATGTTATTGTGGTTATGTGAGAACCAATGTGTTCATGTTATATTATGGAATTGATTTGAGGATTATTGTCATCATTCTATTGTTATCTATTTTGTGAGCTTAGGTAGGTTAAGTAATTGTATAGGTGGGGAGTGGCTTGCAATAGGTGCAAGAGCCCGCAAGTGGCTGCTAGGATAACTTATTGCAAGTGACTTAATAAAGTGACAACGTAATAAAATCTTCTAGGATAGAAATATTAATAAGAAGTTTGTGTTCCTCACCCATGCCTTGAGTGCTAGTACAGACTAGGATGGTTCATGAGATTATGCTTGTCACCTTTATGGACTTCGATATAGCATAGTTGGTACCTCATCTGTTTGAGAGGATTACTAATACCACATAGAGTCACTAGAGCGTTGGGGTCTTGAGAGACTGCAAGGATAACTCTAGTGTGGACTCATGCGATGACACTTCCCCTTATTCATCTTAGGTTTCCTATATGTGTTGGTTGCCTCTGGTTGAGTATGTTTTACCTTTTTTTATCCTATTATACCTTTTGAGATAGAGAGCTTTCAAGATCCCTTTCTTAGTTTATATTGTGATGGATTTTTGTGTTTGATATCTGAGTGGGGTTTATTTTTATCTCCTCAGCACAGTGGGAGTGGACCATTTAGGTTCCACAAGGTCGGGTGGTAGTGATTCTTTTACCTTTTGAGATTATAACGTCTATGTACTAGTGTTGTATGATCTTTCTAGCAGTTGTACCTTCTTATTCATCATTGTTGGAGATGTATTCTCATCTTCCTTGCATTATGTTTATGCATCATTATATCAGTTATATTTGGAGACATCATATTGTACTTGTATTGATTTTTTTATATACCCTGTGACATTTGCAGAGGATGTAATCATTATGGATACCTTATGGTATCGATTGTATCTCTATTTCATGTATATGATGATGTGCTTATTTTCATTATGTGGATACTTTGTATGGTGGTTGTATTAAGTAGATTAATTATTATTTATGTAATCTACGTCAAGTACCCTTGAGATTTGTAATTTATGTTTGATTTATACTTGTATGTATGAGTTGTAATTATATTGTATTGCTTCCGCATTGTTCAACATTGTTGTTGCGTAAATTCTTAAGAATAAAAATATTATTTTGTAAACTTAGTAGCATGTTTATGTTAATTTCTCCTGGGTTCCCTGGTGGGGCATTACACTTGTATTAGAGCCCGAGTTTCTACACTAGGAACTCTAGGAATTTGTACGGCCACTAGATGTCTAAACTATCAAAAAACTTGAAAAAAAAAACTTAGACATATAACACTCTATATTTCAAACTATCATTTTATGACTATACATTACGTCTTTATTATTCTTAACTAGTTTTGAGATATCATTCTTTTGTTTGGATGTTGTAGGAAAGATGGTTACTCAAACTATATCTATTGGTAGAGGACGTAGTGGAGGCCGTAGTAGAGGATGTGGGAGGGGTAGGCATCACAACTCTCCTATGAGTCATAGATATGAGATTTTACATGAGAATAGTGGTGAGAAGCATGGTGATTTTAGAGAGCCTAATACTAAATAGATACTTCAAAATATTCTAGAATATCTACCCATTCATAATAGGACTAAGAGGGAAGAGTCACACCATTCTGAGAATTAGGATAGATAGAGATCTAGGAGTCTTAGGAGGAGGGACACTATCGGGGGCCACAAAGGCTACTTAGATGAGAGATCTTATGAGATCACAACCTCCTCCCTTTGACGGTCTTGGTACTAGTTTTGAGGCAGAGACATGGCTCATTGCATTGGATTGATGTTTTGTTATGTATCAATTCGGTAACAATGTTAGGGTGAGGTGTGATATAATGCACCTCGAAGGCTTTACAACTACTTGGTGGAAAATATAAGAACACAAACTTGAGCTTAGCATGGAGACTGTTACTTAGGAGTTGTTTCTTGAGAACTTTCGAGAATGATTTCTATCTGATTAGTGGCAACAACAACGCGCAGATGAGTTCCACAATCTATGACAATTAGCTATGACTATCTGGGATTATGAGCATCATTTCTTCGAGCTCAAGCCTTATGCAGGTTTTGGTGATAAGTCACCATTGATGGTTCAACATTTCATTAGGGGGTTTAACGGTTGTATCATTGGGGAAGTTAAATTTTTCTAACCTAAGAGCCTCAAGGAGATAGTCATTAAGGCTACCTTGGTGGAGGAAAATCTAGCTTTGGGTCATGGTGGTCAGATGGGTGTTCAGCCTAGTGGTCTTGCACTTTCAAGATCTAGGGGGAATCGGTATTATAGAGATGCCAACTCTCATAACCCTTCTACCTTCTCAAGAGGTAATAAGGACCAACAGTAGAAGGGTTTCTCTTCTCCAACTCAGGGTGATAGTTCTCAGTCTAGGAACTTCTGTAACACTTAGCGCATCAAGCGTCATAAGTCTAGTCAACCTGCTCAGAGTTTTCATTAGGAGGTTAGTAGAGGTAGTTTTCAATAGTCTAGTGTACCTTTAACTGAGAGAGGTTTTGGTGGATATTGTTTTTCTTATGGGCAGTATATTCATAAAGCAACCAATTGTCCCCAACGTTCAACACAGTTTTCAGGAAAGAGGCCGACAACTTCTGAGCCTACAATTGGAGATGCTAGTAGATCCCATAGGGTGTTTATAGCAGGAAGTGACCCTTAGAGTTCACACCATGGAGAAGGAAAGGGTCTGATAGGACCCACACATTGATTCTTGTTTGACTTAGTAGGGTGAAATGAGATTTTTGAGACTTATGTCCCTATTTGTTTGTAGGCTTCCAGGAGTAAGCCTAATTCTAGGGAGGGTGGATGTAGTTGTGTGTGTATTTTTTTGTACCTATTATCCTCCAACACAACACTTCAATAAGATATTAGATTGTTAGTTCATAAAGCAAATGAGAGATCAAAGATACTAACAAATTCATCCTATTGCTCTCTAACTAGCAAGAGTATGTTTAAAATATAATTTTCTATTAGCCTTAGACTCTAAACAGTGACAATTCACTACTAGAATGAGAGATTCAATGTATTGAAACTAAGAAAATTGAGAAATTAAACAATGCCATGAATTCATTACCAATTAAGCTATTCAAATGAAGTGTGAACTAATTAGCTATGAAATCAAAATAACAGCATGTAAACTTTTATGAAAACAATTAACTATATGATTTGTGAGTTCAAAATTCCTCTTTTATAGAACTTCATTGAATTTGACGGTTGAGATGCAATTTGAGAGGAGTGGTTGACATGCATCTTCCTTTGATCCATGTGAGTTGATCCATGTGTCTCTCTTCATATTGGTTGATTTTGTCCTTGTTGTCCCTTGAGAGGTGACATGTAATTTGAGTCATTTTATTAAACTATTTTAATTAATTACGTTAGCCATGAATTTAATAGGATTGATTTAATTAATTAGGCTTAGAGATAATTAATGTGATTTTTGATCAATTGATGATGTTTAAATGCTTGATTCAGGAATTTTATTGATTTAATCAAGTTATGTTAATAATCAACAATCAAATTAACATAATGAGGAGATTACTCTGAATTAGGGAAAATAGGGCCTTTGGTTCTATTAGCCCGATTTTGGGTGATTACAGTAGTGCCTCTACCCAATAGTTTGCTTTTCAGTTTATTTTGCCAAACTCTTTTAGGCCACTTTTATGTGTGCATTGATTATTTGAGTGATATATAATTGGATTATTAATTTGATTTATTGTGAGCCTTTAGATAATGTGTTAAATCACGTGTTTACAGTTATATGAGTATGGTTATTCTCATGTCAATTTAAATGATTATGATGATGTATATGTTATGGTTATTTCATGATGGTAATTGATATGTTAGGATGTTATTTACATTTATAATTTTACTGGACCCCACATTTGCATGTGTATGGTTGGCGTGTGTGTTTTATATTTTTGTTTGATGTGTCTAATGTGGTTGAGGGACGCAGTTATCTGATCTCTGCCATTATCTGATCCCTGCCATTATCTGTTATATATTTATACACGTATGTACATGCTCATCTTTTATGCTGGATTTTAGGTACTGAGCATCGAATTTCCTGAATTATCAGGACGAGTGTGCCCTATTGCAATTTCTTAAATGATAAAATAGGGGAGATAATATACAAGTCCAATCCCAACCCAAGCCATTTATTGTCCTAAATTAAGGGACAAGTTTTCGATTGAGTCTCCTGTCTAAATTCGGTCAAGGTGATGTGAATTCATGAACCCTTTCCTTAAGTGTGATTTTTGTGTTCTAGATTAGTCATTTCTTTTTCATGTTGTCATGTTATTTGGTTTAGTGTGATTTTTAGTGTCATTATGGTTAAGTGATTTATGGGTTTGATTATGTGAATAAATAATTAAATTTTAATAAATATAGAAATATTAATATGAGGGTATTTAATTAATGAGAATTAATTAAATACATTCATAAATTACCAAAAAAAAGGCTTAATTTAAAAGTCTAATTATTGAAAGAAAAGATTAATTAATTATTAAATCAAAAATTGAAATAAAAAGCATAACTAATGAATTGATATTTAATTATCAATTTCATAATTATTAATATGTTAAAAAATAATAATTTTTAATAAATTATTAATATGCAATTTAAGTTGCACATTCAATTTAATAAAAATTGAATTGAGAATATAAGTTAAAGTTGAGTTATTGAAAAGTGCATATTTTATTATTAAATTTGTAATTAATCATGCAACAAAATTTGATAAAAACAAGGTTAGGAAGTTGAGTTTTTAATTTATGATTGGGAGTTGCATGTTGAGTTCTAATTTCTGGTTAGGAATTGCGTGTTGAGTTCTATATGAGGGGGTTTTCATTGTTAGGAATTCTTTTAACTATTATTCTCAACACAGGTTTGGAGGAGGACTAGATTAGGAGAAAATCATTTGGATTGTTTGAAGAATTATTTTTCAAAGATTAGGAGTAATTTAGAATCTCCGAGTCTTCAATTTGACTATTGTTGTTTCAAATCTTCTTGTAAATTTTCAGGTAGAGTTTGAAAAACCTATGTTAATTTTCTTTGGAAAAGATTATTTGCGTTGCGTTTGGAATGTTTGTTGAATTTTGATTTTGGTATTGCTTGGTCTTCCATTATTTGGGTTTGATTTGGTTATTAAAACTTCATGTGAAAAATTCTTGATAAATCCAGATCTAGAATGTTTTATGATTTAAAATTTTAGAAATTATGCCTGATGAAAGCCTAGGTTGTTATTCACAAAAAATTACATGCTTTGGTCTTAGAAAATCATATTTTTATTATAGTTTAATTTGGATTTAGAGAAAATTTCATGATAAATGTTTTGTGTAAACCCTAAGAATTTTGGTTGAAAAACAATAAGAAAATCTGTAAACTGAATCAGTTAGGATTGATTATAAATTTTCATAAAACCCTTGAAATTTAATTAAAAAAAAAAATCATCAAATCAATTTGGTTATTTGTTTAAAATTGAAAAATGGAATTTCTATATTGTAAGAGATTATTTATTTATTTTTAGAAAAGGGTTCTCTGGTTTGCGTCTTAGAAATTCTCCGACAGAATAAATAAAAAATAATAATTAAGTTGTGGTGGGGCCACCACCCTGCACCACACTTGCGACCCGCAAGGCTTGCGGTGGGGCCGCAAGGGGAGGGGGAGGGAGTGCCATAGATGCACCCCCCCCCCCCCCCCATGACCCCACAATAATTGTTATTTTAAAATTTTGTTTTATTATTTAAATTTATTTTTAAATAGTAATTTATAATATTTGTTATTAATTTTAAATTAAATTTATTTTAATATTCATTAATAATTATTTTAATATTAATATTTGTTAGTTAATATTATTATTTTATAGTTAGGTGATTATTAATATTATTGTTATATTATTGGTAATGTTAATTTGTTAAATGGTAGATATACAAGTATATATTGTATAAATTAAATGGGTTTGGTATTTTATTAAAGGGATTTATTTTGTAAAGTAAATTTGAGGTATTCGTTAATTAAATTGTAAGGGATATTTTGATTATAGTATTGATTAAGTATATTAAACCAATTGTTTGAGAATTTTATGAATTGTATGTGATTGGTGATTTGATTGGATTAAGGAAATAGGTTGGCTTTAAGATTTTTATACGGAGGCTTGGGGATATCTTGGAATGCACGAGTTGATTTTTGTAATCATTATTTTAATCTAAATTTGAATTAATCTTTTATATGATATGTGCTCACCTTGCAATTTTATCGTGTGTTATGAAGGTTGTCTTGTATAGCTCTGTTTGGGTTACATATTTCACATGGGGAAATATGGTTCTGATCTCTACTGTCAACCTTGTTTTATTGAAGCTTGGGATTTTAAGGACACCTTGAGAGTGTTGTTATGTTATTGTGGTTATGTGAGAACCAATGTGTTCCTATTATATTATGGAACTGATTTGAGGATTATTGTTATCATTCCATTGTTATCTAGTTTGTGAGCCTAGGCAGGTTAACTAAGTGTATAGGTGGGGAGTGGCTTGCAATAGGTGCAAGGGCTCGCAAGTGGCTATAAGGATAACTTATTGAAAGTGACTTAATAAAGTAACAACGTAATAAAACCTACTAGGATAGAAACATTAATAAGATGTATGTGTTCCTCACCCATGCTTTGAGCACTAGTACAAGGTAGGATGGTTTGCGAGATGATCCTTGCTGCCTGTGTGGACTTGGATATAGCATAGTTAGTACCTCATCAGTTTGAGAGGATCACCGATATCGCCTAGAGTCACTAGGGTGTTGGGGTCTTGAGAGATTGCTAGGATAACTCTAGAGTGGGCTCATGTGAGGACACTTCCCTTTTATGCATCTTAGGTTTCCTACATTTTTTGGTTGCCTCTGGTTGAGTATGTTTTACCTTTTTTATCCTATTGAGCCCTTTTGAGATAGAGAGCTTTCATGATCTCTTTCTTAGTTTATATCGTGATGGATTTCTATGTTTGATATGGTGAGTGGGATTTGTTGTTATCTCCTTAGCACGGTGGGGGTGGACCCATTCAGGTTCCACAAGGTCGGGTGACAGCGATTCTTTTACCATTTGAGATTTTGACATTCGTCTTGCACCAGCGCTGGATGATCCTTGTAGTAGTTGTACCTTCTTGTTCATCATTGTTGGAGATGTATTCTTATCTTCCTTACATTATGTTCATGTATCATTGTATCAATTATATTTGGAGATATCATATTGTACTTGTATTGATTTTGTTACATACCTTGCAACATGTTGTAGAGGATGTCTTTCATTATGTATACCTTGCGGTATTGGTTTTATTCGGATTTCATGTATATGATGATGTACTTATTTGCATTATTGGGGACTTTGTATGGTGGTTGTATTAAGTAGATTAATTATTATTTACATAATCTACGTCAAGGAACCCTTGAGATTTGTAATCTATGTTTGAGTTATACTTGTATGTATGAGTTGTAATTATATTGTATTGGTTCTGCATTGTTAAACATTGTTATTGTGTAATTTTTGAAGAAAAAAATAATATTTTGTAATCTTAGTAGCATGTTTATGTTAATTTCTCCTAGGTTCCTTGGTGAGGCATAACAAGTTGGGAAGCCGCATGTGTTAGTGTGTGACTTGAAGACAATTGAATGGGAAAGGCCTGTGGTTGCCTGATAAAGGTAAATTTTGATGGGGATACAAAAGGAAATCCAGGGTTGTTAAGGGTAGGGGTTGTTTTCAGAGATTGGATGAGATGAACTATGGCCTTTGCAACTCAAAAATTGAAGGATGGAACCAATAATGTGGCTGAATAAAAGGCAACTTTACTTGCACTTCAAGTTGGAAAAAGATTGAATGTGTAGAAGATTCATTTAGATGGGGATTCTCAAATAATTGTGAATGCCATAAAAAAAATGTCTACGCTTGATCATGGCACCTATAAAATATGATTGGGGAAATAAATTCCTTACTAATGTCATTTTAAGACTTTAGAATTAGCCATATAAGAAGGGGTGGCAATATGGAAATCCGACGTATTATCTAAGTGGGAAACCAAAATGGAAAAGGTTAATGAAATATATTTTGAGGAGTTTTGCAACATTAGCTTAGACCCTTTATTAAATTAAGCAAGCAATGATTAGTTTGGTGATGATGGTTTAAAATGGGCGGTAGTTTTAATGATTTTATAACAGTTGATAGGAGAGGGATGTAAGGCGCTAATGTCAAAGACAAATACCACGTCATATAATTAAATGATGGTGATATTTGAAGAGACTTTACATGGATGACAACAACAACCTCATTTATAACAATTGTGTTAATGCTTGAGCAGTGTAGGGCAGTCTTGTTTAGGTTGTTGCAAAGCATGTTGTTCATAGTTATCATTTAAGAAGGTGAAATCAAAGGAGGTAAATTTTTTTGTTGACACTCATAAGCAATAAAAAGGATTCAAAGGGTCAAACAACAAAGAAAGGATCTCAGGTCTTCTCAAAATCAAAATGTAAAGTGTGGTGGAGAATGTTTGGAAGCTTTTGGGGAAACTAATTCAAGAAAGGAAGCAGAAGTGGCACTTGAATCTTGATGTGATATCAATGGTGATTTCTTGGGGCATGGAAATTGGGGTGGAAATAGGTGAAGTGAGAAGATTTGTTTAATGTTTGTTTGAGGTGGATATGTTGCCAAGGCTGGAGTCAGTTTTGGAGTGGGTTGTGTCGGAGATAGGGTCAAATATCTTAGAATTATTTGAAAATGAGGATTCAAGGGACTTATGGTTTGATTCCCTTTGTGTGTTGGTGCATAAAAGTAAATGAAGTTTATTATATAGTAGAGAAATCAAGGCAGCAGGAAAAATGAAGGAGGATTTGAGCCCATGAAGATCGACAAGGGTGTTTGAGAGCCCTGTCCGAAAGAAGCAATGTTCAAAGAATCAGCATGGGAGATAGAATGTGAGAGCCTTGGATGTTGGGCCTCTAGTCATTTAAATGTTTTTGATGGAGGATGTGAAGCATTTTTGTTAAAAGATCAAAAAACTATACTGCGATGTTATGTGTGTAGGGTTGTAGCTTTTTATCTTGAATGATGGAGGAATAGCAGAGAAGATTTGAGAAGAAGCAGGTTTTGGGGGATTATCCAGGGATTTTGGTGACACTGTAGAAGTGAATGAAGAATCAACTAAAATTCAAGGCAAGCATTTTGTAAAACTAACTTTAGTGCCCTTGGTGATTTGAGGTGCAGGATTTTTTACCATTCCAAGGAATAGATCTTATAAATGTTTAGGAAATGGAATGTATATGCTAGTTTGACATTGCAGGAATTCCAAGAAAGATGAGGCAAGCTTAATGGAAGGTGGTAGCATTCGAGCGTGTGAATAAAATGCAAGTGAAGAGATCAAGGATGGTAGAGGGTGAAGTAATTATTATAAGCTCACATGTATGAAGTTATGTAAGGCTATTATGCCAAATATGATGTATAAAGGGTAGTTGTTACTGACGATGCTTAAGGCTCCTTTAGAATTAGATGAAGGTGGTTCTGGATAAGGTAGTATCCAATCTCAATATTATGATGTAATACTTCCTATTTTTCAATAAAATATTACTGTTATAGATAAAAAAATAAAATATTGATAATATAATTTATTTATTTATTTTTTTCGGTAAAAGGCCGAAGCCAATAATTTTTATTCATTAAACCAATGATACAAGAAATGAAAAAGACCCCGCTCAGTGCAAGCACTGGTAGGAAAGAGTGGGGTTGAGAAAACCTCCAGCCTTGCCTGGGACTATAGTCTGGAGTCTGATACATAAGAATTTTAGGAGGGCATACCCTCCAAGACCAGATTCATGATATATATAGTTACAAACTTCATACGAAACTATTCTAAATCTAGACTATTCTACAAAGTTCTCAGGTCCCTAGTAGGCCTTCCTTGGGTGGTTTGCAATTGTTGATTTTGTCCCTTTCCTTTCTTATGAAATCAATCTTTGAGAAACATTGTGTCTGTCATAGGGGCTAGTTCCCTAATTATCCCATTTGAACGATGGTTCCTTGAGATGTCTCTTGATCCTTTATTACCTGAAAAATCTGAGCTTTGGCTGACCCTTGTTAGTATATCCATAATATAATTTGATGTTAATCCAAAATTCTATAAACTAATGTTAAGAGAGTACTTGACAAGTAAAGTTAATTGCCATAATAATTTGCTGAAAAAGAAGATACCTTTACCTGTATTTGTACCTCCTAGTTTAAAGTAAATTGTTGGTATTGTTGCCCTTATTCCTGTACTAGATCTAAAAGAACTAACTACATGCTCTTATGAAAAGTGCACTACTATGGGTATCTCTCATTAGAACAGTGATAATCCATAACCTATGCTTAAGAAATATGATAATCATTATGTAGATAAAAGGCTTATCCATTAATCTAAATTAATGTAAACTTTCAGATTGGCTGGAAGAGACATAATGATATTGGGAGTAGCTATTATTTAGTCTAATATTCATTACTATGTAGACATATTCTAGTTATGAAGAGTCATCCATAAACAAATCTATTGGATCTTTTAGACATAGCATCATTAGAAATTTTTATTAATCCAGAAACTTAAAGTAACAACTTTTATTAAAGTCACAATACTACCAAGGCAAATGAGCACGAAACACAGGATACTAAGCGTAAGAATGCCAGGGTAATCTATTTTCTGAAGCCAATATAAGGTATATATATATATATATATATATATATATATATATATATATATATATATATATATATATATATATATATATATATATATATATATATATATATATATATATATATATATATATATATATATATATATATATATATATATATATATATATATATATATATATATATATATATATATATATATATATATATATATATATATATATATATTGACTTCAAGATAACAGATTAGCTAGAAATTCTCATCTGTAATTAAGATATATCCTGAACCTAAAAGCAAAATTCTAGGAAGGAGAGCACGAGCTTAAAAAGAGATTACCAGTCCTAAAAAAGATATACAGAGCCAAAATACAATCCATTTGTCATGAAGGAACATTTTAACATTAATGCATTGAAGATACAATATCTCTGATTAATAAAGCAGGTAACATTTGTATCCATCTGTATTAACTTTACTATTTTTATCTTTGTCTCATATTTTTAGGACCCTGCTACCACGCATTCATGGGGTCAGATCACATCTTCTAATTGAAGTTAAATATGACTTATTCATTGATTGAGAGCCTATCTATTGTTTGAGAGCCTCTATTGTACCAATTATCATTTACTTATATTACGCTATCAAAACAGTGTATATAATGTACAAATTATAGAATAAACATCCTCTACAAAGGAAAGCTGGATAAAGGGAGTTCATACCCGAAATGGGTGGAATATCTAAGCCTAAGAGAACCATGGTCGCCATTCTTATGATACCAGTATAAAATTGTTTAAGGAAGTATTAAGAGTTTGAGCACAGGTTCTCAACCCTATCTCAGTTTAGGGAAGCCCATATTTAATCCTATCAGTTAGTAGTTTAGGTGTAATTTAAATTAAATGGATAAAATCTTTGAGAAAATTTGTATGTGTCAGTAATTTTCAACCAGATGTTACTTAGCTTAACCATCTCTATTCCCCTACTCGGAAGATGGAGAGTATATATTGGTCTTTCTTTCGCCTAATCTATTTTTAGGGTATTTATAAATAACATTTGTCTGTTAATTCATTTTGTACTATTTGAAATTAATATTGACATTGGTTGTTATTACAATCCTTATTACCAGTATTCCATTAAGGTGATACTTAGAACAAACTGCAAGAATGCAGACTACTACTTTAGCCAGTTATCTTAAACTGATGTCTTGGATAGTAGGAGATTTTGCATTTATTAATAATCAAATGTTAACATAAATTCAGCCACAGGCTACCTTTATCAGTCCCTAACTTGAGTTTCTAAGCTTTCTGAATCGAGGAGTCATTTTTTCTTTTTCTTGTGATGCTTTCCTTCCTCCAACCATAGTTGAACTAGGTTTTCTGACTCAGATTCTGAAAAACACTCCATGTCTGCATTTCCAACCTCATCTAGGTGCCAGTATTCATAGAACCAATCTTTCTTCTCAGGCTTCCAGATATGTAGGTAGTGTAGCAGAAAGTTCATATTTATTTTGACAATGACTTCTCTATCCTTGAAGGCATCCATGTCCTCTGTTGCTATGATAGGAATAGAAGGGAGGAGATTCCCTTTGATAGATACCATATCATAATACCTAGGTCTCACAATTGTAAGGTCCTCTTTAATATTTTGAAGGGCTTTATCTAAATTGCTGAGATATCTCCGTTTGAAGATTATGTAGTAGAGTCTCCAAATCTCATGTTTTTGAAAACCCCAGAAGAAGATGACAGCTACGAACATGGATGTGATATTGGAAAGGACTCTATATCTATCCTTGTTATTAAGAAATTTAGGACCTGAGATGTGGAGGGTGGCTCTGATGATGAGGGCATGTTTATCTATCATCACCTTTTTAACATGTTTAGTCATAATCCTTCCTTCAAAATCCAATTGACTCCTGTTACATGTAAGCTTAATTGGAGTTTCCATGATTGTCTGCATCATAGGGGGAGCTTAAATAATAGTTCAGGGTCAATATGGGAGCTTCAATATGAGCAAGGGAGCTATTTATAAGGTCTAATCTTCTAATGTCCTGACTATTGGGTTCCTAAGACTGTTTAGATTTATGGGCACATTTTAATCATATTATTTCAACTTCTTAGGGGAAGGTGAGGAGTTCTCTTAATTAATGAGGATATTCTTAATTCTATCCATTATTGATTACACCTTATGTTTAGTATGTCGATAGGAGATCAGGCAGGGTGTTTAGGGCACACGTCTATATAGGATTCTAAGAGAAGACATCAGAATAATAAAATTAAACAAAAAATGCTCTTAGATGCCTATAGGAATTAATCATAATTTCCATGCTTTAAAGGAAATTTAAGAAAATTATCACTAAGATCCATACCAGAAAATCTATTTTAAGAGGGACCCTGCCAAAATTAAACATAAAGTATTTTTTAACACTAGATTTAATAGTGTACTAGATACATACATATTTCTGTTGCTTAATTCAGTCTGTGAAATATACAATAAACCTTAATGGCATGACTTATATAACCCTAAAGAGAACTGCTGCCTATTAAAAGTTTGTTGGTATTTTATATAGTTGAAACAAAAAAGAGATATTAAGTATCACTGATCATATGGCACCACCCTTTTGGATAATCTATAGTTCCAGATATTCTCGTTCTTTCTCATAATGACAATGCATTCATCTTTAGTTGCCATCTTTTTCAAATGATGAGTGCACATTTGGATCTTAGGAGCCATGATGTGAAGATTTGCTGCATCAACTTTGTCAAGGTCACCCGGAATGTTGAAGCCCTCACTCCTCCAATACTTGAGGATCTCTACTGTGTCCATCTCGCTAGGAAGAATTTCATTGTAAAGCAAATCTAGATTCCTGAGCATCTCTAGCCAATGGGCATCGAACCGCTCCTCATCTTTGAAGGTTATCATGGGGATGTGCTGTGTTTGTAGAATTTCTTCTAGCTTGGGCACCTCCATTTTCATCGTGATTTTCGAATAAGGAATGGTGAGTTGGTTGTCGATGCAAAAAACCATTTTCTCTAGACCTCTAAGAAGGTCTTCATTAAAGATAGTCCTAGCTACCTGGAGGATGTCTTCTTTCCTCCTACCTGCAAAGACCGAAATGGCTATGAACTAACCAATGACTACCCCATTGGTTCTGTAAATGTATTTGTTATCGAAAAAATGATCTCCCATGGATTTTTCTATCACCCTTCTTGTGGAATTCGGCAGAGGGTTAAGAATCTGGTTCCATCTTTCCGGGATGATGCTTCCTCTAAACATCATTGCCCTACAACCTTTAGTTGCAAAGGTAATCAGTTTTGATTCCATCTCTCAGGGAAGTGAGAAGCTCAGAGAAAGCAGTTTTGTAGAGTAACCTGTGGAGAATTATGGGCAATTATAAGGTTTAAGTCGGAAGGCTAGAGTATTTAGAGTCATATTAATTACTCCTTGACAACCACCTCTTATGTGGCTGATTATCAATTTTATCATTTCATGATTGTAACAATTTTGCACGATCTCCTAATCCTATCATGAAAGAAAACTCCTTAAAAAGGTAGGACAATTCTTGTTTATCCAGAATGTTTAGTCCTTGATAAGAGTATTGAGAACTAATTAGTGATTGATCACAATACTATATCTATGTCCCGTTAAGTATATTGATAATTATTAAATATCTAATACAAACATATGATTCCTCATAGCCATGGGGTAGTACTATATCTAAGGATTAGATAAATAGTTTTGGGTGTAGTTGTTAAGCCTATTTAATAATACGTATTGATATTGAAGGGAACACTATTGGGGCTAAGCTAAATTCCTAAATTTTATTATAGATTAAGCAATGTTTAATATGATAGTGGGGAGAGGCTAAACTATCTATTCTATAGCAAATCTACCTAGGCTCTGCACATTGTTACATTTGGCTTGTAATGTTAGATACTCGGTGTAGGTCTTGGGATATATATTTCTGTCATTTCAATTTGTTAATCCTTGCTCTCGTTATTGAGTTATAAGATGTTCTGGTTGTCATATTTAAAATTTATTAGCCAATGCGTGAAGATGAAGCATATCTGGTAATTTCCATAACTACATTAAAATGTCCCTCTACTCAAGCAGGGGACAAAAACTCGAAGCTTTTAAGCTACCTATACTACATGAGTTGACAGATTCAAATCATTCCTCAATCCAGCTATGAACCCAAAAAATTCAAGGCTCAAAGAAAATTCATCTCTTTATTAAAATCGACTATGTCCAAAGGTTATAATGGTGCTCTTAGATACTTGGTTCCTAAACCTGTTGTTGGCAGATCATTAATCTGACACGGAGCACCTAAGCGGATGTGTTATGTAACAAATACAATAGTCTAGCTGATAAAGCATGAGACCTCTGTAGTAGCTCATGCTCTCATATGTTTAAGGACTAGTGTGTGCTGTATACATATACATGTTGGAGCAAAATTATTCCTACTCACGAGATTTATCCTAAATTGATCCTTACATTAGAGATCAATTGATTAAGATAGGTCCTAACCTATAATGATTACTACAGGCTTTTAGACCTAAGTGTGGATGAGGATCCTTATTAATTTTCATATGAATATAAGATCAGTAATAAATAAAAGGTGGTGAACTCCGACACACAATAGGAGGAGGACATATGAATCTACCTTACCAAATCATGACTGGTGATTAGTATGGTAGGTTTTATCTCAACAATTACTCATAATATTGATTAAATATCAGAATTTTAATATATGATGATGTATCATTATAGCAGTATTTTGAATTATATAATATTTGAATTTTGAAATAAATTATGAGCATCATATAATTCTGGGTTAATCTGTTATACCTATTTAATAATACATATTGTATTTGAAAGGGTTAGACTATTGAGGCTGTGTTAATATCCTTATTTTCTAATTTAGACTTGGTGACACTTAATAGGGCTATGGGGAGAAACTAAACTATCTTGATGAATTAAATTCTGCCTACATAGTTTCACCATTTACACCCTGATTTGCAAGATGATCAGCTTCTGTATTACCTTCTCTATAAATGTGTTTAATTTTATATTGGGGGATAGTGTCAAGAATTTTTGTAATATCTTCTAATTTCAAGTTGAGTTTCCAATTTGGAGTTTTCCTTGTTCTGATTGAATTAATAATTATTTGGGAGTCTCCTTCAATTTCTATTTTTGACAGGCCTAGTTGTTTACATAATTTGAGACCTTCTAAGACAACCTTACACTCTGCCATGTTATTAGTTGTGGGTTTAATGGGACTAGCAAATTTAGATATGATTTCCCCCTTCCAGTTATGTATAATCCCACCAATTCTTGCTATACATGGTTTGCCTCGAGATGACCCATCGAAATTTAGTTTAAACCATCCATCTTTAGGGAGTGACCATTTACATGTACTCCTATCAGTTTTTGTTTTGTTTCCTCCTTTACCAAATAGTGGTGGGATAGTCAGTCTTGGACAAAGTTTTCTGATATTATTATCCCACCGCTTAAAAGAGTTTTCATAACTAATCTGATTTTGAAGTCTGTTATTAGTTACTTCAATAATTGATGCTTCTATTTTGTTAGTAATCGATCTCCAATCCAATTTTTGATTTGCAAATATTCTCCTATTACGCTCTTTCCAAATTTCCCACAGTAGTATAGAGGGAGAGATTACCCATATATCTTTATACAAGCTACCTTTATTTAGAGAGGGCCACGCTTTGAGACAGTCCACTATATCATAAGGCAAAGTTGAGTGCCAATTCAAGCAATTACGTAACCAGTTCCAACAATTTTGTGTAAACATACAATTTAGGAGTAAATGATTAACATCCTCTTCTTGGCATTCACATAAAGGGAACCTTGAGGGACCTTCAAAACCTAGCTTCCTAATTCTATCTACACTCAAAATTCTCTTTTGCAGTGCTGCCTAGAGGAATATTCCTGCCTTAAGGAGGCAAGCATTGTTCCAGCAAAAGTTCAAAGGGATATCTAGGGTATCCATGTTATGTTCCTGCATAATTGTCTTATAACCATCCTTAACTTTATAATTTCCATTATTTGAACCAGCCCATATTAGTTTATCCTCTCTATTTTTGTGTGAGATTACTCTATCTTTGAGAGTATCTATGAGTTTTTGTCTTTTATTATGTTCTACTGGAATATCATCTATTGTTTTCCATATTAGGTCTCCTTCTAGAGATATATAATCCTTTACAAAACTTCCCCAAATAGCTTTACATCTTTCTATAAAGTCTTGATTGAAACCAGATTTAGTGAGAGGGGAAAATCCTCCCCAAGAACCTTCCCAAAAGAGGGCCTTATCACCCATCCCAATATCCCAAGTGAGTAGGTTGTTAATAACTCCTCTAGACTCTATAATAAAATTCCAAATACGGGAACCTTTAACATGTGAATGGGATCTGAAAATGTTGATGGGGTTCACATTTGGGATATATTTATTTAGAAGGATAGAGGCCCATTTTCTATTATATTCCTAATTTAGTCTCCAAATGAGTTTAGCACCTAGTGCTTTATTCTGCCACTGTAAATTTTTAATTCCTAATCCACCTTTGGATATTGGTTTACATAAATTTTCCCATCTTATAAGAGCTATCTTCTTTTCCTCCATGAACCATGCCAATAGAAGTCTCTTAGGAGTTTGTCTAAACTAGCTTTGATATTGACTGGAAGGGGGAGGATCGACATTTGATATGTGGGTATGGCTGACAAAACATATTTAATCATTGTAGCTCTTTCGGCTTTAGTGAGCCATTTACCTTTCCAATTTCCTTTTTTATTTTGGATTTTAGATAACACTTGTTGCCATAACTTAGAGCTATGTAGCCCCTTATCTAGGGGGATCCCTAAGTATTTGCATGAGAATTTGCCAATTTTATAACCTAGGGTATTGCAAATTTGGCGCATTTTTGCTTGGGGAGTATTAACGAAAAAAACTTTAGATTTATCAGGATTCACTCTCTGTCCTGATGCCTTCATATAAACATCCAAGATAACTTTGAATGCCTTTGCTTCCTTGCGGTTGCAAGCTCCAGGTAGTATAGTATCATCAACAAATTGTTGATGTGTTATATTAGAGACATTTTCTGTAACTTTAACTCCTGAAATTTTACCTTCGAGGTGGGCCTTAGTTATAGATCTACCTAGAGCTTCAACCATGATCACATAGAGGAATGGGGAAAGTGGGTTGCCTTGTCTAATATCGTGTGATATTTCAAAGAAACCTTCTGGATTACCATTGATTAAGAGGGATATTTTGGGAGAATATATACAATTGTAGATTAGATTAATCCATTGTTTGGAAAAACTGAATGCTTCCAAACATTTACATAAAAATCTCCAATCCACTTTATCGTAAGCTTTTTGGATGTCTATTTTAATAATCATACATAATTCTTTGTTGTATTGTGTTGTATGAACTATTTCTTGGGCTATTACAATCCCACCCAAGATTGAACAATTAGGGATGAAGCCAGTTTGTTCTTAAAAGATTATCAAGGGGAGGAAGGTTTTTAGCCTATTTGCTAAGCATTTAGAGAGGATTTTGTAGATGGTGTTACAAAGGGATATGGGACGAAAGTCCCCTAGCTCTAAACTATCATTCTTCGTAGGAATAAGTGTGAAGAAGGTATTGTTGATTTCTGTTAATAGTGAGCCTAAGTTTCTGGTAGCCTCTACAGCTTTCCATATATCATCTCCAAGAAAATGCCAACATTTTTGGAAAAAGCCTGCTTGAAAACCATCAGGTCCTGGAGCTTTCTCAGGATGTAATTGAAATAAGGCTTTTTTAACTTCTTCAATGGTAAGTTTACTGTTTATCCATTTATTATCCACTTCTGTAATTAACTTGGGGATAGATGACAACATTACATTTTGGGCTCTAAGATTGGCAAAATCATGATTGTTGAAGAGAGTATGATAAAAATGTACAAATTGCTCAGAAATAAGTTTGGGATCATCTATGAGATCACCATTAGTGTCTTTGATCTTGGATATTCTATTAATACTCTTTTTTTTGTTAGTGCTATTATGAAATAATTTTGTATTACAGTCCCCTTCTTTTAACCATGTTTCTCTCAACTTTTGTTTCCAGTAGATTTCTTCTTTTGATAAAATCTCAGCATGTTTAGCCATAAGATCTTTTTCTTTTTTATAGCTTGTTTCATTCATCCCTTGTTCTATGACTAGTTTATTTAAGTAGTCTATTTCATACTCAATTTTGTTTTTTTTATCAAAAATATTATTAAATTTATCTTTGTTCCAATCCAGAATCTTGTGCTTAATAATTTTTAACTTAGCAGCTAGGCAATACATTTTCGATCCAGAGACTTTAATCTGTTTCCACCATTGTTCTAACAATTGCAAAAATTCCTCATCTTGAAACCATATAAATTCGAATTTGAATGGGTTTCTAAGTGGTTTATAATTTTCTGTAATAGAGAGTCTAACTGGAAAATGATCAGACCCTTCATTAGTAAGGATTTCCACACTTGTGTTGTGATTAAAATCTCCCATATCTTCGCTAATCAAGAATCTATCCAATCTTTTAGTGATGTAGCTGAAGCCTAATCTTCAGTTATTCCACGTAAACAATCCATTGTTAGTGTTGATATCTGTTAAATTATTATCCGAGACCCATTGACATAAATCTTTTTGTGATTACGAGACAAATTATGATCCACCAATTTTTTCTTTATTTTGTAAGATTGCATTAAAATCCCCTCCTAGAATGTGAATGTCCTCTAAATTGGATGATAACTGGACATGAACTTCCTGCCATAATTTCCTCTTCTTTGCATTAGGAACCGGGCCATATATATTAATGAGATTAAATTTTAAATTTGTCTTTAAACTATTAATGGATAGTAGGAGCCAGTTATTATGTTTTGAGATTACCTTAACCACTACTTTCCTAGGATCCCATAGGGCTACCAATCCACCAGAGGCTCCTTCCGAGAGAACTATTTCTGATTTCCAAATGCCTAATTTTAGACTAAACTTCAAGCTTTCTTCCTTGTTCAACTTAGTTTCTTGTAATATTATTATTTCAGATTCAAATATATTAAGGTATCTTTTAATTAATCTTTGTTTGTTAGGGGCATTCAAGCCCCTAACATTCCAGGATGTTATTTTCATTGACCTTAGGGAAGGCTCTTCCCCTTCCCAGCATTCATAATATCAGATAATTTTGGTTGATTATCAGCATTACTGGCTAAATCTCTTAATTCATTGATGGATTTTCTGCCATGTTTTTTTTTTTTTGTCTTAAGGGTTAAAGGGCAAGATAGCCCCTCCATGGTTGTAGCAATACCTAGTTGCCTATTATTATTTGTAATCCCATTCAGACAATTCCTGATATCTATATCATCTTCTGTTAGATCATTGTTCAAGTGTAACCCTTCTGATATTTCGTTATGTTCATAATCTTCTCGCCCTTTTAATATATTGATAAGTGAATCTTCATGATCTATAAGGTTTTAACCGTAATCTTCTAGGAGAGGTCAATTGGTAGTTCTAAGCTCTTGGTTGATAGATTCTAATTCTAAAGGTATTGAGAGGGTAGGAGCAGAGATTTCTAGATTGTAAACTTTATTTTCCTCCGAGTCCTTGTTCTTAATAGCTTCCTCATTATGCCATTGAGTTAATTCTTTGCTGATTTCCATTTGTACGTCCCTAAGATCTTCCATTATCCCACCAACCATGACCATTTTATCCTTAATAGCCTGAATTCTTGCATCCAGAGATAAGGGGATATTGGCCTGAGGTGAGTAGGGGTTATTATAATTATTAAAGTTAGGGACAAGCACTTGTGTAAAATCTGGACATATGTGACTATTGGGGGATAGATTTATAGTATTTGTGTTATGGTTGAAATTAGATTTCTCATATAGTAATTTCTCTTCAGGGATTTGAGGGAGGATCCTTTTGTAGATAGGATTAGGTTTGATCATAAAGCCTCCTTTTTTTATAAAAAAAGACACATTAGCTCTAGAGTTATAGGACAAAGGAGTCAAAAAGGGAGAATCTATTAATTTACTATTGGTTGGGATAGGTGTATTAAATGAAGGACCATGCCTCTAAGAACTAGGAGAGCTCGAATGCTCATCTACTTCTTCATTCGCTAAATTTTTTTCTAATATTGACTGTTTAATAGTATATGATGACGCTTTGTAGCAAATCTTTATAGGGGGTATGGTTTTAATATTGAGTTTCATATTAACTATAATAACTTTTTTTGCAAAATAATGATCTGATACAATGGAGCCAACATAAGAACCAAAGCAATTTCCTATTTTCCTAAGGGTTTCATCTGTAGATCATTCCAAAGGAAGGTTCTTAAGGAGAATTGCTTTATCTACCATAAAATTATCAAGAATTTCAGGGTTAAAAAAGGGGATCCATTCAAACGTTGTGAATGTTGTGTTTTTAAATTTAGGGCAACCATTAAGTAAGGTTTTATTTCTGAGATCTTTACAACTAAAATCTAGATAAATGAAGTTTTTAGGGAGGATTGATACTGTTACCTCTTTGAGCCAAATTGATTTCAGCCAATCTACAATTTCCCCTGTATCTACTCCAAAATTGTTCCATCTACAAATTAATCCATAACTTGCACACATTTCTTGGATATCTTCTATCGATCCATCTTTAATTTCTAGTTCTAGGGTTTCCAGATTTGAGAAACATTGATTGGTTAATACATTAAAATGAGGAGCTATGATAGGGCCCTTATGGTTTTGATTTAGGGCATTTCTTTTATGTGGGGGGGAATAGATGTTTCCTTTCTCTACTGGAATTGACTCCTTACTTGATTGAAACTTCTCCAAGGGGATGTTGACTGGCGATCTCCTCGGCTTAGGATTGGCACATTGTCGCTTAGGGATGAGAAGATGGATGACATAATTCACCTTTTTCTGCCCACTATTGTTGCGTCGATGGGGAGGGGAGTATAAAACATGATTCTGCATAGGATGATTTTCAGGAAGAGTGAAACCTTGACAATGAGGTAGCCTTGGAGATGATCTTTCCATCCTAAGACCAGCAAAGCTATTGCTCAATTGGAGAGGAGAGTAGATATTATGGATTGTTCGAGTCTGCATGTTATGATGAGTTGCATGCTTTGCCCTTCTTGCATTTTTCTTATGTGCTAGGATCCAATCAGAATCAAAACAATGAATTTCCTTCGATGAAGCCACAGGAGGAGCTCTAGAGGAAGAGCGTAGAGAGGGCGTGAAGCCAGAAGCATATTTAGTTTTTGCGAAGAAGCAGATCTATGAGTCGAGAGAGGGGACTGTGGAGATGTGTAATTTTGCAGAGTAGAGCGGAGACATTTTCACTTTTTTTTAACAAAATTATGATAATATAATTATTATATTATTATTGAGATAATATAATTATATTACAATATTACTATGATATAATTTTATTTTATTTTTGGTAAAAGGCCAAGGCCAAATAAGAATTTTATTAATAATAAAATGAAGTTCAAATATAACTTTCTCCATTCGGTGCGAGCACTAGTAGGAAAAAATGGAGAAGAAAACCTCCAATCTAGCTCGGGACAGATGTCTAGATAATTAGAATTTACAATACAACTTTGAGGGAAACCCCTCGTTAACAAAGCATAAGATATTACTATGATATAATTATAACTACTCTCATGAATGAAAAAAATGCAAACAAACACAAGTGTTCATCACATAATCACTCATGTGATGTCATCATCTCACGATGATGATTACCATAGCTACTCCTAGAGGGTGACTCAACGCAAGTGTTTAGTCATGGAATCACTCACATGAACTCCATGGTGGATACTCCCAGAAGGTGGGTCTATCATGGCTGCTCCCATGAATGGAAATGCAAGAAAACACAAGTGTTCATCATGGAATCACTCACGTGATGTCATAATCGCATAATGATAGTCACCATAGCTACTCCTAAAGGGTGATTGAATACAAGTGTTTACTCATGAACTCACTCACATGACCTTCACCATGGATACTCCCAGTGGGTGGAACAAGGGCTTTCACTTCAAACTCCTTTTTCACAGAGAAGAATGCATTACAAGGGCTGACACCTCAATTTTTTGTCTCAGAGAAAAATATACATGGGTTGATACCTCAAATTTCTCCATCTTAGAGAAAAATGCTACAAGGGATGATACCTCAAATTTATCCATCTTAGAGAAGAATGCATTAAAGTACATCTCAAGGAATCATTGATGTTGAGTCCCTCTTAGCACGGGCTTCATTCTCCATAACTCCAAGCTTGTCTAAAAAATGTGCAAACTTCACTTTGGAAAGAAGCTCGGTGAGAATATCGGTCATATGTTCTTCAGTGCTAATGTATCTCATCTTAATAGCATCCCTTTGCACCATATCTCTAATAAAATGGTATTTGATCTCGACATGCTTTTATCTATCATGAAATACAAGGTTGGAGTTTTCTTCACTGTTGGTAAATCCCAAGCTCACCAAATATCCTTCTATCCAAAATATCATGTTTTAGGTGTCAGCATAAAGGTCTTTCAACCTACATACATGAGACTCCATCCCACAAATCATAGTCCCATGACTGTTGATCACTAGAGAAACCATCTCAACATGGTCCACACCCTCTAAACCAATATGACCAAGATCCTCAAAAGTCAAATGAAGGAGATCCTCTAGCTACTCCCTCTGAAGCTCAAGTACTAACATCAACCTCTTGACCTTATTATCCAAGGTTGCCTTTGTGGGTTTGTTAGACTCCCTCTGAATGTTAATTTCTTCTTTGAAGAAACTGATCACAATCTATATAGACTCTTCCTCTTCGAGAGATGTCTCAACTCCAATATTTTTCATTCTCAATCCTACTAGAAACATCTTACAAACCTTCACTTTACTCCATAAGTGCATAAATCTTCATTGGTTGAAAAAATTCATTATGTTGCTTTATTTTACCCTTAATGATAAACACAAACATTTATGGGTAACAAAAAACCATGAAATTCACCTACTATATGTCAGTAATTTTGTTTATTTTTTGTATTTAAAATCTCTCTATTGCAGTAGCATTTTGATAATGTCTCAGTGGCATCTTTCATATTGTGTAACAATACATTCAATGTATTTCTTCTAAGAGTAGTCAATTTTCCCTTTGATGAAACATCTGTCAAATGACTCTTGAATACTGTTGCATTTCTTCTTCATTAGTTTCCATATAAATGCATCCTTTAGGAAATAGTTATGCATCGACAAAATTCAAAACATAATACCTTGTAATCTCTCATATAACCTGGTTACAATCACACATTTTTGAATTAGCATGAGCAATTTTAATCATCTTTGCATACATTTGGGTTGTCACTAACAAGAGAAACAATCATTCCATTTTTGTTTCTATTTAATGCATATCATCACATGATATGGACTATCACTACCCCTTCATATAACCTCTTAGCTAAGAACACAAGCTGCAACATCCTAAGGATTCATTGAAACACAATATTGGGAAAACTCACATGTTTATATTTATTGTGACTGCACTCAAAGAATATGTCCATGTGTTCATTATAAATTCTACTAACATCTTATTGATAAAATTATGGGCTCTTGAAGTATTCACAAGCCTCAATCATATTCATACACAATTATAGTCATTCCACCCATAGAACTACACATCTTTGGGACATTCTTTGAGATTGTTCATAGTCGTATATGTGGTTCCAAGTTTTGCAAGCACATCAACATATACATCATCGAACTTGATTTTGTAGATCCTATTATACAACTCCTAGTTCACGCACAAGAAGATATGATTAAAGAAAAGGTTGTGGAACTTGGAAACATGCCTATTAATTGTATTGTTTTGAAAGTTTTGAACTTCCTCCAAAGTTTACAATGATTTATATGTAATGAGTCTTTCTTACATCATGCTCCCATAATTGTTAGGATTGGAAGGCCAATAGACTTTTGTCTATTGCCACCTTGCCCTTTTAGCTGCTCAGTGTGAGCTTATTTATAAGACTCTCTATTACATTGTAAACATTTAGTTTTTGAGATTAATATAGTTCTTTTGCTCACAGTGTGGACGTAGCCACTATTGTGGTGAACCACGATAAATTGTGTGTTCTGTGTTTATTTATTTTCTACCTTTTTATGTTGTATTTATGGTTTTTCATTTTGAACTCTTAGATTCTACAATTGGTATCAAAGCGAGGTTAATCACTGTTTGAGATTTCAGAAATTGAAATTTTAGAATCATGGAAGATTTAAGGGTTCATAAATTTTCTTGGAAGAACTATGGGATATGGAAAATTTAGATGAAGTCTCTGTTAGTCAAGCAAGAGCTTTCTCTTGCACTTGAAGGAAAAGAAAAGAAACCAACCTCCATGAAAGATGAAGATTGGGAGAAGCTTGATGAAAAAGCCACGACGACAATCTTTCTTGCATTAGGTGATAATGTATTACATAATGTTTCAGACAAAATAACAACAAAAGACATATGGGATAAATTGGCTTCAACATATGCACAAGCATCCACTGTGAACAAAGTCTTTGTCATGAAGAGGTTATACAAGCTTAAGATGAGGGAAGGCGAAGCCATGACAAATCATCTCAATGAGTTTAACACCTTGATCAGCCAAGAAAATTCAGTTGGCATGACACAAGATGATGAGAATAAGGTTGTCCTACTATTATGTTCTCTTCCTAATAGTTGGGATGGATTTGTGACAGTCGTAAGCACTTCCACATCAAGTACCGAGAAGTTGGCTTTTGATGAAGTTTTAGCCACCATTCTCTCTGAAGATTTGAGGAGGAAGAATGATGACTCCTCATCCAATAATGCTCTCACAATGGTGAGCACTGACAATAGAGGAAGAAGCCAATATAGAGGAAGATATAATAACAATCAGAGGTCCCAATCTGCAAGAAGATCACAGTCAAGAGGGAGATAAAATGGTTACTGGTTTTGTGGGAAGGGTGGGTATGTTAAGAAAGATTGTAGAAAATTCAAGAAGGCACAAGAACAAGTATTGGATAGTCAAGAAAACATAACTCATGATAAGGATCCAGGTATCTTAGTACTATCAGCTATTGATACAAAAGTTGATTCATGGGTAATTGATTCAGGAGCTTCCTTCCATGTTCCTCTCTCATGGATTTTTTAACAAATTATCAAGAAGGTGAATTCAGAGAGGTATATTTGGGTGACAACAAAGCATGTAAAATTATTGGGAAAGGAGATGTTGTCTTGCATCTAGAAAGTGGAGCAAAATTACTGCTCAAAGATGTTAGACATGTTCCTTAATTAAAGAGGAATCTGATTTCAGTCAGCCAATTATATACCCAAGGATTTAAAACTGAACTCACGGACACATGGAAAATAGTCAAAGGTTCCTTGACTATTGCAAAAGGAGACAAAACCGGTAGTCTCTATATTTTGAAACCCATTGATGAGGTGGGAGCTACTTTTACACTTATGGGCAGTGATGTTGCACTTTGGCATCAAAGGCCAGGCCATATGAGCAAGAAAGGCCTTGAGGTAATGCTGAATTATGATCAACTACTAGATCTCCAATCTGCAAATTTGGAGTTTTGTGAGCATTGTCTTCATGGAAAACAAAAGTGGGTCAGCTTCTTGAAGGATGGACATGACAAAAGGACAACACCCTTGGAGCTAGTGCATTCAGATTTCTTCGGCCCTATGGAGGTAACCTCTTATGGAGGCACACAATATTTTGTTACTTTTCTTGATGATAACACCCAAAAGGTATGAGTTTATATGCTTTCTAGAAAATTTGAGGTATTCTCTAAATTTAAATTTTTTAAAGCTGTTGTGGAAAATCAGAGTGGTCATAAAATTAAGTGTTTGAAAATGGATAATGGAGGTGAATTTTGTTCATTGGAGTTTGATAACTTTTGTGCAGATCATGGTATAATAAGAATTAAGGTTGTCCCTTATTTGTCTCAAGAAAATGGGTTAGCATAATGGTTAAATAGAACCATTCTTGAGAAAAAATGGTGTATGCTTTCCAATGCCGGTTTGGGAAAAGAATTTTGGGCGGAAGCCTACAATACAACAGTCTATTTAATCAATAGGTCTCCTTCATCTCGTCTAGAGTTTGGTATTTCGGAAGAGGAATGGATGGGAAAAAGGATTTCATACTCACACATCATAGTTTTTGGGTGTGAAGCTCATGTACATGTCCCAAAAGAAAGAAGGATGAAGCTAGATTTCAAGTCACAAAAGGGCATATTCATGGGATATGGTGAAGATCAATTTGGTTATAGAATTTGGGATCCAATTGAGAAGAAAATTGTAAGGATTCGTGATGTGATTTTTAATGAAATGGTGTTTCCAGCTTTGTCAGAAGAAACACATAGAGATGAAAATATTCCTTTTTTTTATATTGCCAACAATGGCATCAATTTGCCTCACATCTCCTCCCAAGGCTATAACATAGCACATCCTCAGCATACAACACCCACCTCTATTTTAGTCCCAATTCTATCCATAACACAATCCTCTGATTCTGTTTCTCCTTCTTCTCACACACAATATGCAGATAATGAAGTATCCATCAACACTTTATCTCCTATTAATAATACTACTGAATTACCTTGGTCACACAATGAAGAAGCACATGGCAGCACAGAGTATGATTTTCCCTCTGATTGGCAATACCATTCTGCTACGGGTTCCTTAACTCCCGTGGGCAGTCCATGTCAATTTCCCAAAGGAGATGTCACCTCCCATGCTGCACCCTACACCGCCTCTATTCATGGCAGAGAAGGAAGGCCCATGAAAGAGAAAGGAGGTCCATGATAGTAGCATCATAGAATTAATAAGCAACAACCCAGCTTGCAGATTGGCCCACATGAGCAACAACCTAGCTTGCGTGAGTAGCAGACTGGCCTGCGTGAGCAACAACCTAACTTGCATGAGCAACACACTGGCCCACACGAACAACAACAAGGTCTGTGGTATGATTTAAATGGGTCTCACTACCCCATGGTCTTCACCACTCACACAAATGGACAACTCTTGCCCTCTCCTCACATGGAGACTCCCAGACACGTGCAACACCAGGGAGCTATGGATGCAGGAATGTATGGTATTCTCGGTAACCAGTTGGAGGATTTAAATCACCATGAAAACATGGGTCCTTCACATGGTGAAAATAGGGATACTTCACACAACTCATCTGGTGTGAAATCCATAGAGGTACCAAATTTAAATCAATTTAGTAAAATTAATACGGGAAATGATGATAATCAATTGAAGAGAATTCATTCTCTTGAAGTAGATCATACTGAATTGAGAAGATCCTCAAGACAAAGGAAAGTTCCAATAAAATTTTCTGATTATCAGTTACTATTTGTTGAAGAGGTAGAGCTTGAACTGTTAATTTCTGAGCAAATCGAACCAACAAATTATAAAGAGGCATGTAAAAGCAGTGATAAGAACAAATGGTCCATTGCTATGGGAGAATAAATGAGTTCTTTAGAAGCTAACCAGACATGGGATTTGGTTGTTCTTCCACCAAATCGAAAACCACTCAAGAATAAGTGGGTTTATAAATTGAAAGACAAAGGTAGAGGTCAAAAATGGTTCAAAGCTCGATTGGTGGTAAAAAAATATGCTCAGAAGCAAGGGATTGATTTCGCTGAAATATTCTCTCTGGTTGTGAAGATGACATTCATCCGAACAGTATTAGGATTAGCAGCCATTTGGGATCTTGAATTGGAGCAGCTAGATGTTAAGACAACATTTTTACATGGAGACATAAATGAGGAGTTGTATATGAATTAGCCTAAGGATTTTGTGAAAAAGGGATAGGAACATCTCTATTGCCATTTGAGAGGTAGCTTGTATGGGCTCAAGCAAGCCCCGAGGTAGTGGTATGTTAAGTTTGATTCCTTCATGCTTGAACATAACTTTATCAAATGTGAATCTGATTCATGCATTTATTACAAGACACTTCCAAATGGTGAATTTGTCATTCTTCTTCTCTATGTTGATGACATGTTAGTAGCGGGAACAAGCTCTAAAATTGTTAGTGAGCTAAAAACTAAATTGGAAAGCACATTTGCTATGAAGGATTTAGGGGCAGCCAAGAAGATTGTTGGTATGACTATCACCTAGGATAGGAAGAAGAAAGTAATTACACTATCACAAAAAGAATACGTTGACAAAGTAATTCAGAGATTTGGTATGGCTGATGCGCATAGCGTTTCTACTCCACTTGCTTCACATTTTCACTTATCAGTTAATTTGTGTCCTCAAACACAAGAGGATAATGAATATATGGAGGACATCCCTTACAAATCTGCAGTTGGTAGAATTATGTATGCTATGGTTTTGACATGTCCTGACATTGCTCATGCGGTGGGAGTTGTGAGTAGATTCATGAGCAATCCTAGGAAGACTCATTGGGAGGCTGTCAAATGGATATTAAGATCCTTAAAGGCACTTTAGATTTGGTCTTATGCTTTTGTAGCAATAATGAATAGTTATGAGGATTCACAGATTTAGATCTTACCGAAGATTTGGATAAGTGTAGATCTACTACCGGTTACACATTCATGTTCGTTGGAGCTGCTATTAGTTGGGCCTCAAGGCTGCAACATTCTATCACTCTTTCTTCCGCTGAAGCTGAGTATTTGGCACTTTTCGAAGGTGCTCAGGAGATGATTTGGTTGCAGCGATTACTTGGTGAAATGAAGTATCAACAAAATGATTATGTTCTATTTAGTGACAGCCACAGTGCCATCTTTATGGCTCATAATCATACCTCTCAGTGACCTTCAAAACACATTGACATCCATGCTCACTTTGTACAACACATGGTTGAAGATGGCAGGTTGAAGGTTGAAAAGATTGATACCAAAATCAATCGGGTAGATATATTCACAAAAGTTGTAACCAAAGAGAAGTTCGAATGTGCAAGAACTTCTCTTGGACTTGTTAAGCTGAAGTAGGTTAGCATGTAGAGCAGGGGAATGCTTGATTAGCTGAAATATCCGTTGACTTCTGGTGGGAGTTTGTTATGATTGGAAGGCCAATAGACTTTTGTTCGTTGCCGCCTTTCCCTTTCAGCTGCTCATTGTGAGCTTATTTATAAGACTCTCTATTACATTGTAAACATTCAATTTTTTAGACTAATATAGTTCTTCTACTCTTAGTGTGGACATAGCCACTATTGTGGTGAACCATGATAAATTGTGTATTTTGTGTTTATTTCTTTTCTACCTTTTTATACTTTATTTCTAGTTTTTCTTTTCGAACTCTTAGATTCTACAATAATGAAATCAAATGCAGAGGCACCAAGCTATGAGTCTTATCATGATTTATAAGATGTTATTGCAAATCATAGAATAATAGGTAGTTGTAGAGATCCCAATATAACTTATATGAGTGAAGTGCATTTCGATGCAAGTTCTTACTTGATACAACCAAATGGATCTCCATATTCGAGCAAGACTAGAAATGGAATGTGTTTGGTTATGGTTTGTTGTAGTGATAAATCCTTGATATTATTCGACACTCATTACAAGGGATTGGAGCACTTTGTGTACAAAGTAGAGATGGTCACTACTGAATATGGCATACGATGGTATGAATCCAAGTTAAAATCCTTTCAAATATATATGTATTGATGACCAGATGGTTGCTAGTGAATGTTTCTTCAACAATCTACTATACACACCTCAAGCATCACTTCTGGTTGATTTGAAATTAGAAAGAGTATATCACACAAATCTTGATCCTAGTACTTTGCGTTGAAGCCCAATTATAAGATATCTGGATTTGAATCGATACAAACTACCAATATTTGTAGTATTTATAGATAATCACGAGTCAAATGGAGAAACCAAGTAGTCAATCACACATATGGGCTAGGAAATGTCTACTCAGACCGGCCAAATAATTGAACCAACACAAATTCAAAAAAAATAATCCAGATCATGATCTTAACACATGAGACCGTCGATCACCTTGCCTCAATGTGCACCCCTCTACACAAAACATGAACTAACACATCAACAAGCTCATGCAGGTCAATAATGAGAGCAACTGAAAATTCACAAACCAAAGGAGATGACCTCTGATACAAACAAAACTAGTGCCCCTATATTAGATGTGTGCCAATCATATAATGCTATAGAAAGCCAAACACAATGTAATCCAAGCCCATGAAGAAGGTAATTAAGCCACAGTCTTATGGTATATGAACATAGTAGTAAAATAGAGATCTTTAAAAACATCAGATTTCCACAATCCATTATGATGCAATTAGTTTCTGGATTCAATTGTGTAAGTTTTTTTTAGCATCGACATTTTGGATCACACTCCATGATCCATCATCAGGAATAGAGAGTGAAGAATGAAAAATAAAATGTGCAGACTTAGCCTCCCACATGAGATATAAGGAGAGATGGAGAAGAGGCAACACACTAACCAAAAAGGAGAAAAAAGATAAAAAAAGACTAAAAAATAAACAAAGAAAAGCCATAAAAAGGAGGGACCAGCCAGAACACAAAATGAGGTCAACAAGCCGCGTAGCACACTAAGCAGATGTAAATAAGTGACTAAATATATCAACAAGGCAAAAAAATAAATGTATAAATGAAAACAAAGAAACATAAGTTTATGTATATATATATATATATATATATATATATATATATATATATATATATATATATATAAATAGAGATCTACCAATTATGACCCTTTAGGCTGAAATGGCAATGAGCTCAATCAATGAGAATTATGTCAATGAGCTTAGTTTTCAGAATGAAAGTTGTACCAACTCGCCTTGTTGATCCTCAGCTCATAGATCTACATACACGATATCCACTACTTGAACAAATGCTATTAGATGAATGTGAAGAGATTAAAAATTTAGATAATAAGACCCATAAATATACTCATTATTCTCGTATAACAGTTCAAC
Source organism: Chamaecyparis obtusa (assembly GCA_027943335.1). Taxonomy (NCBI): domain Eukaryota; kingdom Viridiplantae; phylum Streptophyta; class Pinopsida; order Cupressales; family Cupressaceae; genus Chamaecyparis; species Chamaecyparis obtusa. Next base: position 496,571 of record BSBK01001337.1, on the reverse strand, counting down.
CATTTGTTCTTTTCTTATTGCAGGCAGGGAATCCAACTTGCTTTGATACCATGTTGTTGTTTTTTAGGTTGTATGTGTGTATCACTATTCATTACCAAGAGGAATATTTGATCTTCCTTTATATATGTTGGTGGTGCCCCTTCACCAAGGGTCACCACTCTTGGCCCAATTAATTAATTCAAATAGTTATATTATATTATTATAATTATATCACAATAATATTATAATATAATTATACTATTTTTATAATAATATAATAATTATATTATTAATAATTATCAATATAGATATATATCATAATAATTATATTATTACAATCCTTATGTTATTTATGTCAGCTTGAAGGAATTTGACCATAGCTACAATAACATCAACATAGAGAACTAGACATGGAAATGGGATCATTAATCAGTGAGATGGAAGAAACCTTAGAAGAGGAAGCCTTCCTAATTTTGTGAAGGGATAATTTTTGTGCATTAAGGGTCTAGTGAGGGGTCTGGGTGGATGAAGCATCAAAATGACCAGCAACAGGGGCATCAAAAGAAGTGAAAGTATCGGCCTTGTCAGAGTGTCCCTTCAATTCCTCCTTCAATTCATCAAGTTTACCAGTTAGGGTTGTATAATGAGGATAATCTACAATGACATTACCATTGAATTTTGAAATGTATGTGTCTATGTTACAATTTGAGACCTCAATCTAGCTAGAGACACTATGGCTAGAAGGAGGGTTAGGGAGACTAGTGGTTGACCCCTTATCCTTCTTCCTGTGTGGGGTTTTTTTAATGCAAAATAGGGAAATCTCTCCTTCGATGCCCTTCCTTTCAACATAGAAAGAAAAAATTAAGCCCACCTAAAATTTCAATAGGGCAAGTCAGAATATCAGATCCTAGATCAAATTGTAAGAAATCTAGGATTTCAACTCCCAGGTTAACTGCCAGTAAGACTCTTGCATCCAAGTGGGGAAGAAGAGTGTTGAATTATTCCACTTGAATGACTCTGCCAACCAAGATTAGGGCCACATATAGAATATTCCATTAAAAAAGGGGGAAAATATTTAACACTGGCCCATCTAGGGCTTGAGAGGGCAAAAACCTCACCCTTATTGAACTCCTCCGACCATGCCATGGATGAAAAAGTGCAAGAGCCAATATTCCAATACTGTCATTTCACAACTTCCTTTTAACTATTGACAAAATTAAAGGAAATCAAGAAAAGCCCTTTTTGAATCATCCTAAACTATGAATACTGAAAACCAAGTATTTTAGACTAGATTCTACTCATCTAATTGTTAAGAAATTTTTTAGTAGGAATTCTATCAATATTCTGAGCCATTGGGAGCAACGTCTCTTAATCTAGATTTTTCATTTCAAATAACCTCATACATCTTAGAATTAGGAATGATAATTAATTTAACAGGTGCATAACTCTTACCTCCTCATCCTCCTTCACCATTAAGGTTCCTCATCCTCCTTCACCATTAAGGTACATGTAAGGATCTAAGTGAGGCCGAGGAATGAAGTTTACACCTTCTGGTATCAAATGGCCATGATCAACAACTTTCTTGAAGGTTTTATTCGACTCCATCATCTTAGAATTACTCTTATCCCAACCACTAACTGAGGTAACACTTGCACCATTGTTACACTCACCTCCCATGTGCTAAGAAAGAAGGCAACAAGGTATGAGGTCAGCCTCTTGTTCCTAGTCAATGGACCAGCCGCATGTGTGAGGTCATCCTTGCAAAAGGAATATGCCTACGCACCAAGCCCAAGTTGTAGAGTGCCCAAGTTATGACTCAAATATCAATCTAAAATTATATTTTTAGTTTTTATTTTTATTTGTTGTGTTTTAAAGAAATTAACTAATCTAGACAATACTTCTCATTATTATAAATTATGTTAAGTGTGTGTTATTTGATTTCAATTAAATAAATAATAAAATAAATGTAATTTGATTTCCTAGAAATAAACTAAATAATTTTATTTTTCTATGATTATAGAAATATAAGGGAAACTATTATTTTAACACTGTTTATTCTAAAAACATAAGAAGCTCGTCCAAGGAGTTGAGCTTAATTGGTTAAAAGCATTGGCTTTTCATTAAGCTCAAATCTCCATAGGGACATCTTATTGTGACTCTCGGTCTTCTTAGTTGGCTTATGGTTTATAGTGTGTTTGCTCGAAAGAAACAACTATTCGTAAATGATTTCTAATATAAAAAAACATAAGAAGCTCGATTATTTTTGAAACATATTAAATATTACATAAACTTGAATTTTACCATAAATAGAACTATATATATTTATGACAGTCATACAAGTTGATCAAATAATTTCCTGAGTATTCTTGGGAGAGGAATATTCACGTACAAAGATCAAAGACATGTCAGAATATAACACAAGGTATAACTTGGGAAACTCTCAAGAGGGAAAAACCTAGCCTCCAAAAGTATCCACACTCAGCGCATTCCCTATACATTGCTACAATCATGAACTCTAAAGATCATAACCCTTTATTCAGTACTTCACATCTTATTAAGATGTAACATTGTGTCTTGACAAAATGTCTTCACCATTTTAACCGTATTCTTTGCTTGGGTGCATATGCATTTGAGTAATTTTCATTGCTCTAACAAGATCATATATGAGAGAGAATAAATTAAATGTGGATAAAAGGGCAAAGATTGAATCTTGATCTTTGACTTATTTATTTTGATTTTTCTTTATTCTCTAAGTTATGACATATTTTATCTTAATCCTTGGCTTGAACAAGAATTGATAGATATTTACATTCAAATATTTTAAATGACATGTGCAACACTTAAGTCTTTAATGTAAAAATAATATATAATTCTTTGAAAATTAATTGTACTACATAAATTGATGAAACTAAATAGGTGTTTACATAAAATTTATGCACTTCATGAATTTCAGTTCTCCACCCTAATTTTTGACATATGTTGGAATATTTAGTTCTATATTTTTAAATAATTTGTGGTATTAATATAGTCACATTTTTCAAAAAATATATAAGTTTTTAAAAAAATCAATAAGTTTGAATTATTAATATTTGTATCTATAGTCATTTGGTTTTTCTTTACCCATGTCTACGAGTCTAATGCTTACAAAGTTATCTGACCATTTCAAAACATCATTTTTTATTCTATGTTTGACTTTCATACATGTCATATGGTATGAAACATCCGTTATAAAATTGTTAGCAATATGAGTTTAGTGTTGTCATTGATGTTAACTTGGTATGCATATATGATGTGTGGTGATTGATAGAGGTTTATAAATGGGTGTTCAAATGTTATTATGATCCCTAGTGATGATATTGAGTGAGTATGTGATGATTCTAGAAGGTGACAGTATTGGAAGCTTGAATATGCAAGAAATAGTATTTGAAGTCTATATGAGATACATTTGATCCACATTCCTCCACATTTGAATACAACATCTTGCAATTATGGATATAATATCTGTGTTCTATGAATATTACACTTTTATGGTTTTAACTCCTTAGTAGTTCAATTGTTGAAGTTGGTTGTTGCAGTTTGCTATCAGTGAGGTTGTCTGTCAAGACTGGTTCAAAGAATGCTTCACATTTCTATGCATTGTTGTTTATTATTGTGTGGTTTTTAGGACATGTTTAGATTGGTTGTATAGTGTTTTAGACCAGATTTTAAGTGTTGGTTTACTCCACAAGTGAATTTTTTATGTTGTGGTTCTTGACATTATAATTTATCTTGGTCTTTGGCCAATTGTGTTGGTTTATCTCGATTGGATCACATCCTTTTGGTCCAAATATGCATTGGAGGTTAATTTTATATATTTTTATGGATCATATCATGGTGTGTGTAGATTTGTATTAAGTTATTTACATTAGATATTATTTTCAGATTGATTGTTTAATATACTACATTGTTTATCTACACATTACATTTGATGTCAACTTTGGAGGATGTGTTATTGCATTTAGACCATTGGAAGAAGCTTAGGAAGATGTTTTGTGATGTATTTGGATCCCCTTTTACTCCTAGAGTGGAAAACATTCAATGCAAAATTCTCCAAATATCAGGGACACTTAGAAGAACACTATAAGTATGAATTAGTTTGCATACCACAATGTGGCATGTACTTTTCAGAGTTCAGATATGTATATTAGGAAATCCCAATGAGTTGAATCAGATTGGTTCCTCTCTTTGAATGTACGTGTTTCATAAAAAAATATTAAAAAAATCTCTGTTAGAGATTTTCTAGGTTTGGCTTTTGTACGTATTTAGTTTAGGATATCTCAAAGAAACAATCCCGATAGAGCCAGACAATAGGGTAATTGATCAAGACATTTCAAGGTTAATATGAACAAGAAATGTTGACTATTAACTAGGAGTGGAGCCATCCAACATTTAGATGGATTCAAGAAATGTTTCAAAACATAAATGCAATCCATAATCCTGGCAACCTAGATAAGGTACTAAAAATGTTTTTCTCCTTGATTATGATTTTTTTTGTAATTGGTAGTTAATTTTTTTTTAAAATTAAAAAATAATACAAAGAAAGTCATGCCATGATGGCTGACATTTTAGGGTTGATTTCCAGCTTTGATGTTGTCAAAGAAAGCATATTATTATTGAACCTTATGAAAACTTTACAATACGCTACCACAGGATCCAAACATAGGTCACACTTAAGATGTGTATGATGCATATTACATTTACCAAAATAGTTGGAACACCACAATAAAGTCCATGACTTGATTAGCATAATATTTAAACCCACTGATCGATGAAACTTGATAGTATTTTTCAAGAACATGATATAACCAATATATCAAAACTCTCTGATAAATTTCATGATTGTCCAGATATCAGGGATACTTAGAAGAACACTCTAAGTATGAAAATCAACAAAAACTGATAGAAAGTTCCATGCAACATTGATTACCAAAATCATACAAGTGTACTAGAATATATGTAAGATACAAGTAAAACCAAGTACACCTACCATAAAACACCCAAATTGCACTTACTAAACTTGTCATGTGTATAACTAAAACCTATGATACATTACCAATAGCCACCAGATACACAACCAAAATCACCAACAACCGATCGATACCACCAAGATGTCAGTATGAAGGTTTTGACATCAATGACAACAATGCCAAAAATATCTCAATATGTATAACAAGACTAGCACTAGTAGTGAAGCTAGATACTGCTTAAGTTGTTCAAAGGATTTCTAACATAGACAAAACCATTGGAATTTGACATCCATTCAAAGGAGGTGAGACAAAGGATGAACCTTATCTGTAAATTGAGCAATAAAGAAATAGATTAATTGAAGTCTACCTTGTAAGATGTAGAGCTATTTCAGTTTCTTGGGAGGTGGCATTTTAAAAATAGCTTTCACTTTCTTTTGATCCACCTCAATTCCTCTATGGGACACAATGTAACTTAACAAATTTCTTAATTGTACACCAAAGACACATTTCTTGGGATTTAGCTAGACATTAAATTTCTCTAGTTTATCAAATATCCTTGTAAGCATGACAATGTGTGAGTCTCTTCTTTTTATTTACCCAAAAGATCATCAACATTGTCTTCCATAATATCATGGAATATAGTTTTCATGGCATGTTGATATGTGGCTCCAACATTCTTAAGTCCAAAGAGTATAAATTTATAACAAAAAATACCCCATGGTGTAGTGAATGTTGTCTTGTGTTTGATATTATAATTCAATCTTAATCTGATTATAGCCCAAATCCATACATTAGAGATAGAATTTCATGTCCTACAATCAAATCTAATATAATGTCTTCATATCCTACAATCAAATCTAATATAATGTCTATATTGGAGAGTAGAAAATCATCTCTCAGACATGCTTTATTCAAGTCTCAAAAATTTGTATAGATGTGGATTCCCCTAATAGCTTTACCCATAGGAATAATGTTAGAGACCCACTTTGGATAATCAATAGGTCTAATGAATTTGGCATTGCGCATCTTTTGTAGTTTTTCTTTCACTAATTGTGCTATTTGTGTGTGCATTTTTTTGGGTTTCTACTAGACAAGTTTTGCATCAGGGTCCATAGCAAGATAATCTACAACTAGATTAGGGTCCAAACTAGGCATGTCCTCGTAGGTCAAAGAAATTTTTTGTTGTGCTTTGTAGATGAATTTGGTCATATCTACTTTCTCTTTCTAATATAGGGATGCTTATATGAATGCAATCTTAAGATTTTCAATAGTACCAAGGTTCACTTTAACTATATCTTCTACAAGAATGGATGATTTGTATCATGGAAGATCCATTAGAGGAAAGTCAACCTCTCTCTCTTTTGGCACCTCGAAAAGGTTTTCAATAGAAGATGTTTCCTTTATTTATACTTTTTTTCTCATCCAAAGGTTCCTTGGAAATATTTTGACTAGAGGATGTTTTGCTTTATTTATTTATTTTCATTTTTGTGACCAAGAGAGTTGACTTGCCTCCCAAAATAGGCATGTTCATGATATGTGATTTTATTCTCATATTCTTTGAGATTTCTTAGATCTAGGAGTGAAAATACTACTTCATCTAATTTGCATATGTCCAAAGCTTGTTCTTCTTGTTGGTCCCAATAATTAAGCTCAAGATGTTTGAGTGGGAGGCTAGGGGATGTAAGGTCAGTGATAGTGATCATAACGACATGGTTAATTTTGAAGAGATCATCATCTAGGCATTAAAAGGGTATTTCAAAGAACTCCTCCTCAAGGTCCTCAAAATCATAAGAAGCTTTAAAATTATTATGAGAGGGTACCTTAGTTTACAGGTGAAATCTGAGTCCTCTATTATGAAAGTAAACTTTTGGATTGATGGACTCTTTAATTATCTTTAATTCCTTGTTCTTGTACTCTTAAACCTGTGCCATGGTATCTCATAATTTCAACTATGGGATACACTTTTGGATGTCTTTCTTTTGGTATCCCTTTTCTTCTTTATATATCCATGATAACACATATCCTAAAGTTTACTCATCAAAGGGTCCCCATTATTCAAAGGTAGTTTGTTTACATTTCATGGTGGGTTTATCCTTGAGAATAATTTGTGAAGGTTGACCATAAGATTTTTGATATAGGGTAAGTTTTCCAACATATAAGGCATTTTAAATAGCATATTCTCCAAAACCTTTGTTATTAATATATATTTGTTGAAAATTGTTGTGTTGTTGTTGCGACGACGAAAATGGTTGTTAGATGGATTGTAATTTTGTTGTTGTTGATGTTGTGATTGTTATGATTGACAAGGTTGTTGGTTGTTACAATTTTGTTGATTTTTCTAATTGGTAGTATCTTGGACATTTCGAAAATGTTTTGAGTTAGTCACCCCATCATTACAATATTATTTTTCTTAGTCCAAAATTTGGGTTTATCATTAGATGAGGGGGTGTAGTGTTTAATGGTGCCTTGTTGCAAAATACCTCTTCATTTTTCTTCCCCTTTTTAATGATAACTTAAAAGGTGTCAGGAGATTCCACCTTCATGTGAAAGGCCATTTGTGATACTATATTTCTTGTGAATATATCAATTAAGTATTGTTTGAGGATCTTGCAAGGCATTTTATTCACAATATGTCTCCAATGTTGTAAAATGTTAGAAAAGGTTTCACCATTTCTTTGTTTATTGTTGCACAAATCACTCAAGGAGGTTTGGTGTTCTATGTTATAAAAGTGTTAAAAAAATTTCATTGTAAGATTAGAGAAAGTAGAGATATATCCTTAAGGTAAATTCAAGAACCATTCAAGGGCAGGGCCTCCAAGACTTGTAGTGAATTATCTCTTAAGATATTTTTCATTGTAGGAGACCTCTTGACATGCCACATATAATTATTTAAGATGTTGGATAGGGCATGTTTCCCCTTTGTATTTATCAAATTTTATTATCTCAAAGTTTAGGGGGGAATGGTTTCATAATGATAGATCAATAAAATGGATAAGGACATATGTTGTCAAAAGAGAATTCCTTCTTTCCTCCAAGTTGCATGTTGTAGACAAGGATTTTGAGTTCATTGACTTGTTGGGAAAGATCAGGGGCATTATGTTGTGTGAGTGTGGACCCAAAAGATGTTCTACCAAGTGACAAGGGTGTAAGACCCAATGTAGGAAGGGGGACATAGTGATATTCTTGAGATGTTGATGGAATGTATGTTTTCTTAGAAGATGAAGGAAATGTGAAAAATAGGAAATGTGAAAAATAGAAGATGAAGGAAATGTGAAAGATTTTCACCCATGGCATTAGATGTAGTATTTGTAGTATGAGGTCAAAGTAGGTATGATGCTAAGGACTTGTTGAAGAGTTACTTGTGACAATTGAAAGATTTGTGTGGGTTGAGTGATTTGTGTTGTGGAAGGACTAGTATTGGAAGATTTATCCTTTTCTCTAGATTATGTCATGTTGGTTTGGTTTGTTGGATGGTTTTGATAGTAACATAGGATTTTGTGATATTATAATATAACAAGGAGTCATCAAAATCAAAGGGGATTGTGACTTCATCTTTAACAAGGATCATAAATATTTCTTATTTGTTGTATCTACTACCTTGTTCAACCATTTCTAAATTATAATGATCCTTAAGAAAGTTGTCCAAGTGAGGAGATACATTCGGTTGGTCTACAATTTCTTCCTCCTCAAAATTATTGGTAATATCTACTTCTCGGATGCCTTCTAGTGAAAATGTTGTCGCAAAAGGATTCTCATTGTTATTGTGGGTATGTGATTGAGAGGCCCTTGTGTTTATTTTCTATGAATGAGTAATGATTATACAAAAATGACCTTTGGAAGGATGTAAGGATTGATTGATGAAGTATCAGAATGTGTTGGATGAATACTTGATTTGATGAAGGGGATGGATGATGGATGAAGGATGTATTAGAATAGAAAATGTGAAGGGTTGTTGATGAACTTTAGATTAGGAGCAATTTGGATTGATGTTGATCAAAGATAAGGACCTTAAAGATATGTTGATGTTGGATTGGATTTTGGATTAGTTTTTGATTGATTTGATTGGAGGATTGATTGAATCAAGATCAAGATTGGATAGGATTGTTTTGATTAAGATTATATTTTGATTGATTAGGATGTTGATGAGGTTTAGAAAAACCTTAGTATAAAAATATCCTTTAATGGAACAAGGGATTTGATTTTGGGATGGTATCCTCTCCTACTTTAGATAGGCTAAGTTCTCAAGCAAAATTGGATAAATTTAAAATTCATTAACTAGGTGATGGAAAATCACTAAGCTAATAATATTCAAATGTAGGAGGTGGACTATGTTATGAAGTAACAAATTTAACTAGAGATTAATCTTGGGATCACTAGTACATTTGACCCTAGTTTTTGACCAACATTTTCAACGAACTTACAAAATGGTTTTGCTTAGTCAGAATGTAGAAGGAAAACTTTGGTTTTTTTTTAATTCATGCCCGTGTTTGTCTAAAGTTTGATGACCTGGATAGTTCATCAAAATTTAAACAAACACGGGCATAACTTTAAAAAAAGGTTTCATTTCAATTCATTATGTTGTGCGGTATAGCAGAGCAATGCTATTAGGCACCAAAGAAGAGCTGAAGGAGGGCCACAAACACCTTGAATCAACCACCTGTAAGTGCGCCCTAACTAAATCTTTCCTTTCATCTATAATCAGAGCTTATAGCTATATCTGTTGGAACTAGCAACTGGGTTGCTGCCCCGATGATGTCTGTATTAAATAAAAATGAACTACACTTTAGCCTAAGCATATTAAATCCATGATTAAGTGGATAAAGAAAGTTTTATGTATGGATTAAATTTTACCTATATCATCAAGCTTGACTTCCCATACCCCAACTACTAGAGATACCTACTGTGATAGGGGGTCTTAAATAAGGGTTCAATAGAAATGTGAAAAGACTGTGTGCAAAGTCACTTCTTCTTGTACAATTAGGAATTATTACTTTGATTAGCTCAAAAAAAATTAGCATTGAGTTATGCTTTTAAAAAGAAAACTGATTTTGTTCTACCCAGATTGTTAGATAGCCATGGTTAATCATTGCCCTAGTCTGCAATGATTTGAATTTGCTTAAGAACTTCAAAGAAGCAAATGTGTAATAAGAAAAATAAAATAAAATGGTGATAGTATAATTACATAAACCCATAAAATGTTACAATTAATTGGAATACCCATCTCAACATTTTGTTTATCTTTTCATTTTAAATTGTATATCCAGTGTTAATCCTTGATGTCGCCAATTTGAGTAGCTCTTTGGTCATATCAATATCACTGAGACATGTTGTAGTCCTTAAAAAATTATGTTTCTTTCCTCCAATTTCAAGTTTATCAGTGATAGATCCCTTTTGTTGTAGAATAAATTCTTTTAGTGGGGAATCTTTTAGACTTGTATGGAGATATATGTTAATTTTATTTCTAGAAGCAGTAGAGAATACGACCAATGAGTTTATTAGTGATAGATACCTTGAGTTTGTCACTTACAACTCATACTCAATACCACCTTATTTATCCCTTATTTAACTTTTCCCAAGACACCAAGAAATTAAATCAACTTTTTAGATACCCATTATCACGTACAACAACATATCAAAAAGATTTCAAGGGGTTATTTTGGAAAGTACCCGATGATACAATTTATTGTCTCTATTTTGTTATAATCTTTGTACTTTGTTGACACTCTTTATGCTCTAATAAGACATTTCCAAAATATTTATGAACCTATATCTATGTGAACTTATGATAAGTACAATTAGAGCCATAAAGACTATGGGTAGTTAGAATGACATGTTTTGCTGACTATTATATATATAATGCAGTACTTCATGTATCTACTTTAATATTTGTTCTAATATTTGGGTAATAAGTTGAAATGTTGACTTGTATATATATATATTGAATGCTACTAACCTGTCAAGAGAATGAGGAGTAGTTCGAGAGTGGTGCAACCACATTAAAGGAGCGTTAAGAATCCAGCCATGACAGAAGGAGGCATCATGATTCCGAGGATCATGCCACTACTGAGAAGGAGCTTGCATTCCATAGAATATAGGAAATAGTTCTTCTATATTTCCTCAATGTTGTTATTCTGTTATCCGTACTTATTGTAAAATGTCGTGGTTGTTATACTTCCTCTTTCTATGATGAGTTTTAGTTAGACTTTACTTTCATGCTTTCAATAAGCGTCAATCCTTTATATATAAAGGGATTTGATTGGTTTAGTTAGTAATGAGAAAATATATTAGAATGTTGTGTTTAATATAACTGAATTACTCTTTTCTGTTCTTGATGTATTGCTCAATCACTATGTAATCAGTTTCTGAAGATATAATGAAAGAGTGATTTTGAAGTATTTTTTGTGTTGGTAGTTAGCAGAAGCCAACCAAGGGGGCCCACTTGGGAGGTGGATTATATTAGGATAGAGTAGATTTGCTTCCTGTATTATTTTTTGCTTTCAAGTAGAAGTTACTATTTTACTCCTACAGCATTGCTACTGTGAATGTTCCTGCAGCACTTGCAAAGATAGGCATAGTTGACACTTTGAGTTGTTAAACAGGTTTAGGATAAGTTTACAAGATTTATGCAGTCATTTAATTAAGTATTTAAGTGTGTTTACTTTCCTATAGCAATAGCATAAGTTTCTTTCATGCACTTTATCTTCTTGCAACATAGGTAGTATGACTCCTTGAGGGACTTAGTGCACAAACTGTGTTGTCCCATTTCAAGTCTACGTCTCTGGGTTGACAATCTAAATGCATTTCATGATGGGAAAAGTAATTCTTAGTATGAATACATTATTCTTAAGAGAGACAATGGCATGATTATCACTACCTATTGTGAGACTGTTCATTTTTTGCGCCACTTCCGGGGATGGTGTCAAACTAGGAACCTTGATGAGTCATTTATTTTTCAGATTAGTTTCCTATTTTTAGTCAATAGAGAGTAGTTGTGAGCTTTCTTCACAAGTGCATCAACTCACTTGCATGCATCAAAGAAGGTGAGATGTTCATGGTAGATTTATACCAAAAGAACCTGTTAAACTGAAAGAAGAGTTTGAAGAACTTGAGTTACCATTTCTTGACACAAGTCCTGAATTTGCTGCATCATCTTCAATAGAAGAAGATCCTCATAATCCATTTGAACTTTGACCTTTTGCAGAGATATTAGCCAATTTCTTCAATAATTCCAATCCAGGACCACCTATTGACCATAACCTTTTGGTTAATAATATTTCCCAGCCATAGTTCCAATATCTAGCATCTCCAGTAATGGCAGCTCCTACCTTTCCATTTCCTATTCCAAGTCTTATCAACAACCCTAACCTCAAGAACATACCTGCTTCAGCCCTACCAAAATTCTATGGCCTTATTATAGAGGATCCTGACACCTTTTTGTTCAAATTTGACATTTTGTGTCAAAGTTTTGACTATAACACTAATAGTCATAAACTTAAGTTGTTTCGAGCAAGATTGAAGGATTCAGCTCTCAGATGGTTCATGGGCTTAGGAGAAAATACATTAATTGATTGGGATGGAATGAGATATTTTTTTCTAAGAAAGTATAAGGAATACTACAAAGGTAGTGATTCAAAAGGAGATGACATCTTTCGTATGTCACAGAAAGAAGATGAGACACTGGAGGACTACATATCACATTTCTTATACAACTTGCAGAAGAATCCTCAACATGCACTATAGGAGGATTCACAAAAGCAAATTTTTCTAAGAGGAGTGAATGATAATTTCCTGGAAGCATTAGACCTCATGGCTGGAGGAGATATATCTTAGTCTTCCTGGGATGATCTAAAAAAGATTTGTTTGAACTATTCTAGAGTAGCAGTAAAGAAGGGAAGAGGATTATGTCCAACACTGGTAAAAAGAAGTGGCTTCAACATTTCCAAGATAGAGATCTCAAACCTGCTATCAGACTTCAAGAAAGACATCATTAATGATGTTGCTACACATCTGGACATGATGACTACCAAGAAGAAGCATGCAGACACAGAGGCACAACTAGCTAAATACTGTCCCCATTGCCACAAGAAAAAGAAGGATTGGCATTTCAAGCTGGTGATGAACCTGGAGAATCAACATCTTCCAACTGAGTACTTAAAGATAGAAGGAGAGGACAAACAAGTGTTCTTTTTTGCTTAATGTTAGCCATGGGCTACAAGAAAAGGTATGCCTCAAGACGCACTACAAATTTCAAATCCTTATAATAGTCAGTGGCAAAATAGGAACATTCAAAGCCCTCCTCAGTATACCCAACCTACCTGGAATAATGCTTGGCCCTATAATCAATAGAACCAATAGTTTCCACAATAAAAACCCCAGTGCCCACAACCTCCAAACCAATGGCAATCACCACCAAGAAATTGGCAACCTACTAATTAGTGGAAAGGACCTCAACCATGGCTTAACCAGAATCCTGGATATCCATCTTTCCACCTCCAATGAATACACCTTCAATTATGCTACCACCTACAAATACAATTCCTCAAAAGCAGATACAGTTACCTGCTCAACCATAACCAAATCCCAATAGTCAACAACAACAACAAAAAATGTGTGCTACTGATGCTCAACAGTACCCTGCTTATGCTTTAAACATAGCCGATATACACTTAAGATCGGGTAATACTTTGCCTGCACCTAAACCACCACTTATCACTGAAGTGCCAGACCTTCCTGTAGCATCAGTACCACTCCTAGAGAATTCTTTGCCAACTATAGTTGCCCCAACTAATGTTTACAATTCAACTAATGATCAAACACCAGTAACACCTCCTTTTCCTTAGAGGCTCAGCCTAGACAAACCTACACCAAAAGAGGATCAGTCATTTGATATCCTTGACCAACTAAAGAACATGCATGTCCAGATTCCCCTATTTCAAGCCATCAAGGATGTTCCTATTTATGGAAAAGCAATCAAAGAAGCTTGTCTCAAAAAGCCTAGATGAAAGAAAAAGGATCCTACAATAGTTCATGTTATAGGACAACTAGTTGATATTATGCTGGGAAAATTGGTAATTCCAAAATATTCTAATCCAGGGAGTCCATTTATTAATATCATCATTAATGGTCAATCTATAAAAAATGCTCTCATAGGCTTAGGTGTTGCCATTAATGTAATGACTAAGGATACCATGAATAAACTAAGCATAGAAGGATTACGAGCTACCCCAACAATCTTACAATTAGCAAATAGCTCTACTGTCACCCTTGATGGGATGATAGAAGATATAATAGTAGCCCTAGATTCATGGGAATACCCTTCTGATTTCATGATTTTATCACCAAAGGTCAATCTTGTTGGTTACCCTGTTATTCTAGGATGGCCATGGTTAGCAACAACTGATGCAAACATTCATTGTAGATCAGGGAAGATGACAATATTAGATGGGAAAGCAACTAAGAAACTATCATTGTATCCTCCAGCTCAGCCCCAGCCAGATTTAAATACACCTATATGGCTAGATTTAGGAGATGGGGAAGAAGAGTTGAACTCTGTAGTTTAGATCATGATGTTACATAGGCAATCCTTTCTAAAGTTGCAGGAGGAAGATGAAGTAATCAGGATAATTCTTAATAATGACTGTGTTGTCATCAAGGATATATCTGAGAGTTCTATGTTGGAGTTAACTACATATGAGGACCATCTTGAGCACCGTGTTTTCCCTTTAGAACCCAATATTATCCATCAGCTACTACCTTTTGAAGTAGATACAAGTCTTATTTCTAAAGTATCCATGCTTGACCTTACAACTATTGTTGAGATTTCCAAGGGTCACAATCTCCATGTAAATAATAAGCTGCCTTCACAACAGATGGATCAACTAACTAAACTTCTACAAACACATGAAAAGGCCTTTGCATGGGATTATGGGGATATGAAGGGACTAAGCCCCACACTTTGTACTCATAGGATATATATCAATGAGGGAATTCTACCACTTCACCAACCTCAGAGGAGGATTAACCCAACATTAAGGGAGATAGTCAAAACAAAATTACAAAAGTTGTTAGATGCTGGCTTTATATATCCTATATCTGATAGTAAATGGGTGTCACCTTTGGTTATAGTGCCCAAAAAGGGGGGTAAATGGAGAATTTGTGTAGATTACAGGGAGTTAAAAAAAGCTACAAAAAATGATCATTTTCCCTTACAATTCATTGATCAAGTACTTGATACTTTAGCCGGTAAAAAGTAATTTTCCTTTCTTGATGGATATAGTGGATACAATCAGATTAGAATTGCTCTAGAGGATCAAGAAAAGACTACATTCACATGTCCATGGTGGACTTATGCATATTCTATTCTACCATTTGGGTTGTGTAATACTCCAACAACATTTTAGAGAGCTGTAATTAGTATTTTTGTTGACATTTCACATGACTGCATGGAGATATACATGGATGATTTTACAACATTTGGGGTGACATTTGAAGAGGCTCTGCATAATCTTGAAAAAGTGCTAATCAGATGCAAGGAACACAATCTCTCCCTCAACAGTGACAAATGCTTTATGATGATGCAAGAAGGTGTAGTGCTTGGCCATTTCATCTCAGCAACAGGAATCCAAGTAGACCCAGCAAAGATTGAGGTAATTCTCACGTTACCCACACCTACCAAACTAAAAGATGTAAGATCTTTCTTAGGATATGCTGGCTACTATAGGTGCTTTATTCAAAATTTCAGTCAAATAGCTAGTCCTCTATATACACTTCTTACTAAAGAGGCTGATTTTATATGGATGCAAGCTTGTGATGAGTCCTTCCTGCAACTCAAGTCACTCCTAACAACTGCACCAGTCCTAAAAGGACTTGATTGGTCTATTCCATTTCAAATCCATACAGATGCATCATATTATGCCATAGGTGTTGTGCTAGGACAAAAGCCAACTAACCTTGAGAATGCAATTTACTATATCAGTAAAAGCCTCCATGGACTAGAATTAAACTACATATTTACTGAAAAGGAACTACTGGCTTTAGTTTATGCATTGAACAAATTATGCCATTATGTCACAGGCTATCCCATCTTTGTTCACACTGATCACTCAACAATTAAATATCTAATGAAAAAACTTGCCATCACATGTAGGTTAGCAAGATGGCTTCTACTATTGCATGAATTTGACATAACAATTATTGATAAGCCAATGAAGGCAAACATAGTGGCTGATTATTTGTCTAGACTCCAAAATGCTGATGCAGACACTACTCTAGTTGAAGATACATTCCCAGATGAACACCTATTCCATATTGCATTCAAAAACCCATGGTATGCTAACATAGCCAATTATCTTGCAGCCAGCAAAATGCCCCCACATTTCTCTCCAAAGTATAAAAGAATACTAGTAGAGAAAAGTTACCAATTCTCATGGATTGATAATAATTTATTTTATACTGGTCTAGACCAAATCATGAGAAGGTGCATTAGAGAAGATGAAAGATATGATATACTACATGCTTTTCATGATGAGCCATGTGGAGGTCACTTTTCAACAAATAGAACAACTCTAAAAATCTTAACAACAGGTTACTATTGGCCAACACTTCACAAGGATGCAGCCAGCTATACAAGGAAATGTGATAAATGTCAAAGGATGGGTCACCCAACCAAATCAGATGAAATGCCCCTCAATCCACAAGTGGTGGTAACACCATTTGACAAATGGGGCATGGACTTTATAGGTCCTATAGATCCTCCTTCAAATGGGAAATCATATATCCTGGTATGCATAGATTATCTGACCAAGTGGGTGGAAGTGAAAGCCATGCAACATGCCAGATATCAAAAAGTGCAAAATTCTTGTATGAGGATATTTTCACTTGTTATGGCGTGCCAAGAGAATTGATGATAGACCAAGGAGCATAGTTTACTTCAAATTTGATCAATGAATTAATGAAGGAATACAACATTAGGCATATGAAGTCCAGTCCTTACCATCCACAGGCGAACGGAGAGGTAGAAGTCACAAATAGAGAAATTGAGGCCATCTTAACAAAGATAGTACAATTACATCGCAGAGATTGGAGTAGAAGATTAATTGAAGCAGTCTGGGCCTATCACACAACCTGGAAAATAACCACAGGATTCACACCATTTGAATTAGTCTATGGGAAGGAAACAATTTTATCAATAGAATTTGAACACAAAACATTGTGCATAGCTCTGGAATTAAATATCAGTCTTCTTGCAACATAAACTGAATGCCTTCTCCACCTCAATTCCTTAGATGAGATGCGTAAATCTGCATTGGAGCAAATGAAGCTAATCCAACACCAACGGAAGAGGTGGCATGAATCACATATCAAGAATAAGCCCTTTCAAGTGGGTGATTGGGCTTTACTATATGATTCCAGATTCAAGTAGATTCCAGGGAAGCTGCAAACCAGATGGCTAGGACCATATGAAATTGAACATGTCTATAAAAATGGAGTAGTCCAGTTGAATACACTAGATCCAGTCCAGTTCAAACTACTTGTTAATGGACACCACTTGTGCCTCTATCAGAAGCCCCAAACAAAAGCAGACTTCCTACAACAATTCAATACAAACAATTTAGTAGTACCACAGGTAACACTTCCTACAGCGGAAGGTGAAAGTCATCTTCCTATAGCTGCAACATAACACACCTTCAGAAACAACCCATAATAAAACTTAATTTAATATGAGGTACATTTATTTATTCACTTTTCTCTCTTCTTCTCTCCAACTCATCTCATTTCTCTTTCTACCATCCATTCACAAGCCACGTCACCCATAATTTCTATTTTCAATGTTTTCAATAAAGACACATCAGCAATCGCATGCGGCTGCCAGACTCATTACACGCTCACCACCTTTTCTTCACGCAAATGGTAAACACATGCCAGGTACAAATTTCTCAATCCTTACTCACTTTTAGCACAAAGATTTTATTAATTATATCTAGTACTACACTATATGTATAATTTAGGTGTTATGCCAGTTTCCCATTCTCATGCTAAAAAGGAACAAGTGAGGACACTTGTAATAGTTTGGTAGGGGGTAGGGGAAGTGTAATAAATTCCAAGTATCATTGCTAAGCCATCCTAGTCACATCCTTGCCACTTCAATGTTGTACTTAGGCCTTGATCCATTAATTTCCTTTATTCCCATATATTTATCGTAGTGAAAATTCTGATTTCCTGAAGTTGACATGACATGAAAGGACTATAATTTAATTACATGGTAACTTGCACTTAAGGCTGTGATGTCATTTGATTAAAACTTCATTATTATTGTTCATGTTAACATATCAAAGGAATTAAACAGAGAGGAGTTATTATTTTTAAGAAATGCATTTGAATTCCAAGAAGGAAAGAAGGTATTTGCAGAGTGCAAGAGACTGAAAGCTTAACAATGAAATTGGTGAGCAGAAAATTGAAGGCTGGGTATTGGAAACAAATGGGAGGACATTTGCAGAGGCACAAACCATTGCACCATGGTATTTTACTGATAGATGTCGAAGTAGTCCAGAGATTTAACGCATGTGGCTGGTTAGGGTATTTTCTCCAACTATCTGAGTTTAATGAGGAAGTAGCAGCATAATTTATGAGCACTTTTGAGGAGAGTCAAGCAACTATCTAGGGATTAATAGTTGTTGCCACTAAGGAAAGAATTACAGAGGTCACCAGATTGCCAGCCACTGGAGAGCACTATCCTAGCGAGCATGACGCCAAGTCATCTCGAGCTCAATTCTCCCGGCCAGCTGATCCTCCTCTCAAAATTACCAAGTAGGGATGCAAGAGACTGTCTCTTCCTCCACCCTTTCCAGAATTGGTGATGCACATTATCAGGTATTTAAATTGTGAAGGGGGATTCTCAAACTTGCATGCCCATCATTTCAAATTGCTCATTTGCATAAGGCATAATCTTCAAGTTAATATCCCTAATTTTTTGTACAATATGTTGAGTATTAGTGCTGAGGAGACATAGAAGGGGAATGTAAATTCTATAAGACACCATGCCCTAATAAAATTGCTAGTTGAAAGATCCCTTAGGGATGTCTCACCCTTGGCATGGACAAAATTTGTTCAACTTAAAACTCTGCAACCCCAGGTCAATCCTATTGAGCAACCCCTAGGAAATGAAGTAGAGTCCTCTGAGCCTGTTGTTGAAATACCTGAAAAAGAAAAAGAGCCAAAGGTACTTCAAGAAAATAAGTCTTCTGAGCCCACTCCTGAAAGAAATATTCCTACTTCTTCCATAAATAAGGGCAAACATAAAGTTGAAAAAGAAACCCTTAACCTAGAAAGTGAAATTCAAAATCCTACATTTCAAAGAAATAAAAGAAAATGGTCAAGTCCTGTAGCATCCATTCCTGCAGTGTCTACTCCTACAACACAAAATCCAAAAAGGTCTCATCAAAAGAAAACTACAGTGGTTGAGGAAACAATAGTGCGAAGAAGCCCTCACATGCGAGGGTAGGTATCTCCACCTTCCATTGGAAATCAAAATGTTCCAACGTCAAAACCTACCCCAGAACCTTCTATTGAGTACATTCCTGATGATTCTCCCAAATAGACAAAAGTGTCTTCTTCTCCCACAAATATGGAAGAATCCCAAAATTTGCAAGAACCTAGTGATAACATACCACATGTTGGTTAGGGTATATTCGAGCAAAGCCCTAATGTGACACAAGAAGGCATTCTCGAGGATGTTCATATGACTCCTCCACAGAACCCTGTTTACTTCAATATGTTTATTGTTCCCTACAAATCAACATGGTTCACTGAGTATTTTCAGCAAGCTTCCAAAGAAAAGAAAAAGAAAGCCCAACAACAAGAATTTGGCCCACCTACAATACAATCTATACTCTTTAATTTATACAATCAATTTGTTTTCAAGAAGACTTGGTGGAAACAAGAAAGAAATAGATTGCAAAAAGAGATAAATGATGAGGAAGAGGAAATTGAAGCTCTTAAAGAGTAGCTAAAGAAACCTAAACAACAAATGGACCAAGCTCTTAAGTTAGCAAATCGGGTCATAGCCTGTAGATCACCACCCAGGATGTATGCCATTTGTTTGAAAGAACAATTCCTCTTGTTTCAGCTTATGATGACTATGAAGGGTATAGATTGTGAATTTAAGTCAACCCAGAAATTCTATGGAATATACCAAACTCTCCCTCCATGGTAGAAAAATTTACTATGTGAGCTTTATTTATGTAACTTTATCATTCCCCATGAAATAGAATGGAATCCTTTGCTCTACATTGGGGATATTCATTTGAGAGCTCTGATGTCATGGATACACAATGAAGGAAATTATGATAGGCAACTAAACAATTAAAAAGACTTAGAGAAATCTAAACCCTTACCCTTGAGGGCTGAATCACACAAGCCTGATGTCCTCTTGCGAGATTGGCTCAATCTAACTTACGGAAAACAAAAACCTAAAATTAGAGAAAAGGTCTTTGCATTGAGAGACAAGGTTTACAAAGAGTATCAGGGATTACCCAATTTTTCAACTCAAAGAGCTCTTGCATGGGTAAGAAGTTGGTGGAATAGGTTACTAGAGGCCTTTAAGAAAACAGAGCTACACAACCCAATCAACTTTGAAGCAGCTGTGAACAGAGCAACTAAATATATGTAGTTGGGGCATCAGATTAGAAGAGGATTATGGATTCCTTTGTCTTTCCAACCACCTACACTCCTATGGCCACTATATGACATTAATGCCACTAGATTGGATTAGTTGCTGGTAGAGCACCGTGGAGATTCCTTGGCAAGAACAAGAGGATTCTATTACACTTTCAAGAGTGGGAAGAAGGGAAAGACATCTGTTAGTGATTTCAAAACAACCAAGAGATGTAATGCTAGAGGACAAGAATTATGTTTAGTAGGGGGAAAATGATGAGACAATTAATTGTCTCTATTTTGTTATAATCTTTGTACTTTGTTGACACTCTTTATGCTTTGATAAGACATTTCCAAAACATTTATGAACCTATACCTATGTGAACTTGTGATAAGTACAATTAGAGCCACAAATACTATGGGTAGTTAGAATGACATGTTTTGCTGACTATTATATATATATATAATGCAATACTTCATATAGCTACTTTAATCGTTGTTCTAATATTTGGGTAAGAAGTTGAAATGTTGACTTGTATATATATATTGAATGCTACTAACCTACCAGGAGAATGAGGAGCAGTTCAAGAGTGGTGCAATCGCATTAAAGAAAGAGTGTTAGGAATCCAGCCATGATAGAAGAAGCCAACATGATTCTGAGGATCATGCCGCTACTGAGAAGGAGCTTGCATTCCATAGAATATAGGAAATAGTTTTGCTATATTTCCTCAGTGTTTTTATTCTGTTATTTGCACTTATTGTAAAATGTCATGGTTGTTATACTTCCTCTTTCTATGATGAGTTTCAGTTAGACTTTACTTTCATGCTTTCAATAAGCGTAAATCCTTTATATATAAAGGGATTTGATTGGTTTAGTTAGTAATGAGAAAATATATCTGAATGTTGTGTTCAATATAACAAAGTTACTCTTTTCTATTATTGATGTATTGTTCAATCACTATGTAATCAATTTTTGAAGATATAATGAAAGAGTGATTTTGAAGTATTTTTTGTGTTGGTAGTTAGCAAAAGCCAACCAAGGGGGCCCACTTGGGAGGTGGATTAGATTAGGATAGAGTAGATTTGCTTCCTACATATTTCTATGCTTTCAAGTAGAAGTTACTATTTTACTCCTGTAGCATTACTACTATGAATGTTCCTGCAACACTTGCAGAGATAGGCATAATTGACGCTTTGAGTTGTTAAATAGGTTTAGGATAAGTTTACAAGATTTTTACAGTCATTTCATTAATTATTTAAGTGTGTTTACTTTCTTGCAACAATAGCATAAGTTTCTTTCATGCACTTTATCTTCCTGCAGCATAGGCAGTATGACTCCTTGAGGAACTTAGTGCACAAACTGTGCTGTCCCATTTCAATTCTACGTCCCTAGGTTGAAAATCTAAATGCATTTCATGATGGGAAAATTAATCCTTAGTATGAATACATTATTCTTAAGAGATACAATGGCATGATTATCACTACCTATTGTGAGATTGTTCAGTACCCTATTATCCTAACCCTATACCTAGTTTTTAGCCCCAAAATAGTGACTTTTACAAAGAGATCTACCTCTAAACACCTCCCCCAAGTTTATAACCTTGAAAAATATCATAAAATACATCTAAATAGAGGATTATCAAGCGCATTTGGTCATATGAGCTCTGCAATTACCAAAGCCCCAATTAGGCCTCCACAAACCCTCAAATCCTAGGGCTTTGTCAATCTCACTGCAAAAATCCTTCAATGACCCAATCAGTGGTCAATACACCATGTATTTGACATATGTAGATGGAATCCATAAGAAAATAGGGTACTTTTTAAGGCAGTTGGTCTACTGTAGTACCCATGCCACAACTTTCACTCACCTTCAACCCTACAACCTGCATGTTTTAGTGATCATCCTGCAATCCAATCATTATTATTGCATTGATAAGGTTATATTAATATAATATAATGTTAGGATTAATCCCCTAATCACAAAAAACATAGTATGTGGATGAATCTTAATTAATGATTCAAATCAACACCAAAATACTGAACTGTCACGAGATAATCAAACTTGAAGACACCAAATTCAATACAAATGCCTTGAAATTAACCCAACCAAGTTATTAAAACATTCACAAATGGAGTTACATTCCTTTAGCACAATGAGACTTAGTTTTCCTTGATGCATTTTTCTTGTTGTGGGTGTTGAGACCATGTTTAGCTTGCAAATGGTTTTCTAAGAGTGCTTTAAGAAATTTTGGCTTAACATCCTTAATGTTATCTTGTGTGTTCCTTAGAATAATTTTAATCATAATAGCCAAGTTGAAGGATTTACCTACCAAGGAGTTAAAATTATGTTACACTTTACCACTATTCTTGTTTTCAAAGCTCTCTCTCATGATATTTTCTTGATACTATCCTCTTTTCGAGGATAATCATTTGATAGAAGATGATTGTAGAATACTGAGATGATGAATGATGAAGAAGATTGAAAAATGTTCATTTGATTTATGAAGAAGATTTGAAAATGTTGCACCAATCTGAATTGGATCAATCATCATTTTCAAATCTTCTTCATCAATCACCATCAACCATTTTCCAAGAGAAACACCTTTCTCTATATGAATCTTGGTTTACATTTCCCTGTAAGCCTGATGCAAAAAGTTTCCATGAAGTACGTCAAGGGTATAATGCATTCAAGCAAAAGGCCCTAGAAGCTGCTAAGTCTTTTGTACCATAAAACACCTTTTTCTACATAATTTGAAGCCATCAATGGAAACTTACAATCCTAAACAATTAGTATACCATTGATGGCTTCATAATTATTAAGTGAAAGGGAGTTTTCTGATCCAAAACCCCCTTTGGTGATGATCCTACGTAGTTCCACATAGACACGACATGTTCCTTAGAAGACTTTTAATCTCACAATAGTTGAGAAACATAAATGTAGGCATCATGGTCACAATTCTTTTGAGACACAACAAAATTGAGTGGTGTATCCAGACAATGCAACACAACCACTACTCCTCTGGTTCTAAGTTGACATTGTAGGTTCCAAAAACCATCAGGATTACCCTCAAATCCTAGGGCTTTGTGATGCAAAGGGGTGTGATATCATCCACATGCATACCTTGATCAATAAGGAGATCTATTCAATAATCATGTGAGATGTAACTTCTCACATCAATCCTCCATCCAAGGATTCACTTTCTAGGCCATTCCCATTCACCTAGATCCTCCAACTTGCCAAATCTCCAAGAAAGACTTCTCCACTTGTTCTATCACCTTATAAAATCATAACATGGCCAATGCACCATGTTCAACCAGCCATCCAAGTCTGGTCAAGAGATTTGCTATGCAACTCCAACTCAAGAGCCTTATTCCCTTGTAGCCATGTCAAACCACTAATCTACCCTTAACTCAATATATTCCTAAACAAATAGGGAAACTATCAATGGGTTTAGATACCCTTTTAAGTTCTACAAAACATATCCCAAACCCAGGGTATTTTCCTTTGGACCAACACCTAGATCCACTACCCTTGCAGCAACCAAATAGGCCTAATTTGCACCCAAATATAAAGCAACCAATACATGTACTTTCTCCTTGATCCCAAACCATGAAAAATTATTAGGTCATGGCTAAAAAAATGGATTATCAATTTTTTAAGGTGCCAACACTTGCCAATAACTCTAGGTATCAAACCCTCCCTTCTAGGGTCTTTAGGCTAGGGCTTTCTCAACTAGGCTCTTGCAAACCTCTCTAGATCCTCCAAAGGGATGTAAAACCTCAAAATGGACCCCAAAAACCAAGATCCAACATAAAATATACCCATCCTTAAGGGTATTTAATGACAATAATAGCTGGTGTTGTTTCATGCACCTTTAATCAACATTTAGCCTCCAAAGTGTGGTCTCTCCACCAAAAAATCCTTCAAATACCTAAATAAAAATCATTATAGAAGGATATAATATAAATATTTGACTCCCCCCACCAATCACATCTAACCAGAGGGGGTGGGAGAATCTATCTATCCATTAAAACTTCAAAAGAACAAATTGTTGATTGTAAAACCCATGTTCGGGATAGTCAAGAACAACTTGGATTCCATGTCTCAAATGTCAATGAAATAATACAAAAAGGAAATGTAAGTGTAAAAAAATCAATATAAAATCATATTACTTCATTTACCACACCATATCAAATGGTTCCAAGCATTAAAAGACACCAAATCATGGACTGTGCCCTTGCGGCCAGAGTAACAGTTTGCAAGAATATGTTCTTTGTTTATTGTCTCAACACCATTTACAATGGTTCCTTCACACCAAAACTCTACATACCATTACTCCTCATGTGGATCTATATCTAATAGACCCTCAAAATTGACAACCACTCTATAACTGACTTCAAACTCCCTAAAACTGCCTACAATCGTCTAAAACTAATTGTTACACTAATTACAAGTTTGTAAAAGTTGTCAAGTTGACAACTACCTTTGTCAACTCGACCCTAACATGAAATATCTTTTATTAGATCCCTATATAAGACTTAAACACTTAATAAAAACCAAAATACTCTTCCTAAGGTCATCTAGACCTCATAGTGTCCCTTAAGGCTTGTTTTGCCAATAAGGCACTATTACATCATTTGGCACTTTTTAGTGTATTTACATCTTTTTAATGGCTGTAATGGCCATATCACATTCAAAATTGAACTTTAAGGTCTTTAACCACTTCATTTATCCTTGGATCATCAAGTGACCCCAAGGATGCTCTACTAGCCCTTATGCCAATCAATGGCTTACAATCTTAATCCATGATCATTTTACACAATGATCCATAAAACATTTGAAACATGTTTAAAACATCATTAAATGACCAAACATGGTCTCTTTACATTGAAAATGACACTTTGTGGTCTTGTATCCATCTCCATAGGATCCATAAGTGACCCTAGTGCACCTTCATGCCCTTGGTGCTCTGCACCACTTTGTATATCTCACTCCACAAACCCTCGAATCCTAGGGCTTTATAAATCTCACTCAAAAAATCCTTAAATGACCCAATCAATGGTCAATACACCATGTATTTGACATATGTATATGGATTCCAAAAGAAAATAGGGTCCTTGTTAAATTTTTTGGGCTACTACAGTATCCATGCCAGAACTTTCACTCACCTTCAACCCTGCAACCTACATGTTTTAGTGATCACCCTACAATCCAATGGTTAAGTGAAAGGGAGTTTTATGATCTAGAACCCCCTTTGGTGATGATCCTATGTAGTTACACAGAGACACAACATGTTCCTTAGAAGAATTTCAATCTCACAATAGTTGAGAAACATAAATGTAGGCATCATGGTCACAATTCCTTGGAGACACAACATAATTGAGTGGTATACCTAGACAATGCAATGCAACCACTACTCCTATGGTTCTAAGTTGACACTACAGGATCCAAAAACCATAGATAATGATGTCTAAATTGAATACAACTGAGAGGGAGAGTAATAAATTGAGAGAGCAGAGGCCAGAGGGCCACAAGGACAAAAATATTCCAGGATTTACAAAGAATATAATTTCCATATAATTTCTGCAAACCCTATATTATTTTGGTCATTATGGCCCTCCTCTACTCTCTTAATTTATTCCTTATCTATGGTTTTTGGACCCTACACTGTCAACTTAGAACCAGATGATTAGTGGTTGTGTAGCATTGTTTGAGTATACCACTAAATTATGTTGTGTCTCCAAAGAATTGTGACCATGATGCCTACTTTATGTTTCTCATCTGTTGTGTCCCAGGACCCCTTATGACCCTTTACGATCCCTAATAATACATCTTAGAGGTCTTAAAGTGTCATATGGGATCATAAGAGGCTCCTAGGAGGGTCCATATGAGCTTCTACCTTCACATGGTTGGCCCTGTTAAGTAGAAAATGTTAAACTATTCTCGAAACAAAGAGAAGCTCAATATTTCAGGGTCCCAAGGAAAAAAAAAATGTTCGTAGTCTTTTGTTCATGAAACTATCAAAACTTGTTATGCTTATGCAGCTCATCAACACTGGAGGTCTAAAGGAATCAATTATTTGGTCAATTATGAGAAGGTAAACAACAAGATAATATTATTATATCTTTTTTTTCTTTTATCCATTCATATTTTATGCCTTCTCTTCACCTTTAGTAATATATTAGATATTGTGTAGTGTACATAAAGGCAAGGCAGTGATTATTCTTGATGATAGATAGGTATAAGTCTTCTAGGCCTTACCTAGTATCTAGGACTAAAGATAACAAAGCTCAAGAGACCATAATAGTTGGTCTCATTCTTTGGTCCATATGATTGAGGAAACATTTTACCTTTCGTTAGCTCAAAAAATGCAGTGATATGAAAGAATTTAATAGATGATATTTTCATGTATAAAGTACATTATTTTAGTTTGACACTGCACAAATTTATCTATTTCCCACACTTGTGGACTATGGGGACATCGATAAATAAGCATCTCCTCCTGTAGCCTGAGTAATGCAGGCCACAGGAGGAGATGCTTCTTTATCATTGTCCTCGTAGTCCACAAGTGCATGAAGTAGATAAATTTGTGCAATGTCAACTTAAATAATATACGTTATCATGAAAATATTCTATTAAATTCTTTCAGATCCCCGCATTTGATGAGCTAATGAAAGTTAAACCATTTTATCAGTAATATTGACCAAAGATAGAGACCGACTATTATGCTCTCTTGAGCTCTGCTATCTTTAGTCCTAATTATTTTTGTCGATTGATCGACTCCAAGTGGACACATTCAACATTATTCCCATAAAAAATGAGTTTGGCTGACTCTAACCATTGATGAATATTTCAACCAAAACCTCATTGTAGACATAGCATCCTTGTTGAACTATGATGTGAGCCAGCGTCGAAAATCAGATCTTTCAACGCCACATTTTACAAGTATATGACCTCTTGTTTGACGCCAAGAAGGTCAAAATTAAGATTCTCAACTTGGTTGTCGATCAATCGACAAAAATATTGCAACAAGCCCTTTGGTCAAAATATCGATCAATGAGCGTAGAAATATCGACCAATGCACATCGAAAAAGTAATACAATTTTAGTAGTGGATGAGGATCTTTGCTTCACTTAGGAAAAACTTTCAACATTATAATTAAGATTTTGATTTGATTAAAGATTTTTATTGAATGGTTTTAATTTTAATTTGATTTGGGGTTGGATATATTTAAACTTGATTTGATTTAGATTTGAACTTGGATTTGATTGATTGATCAATATGTTTTGATTGAAGGTCCAACTGATATGTATGATGAATTGTTGCTCCTAGGTCCAAATATGAGATTTGAAAGGATGATGGTAAAATAAATATAGATAAACTATGATGGAAGGTTTAATATGAAGGTGAAATGATAGGTCAAATATGTTGATTGAAGGTCAAAAGGTCACAACTATAGAATTTTGATCAGATAATCAAAATGGGGGTCTAAAATAGTAAATGTGGATGTAATTATTTTTCTCTCAAGTAAAGACTTAGAGATGTTGATCCTAGTCAAAGACAGTGAAAAGAATAGGTGTTGGTCTACAAGGTGCAGACACTGATTCAAAAATATTTACCAGTGAATTAAAAAGTCTTTATCCAGAGAGCAGAAATGCCAATTCTCGGGGTGTAGGCACCAAAAAGCTCATGTACCAAAAGACAAGAAAAAATGTTGATATGGGATGGTCAATTTTTTAGCAAATTATGAGGGTTTGACTAATGTTTGATTGGTCGAAGTTGATTTTTTTATGGCAAGAATACACAAACTAGGAAAAAACTAGAAAATTATAAAATGTTTCACTTCAAAAGAGTGTTTCAAGTCAAAAATCATTTAGAAAAGTCTTAACAAGTGACCGAACACTTTCTACATAAGGTCAAAGTTTCAATGCAACATTTTTAGGCCCGCATGTATGAAATTTACTTTTCAAACTTGATGTTTTGTATCCTTATATGTATTTTTCAACTTAGAGAAAGAGGTAATCTCTTGTGGAGAATAAGGGATCTTGGAAAATGTCAATGGATATATTAGGAGTTTAATGACTAGGGTACTTGTTCATGCAAATCTTATGCAGGGTTACACAAAAATGTATGAGATGTCATTGAGTGCACTTTGGCACTGGACAACTTTGCCTAAAAGAGGAACTAGGGAGAGAGAGATCCCCTTCCTCCCAAGCACCTGGTTATTGGGTTATAATGGTGGTGGACAAGCTAAGTTGGAAACATGGCTATTTTTACAAGGGGCCTACTAGTTTTGGTTAGGTTTCGACATGCATAATGTATCATATGAGAAAACACTAGGGCAAGCTTGAAAATAAATTACAAAAAATAGGATAGGGCGTAGAGAAATAAATCTAACTATAATCACTTTATAATAAATACCATCAACTCCACTTAAGACAAATGGAAAAACTACTTAGATATACATAATCAACAACCAACATATGCAAAGCAAAGAGATTCATTCCATTAACACAACTTTCATCCACATACAAGAACTTAAGAACTCTTGATAAAAAGGAGTAAACAAAAAATAAATGAAATAATTTTACCAACAATCAAGATGAAGACATAAAAGTGATATAAAAATCATGAGTTCTTCATTCCATTGTCAGTATAAACATCCAACAACTATTGGTCCAAGATTAAAAATATCCAAGGGAGCATGAACTAACCTTAATGGAAAAGTAGAGAGTGATTTGATGAACTATATAACTCTATTGATATGGCCTTCAAAATCATCAATTTTGTGGACCCTAAGAATGGTCCAAAATTTTATATTTATAATAAATCTACAAATGTACATATTTCCTTTATAATATTTTACAATGTTTACATTATTTTATATTATTTGCATTCATGTACAAGTATTCACATGTATGTACATCATGTGCATTATTTATAAATTCAAAGGGGAAAGAAAGAAGTGTGAAAGAAAGGAAAAGAAGGGAAACTAGGACTCCAGTTCTCGAGGGGAAAGTCCACTTGCATGCAAGTCTAGTTGTTCTTTGTAAATATTTTATGCTTGAGACTTGTACAATCAATATTGGTTTGGTGATTGATTTGAGTCTCAACTACTGGTACTTGATCCTTAAATATAAAATTGACACCTTGAATGTGGGGGGAATGACATCTACAAAAGGCATGTCTCATATGTCACTTCTTTGTCAAATTGTACCTATCAAGCTTCTAAAACTGCATAGTAATTGTCACTATCTAGGCGGTAATTGGTCGACTTCAAAAAGATAAGCATCAACATGAACCTCTGTAACAAGTGAAAAAATAATAAAAAATAAAGAATTATTTTGAGTTGTAAACTATCTAGGATACAAGGCTCTAGGATCCCATAAACTTCAATGAATAAAAGAATAGAGGACACAAAAATTGACTACCCCAAAGTCAACTCTTCTATATACTTCTTGAATCATTAAATACATGCATTAATGATGTCTTCATCAAGCTCCTTCATGCATTAGATCCAGAATTCAACCTCTATAAGTTTCTCCTAAGCCTCATTTGATTGCTCACACATCTGAGCTCCAATATTTTGATACTGATGTGTATCTATTATGAGTGTGGTGCACTCGTCCATTATCTTCTTGTCAAATTCCTAGGAGGCATCGAACTTCTTATCGACCTACTCATCAAACCATTGAAAAAAGAATCTATGGGTATGAACCCATTAACATTTTTGGGATCTAAGCCTGTGACATCCTTAATGAAGTCTGCATACTTCATGATGTGCCTTTATATTGTTGTAGGAGAATTTTTTAAGGAATTGGATGCCATATCCATGTTGGAAACTACAATTGAAACAATTTTTATATTGTCATTGATGTCAAACCTTAATTGGTAAGATAGTTGCTATCTAAGAGAGTACCATATCTTTTGATTGATGAAGAGGATTTGAAAAGAGGATATAACAAGAGGACCTAAGGAAATATTGATTTATGTGATACTTCAATGTGTACTTGATTATTTGGTACATTGACAAGGTAATGTGTTGTTTATCTTTAACACCAAGTGGAGAAGAAAGACTGGAAACATAGGCTTAATCGAGAAAAGTGAAGAAATCTAGTTTAAGTTGAGTGATGCTAGTGTTGACCGAGTGCTAGTATATGCCAAGAAAATCTACTGTCGACCGAGCATTAGTAATTATTGAGTGATAGATAATTAACTAAGAAAAGATAGTGTTTGCTGAGAAAAAAGCTTTAGCGATGACCAAGATATCCAGTAATGACCGAGGAGATGAACATAATATTGACCGAGTGTCAGTAATTTACATTTTGAGAAATAATTGAGAATCCCGACCGACATAGTTGAATTCTTGGGATATGTAAAATGTGTTGAAATTATTAATGAATGGTATGGAGCATTTAATGCATGGTAAACTATTTTATTATGGATTCAAAGACAAGTTTAGAGATGTATCTAGAAGGAAAAGTAGGAAAACAAAATGATGGAAGAATTCGATGAATATGACCTAAATCTAAGATCCATGAAAGATATTAAGTGGAAAAAGATTAATCTACTTGATCAAGAAGGTATAATGATGACCTAATTGTGAGGTTAATCAAAGTGTGGAAGAGGTTGATGTTATTGACTAATGAATCTAAGAAGAAGGCTAAGGTGAAGCTGTGAAGAGCTGAACAAAGTTGTGGTGATTGCTTGAAGAGAATTTCCATCAGATCAGAGATGGAGATGGAAATGAAGGTCAGTCAGTAAATAAACATATGAGTGAATTAGATCTATATTTGCAAAGTTAGTTGTATATTTCAGATCAAAACCTACTGTTACTTTCTAACCATTGTATCAGTCTAAATCCTTTAATCAAGATTGACCTAATAGTCATTATGTAAACCCTTTAGTCAAGGTAACATTCTGATGGAATGTTCTTAAGCCCTCTAACCAAGCCACTCTTAACAAGGTAATTAAATCCTTTAACAGGGTCACACCTAATAGTGTGTATTGTAAACATTTAACCGGGTTGGCTTCTCATAAAGCTCACTTCAGAAGAGTGAAAATTAGTGGCATGTTACAAGTGGTTTTCCCCAAATCGAGTTTCCATGTTAAATCCTGGTGTTATACTTGTGTGAATGTTATTTGATGTGAATTTTGTTGAAATTTGTATATTCTGGAAGTTAATTACTTTTGGATAGTGGACTGCAAGTTTTATGTAACTGATATATGCTATAGAGAGCGAGTGAATTACTGATTAGATCTGAGTTTTTTGAAGAGATAGAAAGGTGAATTGGTACATCTAGACCTTAGGATAATTGATTCACCCCCTCTCTCAGTTATTCTAAAATCATTCTAACAATTGGTATCAGAGTTGTTAGTGCTTATAGAGAAAATTTTTAAAGGTACTTGAAGATAATGATCAAGATGTACAAAAAGGAGGTACCAAAGCTGAACAATGAGAACTTCCCTACATGGAAGAGTTTGATGAAATTGCACCTAGTTGGTATTGGTGATTTGGAGAAATAATATGTGGAAAATGAATATGTAACACTTGTTGCACCTTTGACTGCCAAGGAGATGAAAGAAAAACAAGAACACAATCAGGCAATGTTGGAGATTGCATCTTCCATAAGCTATCATGAATTTGAAGACACCAAGGACTGTACTAATGCAAAGAAAATGTAGGACACTCTAGCAGCTATCTATTGTGGGGACACAAATGTAATAAAAGCCAAATTTGAAAGTTTGAGAGATAAGTTTGATGAAATGAAAATGCAAGAAGGTGAAAATATTGCTCAGTATTGTGGTAGAATTAAGGAGGTAGTAAATGCTATTAGAGGAGATAATGGAAACATTGATGATAAAATTGTTATCAGTAAAGTGTTGAGAACTTTGCTTCCTATCTATGGTATTAGAGTTTCTACAATACAAGAATCAAGATGTAATCCTGGTAATATCCTAACTTTGGAAAGTCTTGTTGGTAATCCTTCTACTTTTGAGCTATCTAATTTTGATAATTTCACTATTCACAACATTGAATCTACATTCAAGTCTCAAATGGTTCTTCATAAGTCTAAGAAGGGAAAAGAAATATGTGTGAGCAATGACAGTAACAACGACAGTGATAGTGAAACTTTTGATGATGATCTAGATGATCTTAAGGCACTTAAGGCACTTATGGCTAGAAGGCTACAAAGAGGAAAAAGATAATACAAAGGTAAACTTCCTATAATCTATTTTTCATGTAACAAAGTTGGCCATATTGCAGCAAGATGCTCTGATAGGACTGAAAAGGATGAAAGAAGGAAAAATAAGTATAAAGACAAAAGAAATGATAGAGATCAACAAAGGTAAAAAGACTACAAAGATAAAGGTAAGAAATCTTTCTATATTGCTGAAGAGGAAACTGATAGTGAAACTAGTGAATCTGATGATTGTGATATAGAAGTTGTTTATGTTGCTATGAAAGATGATTCTAATGAAGATGAGAAAACTACACTTATTTCATATGTGAGTAAAGGTGATAAATGGATTATTGATAGTGGTTTCTCACATCACATGACTGGTAATAAAAGTAAGTTTGAGACCCTAAATCATTACAAAGGTAAAAGTGTTAAGTTTGGTAATCGTGCACCATGTGTTGTGAAAGGAAAAGGATCAATAATATTAACTGATAAGATCAAATGTGATAATGCTTATTGGGTTGAAGGTCTTAACTATAATTTTTTAAGTGTGGCACATTTGAACAGTACTGGTTATCGAGTTGAATTTCATCACAGAAAGGCTAAAATATTTGATGCCACTGGTGAACTAATTGGAAGTGGAGAACATATAAGATGTAATTTGTTCTATCTAGACCTATCTGAAGAAACATGTTTGTTTGCACAATTTGATGATGTATGGTTATGGCATAAGAGGTTGTGTCATGTAAACTTTGACAATTTTGTAAATATCAGTAAGATGAAGAAAGTTAGAGGTTTGCCAAGATTGAAGAAACCTGATAATGTGATGTGTAATCAGTGTTAATTGGGAAAAATGACAAAGTCTAGTTTTAAGAGCAAGACATATACTTCTGAAAATATTTTGGAATTGGTTCATATTGACCTTTGTGGACCTATGGGTGTGCAAAGTTACTGTGGTGATAAGTATTTCATTTTGTTTGTTGATGACTATTCTAGAATGATGACTGTGATGTTTTTAAAAGAGAAATCTGATGCATTTCAGTTGTTTAAGTGGTATTTGGAAAAAGTTGAGAAAGAAATAGGTAAAATATTGAAATTTTTGAGATCTAACAGAGGAGGAGATTTTATATCAAGTGAGTTCAATATATTCTGCAATGATATAGGAATAAAGAGACAGATGTCTTCACCTAAGGCACCTCCACAACTTGGTATAGTAGAAAGAAGAAATAGATCAATTATAGATTGTGCTAGAACACTGATGATAGAGAAAAATCTTGCACAAAAGTATCTAAGAGAAGCTATAAGTACAACTATTTATACCTTGAACTGAGTACAAGTCAAGAAAGGTACAAATGCTACACCTTTTGAGTTATGGTATGGATATGCACCTAATGTGAAATATTTTAAAGTCTTTGGGAGTGAATGTTATTTACTGAAAGATAATAGGAATGGAAAAATTGATGCTAAAAGTGATGAATGCATATTCTTAGGATATTCCACTTAGAGAAAATCTTACAAGTGTTTGAATTCTAACACTAACAAAATTGTGGAAAGTGCACATGTTAGAGTTGATGAATATGCAGAAAAGAATGAAGTTGAGTGCAAGCAAGAGTATGAAGATTACAAATCTTTTGTATACATGGAAGAAGGAGAAGCTAGTAATGCACCTAAACCAGATGTCAAGGAACAAGATGAACTTGTCGAGACACAACAAGAAAATGTTGAGCATCAGTAGGATGCTGCTAAGCAATTAGAGGAAGAGACAGAGAATATACAAGATGAACATGAAGATCAAGATCAAGTAGAAAGGAAATATGAACCTACATTGGCACAATATATAAGAAGACATCATAAGCCTAAACAAATCATTGGAGATAAAGAATTTGGAGTGATGACAAGAAGTAAGTTGACATATCATACATGCTTACTATGTGAATTTGAGCCTAAGACAGTAAAAGATGCTTTAGAAAATGAAGATTGGGTACAAGCCATGAATGAAGAAATAGATTAGATAGAAAAAAACAAAACTTGGACACTAGTGCTGAGACTAGAAGACAAGAATGTTATTGGAACAAAATGGGTATTCAAAAATAAGCTAAATGAACATGGAGAAGTCACTAGGAACAAAGCCAGATTGGTATGCAAATAATATGCACAAGAAGAAGGCATTGATTATGGGGAGACATTTGCCCCAGTTGCAAGATTTGAAGGAGTGAGGAATTTACTTGCATATGCAGCATATAAAGGATTCAAAGTATATCAAATGGATGTCAAATCTACATTTTTGAATGGAATATTGTAAGAAGAAGTATAAATTGAATAACCACAAGGATTTTTTGACCCAAAAAAGAAGAATATGGTTTGTAAACTACATAAGGCATTGTATGGATTAAAGAAAGTCCCCAGAGCATGGTATGAGAGACTGCATAATTATCTGATAAAGATTGGATTTGTAAGGACAAATGACAACAACAATCTATATTTGAAGACTGAAAAAGGTAAAGGGATTTTGTTAGCTAAAAAACTTGTTGATGATATCATATTTGGAGGAAAAGATGCCCTATGTCAAACATTTTCAAATGAGATGCAAACTAAATTTGAAATGTCTATGATTGGTGAGATCAAATTCTTTCTTGGTTTGCAAGTATATTAGATGAAGAAAGGTATCTATATTACTCAATCTAAGTATGTCAAGGAGATACTAATTTTTTTTGGTATGGAAGATTCTAGACCAGTAAGTACACCTATGGCTACTGGATAAAAGTTATCAAAAATTGATGATAAAACTGAAGTCAATCAAACCCTGTATAGATCTATGATTGGAAAGTTATAATATGTTGTCCATAGAAAACTTGATATTGCCCTAACAGTTGGGATTGTTTCAAGATTTTATGCAAATCCTAAAGAGAGTCACATGATGGCAGTGAAAAGGATATTGAGATATCTAAAAGGAACAAGGACTATGGATTGTATTACAAGAAGAATGATAAGTTTGAACTCAAAGTTTACACTAATATAGATTGGGAAGGAAATGTGGATGACATAAAGAGTACAAGTGGTGGACCATTCTTTCTAGGAAAGAGATTAGTCTCTTGGACAAGCAAGAAATAGAACTGCATTTCCCAATCTACAGTAGAAGCTGAATATGTAGCAGCAGAAGTGAATTGTTCAAATTTAGTGTGGATAAAGCAATTGTTAAAAGGTATGAAGGAGGAAATCACTGAGCCGGTTTTTATTTTCTGTGATAAAACAAGTGCTATTAACATATCAAAAGATCATGTTATGCACACTAAGACTAAGCATATTTCTATCAAGTATCATTACTTGAGAGAGTTAGTTAAAGACAAGGAAGTGAGAATGGAATATGTGAATACAAAGGAACAATTAGCAGATATATTCACAAAAGCATTACCTAAAGATGCTCATGAATACCTTAGAGGTAAATTAGGGGTGATTCCCCTAACTGAGGCTACCTAAAAATATATAGGAGCACTGCATCAAATATGCTAATCAGAATATGTGAAAAATTGATGTTGAAGAGGTCACACTTTAGGAGTTGCCTAGAGTTGTGAGAAGTAAAGCAAAAGATGTAAATCAGTCATAAGAAAGATGATAGAGGGAGTATAAAGCATACATAACTGACATGAAGATATCTACATAATAAAGATGCAAGTGACAGATACAAGTTTCTTTGGCATTTTTGTCAAAGAGGGAGAGATACATAAGAGAGATACAACATCAAGGGAGAGATTCAATATACTAAGGGAGAGATACAAAAAAGAGATTCACTGAATAGACAAAGCAAAATTTATCCAAGAGGGATTTGGTACTTGGGTGTGAATCATAATGAAGCTAAGGATATTAATGAAGATCTGATGCACATAGATTTTGGATTGTATGGTAAATCATGTGGTGTTCATATGGTGTTGCCATCAATTCCAAAGAGGGAGATTGTTGGAAACTGTATCATATTAAAATGGAAGCACTTCCATGTTAAGAGCATTTATCCCTTCAAGTAAGTGGTTTAGGGTCATGATTGGCATCTTTGCATTCTCCCTTGTCTTCCACTTCTTCTCTGCACTTGATTTCTTCATTCTAAGTGAAATTAGGGTTAAGGTCTTAAGGACTTTCCTAATTTTCTCTCTTCCATGGCTCTATTTTCTAGGTAGGGTTCATAAATGAGACCTCCTAGTCCTTCATCACATCATTTTGGGGATTTTCCATCTGTTCCTGACACTGGGTCCTGCTCAAATATCAAATTCTGCATTTCTGGCACCCCTGGAACTCCTGTTGTAGAATCTGGCAAAGTTAGGGTTTGAGGTCAAAGTCGACCTCGACCCTGACCAAGTCAGGGTCAACCTTGACCTTGACCTCTTCCTGCCAGAATTTCAAAGTTTCATTTGCCGGTAATTTATCTTTCGAGAAAGTTATTTCCCACTTCCGGGTCGACTGTTTCGGGCTCTGAAACAGTAAATCCTTTAATGGTATTTAATCAAGGTATATTTTCTAAAGGTGAGGACCTAATTGGGATTTAATTCTCCAAGGTGGCCCATCTAGAGTAGTGTGCCCTAGATCACTATAAAAGGAGGCCTTCCTCTCTCATTTTACACATCTCATCCAAGCAATCAAGCTCTCAAGTTCTCAAGGTGATCAAGCAAGCATTCATTCAAGTATTCAAGTCTTCTTCATCCAAGTTCTCCATTGAAGATCAAGGATTTAAGCATTTAAGCTATTGAAGGGATTTGGCTCAAGCATTCAAGATCTATCATTCAAACCCTAGATCTAGCCACCATGGTGGTGTGATCTTCCTTCAAGATCCTTTGTTCATTTTCAAAATCCATATCATTGTTTCTTCAAGGTGGATTTCAAGCATACAATCATGGAGGTTTGATAATGTTACGTTCAAGCTTTCATATCAATATATTTGATTACATTCCAAATACATTAGCATATCTATTGAATTGCATAGCTTCATTGTTAGATTCATTTCTACTACTTGCTAGCATTCTCCTATTTCAATTTCAATATTAAGGTTGATTCCAAACCGGGGTTTGACCAAGGCAAACCCCCCCAAACAAATAACAAAACCATTTTTCTTGTAGGTACATGTGTGGAATCTTGAATCTGAGAGTGAATTCGGATACCCTTTTCAGCAATCTTTCAGGATCTGTGAACAGAATCAGAATTAGACTTCAAATAAATAATGTGGTCTTTGACCTTTTAAAAGGTCAAAGTCAACTTGTGTGAATTTGGAGAAAAGATTTATGGGTTTTGTCCGCCTCGACATTTCCAGTCCAGAACAAGTGATGGAATCTTTAGAAAGTTCATACAGAAGCCAGAATTTAGCATTTTCCAGATCTGCCCTAATTCAAGGTTAGTATTTGTACTTCAATTATTTTAGATTTCAAGCTTAATCCAACTATAGGGAAGTATAGGATTTATTCTTTCTTTCATATTCTTCATAGATTGATTCGATTGTGTATTAACCTCTTGGTTGATCAAATTGGATCTCTCTTTTGGGAATTTGGATTTAGGAGTGAATCTTACATTTTCCCCACACACATACACAAATAGTGGTGATTCCAAATTACAAATATTCAAAAACTACAATTGAAACAATTATTATATTGTCACTAATGCCAAACCTTAACTGGTAAGACATTTGCTATCTAGGAGAGTACCATATCTTTTGATTGATGAAGAGGATTTGAAAAGAGGAGATAACAAGAGGACCTAAGGAAAGGTTGAGCTATGTGATACTTCAAATGGGTACCTGATTAGTTGGCACATTGACAAGGAAATGTGTTGTTTATCTTTAACACCAAGTGGAGAAGAAAGACTGGAAACATAGGCTTAACCGAGCAAAAGTGAAGAAATCTAGCTTAAGACAACTGATGCTAGTGTTGACCGAGTGACAGTAAATACCGAGAAAATCTAGTGTCGACCGAGCATCAGTAATTTCTGAGTGATAGATAATTAACCGAGCAAAGACAATGTTTACCGAGAGGAAAGTTTTAGCGATGACCGAGATATCCAATAATGACTGAGGAGATGAACACATTATTGACCGAGTGTCAATAATTTACATTTTAAGAAAGAATTGAGAATCCCAACTGACATAGTTGAATTCTTGGGATATGTAAAATGTGTTGAAATTATTAATGAATGGTATGGAGCATTTAATGCATGGTAAACCATTTTATTATGGATTCAAAGAGAATTTTGGAGATGTATCTAGAAGGAAAAGTAGGAAAATAAATGATGGAAGGATTCGATGAATCTGACCTAAACCTAAGATCTATGAAAGAGATTAAGCGATAAAAGATTAATCTACCTGATCAAGAAGGTATAAGGATGACCTAATTGTGAGGTTAATCAAAGTGTGGAAGAGGTTGATGTTATTGATTGATCAATCTAAGTAGAAGGCTAAGGTGAAGCTGTGAAGAGATGAACATAGTTGTGGTGATTGCTTGAAGAGAATTCTAAGAAGATTAGAGATGGAGATGGAAATGAAGGTCAGTCAGTAAATCAGCATATGAGAAAATTAGATCTGTATTTGCAAAGTGAGTTGTATATTTCAGATCAGAACCTACTGTTACTTTCTAACCACTGTATCAGTCTAAATCCTTTAATCAAGGTTGACCTAACAGTCATTGTGTAAACCCTTTAATCAAGGTGACATTCTGATGGAATGTTCTTAAGTCCTCTAACTAGGTCACTCTTAATAGGGTGATTAAATCCTTTAACAGGGTCAAAACTAACAGTGTGTATTGTAAACATTTAACCGGGTTGGCTTCTCAAAGAGCTGACTTTAGAAGAGTGAAAATTAATAGCATGTTACAGGTAGTTTTTCCCAAATTGGGTTTCCATGTTAAATCCTGGTGTTATACTTGTGTGAATTTTATTTGATGTGAATGTTGTTAAAAGTTTTATATTCTGCAAGTTAATTACTTTTGGACAGTGAACTGCAAGTTTTATGTAACTGATATATGCCATAGAGAGTGAGTGAATTGTTGATTAGATCTGAGTTTGTTGAAGTGATAGAAAGTTGAATTGGTACATCTAAACCCAAGGATAACTGATTCACCCCCCCCCCCCCCCCCCTCAATTATTCTAAAATCATTCTAACAATCCAAAATATTAAGCCTAAGACCAAGCTCACGATAGATGAGTCCTGAGAACTCTGAACTCTTGTTACTGAGGATGTTGATCATGTTCAAATTTTATTTGCCTAACTTGATGATCTCCTTTATTATGTTTCTTTGTTTTATGTGTTAGGCAATCTCAGCTTCCCTAACACTAAGTGTTTTCTGACATCAAAATGTGTTTTTACTGCTTTCAAAAACTTTGGAATGGACTCAATAAAAAATCCTAAAACTATCCTTACTTGATTGGTGATTTAGTCAACTGCATCTATTATTTTCTTCTTCATTATCCTTAAAGAAGTCATCTCATCCTACATAATTTCTTCTAGGGTGGATGCTTCAAGCATTTGTGATGTAAGGGGAGTAGAAAATCCCCAAATTATTCCTTTCAACTTGGTCGCTAAGCCTTGATCCTTTTTCTTCTTATAATATTCTTTGACAAACCTCTCAGTCACCGAGTTGATGGATTCATTGAGGTTACCAAGATTACTCCATTTATTTCACCTTTTGAGGTTAACGTCATTCTCTTGATAGTCTCTTAGAGTGTCCTTGGATGAATCCTTTCCCTCAAGTGGCACCACAATCTCTGCCACTGTTTCTTTGCAAGCGTTCTTCTTGGTAGAAAAAATGTAATGCACCCTCTTAGCTTTATTTTGGGGCAAGGTCTTGTAGGTTAGATACCTTTTTAGCCTAATGTGTTTATGCTTTATGTGTCTTCTCTTTGGGAGGAGGATTCTTGGGGTTTGTTGTTTTTTCATGTTGTGGTACATTTTCTTGCTAAGAATCTCACCTAAGATTCTCATGTGGATCTGACTATAGATTTAGTAATAGGTTTTTTGGCAGATCTAGATGTAGATTTGGTTGAGGATTAGGCTAAGGATTTCCTTTAGGATCATTGGATGATGGGGTTATAGTTTATCTCATAGGTATAGTTTCCCCCCATGTTTTCTCATGATCCTCTACCCTTCTCTTTTCATCCTCTTTCTTTTGGGAATCCTCCTCTCATTTATTTTTCTATGTAGCTTCAATGGCCTTGCAATGAGAATCCTCATGTTCTTTTATCTATGTTACTTTCTCAGCTACCTTCTTTTATTCTTCCTCTTTACGCCACTTTTCATCTTTATCCACTTTCTTTTTATGACCCCTTCTTGTAGCTTTCTCCTAGCTTCCACTTAGGGGGTGTTCTCATTGGCTTCATGTTTCTTTCTAGCCTCCTCTTCTTTTAACTTGTAGTCACTCTTCCTCTACCTTAACCTCCTATTCCTTTTGTAATATCTCCTCTTCCTCTTTATGTTTTATTTCTTTTTCTTCCACTACTTTGAAGAGGATTTCTTAATTCTCTGGAGTCAATATATCATTAGGATTCTCATCAGGAACTTCAAGGGTGGGATTATTTGGATTCATGAAATCTTAGACTTTCTCAGTCTCGGGCTTCCCAGTGAGAAATTTTGTTTTGGGAACCTGAGCATTTTGAAAATAGACCTATCCTGTGACACCCATGGTAGAATCATCTACCTATTTATTCTTTCTCTTCTTCCCTCGAAGATGTTGCAATGGTATGTCCTCCTTGATAAGAACATCCTCCTTTGTATCTACATTTATTGGAGGAAATTTCAAGATGGGAACAACTGAGATCATTATTGTTTAGAAGGAACCTATGGTCAGAAGAGGTTTTACATTGAGTCCAATGGTGACTCCTTGTTCCACAATGGAAGAAAGCTTTCATGACAGATCCATCTTCTCACCCAACTTCTCAAAAACTACCTCTGTTGGGGCATCATGTTGGGGATCCAACTTCTTGGATGAGGTATCCTTTTTATTATTATCTTGTCTCTCATATTGTTTAGAGGGTTTTGTGATCTTATCCTTCTACTTTTTCCCTTGGTTTCCTTTGGGGAGTTAGAGGTTGAAAACTGTGTGACTCTGGTCAATTAATTCTTGGTTGACTGCCCCAATGTCAAACTCTACCAATTCATCACATTTAATCTTTGGGAGAAACATATCTCCTATATTTTTTGCATGAAAAATGGGATCTTGGATATCTTTGGTATCTTGGAAGCCCCTTGGGAACTTCCATCAATTAATATTTTCCATCTACTATGTCGTGATATAGAAGTACCAGCATCATCATAAGTCAAAATCATCTTGGCAATTGGCCCAAAAATTCTCTAGGTGAGGTGCATGGCCTTTGCATGTGTTGGGGAGAAACTTCTTTATCCACCCCCATGGATCATAGAACGACCACAAAAAATCATTTTTTCCAAGTTGAGGGTCTTTAAATCATCTTCCACCTCTTTAGCAATGATTTAGGTACACTTGTAATGGCTAGATGATGAAGCCACTATAGGTTTATCAACTATCATTAGTTGTGGTGACCTGTGATCCTGTGGTCCTGATAACTCAACAATTAACTTGTCCTTTTGGATCAGCTCCATCTTAATCTCATTGTAGGATTTGAGGACAATTTCAAATTTGAGCCTTAGCTCTTCCTTTTCTTGAGCATCTTTCTCTACCACCTTGACATTGAACTTCGTAGTCTCCAAAATTAGGTTTGAAGCTTCTACACCAGAAGTCTCACCTACTCTTTGTACCAATAAATTTCCTGCATATTTTGTAGAGAGAGCCTCTCTTTTTTCTTTGTCTTCCTCCCTCTTAAGGGACCACATTACCAAGGCTGCATGATCTTCTAAAAAATAAATTCCCCTAGCAGCTTGTTGGGC
Organism: Chamaecyparis obtusa; assembly: GCA_027943335.1. Classification (NCBI taxonomy): domain Eukaryota; kingdom Viridiplantae; phylum Streptophyta; class Pinopsida; order Cupressales; family Cupressaceae; genus Chamaecyparis; species Chamaecyparis obtusa. The sequence goes on along the minus strand of BSBK01001337.1, from coordinate 453,887 downwards.
CTATTCTTTAGTAGCAAGAGTCTTTACCTTGCTCTTCCCGACTTGATCAAAGACTATTGCATCAACAATATCCCATTTTGGCAGAATCAAGACCCCTGCAGTATGGACCATAGCCCTTCCCTCCTCAGGAGTAATCTTCTCAAACTGCTTCATCATTTCTCCCTTGGTCTCAGTTTCTATCTCTGTTATATCCCTATCAGGGAACTCTTCTTTCTTCTTCTCATAGATATCTTTGAATTGATTTATTTTCATTCTCCACAGAAATTGGAAGAATGCCCTTGTCTTCACAATTTTTCATCAGCAACAAAAGAATCACTAGCTTGTTTTAAAATAGGGTTAATTTGTTTACCCTCAAATTCAACAACAATAAGGTCCATTACAACCTCCTTGGGTGCCTCTGGCATTCCTTCTTGCAATTCATCATTGGAAACAAAAATGTTTCCCTCATTCCTCATTTGTACCAACTATTTTGCTACCCCATCTTCATCTAAACGTAAAGGGGATTGAGAGGGAGAGTATACATTTTTCTCTGATCCTGACCCCTCTTGTCTTTACCTCTTTGGAGAGGGTCCTTGCATTGTTGGATTATTCATAGGCCTCTTTCCCCTAGAAGTAGAAGGAATATCCTCACCTCTTTGTTGTGTTGGTAAGAGAACAGTGTACCCACTTCTCTTCTGCATTGTATAAACTCCCCTTGGGGTCAATTTTACATATCCTGGCTAGCTCAAAATCTACCTAGCTCTTTCAGCATCTGTCTTACTCATAGAAACCCTCTTCTCATTTATTGCATGCATAATTCCTTCAAAATGCTCCATGAGAGCCTCTACCTTTCTTGCCCATGGCTGAAAACCCTTTAATGGATCATAAGATCTATCAAAATTCTTGATGAAATCTATAGTCTTCTTGTAGATCACTCATTTCTCCTTCTTTATTTCTTGAGTTTGGAGGTCAAACTCATTCCTTATTATATCCTCAAGAAAATTGAATTGGTGCTCCATAAGAGCACATCTAATCTTATCTCTAAACATCCCTGATAGGAAACCCTCATTATCTGCACATCTTGTTGCAGTTGTAGGCATTCTATATAGTTGCAATACTTGGTTCAAATATACCCATCCTCCCTTAGTAATAACATACTGATGAGCAATTGTAATATCAGGGAAGAAAGTCCCTCTTCCTTTACCAGTAAGGGCATTCTCTTGTAGGTCACCAATCTGCCTTAATATTTCAGCATATCCTACCTTCAATGGAACTTGGTAGGGAAAAATGTAAGGTGCCTTCCTACAACCATAAACTCTAAAAACTATGGAAACGGGATATAAAATGATATCACCAAAATTATGGACTATAGTGATGTCTTGACAGTATTCTTTTGGCATGATTAATCTTAGCAACTACCTTGGGATTCTAGGATTGTCAAAAAATAACAGTGTCCTAAGTCTTGAAGCAAAATCCCTGTCAAAGGTAATGAAATTGGCATCAACTCTGTCCCATGACAAATTTGTGGTCCACAATTGAACTGGAAGGGTTTCTCCATTTCTCTCCTTAACAATGTTCATTGTTGAGCTAAAAAACTACTCACCCTTGTATAAGAACCTATGCATAAGCATTGAATACCACCCAAAGGGCCTACTAACCTTCATATTCTTAATTCCCATTAATCCCTCATGGATTAGGTCAGCCAAGTGAGAGGCAAACTCAAATATTAGTGCCAATTGGGGATGTAATGATTGCACCATCATGAACATATATGGAATTGGCATATGAGTGGCCTCAGCATGCCCTAGGATTAAAGTCAATGACTTGTAAAAACCCTGTGCTCTCTTACTGAATAAATCCATCTTGAAAGGCTTTGGTGTACTTGGACTGATGACACACATGGATCCAATCTGGTCTAAAAAATCCCTCACAGGCCCTATCCTAAAATAATCCTTCTAGGCTTCATACACCTCTGTGAATTCTGTAAAATCTATTTTCTCTAACCCAATAGAAGGGTCATTCAATGAGAAGACCTCCCTAATCTCCTCTTCTGTGATACTAATCAAATTATTTCCATTTATATACTTGACACATTTTGTCACAGGATCATAGCACTTAGCAATCTGGATCAATAATTTTGCATCCATAAAAACTCCAGGGACTACCAACTTTCCAATATCAAACTGCCAAATGTTGCTGAGGGGAGCACAGGAATTCCTCTATGAGTAAGCTGCTTTGAACAAAATGAGGCCATTATAATCTTCTCCCACCCTAGCATCTCTCATCCAATTCCCTCTATCATGAAGCCCATTGTTTACATAATCCCTAGGGTTCCTCGAAACCAATTCTTTCAATCTAGCTGCCCCATTATCTGAATGAGGGAGCAATTGCATTAAGTCTTTAAAGACATCCCTATCTTTATACTCTGTCTTACTAGACAGTCCCCTCTTTGGTAGCATTTTAAACTAGGGCCTTTTAGGAAAATATATAAATACCCAAGAAAAACCCTAAAAATATCAGCTAGGAACAAAATTCTTCCCATAATTCCTTCATAGACTTCAAACAATTCTGGAATTCAAAAAATTATGACCTACCAGGCACCTGAAAAAACTTCGCTTGATATCACTCCAGAGAATAATCCAGTTTGCCAAAATGCTTATGAGAGCGATAAAGAAAAACAACAATCAAATTTTGATATATAATGTTGCCAATCGTTTACAATTCATCCGCACGTAGCTCATTAAGTCCACCATTATTGAAAACTAGTGGCCTCAGCATTCACAGGACACGAGCAACGTCACAGAGCAAAAATTTGAATTCAGACTGTTGATCTTGTTTCCTTTTTAGCGCATCAAACAATCAACAAAAATAGTCGCGCAACCTCCCTTTTACTTTTCCCAAATGAGTTCCCAGCCAATGAGAATAGTTCAAATTAACCATGTGGGGAAAGAAACAACTTAACTTTACCTTGATCAGAGCAGATAGGTGTCATCTTGTCACTAAAGCATGGGGGTAGAATCCGAGCATCTTCCTTCAGCGGTATAATGACAACCACAAGATTCTTTCCAACCCATAGCGCTTTATCTTTTCCCGAAGTAATGACCCCACCTTCCCTTTTGAAATCTTCATCGAATCAGTAAATGCCACGTCGAACAAATCAGTAGGTTAAAAACCCTAACTTTATCCTCGGTGTCAAGTTTACTGACAACCTGACATGTCATCTCTTGCCTTCAGCCAATCAAAAATGATCATGTCAGCATGACCCGGTGATAGAGGACCCACCTTTTAGTCCTCATCTTTAAACAAGATCAATGGTTGTTGCTAAACCGCAGACCTTAAAAATCATGCACTTTACCTCAGTGGTATACTGATAACCATGAGATCTTGTCAAACCTTAACCATCTAAGAAGGTTGGCCCTACTATGACACTTCACTTATCTTTTTGTTGAATCAAAAGCTACCATGTTTACAGGATCAGGTGGGCGGGCCCTTTCTCCTTTTCTTCTTTAATATCAAAATCCTATCAACTGCCACATCATACCTATTTGAACCAATCAAAAACACACATGTCAGAGTGACATGGCAATTTAGGGTCCACTCACCATCTTGTCCATCATATAGCATCAAACAATCATTGCTATACCACGAATCTTAAATACTTCACATCTTTCATCAGCGGTATAATGACAACCGTAAGATCAATCGGTGTTTTACCCTTTGAAAAGTCCAAGCCCACAGCTGTTACGTCACCTAAGACAGGTGTCAACCCAAAAAATAAGCCACTGAGACTATCATGTCATAAATCCTGTTGCTGTCAGTAAAGCTTGATTAGACACTTGTCACTACACCGTGACGCTTAAAAAGGAATCATCTCGACCCAATGGTATAACGATAGTCATTGATGCACTACTTGGTTTAATCACCAACACAACACCGAAGATGGGCCCGCCGAGATAGATTTCCGCTTGTCACTAGATCACATGTTAGAAATTCTGACAACAAGGAGCCTTGAGATTTAATGACAGCCACTCATTTTTAAAGGGTTAGTTACTAAAGAAAATTTACGAAAAACTTAGGCTTTGAGAGAAATATTAAAAAGGGTCCCACTTGACAACCTAACAATATAACATATAAAGTGGTCACTTTAAAAGGGGTGGAAAATAGCACATGCATATTTGGAGAGTTAGTGAGCCAAAAAGTAACGCAAAAATATAACAATGCTAAGACTAGCTAGGGCTTCTTGAAAACTTAGGGTTTTAACCATAAAACCTCCCAATTAGGTCTAAAAAACAAATTTTTCAAAATTTTTAACATGAGGATGAGATTTTAGGATAGTGATAACAGTGGCTCATGCTTGGGGATGTGTATCTCCTGCAGATACAATGAAAAAACTAGAATCTCCTAGAAGAGCAAACCAGAACAAAATTTTGACTGGCAAACATAAATGCACACAAAACCCTGAATCTAAACCTACACAGAGACTCAGGAAAATATTTTAAGAGAAGTAAAATTTTAAGAATTGACCATGAATTGGCAATTCCATGAGCTCTCCTGTTAGATTCTTCAATAGATATGAACTTGTTCCCCATTTTTCTTCAATGCTATATGGGCCTAACCAGATGGGATCAAATTTCTCATGCTTTCCTTTATCTTCTAATCTTGCATTCCACATCAGGACCAAGTCACCACTTGCAAAATTTCTCTGAGTAGTCCTTTTATCATACAGGACTTTGCACTGGGCCTGCATCTTCTCATTTTTAACATGTGCATAATTTCTTACCTCATTTAATTGAATTAAGTCATTTATTCTAATAGTCATTTCTTCCTCCACATCATCATCATATGCCTGTATGAACTGATACATCTGTAGCAAGTTGTTTTGGGGCAATCTTGTATTAATCCCATATACCAAGTCAAAAGGGGCACACCGTATTGCTTTCTTTACTGTAACCTTATCAACTCATAGGGCTTGTAACAACTTGGAATCCCAAGCCCTTTTGTTCTTATCTAATATTCTTTTCAAAATTTTAATCAAACTCTTGGTACTGGATTCTACCTAGCCATTTCCCTGTGGATGGTAGGGAGATGAATATGAGATTTTTATACCATTGTTTTGATAGAAGTCAACACACTACTCTGACCTAAAGCACATTGCATTATCAACCACCATGGTTTCTGGGCAACCAAACCTTGTAAGGATATTTTGCATGATAAAGTCTGTTACCACCTTACTAGTTGCTCTCCTTAAAGGGATTGCTTCAACCCACTTGGTGAAGTAATCAGTTGCACCAAGATATAGGAATGTCCTCCATTGGACTTATTAGGGATTTCACCAATGAAATCCATACCCCACTTTTGGAATGGAGCCTAAATAGTAACAGGTTTGAGAGGCAAGTTTCCACTAAATTTCAATTTCCCTGCAAATCTTTGACAAGGATCACACTTCTTTACAAACTGATGGGTATCTTTGAAAAGTGATGGCCACCAAAAACCCAACCTGATGATCTTGTGGGCTGTAGTCTTTGCCATATAGTGTCCTCCACAAATCCCATTGTGCATTTCATCCATCAAAAGCTTGGCTTTATCCTAATCTACACATCTAAGCAAGACACCCTCATTGCTCCTCCACCATAACTCACCACTTATAATTGCATATCTTATGGAATGAAGCTTAATAGTTCTTTTCTTGTTATCATCTAATTCAAGGGGTAAAGCCATCCTTTGCAAATATTTAACAATATCTTTGTACCACTCACAACAATCCATGTTACACACAAAAGGTCTCTCATCCTCCTCCAACATGTTTATCTGGTTTGCAGTTAGATTGCTTGGAGCCATCAAATTTTCTAGGCCCAACCCTCTTACCAACTTTGTAATGTGAATGTCAATATTAAACTCTTGAATCTTATTGATCCATCTACATCTTCTTCTTGAAACTTCTTGTTGGACCAAGATATCCTTGACTGCAACACTTGGAACATAGGCAACCACTGTGGCTCCAACTAGATAACACCTGAATGTTTTAATAGCTTTCACCAAGGCATAGGCTTGCTTCTCAATGATATCATAGTTCAATTCTGCTACCTGCAAGGTCTTGTTGAAAAAAGAAATAGGTTGTTCAAAACCATTAGCATTTTTCTGTAATAGTACTGCTACAACAGTATGGGCAGATGCAAAAGAAAAGATCTGCATAGGTTTGCTATAATCTGGTGTTTTCAAAATTGGGGCATACTTGATAGCCCTTTTGATATCATTAAAAGCTTGCACTGCTTCTACATTCCATTCAACTTTTGCTCCCTTTTTTAACATTTTTGATATGGGAATGCTAATTTCTGCAAAGTTTGTAATAAATCTCCTCAAGAAATTAACCTATCCTAAAAAGGACTGAATTCCCTTGATATTCTTAGGTAGAGATAGTTTATCAATAGCTCCCACCCTTTCAGGGTCTATCCTCACTCCATCCTTTGAAACAATATGCCCTAGAAGTTTTCCCTCTACCACACCAAAAGCACACTTCTTTGGGTTCAAAGAAACCCCATACTCTAATGCTCTAATGAAAATCTTTTCTAGATGTTGGCAATGTTGTTCCTCCTTGGTTGAGAAAGTTGTTAGATCATCCTAACATACCACCATGAATCTATCAATGAAATATGCAAAGGCTACATCCATAGCCCTTTGAAAAGTAGCACCAGCATTAGTCAACCCAAAAGACATCCTTACATAAACATATGTCCCCCATGGGGTTGTAAATGTAGTTTTAAATTGCTCCGTGTCTTTAACCATAACCTGATTGTAACCAGAAAAGCCATCCATCATGGACATCAATTCTGACCTAGTGACTTTCTGCAACATGTTCTCCATATTTGGTAATCCATAGTTATCCTTTAGAGAATTTATGTTAAGATTTCTAAAATCAACACAAAGACTAATGTCACCATTCTTCTTTCTGACAGGCACCACATTTGAAACCCAAGTGGAGTGCCTAATAGGCTTGATTATTCCAGCATCCATCATCTTCTTGAGTTCCCCTTGCATTTTAGGTGCCAAGGTAGGGTTAACAGGTCTCAATTTCTGTCTAAAAGGTTTTGTGCCTTCTTTGAGTGGAATCTCATGTTGAAAGAGGTCCTCCCTATAAGCTTTGAGATCTTCATAAGACCAAGCAAAAACATGTCTAAATTTTATGAGGAGATCAATCAAATTTTTTCTAGTTCTTGGGGACAAACACTTACCTATATAAACCTTCTTGGGGACTATTCTTGTGCTCAAGTTTATTTCTTCAAGCTCATTTGTTTTATTAGCATTAGCAGAGAAAGCTTTGTCCGTATTGTCAAATGCCCTTTGAAGAGCAACTAATCCTTTGGGAACCCTATTTGATTTCAACTACAAAACTTCTTTCCCAAAAATTACATCTTTACCATTCACTATATCAACATAAGTACTGAAATTCATTTCTCTGTCACCAAAATGAGATTCACATTGGAGAAATATTAATATGTCCTGGTCATCAGAGAAAACCTGCCAATTCTCTACATTATTAGGGACGGAAGGCTTGGCTTGCACCTCTATATTGGATATATCTGCAAATGTAACATCTTCAGGTCTAAGGGCCACATTAGCCAACAAATCTGCCATTCTATTTTGACTTCTTTCCATCCAAAAAATGTTAAAAGCACTGAAGCTTTCAATTTCATCCCATACTGCATTCCTATACTGCTTTAATTTCTGATTTTTTGAAGCATACTTTGATCTAACTTGGGAGACAACTAACTTAGAATCACCCACTACTTTTAAACATTTTATACCATGCCTTGATGCCAACCTTAGACCAATCAATAGAGCTTCATATTCTACAACATTATTTATGCATGAGAATAGCAAAGTAAAGGAGAATTTGAAAGTTTTACCATTTGGAGATATGAGTAATATTCCAGCTCCAGATCCTTCCTTGATATTGGCACCATCAAAATACATGGTCCACAAACTGTCAAGATCAGTCCATCCCTCCTGGCTTTCTGACTTATGTGTATTTTCAACATTCTTCTCATCATCTTTACCTTGGAATTTAAAAGCATTGATGTCAATGTCAAGAAAACAATTCATGGTGTCTTCTTCTTCTTCAATCATATGTGGAGTTCTAAGTTCTCTAGAAACTTTAATATTCTATCCCTCCAATTTAAAAGTGGAAAATGACAAATCACACTATATGTTGCCTCCCATAGAAGCACTCCACTTCCTTGATAGTAACATTCCATACTAGGGAGGAATATCCACTACCAAGACACTCATGGTCAATTGTTGGCTGGGGTATGCAACCAGTCTGTAAGGTAGAGCCTTGATAGTACCCACAATTGGTACTTCCCTTGAATCCATTGCTTGACATCTACCATGAGGTGTGTCCACCTTTAATCCTAATGACTTCATAACCTCAATAGGCATAACAATGTTTGATGCTCCTGAATCAATCATGAAGTTTTTTAGCAACTTTCCATTTATCTACAGAGTCAAAAAGAAAGGATCACCTGTTCTTGCTGTAGTACTAACAACATTTGCATCCAAATAAATTTGGGGAACTTTAGAAACAATCTCCTCATTACAATTTTAATTTTCATCATTCATAATTGCTACTTATTTATCAACCCTTTCTATTTTTTGGGAATCCATGGATACCACACCATTTACCCAATTTAGGGCCTTTTCCTTATGTTCTTCTATTCTCATCATTTCCAACAATGGGACTTTGACAGTAATCTGTGACAATAATTTGCTCATATCAGTTGGGACATATTTTGAGTCAGAGACATCTGGCTTCAAACTTGCAACTTCTTTATCAACATCTTGGATGGATATGTCTGCAGGTTTTTTAATATGGACTCCATCCTCTTTCTGCAAAGCTGGAACAACATCAACTGTGGGTTTGGATTTTACCTTATAAACAATATTAGGTTTAGCATTTTTCTTTATTTTGACCTTATCAACAGCATCAACATCCTTTAACTTATCATGTGATGTCTTCACATCTTTGTCTATTTTCTTGATGAAAATACCAACAAGCTTCTGATTTGGATTACCAAATACTCTATTTCTCAGGTTGTAACTTTTTTTAGCTTGAGTAACCATATCTACTATTATCAAAGCAATTTCCTCATCAGAAGGCCTTCTCAAAACAATTGTCTCTTTACCCTTCAAAACATTGCACTAGATGTTATCAGGCTCACTATCTTCATCTGAAAAAACTTGTTGATGGTATGATTCAGCTTTAATCTGAGAATTGAAGATATCCTAATTTTCATCCTCTTTAGTAGAGTCCACTTCATCCCAAACATGGGAGGAAATCATTCCACATCCCTAGTCATCATAAGGTTGTCCATCATTACACTCTTGCTCCTCCTGTGAAGAGACACTTTGGGATATGACACAATAATTTGGATCATGTGGTGACTGACAAACAATACACCATGGGACATATTCCACCACATTCATTGAGTTCCTTTGCAATGGATTAGGGGTCTTATCATTTGGTTTATCCTTTCTTTCAGGAAGAATATGCTTCCCATCTTTCCATTGAGTATTATATGGGTAGTTCTGCATTCTTGGCAATTTGTTGAAATTATTAAAGGCAAGACTATCACCTCCTACAACCTTATTATTTTTGTTCTCACCAGGATTTAAGTCCTTTATTGCTTTCAAGATCTACTTTAAGCTATCATCATCCTTAGGTTTTACACTTATAGGCTTTCCTGGATCCTTCCTATTCAACAATTGTGATTTGTTATCTTCTCTTCTTCCCAACTTTCCTGAGATTCTTCGGTTACTCTCTATGTTCATAGCTAGTTTATAAGCTTCAACAAGACTCCTTGGGTTTTTATCTCTCAAAAGGTAGCCCATCTTAGAATCAAAAGCATTTAAATATGTGACAAGACATACTCTATCATCCAATCTGATGACTTGCAAGAGTTTATGCATGGCCTTTTGGAATCTGACATTAAACTCAACAACATCCTCATTGAAATTCTTCTTAATTTTATTAAATTCATTTAACATAAAACCCTCATGTGTTTTATTCCCATAATTTTCCTTGAAACAATGCCTAAGCTAATCCCATGAACCTATGCTACCATTTGGCAAAGCCCTAAACCAATCCCTTGAATCTTCTGTTAGGGATTGTACAAATAATTTCATGATAACATCATCAGGAACAATGTTATAATCATCAATTACGTCAATAAACTTTTTTAGGTGCTCCTCACAAGTGACAACATTACTTCCAGTGAATTTGGGAAGTTTCTTCCTGATTTCTTCAGGGATGGGGTTAGGATATCCATGGATGCCAGTAAAAACCAACTGCTTGCATCTTTCATGTATAACCCATGTATTAAAAATACCAGCACCCTGAGATGTAGATGCATTAGTATTTGTCATGGCATAAATTTTGAGTCCTCTTGGTGGGGGAACACCAGTTGTCTGATTTGCTAAATTTGCAACATTTTCTCCTTGTGTCACAGTAGAATTAGCAAAGTTAGTGGGTCCTGCAAACTGTCTAAGAAAATCTATCTTCTTTTTCATTTCTAATGCTAAAGCTTCCAACTCTGCCTTTTCCAATTCTTTAGCAAGCAATTCCATTCCCTTTTGGTCTTTTCAAGGTCTGCTTCCAATCTTAAAGTGGAATCTATGGGAAATTTAGGGCCTACAGGCTCATTAATTGAAATGCCTACTGCTTTCTACTTTCCCTTATCCCTTGGATTCCTTGCTTCAAAGACCTGTTGGACAATGGGATGTTCACTTGTCTGTTCAGGAATGGGAACATAATTTATAGCTTCTAAATTTAGCAGTTGTCTTTTTAATTGGTCAGCCCTTATCATGGCATGACTAATTTTTTCTTCTATTTCCTTTTCTCTCTTCTACCTAATAGCTGCTTGTTCATGAATTCTCCTTTCCAATTCATATACTTCCTCAAATATTTCCTCAGAATTAGGTAAAGTTGTTTCAGATTCAACCTACTATGCTTGAGGCTCTTCTTGTTGATCCTGAGACTCATGGAGGCCTTAAGGAAATGATGAACCAAGGGTGAAAGGGGGGACAAAATATTGTGCACTCCTACTTTTACTTCTAGATCTTCTCTCCCCTCCATACCATCTGTTAGGGATTATTTTCCTATTGTGGGGCAATCTTTCACCCTCTCTTTCTGTGGGGGAATAATAATCCTCATATTGATTTAGGCCTAGGTCAACTGCCTCCTCATATTCTGAGGCATTTCCCTCCTGACTAGGAGGAGCAAGACTTTCTTGTCTTGAGTTTCCTTTTTGCTTCCAAGTAAGATACATGTCATTATTTCTTTTTCTCTTCTAACCTGACCTCATCTAGATGTGGCTGGAAGCTCACCCTGCAAACTTTCCTCTGGGTGTTCCTTCCTCCAGGACCTTGTATTTTTGAAACTCATTGTAATATAGTGATGTTTTATTAAGCATTAGTACAAAGATGTTTTAGAGTTTCCACCCAAGCTAAATGGGATTTTCTATGATTTGAAACAAATAGAAAGGGCAGGCAAAAATTGAAAAGGAATCAACTATGTGTGTAAGGTAACTAACTGATTTTTTAAAAAAAAAAATAAATAAGCAGGCCAGGAGTCTAGCTTAACTTGTACCTACATTATTTTATACAAATCTTTACAACATCCCCAGTAGAGTCGCCATCTTGTTGGTGACTCGAATGGGCTAAATCAATCTGGGTAATAAGATATTGAAAATTTGTAATATAACCAGAGATTCTCAACAAATTTATTTCTTTATTATGTTCTCCCCAGCAGATTCACCATCTTGTTGGTTCTTCAAAAGATTTTACACTCCATGAGATACCAATATGCTTATGATTGATGTTAAGGAGTGGTTAATTCCAAATGTGGGAAATCTATAAGCAACTGAACCAACTATAGGGACAAGACTACCCTCTTCACTTCTGGCTCTACAAAACTAAGGCGAGTACACCTGATCCAATAAATTCAACTCTATTCTTCACTTAATACTAGATCTTACAACAGATGATAGTGAGAAAGTACAAAATAACAACCTATTATTCATTGTCTCTCCATCACTGGGTAGAACAACTTATATAAAGTAAATAAAAGTAAAATGACTGGTATTGATTTTATGTTTTAGGATTACAAGATCTTGATCATTCCCCACAAAGGAAAGATAGGAAAATATAGGCCAGTGCCTTATCCATTGGGCAAAACGTCAGAAGACAGAATGAATACAAAGATGTCTTGAAAATGACTAGTCTTTTAAACATAAATACAAACACCCCAACTCTTTCCTACTTATAGAAAATCCTCAAATAAATTCAGTAAACATGTATCCCACCCTGAGCAATATTTAATCCAACCCTAGATTAGAACTCAAAGCCAAATAAATACATATAAATCCTAGAAAGACTTAAAGATTCACATAATAAACTCAAAGGAGAGACAAATATTTGAGATTTGTATTAAGTATAACATTGATCGTTGTATACATCATATTTTGAATAGTAAGCTTGCAAAATAGCAACAGCAACCTGTACTTCTTCTCTATTTCTTTGATTAAAATGATACAAAATGTTACAATCCTCGGCTAAGGGCTAGGGTTTCAGAATTTCTATCTTTTCAACACCTAAACTCTCAATGCCTAGAATGATCATGGAAAATCCTTTATATACAAGGAAATGCAACAAGCTACCGATCATTCTAGGGTTTACAAAATTCCTAACCTAAAAACTTTACAACAACCCTATTGGGTTTACAATAAATACACTGATCAAATAGGTGAGATATTTGTAGATGAGCCGCCTTGCTTTATGTCTTCAATGTTGTCCTTGGCTTCTTTCAACAAATCTGATTGTAATATCTTTGTTGTTAATCCTGCAATAAATGCCTTTCTGCATCTCAACAACCCCGATGGCTCAAAAAGTAACTATTTTCACTTGTCTCAAGATGTGGTTGGAGTATTTACTTTTTCTACATGAGGTATGTACTAATACCTCCACCTATTGTACACCTCTTCACTTGGGAACTCAAAACTTGCAAATTCTGCATTTTTTCCAAACAACTGTTCCCACCTATCCTCCAATTGACTAATCTCTTGCTGAATAAAATCAAACTTAGATTTAGCAGAAATTAAAGTCTCAATAGTATGAATAAAGAATAAAGTATTCTCTAGAGTCAAAATGCTAGTCATCCTAGCAGAGAAGTCATCATCAATTTGTGCTCGCCACTTGATCAATTCTTTGAGCTCACCATTCTTCTTGAAAACCCCTGGGATCAAGTCACAACTAGGAAGTGTCAATTCCTTCTTCATCAAATTTGACTTCCTCTCAAAATCACCTAAGAGTATTTCATGCTCCACTAGCTTCTTCACATTCTAGTGCAATGGCTTGATCAGTGGATTAGGATCATTTTGAGATTTAGACAACAATTTGAACAATCTCACATTTGGAGATCTCTCACTCCATTTCTTTAAAATTGGTTCAAACTCACTCTTATATTTATCCAATGAGGTGAGTAGTGTTCTTAGCCTTCTAGCATGGTCGAACAAGATAGTGGGATTCAAATTTGTAGCAAACTGCATAACAACTTCTGTTACCTTGTCTTCATATTCTTGCTTCAGCAGGCTCTTATCTTTCACATATTCTTCCCTTATCCTGTCCAATTCTTTCCTCTTCCTTTTGAAATGATTGGTTTCCTCCAATAATTGTTGCTTTTCCTAACAGAGTCTTGCATCTAAATGTGTCTCTAGGTAGGGCAATGGTGGAAACTCAATGATAGGGCTAGATGATGAAGCCACTGTAGGTTTATTAGCTATCATTAGTTGTGGTGACCTGTGATCTTGCAGTCCTGATAACTTAGCAATTAACTTGTCCTTTTGGATCAGCTCCATCTTAAGCTCATTGTAGGATTTGAGGACAATTTCAAATTTGAGCCTTAGCTATTCCTTTACTTGAGCATCTTTCTCTGCCACCTTGACATTGAACTTGGCAGTCTCCAAAATTAGGTTTGAAGCTTCTACACCAGAAGTCTCACTTACTCTTTTTACCAATAGATTTCCTGCATATTCTATAGAGAGAGCCTCTCTTTTTCCTTTGTCTTCCTCCCTCTTAAGGGACCACATTACCAAGGCTGCATAATCTTCTGAAAAAGCAATTCCCCTAGTAGCTTGTTGGGCCTATTCTTTAGTAGCAAGAGTCTTTACCTTGCTCTTCCTGACTTGATCAAAGACTATTGCATCAGCAATATCCCATTCTGGTAGAATTAGGACCCCTGTAGTATGGACCATAGCCCTTCCCTCCTCAGGAGTAATCTTCTCAAACTGCTTCATCATTTCTCCCTTGGTCTCAGTTTCTATCTCTATTATGTCCCTATCAGGGAACTCTTCTTTCTTCTTCTCACAAATCTCTTTGAACTGATTTATTTTCATTCTCCATAGAAATTGGAAGAATGCCCTTGTCTTAACAAATTTGTCATCAACAACAAAAGAATCACTAGCTTGTTTTAAAATAGGGTCAATTTGTTTACCCTCAAATTCAGCAACAATAAGGTCCATTGCAACCTCCTTAGGTGCCTCTGGCATTCCTTCTTGCAATTCATCATTGGAAACAAAAATGTTCCCCTCATTCCTCATTTGTACCAACTGTTCTACTACCCCATCTTGATCTAAACTTAAAGGGGATTGAGTGGGAGAGTATACATTTTGCTCTGATCCTGACCCCTCTTGTCTTTGACTCTTAGGAGAGGGTCCTTGCATTGTTGGATCATTCATAGGCTCTTTCCCCTAGAAGTAGAAGGAATATCCTCACCGCTTTGTTGTGTCGGTAAGAGAATAGTGTACCCACTTCTCTTCTACATTGTATAAACTCCCCTTGGGGTCAATTTTACATATCCTGGTTGGCTCAAAATCTGCCTAGCTCTTTCAGGGTTTGTCTTGCTCACAACAACCCTCTTCTCATTTACTGCATGCATAATGCCTTCAAAATGCTCCATGAGAGCCTCTACCTTTCTTACCCATGGCTCAAAACCCTTTAATGGATCATAAGATCTATCAAAATTCTTGATGAAATCTACAGTCTTCTTGTAGATCACCCATTTCTCCTTCTTTATTTCTTGAGCTTGGAGGTCAAACTCATTCCTTATTATATCCTCAAGAAAATTGAATTGGTGCTCCATAAGAGCACATCTAATCTTATCTCTAAACATCCCTGATAGGAAACCCTCATTATCTGCACATCTTGTTACAGTTGTAGGCATTCTATAGGGTTGTAATACTTGGTTCAAATATACCCATCATCCCTTAGTAATAACATACTGATGAGCAATTGTAATATTAGGGAAGAAAGTCCCTCTTCCTTTACCAGTAAGGGCATTCTCTTGTAGGTCACCAATCTGCCTTAATATTTTAGCATATCCTACCTTCAATGGAACTTGGTAGGGCAAAATGTAAGGTTCCTTCCTGCAACCATAAACTCTAAAAATTGTGGAAATAGGATATAAAATGAGATCACCAAAATTATGGACTATAGTGATATCCTGACAGTATTCTTTTGGCCTGATTAATCTTAGCAACTCCCTTGGGATTCTAGGATTGTCAAAAAATAACAGTGTCCTAAGTCTTGAAGCAAAATCCATGTCAAAGGAAATGAAACTCACATCAACTCTGTCCCATGACAAAGTTGTGGTCCACAATTGAACTGGAAGGGTTTCTCCATTTCTCTCCTTAACAATGTTCACTGTTGAGCTGAAAAACTACTCACCCTTGTCTAAGAACATATGCATAAGCATTGAATACCACCCAAAGGGCCTACTAACCTTCATATTCTTAATTCACATTAATACCTCATGGATTAGGTCAGCCAAGTGAGAGGCAAAGTCAAATATTAGTGCCAATTGGGGATGTAATGATTGCACCATCATGAACATATATGGAATTGGCATATGAGTGGCCTCATCATGCACTAGGATTAAAGTCAATGACTTGTAAAAACCCTGTTCTCTTTTACTGAATAAATCCATCTTGAAAGGCTCTGGTGTACTTGGACTGATGACACACATGGATCCAATCTGGTCTAAAAAATCCCTCAGAGGCCCTATCCTCAAATAATCCTTCTGGGCTTCATACACCTCTGTGAATTCTGTAAAACCTATTTTCTCTAACCCAATAGAAGGGTCATTCAATGAGAAGACCTCCCTAATCTCCTCTTCTGTGATACTAATCAAATTATTTCCATTTATATCCTTGACACATTTTGTCACAGGATCATAGCACTTAGCAATCTGGATCAACAATTCTGCATCCATAAAAACTCCAAGGACTACCAACTTTCCAATATCAAGCTGCTAAATGTTGTTGATGGGGGCACATGAATTCCTCTGTGAGTAAACTGCTTTGAACAAAATGAGGCCATTATAATCTTCTCCCACCGTAGCATCTCTCATCTAGTTCCCTCTGTCATGAAGCCCACTGTTTACAAAATCCCTAGGGTTCCTTGGAACCAATTCTTTCAATCTAGCTACCCCATTATCTGAATGAGGGAGCAATTGCATTAAGTCTTCAAAGACACCCCTATATTTATACTCTGTCTTACCAGACAATCCCCTCTTTGGTGACATTTTAAACTAGGGCCTTTTAGGACAATATATAAATACCCGAGAAAAACCCTTAAAATATCAACAAGCAACATAATTCTTCCCACAATTCCTTCATAGACTTCAAACAATTTTGGAATTCAAAATATTATGACCTACCAGGTACCTGAAAAAACTTCGCTTGATATCGCTTTAGAGAACAATCTAGTTCACCAAAATGCTTATGAGAGTGGTGAAGAAAAACAATGATCAAATTTTGATATATAATGTTGCCAACCATTTACAATTCATCCACACGTAGCTCATTAAGTCTGCCATTACTAAAAACTGGTGGCCTCAGCATTCACAGGACGTGAGCAACGTCACAAAACAAAAATTTGAATTCAGACCGTTGATCTTGTTTCCTTTTCGGCACATCGGATGATAAAAAAAAATAGTCGCGCAACCTCCCTTTTACTTTTCCCAAACGAGTTCCCAGCCAATGAGAATAGTTCAAATTAACCATGTGGGGAAAGAAACAACTTAAATTTACCTTGATCAGAGTGGACATGTGTCATCTTGTCGCTAAAGCACTGGTGTAGAATCCAAGCATCTTCCTTTAGCAGTATAACAACAACCACAGGATTCTTTCCAACTCATAGCACTTTGCAATGACCCCACCTTCCCTTTTGAAATCTTCATGAAATCAACAAATGCCACGTCGGATAGATCAGTAGGTGGAAAACCCTTACTTTATTGTCGGTGTCAAGTATACTGACAACCTGACATGTCATCTCCTGCCTTCAACCAATCAAAAATGATCATGTCAGCATGACCCGGCGACAGAGGACCCCCCTTTTTGTCCTCGTCTTTAAACAAGATCAACAGTTGTCGCTAAATCGTAGACCTTAAAAATTGTGTACTTTACCTTAGTGGTATACCAATAACCGTGAGATCTTGTCGAACCTTAACCATCCGAGAAGGCTGGCCCTACTATGACACTTCACTTATCTTTCTGTCAAATCAAAAGCTGCCATGTTTACAGGAACAAGTGGGCGGGCCCTTTCTCCTTTTCTTCTTTAATATCAAAATCCTGTCGACCACCACATCATACCTATTTCAACCAATCAAAAATACACATGTCAAAGTGACATGGCAATTTGGGGCCCACTCACCATCTCGTCCATCATATAGCATCGAACGGTTGTCACTATACTGTGAAGCTTAAATACTTCACATCTTTCATCAACAATATAATGACAACCATAAGATCAATCGGTGTTTTACCCTTTGAAAAGTCCAACCCCATAGCTGTTATGTCACCTAAGACAGGTGTCAACCCAAAAAACACACCACTGAGACTGTCATGTCAGAAATCCTGCTGCTGTCAGTAAAGCTTGATCGGATGCTTGTTGCTACACCACGACGCTTAAAAAGGAATCATCTCGACCCAACGGTATAATGATAGTTGTTGATGCACTACTTGGTTTAATTGCCAACACAACACTAAAGATGGGCCCGCCGAGACAAATGTTCACTTGTTGCTAGATCGCATGTCAGAAATTCTAACAATAGGGAGCCTTGAGATTTAACGACAGCCACTCATTTTTAAAGGGTTAGTTAGGAATCATCTCAACCCAACGGTATAACAATAGTCGTTGATGCACTACTTGGTTTAATCGCCAACACAATACCAAAGATGGGCCCGCTGAGACAAATGTCCACTTGTTGCTAGATCGCATGTCAGAAATTCTGACAACAGGGAGCCTTGAGATTTAACGACAACCACTCATTTTTAAAGGGTTAGTTACTTAGGAAAATTTATGGGGAACTTATGCTTTGAGAGAAATATTAAAAAGGGTCTCGCTTGACAACCTAACAATATAACATATAAAGTGGTCACTTTAAAAGGGGTGGAAAATAGCACATGCGTATTTGGAGAGTTAGTGAGCCAAAAAGTAACGCAAAAATATAACAATGCTAAGACCAACTAGGGCTTCTTGAAAACTTAGGGTTTTAACCATAAAACCTCACAATTAGGTCTAAAAACCAGATTTTTCAAAAGTTTTAACATGAGGATGAGAGATTTTAGTATAGTGATAACAACCTCTCTAGCTAAAGTTATGGGTAGTCTTCCCACAAGAGCTTATCATCCAACCCGTCTCCCTAGTGGCCAACCTCCTTGATGTTGTTGATTCTCTTGAGGCGAGAAGTTATCCACATCACATAGGAGGTCATATAAATTTATTTGAGTCCTTAAATTCTTGAAGCTACTGGTAGATGTTATTTGAAATGATTTATTCCTTCACATTTGGATTCACAAGGATGCGACTTAACATTGTGATTATCCCCTGGATGGGTGGGATGAAGTTATCCCATGGGATGGTGTTCGACATTTTTTCCATCCTTCTACAGGGTTGTGAGCTAGTACTTGTTCAAATATATCTTATTTTTTGTCTCCATCTTACTATAATTGACTATTTTGAATGCCTCATTTGCGGTCACTATTTTTGCTTGCTTGGTGATGTAGAGGATAGTACGAATGGAATCTACATAAAAAGTGGCTACATGTGTGTCATTAGGCCAAGTACACTTCTTCGTAGCCTCTAAATAATGGATGGCCAAAGTGGTAATAAGATCCAAGCACTAGAGTGATAGTGGGAAAGTGACAACTTGTAACAATTTGAATCTCTTGAGCCAGGTGTTGATGTGATCTTTTGAGGGTGTAGTCTATGATGTCTTGTTTATCATCTATAAATCCATATCCCTAAGATCTATATTTGTGATACCTTTCACCTCACTCTCTAGTTTAGAAACCTTAGTTTTTCCCTCATGGATGTATCGCATGGTGAGAGGTTCCTTTTCTAACTCTTTCTTTGCCTTATATTTCCTTCCTAATGGGCCTAAAAGTGTCGAGCCTGGCTCAACTTCATGAACTTTAGATGATGATGCCATTGTATCTATTATAGAACCCTTCCAAACAAGGCAACTTGATCAATTTTATGTAATAATACAATTAATATACTAAAAATTAAATATACTCCAGGGACTAGGGATCCACGGATAGGTTTCTTTTGAAAAATAAGGTATGAGTGAAGATAGAGTCCTAGGATGTGAATCTTGGAGTTGATAATTTTATTGAAAGATTAACAGGAAATGGAGACTGGGAATACTAGTCCATGGACCCAGTAAAATGCCACCTTATTTTTGATAGTAGGTGGGATATGATAATCCTAAATTGTGAAGTTTGGAGTCCCTTAGCAAAAGTGAAATATCTACTATAAAAAAATTTAGAAGTTAAGTTTAGCTTTAAAATGTGAGGTTTTAGGGATGACAATTAGTAACCAAAATGAATGTGTATTTAACTAACTCTAGGGAATTTTAATCTTAGCCATGAAAGTAATTAGTAGGCTGAGAACCAATGTTCTAGGTGGCGCAAGCCAATGGATATTTGGTGAACTCTAAGAACTTAGAAAAATTGGTGTCCAAACCATTATTTTTTTATGTTGGTCTTGACACATGGCCTGCAACTAGGAAAAAAATAGATTAGGGCATCATGGAAAACCCTAATTTAACCCTTATGAACAAAATGTATCTTACTACTAACAACAATGTACAAACTAGGGCACAAAATGAGCAGATTGAGAAGTCATAATTGTATCAAAATACAAAAATTTAGGTCTCCAACGCTTGACACTAGAGGCTAGGACATGAAAAACCCTAGAACAATAAAGTTTACAAGATCTAAATCTAGTTCAAGGCTGGGAAATTCACTCAAAAAACCCTTATTTTACTAACTTATGGACAACCCCTAAATAACAGAAAGAATTAACATAAAATAGATAATGGAAAGAAAAACCCTAAATTATCTTACCAAAATGTGAGGAAAAGCCTACCTGAAGAAAATGTCGCATGAATTGGCCAAGGGATTCTTTAAAAAAACTTCATGCGCAACCAAATCCTTGCACAAAAACTCAAAATTACAAGCTTAAATACTTGGTCATGGAAGAGCTCTCAAAATAACTTTTAATCACTTGGTGGTTAAAAATAACATTCACAAAGTCCTTTTATAACTTGGTGGATAAAGGGAATTAAATGCTTTGGTACTTCATATTGTAGTTAAGGCTCTGCACTCTAACAATCAAACATCCAGTCTCCATAATACCAAAAAACATTATGGAGCCTGAGGGCCCAAGACCTGACCAAAAATTGAGATAAAAGAGGGCAGACTCTGGGGTCACAGACTCCAGAGGGAAACAAAGAAAAACAAAAGAAAATCAAGGAAATGGAAGAAAGGAAAAAGAGGGTACCCAACATTTTTCCTAGGGGAAAACGTAGGGACGAGTATGCAGGGAATAACAGTACCCCCATTTGGGTGGCAACTATGTACTCTTGGAAAAGACTATTGCTAGCCTAAGCCAAGACCTTCACCTCAACTCCAAGGAAACACAAATGGTGGGTAACTTCAAAGGATAATGCAATCCTTTTGCACTACAAATGAGACACCAAGGAAAAAAGGGTGAATACTAATCTAGGTGTTTAGTAAGATCCATGATGCCTCCCCAATCAGACAATAGGAGTGAGACACTAAAGTCTCTAGCTGACCACATCGGCTAATTAGGCATGTAGGCCTAGTTCAAGCTATCATCAACACGCTTGCAAGAGATTAGTTAGGTATAAGAAATTTTGTGATTTATCCCATGTCTTATTTATATACCGATCAGAGAGATTTAATGGTTTATGGTCATTCCCTAGGCTACAAAAAAACAAAAACCCCAAATACACCTCTCTAGAGGAAAATATTTAAGAGATTTTCTATTACACCCAAGGTATGCAAAGTTGAGGGGAGAGGATACTTTTTGTTCTATATTTTCATCATCTATTTAATGATATTATAATCTAAATAAAAATGATCAACCTTGCAACAAGTTCTTCTACTTGCAAGACTCTCAATGACACACAAAACACTTGATTAATTCCAAATTGAAAAATAATCAAGCTAAGTACAACCACTCTAAAGAAGACACTTAAAATGTGCAAGAAATGAAATAAGACCTACAAAACCACTATTGATTTAATTAAATATTCACTAATTACACTTTACTTAAGATTACTTAGAATAATGCATTACATAGTAGTTTTCATGCAAGACACCTAGGCATTTGCACCCATATTTTCACATGGTGTAGGAGACATTTCATTTTAGGTGGTGATAGTTGTTATCACATTCCACTTTTTGTGTGAGATCCATGTTTAGTGCACATATCACATTATCATACTTCGCATGTTGCACATAATTCATTGCATAATGGAGGATGATCCACCTTTGGTGGACATGTGATTACAACTTGTGGGGGTGATAACTTATCTACTCCTTATCATTGTCTCTTATTGTCTTGCCTTTATAAGCAGACCTATAATTTATAATTTAACTATGTCCATTATCAATAATATCATTATTGCATCTTAATGCAATTCTATTTCTATTCTCTTATAGAATTTATGTTGTTATTTCATTTGACCTTGAGGGTATTGTAGAGTCACCTAAAAATCTAACATAGTATTAAAGAAATTCTAACATGGTATCAAAGCTCTCAAAGTGTGAAGACTCCTTCTCAAGTATATAAATTTTGACTTGATTCAATTGTGGGTACATAATATTTCTATTTGGGCATCACCATTGTGTAGTCTATTTGGAGAGAATTTGGTGTAATTTGAGGTTTTGTATTTTGTGGCTTTCTATTGTAGGTCAAAATTGGAGCTTGTTGGTGCAAATTAGAAGCAACCATCACATTTAGGAGGTATTAAAACCCCAAGAGTGACTTTTGTTTCATCCAAATTGTAAATATGAGGCCAAATATAGATTCATTTGAAGTTTAGAGATCTGAGGTGACAATAATTTAGAAAAAATAAATATGGAGGCAATTTTCAAACAATGATATCTCAGTCATATGAGCTCCTTTTTCTGAGCATTTTTTTTTAGGGTAGAACTTCTGACTTTACATAGTGAAGCAGGTAGTTTCTAATCTTTGTTCCTAAATCTTTTTGAAGAATATTAATCCCATTTTTACAACTTCCAAGGCCTCATCCAGGCTCATACAAACTCCTTTTTAGGTGCAATTTTTTTTGAAAGTGCATAACTTTTTTGTATTTTACAGTGGTGCTATCAGATTGTAGTGACTGTGATTAAAAATTATACTTTCAAAATTTGACTTAGTTTTTCAATTTTAATACATAGACCTTAGTATTGGTCTTGTGTATAGTGATCTAAGTTTATTAGAGCCTGATTTTGGGGTGTAATCATTTGTTGATCTCAAATTTTTAATGTGAGAGATGTATCAATTATGTAATCATGGGATATGGAACACATCCTATTGTAATAAATTTGAATAAGGGTAAATATGAGTCATGGGCAAAAGGAATCATCAAACATTTTAGATGGCTTAATCTCTTGCCTCATCTTTATCGACTCGTACCTAAACCAAAGACATAGTGGAAGAAAATAGTTTGGGAAGATAAGAATTTTCATATTAGGGGATTGATTAGTTTGACTTTGGTTTAGATTTTTGTCATGATATCTCCTCCAAGATATCAAGTATTCAATGCCCATGCACAATTTTGACACTTATTTGGGATCATTTTGGAGATCCGCGTGTTCTTCCATTCCTAGATGATCTTTTTGCAGATTGTCTCCTCCAACCTAGTGATGGAGATAAAATTTCCTATAATGATGAAATCTTAGATGAGATTGAATATAATGCATTACTTAAGAGTAAGGATGATCTAGTGACTCTACATGTAGCCCCTACTTCTCTAGTTGAGATCACACATTCATCTCTCATTGGTGATTCCAGTGAGTCATTGCAAGACATATCTATTTATCTTCCTAATTGGGATTCCTACTTGCCAAACATTAGTTCATTGTTTGTGGAGTCTCATATTTTATATGTGGGAGATAAATTTGAGGGGTTTTATCTTATATTTTATGACAACTTCATCATAGTTGGAGATACTTCTTAGCCTTCTTTGGATATTGATATTAATGAGTCTATTCCTTTAGTTGATATGTCATATTGCTTGGTTCAGGTTGATCATGGTTATGTGATAGATTCTTCAATCTTAGAGACTCCTATTCAATTTTAAGAGACATCATTCATATTTTTTTATATTCGCGACACCAATCTTGTCACTTCATCTTTGTCTTTGGAGCTTGTTCATAATTATTTTTTATTGGTTCCTTATTTGTCACCTTTTATTATGATTAGGCATGTTCCTAATTGGCTCATGACATATTTATCATCCAAGGACATGGTGACACATAAGCATATTTCATACACAACATCATCATACTTCATTTGGATTTAACTTCTTAGTTCCTATCCAGAATGGGAAGAATCCTTGCATTTGTACTTGGTCTATCTTCTTCCCAAGGGGAGAAATGTTTTTGTAGGTATTGGACTATGTTTTGTCTTCAAACACTCACCATTTTTTCTATACATTATCCATTATGGGGGTGGGGGAAATTGTCTCCTTATTTCCTTCCTATAGAGAGATAATTTCTTGTATATGCATGGTGTATGTAGTCCTTGGGAGGGTCTTGAGTCCTCCTTCCATGCATATTGTATTTTTTCATCTCTCTTTTGGAGGGGAGTTTTGTCCCATGAGGTTTTCTCCATTTCTCCACTTTATGAGTGCTTTATTGTATTGCATTGGCATTGTACATGGGTACCTAACATGACCTATTAGTTAGAACCTATCTTTCATTTTTATTTTAAGTGCATTCTCCCAAGTTGCACTTAAAAGGGGGTGTTGGTGTAATTATATAGTCACTAATTACACTTTACTCAAGGTTACTTAGGATAATGCATTGCATATTAGTTTGCATACAAGACACTTGAGAGTTTGCAGCTATATGTTCCAATGGTGTAGGAGACATTCCACTTTAGGTGGTGATATTTTTTATCTCATTCCACTTTATGTGTGAAATCCACCTTTAGTGCACATATCACATTATCATCCTCCACATGTTGCACATACTTCATTTCATAATGGAGGATGATCCACCTTTAGTGGAAAAGTGTTTCCACCTTGTGTGGGTGATATCTTATCTATTTATTATCATTGTCTCTTATTAGCTTGAATATATAAGAAAGCATATTATGTACAATTTTATTATGTCAAGTATCAATGATTTTTTTCTTGCATCTTAATGTAGTTTTCTTTCCATTCTCTTGTGGAAGTTATCTTGGTATTTCATTTGACTCTAGGGGTATTGTAGAGTCATCTAAAACTCTAACACCCACTATTAGTAGTCTAATTTTGGATCTTTGACAAGTGTATATAGTTACACAAGTGGTTATAGGATAGGAAAAACCAATAAAACTCACAACAAATTGAAATAGAGCATAGATATTGGTTGACAGTGTTGGCGCTGATTTGCAGAAACGTCGACTAGTGTTGGCACAAGTCAAACATGCAGTTAAATAAAAATAAAAATGAAAATGAAATGTTTTTGTGTTTTTAATGGTTTTTTAAAATTTTTTTTAGGTTTTTCCAACTCTAGAAAGGCATCAAACAAAGGATGCATGTTAGGAAGTAGAACTTGCACTTATCATAATGAAAAATTCAAAAAGTGGAAACGTTGATTCATGGAAACACCTATGTACCTTTTATTATCAGAAAACAAAAAAATTGTAGAGTGTAGCCCTACAAAAATTAGTTTTTGATAAAACAACCCAGAGTTAAATGACTTAAAATGACAAAAATGATGATTTAATATATGTCTCTACAAAAAAAGAGAGGTTAGTTTGTCAACCACAACATGTCAAAACCTTGCAAAATAGACAGTTAAAGTGTGTTAGTGGAACTATCAATTTAGAGCACAAGTGTCGATTAGCGCAAATTCCTTTGTGTAACGCAGGCACTAATTTATAACTTTGAACGATAGCTTCAAAAAACACTAATTTTTTTGTTAAAATCCAAGGGATGTGGGTCTCATTAGGTGTGCTAGAATGTATATGATGTAAATTCACTAGTCATCTGAATGAAAATAATATAAAATAAATCTAAACAATGCATTTAACCAACAAAAATCACACATACCTCCAATTGAGCTTGATTGAAAGAACCCTATTCCATTGATGTGATCTTTGGTTGATTGAATGTTGATATGATCTAAAAAACACAAATCTTAGTTCCCCAAGTGATTGGTAAGTTTATGTAGATGACAAGAAGATCTAAATATATAACCTAGATGGAGAGAATGATATGAAACAAGTGAATGAAGATGTTACAAAATTGGAGATGATTATGAAACTAAACTAAATTAGCCATGATTCTAATCTATGGAATGAAATAATATGAAAATCTCTATGATAACTCTAAAATGCTCAAAATGATCTTTAAAGTCTAGGATGAAATTAGCATAATAACAATGCATATGAAAGATTCATGATTTTTTCATGGAGAGGATCCCATTTATAGGACTTGGAGGGAAATGGATGGTGAGGATTCAAAATGGAATGGAGGGATGATATTCAAGAATATCAATGAAGTTGATGCCAAGTGGAGACCAAGTGGATGCCATGCAATCAAGGTAGTTGGTCATGCAAGATAGATGAGTTTCTCACACATGTGTGAAACCTTTTAAAGTGTTGTAATCATGAGCTCCATCATCTAGTTTTCACAATTTAGAAATCATCATCTTTATCACATTATCATAAGCATTTAACATCCTATAGGTGATTTTAGTTGCATTAGAAACCACTATTTAAATCTTTTAAAGTCATTCTGGAAGGTGATCAGTTCTAAGAGAACATTATCTTCTTAAAATATCAAGGACGAGAATAACAATGGAGTCAAACTGAAGAAACAAGGTAAAAGAAATGTATAATTTTGTATGTTCAAGTTTCTTTATACTTCATTGGAATATTTGTGAATAGCTAAATCTGGATGTTATTTAGTGGTATAATTGTAGATTTTGCATCATTACATTTTATATATATATATATATATATATATATATATATATATATATATATATATATATATATATATATATATATATATATATATATATATATATATATATATATATATATATATATATATATATATATATATATATATATATATATATATATATATATATATATATATATATATATATATATATATATATATATATATATACATACATACACACACCCACACCTCCCCATATCAACATTTATATCTTTCTTCCCCTGTCCCCTTTATCTCTAGAGAAGTCTCCCTCTCTCTATCCATCCATCTGTACCTCTCTTCTTATACCTCTATATCTATATCTCTTTGCCTCTCTACCTCAATCTCATCATCTATCTATATCTCTCTATATATCACTTCCTATTTTTATCTCTAAATTTATATTTATATATCTCTCTCTATCTCCCTTTCTATATTTTAATAATTTTCATCTCTTTCTATCTTTCATTCCTCTCACTTTAACTCTTTTTCTCCTCTCCAAATCCCTCTTCTTCTCCATTTTCACCTCCACCTCTATCTCTATCTCCTTACCCTTACAACCCCCTACCATTCCCCCTTCTCCCTTGTTGGTAATAGAACCTAGTTATCCTCCAAACTCTCTAGATGTAATTCCCCGCCAGGGAGCCCAAGAGAAATTAATCTAAAATATGTTACTAAGTTTACCAAATAATTTTTTTCTTAAGAGTTTACAATCAAAATGAATAAAAATGTGGAAGAAATATAACATAAGACAATACATATTCATAAATGTAACTCATTTATAGATAACAAGTCTCAAGGGTTCCATGATGTAGAATTAAGTAAGTTAACTAATCTACTAAGTGTAATCCAACACATAATCACATGATATATCTTAGGTTCATTTTAAAACCCAAATTGAAGTATTCTTAATCCTTTACTTAATCATAATAAAAATAACACAAATAATAAAGTGTTCTAACATATTCATTACATTTGAATAATAAGATACATTCATTACATCAACTAATACATCATGGCATACATAATAATACAACTTCCATTGCACATGTTGCAGGGATAACAATAATATAATACACATACATATACATCTCTAAAATCAATGTCACTAACCAATACATAAAATGGAATACAAGATATACATCTCATGATGATAATAAGTCTCCAAGCAATGAACAAGAAGATAAAAGCAACATCAAGGATCATCCAAGTACAAAGTCATGAATGTTGAATCTCAATGGTAATAAAATCACTACCACCTGACCACGTGGAACCAAGAAGTCCACTCCCACCATGATGAGGAGATAACACCATGCCTCATTAAAGGAAACATCCAAAAACAAGCAACACTAATGCCAAGGTACACTGGATAAAATGGTAGTAATGGTTATAAGGTTATCAACAATAAATGATCATGACACAAATCAAGTGTACCAAATGCAATGTAGGAACCTATGACACATATAGGGAAGTGTCATCATATAAGTCAACTCTAAGGTTGTCTTGGTAGTCTCTGTAGACGCCGACCCTCTAGTGACTCTATGCGGTATCAATAGTCCTTTTGTAGAGACAAGGAAAACCAACTATGCCAAACCTCAACATCTCTTTGGACATGCAAGCATATTCTCCCACTCCCATCCTAGCCTATACTAGCACTCAAGGCATGGACAAAGGACAATTATCTTATTAATATTTTCTCTCAATAAATTTATTAAGTTATCACTTATTAAGTCAACTTTAAAAGGATACCCAGACAACCACTTTAGGGTTTCGACACCTCCAAAGTAAGCCACTTCCCCTCTATGATCCTAGATAACCTACCCTAATGCTCCCAACAAAAGAACCTAAGAGAAAGCAAAACCAAAACCATAAAGACTTCTATAAATCAGTAAACCATGAATGCCATCAAAGACAAGTGTTGGAGCATAAAAAATAATATCTCATCCTATACAAGGATCCAAACTGTCCATCCTATATTAGACATAACAACCACAAATCCACATGGTTACCATATCACAAGGTAAATCAAGTCATCAAGACAAGTCAACAATGACATAAATCTCCAACCATGGAGTAAAACATAATCTAGAAACCATTAATTAAATCATAGAACAACCATATTAGAAGAAACAAAGTGACCAAGTTAATTAAGACTCCAAACAATAATGGTCATCACCTTATGTGGTTAAATAACATAAAGATTGAGGACTTAATAGAAACATGACATAACTCCTAGTTACACTAAAAAAACATGTGAACCAATCATGATTCCAAAAAGGTTATGAATATTCCATATTATAAACCCATAGTATAAAAACCATAAAATAATTCAAGTCTAGAAGACAAAATTCCGCCTAGGGCATCACTCTACCATTATAGACAATTAATCAAAACAAAACAACATGATATAAAGCACACATTCAAAATGTATTTGATATTTTACCAAATCCAGTTATATAGCATTATTAGGTTATTAGATTAGAATAATAATCTTATTTAATAGCATAAGTCACTGGATTAAGTTTTAAATGCTAATTCCATAGAATATTAAATTAGCTCTCATTTAAAAAACCACATTAACATTTTAATTTTAATTTATTTCAAGATGCTCTTATAGCCCATTTGACTATAATTCTTATCCAAATCAAAATTTAAATATAATTTAAGGTAAGTCAAATTATAAATTAATTAGATATAACCTAAAATAAATTATTATTTAATGAAATATAATCTAACATAAATTAAATAAACTAATTTAATTAGAAAATAATAATAATTAAAATAAAATTATTCTTTTTTAAAAAATAAATATTTAAATATGAAAAAAATGTTATGGGGGGGGGGGGGGGGGTCCCGCTCAGGTCACACCTCTCATCTTGCCCTGTAGGGGTCCGCCATCGAGTACCCTGTTGACGATGGCAGTGGTACCATCGGTACCCCATGTGTAAGGCTGACAGGAACCTTGCTGACATCAACAGGAGTACCTCCAGTACTCCCTACCACACATGGTAAAAGGGGAGGCTGGGGCGGTGGCCTACCACCCGTTCTTTTAAATTTATTTTAAAAATAAAAAAATAAAAAAATTCCTTTTAATATATAGAAAACTAAAATATATATTTGTATTTAAAATTTCTTTAAATTATATTCCTCTAATTTAGGAAAAGCATGCAAATAAGTTCAAACAGATCTCTTGAAGACATGTAAAGAATTAAATGGACACACACACATATAAAGTATCATGTATGGAAGTAAATATACATTTTATTTTAATAAGGGGAAAACCCATTATGGAGAAATACTAATGGAGGAGTGGGTATATATACATATTTTTAGCTTTGATTAGAAATCTCTAGTCTCCAACATCTAGCTCTGGGAGAGGAGTAGTGCAATGAAGGGCCTATATACAGGGGCCTTGGGTTCCACCAGTGGTGCTTTTGTGGTTACACATGAGTGCGATCTCAAAGGACACTCGTATTATCTAAATACTGCAACACATACATATAACTAAGAAGCACCCCAATTAACCTACCCTTGAACAACTAGAGAAATCGAGCCTTAGGATGGAGGAAGCCCTAGAATGGATGTGCCTATGTACCACATGAGCCCCTTGGGTTTAAACTAGCTCCTTGTAGTGCAGGGGTATACTCCATATGTGATAAAAGGTCCATGGAAGTAAAGATATATTTTATTTTAATAAGTGGAAAACTCATTATGGAGAAACCCTAATGGAGAAGAGGGTTTTTTTTATTTAAACCAAAACCCCTAAAACTTAGAAAGCCTCCTAGATCTTCAATTCAAATTCAGGAAAATTTGACACGAAGAAAAAATTCTACTCATATTTCCTTGTTTAAATCAAATTTTCTGCAAATCAAATTTTAAAATAAAAATTCCTATTTTCCAACACTCACACCAACAAGATCAGGCACAAAGAATACAAATTTTTTAATCGAAAGACAAAAGATCTAAACACCTACCTTGAATCACAACATTGAAAAACCATGAAGATTGATGACCAAATTTGAACTCCAAGCTTTTAGTAAAATTCTTAAACTCAAAATTTTTGCCAGAGATGATTCTTCAAACTTGATTGAATAATCTCTCAAATGGCCTCCTAAAGCTATTAAATAGAAAACTAGAAACCAGAGTTGAAAGAATGCAACTCTAAATTACAGAATTAGAACTCAATTGTTAAAAATAATAAAACAGTTAACTCAAAATCACATAGATCAGAACTCAACTCCAACCTTGTTTTCATCAACACCTTTTTGTGTGATTTAATATTAATTTAATAATAATTACATACACTTTTAAAATAATATCTTTTAACTTAAATTTATATTTTAATTTTACTAATATTGAATGTGCAAATTTAATTGCATATTAGTATTTAATTAACAATTATTATTTTTAGCAATTTATTTTTTGATAAGTGATAATTTTATTGCTTCCATTGAAAAAGTTTTACATTCAAAACAAGGCCATAAGCCTGGATTCGACATTATAATTCCCATAGACACACAACCACCGTGACATCTACCCCTAAATGCCATCCACCCTACACTACCCCCAAACAAGGAACATAGCCCTACTAGGCAAAATGGGCACACATGCCATACAAACATTTTCTTGATCACTACTTCATAATACCCCATTTCGCTAACATCTCTTCACGGGTTTCGTTCAGCAAAATCCCACCAATTGTATCCACCTTGGATTTAGCTTTCCAAGTACAAGTTTTGGCACAACCCTGGAGATATTCTCCTCTTCGCACTCATGGACCTTGCTTGGTGTTTGCTCTCTCTTACACTTTCTTTCCTCTACCAGCCTCCATTGGTTTGCCTCCCACTGGTTCACAAATGCCAGTAATTCCATCCACATAGTCCTTGCTTCACCCACGCACTATATGGTAGGTGTCGCTACACAAAACACCATAAAGGGTTGGAAATATGATCTCACACCATCAACACGGAGCCATCAACCCTTAGGTACATGGAATCTTGCACCAATCTCTGCCATATTCAACCACTGCTCAAAACCCATCCTCCATATGGACTCGATGCAAAGTTCAACAATGTGCAAAGCCTCTTCTTTATCTTGGGCAACCTGGAATACCCACACACATAACATGGAGGAGATGTCCACGTTTGTTAGTTCCTTCTGGAAGTGATGCAAAGATGGAAGTCAAGCATTCTGCTACATTGTTAGTTCCTTCCGGAAGTGGACATGCACCGATGGACAAAATGTTATTTTCTGAATCTATGATGACACATCCTGCACCGCTCTGTCCTGGGTTGCCTTTTGAAGCACCATCAAACTGCACTTTGACCCAACCTTCATCCAGCATCTTCACATCTCGTTCTTCTACTTTGCCCCTAGACAAAGGAGCAACCCTTTGCAGCCCCTAAACGAGCCATTATTTTTAGCATATTAATAATATGCAAATTGATAGTTAAATATCAATTCATTAATTATGTCTTTAAATTAAATTTTTAGATTTAATAATTAATTAAATCCTTTTAATTAAACATAAGTATTTAATTAATTATCATTAATTAAATAACTTAAATTTAATATTTTGGTATATAATAAGATTTAATCACACAATCATTTAATTATTCTTAATTAAATCTTTAATGTATTTTTAACACAAAATCACATCAAACCACCTAACATGAAACCAAAATAGAAACTGACTAAATTAACATGCAACAATCAAGATAAAAGGAGTTCAGGAATAATGTCACCTTGACAAATTTGGAGGGTTAACCAATCAAAAACTTGTCCACTATTTCAGGACAATAATTATCTTAGGATAGGATTTAGACCTGGATGCTATCTCCCCTCTCTTACCATTGAGATATTGCAATAGGGCATGCTCATCCTAGCAATTTAGGGAAGTCAATGTCTGGTACCTGAAATCTTGCATATATATATATATATATATATATATATATATATATATATATATATATATATATATATATATATATATATATATATATATATATATATATATATATATATATATATATATATATATATATATATATATATATATATATATATATAAAACAGACAATTGCGAGGATCAACAAATCATGTGGATCAATTTTGTTATAATCTTCATACTTTGTTGACACTCTTTATGCTCTGATAGATATTTCTAAAACATTTATGACTTATACCTATGTGAACTTATGCTTAAGTACAACTAAAGCCACAAAGCCTATGGGTAGCTTGAATGAGATATTTTGCTAACTATTATAAATATAATGCAGTACTTCATATAGTTATTTTAAGCTATATTCTAACATTTGAGTAGGGGTTGAAATGTTGACTTGCATATGTGTACCGAATGTTACTAACCTTTCAAGTAAACAAGGAGCAATTTGAAGAGTGGTGCAACCGCATTAAAGAAGGAGCGTTAGAAGACTAGTCATGGTGAAAGAATTCAACATGCTTCCGAAGGATATGTCACCCCTAGAAAGGAGCTGATGTTCCATAGAATATAGAAAATAAGTCTTGCTATATTTCCTCAGAATTGTTATTCGGTTATCTTCAATAATTATAATATGTCATGGTTGTTTTACCATCTCTTTATTTGGCAAGGTTTAATCAGACTTTAATGTTATGTTTTCAATAAGCGTAAGTCCTCTTTATAAAGGGATTTGATCAACTTAGTTGGGTAATGAGAAAATATAGAATGATGTATTCAATATAGAAAAAGTTACTCTTTTATGTTCTTCATGAGTTGTTCAATTGTTATGTAACCAGTTAAGAAGAATTAATGGAAGAGTGATTTTGGATTATTTCTTGTGTTAGTAGTTAGTAGAAGCCAACCAAGGGGGCCCACTTGGGAGGTGGATTAGATTAAGATAGATTAGATTTGCTTCCTGTGTTTTCCCTACTTTCAAGTAGAGTTATTGTTTTACTCCTGCAACATTACTACTGTGGATGTTCCTACAGCACTTGCAGAAGATAGACATGGTGAATGTTTTGAGTTGTTAGATAGGCTAGATTCATTTTACAAGCTTTCTATTGTATTTTCATTAAGTATTCAAGTGTTTTTACCTTCCTGCAGCAGTAGCATAGATTCCTTTCATGCATTTTATCTTCCTGCAACATAGGAGTTATGACTCCTAAAGGAACTTAGTGCACAAACTGTGCTATCCCATTTCAAGTCTACATCCCTGGGTTGACAATCTAAATGCATTTCATGATGGGAATAGGTAATCCTTAGCATAGATATATTACCCCTAAGAGAGACAATGGCATGATTATCTTTACCTATTGTGAGACTGTTCATTTTTGGCGTTGTTGCCGGGGATGGTGTCGAACTAGGAACCTTAATGAGTCCTTTATTTTTCAGATTAGTTTCTTATTTTTTAGTCAAAATAGAGTGGTTGTGAGCTTTCTTCACAAGTCATCAACTTACTTGCATGCATCGAAGAAGGTGAGATGTTCATGGTAGATTTCTTCCAAAAGAACATGTTAAACTGAAAGAAGAATTTGAAGAACTTGAGTTACCATTTCTCGATGCAAGTCCTGAGTTTGTTGCATCATCTTCAATAGAAGAAGACACTCATGAAACATTTGACCTCCATCCTTTTGCAAAAATATTAGCTAGTTTTCATAATACTCCTACCCCAGGACCACCTATTGTCCAAAACCCTCCAGTCAACAATACTTTCCAACCACAGTTTCAATATCCAACACCTCCAGTAATGGTAGTTCCTACATTTCCATTTCCTATTCCAAGTCTTATCAACAATCTTAATCTCAAGAACATACCTGCTTCAGCACTACCAAAGTTCTATGGCCTCATTACAGAGGATCCTGACACCTTTTTGTTTGAGTTTGACATACTGTGTCAAAGTTTTGACTACAATACTCATAGTCATAAGCTTAAGTTGTTTCCAGCAACACTGAAGGAGTCAGCTCTCAGATGGTTCACGGGCTTAGGAGCAAATGCAGTAGCAAATTGGGACGGGATGAGAGATTTATTTCTAAGGAAGTATAAGGAATACTGCAAGGGAAGTGATTCAAAAGGAGGTGACATCTTCCCTATGTCACAAAGGGAAGATGAGACATTAGAGGACTACATATCATGCTTCTTATTTAATTTACAAAAGAGCCCTCAACATGCATTGCAGGAGGATTCACAGAAGCTAATTTTTCTATGAGGAGTGAATGAAAACTATCTTGAAGCCTTGGACCTCATGGCTAGAGGAGATATATCTCAGTCTTCCTGGGATGACCTTCAGAAGATTTGTATGAACTATTCTAGAGTAGCAGTCAAGAAATGAAGGGGATTTCACCTAACGGTGGCTAAAGGAAGTGGCTCTGGTATTTCAAAGATGGAGATTTCAAACTTGTTGTTAGACTTCAAGCAAGACATCATAAATGATGTCACTACACACCTAGACATGATGACTACCAAGAAGAATCATGCAGACGCGGAGGTGTAGCTAGCTGAATATTGTCCTCATTGCCACAAAAAAAAGAAGGATTGTTAGTGAAAATTGGTCGCAAACCTGGGGAATTAACATCTTCCAACTGAATACTTAAATATAGAAGGAGAGGACGAGAAAGTATTCTTTGTTGCTCGATGTCGGCCATGGGCCATGAGACAAAGTATGCCTCAAGACCCATTACAAATTTCAAATCCTTATAATAGTCAATGGAAAAATTGTAATGTCCAAAGTACTCCATAATATAATCAACCCACTTGGAATAATACTTGGCCAAATAATTAATAGAATCAATGGTATCCTCCAAAACAACCTCAATGACCACAATTTCCAAACCAATGGCAACAACCAAAAGGGAATTGGAAGCCCACTAATCAGTGGAGAGGACCTTAGCAATGGCCTAATCCAAATCCTGGATATCCACCTTTACCACCTCCAACAAATATACCTGCAATAATGCCACCACCTACAAATATAGGTCATCAAAAGAAAACACAATTACCTACTCAACCACAACCGAATCCCAACATTCAACAACCATAGCAATAAATGTATGCTATCGATGCTCAGCAGTACCCTGCCTATGCACTTAACATAGCTGATATACATTTAAGATCAAGTACTACCTTGCCTGCACCTAAACCACCTCTTATCACTGAAGTGCCAAACCTTCCTACAGTATCAGTACCAATTCCAGAGAATGCTTTGCCAAATAATATTGCCCCAGAGAATGTTTCCAACTCAGCTAATGCTCATACATCAGTTAAACCACCTTTTCCTTAGAGGCTCAGCATGGACAAGCCCATACCAAAAGAAGACCAACCATTTGATATCATTGACCAGCTAAAGAACATGCATGTCTAGATTCCCCTGTTTCAAGCAATAAAGGATATTCAAGTTTATGGAAAAGCAATAAAAGAAGCTTGTCTTAAAAAGCCTGGAAGAAAGAAAAAGGATCCTACAACAATTCATGCTATAGGACAATTGGCTGATATCATGTTAGGAAAACTAGTAATACCAAAATATTCAGATCCATGGATTCCAGTTGTGAACATCATCATTAATGGTCAGTATGTCAAAAATGCATTAATAGACTTAGGTGCTACCATTAATGTAATGACTAAGGATACTATGAATAAACTAAGCATTGAAGGGTTGAGAGCTACTCCAACAATATTGCAACTAGCAGACAGTTCTACTGTCACCCCTGATGGAATGATAGAAGACATAATAGTTTCCTTAGATTCTTGGGAGTACCCTACTGATTTCATGATTCTATCACCAAAGGTCAATCTTGTTGGTTACCCTGTTATCCTAGGATGTCCATGGTTGGCAATAGCTAATGCAAATATAAGTTATAGATCAGGGAATGTGACAATATCAGATGGGCAAGCCACTAAGAAACTAGCATTGTATCCTCCAGCTCAACCGCTGCCAGATTTAAGTACACCTATATGGCCAGATTTAGGAGATGGAGAAGAAGAACTGAATTTTGTGGTTCAGCTCATGATGTTACATAGGCAATATTTTCTAAAGTTGCAAGAGGAAGATGAAATCATTTAGAGAATTCTTAATAATGACTGTGTTTTAATCAAAGACATATCTAAAAGTTCTGTGTTAGAGTTAAATACATATGAAGACAATTTTGAGAACTGTCTATTGTGTGTGTGAAAATTGTACCTGATCTATAGACACAACACTCAGTAAAACATTAGAGGTTAGTGATAATCAAAATCGTGCAAAATTGAAATCTAATCTAACCAAGCGATTTACTGCCTTCTAATAGGTGTGAGATTGATGTTCTCAGATTGTAATCGAGATCAGTGACCTAGACGACACCTAAATGAAGGATTTGAATGCAAAAGATGGATATGAAATAAATGCAATTAAGCTTTTTTTTTTGGATTTTTCTATGCAATAAGAATGATAAAAACTGATATGAATCTATGCTAGATGAAATTGATATGCTATGAATCTAACAATGATATGTAATATGAATGCAAAAATAAGATTGATCTCACAAAGATGTCGATTCGCAAGAGCTTTGATTCTTCAATTCCAATTCTCCAGCGTGATTGTGCAAAATATGAGATGATTTGTGAAGAGCTAAAGCCTTAATTTATAGAAATCCAGGGCTTTGGAGGTGCATGGGAAAAGCCATAAATCACTCAAATTAACTCATCTTGATTTTTGAGTTATCTGATCATGAAAGATAGTTAATTCTCAAAATCATGCAAAAACAGCTTTTTAACTCAAATTAGAGTTTAGATCAGCTTTTTGAACTCCAAAAGGATGTTGGGTTCCAAAAAGTCAATAACTTGCATTGATTTTCTGATTTGGAGTTTAACTGTTTCTTTTGAATATGCATAATAATTAAGAATTAAATAAATAAATAAAGTGATTTATCCTCAACTCAACTGATTTTTGAAATAAAATAATTAATTTATGGGTTAATTAACTATTTTACCAAACTTTTATTAAAAATTATATTATTAAATAATGACAACATGCTTTAATTAATTAAATAAGAATTTAATCAATTAAAGATAGGAATTTTGATCTATTGTCAAAATTAAATAATACAATTAATAATAGATAGAATTAAATTTAATTACACAATTAAGTGGCAAATATTAAATCTAATTAATTAAATATGAAAATATTCAATTAATCAAACTTAGGATAAATGTGATTTATCGCCAAATAATCATTAAATTAAAGATAATTAAGATAATTAGGAATATTACTAGGAATATTCCCTAATGCAGAATTTAAGATAATCAATTATGATTCGATGATGTTAGATGTGCCTTAGGTTAGGACTTTGATGTCAATTTTGTTCGATTTGTCGATGTAGGAGGTTAATGAACTTATAGCCCATTTTTGGGGTATTACATCTATTACCTTCAGAACCCAATATTATTCATCAGTTGCTACCTAGTGAAGTAAACACAAGTCCTATCACTGAAGTGTCCATGCTTGACCTTACAACTACTATTGAGCTTTCTAAGGGTCATAATCTCCATGTGAATAATAAGATGCCTTCATAACAGATGGAGCAACTGACCAAACTGCTACAAACACATGGGAAAGCCTTTGCATGGGACTATGGGGACATGAAGGGATTAAGCCCTACACTATGTACACATAGGATTTATATAAATGAAGGAATTCTACCACTCCATCAACCTCAAAGGAGGATTAATCCAGCATTAAGGGAGATAGTCAAAACTGAATTACAAAAGTTATTAGATGTTGGCTTTATATATCCTATATCTAATAGTAAATGGGTATCACCTTTGGTTATAGTACCCAAGAAGGGGGGTAAATGGAGAATCTGTGTGTATTATAGGGAGTTAAACAAGGCTACCAAGAAAGATCACTTCCCATTACCATTCATTGACCAAGTACTTGATACTTTTGCCGGTAAGAAGTATTTTTCCTTTCTTGATGGATATAGTGGATACAATCAGATAACTATTGCTCCAGAAGACCAGGAGAAGACTACATTCACATGTCCATGGGGGACATTTTCATATTATGTACTACCATTTGGGCTATGTAATGCTCCAGTAACATTTCAAAGAGTTGTAATTAGTATTTTTGCTGACATATCACATGATTGTATGGAGATATATATGGATGGAATTACAACATTTGGAGTGACATTTGAAGAGGCTTTGAAGAATCTTGAAAAGGTGCTAATCTGATGTAAGGAACATAATCTATCCCTTAATAGTGAGAAATGCTTTATGATGATGCAAGGAGTGGTACTTGGGCATTTTATTTCTGCAGCAAGAATACAAGTAGACCCAGCCAAGATTGAGGTAATTCTCACGTTACCCACACCTACCAAACCAAAGGATGTAAGATCTTTTTTAGGACACGTTGGCTACTATAGGCACTTCATTCAAAATTTCAGTCAAATAGCTAGTCCTTTGTATACATTGCTTACCAAAGAGGCTAAATTTCTATGGACACCAGCTTGTAATGAGTCCTTCCTATGGCTTCAAAAACTTCTAACCACTGCACCAGTCCTCAAAGGACCAGATTGGTCTATCCCATTTCATATCCATACAGATGCATCAGATTATGCCATAGGTGTTGTGCTAGGAAAAAAGCCTACCAACCTTGAGAATGCAATTTACTATATCAGTAAAAGCCTCCATGGCCCTGAATTGAACTACACAATTACTGAAAAGGAACTCCTAGTTGTAGTTTATGCATTGAACAAATTCTGACACTATGTCATAGGCTATCCCATTTTTGTTCACACTGATCACTCAGAAATAAAAATCTGATGAAGAAACCTGCTATAACAAGCATATTATCAAGATGGCTCTTACTATTGCAGGAATTTGATATAACAATTGTTGATAAGCCAGGGAAGGCAAATGTAGTTGTTGACTACTTGTCTAGACTACAAAATGTTGATCAAGACACAACTCAAGTTGAAGATACATTTCCAGATGAGCACTTGTTCCACATAGCAATCAAAAGCCCATGGTATGTAGACATAGCCAATTATCTTGAAGCAAATAAGATGCCCTCACATTTTTCTCAGAAGGATAGGAAAAAGCTTGTAGAGAAAATCTTTCAATTTTCATGGATAGATAACAATCTATTTTACACTGGTCTAGATCAGATCATGAGGAGATGTGTGAGAGAAGATGAAATATATGACATACTCCATGCTTGTCATGACAAGCCATGTGGAGGTCACTTTGTAGCAAAGAGAACAACCCTGAAAATATTAACAACGTGATATTATTGGCCAACATTACATAAAGATGCAACCAATTATATAAAAAAATGTGATAAATGCCAAAGGATGGGTCATCCAACAAAATTAGATGAGATGCCACTTAATCCACAAGTGGTGATGACACCCTTTGATAAAGGGGGTATGGACTTCATAGGACCAATTGATCCTCCATCAAATGGAAAATCTTATATCCTGGTATGCACATATTATCTGACAAAATGGGTGGAAGTGAAAGCAATGCAGAATGCCAGAGATGAAAAAGTAGCTAAATTATTGTATGAAGACATTTTTACCCATTATGGAGTCCTAAGAGAATTAGTCATAGACCAGGGAGCACAGTTCACTTCAAATCTGATCACTGAGTTGATGAAGGAGTATAACATAAGACATCAGAAGTCTAGTCCTTACCATCTGCAGGTGAATGGACAGATAGAGGTCACCAATCGAGAGATAGAGGCAATATTAACAAAGACAGTGCAATTGCATTGCAGGGATTGAAGCAGTCGGTTAACTAAATCAGTCTAGCTTATCGTACAACATGGAAGACCACAACAGGATTCACATCATTTGAATTGGTGTATGGAAAGACAATAATGTTGCCCATAGAATTTGAACAGAAAACATTGTGCACAGCTCTGGAGTTGAACATCAATCTTCCTGCAGCACAAACAGAGTGCCTTCTCTACCTCAACACATTGGATGAAATACGAAAGTTAGCATTGGAAAGAACAAAGTTAATACATAACCAAAGGAAGAGGTGGCATGATTCACACATCAAGAATAAGAACTTTCAAGTAGGTGATTGGGCTCTATTGTATGATTCTTGATACTAAAATAGGCCAATATCTCCCTTTGTGGGACCCATCATCTCAACGCAAACCAAATGGTTGGGACCATATGAAATTCAATATGTATTTGATAGTGGGGCAGTCCAACTAAACACACTTGATCCAGTCCAATTTAAGTTACTTGTCAATGGACACCGCTTGCACCAGTACCACAAGCCTCAAACAAAGGGAGAATCCTTGAAGCAGTTCAGCACGCAAAGTTTAACAGCCCCTCAGGTAACAGTTCCTGCAACAGA
This sequence comes from Chamaecyparis obtusa, assembly GCA_027943335.1. Classification (NCBI taxonomy): domain Eukaryota; kingdom Viridiplantae; phylum Streptophyta; class Pinopsida; order Cupressales; family Cupressaceae; genus Chamaecyparis; species Chamaecyparis obtusa. Next base: position 413,001 of record BSBK01001337.1, on the reverse strand, counting down.
AGGTGAAAGCCTTCTTCCTATAGCCTCACCATAACATGCCTTCAAAAACTCCCATAATAAAACTTCATTTCATATGAGGTATATTTATTCATTCACTTTTCTCTCTTATTCTTACCAAATCATCTCATTCCTCTATCTACCACCCACTCAAACTCCACGTCACCCACAATTTCTATTTTAATGCTTTCAATAAAACACCACGTCAACACTTTCATGTGGCCGCCAGACTTGACACTCTCATCAAATCGCATTTGTGTGTACAGTAAAAAATTGCCAAGTACAACTTTTTAACTCTTTTCTCACTTTTAGCGCATAGGTTTGAATAATTATATATAGTACTGCATCACATGTATGATATATGAGTTAAGCCAGTTTCCCATTCTCATGAAAAATTTATCAAGTTAGGACACTTGTCAAAATTTGGTAGGGGGCAGGGGAAGTCTAATAACTTCCAAGTGTTATTCCTAAGTCACCCTAGTCACATCCCTGTCACATCAATGTTGTACTTAGGATGCATTCTATTAATTCTTTTAATCCAACACATTTGTCGTACTTTCAAATTCTAATTTTCTAAGCTTGACATGACTTGAAAGGACCATAATTAAATTATGAGATAACTCCCACTTAATATTTTGATGTCCTCTGAAATCAATTCCATTATTATTGTTCATGTCAAGCATAATGGAGGTAATGTAAGCGAAAATCAGTATTCTCAAGAATAGCAATTGGGATTTCAAGAAGAAGGTGTTTGCAGAGTGTAAGAAGACCAAAGATTAGCAGTGAATTAGAGAGCAGAAAAATTGAAGACTGGACATTATTAAGATGGGGGGACAATTACAGAGACATGAACCAGTCATCCATGGTATTTTATTGACGGATGTTGAAGCAGTTCACATATTTAATGCAAGTGACTGGCTAGGGTATTTCCTTCAGTTGATGGAATTCAATGAGGAGGTTGTAACAGAATTTATAGGCACTTTTGAAGAGGGACAAGAAATTGTGTGGGGTTTAACAGTTGTTTCTACTGAGGAAAGAATTGTAGAGGTCACCAGATTACCAGTCGTTGGAGAGCACTATCCTAATGAGCATGATGCCAGGTCATCTCGAGCTCAATTATCCTGATCGGGTGGTCCTCCACTTGAAATCACTAAGCAGGGATGCAAGAGATTGTCTCTTCCACCACCATTTCTAGAATTAGCTAACCACATTATCAGGTATTTAACTTGTGAAGGAAGATTCTCAAACCTGCATGCCCACCATTTCAAATTGCTTAGCTATTTAAGGCATAATGTTTAGGTCAATGTTCCTAATTTTCTTTATAATATGTTAAGCATTAGTGCCGAGGAAACACAAAAGGGTAATGCAAATTCCATAAGCCACCATGCCCTAATAAAGCTTTTGGTTGAAAAATCCCTTAGGGATGTCTCTCCCATGTCCTGGGTAGAATTTGTTTAGTTCAAAACCTTGCAGCCCCAAGTTAACCCTATTGCTCAACCTCTAGTGAAGAAACAACTGAAAAAGGAAAAGAACTAGAATCGTCCCCAGAAAAAAAGTCTATTGATCCCACTCCAGAGAGTGATATACCTACTTCTTCCATGAAGAAAGGAAAATAGAAAGTTGAAAAAGAAATCCCTAACCTAGAAGGTGAAATTCAAAACCCTGCAGTCCAAATAAATAATAGAAAAAGGTTGAGTCATGTAGTGTCTGTTCCTACAGCATCTACTCCTGTAGCACAAAGGCCAAAAAGATCCCACCAAACTAAAATTGCAATGGTTGAAGAGGTAACTGTACGTAGAAGCCCTCACATGCGAGGACAAGTGCCTTCACCTTCCCTTGGAAATCCAAATGTTTCAGTACCAAAACCTAATCCAGAACCCTCTGTTGAAAATATTTATGATGACTCCCCTTTGCGGGTGGAACCTCAAAATATGGAAGAATTTCAAAATGTGCAAGCACCTGATAATAGCATGCCACAGGATGATCAAGGAATGCCTGAGCCAAGCCCAGATGTAGTACAAGACAACATTCCTGTGAATGTTCAACCTACTCCTCCACAGCACCCTGTATATTCCAATGGCTCCATCATTCCCTACAAGTCTACATGGTTCACTGAGTACTTTCAGCAAGTTGCCAGAGAAAGGAAAAAAGAAAGCTCAGATGCAAGAATTTCCCTCACAAACAATTCAGTCTGTACTCTTTAACCTATACAATCATTTTGTTTTTCAAAAGACTTGGTGGAGATAGGAAAGAGATCAAATGTAGAAAGAGATATTTGATAAGGATGAGGAAATTGAATCTCTTAGGAAGTGGCTAAAGAAACAAAAATGACAAATGGACAAGGCCCTAAAACTAGCCGATCAGGTCATAGCTTGTCGACTGCCACCCAGGGTATATGTTATTTGTTTAAAAGAACAATTTCTTTTATTTCAGCTTATGATGACAATGAAAGGTATTGATTGTGAGTTCAGGACAACCCAAGATTTTTATGGAATATATCAAACTCTTCCCCCATTGCAGAAAAATTTATTATGTGAGCTATATTTGCACAACTTTATCATCCCACATGAAACATAGTGGAATCCTCTGCTCTATATAGGGGATATTCACTTAAGGGCTCTGATGTCATGGATGCATAATGAAGAAAACTATGACAGGTAGTTGAACAATCATAGGGATCTAGAAAAATCTAAACCCTTACCATTAAGGGTTGAGTCACATAAGCATGATGTCCTTTTGAGGGATTGGCTCAATTTGACCTATGGGAAATAGAAGTTTGAAATCAAGGAGAAAGTCTTTGCATTGAGAGATAAGGTCTATAGAGAGTATCAGACATTACCTAATTTTACAGCCCAAAGAGCTCTTTCAGGGGTAAGAAGTCGGTGGAACAAATTGCCAGAAGCTTTTAGGAAAGCAGAGCCACACAACCCAATTAACTTTGAAGCATATGTGCACAGAGTGACTGAATATATGCAGTTGAGATGATAGGTCAGAAGGGAATTATGGATGCATTTATCCTTCCAACCATCTACACTCCTTTGGCCCCTATACGACATCAATGCTACTCGATTGGATTAGTTGGTTGAGGAGCACCAAGGAGATTACCTGGAAAGAACAAGAGGATTTTACTACACTTTTAGGATGGAAAGAAGGGGAAGATGATTGTCGGTGATTTCAGGACCATAGCCAGGAAATACAATGCTTAAGGACAAGCATTTTGTTAGTATGGGGCATATGATGAGACAAATTAATGTCTCAATTTTGTTATAATCTTCATACTTTGTTGACACTCTTTATGCTCTGATAGACATTTCTAAAACATTTATGACTTATACCTATGTGAACTTATGCTAAGTACAACTAAAGCCACAAAGCCTATGGGTAGCTTGAATGACATGTTTTGCTGACTATTATAAATATAATGTAGTACTTCATATAATTATTTTATGTTGTGTTCTAACATTTGAGTAGGGGTTGAAATGTTGACTTGCATATGTGTACCGAATGTTACTAACCTTTCAAGCAAACAAGGAGAAGTTCGAAGAGTGGTGCAACCACATTAAAGAAGGAGCATTAGAAGACCAGTCATGGTGAAAGAATTCAACATGGTTCCAAAGGATATGCTGCGCCTAGAAAGGATCAGATGTTCCAGAGAATATAGGAAATAAGTCTTGCTATATTTCCTCAGAATTGTTATTCTGTTATCTTCAATAATTGTAATATGTCATGGTTGTTTTACCGCCTCCTTATTTGGTGAGGTTTAATCAGACTTTAATGTTATGTTTTCAATAAGTGTGAGTCCTCTTTATAAAGGGATTTGATCGACTTAGTTAGGTAATGAGAAAATATAGAATGATGTATTCAATATAGTAGAAGTTACTCTTTTATGTTCTTCATGAGTTGTTCAATTGTTATGTAACCAATTAAGAAGAATTAATGGAAGAGTGATTTTGGATTATTTCTTGTGTTAGTGATTAGTAGAAGACAACCAAGGGGGCCCACTTGGGAGGTGGATTAGATTTTCTTCCTGCATTTTCCCTTCTTTCAAGTAGAGTTATTATTTTACTCCTGCAGCATTACTATTGTGGATGTTCCTGCAGCACTTGTAGAAGATAGACATGGTGAATGTTTTGAGTTGTTAGACAAGATAGATTCATTTTACAAGATTTTTGTTGTATTTTCATTAAGTAGTCAAGTGTGTTTACCTTCCTGTAACAATAGCATAGATTCCTTTCATGCATTTTATCTTCCTGCAACATAGGTGTTATGACTCCTAAAGGAACTTAGTGCACAAACTATGTTGTCCCATTTCAAGTCTACGTCCCTAGGTCAACAATCTAAATGCATTTCATGATGGGAATAGATAATCCTTAGCATAGATATATTACCCCTAAGAGAGACAATGGCGTGATTATCTTTACCTATTGTGAAACTGTTCATGGATCTCGCACTTCGTCCCTCAACCACATCAGGTACATCAAACATAAATATAAAACATACATGTCATCCATACACATGCAAGTATGGGGTCAATAAAACCATAACATAAATAACTTCATCATATGCAAAGAACTATCATTGTCTATCTAACATGATATAAATCAAATGATCAAAGTATCATAACACTCAATCACTAAATACAACTGAAGATCTAATAGTAATATACATAAAAAGTGGTCTAAATGGGTTGGCATCATAAACATAAATGGTAGTAAAGGGGTGGGTATTACACTCTCTCTCTCTCTCTCTCTCTCTCTCTCTCTCTCTCTCTCTTCATCTCTGTCTAACATAAAATGATATTGTTAGTAATGAAACCTAGATATGATTGAGACTTTGGTTGCATAAACAAAAATATTTTTTAATGGTGTATTAATTGACATATGTATTGCAAAAATAAAAAGATGACTATCAAGCCTCCAAAATAAACAATATTTATTAGTCAATAGACTATTTTATAGGGGAATGACTTCATACCAAAAGTCACAAGTCTTAGGTTGGCAAATACTTTTTATGTTGGGAAAGTCGTCAAAATAAGTTTTAGTCAAAATCTACATATTATCACCTCCATCAACCAACACCTCCTTAAAATGCCATTGAACTCTACTACTTGTAATCTAATGGTGTCTACAAAGGAAATTTTTTGTACTCTACCTTTCTCGGCCTCTATGATGAAAATCATCATGAGCCATAGCATTATACTCTAAAACCCAAAGAATGACTATGCACATCATTTACAGACAACCTTAAACATAAAACTAAGGGAAAAATTAAGCTTGGAAAAAGAAGTCAACTTTGACTATTTAACACTTTTAGCCTAGGAGTCACTCGTTAATGTTTGATGTTTATATCTAAGGATCATTTACAGATTCAATGTCTGTAAACTATTAGACCATATTAAAAAACAAGACATCACATCTCCTGGAATACGATTATTACAACATGCAAAAGAAATGGATATCCTCACAATTCAGGCACATTGTTTAACTATATGCAACAAATAGGTTCTGATCAATTTACATTTTCCAAGGTACTTTCATCTTATGATGAAAATAGGGGATTTGCAACAAGACATAGACATTCATAAAAGCATAACGAATTGACAATTTTTGTTAAATGTTTGGTTACAACAACCATGGTAGACATGTATGGAAAATCATTTCTCCTTGGCTTCATCTTGTTCTTCTTGTTGATCTGTCAACCTTCAATCAACCATAAGTCACAACATACATATGCTAGACCTATGTGGTCATAGATATAGCATCTAGAGACATCACTGAGCCTTCCATTATGATTGTACACTCCAACTCTTAACACATCTCGAGATCCAACCTCTTGAACATGCATTAGCATAACATATACACTATCAAAAAACAACAACTAAGTTGACATAAATAACAACATTATAATTGATCAACATATCATCAAATTTGCATCAAACACATACATAACATTGTCAACTTATCTCTATATCAGTTATGCCAACACCATTGACAACATTTATCATAGTGCATCCAATAAAAGTAGTCACTGATATGTAGATAATTAGAGAACATGTATAGTATATTTGAAAAGCATCCCAAATTCATATTGAATTAAAAAATTTAGAATTTTCTCTTTCATTAAAAATAGAATAACCTTATATCTAATGCATTTATTTTGATTTTTTTCACACGATAGATTCTATATATTTTTAAGTTGATTGCAATTTTTAAAGGGTAAGCAAATATGATAGGGAGCATTTTAAAACACATGCATATGGTATATTATAGATACTAAAATATATATTATTTGAATCTAGATGTCTGTAATAATATATTATTAGTAATCAAATCTCAAATTAATTCACTAATTAACTTAAAAATTAATTAAAAGATAGGCGTTGCTGGTGATATAAAGATTAAGACATGGTTAAAAAAATGTAGTCATTCATTCAATAATGTGTGAAGTTAGTAATATTAGAAATTTCTATCAATGCAAATCATGCATGTCTTGAATAGATAAAATTAATCTATATGAAAATTTATTGACCTCTTAAATTTAATATCATTTAATAAAAAAAATTAAAGTTTAATATGTATCATTTTTTAATAAAATGTTCACAAATTTTCAATTATAGATCCCTTATTAAATAAAAGTTATAGAACATTTTATATAAATATTGACAGTATTGCACCTTCTTTTGGTGCAGGTGCTACTTATAATTCACTTTGCATTGTCAGTGCTTCCATGTTTGCATACATGTATACCCCGGTGGTTGCAATTACAACATCTAACAACTTCCTTCAATCCTTCATGTTTTGATGGATGTTCATATTGGTTTCCAAAGCTATGGAAATTAAATTGAGAAATCCATTTATGTTATGATTAGGTTTCATTGAAATTCTTGACTGCACAATGATATATGTTTGTATCAAAAGAAATATATATCACTATTAATTTCTATTCAAAGTCTTTCTAAATAATCATTAATCATGATTTTTACCCTATGGTAATGAAATTTATGTGACATTTAATTATGAATCCTAAGTAATAGAGACATGTTATTTATTAAAGACTCTAGACACTTTCTAGCAAATGAAAGTGGTAGGTGCAAAGACAAAATTCTCTCATTTGGAGTATCTACCTTTCCTGTGTTGAATTTTAGATTTGGAACATAATATAGATATCCATAAACACATAAAAGAGTAATGTAATGTGGAATAAAAAACAACACATTTGAACTATTTGCAGGATGCTATGTGGAATCAAAGACAATGCACTAGAACTATTTGTAGAATGACTAAAAGAAATGTCACTCAATGGAACAAAATGATAGTCACTTATTAATAAAATGAGTGAAAGCTAAGTGTCAAAATTATAGACAAGGTTTTACAAATTTCCAAGCAATTACAAATGGCAGATGTAATGCCAAATTTCACAACCTTGGATAGCATCCAAGAAATTCCAAAGGACATTATGGAACGAGAAAAGGCATCAGTTGTGAATGAAATGAAAGAAAATTAAAAAGAAACTAGCTTCAAGAAAGGACTCCCAATCTCTCCAATTGAATGAAAAATCTAAGATACTGAGGACCTAGGCAATGTTATAAATGAAAGGATAAAAATTGTTGGCAGGAAGTGTGTGTGGATGTAGCATAGTAGATGTGGGAGCACTGCATAAAAGTTCGAAGGGGCTATGTGAAATAAAGGGGCAAATCGGTGTGAGTGTGGGTTGTGTAGGGTAGAATAGAGCATGGATTAAAAAAGAAGAAGAGAGAAGCTAACTCTAACATCATCGTGGATTGAGAAAATAGTGTGTGAGATAGAGAAGCAACGTAGTGAGGTTTTTTTTTCATGGTTTTGAGAGAGAGAGAGAGAGATGTATTTTCCACCTTTGAAATAGGATTGTTAACTAGGAAAAATCTCCCATAGTTAAGGATTAGACATTCAATAAGTAGCTATCTACCTATTTCAAGGTGCATTTAAATATCAAACTAGGGACATAGACTTGAAATGATGCACCAATATATATGCACTAAGTTCCCTGTTTAAGCATATCAAATTTAAAAGTAAATGTACTGGAAAGTAAATACTGGAACTCAATTCCTAACCTAACAACATAAAGAACAACTTAAATTGAACAACAAATTTAGATTTTATAAGTAGAATCTACTATGCTAGTCTTTGGCTGCAAGAAGAGTCATCGGTTCTATTTCTAGTGGTTGCGAGAACAATCTAAGCTCTAAATACCAACTAGAAAGTAGTAAAAAGACAAAAGATTACTCACCAAGTGGGCCCCCTTGGTTGAGTGAAGCTAACTACTAACAATTTATGAACTCAACATAAACCTTGATTTTTATTCTCAAGAAAGAAATGGATTACATATTGGAGCTTAACTCAACTATATTGCTAAAAATAAAGTGTAATAGTACAATAACATAACTATGTAATCTATCTTCCAACTATTTTCTTTTTGTCTCTCCCTTATCTTTTTATGAGAATAGGGCAATAACTTATTTATACATCTAACTCCTAAAATTATTTTCGACCACTCCTCTTCATTTAATGGTGGCAGTTTATTTACATGTAAGAAGCACATGAGATGTTATCTCAACTAGAAATAATAAGTCTGACATGCACAGTCGCATGAGGAAATATAGAAAACTAAAGTTCTTGGATATTATGATAATAAAGACATCATAACTTAGTCATCGAAAGAATCAGACAACTTAGTTAGAATTGCACTCTAGCTTTTATTCTTCCCATCATGGCATCTTGAACCTATCTTTCCATTAATGTTGCATGCTCACCATAAGTCTATTGAATCTACTCCTTCTTCTCAATTGACTTGACTCCTACACAAGGCAGTTAGTAGCACAAGACATACATTTCATTTATTTCACATTCATCCTCTCATTTATATCAATCCTAATTAATTACGTTGACATCATATGGCTATAGGAAATAATGAATCACTTGGCTACATGAACTCATCACACTTCATCAATTCATGAATAATTTCATAAAGGCAACTAAAGTTCTATTAAACCAAGTTCATCATGAAAACAAGTAAAGTTTGTCCATCATATGGTACTATCATAACTAAGCGTTTTTAAACCTAAATACATATAAAGGATTTCTTGGTGACTATCATGAGTCCCCATACTTAGTTAACATAGTTTTATAACATAACAAAGTTTGAAAACATATCAGAAAAATAACATGAAAACATGGCCCTAAACTAGGCCCATCGTTTCCCCAAACTTAAACTATTGCTAGACCTCAAGCAATATCGAAATGTCTGATCTTTGCATTTATTCTAAAATTTGAAGTAGATGATTGTCCAACACCTCCTTTAACTAAATTCTAGTAGTAATCTTTATTGTCCCTCATATTTTCTCATCTTTGTACTTCTGCTTCCATATTGTAATCATTGGCATCTTTTGTCATGCTAAGTAATGGCTACATGAGAAGTGGTGGCTAAAATCTAGGAGGTAGCCAATGTTCTTTTCTAACCTATCCCAACATGATGTACCATGGTTCCTGTCATGTTACAACACAATTCTATAGGGGGTGGGGTTATAAAATCTTTAAGTTATATGGAAGACTATTCCATCTATGCATCATAGATGCAAGAATCCTTATGCCTTCTTCTCGTGCCATTACTTCATATTCTCAAAAGGCTGCCACTTTGAGGTTATGTATCCTACCCTATGCTCATTTTCAGTGAGCAATCAGAGCCAGTCATAATAAGTACTTTTTGCATCCGTACTCTCTACTTTGAGCACTAGAGGGGCATCTAGTTCCTTTGCCTATAAGGCATGGCATGTGCTTCCTGTACACTCAAAATTTGCACTTCTCTAAGCCATTGATTCCAAGAGAATCCATGGATTGGAAACCTTGAAAAATGACTTAGAGCTCCCTAGGAATGGAGTGCAAGGGTGTTTTAGAGGCCTCTCAGCTAGAGCTATTAAGCATGCAACCTTGCTAGTAAACCATGCAATGGGAGATTCAAAGAGACAAGGGAAAGAATGCCAATATCTTCAAGAATCATAATGAAAGATGCAATGCAAGCTATGTTAGAATGAGAATGCAAGAATGCAACTAAGCTATGAAAATGAGAGTGTTACAAGCCATTACTAATTAAATTATGTGAACTAAGCTAAAACATGAAAGGAAACTAAGCTAAGAATGCCATGAAAACTAAGCTACAATGAAAATATGAAGACTAAAATGCAACAACTTCTTCGAAAGCTCCAATGGCACCAAGAAAACCTGCAGCACAACATTAGTATCAAGAGTGGGGATCCTAGAATGAGAAGAGAGCTCTCCTTTTAAAGATAAACGGACCATGGAGATTAAGAGGCAAAAGATTTGATCAAGGGTGGAGTTTGAAATTGGTAGAAATCCTTGTGCACAAGTCTCCTCCAATGAGAAAGAAGTGTTGACTTTTGTGCCCCATGTGAGAAAAAAAGCCTTTTCTCCTTATTTATTAAATAGGAATAATGCTTTATTTGTGCAACTTAGGATAAAAGGTAAGTGGGGACTTTTTATTTAATAAAAGGGGAGGGAATTCCTTTTAATTAAATAAAGATTTAGGATAAAATGGTTAATCCATAGAATATAGTCAAATAAATGATAGAATTAGGATTTGATTAATAATAAACAAATAATGCTAGAAAGGGGCTAATAGTCTAGATGACCATTTTTGGGTGATTACATTTGCCCCTCTTTGACTAATGTGTGATCAATCTGGGAAAAATTTACATCAAAGAAAAGATCATCCAAGAAGGCAATAGATAGAGATCTGACTCCAAAGAATGAAGTGCAGAGAGATAGAAAATCCTACATGGTCAGCTTGGTAGTGATAGTATTGAACACTTAGGAGAGAGATGGACAATATCAGAACTTGAGATGAGAACTAACATGTCAAGCACAATAGATAGATCAATCAGAGCAAATGGAATGGTCAAGCATATGCTCTGGAGAATAGATGATAGGATATGTCTACCCCCTCGGGATCAAAATCAAAATGAGGTAGAGGGAATGCAGAAGCAAGATGAAAGAAACATGATCAAATCACTAGAATTCATAATCGAAGATGAAAGATAATAGAATAACCATGAAGCAGTGAAAATATGCCCCAGTTTGACTAGGTTTGACTGAGAAAGATATAGGATAAAGATAAAATCAAAACCTTAGAGAGATAAAGTGAATGAAATGAATGAGAGACTAGAAGGTTGAGAGAGATGGGGATGAAGAAATGAAGATGCCCCAGCGAAGATCGAAGGACCAGGCCTCAAATGGTCAGCCAACTGCACAGAAGAAGGAGAAATTTTAAAATGCAATTTTGACCATCAAGATGAACTCGGATTTCAATTTCAATCCCAAAAATGGATCCAAGACATCAAAATTAGCCAGGGGTGCAATTTTTATGAAATTCTGAGATGTTTTGAAAATTAGGTCAAAATGTCGTATTAGGTCAAACTACTATATAAGGGGTGAAAAGGTCATTTGATGATAAGATTAACCCCTTGTGATGACAGGAATAGAAAAGGATGTGATATGAAAGACAAGAAGTGAAAGACATGAGCGAGAAGAAGCAAAAGGTGAGTGCAGTTGACTGACAAGTCCGTGAAAGATGAAAGGAGAGCTCTCTCCATATGCAAGATGCAAAACTAAACTAACATGAACCTAAGAATGCAAGCTACTATGAAAAGTGGTTTACTTGCAAGGTTACAAAGCTGTTAGACTATAATAATCATCATCGAGCTTTATTGGTAGCGTTGCAAGATCATACAATACACACTAGCATAACTATGGGTATATGAATATGATCTGTATCAGATAGGTATGTGGGAATCCCACCTAAGCATCAAAGACATGTAGGTCAAGATGACTAGTACAGTGAGGTTCCCTAAGTTTAGTATAGCAAGATTATGCTCACATCAAGACACAAGAAATTCAAGATGACCATAAGCATGCACTTGCAAAAAATAGTCAAGGATAATACATTGTAGATCCTCAGTGTCAACTGTAACAAGCATAAATTCTTATGACAGTTAGGATCAACAAGATATACGCACAGGCAAAAAATAGATAAAACATGTCCTCATGCCCCTAGTCTTCTAGCTATGCATTATTGAAAACTATTAGGGAGAGAACACTCATCAAAAGAAATCATCGTAGATAATACACAAAGAAATAAAGTCAAACAAGTCTCAGCGAGTCAAGTGTTTAAGTGCGTGTGTGTAGGTCATAGAGTCAAACTTTGAGTATCGCATTTGCCGGTGAGAAATATTGTATCATTCTAGACTTTGAGTAGGATATCTGATAAGTGTTGAGAAACACTTGACGCTAGGAAAGTGTTGAAAAACATAGTTTGGAAAGTGTTGAGAAACACTATTTGAACCAAGTTTCCCAACAAACCTTGACACACAAAGAGACCCAAGATAAGCTAAAACAATGTCTGCCCCCTAGACTAAGACAAGAGTCAATTCCAAGCTAGGAGAGACAAAGCGAGGAGTGGAGCAAATGAGCACCACACAAGACTGATAGACATAGGTGCAAGGGTCCCAAGCAGTGCCTGTTTCCAGGTTTTCACCACTTGGTAGATTTTTTAGGACATTTTATATTAAAAAAAATAAAATTGGATTTTTGCTACCAAGGTGCCTATTTCTAGGTTTTCACCAAGGCACTTTCTATTTTTTTGAATTTTTTGAATTTTTTTTGTGAGACATCAAAGCGCCTATTGCTAGGTTTTTACTAGGATGCTCTTTTTTAGGACTTTATATGCTTTTTAGGATTTTTTTAGCATCATATATGAATTTTTTGGGAATTTTTTCAGGATCAATAAGATATATACAAAGAGCTCAAGAACCTTAGGCGTAGAACTTCTTCATATGTAGAACATTAATAGGTTCAGCAAGCTCTTCTCCCTCAGGTGTAGATAACTAATAGGCCTTAGACCCAAATGTTGTCATGATGATGTAAGGCCCCAACCAATTTGGCTTGAACTTGCCTTTCTACTCTCTATTCTGCTGATTCTTAGGATTTTCTCTTAGGACTAATTCACCGACTTGGAATTCTCTAGGATGAACCTTCTTATTATAAGCAGCAAACATTCTCTTCTGATAAGTGTGCATGTGATCAAAGGCGGCCTTGCGGCATTCCTCCAAAGTAGTAAGCTCATAAACTCTCATGGCCCTATGGTCTTCATCGGTAATCAAACCATGTACAGAGACTCTTAGTGATGGTATTTTGACCTCTAATGGTAAGACAACCTCAGAACCATAGACCAAGGAAAAAGGTGTGGCACTTGTAGGAGTGCGAATAGAAGTTCTGTAAGCCCATAGCGCAGGATTGATTTGCAAATGTTAATCCTTTCCTAATTTGTGCACTGTCCTATGAAGGATTTTCAACAATGTTTTATTCGAGGCCTCAGCTTGGCCGTTCCCTTGAGGGTAGTAAATAGAAGACCAATGTTGTTTAATTTTGAATTTTTTGCACAATTATTTCAGGTCTTTATTCTTGAACTGGCCACTATTATCCGTGATAATGGAAGAAGGAATACCATAGTGGAAAATGATGTGATTCAAGATAAAACAAGGAAACATGTTTTTCCATAGCTGCAGACAGTGGGACAACTTCAACCCATTTGGTAAAATATTCAGTAGCTGTTATAATGAACTTATGTCCACTTGAAGAACTAGGATGAATCTTGCCTGCTAAGTCAAAGGCCCATTATTGAAATGGCCAGTATGTAACAAAGGGAATAAGCTCACGTCCAAGAGCATGAATGAGATTCCCGTGGAGTTGACATTTCTTGCAGGACCTGGCATATTGAACAGTGTCATCTTGCATAGTAGACCAATAGTAACCAGCCCTAAGCAATTTCCAAGCTAGCGCAAGACCATTAGAGTGTGAACCACATATGCCATTGTGGACTTCAGCTAGCACTTTTTTTGACTCCTCCATTTCTAGACACCTAAGGAGAGTTCCATCTAGACCCTTCCTATACAAGTCACCAGAGATAAGGGTAAAATGTGAGGCATTGTAGATGAGTTGGTGCTTCTCATTGCGCATTAGATTTTCAAGAATAATCTGATCTCAGAGATAGGAAAATATAGTAGCATAGCGAGATGAATCATGACTGACCAGTGTAAATGACATGGTCATCAGGAGAATCATAGGTGGGATAACACAACTCTTCCACCAGGAACTCAAAGTGTGACTCATGTTCTTCCAATTGTAGAATAGATGCCAAAGTAGCCATGGCATCAGCAACCTTGTTCTCAGTTCTAGGAATTTGTTGGAATGTAACAGATGTGAAATAATTCCTAAGTGAGTCTATCATCTTCTTGTAGGGAATCAACTTGTCATCCTTTGTCTGGTAATCATTGTTTACTTGATTTATGACAAGCTGTGAATCTCCAAAGATATGCAATTCTATAATCCTCCATTCTAGGGCAAGCTTAACACCATTGAGAAGAGCTTCATATTTAGCTATATTGTTGGTGCATGGAAAGAGAAGCTTATAAGATTTAGGAATTGTGTATCCATGAGGTGTAACAAATAAGATTCCAGGGCTAGCCCCATTCTGTGTATGAGAACCATCAAAGAACATTTTCCACATACGCTCTATGACATTCATGATTGAAGCATCTGGGAAGTCTATCTGAAGAGGAGCATCATCAGTCATGGGAAATTCAGCCAATTGATCCATGATTGCTTTTCCTTTAATGGCTTTCCTTTCCACGTATTGAATGTCAAATTCTAAAAGAATCAACATCCATTTAGCAAGTCGTCCGGTAAGCGCAGCTTTACTTAAGAGGTACTTTAAAGGATCAATTTTGGCAATTAGCTATGTAGTATGTGCAAGCATATAATGTCTAAGTTTTTGGGACGCAAACACTACTGCTAGACAAGAGTTTTTGATGCTGGTATAATTGAGCTCATAAGTAACCAAGGTGCAACTAATGTAATAGATAGCTCGTTCTTTACCCATATCATCTTGTTGTGCAAGGAGAGCTCCTAAAGAATTTGTTGTAGCAGATATGTAGAGTATCAAAGGTTTCCCTTGGATAGACAGCATAAGAATAGGAGGTTTTGCTAGGTAATCCTTGATTTGGTACAATTTTTTTTGACACTCCTCATTCCATATGCAAGTAGCCCCTTTATGTAAATTCATGTTGAAAGATTGAGCTCTGTCAGCTAATTGAGAAATGAACCACCTAATAGATTAGAGACGGCCTTGGAGACCCCTTAATTATTTTATATTGTGAGGAGTTGGCATCTCCATGATAGCTTGCACCTTTTCCGAGTCTACCTCTGTTCCTTTTGTTAATATGATATAGCCTAGCAGCTTCCCAAAAGTAACACCAAAAGCACATTTCTTAGGATTCAATCTGATTTAAAATCATTCCATGTGGTCCAATATCAAACTCAAATTGGATAAATGAGTGCTTCTTTGTTGTGATTTAGAAAGTGTGTCATCAACATAGTCTTCCATGTTTTTATGCATCATATCATGGAATATGGTAGTCATAGCTCTCTGATAGGTTGCACCGGAATTCTTAAGAACAAATAGCATGACATTCCAACAAAAGGTACCCCATGCGCATGTAAAATTTGTCTTCTCTTGGTCTTCAGGGGTGATCTTGATCTGGTTATATCCGAAGAAGCCATCTATAAGGGAATACATTTCATAGCCCGTTGTCATGTCCACTATCATATCGATGTTTGGAAGTGGAAAATCATCATTAGGGCATGCTTTGTTTAGATCTCTGAAGTCAGTGCATACGCGAATGGACTTATCATGTTTGGAAACAGGAACAATATTTGGAAATCCATTTAGCGTAGTCAATAGCTCTTATGAAGTTAGCTTTTAGAAGCTTCTCAAGTTCAACCTTAACCAATAATGCCACATGAGGATGCATCTTTCTGAGTTTCTATTTGATAGGCTTTACCCCTGGAGCAATAGAGAGGTGGTGCATAATAAGCTCAGTGTCCAAACCAGGCATGTCCGAATATGTCCATGCAAAGTTGATCTTTTTCTCTTGAAAAAATGTGGTAAATTGTTCTTTCTCCTTTGCAGAGAGGGACTGAGCCACATGGATTATCTTAGAAGACTCCTATGTCCCTAAGTTGATTGGTTGTGTAGGTTCTATCAGAACTAAAGATCTTTCCTGGAAGTAGCTGGCTAGACTACCAAGTACCTCATCCTTGGGTGCCTCGGAGAGGTTTTCACCCTTAGATACATCTTTATTTTTACTATTTTGAGGTTTGGACACTGCCACAATGTGGTTTTTGCCATCTGACCATTTATTTTTTCTTTTGATTTTATGACTAAGGTACTTGATATCTGATTCTGTCATATTTGTTGTTGGTTCGTTGGTGGAAGAGGTGACAGGTTCAATGACATTGAGGTAACAAGCGATCTCATAGTCATTTTGGAAGGAAGGCAATGTAGGTCTTTGATCTTGGGCGGACCAATCTATGAGATCTGGGTGTATGAGAGGAAGTGAATTGATGGGTTCAAGGTTATTGATGCGATAGGTATCGTCTCTGGTGATGAGAGAAGTTGAGCCTATAGAGTAGGCTCCAAAAGTATCAAGATCTATATTTGGCATAGAAGGACCAGCATGGTTCACTAAAGCAATACACAGATTGAACTCGTCAGACCCTACGCGAGACTCATCAACTACGTTAGGTTGAGCACTATAAGTATGAATCACATCAATTTCCATATCCACTATGGAAGATCCATCTGAGAGAATTTCCCATTCATACTTATTTGAATTTGTCATTGAACTTCTACTGGGATGTTTGCACCAAGAAGGTTTAGGATGCCTAGAATTAAAGGCACCCATGCCCTTATGTGTGAGATCTTCTCTTTCTAGTAATTGTGCAATATTTCTACGTTGTCTATCTCTGGGGTCAAATTCATTAGGTACATCATCTCTAGATGTAGAGGCTTTAGTTGTGTCATCATTTTTTATGCATCCTTCTCCCCAAAGGAGTGAAGTATAAGGGAGACCGTCTCCCATTTGAGCCATAGTGTAAAGTGGTGATTCATCCATATCTGTATCTGAGTCACTAATTATGGGAGCATTTTTGAAACATTCAAGGGGGTCATCTTCGGCACCGTATCCTAGACCTATGGTATCCTTAGAGTGTCGACCATTGGTATGACTCAAAGGTTCAACTAGAGCATGTCCATTATTATTTAAAGGTCCTTGACCTTGATAGCCCATTTGCTACAAAAATGTGTAGCCTTTACCATAGCATCTAGGGGAGATGGGAGTAGCAACTGTTGTGCTGTCTTCTTCCACTTTATAGATCCAATCTCTTACAACTTGTTCTTCTTTTTCTACCTCTAAGGGTATGGATGAGTGAACAAAGGTACCGAAAACCATCATGGCAAAAGCGGAAGGCTTCACCTTGTCTGAAGGTCTACCATATGACTTAGGAGAGATAGGCATAGCAGCAATAGAATCCAATGTGTATTCGCCCATACTAATACTCATCATTTTTAATTTTTGTGCAGCAGCAATAAGGGACGCACTAGGATCATGAGAAGGTTTATTTTGCGGGACAAATGTTTCAGCGGAAGTGAGAGTTTTAATAGCAATAGCATTGTCTACAGGAATCACAATTTCAGCTCCATTGTATGGGAATTTGACGCATTGACGGTAGGTGGAAGGAACAACTTTCATGTCATGGATCCAAGGATGACCCTGAAGAATGTTGTATGCGAGCAGGATGTCTAATACTTGAAACATAATATCTTTTGCAACTGGACCCACTCAGACAGGCAACACAATAAGACCCTTTGAAGACCTCTCCACTTCATCATATGCTTTGATAGTGATCTTTTGCCTAGGATCTATAGAAAATTTGGACAATCCCAATTGTTGCACAACATGAAAGGAAACAATATTCAACCTTGCACCATTGTCTATCAGGACTCGGCGGATTCGAGTATGGTAGAATTGGACCTCAATATGTAAAGCAAGATTGTGTGGGTGACTAAGGGATGTGTCATCCTCTGCAAAAAAGGAGATGAGATATGGTTGACCATATCCTGGAACCTATCTGGATCAATGTTATTAGGGACATTCGTTGTGCGTAGAGCCTTTTCAAGGATCTCTTTGTGCAAGGGGGATAGCTCAAGTAACTCGAAAATGGATATTTGGGCTGGTGTTCATTGCAACTAGTGAACAAGATCATAGCTAGATATGGTTGAAGGAGCCACTTTTTTAGAAGATGAGGCTTGTTTGGGATTGTGAGCAGTTTTAAGGATGACTTTGGCTTGCCCCCTAGTAACAGCATTCAGTGTCTCACTTCGGGAAGATAAACCATTAGGTGTTTGCAAGACCAACTTAGGCGTATCATTATTGGCATCACTATTACCTTGAGATCTCATCATAAAAACACTCTCAATGGGCTCTACCATGTTGATCACAGGCACATCGTTAGTATATGTATAATTGATCTTGGCATCATGATTTTTCTTGTTCATTTGAGAGGACTCCCCCTTTTCATACTCAGGTAGAGGGGTTTTGAAGGCCTCATGATCAGAATTCTTAACCAAGCTATATGTGAGAACTATGCCTCCATCAATAAGATCCTGAATAACATCTTTGAGCTTGAAGCAATTATCCGTGTTGTGTCCCTTATTTCTATGGTAATTGTAGAAATGATCCTCTCTCCACCAATCAGGCTTAACTAGTGGATTGAAGGGATGAGAATTGTCAGGAAGCGTAAGATACTTGTTGGCAACCAAGGTCTTAAGAGTGACGTCATAGGGTTCAGTCAACTTGGTGTAGACTTGTCATTGATATGACTTCTTGGGTTTGTCTACATATTGAGGTTTAGGTGCACTTTGAGTGTTGGCAGCCTCTTGTTGTTTAGCTATGTAGATAGCGTTGGAGAGGTGGAAAGTGGGCTCTTTAGCTTTAGGAACATCCACAACCCCATCATTGACAACATATTTGTTTTTGTTCCAAGGTTTTTTTTTGTCCTTTCCATTACCTCTAGTATCTTTGTTGATGACAATATCCCCTTTCCTTATGGCGACATCCTTAATACAGTGTGCACTTTCAACCATGTCGTTGAAAGAGGAAAATAGTTTTTTCCTTAGATCATAATATAATTCAGGTACAAGAGTGTTGACAAAGATGTTTATCTTTCCCTCTTGGGTAGTTGACGAGGATATCTAGAATATAACGACCTCCAATGTTGCAAGTAGGTAGCGAATGGTTCACCTTGATTTTTCTTGAGAGCACCCAGATCTATCATGGTAATAGGCTTTTGAATGTTGTATGAATAATGTTGAATAAAACACCTAGCCAACTCATCAAAGGTATTGAGAGGGGGTGTCAATTTTGCAAACCATTCCAAAGCTTGTCCTCTTAAACTCCTAGGGAACAACCGTAGTAGAAATGTGTCTTCTTGAAGGAAGTCCATGCTAAGAGTGTAAAAATTATGCACATGGTCATGGAGATCACCATTTCCATCATACTTATCATATTTGGGAACCTTAATATCCTTAGGAAACGGGACCATGTATAGACTCCTATCAAAGGGAAGAGCACAAATAGATTCTACAAAAGAGACCTTTGGAGGTTCCTTTTCTATTACAAGTTGAGCAAGATGCTGATTCATTCATTGTAATTCCTCTCTAAGGATTTCATACTCAGTTTTCACTCTTTCTTGAATGATTTGGTGGACATCATAACCAGGAGGGAGCTTATATCTTCTACAAGTCATGTATTGAAAGTATTGATCTCCATTACGCTCTAAAAGTTTATGCATCAAACATTGGGAAGCCTCATCTTGTTCAAACCTCATAAGTTCTTCACTAGAGATGTCATCATTGGCCTCCTCCTCATGATGAGAGGGAGGAGGTATAGGAGGTGAAGAAGGTGCAGAAAAAGTTCATCTTAGAGGGGACCTTGGTGGCGTATTGTTACCATGATTGCCACTAGTACCAAAAAAAGACCTATTTTCATAACCACTACTCTCAGCTTGATCGTGAGACATTCCTCTTGAAGCCATGCACCTAGCAGCATCCATTATGCTCCTTATCTAAGTGTGCTTAGTTGTCTCTATGCTCAAAGTGTTCTTGCAAATGGTGGTATTTCTCTTGTTCAGTCATGGTAAGTGAGACACTATTTGTGCTTTTGGGGGCCTTGAATGCAGCAAAAAGGAAGCCTCCTTTATACCATGGGGTGACCTTGGAATCTTCAGATTTGTCTAGGCTAGAACTGTCATCACTAACTGGCACTCATGAGCATCTTGTAGGAGATGGTAACTGTGTATAGTTGAACAGATGGTGACTCCCTTGCTCAAACTGAAACTGAGTTGTAACCGGCATGAAAAGGAATGTTGTTTGACTAATAGAACGAGACAAAGTTTCTTAGATTTTGAGATAAGCAAAGCCAATAAAGATCACTTGTCGAGATAGAACAATAGAGATGGCTTGTCAAAGGTGCTCAATAATTTATAGAAGTCAATTGACTCAAGCTGAGATATGAGAAAGAAGCTCGATTAGCAAATAGCTAGAGAGGTAACAGTAGTGTGACAAGTGATCGAATGTAGCATTTGATAGGCTCAAATCCAATAGTTTTAACTCATCTTTCTCCATCTAGAACAAACTTAAACATGCAAATAACAGGCCAGATTCAAGTAAGAATAGGAAAGGACACTCTGTGACAAGCTAAGATTCAAATTTGACAGCTTTAGATTGCAAACAATAGTAAGCCAACAAAATGATTATGTGTGATAGTTCACAGGATAGCAGGATGATACAATTTGGCCAAATGATATTTCACACACAGCAGTGCGATAGTAACCAGGTAGTTGATGCGATAGAATGTATAATGTTCATGTGATACAAGGTCACCAGCAAATTATTGCACTATAATACTCTGGTAGGTGGTGCGATAATTGTTTAGTATCATACGATGTTTGATCAATGAATGTGTAAACCCAGTTTTGAAGGTAATTTGATCAAAGTTGCAATTTGATAAGTTCAATTTCTTAGTTCAAAACGTAGTAATAGTAGAAAATAGATAGGTTTGAAAATAGTGAGGGATCAAACATGTCATAAAACACTTGAACAAGGGCAAAAGCAACCTTGCCAAGACATGCACTTGGGATATCAAAGCAAAAAATCCTATGAACACTACCGTGATGTTTGATGTTTAAGAATGTTTACACAGGTAGATCACAGCAAAGACAATTCAAGCACTTGCTAGCCTATAAAGACAAAGGCTCAATACTCAACAACTTAGCCCACACTTGATGTCCCATTGCCTCACACAAAGTGGTTGCCCACAATAGATATTAGATTTTTCATGGAAGTGCCAATGATACAACCAAAGGAACACAGATGGGGAGTGTAAAATCTTGGGGTGATCCGGGTAGTCCACTAGGATCGATCCTTGCACCAAGATGTTGAGTGGAAAAATCAAGTAGCTTCTATCTAAGATTCATAATAAGGGCTTCCATTTGCAATGCCCCTCTTGCTCCCCGAAGGGACTCCTTACCTTGCGGCAAGTAACAGACTTTGTAGCCACAAGAGTACCCTAAGCATTCTTGCTTAGCATTTTTCTCATGGTCACAATCCCACAAGTACTCATACTAAGTGAAGACAAGTATTACATCTACCAAGGTTTTGTGTCCTTGATAGCCTTGAGTTTATAGTGGGTCAAAATAGCCAGATATTAGCTTGTCCCCACTTGGGTTGTTCCTCTTGATTGCTCAAGAGCAGGCCCTCTAAAGGATTCTAGACTAAACAAGAAGCAAATCAACCTTTGAAAGTCAGGATTTATGGTTCACCACAAGGGCAAAGATCATACTCTCCTATCTCAAAAGCCTTTCCCAAACACACCAAGCAATGTTCAATTAACCCTCTTGTTTTCAAAATCTAGAGGTGGGTCAAGATTTCTGGTTCACCACAAGGATGAAGAGCATACTCTCCTACCACCAAAAGACTCTAATGAAAAGATTTTAAGTGCCAAAGAAAATGAACTAGTATAATGCCGCACTTAAAAAAATGAAAGGAAAGATCAAGCACTTTGGTTTTTATGCTTTGGGTAGCCCTGCAAGAAAGATTAGTAGCCCTTGTGCATTTGAAGCCTTGACATGCATTCTTTTAGCAAACTATGCAAGCAATTAGGGCACACCTACAAGCATAACGCATTAGGCCCACAAGGATTAGTACAACAAAACTAGGTATAATCTAAAAATGAACCTTTGTCCTAACACAACAAATCAAAAACCAGAAAGCAGAAAAACCCAAATCTTGCAAAAAGAGAACTGAAAACAATCACCTTTAGGCCCAGGTGACAGTTTCTACTGGTAGAGGTTCACATGATACCTTGCAGTATAGGAGTGCGATACTTCTGTCCTGAGTGACACTTCACACTACATGTAGGTGACATAATGTTATATAGCTGGGTGACAGAGTTCTGTATGGTCGCAAGATACTTTTGATGGAAAAGTATCGCACAGATATGTAAGGAACTATTGTATGACACTGTCAAAATGTTGTACGATACTTTGTCAGAAAATATAACAAAACAATCAAAACAACAAGATAATAGTGACGAAAATGTAGCAGAAATGTAAGAAAAGAAAGGCAAAATAGAGTTGTTCTACCCCACGGTGGGCACCAAAAATGTACACTCAAAATGTGCACTTCTCTAAGCCATTGATTCTAAGAGCATCCATGGATTGGAAACCTTGAAAAATGACTTAGAGCTCCCTAGGCATGGATTGCAAGGGTTTTTTAGAGGGCTCTCAGCTAGAGCTATTAAGCATGCAACCTTGCTAGTAAACCATGTAATGGGAGATTCAAAGAGACAAGGGAAAGAATGCCAATATCTTCAAGAATCATAATGAAAGATGCAATGCAAGCTATGTTAGAATGAGAATGCAAGAATGCAACTAAGCTATGAAAATGAGAGTGTTACAAGCCATTACTAATTCAACTATGTGAACTAAGCTAAAACATGAAAGGAAACTAAGGTAAGAATGCCATGAAAACTAAGCTACAATGCAAATATGAGGACTAAAATGCAACAAGTTCTTCAAAAGCTCCAATGGCACTGAGAAAACCTATAGCACAACATTAACATCAAGAGTGGGGATCCTAGAATGAGAAGAGAGCTCTCCTTTTAAAGATAAACAGACCATGGAGATTAAGAGGCAAAAGATTTGATCAAGGGTGGAGTTTGAAAGTGGGAGCAATCCTTGTGCACAAGTCTCCTCCAATGAGAAAGAAGTGTTGACTTTTGTGCCCCATGTGAGACAAAAAGCCTTTTCTCCTGATTTATTAAATATGAATAATGCTTTATTTGTGCAACTTAGGATAAAAGGTAAGTGGGGACTTTTTATTTAATAAAAGGGGAGGGAATTCCTTTTAATTAAATAAAGACTTAGGATAAAATGGTTAATCTATAGAATATAATCGAATAAATGATAGAATTAGGATTTGATCAAGAATAAGCAAATAATGCTAGAAAGGGGCTAATAGTCTAGATGACCATTTTTGGGTGATTACACTTCCCTACTGGTTTCATTTTGAATCCACAACATAAGTGCCCTAGTTTGGACATCACCAATGTAAGATAATTGATTCCAATTGAGGTCATGTGGGGCAACATAGTTGTGGAGGTAAAGTTCACATAGTAAATTCTTAATTGTTGCAAGGGAGTTTTCAAACACATCATAAAACTCTTGAGCAAATTCTAAGGATAGACGCACTGAACCATTCTTGTTAGTTTCAAATTTAAAAACTATTCCTTGAGATAAAGGGTATAAACCCTAGCTAGAGGTCTACAATTCTTGATTTCAAGAATAATTTCAATAATCTTAACAACCTTACCTTTTTGTTTTACAATTTCTTCATCTTTCTTCTAGAGTTCATGTTGTTGGTAGTCTATGACCCTCCACATTATTTCTTTCTCCAACTCCCATAGAGCCCTTTGTATTTGCATATACCTGTATAAACTGATACCTACATCAAGAGTAGTAGATAAATCTGGTGGAGTGTTTGGCCCTTGGTAAAAAATAGAAGGGTAGATTTTTGGTGACTTGTAAACTCTAGTGCATACTATAATGGCTCTTTCTATATTCTCTTTTTCTATTTGTTGGACTATGGTAGATAAATGATCTAATCCACCCACATTCTTCTCTGCAACAACTTCTTCATTTTTTTCTTCATGACCTTATGTTTGTGGTTCAAAATATGGAACAACTGATGGTTCTTCACCACCTTCAAAATCCATTGTAATAGCATTATTATTAAAAAAAAATTCTTCATTAATGGGGACATCCTCCTCCATGTGTTCTTCCTTTATTTCTTTCCTAGGCATTTCAACCCTTCCTTCATCAGGTGATCCTTCTCCTCCTCCTGATTTGGAAGACTCAATGTTAACAATAGGAGATGTAGGAGAAGGATTTGTCTATGATTCATCCTTTTTTAGCCTCTATCTTCTTCTCACAAGAGTTTCCTCCTTACGCCCAACACTTTGTCGCCTAGGTTTCTTTTTAGTCGTGGAGCCCGCGACTATAGGAGATTCTTTCCTTTTCTGCAATGGAGGAGTGATTTCAACATGGAATTATTTTTATAGTGTCTCTTCTTATGCAATCTTCCCTTTTCCCTTATCATTTCTACTAGATGACTTAGCCCTTCTAGGTCTTTGCACAAGTATCTCATCCTGCGACTAAGAAGGGGTAGCTTCAAGAATTTCTGAGGATGCCCTAGGTGTATCTTCCTGAATATTTTTCTTTGTTGTAGGATCATTTTCTATAGGGTTCCTATCATCATTACCAGATAAATCCTCCCTACTTTTGTAGGTTTTCTCATTAGTCGTAACCCTACAATATAACCTTGTGGGTCCTCGATGCCCTACTTCCTCTCATCTAAATGCCCTGATGCTTAAAAATTCTTCCCAAGTCACTTGAGACACTTCTTTAAGGTCTCTTTCCACAATAATCTTAATTAAACAATGGTGTGAAAAAAATGTGGCGTACCTTTATGTACCTCCGATACACTTCGAAGAAGTAAGTTATAAAGAACATTGGGCACATTCATCAGTTGGTCTTGATGTCTGACATGCCTAATTAATTTGAAGTGAATGGAATGAAAAAGTGACTACTAGCCTTCATAGGTAAGGTATTTCATGATATAGGTGGCAATCTCTATATACTCCAATGGTAATGATAGCCTCTTTGTACCCTGATTCTTATCCACCTCTAGTGGAGGGTCTATGTGCAGAGTAAATTGTGCTCTTACAGATACAACATCCTTACTTTCAAGGTATTTATCTCCTTCAGTGGTAACCCTATTAATTCAACCATAATTCCTTCTGTAAGATTAACTTTTAAACCCCTCATAATGGCCTCATTATTCTGAAGTGAATTCATAAATTCATGTTCTATTATGTCATCGTAACTTGTAAGCTTAAGGAAATAATCTAGCCATCCACAATTTTGAAATATCTACATACACCTCTAATCTTGTAGCAATAAATTATGCATTGTAGGCTCATGGCTAATAGGTGGACCACCCATGCTTATTTCATCAGCTCATAATTGTTTCAACAAGATGTCTTACGAAATTTTCATCTATTCTTCTCTTACCAAGTTTATTTCACCAACTTTTTTGTTGGGCTCTTGGAATTTGATTTGGCGCTTGATAACAATGTCACATCATCATTCTTTTCAAATTACTATTTCAAATGAGTTTTGAAAGATGTGACAAGAACTTAACTCACTTCGTACTTTCACAACAAACAAAATGATGACTAGACTACAAAATTGGGAAAAAAATTCATGTGGACAAGGTAGTATAAATTTTTATGCTGACATGACCCTTCCCGCAACTTAAACAAAAAAATAGGTCCCACTATTGTAGATATTTGGCATGTATGAGGATCCATATAATAGAGTTGTAATTAATGAGAATTAGTAGTAATTAAAGAATGAAAGAAAAATGAAATGATATGTGTATCGTGTATGTACCTTCTAATTGTGTGATCCATTAATGAACTACTAGCATGATGCTTAGCTCAGAGTGGTGTGGGAAAAGGCAAAAATGAGTTGAAGATGTGACATAAAGAGGATGGTAAAAACATTGGGGATTTATTGTGAAGAAAAGTACTTCCACAGATTATGGAAATATTTATTATGATTGTGAAAAGCACAAGTTAGAATGCAAAAGAACAAATACTAGGCCCATTTTTTTTTAGTGCAGGAGACTTGATTGAATTGTTGTCCTTGAATTATTGCAGGAAGTTGGCTTTTCTGGATGGCTTGTTGTACAACTTCAAACGATGCCCATTTAAAAGCAATGTGAACCTGACCAGATCAATTTTTATGAGTTGCACTGCTCCATTGTCAAACACCTGGTTGATTTCATAAGGTCCTAGCCTCCTCATTTGGAACTTACCTGGTGTATCCAGGTATCTAGAATCAAAGAGAAGTGCCTAGTCCCCTTGTTGAAATTTCTTATCTTTTATGAGCTTATCATGCCATTGTTTTCTCTTATGTTGTACTATTTATGTGTGTTATGGGGTAGTTTTTTTGCACTCATATAAGGCATTTAGCTGTAGGATATTTTCTTGTTGGGCTATTGTAAGGTCTATATCTAAACTAAGAGCAGTTTGTAGGGTTTTATGTTCAAATTCAATGGGAATTAATGTAGTCTTTCCATAGACTAGCTCAAAAGGTGTAAAACCAATTTTTATTTTCCACGTTGTCCTATGAGCCCATATTGCCTCTTGTATCTTGTTTGCTCTATCTCTTTTATGAAGATCAATAGTATTTGTCAATATGTTTTCTATCTCCCTATTAGTGATTTCTGCTGACCATTAGCCTATGGATGATAAGGAAAAGATTTTCTATACCTTACATTATATTCATTTACTAGATCTGTAATCAGGTTGGAAGTAAACT
This sequence comes from Chamaecyparis obtusa, assembly GCA_027943335.1. Lineage (NCBI taxonomy): Eukaryota > Viridiplantae > Streptophyta > Pinopsida > Cupressales > Cupressaceae > Chamaecyparis > Chamaecyparis obtusa. The sequence continues at coordinate 386,056 of BSBK01001337.1, read as the reverse complement.
AAGCCCCTTGATCAATGACTATCTCCCTAGGAACTCCATGCCTCGTAAATATTTGTTCATACAAAAATTCAACAACTTTGTTATCTCTTGCATGTTTCATAGGTCTAGCTTGTACCCATTTAGTGACATAGTTTGTGCAAACCACGACATATGAATTCCTATTGAATGAAGGCTCAATGGGTCCCACAAAATCAATCCCCCACTTGTCAAATGGTGTTACCACTACTTGTGGAAATAGGGACATTTCATCTAACTTGGTTTCTCTTCCCATCTGTTGGCACCGATCACACTTTTTGGTATATTTTGTTGTATTTTTTGTGGAGAGTTGGCTAGTAATATCCAACGTTGAGAAATTTTATAGCTATCCTTTTGGCTGCAAAATGTCCTCCACATGGTTCATCATGACATGCATGGAGTATATCATATGTATCATCCTCTCTAATGCATCTCCTTATAATTTGATTTGGTCCAGTATAGAAAATATAGTTGTCTAGCCAAGTAAAATTAAAACTCTTCTCAAATAACAACCTCTTTTCCTTGGGTGAGAAGTGAGGAGGGGTCTTACCTACAACAAGGTAGTTTTTTATATCAGTAATATCAGCATACCAGGGATTGTGAGTTGATATTGATAATAAATGTTCATCAAGAAAACTATCTTCAATTGCTTGAGGATCACCTTTGACTTGAAGTTTGGAAAAGAAATCTGCTACAACATTGGCCTTACCAAGTTTATCTATTATTATTATATCAAAATATTGCATAAGGAGTAACCACCTGGCCAATTACCTTCTTGTGATGGAAGGTTTATTCATGAGATATTTGATGGTTGCATGATCAGTGTGAACAAATATCTCATACCTAGTGATATAATGTTTGAACTTATTTAGTGCATAGATAATTTCTAACATCTCATTTTTTATTACAATATAATTAAATTCTTCCCCATGTTGGTTCTTGTTGACATAGCAGATAACATGTTCCACAGATCTTTCTTTTTTTCCTAAAAATGCTCCTACTGCTTAATTTGAGGCATCAATGTGATTTTGAAAAGGCAAGACCCAATTAGGACCTCTCAGTACAGGAGCTTGTGTAAGTGTTGATTTAATACTTTCAAATGGCTTACCACAGTCTTCTGCCTATTCAAATTCAACCTCCTTTTTTAGTAGCCGATATAGGGGAGATGCAATCTGGCTGAAATCCTTCATGAATCTCCTATAGTATCCTGCATGTCCTAAGAAACTCCTAACATCTTTTTATTTTTCAGAGATTGAAATGCTAGAGATGACTTCTATCTTGGAGGGATCCACCTGGATTCTTGTTGCAAATATGTAGTGGCCTAGTACAACCCCCTCTTCCATCATCATGTAACACTTCTCACTATTGAGGGAAAGATTGTGCTCTTGACATCTTTGTAGAACCTTTTCTACATTGTCTTGGGCTTCCTTAATTGTGAAACCATAAGCAGTAAAATCATCCATGTAGATTTCCATGCATTCCAAGGATATATCTGAGAAAATGCTAATAACATCTCTTCAGAATGTTGAAGGAGCATTGTAAAACCCAAAAGGAAGGACGTAATAAGAAAATGTTCCTCATGGGTAGGTAAAAGTTGTCTTATATTGATCTTTCATGGCTATCCTTATTTGATTGTAACCACTGAAACCATCTAAAAAGGAAAAGTATTTCTTCCATGCTAGGTTGTCCAAAACTTGATCAATGAATGGAAGTGGGAAGTGATATTTCTTGGTTGCAACATTAAGCTCCCTATAATCAATACATACTCTCCACTTCACTCCTTTCTTTGGTACTATAACTAGACGGGACACCCACTGACTGTTAGATATGGGATAGATAAACCCAACATTCAATAGTTTTTGCAATTTTGTCTTCATAATGTCTTTAAGGGAAGGGTTGACTCTTCTCTATGGTTGCCTTACTAGCTTATAGTCTTTGCTGATATATGCAATCACCCAAAAATGGTATAGTAAACTTTGATCCTCACTCTAACATTAAAAATTTAAATACTAGACTTTAACTTATGCTTAATCAATCTTATCTCTTGATCAAATCATCATTTTATCATTTATTTGACGATATCCTAAAGTTTGACCACTTTATTTTAAGTTTTGTTTAATTAAAAGAACATGTCCCCTTTTTAATTAAATAAAACCCACTTTATCCTATGTGTGCACATGAAAAGGAATTTCTTAATTTGAAAAAAGGAATAAAAAGACAAAAGTGGAATCTCGCTTGCCTCTTAATCCTCACCACTAATTTATACCTAACCATTCATGACCATTGATTTTTCCTCTTGAGAATCTTGTGCCCTAAATTTAAAATAGAGATTATTCTCCACCCTTAGATTTTATCTCTTAATCTCCACCGTCCATTACTCTTTAAAAGGAGACTTTTTCCTCACTCTTGCATATCACTCATTCATGCTATTATTATGCTATCATTTTGTTTACTTGCATTCTTAGAGCATTCTATTTCATTCCAGTTTAATTGCATTCCTAGTTTAGCATTTCCTTATTGCATTTAGCTTAAATCATATAGCTTAACTAGGAGTTATTGTAATCTTGTTAGATTAGCTTTGCTTTCTTGTTCTTGCATTTGCATTCTAGCTTAGATCTTTCATTTCATTTAGATCTCTTATTCTTGCATTATCATTTTGAATCTTACATTCTATGGTGCACCTTACAAGGGTTTCTTATTGAGGTTCATTTGAGAGCCACTATGCATAATATTTACATTCTTGCACCTCATAGATAGGAAGCTATAAGTCACTTCTTGAGATATCCTTCTTCATGGATTCTCTCAAGTGAAATGGTTTATAGAAGTGTGACACATTTTGATCACACATTTTTGGCACCCACCATGGGGCTAGACATGCATTTTTAGCTCTATTTATTGCACTTTTAAATTTTTGTTGTCACAGGTTCATCACTTTTGTTTTATAGCCTAGAAAGTCGTACGACATTCCAACATATACTAGGATGATATTTCTTAACACTACCAGGCAAAATTTCCTAATTACTGGAATATCGTTCTATTTCATAGAGAAATATCATCTCCCTTTTGGCAAAATATTGCAAGGCTTCTTTATAGTCTGTCGTATTATTCTGGAATATCGCCTGCTTCACAAAAGTTTGTCATACGATTTTCCTGGCAGACTGTGGAGTTTAGCCCAGATTTATTTGTTGTCACAGTCTGAGTTTTAGCCGAGTTTTCTTGCATTTTTGAGTTTTTTGATTTTCTAAAAGAACTTAACAAGTTGTTTTGCAGTGTTGTTGATTTGATTTGCATAATTTTTGTGCCCTAACTTGTGGTTTTGTAGGAATCACTTGTCAAAGAAGTTGCATTGCTAAAACTACTAACATGTGGTTTTGTAGGTTGCCTTGGAGATACGAATAAACATTGTGCTTGTGTATACTTGATTTTATAGGCACCTAGGTTAATTAGTTTTATTTTAGTAAATGAACATGTGCTTGATGTGCTTGGGAGACACCATGGAGTAGGAGAGTATGCTCTTTTCCTTATGGAAAACCAGAAATCTAGACCTTCATTATCTATCCTTTTCTTTTCTTGCATTTACCTTTAGAGGGCCTGCCAAGAGAGCAATATTTTGAGAACGACCCAAGTAGGAAACAAATAAACCTACCCGCTCCATCCCACTATAATCAAAAGCTTCCTTTAATCTAAAGAGAGGGGAACATGGCTATTTTCCACTTCTAATGTTTCTTCATCTGTAGGGCCTAGTTGCCTAAATCTTGCTAAGCAAGACTACACTTGGCTAGGCGCTTGTAGGGACCTCTTGGTCTAAATATTATTTACAAGACTACAAGAGGAGTACATTCACTTTCTATAAAGGATGAGAGGTCTAAAGCTTGCTTGTGAGACTATACATTTTGGGTGCTTGTAGGGCTATAGGCCTTAATTTTTCTTGCGAAACTACAAGGGATAGACATGAACACAAATTCTTATTAAGAATCTTAGGACTTAGAGGCTAACAATTTTGGTGGTGTGACTTACTTTATGTAAGGAAAGATCCAAGTGCACTTTACCCAGATCATCCCAAGATACTCACCATATGTGTTCCCTTGGATGCAAAGCTTGAATATGGTAATATGGAAAAACATGTGATTTGAGCATTATTCTTTTCCAATTGATCCATAACTTGCATAGTCCTAGGAAAAGCCACTCAACCACCTAACAATGGGGCTAAGAACATCAAGTTGTGGGAAAAGGTTGAAGCACCTCCCTCTTGACCTTAGGTAGAACTTTCTTGATGTGTCTTTGTTTTGTGCAAGACCTATGGAAATCATTTGAACATAAACATTTTGGTACTATTCCTAGAGTTTTCCTTTGAGACCTCACAAATGTTTGTATCATGAAAGGTTGCTTTGTCTCTTGCTTGATTGTTTGGAGACAACTCTATGTGCCACAATTTCATTTAAAAATTCAAACTCACTATTAAAATTTGATATTATAAACTGTCACTTTTTCGGATTAGTCAAAACGACCGAATTGGAACATAGATTTTAAGTCAAAACTAGTCCTTTTATGTTTACTAATTAAAAATCGCTTGCTTCAGTGAGAAATATTGTACAACCTTTTAAATAATCATCTACAGTCCAGAAAAGTGTCACCCCATTGTACTGGGGTATATCATCCCACCTGTCTATAGTATATCGCCTTGTCTTGAAGTGTCATTTTAATTTACTAGGGTCTGTCATACCATTTTTCTCTCCTATTTAAATGTCATCTGGTTATTTTAGGTCTATCACCTAGGTTTTGATTTGAGTGGGCTTGGTCCAAATTTTCTCTTAGTTGGTTTAGCGAGCTTATCTTTGACTCTTTTTGGTCTCTTAGTATGAAATTGATAGGATATGAGTTGTTTTAGCTAAAAAATATTATTTAGACTCCTTGGTTATATTCTTGACTAGCAGAGTTGTTCACTTGTCTAAATTTCTCTTGGTTGTCTTATCTTAGCTTTGTCTTTATCTTTTGACTAGAGTCACAAGTGTCATACAAAGAGATCTTACTCGTAGCTTGGACACTTTGTGACAAGTCATGTTAATCTATTTCTTTTATTTGCTTTTGGACAAGTGAACACTTTGCTTTTCTAAGGTAGACACCACGCAGTCTTGTGTCATCTTATTTGGCTCTTTACACTCTCATTCATTCCTATAACAACTAGATACCAAATGGATCAAGGAAAGAAACCACCCATCAGCTTTGACGAATTACCCTTTCCCACTATGCGTCAGCGTCATCAAGACAAAGACCCTCAAGTTATCTTTGACAAGGAAGAGGATACTACAAAAAAATGGTTTGATCCTTTTGGAAGTACTTTTGATAGCATATGTGAGACACATATTGCCTCATCAAAATCTGAAAAAATTTTATCTCTCACCATGGCTAGAGAAGAGCATAATAGATGATTGAATGACCTTTTTTTTATCAAAATGAAAGGTTAAGATAGATTGAATTAGAAAGAAAAACTTACATGGAGGAACAAGAAGCCCAATTATCTCAACAATTTAATAACAATTTCTATGGGAGTAGTGGGAATAATGGAAATAATTTTCCACCAAGATCTCAACACAATAGATATGATTCACCTTCGAGGTCTTCACATTCTAGAATAGGAAATGATAACAATATGAAGCAGGAAATTATTGAAGAAGAGCTCTTGAATTTTCAACAAGATGATCATTACCAAAGGCTTATGTTGAAGACATTAGAACAAAATAATGACCAATAATTTTTACACCTAGCTTCTAGAGGATTGAAGCTTCCACATGACTTTGATGTTGATGGATTGATTCTGAAAAGAGAACCCTCAGCTTTAGAAGTCACCATGAAAGAAATACAAAATTTGAAAAGTGAAATGCCAAGCTTAAGAAAGGAAAGGGAGAAACCTAAATCATCATTTTTGGTGGAATCTATATGTGCATTACCTTTTGATAAGAGTTTATACATGATGCATTACCTTTTGTTAAGATTTTATACATGATGCATTTTCCTAGAGGTATTAAGACCCCTAAATATTACAAATATGATGGAAAAGGGGATCTGCATGATCATGTTAGGCACTTTTATGCTCTAAGTATGGATTTCATGCATGATGACACTTATCTCATGAGACTCTTCCCCATGAGTCTAAGTGGTCAAGCCATGGAGTGGTTTACAAAGATCACATCGCCACTTAAGTCCTTTAATGAGCTTGCACAAATATTCATTCAATAATATTCTTATAATATCCAACATCAAATGACTATGCTTGATTTATGCAACATTCAGCAAAGGCAAGGTGAACCCTTTGTCACATTCTTGCAAAGATAGAGAAAATTACACTCAATATATCCATGCCAACTTCTTGAGAATGAAAAGATTGATATCTTTGTCAATAATCTTATACTAGAATTGCACTATGACCTTAGAAAGCAAGTCTTCTTCACTTTTAATGACATGATCGAAATCACTTTTTGAATAGAAGATGTCTTGGTCAAAAAGGGTGAAATCACCTTGAGCAAAGAGAAATCCAACAATAATACTAGATACAATAAATATAAGTGTAAGCCTTGGAATAAGAATAAACACTTGGTTAACAATGGTGTTGTTGATGAGCCCAAGCCTAAGGAGCTCATTTTTAACTTGGCTAGCACTATCTTAACAACTCAACTACAAGAGGCTACAAATTCCAATGACTCTAATAAGGCTATATATTCATGGGTGCCTAAGCCTAAATGATATTTTACACCTTTGGGAGACTCATATGATGCGATACTTAAGACACTACTCTCCAACAAGATTAACACATTTCCATAATATGCTAAGCCTTATGAACCATAGGTGAAACCCAAATGGTGGAATGACAATCATTAATGTGAATATCATAAGAACAAAGGACATAAGAATGATAACTGCATAAGGCTAAAACATGTCATTCAGGACCTCATTGAAAATGGGAAAATAGGAGTGGATGGTCTTGTGAAGAATTCTGACCACAAAGCTTGTAAGAAACCACTCCCTCTAAGTGTGATAAATGGGAGTCATCAACATCCAAGAAAGATGAAGGAGCTAAGATCACTTATACTTACATGAACAATGACAATGTCATCAACATTCTTGAGCCAATGGAAGAAAGTGTTAAGATGGTGAGAAATAATGGACCTAACTACGATTCAAATTTTGATGAGACACCTAAGGTCATCTTAAGGGGTATCAATTCTTACATGAAATCTAAACCTCCTAATGAGTCTAACCACATGATACTTCTTAGGGGTGTCAACCCTCCTTCATCTAGGGAAAGTCTTAATGGTGTCACCAGATTCCAACCTAAAGTTATGCTTAGAGGTCCAAATTCTTCAAAGCAAGTAAGTGCCAAGAAGTGGCATCATCTTCTAAGCAAACCTCCACTTCTAGCAAGCCTAGCTACAGTTTGGTAGATGAACTCCAATGAACTCCAACCCAGATTTCAATATTTGAGTTGCTAGAATTATCGCCTATGATTAGGGAGATCTTGGAAAAAGCTTTGCAGACAACTAGTGTCCCTAAGAACATTGGCTCCTATCAATTCCAGACTATGGTTAACCATATCGCCACTCCACACTACCTTTCCTTTTTAGAGGAAGATAAAAAATCCTAAGTCACTCGCATAACCTTGCCTTACACATTGAGATTCAGGTCTATCAAACCTGAGTCAAATGTGTGTTCATAGATAATGGCGTTGGGTTGAATATTTGTTCTTTTAATGTAATTAAATAGTTGGGATTATCAGAGTTTACTATTGATTATAGGAAAAAGATCACTATCAAGGCTTATGAAAAAGTTGAGAGGTCCTCCAAAGGAATAATTGTGTTACCCATCCAGGTTGGTCCAATTGAAAATGAGGTGGTGTTTCAAGTTCTTAATTTCCCTCTTGCCTATAACATGCTGGTAGGGAGATCTTGGATCCATGACATGCAAGCAATTCCCTCTACTTATCACCAATGCTTAAAATTCCCATTCAACAGGACTGAAATCTCTATCCCAGGAGATGATTCCATGTCTATTAATGCACTCACTACTGAATCTTGGAATGGGAGAATATTGACTTGACTCTATTGCTATACTTCTAGTCTCCCCTTGCTCTTATGGAAAACCTTAAAAAGATAAAAATCCTTCATCTTCTTCCATGACATGCTATGGTAATTTTGTTCAATCCTCAGTACCTTTAGAAGATGAGAGAGAAGAACAAGTTGTTAGGGAATGGATCTATAGAGGAAAAGAGCCTAAAGAAGTTGTGCTTAATGATACAGTGTCTCTTGAGAAATATGGAAAAGGTTATGAATTCCTAGATAAAATGGGTTATCCCAGTCATGGTCCTTTAAGTGATAAGAAACATGATCTTGTTGAGCCTATGAGTCATACTAATGGGAGAAAATCCAAGGATAAAACTGGATTGAAATCCTCTAATGCACAACCAATTTTTGACCCATCTCCTAAAAATAGTGAATCCAAAGAAGAAACTCTGCCTATTTTTTTATCAAGATGAGGATAACTTTGTTCCTTCTACTACTATCCTTTATAATGAAGAAGGATCCCCTCTTGAACATGATGATCAAACTTCTACATCCCACCACAATGAAGAATCAGAAGTTGAAGATCCTAAAAGGGAGTGCATTCGCAAAAACATGGCACACCTACTACAAAGAGATAGAGATGTTGAATCACATGAACCTGAATGGGATTCTCTCTTAGTTGAGTCAATGAAATTATGGGTAGATGCGGTTCATACCTACGCTAACCAAACTAATGTAATAGACAAGTCACCTGTAGGGCTTGATGATTCAAACTTACATGTCTCTTTCATTGATCAAGTTATATTGATCTAGGTACATTTGAAGGAGACCTTATAAGATCTGAATATCTTCTCCTTGGAGATGATTCCCCACATATTGATACTTTGGAAGCCATCCCTTCTCTCCCACTTGCATACCCTGACCTTATTGATTGGTCGCAACAAAACAAACAACCTACACTACCTTCCTTTCAAAACTACTATGAAATTGCTTGTCACCTTAATGCCATTGAAGCTATGGTTTCTTCCATCAGTGAACCAACAAAAAATATGACTGAAACAAATATCAAGTACATTAGTCATAAAATAAAATAAAAATTAAAAAGAATAGGTGCTCTAATGGTGAAAACCACTTTTTGGTGGTGTCAGAGCCAAAAAAGTAAAAACAAAAGATGTATCTAAGGGTGAAAACCTATTTGAGGTACCTAAAGATGAGGCACTTAGTAGTCTTCCTAGCTACTTTCATGAAAGATCTTCAGTCTTGATAGAACCAACAGAGGTTATAAACCTTGGGATGACTGAAACACCTCAGCTCATACATCTAGCTCAATCTTTGTTAGCAGAGAAAAAAAACAATTCACTGAATTCTTCTGAGAGACGAAGATAAAATTTGCTTGGACATATGCAAACATGCCAAAAATTGACACTAATCTCATTATGAATCATCTATCCATAGCTCCTGGTATCGAACCAGTAAAACAAAAGTTTCAAAAAATGCATCCACTTATACCTCTCCCGGTCAAAGTAGAACTAGAAAAACTCTTGAGTGTTGGATTCATAAGGGCTATTGATTATGTTGAATCGATATCTAACATTGTACCTATTTCTAAACATGAAAAGTCCATTCGTGTATGCACAAATTTCTAGGATCTTAATAAATATTTCCCAAAGGATGACTTTCCACTCCCTAACATAGATATGATAGTGGATATGATTGTGGGCTATGAAATGTACTCTCTTATGGATGGATTCTCAAGATATAATTAGATCAAGATAGCTCCTAAAGACTAATAAAAGACTGCCCTCACATGTACATGGGGAAACTTTTGTTAGAACATCATGCCATTTGGATTGAAAAATGCAGGAGCTACTTATCAAAGAGCTATGACCATAATTTTTCACGACATCATGCATAAAAATATGGAAGATTATGTGGATGATACCTTGGATAAGTTTAAAAAGAGAAATACCCACCTTACAGATTTAAGTTTGATCTTGGACAAGATGGAACAATTTCAGCTTAGATTAAATCCCAAGAAATGTGCTTTTGGTGTCACCTCAGGAAAACTACTTGGATATATCATTTCAGTCAAAGGAATTGAGGTTGACCCTAAGAAGGTCCAAACTATAATGGAAATGCAACCTCCCATAAACATAAGTCAACTAAGCAGTCTACAAGGATGCCTCTAGTCTATCAAGATGTTCATATCTCAACTTGTTGACATAGCTCAACCTTTTAATAAAAATCTACACAAGGGAGATACATGTATGTGGAATGAAGAATATGAAAAGAGTCACCTACAGATCAAGGAATATTTAGCCAAACCTCCAATCTTAATGCCTCCTGTCCTAGTGAAACCACTCATTTTGTATATCTCATCTACAACTACATCCTTGGGGGAATTACTAGCACAACAAGATGAACATGGGAAAGAAAGAGCTATATACTATATAAAAAGAACATTGGTTACCTATGAGATCAATTACAATAATATTGAGAAAGCATACCTTATTGTGGAGTTTGCATCTCAAAAACTCAAACATTACATGCTAGCACATACTACACAACTTATGGCAAAAATTGATCCTCTAAAATACTTATTAGGCAAAGCCACTCTTATGGGTCAACTAGCAAAATGGATGATGAATCTCTTTGAATTTGACATCAAGTATGTTGATTGTAAAGCTATAAAAGGACATGTAATTTTTTATCAACTAGTTTAATTTCCTCTACCATATGATACTTGTATGCAAATTGATTTTCCTGATGCATCCATCATGTATGTGACTGAACGCACCTAGAAAATTTTCTTTGATGAATCCCATATGCAGAATGGTGTTGGAGTTGGAATTATATTTATTACCCCTCATGGATACACTATCCCCAAGTCATACAAATTGTGGTTTCCTTGCATAAACAACATTGCAAAATATGAGGCTTTGATGAATGGAATCAAGTTGGCTATTGAATGGAGGATAATTGAATTACATACCTTTGGAGACTCCCATCTTGTCATCAATCAAACCAATAATGACTATCAAATAAAAGATGAAAAATTGATCCCTTACAAAAATATGATTAATGACCTAAAATTCTACTTCTCTTTTGTCACATTTCAGTAGATCCCTAGAGATGAAAATAGGGTGACTGATGCTATGACCACTTTGGCTTCTATCCTACAACTGGAAGAATATGAATCAAGATTTCAATTCCTGGTGGAAGAACTACACTATCCTGCCTATGACTCCCTTGACAACCATGTGATTTGCACTATAATTGGCCATGATTCCTCTCGCTATGCTCAAATCTACTCCTACTTATGTGACAAAATCATTCCTGACAACTTAAATCGTAATGAGAAACGAAAGCTCATTCACAATGCTTCCCGTTATACCATCATCTTCGGTGACTTGTTAAGCAAGGGTTTAGATAGAACACTTTTTAGGTGCTTAGAGAAAGATGAGTTTGAATGTGCATTATCTGAAGTCCATGAAGGTGTATGTGGGTCTCACTCTAATGGTCTTGCGTTATCTCAGAAACTGCTAAGGGCTGGTTATTATTGGCCTACTATGTAGACAGATATCATGCGCTATGCAAAATCCTAAAATAAATGTCAGTTACATGGGAACTTGATTCATGTTCCAGGAAGGGAACTTATTACTTCTATTACACATTGACCTTTTCAATAGTGGGCTTTTGACCTAGTAGGACAGATTCACCCTAACTCATCTAGTGGCCATAAATTCATCATTACTGCAACAAAATACTTCACAAAATGGGTTGAGGTCATCCCTCTTTTGGTTTCTACAGGAAAATAAGTGTCCTTGTTCATACTCAATCACATCATCTTTCACTATGACACACCTTCCTCCATAGTTACTGATAATGGAGGAAAGTTCAAAAATAAAGATCTTAAACAGCTATGTAAGAAATTCGATATTAAACAACATTGGTTTTCGATCTACTACCCTCAAGGTAATGGCCAGGTTGAAGCATCTAACAAGACATTGTTGAATATCTTACATATGATAGTGAACAAGATAGGAAGAGATTGACACTTACAAATTAGTCCTACATTATGGGCTTACAAAACTAGCATCCGCACACCTACTAGAGCTACGCCCTTTGCACTTGTTTATGGATCTGAAGTTGTCCTACCTCTTGAAGTTGAGATACCTTCCCTAAGAGTTTTATTGAGAGTCCTTATCACCGATGATGACTATAGAATCATGTGGACTAAGGAATTAGAACTTCTAGATGAGCACAAAAAAGCTGCATTTGACCACATGAGGGTATATCAAAAAAGAATGTCACAAAGTTACAACAAAAAGGTTCATTCTAGAGAGTTTCAAGTTGGAGATCTCATCTTAAGAGAGAATCCCAAGAATCAACAAAATAGAGCACATAAGGAAAAATTTGAACCAAATTAGTTGGGTCCCTACATAATCATGGTTGCTTTTGGATCTGGTGCTTATCAGCTTTCTACACCTGAGGGAAAATAGGTCTCTAAACTGATCAACATCCTTCATCTGAAGAAGTTCTATGCATGATTCTACAGGAGATTTGTAAATATCTTAAAGTCCATAAAAAATCCTAAAAATTGATATATGATCTTGAAAAAATTCTAAAAAGTAGAAAATCTCCAAAAAAATGATCATCTTAGTGAAAACCTGGCAAACATGCACTTTGATGTATCAATAAAAAAAATCAAATATGCAAAAAATAAAAATAAAAATTTGAAAAGTAGAAAAAATCGTGCCTTGGTGAAAACCTAGAAACAAGCGCCTTGGTAGAAAAAATAAATAATCTTCCAAGTGGTGAAAACATGGAAACAGGTGTTACTTGAGACCCATGTGCTTATATCTATCAACTTGTCTCTTTGTGCTCCAAACCCCTTTCAACTCCCATTTTCCTATCTCCTCGGTCTGGAATTGGTCTTTGTTTCGAACTAGGGGGCACGAACTGTATCTCTCCTTGGTGCACGATGGTATCTTTTAGTGACTTCACCCCAACCAATGTTTTTCAACACTCCCTTTTGACATCAATTTTTTCTTAACACTGATCAGATATTCTATCTTGAGTTGATGCTTTGTTTGCAGTCTAGGATTGTGTGATATTTCTCACTTACAAGCATGAGTCCTAGTGAGTCAGTGATTATCTTTTCTTTTTTACACCACACCTAAATTGAAATGATTGAGACATGATATGACTTATTTCTCTTTGTGTGATATTTTACTAATGATTTTTCACTAAGTGTTCCCTCCTTAGTCTCTCCGTGATGTTTTGACTAGAGGACTGGGGGCATGGGGCATATTTTCTTTGATTTCTTCATGTGGGTATCACTTTAATGATCCTAGGTGTCTCTTGATCTGATCTCTCAGACACTTGGGAGATTTAAGGCTTTATTCTTAACTGTTACATTGTGTTTTCTCTCGCAAGACCATACTCTTGGTTATCTTGGTGCTTATGCCTCGATACTGGTATAATCTTGCAACATTAACTTGGAAAATGTGTTTAGGTCATCTCGAAACTTATGTCTCGATACTTATGCGTGCTCCTACATTCTATATGATATAGATTGTATTCATATCTTCATAGTTGTATTCATACTAGTGATGGGTGTATGATCTTGTGATGTCCCTTAATAAGACTCGATGATAAAAATAAGGACATATTAACCCTTGCAAATCGCACTTTGCATTTTTATGGTAGATTGCATTTATTAGACACATTTATTAGTTTGCATTTCAAGTTTGGAGAGAGTCTCCTTCATCATTATGGACAATTAGTCAACTACGCTCGACCTTGTATCTTTCTTTCCTCTTCTCAATCGTGTCTTTATCATCTCCTCGATCTTTCGATCTTTCGCCTTCCCTATCATCTCAAGGGGTTAATTGTATCATCATATCTAATCTATCCAAAGTATTCAAGTTTCAAATCATGAAGTGCATAACATATATATCAAAGCATAAAGAATCTAAAACTATGAGAGCATCACATTACAAGTAATAAAGCAGAAGGCATGAGTACATAATCAATATCATACAATACATGTGAAAGTAAAGATACATCCATAAGCATAAAGGAAATGAGACAAGTACATAATACATCAACAAAATCATGTATATCTCATATATATATATATATATATATATATATATATATATATATATATATATATATATATATATATATATATATATATATATATATATATATATATATATATATATATATATATATATATATATATATATATATATATATATATATATATATATATATATATATATATATATATATATATATATATATATATATATATATATATATATTGGATCAGTCCAAGTACAATCATGAGATCAAAATCTTGACTCAAAATGTTAGATGGAGCCCTAATATAGTCTACAAATGGCTTCCACCCTTTGGAGAAGGTGGAGCTGGTGGAGGAACCTAGGCCCTGTCTGGTGCTTGTACTGCACCCTTTAATATAACTGCATGTTGTGAGTAGTCTGGCACTCTCTGACTTGTAGGTACCATAACTATGTAGGCTGCATAATAATAGGCTACTCTAGCCCTGTGTTGTTGTGCCTCTTGTCATACCTGGTCTCTCTCCTGCCTGAGCTCCTAGATCTAGGCCCTATCATCAAGTTGTTGTTGGTCCCTCACAACTATAGTAATTTGTGCCTATTGTAACTCTACCTCTAAAGAAGTAACCCTCTATGTTAGCCCATCATTGGTAGGTTCCCTATGCTCTGGTTGTGTGATAGGTTTGTCCTCTATCATAATCCCCTGGTCTACTCATGGCCTCCTCAGTAACTGCTCCTCGGGTTCATCAATGTCCATAGCCACTACCATACTCTGGAACCTAGATCTAGATGGTCAAATGATAAAAGGGGCACTACCCCTGGACCCACTAGCGCTACCTCCTCCTCCTCTCCTCTCCTGGCCACCTCCATCACCACCCTCACCATCTCCATCCCATCCACCTCTAGGTCTCAAGTCTATCAGTGATGTAAATCTGGAGTACAAGTGCTCTCGAATCCACCTCCTGTAGTCTGAGGTAGCCCTTGCATCCATGATCCTAGAGAGAAGGTCAGATACTACCCTTTAAAGTTGTTGCATATCATGTAAACATATATCATTTCTCATTATAGGACCCCATCCAAGGTCCTCCTCCTCCTTGTACCTAGCATAATCAATAGTCTTTATGTTGATGCCTTGTACCCTGCCAAACTAGAGCCACACTCTGCTGATCGCAAACCACTCAACTATGCCTGAGTGTCTACCTAGTAGTGGTATGTTATAGAACATATATGCTAGCTTGTCTCTAGCCTTGGCCCACTGCTCACACTCAATATATGGATGTCATACAATGGAATGAAGATCATCTAAGCATCATCACCAGTATGGAGTGTCCCCCACATGGGTCTGTTGTATAAATCTTGAGTACCTATATATATAAGGTCACCCTCTTTGTCTGGGTTGTACCCTCAGGCGAATCACGATGATATTCTCCCATGCCCATACCTGTGCCAAGATGGCCCCTGCTGACCAACTCTTCCCCTCCTTGTAGACTATATTGTGAAGCTCACAATACATGTCTGCCAAGAGAGAGGGTCCCCATGCCATCTGTCTCAGGCGAGATAACAAATCCATAACTAATTTGCCCCAACCACATTGTAATCCTCTCTGACTCCTGTCAGCACCTAGGACGTGCCCAATCAAAGAACAAAGAATGTAAGCCATGGGGTACTCCTCAGTGTAGCTATCCATCATCTACTCCCAAAGGATGGTGCAGTCAAGGATGGTAAGGTCTCAAAAAATAGCTAGCATAGCAACAATCCCATCTGCAGGTGACTTATCAAAATATATCTGCAAGATCAAATTTTAGTATTAGTATCAACATCGGCAATAGTGAACATAACATATGTCTTAATCAAGAATATATAAATATCAAGGATACTTACTAGCTCTCCATGCTAGGGAATGCAAAGGATACGATAGACATCCTCCAGTGTCACCATGACCTGTCCAGTGGGTAGGTGGAAGGTATTGTGCTATGAATGGAATCTCTCAGTAAGTGTGGTCAATAATTCATGATTTTCCTGAATATGGGGGATTTGCAATAACTCACCAAGGCCCATAGTATCTAAAATGCCTCTCTCATAAGCTAATAATTGGGGAACCAGGCTAAGGCCTACTAGATGAGGTGCTCTAATAGCTAGATCTGGAAATCGATGTTGCATCACAAAAACAAGAAGAAACACATCATAATACATCACAGATATGTCAGAAAGAGACTAAAAGCATCAACAAAGCATCCACAATAGATTTAAGTACTTTTAGTTAAGTCACTAAGTAGTCAGAAACTCAAAAAATGGCGAATGATATTTCAACAGTTAACTTCAATTTCGTACGATACTTCATAGTATATGGGTGTGACACTTTAGAATAGTACGATATTTCACACCATATTGTATGACCAATGGGTACATCTCGTGTGATACTTCATAGAAAAGGCATGTGACACTTCAAGGTTGTGTGAAGTGTCATACAACATTTCTCAGTAAAGTCGTGTGATACTTCAAAGTTTCATACAAAAATATTTTAAAAATAATTTGAAAACGTGCTAAAATAGACAAATGAAGCAAAAAAAAAAAGGGTACTTACCGCCTGGGGATACCCTCAAGGTCAATTGTGCAATCGACTGAGGTCAAATCGATGATGGTCAATGGGTACTCACCTATTTACCATCGAGAACGCTATCTCTTGCTTTGGATTCACTAGAATTCAAAAGCACAAATGATTTGAAAAATGACCCTTTGGGCCCCCTTATATAGCATTTTGAACTAATTTTTCAAAGTCTCAAATTTCTATGAAAATTGCACCCTTGTCTAATTTGAACGTCCTAGATCCATTTTT
Source organism: Chamaecyparis obtusa (assembly GCA_027943335.1). Lineage (NCBI taxonomy): Eukaryota > Viridiplantae > Streptophyta > Pinopsida > Cupressales > Cupressaceae > Chamaecyparis > Chamaecyparis obtusa. The sequence goes on along the minus strand of BSBK01001337.1, from coordinate 369,062 downwards.
GGGATCAAAATCAAAATCTGGCTTCATCTTAATTATCAAAATTACATTTTAAAATTCTTCCCTCCTATGCATAGTTGACTGACCCTTTGAGGCTATTCTCTTCGATCTTTTGAGCCAATCATCATTTTCCTCTCTTCAATCATCATTTTATCATCCTTTCTTCTGGTTTTGACCTAATTCCAATGCTACATCTTTCTAGTCAACCTTATTCAAACTAGGGCAAAATTCCATCACCTAGTGGTCAAACTTGGTCTTATACACTTAATCAATCATCTGGAACCTTACCTTATCTTGATTCGATCAAATCTATCTCATTTTTTGCATCTCCTATACCTTGTTTCGATTTTGATCCTAAGGGGATAGGAATAATCTATCATTTATCTCTTATCTATCTATTTGTGCTTCGTTCGATCAAGTTCAGAGTTAAATCTATTTTATCTACCTTTATTAGTTCTTGTTCAATCAAGTTCGTGATTAGTTATCTCTTTGTGCTTCGTATGATCAAGTTCAGAGTCAAATCTTTATCAGCTATCTTGACATCATCATTCTTTGACTCAATGTGTTCCCAGATCACTCACACATTAGTCAAAGAGGGGCAAATGTAATCACCGAAAAATGGTCTAGTAAACTTTGAGCCTCACTCTAACATTAAAAATTTAAATACTAGACTTTATCTTATGCTTAATCAATCTTATCTCTTGATCAAATCATCATTTTATCACTTATTTGATGATATCCTAAAGTATGACCACTTTATATTAAGTTTTATTTAATTAAAAGAACATGTCCCCTTTTTAATTAAATAAAACCCACTTTATCCTATGTGTGCACATGAAAAGGAATTTCTTAATTTGAAAAAAGGAAGAAAAAGAAAAAAGTGGAATCTCTCTTGCCTCTTAATCCTCACCACTCATCTCTACCTAACTATTCATGACCATTGATTTTGCCTCTTGAGAATCTTGTGCCCTAAAGTCAAAATAGAGACTATTCTCCACCCCTAGATTTTGCCTCTTAATCTCCACCGTCTATTGCTCTTTAAAAGGAAAATTTTTCCTCACTCTTGCATATCACTCATGCATGATATTGTTATGCTATCATTTTGTTTACTTTCATTCTTAGAGCATTCTATTTCATTCTAGTATACTTGCATTCTTAGCTTAGCACTTCCTTATTGCAATTGATTTTTTATTGATTATTAGCACTTCCTTATTGCATTTAGCTTAAATCACATAGTTTAACTAGGAGGTATTTTAATCTCATTAAATTAGCTTTGCTTTCTTGTTCTTGCATTTTCATTCTAGCTTAGATCTTGTATTTCATTTAGATCTCTCATTCTTGCATTATCATTTTGAATCTTCCATTCTATGGTGCACCTTGCAAGGGTTTCTTATTGAGGTTCATTTGAGAGCCACTATGCATAATATTTACATTTTTGCACCTCATAGATAAGAAGCTATAAGATGCTTCTTGAGATATCCCTCTTTATGGATTCTCTCAAGTGCAATGGTTTATAGAAGTGTGTCACATTTTGATCACATAATATAAATACTATGGGTACACAAATTATGATCTAGACCTTTGATATCACTATAATCCCATGCAAATGCTTTTTGATGATCTTGAAGTAACTTCATTATAGAGGAATGTTATTCTTTAATCAAATTCTTATTGATATTCAAATGCTTTTCGTGTGCAACTTTAATCTGTTTAGTTATCTCAACCATAGTGACCTCATTAAAAGATACTATCTACAACTCATGAGGTAACAATGTGTGAAGAAAATCACTGGCTGTAGGATAATGTGGTGAAGTACACATGAGTAATATGGTCTACAGAGAGCATAGATTCTAATTACAAATTTTTGAATCCCTCTCATAATTGTTTCCTACTATGGCAGCCAGGATTGTAATACCCCTCTCATAGTTTACTTTTTACTTTAATTGGTCAGACTCTTTTAGGCCACTTTTCATTTGTATATTAGATCCTGAAATAAATTTGATGTTATTTATGTTTATGATTTTACTAACCCCATACTTGCATGTGTATGGTTGGTGTGTATGTTTTATATTTCTATTTGGTGTGCTTGATATGGTTGAGGGACGAAGTTGTAATTACTTGCTTGCGAGATCCACACAATCGGTTGATTCATGCTATTGTTTGTTAAATATATTTATACATGTATGTACATGCTCATCTTTTATGCAGAATTTTAGATACTAGACATCGACTTCCTTGAATTGTCAAAATGAGTGTGCCCTATCGTAATATAACAATGGTAAGAGAGGGAAGATAACATACAGGTCCAATCCCAACCTAAGCCATTAATTGTCTAACAATAGTGGACACATATTTGATTTTCTACCTATTTGAATTCGTCAAGGTGACATGAATTCACGAGCCATTCCTTTAGGCTTTACTGTTACATTTTGATTTAGTCAATTTTTCTTCATTATTGCACGTCATATGGTTTGATGTGGTTTTGGTGTTAAAATAGATTGAAGAATTAATTAAATAAGATTAAATATAAGGTTAATTAATTAATTACTTATGTTTAATAAATAATTTAATTGCAAAGTCAAAATTAATTATTGAGAAATTTAATAATTATTAAATTAAAAAAATCAAATTTAAATGTGCAATTTGAGTTAAGTGGTTGTTAGTTGAGTTGCATATTTTAAATTAATTAAAATTAAATAATGCAACTTAAAAAACATTTTATTATAAAAGTAGAACTTAACCTTTTAAAATTAAGTTGAGTTAAAGTGACTTAAAGGTGAGGAAATTAAATAATTTTTTTTTAATAAATTAAAATTGATAAAAATGAGGTCGTAGTTGAGTTCTTATTTCTATGATTTGGAGTTAACTTTATTATTTGTAATAGTTGAGTTCTATTTTATTATTTTAGAGTTGCATTCTTTGAACTCTAGTATCTAGGTTTTCTATGTAAGAGAGCTAGGAGACCTTTTGGGAGATGATTTCAATTAGATTTTGAAAATTTTTCTCTTGGCAAATTTTTGGAGGATTAAAGTTTTGGTGTTTTCAAAAGATTAGGGTGGTTAAGATTTGGAATTGATTTTTGATTCACCTTTGTATATTAAGGTAGGATTTTAAAATCTTTAAAAGTTGTCCATTAAAATCATTGTCTTCTTCGTGTTTGATTAGATCTTCTTCGTGTTTGATTAGATCTTGTGTGTAAATGATGAGTGTTTGTTAAAAATATGTTTTTTTTTTATAATCTAGAATGTTGGGGAATCTTTTGGAAATAAAATTCGATTAGAGTTTTATTTAAAAATTTTGGTTTGATTTATTTTCAATTATGTCATTCCATGGTTTTGAGGGATTTCAAAGAGTTCATTTTTAGAGAAAATACCATGTGATTTCGAAATAGAAATATAGAGTTACATATTATTTAAGGAAGATTTATTCAGCTGCATGTTATTTAAATAAGATATATTCAGTTGCATGTTATTTAGAAAAGATATATTTAGTTACATGTTATTTAAGGATAAAATATTCAGTTGTATGTTATTTAAGGAAGATATATTCAGTTGTATGCTACTTAGGAATGATATATTTAGTTGCATGTTATTTAGGAAAGATATATTCAGTTACAGGTTATTTAAGGAAGATATATTCAGTTGCATGTTATTTATAAAATATATTTTCAGTTGCATGTTATTTAAAGAAGATATATTCAGTTGCATGTTATTTAGGGAAGATATATATTCAATTGCATGTTATTTAGAAAAGATATTTTCAGTTGCATGTGATTTAAAGAAGATATATTTAGTTGCATGTTATTTAAGAAAGATATATTTAGTTGCATGCTATTTAAGGAAGACATATTCAGTTGCATGTTATTTATGAAAGATATATTCAGTTGCATGTTATTTAAGGAAGATATATTCAGTTGCATGTTATTTGGAAAAGATATATTCAGTTGCATGTTATTTAAGGAATATGTATTCAGATGCATATTATTTAAGAAAGATATATTCAGTTGCATGTTACTTATGAAAGATATATTTATTTGCATGTTATTTAAGAAAAATATATTCAGTTGCATGTTATTTAAGGAAGATATATTCAGTTGCATTTTATTTAGGAAATATATATTCATTTGCATGTTATTTGAGAAAGATATATTTATTTGCATGTAGTGGTATTCTATTTTTAGAATAAATAAATAAATAAAACTCATACACGAGAATTCTTTTAGAAAAATAAAAATAAGAATAATAATGATATATAATTAAATATTATTTGATGAGAATTTAATATTGATGTGTTTATTATTAGAGGTTTTGGTTGTTGTGTTTTATTGTCAGTGTGGAAAGAATTAAGTTGGCTTTTAGGATTTTTACTAGAGGCTTGGGGTTTTACCTTTTTATTGTGGCATAGATATTTACAATGTTTGTAATGTGATAATGGTTTCAATCTTTTTACCCAACCTTGTTCTATTTAAGCTTATGATTATGAGAGCACTTTAAGAGTGTATTTTTGATATTTTGGTTATGAGAACCAGTGTGTTCCTATTGCACTAAGGAACTAATTTGAGGATCATTATTATCAATTTGAGATTATTTGACTTATGAGCATAAGGGAGGTTAAATAGGTGCATATTAGAGGAGTGACTTATAATAGGGGTCCAAGACTCAAAGTGGTCAGTACCAAGGTAACCTATTGTAAGTTGTGTAATAAGTGATAACTTAATAAATTTGTTAGACAAATATTAATAAGATAATTGTATGTCTTGCTCATGCCTTGAGTGATTATATAGGCTAAGGATGGGAATGAGATGATACCTAGAGAGTAGGTATGTTTAGAATTCCTCATCTTCATGAGAGGGTATTCTAGTTCTTCATGGGTCATGTTGAGGGTTTGGGGTCCAGAGTGACCAGTCTAGGGTAACTCAACCTGATAAATGATTGAGGGTCTGGGGTCTAGAGAGACTAGTCTAGGATAACTCAAGTAGTTGGACATGTGATGAAACTCCTATAGTATGTAGCATAAGTCTCCTCTGTAGTTTCTGCATTTTCCTCTGGTGGCGTGTCTTGGTATTTCAGTATTATCTGGTGGTTGGTTTTGGTATGTGGTGTTAGTATTGGTACTTGTTGGTATTTTTGATATTTATTATTATCTTTTCTTTATCATTAGTTGGTGGTACCTTTTTGAGATATAGATCTTTCAAGATCTCTTGCTTATGTGTTATGTTATTTTGAATTTTGATATTGTTATCCGAGTGGGGTATGTTGTTATCTCCTCAGCATGATAAGAGTGGACCTTTGGTTCTACGAGGTTGAGTGGTAGTGATTCTTTTACCATTTGAGATTTTAACATTCTTGTAGTGGTGTTGGATTATGCTTATTGTTGTTACCTTCTTCTTATTCTTCATTGGATGCTTGTCTATATTTATCTTATGATATTTATTGTAGGATTTGAGCAATACAAATCCACAAAATCTGAAGATCACCTGCATACAAAAACTTGTTACAAGGAAGTAGAGACAAGAAGAGGGCAAGGGTTTGACTCAAAAAATGAAGAAGAAAATATCATCAATTAATGAATGAATAGAATGTACAATGGATCATCCTTATAAAGGAGATCGAAAGCCTTGAAAGCCAAACCCTAGTGCATGTAATAATTAGTTTAACTATTACATGACTAATGCATGCAAGTTTATATTTAAAACAACTAGTGCATGTGCGTTCAACTAAAGAAAAATGAGTTGACATCTTAAGAAGGGAGTAAAGTTAATTAATATAATTAATACTTTACTCTTACATTTATATGTGTACCTTGTATCAATGCTTAAGATGTAATTCTTTTGTGATATGGTACTATACTTTGTATTCAGTTATTGTTACATCCCGTGACTTATGCAGAGGCTATTGTTTCATTGAGTATACCTTATGGTATTGTTGTATCTATGTTTCTTTTATATGAGGTTGTACTTTTTATTCATTTGTATATGAGAGATTTATAATTATACTTAATCTAAAATAATTAATTAATGTATATGTAATTCTATGTCATGAAACCCTTGAGAGTTGTTAACTGTAATTGAATTGTACTTATATACTTGTTAGTATCTTGTTTTGTATTGCTTCTGCATTGTTATCATTATTGTTTTGTAAACTCTTAAGAAAAAAAACAATTCTATAAACATTGAAACATGTTTTAGGTTAAATTCTCCTGGGTTCCCTGGTGGACATTACAAGGATATCATCCTCATCTTGGGTGGTAATAAATGGCTACCTTTCCAACATCATTAGGTGGGATACCAAATTCACTTCTACTTCCTCTCCTATATCTGGCCACATGGCTTGGTTATCTTCTAAATGGGGTTGTGCAGGAGAGTAGAGTGCCACTTTCTTAGTAGAGTCCATCTGAGATGGTCATGCTCATAGATTTGCATGATATAAAGGCATTTGTAGTAGCCAACCATGGTTTGCCTAGGATAATTAGATATCCTCCCAAAGTTACCTTTGGGGAAAGTATAACAAAATTAGCTAGATATTCCCAAGAGTTTGAAGTTGCAACTAAATCTTCCACTATACCATCAGGATTTACTGTTGAACTATTTGCAAGCTGCAGGATAGTTGGAGTATCTCTAATGGTTGTAATGTCAAGTTGTTGCGTAATATTCTTTGTCATGACATTGATGCTTGTTCATAGCTAAACTAATACATTCATTACTTTGAGTCCATTTATAACTATATTTACTATTGGACTACCAGGATCAACATACTTTAGGACACAAGCTTTTTCAAGCATTAAGTCAGATAATTGCCCTAAGACATGGATAATTTTTGGATCCTTTTTATTTCTTCCAAACTTTTTCATGCATGCTTCCCTAATTATTTTAGTATAGATAGAAACTTACATAATAGCCTTCAATAGAGGTATTTGAACACATATGTACTTTAATTGACTAAGCAATTCATCAGGAGACTCGTCTTGAGTTTGTGATGTCTTAGGGACTAGCATTTTAGGAAATGGGGGAGATTTAGGAAGTTGGATTTGTTGAACAAGTTGCACAACTGGCTCCTCTAGAGTTGCCTCATCAAAGGCTAGTTCTATAATTATTGGTGTAGATCGTGTTGGCAATGTAGTTCTTGACCTCAAATGAATTTTATTGATATTAATGGGGTAAGTAGGTTACTGATTCATATATGAGGAATAGACTGGTTGCTATTGAGGTCTATTATTCATATTTGTAGTTGGTTGAGCTAGCAATTGAGTAGGCTTTGGAGGATTAGTTACTGCAAGAGGTGGGCTTGGTGGCATCAAAGCTTTCTATGGAGGTGGATGCAGATAACCAAACGACTGATTGAGCCATTTTCATCCACCTCTCCACTGAGGTGACTGTTGCTAGTTACCTTGTGGGTTTTGCCATTGGTTTTGAGCTTGCTACTAATTGGGCTGAGGATTATGCCATGCAAGATTTTGGTAATTTGACCATTGGGATTTATTAGTATTCCAAGATTGGTTTTGGTAATTACCAGGGTTGGAATTATATTGCTGCCATTGATTACTAATATTATTTGAAAATGGACTAGCAAAAATTGGAGGATCTTAGTGCATACCTTGTCTCTGAGCCCATGGTCACCTTTGAAAAATGAAGAAGATTTGATCATCATCCCCTTGAACTTGATGGAATTCAGTAGGCATCTATCCGACTTCCAAGTTAGCTACTTGTTTGCACTTGCAATCCCTCTTCTTGGCTCTGTAGTTGGAACAATATTCAACAAGCATGGCCTTAGCTTCATCATGATTTTTCTTAGCTTGCATTGTGTCCAATCGAGTTTCCATGTTTTTAATGATTTCCTTCTTAAATTCAAACAACATGTGAGTAATCTCTATCCTTGAAACATTAGATCCACTAGACTTCCCAGAATTAGGTCGGTATCCTCTGCCTTTCTTTACTACGACTCTTGAGTAGTTAATACATATCTTTTTAATATCATCCCAAGTGGATTGGGTGATATATCCTCCTGGCATTAAATCCAGTTCTTCTTGACATCCATCACTTATTCCTCTAATAAACATGAGCTTTTGTGGCTCAAAATTGAGTGTATGCTGGGTATTCTTCTATAGACTAAACAAGAACTTTGATACATAGTCTTCCAGACTTTCATCCTCCTTTTGTGTCAATTTGAAGATATCATGTCCCCTTGAATCATTCCCTCTATAATATTCCTTGTACTTAAGAAAGAATGCATTCTTCACTCCTCTCCAATCATGGATGACATCCGACCCCATGCCCATAAACCATCTTAAGGCTGATTCCTTAAGAGTTGTAGGGAATAATTTGAGTCTATGGGCATCAGTGGTACAATCAAAACTTCTATAGAGGATATGAAACTCAAAGAGAAATGTGTCAGGATCCTTTGTGACTAGGCCATAGAATTTGGGAAGAGTTGAGGATGAAATTTTCTTGAGATTGTTAGTATCTTTCTAATCAGTGACAGGGAATGGAAAGGTGGGAGGAGGTGCTTCCATCCTTAGTGGTTCTCCTGCTTGAACTCTTAGCTGATATAATACTATGGCTAGATTATTTCTATCTTGTCCCATATTTGGTTGTTGAGGAGGAGGATCAAGATGTAGGTTGGCTAAAATCTCAACAAAAGGATTTAAGTCAATAGGGTCTTCAAAATTGTGCAAGCCAAAGGGTTCCTCTTCTTTAGAGGATGAAGTTGTCGGTAAATCTTGGACAACATCAGCAAAGGGGTTTTCTTCTTCTTCTACAAAAATTGGCCCTAATTGGTTATCAACATCATTGGGAAGGAATCTTCCCAAAGAACCCCTTAATCTTCTTCTTCTATTCATATGGGTAATTGTCAACTAACTTAACTAAGTCGATGAAGATACTAGATTTTATCTTGGAATAACATGACATGAAAACTGAAAAGACTGAAACTAAAGGCTTCATCAGATTCTTAGCTTAACACCATCCCCAGTAATGACATAAAAAATGTCCACCTTTGAAACATGATTGTTAACTAGGAAAACTCTCCCATACTTAAGGATCAGACATTCAATACGCAACTATCTACCTATTTCAAGGTGTATTTAAATATCAAACCACGGACATAGACTTCAAATGATGCAACAAGATATATGCACTAAGTTCCTTTTTGAAGCCTATCAAATTCACAAGTAAATTTGTAGGAAAGTAAATGCTGGAATTGAATTCCTAACCTAACAACATAAATAACAACTTGCATTGAATAACAAATTTGGATTTTATAAGAAGGATCTACTCTACCACTCTTTGGCTGCAAGAATAGTCACCGGTTCTGTTTCCAGTGGCTTTAGGAATAGTATAAGCTCTGAATACCAACTAAATAGTAGGAAAAAGACAAAGACTTACTCACCAAGTGGGCTCCCTTGGATGAGTGAAGCTAACTACTAACAATTTATGAACTCAATATAAACCTTGATTTTTATTCTCAAGAAAGAAATAGATTACATATTAAAATTGAACTCAACTATATTTCTAAAGATAAAGCGTAACAATATAATAAGATAACTACGTACTCTATCTTCCAACTATTTTCTTTTTGTCTCTCCCTTATCTTTTTATGAGAAGAGGATAACAACTTATTTATACATCTGACTCCTAAAATTATTGTCGACCACTTCTCTTCATTTAATGGTGGTCATTTATTTACTTCTAAGAAGCACATATGATGTTATCTCAACTAGAAAGAATAAGTCTGACATGCCCAACTGCAAGAGGAAATATAGCAAATTAAAGTGCCTAGATCTTTTGATAATAAAGACATCATAACTTAGTCACCCAAAGAATCAGGCAACTTAGTTAGAATTGCACTCTAGCTTTTATTCTTCCCATCATGACATCTTGAACCAGTCTTTCTACAACTATTGCATGTGTAATACCCCAAAAATGGGCTATAGGTTCATTAACCTCCTACATAGACATATCAAACAAAATTGACATCAAAGTCCTAACCAAAGGCACATCTAAACATCATCGAATCCTAATTGATTATCTCAAATTCTGCATCAGAGAATATTCCTGGTAATATTCCTAATCATCATAATTATCTTTGATTTAATGATTATTTGGCGATAAATCCTATTTATCCTAAAGTTTGATTAATTGAATATTCTCAATATTTAATTAATTAGATTTAATTCTGCCACTTAATTGTTTAATTGAAGTTAATTCTATTTATTCCTAAATTGTATTATTTAATTTTGAAAATAAATCCAAAATCCTATGAATAATTGATTAAATTCTTATTTAATTAATTAAAGTAAGTTGTCAATTTTTAATAATATTATTTTTGAATAAAAGTTTGAAAAATGATTGATTAATCCATAAATCAATTGTTTTATTTTTCAAAATCAGTTAAGTTGGAAATAAATCACTTTATTATTAAATTAATTCATAAATAAAACATGCACAATCAAGAAAAGCAGACAACTATCAATTATCAATTAAAGCTAAACTCTATTTTGAGTTGAACTCGGCTTTTGCATGTTTTTGTGAGTTAATTATCTTTTATTTAAAAATAATTCAAAAATCAACCTGAGTTATTTGAGTGACTTATGGCTTTCTTCCATGCATCCTCAAAGCCCTGGATTTCTATAAATTAAGGCTTCAGCTCGTCTCAATTCATCTCATATTTTTGCATCCTCACGCTGTCGAATTGGAGACTGAAGAATCATCTTTGCGAATCCAAGCTATTGTGAGATCATTCTTGTTTTTGAGTATTGCACATCATTTAGAATTCATATCTTAGAATCATTGCATATCAATTTCATCTTAGATTCTAGATTCATATCAGTTTTCATCATATCATTGCATAGAAAATAAAAAAAAATAGATTAATTGCATTCATATTTCCTATCAGTTTTGCATTCAAATCCTTCGTTTAGGTGTCGTCAAGGTCACTGATCTTGGTACAATCTGAGAATTCACACTCGCATCTACTAGAAGGCAGTAAATCGCCTGGTTAGTTTAGTTTTCCATTATTTGCATGATTTTGATTTTAGCTAACCTCTAATGTTTTACTAAAGTGTTGTGTCTACAGATTAGGTACAAAATTCACACACACATTTTTGGCGCCCACCGTGGGGCCCTGAAATGGGTTTCCAATTCAATTCTATAAATTTCTATCTTTTTCTCCTCAGTTTCTGTGCAAAACTATGATTTTTAATTTCTATCCGTACAATCTTCATATGAATTTCTGACAAAAGTCATTTCGCATTGTACCCACTGTTGTATGATAGTCTATCAGATCGAGGATCATGGCATACTGTACACACTATCGTTTGAAAGTTCAACTGTCATTTCACAAAACACCCAGTGTCATACGAGTTTCTGGACTGTCGTCTGGGAGGTAACCCACTGTCGTACGAGTTTCTGGACTATTGTCTGGGAGGTAACCCACTGTCGTACGAGTTTTCGTACCAGTGTTCAATTGTCATTTCATTTTTCAAGGCAGTTTTATAGATTTGGTTTTCAGATTTTGAATAACGGCTAATCTTAACAATTGAAATTCTCTATTTTTTATTAACTCCTGCTAGTTTTGATTGGAAAAAGTGCAAGAATTGCTAAAAATAGGTAAAAATCTACTAAGCACATTGCGAGGAATTCAGGTAATCTTCTCAACTGATAAGACTTCAATTTTGGATCTAAAATGAACATCTCATGTGTCTAGCTTGAGTGACTTTTATTGCTTTCCTATCACAGACTTCATTTGGGCTATAAAACCGAACATAGTTTGCTTTCAGCATCTTTGTTACACATGGTAATTAGGCCCCATGAACACTATTTGTGGATCTTGAGAGAGTGGGTTTCTAGCAAAACTCTTCTCAACGAAGGATCCCTTGTAGGTGGGGAGGATACTGAGGGAGTCTCACGTTCCACTAAATCTATGTGTTTTCAACTTTTGATCGAGGCATTCTCTCTCCGGAGAGGTTGATAGATCATAAGGGGTTGACGTCATAGATCTTTGTGAGATAATCTTGGTCTTAGCATGTCAGATTAATCTGTCTGCTTTGTTTGGGTTAAAATTGAAAAGGCTAGGGGATTATGCTCTACTTCCTTTTTGGATAGTACCAGAAACCCAAATCCTTGAATCTGGAACCAGTCTCCATGTGGTATATCTTGTGACTCACCTTTAGAGAGGGTTAACCGTAGTGGACATTCCCTTAATTAGGTCAACCACATTGATGAAACCTCAAGCGGTAATAGCCATTTTCACCATGGTAGTGACAGCCGCTATATAAATGTCCTTGTGGAAGAAATCTTCATAGGTGTGGTTCATTGTTGGGTTGTCAGATCTCCCTAGTAGCTCCTGATTGATTAAATTCTCAGACTGTGTCAAAACCCTGGTGCACCGGGATTGGAGTTCACCCCTTTGGATCATAAAAGTTGCAGAGTCAAACCATTACTACAAACCATAGCGAGGCCAAATTTTCATTTTCAGGAATATGTGTGTTATTGCAAAACTTTTTTGAACATACACAATTAGCACTTCTGAGGATTAGAACGAATAAAATCACTTGATTGTTCATATGCAAGGTTGCTTTTGCCCTTGTTCATTGTTTTCAGACATGCTTGAAATCACTTGCTTGCTATTTTGCATGCTTGTTTATCTATCTGGTTATTGAAAATGAGCAAATCTGTTACCATCCTCAAATCTGGACATTAAAATTTGCAAACAATCCGAATCTGAAAACTCAAAATTTGCAAAATTTGAAGTAAAATTCTTTTCTGGAGTCCACTGTCATCTCAGTTAGTCAGAAAGTCATACGAGTTTTTACCAAATGTCATTTCATTACTACCCAATTATCGTATGGTATAGAACCTAGTGTCGTATGAGTCTTTCTGCTAGTCAAATTCAAAAAGTCAAATCCTGCTAGCAACTGTCGTGCGAGTTTTTGCAACTGTCGTATGAGCTTTTCAATTGTCATTTCATAGCATACCCACTATCGTACTAGCTTTTCAACTGTTGTTTTATAGAATACCCACTATCGTACGAGCTTTTCAACTATCGTTTCATAGCATACCCACTGTCGTACGAGTCTGTAGAGTGTCATTTGGGAAATTTTTGAAAGTTGTCAAAAAATTGTCAGAATTGCCAGATACTTAGCTTTTTCAGCCTATTTCCAGAACCTGTCAAACAAATCACCGTGTTAGGAACAAAGCAGTAACTATTGAGAATCCTATCATTTTCCAAAAGTGGCCTTTTGAATCCGATTCAGCCTTCTATTTAATTGATTTGAGTCCTTTTCATCTTGTGTCAAAACCTTGTCATAACTATCAATCTTCTATCAAATCTTCAAAAATAGACTAAGTGTTGTGAACTCGTGTCTGCTATCTTTTGGGCAATCTACCCATACATCTAGGGCACAGTATCCTTCACCCATGTCTAATCAAATCTTCAAATCAATCAAACCTTGACAAGGTTGCGTCATCTGATCATCTCGATTCAATTCGTTCTTCAGTTATCTGGATCTTATTCTTTTGTTTCACTCAAAGTTAATGGTGGAAACTAAAGATTCCTCACACAAGAAATTTGGAGAAGCATCCTAGGCCTTACCTATAACCATTGTCAAGGGTCCAACTCTTGAGAAACTCTACAATTCTGGTCTTTACAAAGATGACAGTCTTGGCAACTTTCGATTGAAAACTAGTTACATACCTCCTCCATCAACTCGTGGAGGTACCCAACAAACCTCGCATCAATCTATTCCAAGGAGTCCACAAACTCCTACCATGTCTCAAGCAGAGACAAACTTTGGCTCTCAAAGAGCTCAATCTCAACATGGTGCAGATCAGGAACCCACACCTGAAGAAATTTCTCAATATCAAAACGATGATAACTTCAAATGAATGATGAAGCATTTCTTGAAAGAAGGCAGAGAGGCATACTTTTTACAATTGGCTCATCAAGGATCTAAACTTCCTCCCAACTTTAATGTGGAAAATATCATTACACATGAGGAAGAAACTCCACTCACAGCTATTATGAAATAGATGCATGCCATGCAAGTCAAACTTAACAGCCTTGAGAAAGAAAAGGAACCCAAGGAGTTCTCCATGGAAGCTCTATGCCCTTTTCCTTTTGACAAAGACTTGTATATGCCACCATTTCCAAAATGAGTGGAGATGCCTAAGTATGATAAGTATGATGGACACTCTGACCCTCAAGACCATGTCAGAGAATTTTGTACCCAATCAATGGAATTCATGCACAAACCAACCTATCTGATGCGTCTCTTCCCTCGATCTCTGGGAGGAGCGACCATTCAATGGTTCTCTTGATTACCTTCCACTATCAAAACTTTTGAGGAATTGATCAAATTGTTTTATCAGCAATACTCCTACAATATTCAACATCCAATCACCATGATTGATATCTGTAATCTCAAGCAATATCCAGGAGAACCATTCCTAACATTTCTCAAGAGATGGAGGAAGAAGTTCTCTCTATATGCCAGACCTATTCTAGAAACAGAAAAACTAGAAATCTTCATCAATAACCTTGTTCTAGAAATCAATTATCCTCTACAAATGCAAGATCATACATCTTTTGATAAGATGGTGGATAATGCTATCAAAATTGAAAAAGTGCTTATGAAAAAAGGAGAAATCACACTTCAGAAAATATGAATCTGGGTCCAGTTCTAAAGACAAGAACAAAAATTGGAACAAGAACAAAGGCATCATCACAGATGGAATTGTTGATACTATCCGTGCCCCATCAAAGGCACCAGCCTCCAACCTAACTCTTGGTTCCCAAGCCATTAAAGCTTCAGAACAAAAGTCATCTGAACCATTTCAAAAGAAGCCAGAATACAAATCTTGGGATAAACAGTGAAAGTTCACTCCTCTTGGAGAATCTTTAGAATCAGCTATGAAAACTCTACTGGCTGATAACATCATCTCTTTGCCAACAATCCGACCACCTGATTCTGAGCCTAAGCCAAAATGGTGGAGAGAAAATGAATTCTATGATTTCCATCGAGGTAAAAGTCACAAAACTAATAACTGCTTACGATTGAAACACACCATTCAAGATATGATCGATAGTGGAGACATCACAGTTGACAATCCTAAGAGCAATAACGATCATACAATATTCACATAACCATTTTTGAAACATGGTCAAGGAGTTTCAACTTCTCAACCTAATATGGGGGCAAAAGTCAATTATGCTTACCCTGGAAATAATGCTACCATCAATATGGTTGAACCTTGTCTCTCAGAGCATTGCAATGTCATCACAATTGTAAGAAGAGATAGACAAAATCAATCCACCAACGCAGTTACTCAATCACAAGCCCAAGCACATCTGAAAGGACAAATCCCAAATTCATCAAATGTCCCTAAGGTGCCCTTCAATCTTTCATCTGCTTCTAAACAGAAGGCTGCTTCCAAATCTTCCAATCCAAAGGATACAAGGCCTACATCTTATAGCATTGTTCAACAACTCCAACACACTAATGCCAAAATCTCCATGTTTGAGTTGCTTCGAATATCTCCAGCTCATAGAGCCATACTAGACAAAGCTTTGCTCGGTTCCAATGTTCTTGATGACCTTGATTTAGACAGGTTCCAGACTATGGTTGGACATCTTACATCTCCACAATATATCTCCTTTTCAGAGGAAGATGACAACTCCTTGAGTCACCCACATAATCAGCCTTTGCATATAGAAGTCTTGATCCAGAACCGTAGAGTCAAACGTGTGTTGATAGATGGGGGCGCTGGCCTAAACATTTGTTCTTACAGCTTGATCACACTATTGGGATTTTCAGAATTGGCTATTGATCCTCGAAAGAAGATCACCATAAAAGCCTATGATGAACAAGAAAGATCTTCTAAAGGCACCATTGTCTTACCCATCAAAGCAGGTCCAGTTATCAGAGATACTATATGTCAAGTTCTTGATCTACCTTTGGCCTACAACATTCTTCTAGGGAGACCATGGATACATGAAATGCAAGCTATTCCTTCTACATAGCATCAATGTTTGAAGTTTCCTTATGGAGTAGAGGTTACTATCCCTGCAGATCTGAATACAACTTGCAATACCTTGAAGGAAAGTGCAGATAAGCTTGTGCCTAATAATAGAGAATCTTCCATTGAACCAACTAAAGAAGCATCCACATCTAAAATGGAAGATCTTGCAAAAGAGGTTAATATCAAAGAAAATAGTATGGGAGAATATACTATCGAGCCAGTCTTATCTTTGACATCTCTCCCTATCTCGCCTAAGTCTTATGGGCAATCTTTGAAACAATCCAAACCAGACTCTAAAGAACCTCTTGAAGCATATAAAAAGAATCTTGTAGTAGAACAAGTATCCAAGCAAGAGTTTGAAGAGGATGAAGTTGTGCTATCATGGCTATACAAAGATGAACCCAAATCCCCAGTTATTCAAACTAGTGACTCTACAACACCACAGATCCCTTCTAAGTCATATGGTCAAGGAAATAAATTGATAGCTAAGATGGGATATCCAGGTCAAGGACCTCTAGGAGTTAGAGGAAAAGGTCTTGTGGCACCTATTTCACATACGGGTAGGGCAAATAAGAATACTGTTGGCCTAGGCTTTAAGAAGAAACCCTATCACCTCAAGGGTAATTGTTCTCATGTCATAGAGTAGATCACACCAGGAGAACCTCTTCTTAAGAAAGAAGAAATAGAACCATCGGATAGTGATTCAGATAGCTCACAACTCATCCCCTATGAAAAATTTCCTAAAGAGATCAAAGACCTTCTTGATGATAAATATGATCCAATCAAAAGAATTAATGTAGTAGAAACACAAGAACCTACTATCAATCAAGAGATAGTTGCCACACAAGAACCAACTAATCTTGAAAATAATCAAGAAGAAGAAGGTGGTAGTTATTCTGAGACAGATTCCCATGAGTATGAATACAAATCTGAATCTGAGGGTAACCCTTCTTGGGGTATTCACCCTGACTTTACTCATGTTCTAAGATTTCCTAGAGATCCTAAATCAGAAGATGAATCTAATCACTATGAATGGGGAGTCATTCCAGAACCAGATGAGCTTATCATAGAGAAACATGTTGATGTTATTCACCAATATGCACCTCAACCCAACGTAAGTCTAGAGTGAAATGAGGAACCTATCAAGTCTGATCCACCTATGGCTGAATTGGATTCCCACAATGACATTGAGCCTATTCATGAATTGAATGTCTTAAGTTGTAATATCACCTTTGAACTCAAGCGTCGGGTTAGGACCAATGATGACATATCCATATCCGTAAACACTATCTCCCAATCTTTCCCTACTTTGACTATCCAATATCCAAACCTTATTGATCAAACCTCCACAAATCCGAGCCATGGTATTTATACCTTCTCAAATGACTATGCCCTTGCTTGCTACCTAAATGCAGTTGAGCCTATGAGGACTTCCATCAGTGAACCGAGCGTCAGCATGACCGAGTCAGACATCAAATATCTTAGTCAGAAAAATAAGAATAAGAATAAAAAGAAAAGGAGTTCTGAGGGTGAAAACCACTTTGTGGCAGTCTCAGAACCTACAAAAGTAAAAATAAAAGACGTATCCGAAGGTGAAAACTTGTCCGAGGTGCCTAAGGATGAGATATTTGATGTCCTTCTGAGTCATTTATAGGACAGATCTCCAGTTCTAATTGAGCCCACTCAATCCATCAATTTGAGTACAACAGAGGAACCACAATTGGTACATGTAGCACAATCATTATCAGAAGAAGAGAAGCAAAAATTTACTACATTCCTAACGGGGAAAAAGATCAACTTTGCATGGAAATACTCAGATATGCCAGGGTTGGATCCTAATCTTATCATGCACCATTTATCTATGGCTCCTAATGTAAAACCTGTCAAGCAAAAATTGTGAAAGATGCATCCTCATGTTGCACTCTTGGTAAAAGCTGAATTAGAGAAGCTCCTGAAAGCTGAATTCATCTGAGTTATTGACTATGTAGAGTGGATCTCTAATATTGTACCTGTTTCTAAACCAGATGGTTCAATCAGAGTGAGCACAGACTTTAGTGATGTGAATAGAGCGTGCCCTAAGGATAATTTTCCACTACCTAACATTGATATGATAGTGGACATGATTGTGGGTTTCAAGATGTATTCCTTAATGGATGGTTTCTCTGGATATAACCAAATAAAAATTGCCCCAGAGGATCAAGAGAAAACTGCTTTCACATGTGCATGGGGTACCTTCTGTTGGAATGTCATGCCATTTGGGCTTAAAAATGTTGGTGCTACATATCAAAGAGCAATGCCATCTATTTTCCATGACATGATGCATCAAACTATGGAAGATTATGTTGATGACACATTAGCAAAATCTATGATTAGAACTGAACATCTAAAGGACCTGAGCAAGATTCTAGATAGAATGGAAAAAATTAGTCTTAGACTAAATCCTAAGAAGTGTGCTTTTGGTGTCACTTCTGGAAAGCTCTTAGGATACATAGTTTCAAAGAAAGGCATTGAAGTTGATCCAGCTAAAGTAAAGGCTATAATGGAAATGCAACCTCCAAAGAATATTAGTCAAATGAGGATGTTGCAAGGAAGAGTTCAATCTATCAGAAGATTCATATCACAGCTTGCTGATATATCACAACCTTTTACAAAAACATTACATAAAGGTGTGACTTTTGCATGGAATGAAGAATGTGAAAATAACTTTGACCATATCAAGAAATATCTATCCAATCCTCCTATCTTGATGCCTCTTATTCATGGGAAGCCATTGTTCTTATATATCTCCGCAACAGATACATCACTGGGGGCATTGCTAGCATAGCATGATGGGAACAAAAAGGAAAGAGCTATATACTATATCAGTAGAACATTGGTTGCCTATGAGAAGAACTATTCAATGATTGAGAAAGCTTGTCTAGCTGTGATCTTTGCATCACAGAAACTAAGACATTACATGTTAGCTCATACCACACATTTGGTAGCTAAGATTGATCCACTAAAGTACCTTCTAAGCAAAGCTGCCCTCACAGGTAGATTAGCTAAATGGGTCATGCTCTTAAGTGAATTTGAAATTGAATATGTGGAATGAAAAGCTATCAAAGGACAGGTTATTGCTGATCAATTATCAGATGCACCTATGATTGATGATACACCAATGCAAATGGAATTTCCAGATTCCTCTATCATGACTCTTTCTTCTAGAGAATGGCAGTTATTCTTTGATGGCTCCTATACACAGAATGGATCTAGAGTAGGCATATTGTTCATAACTCCTCAAGGATACTCAATCCCAAAAGCATTCAGATTAAAGTTTACTTGCACAAACAATATTGCAGAATATGAAGCCCTTTTGAATGGTATGAAAATAGCAATTGAATGGAGAGTAACAGAGCTACACATTCATGAAGACTCTCAACTTGTTATTCATCAAGTCAATAATGTATACCAAACTAAAGATGAAAAGCTCATTCCTTACAAGAGAATGGTAGATGATATTAAGAAATATTTCATATCTATCACATTTGAGCAAATTCTTAGAACGGAGAATAAGGTTGCCGATGCAATGGCAACATTATCTACTTTGTTACAGCAACCTGAACATGAGCTACGCTACGAGTTCCTGGTGGAAGCACTATCTTATCCTGCATATGACTCCCCTAAAACCCGCATGATTTGCACTGTTGTAGGTCATGATTCATCCAAATATAAAAACCTATTTTCCTATCTCAAAGACCAAATCATTCCCGATACCTTCAACCGCCATGAAAAGAGATACCTTATCTGTAATGCCTCTTGATATGTCATCATTGGTAATGATCTATACAAACGAGGTCTAGATGGTACACTACTTAGATGTTTAGAACAGGAAGAGTCTCAACGTGCGTTAGAGGAAGTTCATGGTGGTATTTGTGGGTCACACTCGAACGGTTTAACACTAGCTCAAAAACTTATTAGGGCTAGGTACTATTGGCCTGAAATGGAGAAAGAAGCTATCAAATTTGCTAAGAATTGTCAAAAGTGTCAAGTGCATGACAACTTAATTCATGCTCCAGGGAGAGATCTAATTCCCTTTACTACACAATGGCCTTTTCACCAATGGGCCTTTGATCTTATAGGAGCTATACATCCTCATTCTTCTAATGGACATACCCATATAATCACAGCTATAGATTATTTTACAAAATGGGTAGAAGCATTCCCTTTGACACAAGCAACTGGAAAGCAAATATCTATGTTCATATTGAACTATATCATATGCAGATATGGGATACCTCATTCCATAATCACATATAACAGTGGACAATTCAAGAATAAAGACCTAGATGATCTATGTGCCAAATTCAAGATCACGCAACATTGGTCTTCTATCTACTATCCCCAAGGGAATGGACAAGCAGAGGCTTCTAATAAGAATCTATTAAAAATCTTGCACCGCACAGTTAATAAAACAGGAAGAGACTGGCATCTCATGATCAATCCAGCTCTATGGGCCTACAGAACAAGTATCAGAACACCTACTAGGGCTAAACCTTTTGCTTTAGTTTATGGGTTTGAAGCGGTACTACCTATTGAGGTTGAAATCCCATCACTAAGAATCAGAATGCATGGTCTAGTAACTGACGATGACTACAGAGTGTCTAGGTTGTAAGAACTTGAACTATTAGATGAGTGCAGACAAGCAACATATGATCATCTCAGAGTGTATTAGAAGAGAATGTCTAGAGGTTACAACAAGAAAGTCAGACACAGAGAATTTCAGGTTGGTGATCTAGTCTTGAGAGAAAATCCTAAAAATCAATCACATCGAGAACGCAATGGGAAGTTTGAACCCAACTGGCTAGGTCCCTTTGTAATCATTGCTGCTTTTGGCTCTAGTACCTATCAACTCTCAATGACTGAAAGAGAACAGCTCCGAGAACCAATCAACATTTTCCATCTGAAGAAATTCTATGCATAAGGCATTTAGTCTATGGTAAAATGTCCTGAAAAAAAAAAATCTTAAAAATTGGAAAATGTCCTAAAAAAATGAACATCTTGGTGAAAACCTAGCAATAGGCACCTTGATGATTCACAAAAAAAAGTAAAAAATATCAAAAGTACAAAAAAATTGAAAAAATGAAAAATACAAAAAAATGAGAAAAAGAAAGAAAAAAGTACCTTGGTGAAAACTTGGAAACAGGCGCCTTGGTAGCAAAAATAGAATCTCTACCAAGATGGTGAAAACTCGACAAACGGTGCCACTTGTTTCAACACGCTCCATCTATCAGCGCAATCTTGGTCTTTCCAAGCTTTCAGTCTTGCTTTAGTTTGTACATATCTCCCAGTTTGTTTCTGCATTCCTATTTTTAATAAGTCAGTTTGTACACCAATCAGCTCAAGCATCTGTATCCTATCAATGTTCAAACTTGGGGGCAATCAATGTCATATCCTATGGCCTCCCAAATATCTTAGACATATCATATCCAGTCAGAGTCCTTTGAAGCTTCATCCGAGTCAGTCAGTCAGTCTTGTCTCCAGAAAGGATTTTGCATCAACAACGCAATCAAGCATCAAACTGAAAATAATCTATGCTTTTACATGCTTTTATCTCCTTGTATGCTTGCTGATTCGCATTGAGATTTTTGCATATTTGGTTCCCACGAGCTCTTCGATGATGTCCTTTACAGGATTTAGAGAGTGATGACTGGGGGCATAATCTTTTCTTTGTTTTCTTCTTGTATGTGAAAATCTAACAACTTTGGAAATTCTGGATTGAAATGGTGTTCGACTGTAAGAGCCTCTATCTCAAATTGGATGGCCATGCGTACCTTGACCATTGATACCCAAAAAATTTAAGGAAGTTTGATCTAACTATTGTCTTTTTTGAGTCAGTTCTTTCTCCTATTGTGAAACGTGATCTTACCTAAGGATGTGAATAGTAAAGGGTCACTACGGGTAATTCACACTAGATTTAGAATGATCTCTTGACTGTTTGATGTGTTTGTGACCGCAAGGCGTATTCAGGTCATCACGACGTTTATGTTTTGATGCTTATACAAATTTTTATATCAAAATGGACATGATATTCAGGTCATCCTGGTGTTTCTGCCTTGGTGCTTATATCTAATCCGACATTCCAAAAATAAAATCAATATTCATATGTCCATGGTTGATTGACTAGTGGATGTTGTATTGATTCTTGCATATACAAATCAATATTCATATTTCTATGGTTTCATAACTAGTGGGCATTGTATTGATTTATCCGGTTACCTAAAAATTCAATGATGAGAATGACCGACACATGATCAGTGACTAGGTCCTAGGTCTTAGGTTGCATTTCATTCTGCATGTCTCTTTGCATTTTGCATGTTTGCATGATCTCACAATGGCTAAACAAACTTCAAAGCTTAAACGATTCTTCAAATCGCATCTTCAAATCTAACAAGAGTTGAATCTCACATGAAGGTTCCTCCAATGAAACAACAAGTGGAATCCTTTTTCAGGATCAAAATCGAAATATGAGATCATTCATATTATTAACTACTTGCATAATCGACCTTCTAATCATCATAGAAATCCAAAATTCAACTTAACTGATTATCTTACATCAAACTATCAAAATTTCAACTTGGTCAACTCATAGTTTCACCTAGTCAAACTTGGTCTTCTGGGCCTCCAAATGATGTAGAATGCATTTTCAAACATGTTTAACCACTTCTCCAATCAATTAACATGCTTCTAAACTATCAATGCTGACTTTTCTTGTCAGATTTCAATTTTAATCTCGAAGGGGGCATGGTATTGCAATCATTCAAAGTTTGTAATCTAAATTTGAAACCATATCTTTCCTCAGTAATCAAGACAACAACCACGTCTAGTTGCTGATTCATAAAAAAAAAGACCTCATTGCTTGGGGCAAATCAATCATCGCTTGGGGCATATCAGATTCATCGAGATCCATATCAATTTGGTATTCTCCTAATCTTGTAAACTGTATCAGTTTTTTGTAATCTTTGGTTCATTAGTGTTATTTCCTTGGTTCTTCGGTAACTGAAGAGTTCAGATGTGACACCTATGTGATTCTTCTAAGGACAATCGAGTCTGGAATCGGTCACTCACTTCTTCGCAATCATAAGGTTCGAAATTAGGCGTCTTGACGCTTTTGTTTCATTGGTTCATCGTTGCTATAGTTAACATTATCTTTGGTCATTCAGGACCTATTATCTCCATATCAACTTCAATCAGCTTTTGTCTCATATCAATTTCAATTTCAAACAATTAGTTTCAACATCATACACAGACTATCTTTGAACCACTGCGCTTCGCACAATAATTCAAAGAGGGGCAAAATGTAATACCCCAAAAATGGGCTATAGGTTCATTAACCTCCTACATAGACATATCGAACAAAATCGACATCAAAGTCCTAACCAAAGGCACATCTAAACATTCGAATCCTAATTGATTATCTCAAATTTTGCATCAGGGAATATTCTTGGTAATATTCCTAATCATCATAATTATCTTTGATTTAATGATTATTTGGTGATAAATGCTATTTATCCTAAAGTTTGATTAATTGAATATTGTCAATATTTAATTTATTAGATTTAATTATGCCACTTAATTATTTAATTGAAGTTAATTCTATTTATTCCTAAATTATATTATTTAATTTTGACAATAAATCCAAAATCCTATGAATAATTGATTAAATTCTTATTTAATTAATTAAAGCAAGTTGTCAATTTTTAATAATATTATTTTTGAATAAAAGTTTGAAAAATGATTGATTAATCTATAAATCAATTATTTTATTTTTCAAAATCAGTTAAGTTAGAAATAAATCACTTTATTATTAAATTAATTCATAAATAAAACATGCACAATCAAGAAAAGCAGACAACTATCAATTATCAATCAAAGCTAAACTCTATTTTGAGTTGAACTATGCTTTTGCATGTTTTTGTGAGTTAATTATCTTTTATTTAAAAATAACTCAAAAATCAACCTGAGTTATTTGAGTGATTTATCTCTTTCTTCCATGCATCCTCAAAGCCCTGGATTTCTATAAATTAAGGCTTCAGCTCGTCTCAATTCATCTCATATTTTTGCATCCTCACGCTGTCAAATTGGAGACTGAAGAATCATCTTTGTGAATCCAAGCTATTGTGAGATCATTCTTGTTTTTGAGTATTGCACATCATTTAGAATTCATATCTTAGAATCATTGCATATCAATTTCATCTTAGATTCTAGATTCATATCAGTTTTCATCATATCATTGCATAGAAAATCAAAAAAATAGATTAATTGCATTCATATTTCCTATCAGTTTTGCATTCAAATCCTTCGTTTAGGTGTCGTCAAGGTCACTGATCTCGGTACAATCTGAGAATTCACACTCGCATCTACTAGAAGGCAGTAAATCGCCTGGTTAGTTTAGTTTTCCATTATTTGCATGATTTCAATTTTAGCTAACCTCTAATGTTTTATTGAAGTGTTGTGTCTACAGATCAGGTACAAAATTCACACACACAACATGCTCACCATAAGTCTGCTAAATCTTCTCCTTCTTCATCGTTGACTTAACTCCTGCACAAGGCAGTTAGTAGAACAAGATATATATTTCATTTATTTCACATTCATCCTCTCATTTATATCAATCCTAATTAATTACACAAAAATCATATGGCTGGAAGAAACAATGAATCACTTGGCTACTGGAACTCATCACACTTCATCCATTCATAAAGAATTTCATAAAGACAACTAAAGTTCTATTAAACCAAGCTCATCATGAAAACAAGTAAAGTCTGTCCATTATATGGTACTATCATAACTAAGAGTTATTAAATCTAAAGGCATATAAAGGAGTTCTTGGTGACTATCATGAGTCACCATACTTAGTTAACAAAGTTTTAGAACATAACAAAGTCATAAAACATATCGGAAAATCACATGAAAACATGACCCTAAACTAGGCCCATCATGTATTGCCAATGACAATGTGAATGCAAAGGAGAGGAGTGATGTAGGCTTGAATTTGTTATTTGTAATTTGTATTAGTCTTTAATAATGAAAGAATTCATTATTAGTTTTGAATGCAGTTGATTCCTTGTTGCAATCTAAATGTTAAATTGGAAGCAACGAGTCTCTATGAGTATTTTGCATTTGAGTTTTGTGGTTGTAGCAAAAAAGGAGTATTTCGACTTGCATCAAGTTGTCTTATCCCATCATTGAAAATTTAATAAATTTTTCTAAATTAAATCAATAAAATACAATAAAAAATAAAACATGTTAACCCCACCCGACATCCAAGCAACAAACATGCAATTGAACCTTCAAACCTTGTAAACATGCCACATTCCCCACCTTTGCTATAGTCCATGTACCATGTGTTTGCAAGCTCATTCAAAATGCTTTCACTTTGGAATCAAAAACATTAATTTATTTTCATTTACTTCTATAAATTAAAGCAAGAACATTGTAAACCATAGATTTTTACTTTTCTTATACAATGTGATTGAGCAATATTTTAAGTTTATTTAACAATTTAATAATTAAAATTCTTCCAACTTAACATGTTCTTAAAAGTGACAAATTTGAAAAATATAAAAGAATTGGAAGTGCACAATAATTCCATCACTAGAATGAGGTACAATTTAGTTAGGCTCTTCAATTGTCTTAGATCATTGCAAAAATTATAATAGTTCAACTTAAATTAAAATAAAATAGATCAAAACTTTTCTAATTGACCTCCGACATATCTTCCATATACGCAGCACCCATTCTACACCAAGATGCAATTGCTAGTTCCAGTCGCAGGAGGGCCGTAATTGGCATGTTACATTTCACAAGGTAGATTGCAAAGCTATACCTTGCGATAGCATTGATTTCTCTTTCTGTTGAGCTAGCGAGCTTCTGGTAAGAAACTGCGGACGAGCTACTTTCTCAATTGTTTTTTATTCTAAAAAATATTTACCGGCTGGAGTCCATCCAGTTAGATTCTTAGGCTGCTGCCACCACCCTGTTCAGACCGACTATGCAATGGAGTCCACAGTTTTTCATATTTTTCTGATAAATTAGGGCTGGAAAAAGCCAAAGGCATTAGGGTCTGCATTTGTAACAAATCTACTCAATCAAAATAATAGTGGTGCCTTTTCCGCAAATTTTTAATTAGGGTTTCTTACATCTATGAAATCTGAAATACCAAATTCAAAACTTAAAATATATGGCTGGATTGCACTCCTGAAACCAAGGTATCAAATAGTTTATCCTTTACCTCGTCAGTATTGTGTTTTGAATTTATAGTTTATAATTAATTTTGAAAAAGTAATTTATGGAATGCTAGAGAAGTACAAATAAGATCGTCGGAACTCCAACTAGTGCCCTTCAATCTAAAATGGGTTACCCACATCATATGTTAAAGAATTCTGTATGCGTTGCTATTTTTTATATTCATCTGATTCAATTTCCAATGTATTTTGTATTGAGTTCTTATTCCCAGAAACTTATACTAGTTGTTACCGCAGGCCTTCTCAAATAATGTCATGGAATGGGAAGGATCTTGTCTTTTACAAAATGAAGATTATTTTCTCAAGTTGCAACACTCATTTCCAGAATTAGCAGCAATGGAACTATATATTTAAATATTTTTAGATCGTTTTATGTTTTACAGTAGGTTTTTAAGTTGCATCGGGTATGATTTCATATGGCATACCTTTGAAAACTGTCCGTTTCTGTACAAATTAAGCACATACGGAGACAAGGTGTGCCAAAACTGGTTTCCCTGTTTCTTTTTGCTGTATCTCAACTCATTTATGTCTGCATTTTCTTTCAAAATGGTATAGGGCATAACTGGAACAAACCGACACTGGCACAGTACACAAAACATTATGGGGTTCAACCCGGATGAGTCAGAAGGAAACTTAACAGTGGTATGTCACAAGCCCAGTATGAAAGGGTCGCATTTTTCAATTGGAAACATATTTTTTTTATCACCCGAGTGTAATGGTGGGGGCAGGATTCGACAGCAATCTCAAAAATCAGTTGATGGGCCCAATGTTAAACTTTCTCTACCAAGAGGGCTGTAAACATTCTAAAAATGGATCTGCAGCACCTCAACTCATTGCTACAGCAGAAGGTTTAACATGGTCTTGAGAATCTGTTATGGCAGTTTTTCTCCAAAAATAGGTAGGCAGCACAAAGGAAAGATTGATACTGGTAAACGTGAAACAATACAAAGGTATTTTAAGGCGTAGGCAGACTCAAAAATGAAGGCAACCTCATAAGAAATGGTTTGCAATGATTTTGCCGAGAGTGAACTGAATCTCTGGCAAGACTGACCAAACCAGTGTGGAGCAAACAGTGCAGAAAGAGAATGGGAATGAGGGGTTACAAGAACAGCTAGAAACTAATAAGAATCCCAAATCAAATTTGAGTAAAGCAGAAATATGCGTAACAAACAAAGTTGTAGCATTGAAGATAAACAAGACAACATAATTTTTTATAGTCCAACTTTAACACTCAACTAATGTGGCCTTCTGAGCTGTATGTGGGGGAGCTCATGGACATAAAAAAGAGGCTCGAGACAGTAGAAACAAGGAATTGGGAAGAGGAAAACAAAGTGTATGAAGCCATAGAGTATACAAGCAAAATAGAGAGAGAACAAAACTCTTCAAGAGAAAATCTCGAACATGCAGATCAAAATGGAAATAGGACAGCAAGAATTGGATGCCATAAAATAGGAGCTGGAGCAATGGAGATCAACTGTGAATAAGGGATCAAAATTGGTGAAAGAAGAGGACACAACACAAACAAAGGAAATTCTATTAACCTTTGTTGACATGGAATCTAAAGAGTCTCAACTAAGGGAACAGATAGAAGAGGCCAAATCTTGGTCACAAATTGTAAACGGATTAACAAACAAACAAAAGGGAATTATTGAACAACAAATCAAAATCTTAATAAAGGAAGAACAAGACAAGCGTGGCAAGGCTGTAAATATCATTGTCAAAGGATTGAAAGATTTCGGAGAAAAAGAGAGAACCGACATTCTAACAAGGGACTTTCTTAGAGATAAGCTGAATTGGATGGAGGGTATTCAACAAGCGAATAGGATAGGTAAGAGGATAGATGGAATAATAGATAGACATCTAAGAGTTATCCTAAGAAACCTAGAAGATAAGAATATGATTCTTAGAATTAGAAGGCTACTTAGAGGTACACATTTCTACCTAGATGAAGATCAGACTTTTGCTCAGCAGGAGGAACAAAGGAAAAGGTGGGAAAAAGTAAAGACATCAAGAAACGAGGGAAAGTGGGCATGATTGAAGAATGGGAAAGCTCAAATTAGTGAGTGTTTCTCGAATGAGAAATATGAATTAGGGGCCCCATAGGATTGCTTAAGTGTTGTGAGTTGGAATTGCAGATGTTATCGATGGAGAAGAGGTCTTGGGGTGGGGTCCATAGCAGAGGGGAAGAATATTATCATTCTTGTGGAAATGCATGAACATGACAGTTGCAAGGTTCTAGATTTTGAAGGTTACAATAAATTTTCAGTTTGGAACAAAGGGAATGAGATAGGTAAAGGACACGGTGGAGTCATAATGCTTATAAATGAGAAGTGGTATGGAATCGTAAATACTAAAATTTGAAAAAGGAGACTCAAATAAACAATACATTTGGCTGCAAATAACAATGAATTAGATAATCTTAAGGTTAGCTTCTTGTTACTTTGTGCCACAAAACTCTAAGTTCTACAAGAGGAGGAATTTAGATAATGAAGACACTTATGCATCATTAAAAGAAGATATCTCTTTATTCAGCACAATAATGCTATTTGGGGACTTCAATGCAAGGACAACTACTAATCAATCTTTACAGTTGAGAAGTGGTGAAAAAGCGTAAAATAATCCTCTATGGTTAGAAGAAAGAAGTGGTCAATCTTGGAAAAGAGCTTCACAAGATGGTAATGGGGGTGTTTTGCATTTTTGGACAGAATTATTGGGGATGTGTAGTATGTTTGGCATGGTTATATGCTACAACATGAGAGGCTGGTCAACTTTAGGGGGTATCACTTGCAAAACATATAATGGCCAAAGTGTTGTAGATTACATTATTTGCTCTCGAAATCTTACATCTAGAGTGCTTAGGTTTGACATTGGAGAATGCCCTATAGAGATGAAATCTGATCACATGCCTGTCTTTGTTAAGTTGGATTTTATTCAAGTAGCCCACATAATAAACAAGATCCACACATGCAAAAGAAAGCGGCTACCAAAGGCAAAATCCTCATAAATTAGGAGAACAAAGACATCTTCAATGCTGTGCTTAAGCAACAATTACACGAAATAAATAACTTCTTGGCAAATGAAAGGGTTAATAAGGAGAGTGGTCATGTTCATAGTAGTTTGCTGATTCCTACAATGCACAAGGCTTTAAGTGCATGTAAAAGGTCATGTAGAAGGAAGAGGGCTACAAATACTTTTCCGACCAATTCATGGTATGATAAGGAATGTAAGGCAGCCAAGAGATCTATAAAAGGGAAAGATTTAAGCAAAGTAAACAAGAAGTATGCAAAAATGATTCAATCCAAAAAAAGAAGAGTATGTAAAGGCAAGATGGAAGGAGTTAATCTCTCCTGGAAAAGACAATCCCAAAGTGTTTTGGAAGGAACTACAATAGAGGAGAAAACAAACTGAAAACAATATTATAGATGGTCAATGGCTAGAATATGCAAAGATACTTTATGAATAGATACAAGAGGATAGCTCTCCTCCTATAGTGAATACATTGGTGGAACTCTTCATGGTGGATGATATCAAACAAGGAACAAAGAAATTAGCAAGTAGTAAAGCTAGTGGCATTGATGGGCTTTAGGCTGAATTTTTAAAATGGGGAGTTGAACTCCTCGCCCCTCACACAAAAGTAATCTTCAATAGTGTCATTCGGGATGGTTTCCTGATGGATTAGAAAACTAGTGTGGTTATTCCCTTCTTTAAAAGTGGGGATATCAATAACCCATCTAACTACTGCACTATTATTGGTCAACCCCCTTTTTGGCAAAGTTTTTGGGAGCATGTAGAATGTAGAATCAACAATTGGGTACAAGGTGAAGGAAAAAGAGCAAAAGGGCAAATTGCATTCAGACCCAGACATTTCACCATTGATCATTGCATCACCCTTCGACATTTGATAGACAAAATATGGGACAATCAGGGGGAAGAAGCGTATTGTTGTTCTGTAGACTTTAAGAAAGCCTTTGACACAGTGGCTAGAGACAAGTTGTGGAACAAAATGGAAGAATTGTGTATCCCTGATGTGTATAGGGCAGCAGTGCATAGGCCATAGACTATATGAGAGAGTTAGAGCCAAAATCAAAACTAGTGACGGAATGTTCGAATCTTTTGGTAGTGACATTGACATTAAGCAGGGATGTCCTTTATCCCGCACTTTGTTTGGTTTATACATTGATAAATTAGAAACTCTGCTAAACAAAACAGATGGAGAAGGTGTCCAAATGGCAAGATATGTGGTGAAGCTTCTTTTATATGTTGATGATCTTATCTTAATATCAAAAACAACTCATGGATTAAGAGATCATTTAAGGGCCTTATAACTCTTTTGTCAGGAGGTAGGGATGTAGGTTAACATTACCAAAACCAAAATCATGATTTTCTCTTTAAAGAGGAAAGAAAAAACAAATTGCCTTCCTTTTTGAAGGTAACCCATTGGAAAATGTGAAAGAATACAAATATCTTGGGATTGACTTCCACTATAAGCTCTTGGGAGAGTTGTAGAGTGAAAAGGATACAAGGGGGATGGAAAGTGTCATATCTACTCCAAAATAGGTGTAGAGAAGCTCAAATTTGGGACTAGAAAACCAAAAAACTGTTTACGTTTTGTTGGTCACTCTGGTCTTTATGGTTGTGAAGTTTGGGGAGGCAACATGTCAAACTGTGGATGGAGACATTTAGAAGGAATTCAGAAGCACCTAATCACAAGCAGTTTCAAAGTTAAAACCTCAGTACCATATGAAATTCTTTTAGCAAGAGCAAGTACTTTTCCTTTGGAGGCGTCAACAATAACTTGATTGATAAGTTATTTAAAGAAGGTTGAAAACATGGATAACCAATGCTGGCCCAAAATTGCAATGGAAGAGGGTCTTGACCATAGGAAGAAAACTTGGATGAAACAAAACAAAAAGTGGTTGAACAAATGGAACCTCAAGTTGCATGAGTGTCCTAATACGAATGAGGAAATTAAAAAAATTGTCATAGAAAAGTTTCAGACTGCCATGTGGACTAATCACATTGGTCGAAAAAAGGCTTACTACATCAAAGAAGTTAACCCAACCAGGGAACATGGAGAGAGCATATTTAGGGGCAGTTATTAAAGGGAAAGCAAGGTTGTTAGTGGCACAATTGAGGATGCTTAGGTGTGAGACGAGTAGGTGGAAGAGGCCCAAAGAGGTATGGGAGGAGAGGACTTGCGTGTTCTGTAGGATGGGTGTAATTGAGATAGAATGACACTTTCTCATAGAATGCACAACATATGAAGATATCCATGTTCGGTACGAAATCATCTTGAAGGTTGACAACATGCACAATTTATTTGACGAGGATGATATCAACCAAACTGTTAGCTTTCTAGTCAAGATCCATAGCAGGAGGTTAGACATTGAAAGGAATATGGAGATAGTTTAAGGTTATTATCCTTTGGTCCCTTTGATTGACCAGTCTCGTGGATGTCATTAAAATCAATCATTCATTCATTCATTCATAGATGTATTGCCATTGGTTTTGTATGTGATTGAGATTAACTTCTTTAAAGATTCCTATTGAGTATAAAGGTATCTTTTCCTCCAAAGTGGAGAGGGATGTTGGGAATTTAACCATACGTAGGAGAGTGGTCACGACGGGTTAAAGGATCAAATTCTGCAAGTAATGTTTAGAATTTGATAGCACTTCAAATTTTATGATATGGGCATCCTTTGTTTCTCTTTGTCATTTTTTTTTGTTGCGCTAGGGTATTCCTGCATTTGAGCCCAATGCCCATCTTGCCTTACCTTGGTCTTACTTATTTGCCAAGTTGGGGTTAGGAAGGGGCGAGCTGGGCAAGACTAATCCCTTAGGGATGCTCACAATCGCTCACAAACCATGTGCATCGGGTAAGTTCGAGCCTTGGAGCTGAACCCTAGACCAATGGGGAGTAAACTCGTGGCCCAAGCCAACTCCGCTTTTTAATTTACACTAAAGAATAAATATTGAGGATTCATAATATTGTTAACTATGCTTTATAATTCCTATACCTGAACCTAAAATATTTTGGTGAGGAACTATTGAACCTATAGAGAATTGTGTAATTTGAGATGATAATATTTAGTATTTACCTTAGAAATTTCTAGGGCTACTTGAATTACAAGTTTTAGTTTGTCAAGAAAGACTTTTTGACTGGGGGAGAGTTTGAGGAACAAAGTTCTCTAGTGTGTCATGCTTGAGAACTTACACTGTAGTGGCATATCTTGACATTTTAGGGCCATTAGTTACGACCTCTTAAACAAACGTTTCATGTGGGTAAGTGCTACTTCCTCAGGATTGATGAAAAGAGTTGAACATGTAGCTATTCAACTAGTCTCATTTGCAAAGATGTTTAGAGGATTTCTCCTCATTCTCCTTACTCTTGATAGCATGTCCTTGTTATCCGTTATTGATGCATAATTGTTACCCTCCATTGTATACATGAAAAACATTATTTTGAGAATAAATTTTAAATAGAAAACATATATTCCATAGTTTTATTCATCTTGTTATTAGCAAACTTCTAATGAACAAGGACCACATCCCCATTTCTATACTAGCAATTTTTGGTGATTAAATTTGTATGTAATATGGCTTACCATTTTTCATTTCTTAATGGATACTAATTACAATAGAATTTCCTCCTTGTACCTGTATCTATAAAAAATATTGTTGCTTGCAATCTTGCCCTTTGTTTCCATTTATTTTGTTCCCACTCTCTTTCCCAGTTTAAGAGCCAAAGCAAAATAACACTTCCTACCCTTCCAACACATGTTACATTATTTCATTATTTATAAATAACTACAAATGGATATATAGTCTCCTTATATAGAGAATAACTGAGAAAGAAATAGACACCCTCTAAAAATCTAATAGGAAAGTTCTATGTTATATAAAAACTAAATACTAACTAAGATGACCATTAAAGAAACATTACAATATTCTAATACCCTCCTTTAATGATCATCGTCTAACTACCCTGTAGAAGATTGTACATGTCTTGTGGTCATAAATTCTTCAGAATATTCTGCTACTGTTGAGACCCTCCCTAGATTTGTAGAATGTCAATGACCAAGAGTAGCCAAAATCTGTCCAGAAAAAGATAAAGAAGGCTGTCCCCTTCTTCAGAATGCTCTGCAATAAGAGACAAGAGCCTGCCATTGACTCTGCCATTAAGATGAGTCTGCCACTAACCCTCCCAAAATCTGCAAAACTTATGACTAGGAATCATTACAAAACGTCCAACCTGATGTTGGATAACAGAGCTGCCCCTTCCTGTAGCCAGAGTCACACACCAAGAACAATTGCCTAGATTTTGAGGAAAAATCAACAAACCCTCCAAACTTTTGTATATAAGCACAATGCTCCAAAACAAACTGCAAAATGTCAAGATTTTTTGAGGAAAAAAATTGCCAAACTTAAGATTACAAATCATTGTTTTCTCGAAAAAAAAAGTAAAAACCCATAGAGGAATCTCACGTAACTTTGCGAATTACAAAACCTAGAAATGATTTTTGAGGATAAAATTGAAAAACCAAATGTAGGTTCTTAAGAACAAATTATAAAACCCTCCTAAAAAATTTTACAGGAAAAAATTATGAAAACCCTTCCTAAATCTTTTTTGGGAAAAAATTATGAAAACTCACCAATAATTTTTTTTGGGACAAAATTATAAACCCACCAATAAACTTTTCAAGGCAAAAAAATGATAAAACCCCTCAGTTTCTTTCATGCGGCAAAACACCAAACTTCACGTGGTAAAACAACACATGAAAGAAACATACAACTCACAAAATGCAACACATGAATACAACACCAGACTTTACGTGGTGATGGAGCCCTAATTTTTGCAAAAATTATGGCCTCCATTTGAGAAGTAATATTGGAGGATTGATGGAAATATCGTCACAAATGTCGAAGGTCAAAAGACACTTTAAAACTATAATGTGATTGTATTCTAAAGATATGGATTATGCAGTTTATGAACAAAGACAATCTTCAGAAAGGAAAGTTCATACACAACAACTACATATTATACACAGCCAGCCAAATTTGAAAGTATGGAAACAACAATGTGAGATAGCACCTTTCACATACTTATCCTCAGAATAATCAGACAGCATTGACAGATGTTGGAGCACGAATGAAGGCAGGTAGGCATATCAGAAACGGTAATAAAAAACAATATGTTCATATTTGTGAATCCACGGGAAGAGATATATTAAAGCAGCAGTCTAATACTTATGAAAAGTCATTATATAAATGAGGCCCGATAAAGGAGTGCATTCAGAAATTGTTTAAGAAAGGATATAATGCATCAGCGATATAGATGCAGCAACATTAAAGAGAAACAAAGTGGCTCTATGCAACGATTGTTTGAAAAGTTTTTGAACAGTCAACGTGGGTATCCAGTCAGATTGTAATCCGCCAAACATGGAGTAGTAACATTACACGTGGTAAGCGATTAGTTTTGGCATTGTTCTGAGCATATATACGAAGGATTCTATTTCACATAACATCTCTGTTAAGCACAAATTACAGAGGATGAACCTATAAAAGACGACAAAGGTCAATATATAAACGTTTCGATGAACACACAGGCAAAAAAATAGGTGGATTAGATTTGCACAGCAAAAACTACACATATCATCATTAACGGGGAAAGCGCTAGCACAACAAAAGACACGATTTGGAGTATCTGACGTGGGTTGAAAAATATCGAGCCATTCGTCTTAAGTGTCGTCTACAGAAATATCCAACGCAAGATAGTGTTGTGGATTTCTAAGTTAATAAAGAAAGCTATGCTATCAATAATAAACCTACGATATTAAGGAATCTATTACCATATCCGAAGATCGTTAAGACTTATGTTAGGAGCTGTGATTTTAATGAAATGGGATTATTTAAATGAAAGGATGCGATAAGGTGAGATGTCTCTTTTACCAAAAGATGCAGCTTTTTAAAATTAAAAGATATATATAGACAGGTATTTGTTAAAAGGAAAAAAGAGACATATTCGAGAGAAGAAGCAAGAGATTCAATAAATAGAAACATTCTATAAATTTTGTATGGAGGGATAAGGGCTATAGTATGATTTTGTAATTATAAATTTATTTTATTTTAATAATAAATAAAACATCCTTTGTTTATTATTAAAAGCATTGAGAATTAAACTACAGATGAACCGTCCTTTATAATCATTATTTTTGAATATTGTATACCATTTAAATATCGGATAAGTGGATACAGTCAGATAGCATCCTAAACTCACGCTGAAATAATTTAGGATTGCATAAATATTTGATTTGTTGTGTCTTGATTATTGAATTGATTAGCAATATAAATGCTTTGAACATTATAAAGTTGTACGTAAACCTTCATTGAAGTTGACTCTATTGCCCGAATAAGCAGAGGCACTGGTCTTTTTATTTTTGAAGTATTGAATTTATATATGAAGTCAGAAAATCTATCAATTCCTTCCTACAAACCTTACTAAATCATTACACTAACATTTTAATTCAAACATTCAGCATTCAACTTTATTTTGATCGAGTTCAAGGATTTTGCTAACCAAGGAACTCACCATCTTAAATTCGCTATAGAAGAGCTTCGAACCAGGTGATCAAGTTTGAAGTAAAGGTTTACCCGCCTAGGTGTAGCGAAGCCTAAAGTGCAGGGGAGTTTGAAGTATTCCCGTTCGTTAGCCAGAATTGATTTGGAATTCTATTGGAGAGTTGGCAGTCTCTAGGATTTCCAATCTGCGGTTTTGGGAACCAACACGTGGTAAAACAACACATGAATACAACATACAACATGCAAGTACACGCAACCCACAAAATTTGCAAACTTTTGATCAAACTAGGAAATCGTGCAATCCAAGCCCTCAACTAGCCTTGCTATTTTCACTAAAAAATCTTCAAATCCACCAATGAATTTGCAAAGTCATTTTTCATAAAAAACGATTAAATTTTTTTTGGAATAAATTCTACAACTAAAAGGGCTACGAATTTTCCTTTTAAAAAATTCGCCCAATCTTAAAGAAGCCCTTCAACTCACTCTGATACTGTATTAAAATATTTCATTATTCATAAACGAGTAATTACATTGGAGATGTAGTTTCCTTATGTAGAGAATAAGTGAGAAAGAAATAGAAACTTTATAAAAAGCTAACAAGAAAGTTTCTATGTTATCTAAAAACTAAATACTAACTAGGATGACCATTAAAGAAACATTACAATATTCTAATAACACAGGCGTAAGACATTTTCTGTAGGAAAAATAGGAATTAAAATCATGTGTTGTTTTACATTTTTACTTTGTTGTCTTAAGATATTTTTACATAGACATTTTTTTTGTTTTTCTTAATTCATTATGTTGTGTATGTCTTCTATGTTCTCAACCTACACACTTGAGGGATTGAGTGATAATTTCTAATGACCAGACTATATTTTACTTAGACCTAATTTGTTGTTGGAGCATAACAAGATCCTTTAACTCACACATTCTCTATTCCAAGGGAAAAAATCCAATAGAAGTTGATATCCAAACCTTGACCATCTCAATGCCCTCCTCTCCTTTTGAAAACAGAGAGGCAAGTGACTTTGCGTGGTATTGTTAATGTGAGCTTTGTTCCAATACAACATGCAGAATCAAATACTTAGTATTTCAAATGAAACACCAAATATCTAACTCTCTCTTGAATAAGGATGCTCATATGCTAAACAATATGTACGGATTGTGTGATCAAATGAGACAACCTCAAGGTTCCTTCTTATTGTGGATTTTCACTCAATTTTATGATTTTATATGCTAGTTATCACAAAGGGACTTACACTATTCATTCAATAGATATCAACTACTTCAACTTCTTCCAACCAAACAATTGTAAAGAGATAAGGGTTCAAAAATCTAATCTACTCCTAAATTGTAAGAGATAATGAATGCCTTTGTGACTCTACTAGACTTAGTTTAGCCATCAACATCAATTAAGCTAGTGTGATCTCCTAAGGTAGATATAAGATGTTCAAACTATTAGCATTCCATTAACAAATCAATGTATATCAATGTGCAAGCAATAATCGAAGTAAAACTCATAATTATGCCATTCGATCATGCAAGACGTACTTACAATCAGCAAGAAGCTAGTGGTTTGGTCTAAGCGAGTTCACCAAAGATACATCCAAAATATCTTCCATTTAACTAACACTACTTCTAATCAACACGAAATGAAGTCCTGCTCTAAGTGAAGAAATGTAGAAACTATGCAATCCTCCAAAGCAACACAAGTAATCCATCATGAAGACCAACATTGAACTAGCAATTACTTTGATAGCTTTATGGCAACAATTTCTCCAAGTCTCTCCCTTAGCTAATCTAATCTAATTCTAATCTCATCCCTAATGAGTTACAAATGAGAAAGCCTTGTTGTTCAATTACAATGAATGACCAAGATCGATTCAAGATCAAGGGCCAAGATTATGCCAACACTGCCCTAATCTACCTAATTGCTACAAGCATTAAATGCTTGCCCAATCACAATTAAACACCACCTTGTGAGCCAATTAGAAAATTACATTGCTTTCACGGGCCAATAAGAAAATAGATTAGGTAGAAGCTTGCAAGAGAAGACACCCATCAATGGGCCAATGATAAAATGCCACACGAGCTTACAATAAATCTTTTTTTAGAAGATAACTTTCTTTGACTTTTCCTCTTTTGGCAAATTCAATGAATCTGGACATAATATGATGAAGCTCCTCCATTAGGACACTTGGTGCATTCTGATTAATTAAAGGTGAATGGGCGTCACCTTAGCATGTTCATCTCATAGACTTGATAAATACCCTTTGTCCTCTTCATAAACTTCTTTTACTTTTGGAAATCTTCTCATTGTCTTGGCTTGTAGACTTGATTCTTTCTCTTTCAGCTCTTGTTCCTTGAATTCTTGCACCTTGATGCCTTGGGCTTAATCTTTAGCCTCTATTTCACCTTGCAAAACAATATCACCTTGTTAATCATTTGAACTTCATGTTTCAATATCAAATCAAAAGAGTTAGTACTTACACAATTAAAGCTCATAATGACAGTAATTTCAATGAACATATCCTCTAATCCATAATCGAACTTCCTACCCTTAAGACTTGATTATATGCAAGTGAATTGAGAAATTCAGACTCAAGCGATTCAGGCACCAATTTAATCTCATCCGAACTCCCTATCAGTGATGCACTTACAGCCTTTAATCTTTCACGCAACACTACATGGAGAGACACTTACCTTGTTTCTGATAATAAAATCTGAGTCCATAGCCCAAACCTGGAGATATTGCTCTTACAAAAGTCTGATTTTTTCAAAAAATTTGGGTGGAGAATGACTCCTTGTCTTGATCTTTAATGTTGACTGAGTCTGATTTGGGCTCAAATTTGAATGATCTTCTCCACACTTGACTAATGTCTTGCCTAATTTGCTGGTTATAAAGTTCAGTCTGCACTTGAAATTCTGAGATTTCGATCTGCACTGGAAAATATGGCTGTGAATTCGACCTGCACTGCTTATTGGGAAATTGAGTTGGAGTTGGATGGTGAAATGGTTTCAACCCCCAACTTTTATAGTGTTTGAACCCCAAAGGTGGCACCTCTTAGGCTGACCTGGGCCTTTTCATTAGACTTATGCCTCCATTAATCAATTTGAATGCCCTTGCATTTAATCCATGTCCTTACATATTGAATTCGTGGCTCTTTTGTTAAGCTCGATGCAATCAGACTTAGGGCCTGTCTTAGAAGATTTAAGGCCAAAGCCATTGAATTTGAGACTATACGCCCAGATTTAGGCCATGGGCCTTGCATTTGAATTTATGAAGACATGCATTTGAAGTTAGGGCCATAGTTATTGATTTTAAGGCCCCATATTAGCAATTAGGGCCTGTCCCATTATGTCTACGCGCAGATTTAGGCCTGCCTATTGGTATCAAGGCCATATGTTATACTTATATCTATAGGCCCACATGTTTGCAACTTAGGGGCCTGATTTAGGTATGTTCTTTTTGAAATTAAGGTCCACGCGTTTGAATTTGGATCTACACACCTGATGATGAGGCTAGATTTGGGGCCATACACTGGTATTAGCCCAATTAAGCTTTATCCATCGAACTCAGGCTCATATGTCTAGAACTTAGAGCCATATGCTTGAATTAGGGGCTTCTTGTCAAACTTATACCCAGATTTGGGTCTGATCCATAGAATTTTGAGCCCACACGCCAACATCATGGGTTTACATGCTTCAAATGGGGCCAGGCCTTTTGAGATTTGAGTCCATACGTTTGGCTAAGAGGACTGCTTCATTGGATTCGAACTCAGATTTAGGGCCATGGTTGTCAATTTAGGCCCACACACTAGATAATGAGGTATGATTTGGGGCCTTGGAAGCCATGCATTTCATTTGGGACTGGCCCTATTTCATTTTAGCCTCAAATGTTTCACCTATGAGGCTCATGTATTTGGAAATTAGAGCCACATGTTACCCATTATAGGGCCCTGATTTAGGACCCTGCCCTCACACGTTTGGCCATAAAGTTGGACACTTACAGATTGGGCCTCACTTTTCATATTATAGGCCTGATTTAGGCCTGGCCTTATCGAATTGGGCTCAGATTTTGGACCCAAGCCCACACATTGTTGGAAAATGAAATATCCTTTCTTCTAAGGTTCAAATTAATTTACCTTGTTTGTATTCACCAAATTTCAATATAACAGACAAACAGATAGAAACTTGAAAGAAATCTTTATTCTTAGAAAATTTATTACCAAGATACACAGCTTCTCTACATGCAAATCCACACAGGAGAGATATGCAGTAATTATTGTTATACATACCCAACCTTAATACAAAGCTATGGTGGCCTTATAACCAGATACTCAGGGTAGCTTTATTGCTGGTAATCTTCAGTTCTGGGCTGCTTTTCGATTTACAGATTGCAGCTACGCTCCTGGACTGAGTTGTATTTAGCTGATGATAGATGACTACTTTGCTGCTTCAACCTTGCTTGAATCCTGACATATGAGCCTGGAAGTATTGTTGCTATATACGGCTGGTGGTGTTTTCTTCCTTCTGAATATGAAATGATAGAACATGTAAGCTGAGTACAAATATTCTGATCTGGGTTTGCATCCAGTGCAGAAGCTCCAGGGCTTTCGTCTTGAACCAAGTTGCAGAGAGAAATAACAAGATAATCAAAGTATAGAATGCCTCCTTCACCTCATGCAATTCCCATTTAAAGGCCTCAGCGATTTAAGAAAGCAGCTTTTTGCTTTCTTCCAATAATGAGCCAATCGATGGAAATTACCAAATCTAACCCCACATGCCATGTCACACAAAAAAACTGCTGAGCTGGCTGAGATAACTTAAAAGACAAGTCGAATGCCATTTAAAAAATGGCCCCATGCCCATGACTGAAAAATAGGACTCAAGGTGTGGCCCCATAATGAATAATTAAATAATATTTACTGGTACTTTAGCTTTTTGGCCTCTTATTTAATTAATCATTTTATACCCTTATTAATCCCTTGGCTCCATATCGGGGACATTATAGAATAATATGCAAATAAGTGCTTAAGAGATGTATTGTCACATATTTGAGAGGTGTGTTGCCATTTCTGTCAACATATTTCTTTGTCTATGACACTGTTGCAGAGATGTTCAGTGAGTTCATTGGCTCGGTGTGGTATGTATTTTGAAGATCAGAGTTTGTGGATGTATGCATTTGTTTGTGGTATGTTTGTAGTTGATTCAATTCAACTTGCAGAGGTTCGCATGAAGATTTGAGTAAGTTATGGGTATCTGTGTTGTGACTGGTTTTTTAGTTGTTTAGATGTGACAAAGTGACAGTAATTTGATCTGCATTGCTCGGCATTGTAATATCTTGTTTTGCGGACCTGAGAGTGTGTTTGGGACATTGATGTGTGTCCTCAACTCAATTGGTTTGTCATTTGGAGACCTGCAAGCTATTTTTCTAGATTGACAGTTGTTGTTGTTGGTGTTCTTGAGGTTTGGTATAATGATGATGATGATGATTCCAGAATTTGAGTTGATGTGGATGTTGTTGTGGTTATTCATGATGCTTGTGGATGTTTCTAGATTGTGTTCTTGGTTTGCATTGAGTATTGTACTCGTATTTGGTAATTCCTGTTGGCATTCATGTTCTTGGCCGACCGGTTGATTCTAGCGTGTTGCAGATATTCGAGGCATAATTATTGCAAGTGTTCTGTGTTTGAGGATGAAGATTTTGGTCCAAACGATGTCGTCCTTGGTTTGCATTTAATATTTGTAATTGAGAGATTATATTATTAATATTTAGGTGGTAAGTGTTGAGCTGACCTTGTTGATTCTGTCAAGGTTGATGATATGTATAAATGTAATTGTATTCGTGAGTGTGGGTGTGTGTGTGCATGAGAGATGCAAATGTGCTGAAGGTATACATCTTTTGAAGGCAGTGATAAAGTGTGGAAAAGAAAGTTTTATTTGCGCTTCAATGAAACTGATCCAGGCATGATGAAGATGCTATTTTACAGTTCATGATCTGTGGATGTAATCCAAATTGTTGTAAGGCAGTAAGTCTTCTCTAGGCAGTAAGTCTTTCTCTTTTGAGCAGTGAGCTCTACACAGTGTGCCTGAATGCATGTGCATTCCCATTGTAATACTCCTAACAGGGTATAATACTTTCAACGAAGTATATCTTGTGGGTTCATCCCTACCGTGGTTTTTCCCCTAATAGAGTTTCCATGCAAAAAAATCTTGGTGTTATGTGTTCCTAATTTATTGTGGATCTATGCTTGCATGTTTAATTATCAGATCTGTGGTTTAAGGTTAAAGTTTCATAAAGTTGCATATGTTTTGGGACAACTGATTCAAGCCCCCCCCCCCCCCCCCCCCCCCTTCTCAATTGTTTGCTGTCATATTTCCATCAATTTCCTTAATAGGGATGTATGCTTAGAGTTTTGTGCCCCTACATTTGATGTTTGGGGCTTATAGGCTTAACTTGAGGCCCAATTTATCTCGGCATTTAATTCAAGCCCTTCTTTATGGACATTTGAGTCCACACATTTCATCTTGAGGGCCCATACATTAGCAATTAGCTCACACATCTGAACTAAAGGGCTTGCTGATTGGATCCAAGGTTGCACGTTTGAGATTAAGGCCCTGCTGATTGAGTTTGAGGCCACACGTTTCACCTTATAGGTCTGATTCATTGAATACACACCCAAATTTGGGGCTGCAAGCTTAGAGTTTTGAGCCTACTCGACCAACCTTAAGGATTCCATGATTGGCTTAAAATTTCTCTCTTTAAATTGCTTCTTCATCTCATAATCTCCATGCTTCATTGTCCAATAAATGCCATTTCATTTCATTGCCACTTAAGGAAGTGGATTCCGCCTTTTTATTTGTCAAGTTGCCACTTAAGGAAGTGGTTTCCACCTTTTTATTTGTCAAGTTGTCACTTAAGGAAGTGGATTCCACATTTCTATTTGGCAAACTTAAAGAAGTAACATTTTGACCTTTGTTTTTCCTTGTGGTGATTTAACTTGGACAATTTCACAAGTCCAAATTATACATTGGCTTCGATATTTGAAGGTTGCCACTTAAGGAAGTGGATTCCACTTCTTTTTCTAGCAGGTTGCCACTTAAGATGGTGGATTCCACCTTTTTATCTGGCAAACTTAAAGAAATAAGTAATATTTTGACTTTTGTTTTCCCTTATGCTGATTTAATTAGACAATTTCACAAGACCAAATTATACATTGGTTTCAATATTAGGTCACCACTTAAGGAAGTGGATTCCACTTCTTTATCTGGTGGGTTGCTACTTAAGGTGGTGGATTCCACTTCTTTATCTGGCAGGGTGAAACAATCTTCCTATCTAACCAAGTGATTTAAAACAAAGCCTTTCTCTTCTTTTCAAAGCCATTGGCTAGCTTGACTTAACATTTGAATCTAAACCTCGAGCTCTCATACTTAGCCAATTTTTTGCCCTTTTCAGATTTTCAACATTTCAATTTTGAGAGGCTCCTAAATTGTTGCCAACCTACTCTACTATCTAAACCTACCAATAGGAAGCAAAAAGAGGAAGTCTCAATTTGCAATGGGGTGATGGTATGAAAACCTCACAACATCTAGCACCCACCCAAAGTAATGCAAAGAAATGTTCTTGAACATTTCAAGAATATAAACAGATTAGAACTTAGAACCTTTGACCAATTCCCATTTCACCTATCAAACAACTAGGAAATGTACTCAAAATGGAAGAAACCACGAATTGAGCTAAGAGCCTTCATCCTTGATTACTCATGTGTGCGAGTGTATTGATTCCCCGCTCAACAAAATCATTGAAAATCTCCCAAGATTCATCGTAGTTAGTTAGTTGACAATCCATACTTCAGAGCATGCTGTATCTTCCTCACGGGCATTGCTCTACTTTCGGTAAATGTAATATAGTAACACGGGTAGAGGTATCCGCACACCCATAGAGCCAAATTGCATTGAACCTTCTTTCTCTATTTCATCACATATTAAATAATTTGAGTTCGAGAGCCGAGTCTAGGATCAATGAGCATAGCCACTGCTCGAACTAACTCATTTCTCCTTCATACTTTATAACTTTTGACATTAAAGGTTGGAGAGCTGCATCTAGGATCAATGGGGATCATACCCATTGCCCAAACCAACTAGCCTTCCTTTTACATATTTCTTTTGATATTGCTTTGATTCTTGATGAGACTTTGTTTTGGCTCAGAAGCAAGTGTAATATCTTTCACAAGCTACAATTTCTCCTCGAAGACTCTAATGATTCAGAGCACTTAAGTGTGAGTGAAATGTTGTAATCGAAG
This sequence comes from Chamaecyparis obtusa, assembly GCA_027943335.1. Classification (NCBI taxonomy): domain Eukaryota; kingdom Viridiplantae; phylum Streptophyta; class Pinopsida; order Cupressales; family Cupressaceae; genus Chamaecyparis; species Chamaecyparis obtusa. The sequence continues at coordinate 324,885 of BSBK01001337.1, read as the reverse complement.
GACTCAGGTACTCAAAACACAATATATGACTCCATTCCAAATTTAGAACAAATCCTTTTTGCATGAAGAAGCTATTAAGAACAACCTCCAATTCATGAGAACCTCAGAGAGATATCCAAGAAATAAATCGAACAAATCTATTGGGAAAACACAAGTGTGTTGTATGATAGATCGCCTTTCTTACTAGGATCCCTCAAACTAAACTACCTAAGAAAACATCTAAACGACTAAACCACTTGGGTCAAATGACTCAAGGTGGATCTACAAATTGACTCTTTAAAGAAAACTAAACTAAACAAATAACTGAGCCACTAAACAAATCTCAAGTCAACCAATTCAAGGCTAATTACTCTTTAGGCTCCCAAAACAACTAAACTAGCTGACATAAAATAAACCTATTCTAGCTTTCTTGAACCAAATGGTTCAAGACAAACCTACTCTAACTATATACAAGAGACCTAAACGGACAACACTCAAAAGAGTTATATACATACTTGACCAAATATGGTTTCTCGAGATGTTCAAGAGCAACAAGGCTTGGTTGATGGTTCTCAATCTCGCAAATTCATCCTTGTACTCTGAGAAGAATTGTATCATCCCATTTTCAAACTTAGAAAATTTATCGTGTAAAATCAATAGTTGAGGCAATTCATATGGGCCATGGTCGATCCAAATGCAAGTTGTCTTTCCTAAATCACCATAACCAAAATAATAACTTTCATGACTTTCAACATTAAAAGCAAGGAAAGATACAACTTGGTGTGCTTCGTATTTAAATGGAACCTGCAAATTCTCCATAGCTTCAGGAGGCCGAAGTTGGCAATGAATCCTCCCACTAGCATCAACATAGAACTCATGGGTAAAGAAGGCAATATCGATCGTGAATTCAGGTTTGTGGAATATCGCTTCCAACGATTTGTTTCTATATAACACAAACCATGCATCTTTGTGAATCTTCTTGAGCGTATCCTAAAAAATCAAGGATTCTTTGATGAGTTGATCTTCAAAATCTCAAGTCTTTCTTCAAATGCAAAGTCCAATTGCAGCACCCTCTAAAATGTTGTTCATTCTCTTCTTCCATGGGAGCAAGTTGTTCCTCGCTTAACATATCTTGCACATTCTCACTAAATACACTTGAAGCTTCATCATCTGTCACGAGATTGCCAATTGATGCTTATTTAAGAACATCTTGCAACTCTATGTTTAAACCTTCCCAATGTGGCGCGCTTGAGTACTTATCGAGCATGGTGTCTTCAAAACTTGAGGATTTGCTGATAGGTGGATCTTCGAATACCTTCAAGAGTTATCCATCAAATACAATTTCAAGTGGCAATACCTCTAGCAGTCAGAGTTGATGGTGAATCATGCCACTTGCAACAACTTTTCCTTTTTGAAATGTCATTGGCAATTGTTCCTTTTGTATTTCTTCCTTGAGATCTTTCGGCACCCCCCCAAAGAATATGGTGGTAATGACATCTGCTCTTCATATTTGGATTCATTTGTGATAACTTGAAGTTCTTCATTCAATCTGTCCACTTGATTACCTTAATGATGCCTAAAATTTCTTGCAATTCATTTTGGAGAACCTCCTCCTGCATTAAGCATGGAAGTACACCAAGGATTTCCTCTTCTTCAACCTTGTGATGATCTTCTTGTAGTTCTTCACCCTCATGAGTTTCCAAATGCCTATCTTCGTTAGCTATCCTTTTTCTTTTTTGGATGAATCCAATTGCTACCTTAATTGTCTTTTCAACACTTTTCTCTTGTGAATGCATGAAAATTCATCTTTCTCTTGATTGTCTTTGTCATTAAGCTCAATCACTTCCTTTGATGATTCCTCGTATCACTCCATCTGGAACTTGACTAGGTTGATGGTATCTTGACAAGACGAACAAGTGGATTTTGAATGTGACGTGTTGTGTAAAATACACCAACAACGACGTCAAGTACCTTCTTCATATTTGTTTCTTTCCAAACTTGGTGCCTTCTTGATCCTTTCCTTGTGTGCACGAAATTTTGATTATGATTTGACAAGTATTACTGGTTTGTGCACATCTGAAAAAGAAGCTTTCCGTTGCAATGCTAATTCTATCCTCAAAGGAAATACCAAACAATGCATCTCCTCATGCTCTGTGGTGCTATGTATTCTACACTGTCCTAATAATGCAAGTTGAGACAATCCTTGTAGATGTAATTACTTGTTCAAATCAAACCAAATTGGAAGAATATCAACTCGACCATCACAAGAATACTGCCCATCCATGGAGAAACCTTCTCTTTTTTTTTGGAATTTTGATTTTTTTTTTTTTTCAAGTTTTTCATTTTTTTTTTATTTTTCAACTTTAAGTGAGATCTTCTATCTCAAATATAACTTTGAAAGCTCATTCTTGTTAATATCTTCATGAACGAACTTTGTTCATGCCCTACTTTTAGCGCCAATTTCTGTTGTTGCGAGTTTTGTTCCACTACATGTAGAATCGAATACTTAGTACTCCAAACAAAACACTAAATCTCCAACTCTCTCTTTAATAAAGATGGTCATATGCTAAACAATATATATGGATTGTGTGATCAAATGAGATAACTTAAAGGTTCCTTCTTATTGTGGACTTTCACTCAGTTTTATGATGTGATGTGCGGGTTATCACAAAGGAACTTACATTGTTCAATCAATGGATATCAACTACTTCAACTTCTTCCAACCAAACAATTGCAAAGAGACAAGGGTTCGGAAATATAATCTACTCCTCGAATGTAAGAGATAATGAATGCCTTTGTGACTTTACTAGACTTAGTTTAGCTATCGAGATCAACCAAGCTAGTGCGATCTCCTAAGGTAGATATAAGATGTTCAAACTTTACCATTCCATTAACACCATCCATTGATGCATATCAATGTGCAAGGAATAATCAAAGGAAAACTCATAATTATGCCATTCAACCACACAAGGCATACTTACAATCAGCAAGAAGCTAGTGGTTTGGTCTAAGCGAGTTCACCAAAGATACATCCAAAATATCTTCCATTCAATTAACACTACCACTAATCAACATGAAATGAAGTCCTCTAAGTGAGAAAATATGGAAACCATGCAATACTCCAAAGCAACACAAGCAATCCACCATGAAGACCAACAATGAATTAACAATTACTTTGATAACATCATGACAACAATTTCTCCAACTCCCTTAGCTAAATTAATCTAATTCTAATCTCATCTCTAATGAGCTACAAATGAGAAGGCCTTGACCTTTTATAGTTGTTCAATTACAATGAAGGGCCAAGATCGATTCAAGATCAAGGGACAAGATTATGCCAACACTGCCCTAATCTACCTAATTGCTACAAGCATTAAATACTCACCCAATTACAATTAAGCACCACCTTGTGCGTCAATTAGAAAATTACATTGCTTTCATGGGCCAATACGAAAATAGATTAGGTAGAAGCTTGCAAGAGAAGACACTCATCAATGGGCCAATGATAAAATGTCACATGGGCTTGCAACAAATATTTTTTTAGAAGGTAATTTTCTGACTTTTCCTCTTTTGGCAAATTCAATGAATCTGGGCATAATATGATGAAGGCCCCCCCCCCATAGGACACATGGCACATTCCGATTGGTTTAAGGTGAATAGGCACCACCTCAGCATGTTCATCTCATAGACTTGATAAATACCCTTTGTGCTCTTCATAAACTTCTACTCTTGGAAATCTTCTCATTGCCTTGGCTTGTAGACTTGATTCTTTCTCTTTCACAACTTGTTCCTTGAATTCTTGCACCTTGATGCCTTGGGCTTAATCTTTAGCCTCTATTTCACCTTGCAAAACAATATCACCTTGTTAATCATTTGAACTTCATATTTTGATATCAAATCAAGAAAGTTAGTACTTACACAATTAAAGCTCATAATGACAATACTTTCAATGAGCATATCCTCTAATCCATGATCGAACTTCCTACTCTTAAGATGTGATTATATGCAAGTGAATTGAGAAACTTAGACTTAAGTGATTCGGGCACCAATTTAATCTCATCTGAACTCCCTATCAGTGATGTACTTACAGCCTTCAATCTTTCATGCAATACTATATGGAGAGACACTTACCTTGTTGCTGATAATAAAATCTGAGTCCATGGCCCAAACCTGGAGATATTGCCCTTACAAAAGTCTGATTTTTCACAAAATCTGGGTGGAGAAGGAATGACTCCTTGTCCTGATCTTTGATGTTGAGTGAGTCTGGATTTGGGCTTGAATTTGAATGATCCTCTGCACACTTGACTAATTAATGTCTTGCCCTAAGTTACCGGTTCGAATCCGGACACGGATGCGGGTACGAGAACCCAATACACAGATATGTGAAATTTTTTTGGGGGGGTTTTGGTGCATTTGGGTACATTTAGATGTATAGATAGATAGATTATAAATTTATATATATAGAAAAATATGCAAGAAATGTATAGAATTAAATCTTTTGATAGTATGATACTTCATCATTGATCAATGCTGAATGCCAAAGATAAATATTAAATGTCAATTGATAGTTCACAAATATAAAAATAAGGCATATCATATATGTCTATGTTCACGATTCCATGAAAATCAGAAAATCATTACAATTACAAAATGTAGTTCATGATTCATCAATCAGAAAAATATACATAACAGTATGATACACATTCCAAGTGATAATTTTATTTGTTCCTGGGTTCCATTGAGGAGCTGTGCTAGTCTATATGCTTAATTAATGCTTTGTTTCATCATTTTTTTTTTCTTCTTTTGATAAATGCTTAACATTTCTCTTGTGCTGACATGCATCGCCAACACGCATCTTTTGGCTGCATATGAGCAGGAGCCACAACATTGTTGCTGCAGTTATCATTCCTGACATTGAATGATGTGCTTATTACATTGCATCCTTGGGTTAACTTGTTCATGAGTGTACAGACTTGATTACATCACAATTTCAAGTTTAAATATATTTTCCATGCATTTTGGACAACCTACTGTTTAAAATGGCATTGAATGCATCTTACTAGCTTTTGTGCAAGTTTCAAAATGCCCAACTGAGTTTTGTATAATTACTTGGGATCTTCTCAAAGGTCCTAGCATCTGTGTCTACTTAATTGTACACGGGTGCACCCAGGGAGTGTAAAATCTCCCTATGGGTGCTCTGAGATGCGCATCCCTGCGCATCTCAGAGCACCCACAGGGAGATTTTATGCTCCCTGTGCGCACGAGGATGCATCCGCACCCGGATTCTTGGGCTACCTGGACGCACCTGGTAACTAAGGTCTTGCCTAATTTGCTGGTTATAAAGTTCAGTCTGCACTTGAAATTCTGAGATTTCGATCTGCACTGGAAAATATGGCTGTGAATTTGACCTGCACTGCTTATTGGGAAATTGAGTTGGAGTTGGGTGCCATACCCACACATGCCCAAAAAAACTTGATTTTCCAACTGTGCTGGATGCTGTTTAATTTTTATTTTTTTTTAAAATTCAAAAAAATCTTCTTGAACTTAATTTTTTTTTGGTAGGTAAATGTGGGATAGGGCCCACATCTTAAAAAATAACAAATAAGACTAAGATCACCTCAGACCTATGATGGCGAGCACCAAGAAACTGGACCAGGAGAAAAAACCAAAAAAGAGCTCAAATCTTACGTGCACACAAAACATAGGACCAAAAAAGATTCTAATCGTCCTCAATGCGTATACAAGGACAGTCACCAATCACAGCCTCCTCAACCAACCTGTTTTCCTAGCCCCTTCTTCCTGCTCCTAGTGAGGAGAGCATCCATGGTCCGCTGGGTACCATCATCAATCGCATCATGGCCTTTAACTTCTTGAACTTAATTTAAAAAAGCTTCAATCGTGCTATTTTTTTAAAATCTTTTTGGTATAAACAAAACCTACACTAAATTAGGAAGACAAATGAAATGTTTTTCTATTTCAGTGACCCATTTTTTTATGTTATATTCCAACTCTATTATTTTTGCTTATCATATATTTTTAAATCAACTTATAATTATCTGTCTATATTGTTTTTAAATTAATGAAAATCTACTCTTATAACTTAGACAACTTTGTTAAATATATGTGTGTGCGTGTTTTATGAATGTTGTATCTAGACGTATCCAATTGGGAGTCTTAACCGTATTTGTGTCCATGCAACTTTGTGTTTAAAACCTAAGTTACTTGTTTAAATTTGGGTGCACTAGTATGACAAAAAACAATTGGGGTTGGGGTATGTTAATACAAAAGACATGAAGACATCAATATATTATTATATATTTAATTTAGCTGAAAAGCAGGAATCAAGTTCAGAGAACCACATATATACATGTTTTAAGTTAATTTTATCAGATTTCCACAATTCTAATGATAGCAAATTTCCACAATTGTAACAAATATGCTTCTGGTCTGATTGTGTGTAAATTTTTAGCATCAATGTTTTGGATCATACTCCATGATCCATCATCGGGATGGGAGAGAGTTTAAGAATGAATTTCCACAATTCATTAGACTATCTCTTAGTGCTTCTGGATTTGATTGTGTATACTTTCTAGGATCACACTATAAAATCCAGAAGCTCTAAGAGATAATGTTTTAAATTGTTTTGAGGTCCAGTTTTGGGTTAGGTTTTCAAGCTTACCTGTCAACTTATGAAAATAAAATGAAAAATAAAATTGAAAAAGTTAAAACGGGTCCTGTCCATTCCCAATGTGAGCCAAACCCAAACTTTCCCAGCAATCTTGTGGCAGAGTTTGAAACTTCTGTCTTCAATAGCAAATATAATGGACTAGTGATTTCGTTTTGTGACGCCTAAATATGTTCCATTCTCTGAAAATGAGCATGGCTGTTCTCAGATTGATATTTATGAACAAGAGATGGCAAAGTCAGGACGTGAAGGAACAAAGAGCATGGTTTCCGAGCAGATATCTCAAGCTGTTTTGTCAACATCCAATTTGCTTCACTTAATGCAAGAGTCATCCCCGGCTCAGGTGTAGTTTTAATTTCTGCTTTTGCTTGCCTGTTTATTTATTTTTCTTGATTGCTTTTGTGTCCTCAAATGCATGGCATGTGCACTATGCATATAGATTCTGTTTTAAGGTCTCTTTATATATCTGTAAAGTTATTTGGCGTGCCTTTTCTATCACTTGCACTCCCGTTTTTGTCGTTCTTAGGAAATTTAGTTTCTACTGTTTTTCATGCTACCACATTTCAGGCTACTTGCAGTTTTGGGCTAGAGATTGTGTTGCATGTTGCCTATAATGTTTCTGTGATTGTTTAAAATGGAAGCCGTTGTTTAATTTTTGCTATGGCTATAGTGCAGGGCCTTGTGAGACTTCCAAAGAATCTACTTGGAAAAGCACCAAGTATCAAAAACACTGAACAGGTGCGTCTTGAATTGATAATAAGATCAAGGTTTCGCTTGGAGCACTGCCTTGTTTTCTCACGCTGATATTTTGCTTTGACCAGGTGCTGCATCAAATGCCTCATGTCATCTCCTCTTTGGATGCCCATCTAGACAAAGCTCTGCAGTGGTTGGAAATATGTTACTATTTGATTTTTGAGTTTGAATCGTGTGATTATTTGATCATTTTTTGAAATATGTTTACTGAGGTGTCTGATTTATTTTTGCAGTGCATCAGAACTTCAAACCATAAGGCGTTTGCTTGTAAATAAAGAGAGCAGTTTTACACGTTCATCCATCCCAAATGATGAAGATTCTGCCTCTCAAACGTGAATCACCAATATGAAGTGGGCTATGGTTTCCTCTTCAAATACAATTTAAAACAGAAACTGAGGCTTTAAAGAAGTCTTGTACAAGAAGACATTGAAGGTTATCACAATTTCTAAGACTATGAGAGCCACGCTAAAAAATCTAGGCTCTAGACTATGTTTTGCCATAATTTATTCTATGACGATGAGTGGTATAGTTTTTTATTTTTTTTGGAGTTACGGTATTAGCACAACAGAATCTCTGTTGTATTTCTGACTGCTAAATTTGCTGGAGTACCGTAGGAATTAGAGTTTCTTAGTGATCGGTTGGAACCGGGACTTTCATTTCTCAAATCGCACACTTGTTGTTTACTTGTTTTTATGTCATCGATTATGGAAGATAGATTAAAACTAGTTGCCTTTTGGCTTTCCTAATGCAACAAATACTTTTTCCGTATTTAGAACTTGGCTTGGCTTTTATTGCTATTGGTAAGAATAATTTACTTTTGTCAGTTACGGGGTTGGTACATCCCCTAATGCAGAATTGAGAGAGAAACTTCTGTATGCATGAACTAACGATGAAATGTATGACAGCCTGGTATAATTGGTCCCTGCCGATAGTGTAGAGCATTGCAGATTAGTTGTAGGGAGTGATAGCTAGGACAATGTAATTGGTAGCTTTAAGGGTAATTTGGAAGATATTGTAACTTGATAATAGAAGATGTATTTTAATTTTTACTTGCATGATTATGAATGCATATCCATGAATAAATTTTTGTTTTGTGAAACGATCTTAACAGGGTTTTTTAATGGTTATTGTTGCATAATCATGGATGCATAGCCATGTACAAGTCTGTAATTTAATAACAACTTAATTTAAAATAAGATGAGTACTTGCATATACCTTTGAAAATCATTGAATGCTCTGCAAATCATGATGAATACAATTTTCACAACATGATTGTGGGTATATCATTTTAAAAATATTTTTAAGTCATAAAATTATAATATGTACAAAACAGAGATTGGGAGTGAGATTAGGAGTGCTAATCTCTTTCCTCATGGAGTGACAACTTGAACAAAGAGGAGCTTGAAATTTTCCCGGAGTTCATGATCAAACATAATATCCAAAAACAGCCCGAAGTGGACAAAGTCAGATCAGCCTCTGGTGAAAGATGTGGACTGCTGATATAATCGATCCATTGGTACCTGTGAGTGTAATTATTTTGAGGTTAACAGTAAGGGCAGGTTCCCATGCGGCTGCTTGGCTTATTTTGGCTAACAGCTACTACATATTTTAAGGAGCATTTTGTGGAGTGGATGACCCCACGAATACTATTTTTTCTGCTTATATTTAAGCAGCTTAAAATTAATTTCTAATTAATTATTATACATTTTTACATACATTATGGAGGTAAATGTAAAATGGAGTGAAAATAATAAAAGTAAATGAAAAAAGAGGGAAAATTTTCTATGCAGACACCTGTCACTTTTTTTTTATATGCAGTTGTTTGCTTATTTTGAGCCCCTCCTTTTTTTGACAGCTTATTTATTTATTTATAAGTAGCAACTGCTCCATGAAAATAGGAGAAGATTCCAAATTTTCTTTTGTTGGTTATTAAAATATTACATGGGGATACTTGCATAACTTATTTTTAAGCGGAAAATAGACTTAAGCAGCCGCATGAGGACATGGGGTAATGCTAAAAGATGTTTTGATATGGCTTATCATGGATACTAGCTTCAACAGATCTCGTATGCAGTGTTTAGATATTTAGGACAGCTGGAGCTCCTGGTCCTTAAAATGTAATATCTCTGTTTTGTATTCTATTATTAAGATAAGAAATTAATGAAAGATCTTTGATAATATCTCTGTATATGGTTGATAATAGCATGTAGTTGCAGTAACTTGAAATCGAAATCGAAATAAGGTATGAATCATTAATACAAAAACTCATAGTTGACTTCAATATGCTTTTAATGTTTTGGTCATTTGAATAATAAATATATTGTACAAGGTATTTGAGATGTAAATACTAGGCCTCTAAAATCTAAATATTATGTGCTTGAATTTCAAATGTGTGACTTGTGTTGTAGAGAAGATTATCTTTACCATAAAATCCACTAAAATGCACTAATGTACAAAGAGATGATCTTTATCTTTTAAGATGTGAAGGAAGAGGATCATTGCAATTTTCATATGATGTAATTCCAATAGCATTTGAAATTATAGTATGAACTTAAAAGACACGAGTAACATAGCATTTTGAATGTTGATAATTGAATCATATAAGAAGGAAATAGTGAATAATTAGATATTATCTTGATTGAATTATAAATATTCTAAAATATGAGCTATTCTAATATTCTTTTCTAAGATACTTATTATTTTATTTTTTCCTTGAGATACTAAATGAAATGTTACTTAGTAAATTATGAATTATTTCTATTTGCTTATGCCCAAGGCACAAGAATGAATGAAAATTCAAACCAATTAAAATATGTTTTAAAAATCTTAGGCCATTATACTAGCAAAACTTCTATTTTTGGTCCTCAATTCATTGTATTTTATGTACATTAAATCTCTCCAATGATCTCCATGGCCTTAGCATTGTCCTTGATCTCTAAAACACGAATCAAGAGAGGAAAAAATATAAATTTTGTTAATTTATATGTTTGTAATAATTTTTTTAATGTGTTTTTTTGATGTCAACAAATTTAATAAAATTTAAATTTATGTTTAGCTGTTAATGGGCATCCTAGGGTTGGTCCTACTTGCAGTCGTAGAGATGTACTACAATGGATGAAATTGAATGTAGGATGGATTAATGATCAATTTTGAAGGGTTTTTGTAAGGGAATTTGGGTCCATTGGGGTAGGATGTGTTGCGAGAGATTCAGATGGCAACATCTTGGCGATTGATTCTAAGAAACTTGAGGATGGAACTAACAATGAGGTGAAGGTACAAGTTGCATTACTCGTTGTCAACCTACCTAAGCAGATTAATGTGTAGACATGTAAAAATTGTCCTCTTATCAATCTCAAATTTTCCATATCATTATTAAATAATATTTTTATTCTCCGTTATATTATAAATATTATATCTTTAATCTTATTTCCCATTATAATATTCATATTATTCATATTTATCCATTAAATAAATAAATATCCTATTGTTATTCTATTAAATTCTTAAATCCCTCTTATATCCACTTCATTCTCTATTTATAATATTCCATCGCCACTTGCTACAATCACCTAATACATGTGGGACACACATGTTTACAATTTCATACGCCAATCTTTATCCCACGTTCATTCTATAGCCCAGATTCTCCCTTAGGACCCATATATACCTTGCCCTCTCTCATTTGTTGGCAACAATTCTTGCTTGCATCCATCATTTGCATTCAGTCTTAGCATCCATTATAGCAAATTAATATTCTTTGCATTCTAACTTATTTTGCATTCCAACTTATTCTTGCATTTTAGTTTTTCTTGAGCATTCTTACATTTTCATCCTTTCGATCAATCATTTTTGAATCTTCGTTCTTCATAGTTTCTTGTGCATGTGCTACTGAGGACATCCATATTTTGAAAGGCGTATGTCTAGTTCACATTAGTTTTTGTGAACACACTCACATAATTACATAGATCTCCATTGCAACAACGGGTTACACCTCACACCATAAATAAATAGCAGGTTAACTCGAAATGCATAACTTGGTAATACAATTATCAATGTAAGCTACATTATTTTCAACAAGCTATGTAAATCTTCTATCTTAATTAAATGCTAGGAACAATAAATCTATCTTAAAGGAATGAAAATAATCCACAAAATAGTTTGAGAGCATACAATCTTAAATTCTTGAGATATGACTAGAAAGATTCCAATTAAACCCCTTGGCGTACAACAATCGGGTTATTAAGCAGGATGAGCAAACAATGAAATAAACAGAAAAGGCCATGCTAAAAAATTAACGCAAAATTGCAAGAGGATCCACTACCTCAACCATACAACACTAAATCATTAAAGATGCAAATTGCAATAACACTGTGAAAAAATAAGTTCATATTCAAAAGTACCCAAAAAGACAATTGAATCACTGTTATCCTACCCCTACATGATCTATCGAAGGGAAAATAAATGTGGACACCATTTGACACAGACCAACCACAATAAAGGGGATGAATGGTCTGCTTGGATAGTGGTATGTCAGCGGTGTTTTCACAAGGTTAATGGAGAATCTATGTCTGAAGGGTAACTAAGGGAAAGTGGTAGAAAACAAATCTACCTCTACACTCTTTCCTTCAATGTGAAAAGAAGATAACTGAAAATGTAAGAAACGCAGTAACCGTGAGCAAATGAGAAACTGTGCACAACCATATGCTTCTATTAAATCATTACTATAGCTACAACGTAGTGGCAAAGTAGGAAGAACATTTTTCCCATCTCCTAGTACATGTAGCCTATTACATTATACTATGTAATGCCAATTACCGTAAAGAGCAAGTAGTTTAGCAAGGGGAAAAAACAATTTTCATAGTACATCTATGGGATTCAGGCATGGAAGCCCATAGAGTCTATACGAGAAAGTTGTTGTGTGGGAAACACAATATTCCTACATTGTATCTAGGTTTTCTCTTATTACTGGACCTGCAAGAAGGAAAATTAGGAGATGACAAGCCAATAATATGAGGGATGCATTTGCAGACTCAGCCATAGAAGCAATATGAAAAGAGAGGGCCATAATATAAAAGACAGCGCATAATTGAAACTGTTCATGTGCAATCTTTTGTCGTTACAAATTTCACACGTGAAGTAACTCTTAAAGAGTGAGAAACCATGTATTGTTACAAGATTCTAAAGGACTGCAATGAATATGGAATGACAATGATTTTAGTGACTAACAGTAATATGCTTTTGAGAAATAGAGAATTAGTAGTCATGGAGGGAAAAATAAAGTCAATGCTATTAGCAATGTTGAAGAATATTGTAAGGGATAGTGAAAGAAACACATACACTAATGTCTAATTATTCTAAACAATATCACCATGCTTCATAGAAATGGGAGATAGTGATCAGACCTAAGCATGACCAAAGAGGCATCAAGGACACAATGATCTACAAGGTCCAAGAGAATTAAAAAGACACAGTGATCTCATATTGTATAAAACAAACAGGAACAACAGAGGAGCTACTATACCATGAAGAAAATGAAAGATACAGTTAATGAAAGGTAGCAGACCTTTGTCTTATGATAGGATGAAGTGATGATTTTAAGGAAATGCCTTATTGAAATAGTCAAGGCAAGGTTTTTGTAGTGGAGTGAGAAACATTGAACTTGAAGTGAGGTTTTTGCATTTCAAATTTGTAAATACCAGTCTAGAGCCTAATGATATAGAATATCAGAGCAAAGATTTATTTTAGATTTTGAACGAAGCAAAGATAGAAAAGGCTTCAGATAAAGATGAAAGGGGTTGTTAATAGTCTTATGAAAAGAGAATGATAAGTTTTTGAGGTTCATATGTAATGTTAGAAAATATAAAACGCGGTCAACATTTACACAAAACCAATCAGTCAGAGGCTTCAAACTACACTTTCATGATTGCCCTCCTTTGTAATTAGATCAAGAATGATAACATAGATGTTCTGGTAAGCATATCATTAGATCGTGCATAAAATTTGTACCATAAATACCCAACATCATTAGATGAAAGCTATCATTGTCTATAGGTAGAAGTACGCGATGGTACAACTTGGTCATTTCTTCCAACATATGGAAGAAGTTATCATCAAGAAGAAGTTCCATTAAGATTTTATAAATTGTAGAGAATGCTACAAATAATGGAGATAACTTAGAATGAACTATGCATGGATCATGCACACTCATAGTCACAGGTCTATCTTATTCTCATGATCATAGATGAAATTGATAGCAGTTCTACATTTTACCAATTTTCTTCTCATAAATCTGGACTAATCATTCTACTGTTTATAGTTGGAGTTATAATCAAATAGTTTAAGACATTTCTTCTTTCTCAACAAAAATAAGTATAGTACAAATTTTGTGAGAGGAATACTTACCAGAAATAGATGACCCAAAACTTGTATTTTGAATTAAAAGACTCATGCAATTCATTGGTAAAAAGAAGCATGCAATCATAGGCCATCCTGCATGCCCACTTGGGTAGTCATGTCGGAGGTACGTTTTGCGGTGGGCATTCTGTATTGTGTTAGAAAGAAGCATGCAATCATAGGCCATCCTGCATGCCCACTTGGGTAGTTAGCATATGCCCACTTGGGTAGTTAGCATGAGCATTGGCGTAACTGGCTAAGGTCTCTATGATTTGTGATTTCATGTCATCATCTACTCGATAGCCTTCAACATTTAGATCAGATATATGAGCTTCCTTGATCTATTTTGTAGCTCCTCCAATCGGTAATGTGTTACTTTCAATTATACTATTACATCATATCTACTCATATTAAAATTTGTCACAACATCAAGGCCTCTAAATTTGATGGCAACAATGTCATATGCTTCAACAACCTCTTCTTGTGTACCTATGAAGTTAATCAAGTGAGAGCATGAAATTAAAAAATATTGTCTTCATGGTTTCCTTTGAAGAGGTATGACAGAAAAATATAATGGCATATAATAAAACTATACAGGAGTAGTTGTTATATGCACATAAGGAGAGAGAACTTACTAAATGTTGCCAAATATAGATCTTTGTTGCTAGCTACTCTTCCAATTCTAGCCTGCCACCTTCCATGCTGGTGATGTTTGTTATATATAGTCAATAAGGCCGGTTTGGTGAATGGAATTAATTTATCAAGAATAGGCCTATTTTAGAATAAGGACCTATTCTTGGATTAATTAATCCTGAAAACGAAAGCTAGAATAATCTATTCTGCGTTTGGATCCCATAATGTGGAATTGGAATAAGGATTTTTTTTTTTTTTTTTTAATTAATTTGAACAATATGTATTTTTCACTTATTAAAATATTATAATTATAAAAAAAATATTTTCTTACAAATTTTAATTTTTGAACTTATCATTTTTGTTGTTGGTTTTTTAATTAAAAAATATGTGTATTTTTAACTTATATATTTTTTAAATTAAAATATGTATTATTAACTTAAAAAAATAAGATTATAAAAAAATTATTAATTTTTTTTTATAAAAAACAAATTATAAAAAAAAGAGATTATAATCCCTTAACCGTTCACACATGGACCCGACAACTTATACATTTTGTTGTAATTTCAAATCCATGAAAAACTTATTCTGGAATAAAAAATGAATTCCAAGTTTTTTTTGGAATTAATTAATCCAAGCATTGGCCCAAAAATGGGGATTAATTTTCTAATTCGGGAATTCAAAAAATGGCCACAAACGGTGAATTACGTAATTCTCGCATTAAATAATGACTATTCCAGGTTAATACCAGGAACCAAACGGGCCCTAAGAGACTATTGGCAATCAAGTCAAATCTACCAAGGAAGCTTACAAAGATTGAAAAATGTGTGATAACATATAACCGAACTGCTGAATTTTCTGCTTCAAATCTTAATAGATTTAAAAAAAAAAATGGACAAGAAGTTTAACTTTGTCCTGATGATCAATTTGAAATTTAAACTAACACTTAGTCAGTAATACTAGATATTTGTGCATCGGTAATACTAGATATCTGCGTAAAAATCCCTTTTCATGTTTTTTTCTAGACTAATTTGGATATAAAAGCACATAAATCTCAAACTCAATTATTTGTTGGATTGACTCATTGGTGAATGATTAGCTTAAGAATACAACCTTGACAACACTTTCTCATTAGTACCGCGTTAAACATATGAAAAATAGATGGCAATAACAAGAACATAAGTCAGCTTTGATTTAGAACGTATATTTATTTGAATAATTTTTATAATTAATTTTGCAAACCATATAGGGAAGAAGTTATATAAAAATGTTTATAAAATAAATAAAAATAGTTATGATTTATATTATGGCTTGTAGATACATGTTGTGGTATGATGAGGAGAATCAAGAAAGATTCCATCAACAATAAATGATCATATTGATCTTAATCCAATTTCTTCAAAATCTGAACACAATTCTTAATTTCATCATGTAATCATCAACTCAATCAATGTTAGAGGCAAAGCTTAATCATCAATCAAGTTGTCTTCACTCTATCCCTTCATCATACTATGAACCAAAACAATATTCTATCCAATGCCTTTCTTCAACATTAGAGGTATCAAATCAATATAGTTGTTATCAACTCTTCATTAGGATCTACAATCGAACTAGGGTGAAGACAACATCTTCAAGAATGCATCATTAGGCTCTAACCTCACATGTTACTATTTCAACATACTACTTTCAAGAAATTTACAACTTACCTTTCGTTACTCCAAGAGTCTTCATATACTGACCCCATATTGCCGCTCACAAGTAACCTTCATAACCAATATCCATTAATCACATTGTTAAGGCCTATTACCCACATTGACCATACTCTGATCATAAGTGTTCAACAAATCAGAACTAACTAATCATATTAACAATAACATTGTTTAGACATCAAACAGTTGATCATTCTGATCACTAGCAATGGATTCAGTAACAATAATAGTATATGAACTCCCATCAACACTCAATGGTCCATCAAAATATCAACAAGTATATCATGATTTCAAGGCTTTGGCCTACAATCAACCCCATTGAACTCATAATTTCCAATGTCAAATATCAAGGACAAGCAACTTAAGTTATTCTCTCATTAGTGTGATTGTCATTTGAAGACACTCACAATATAGCATCTAATTCAATCTCCAAACTCTTCACCAATGTTGACCCCAATCCTTTATATCTTACCAAGCCTCTTTGACCACATACATTAACCAAATATCATTAAAGATAAAAAATTGACTAGACTTTTATCATGACTGTTATTGACAGTTCTGAATTGTTCTTCCTTATACAAATGTGATGTCCATCTATCAGAGAACCAAAAATTCATTGTTGTAATTTTTTTTTATGTTGTCCTGACCTGTAAACAATCATGTTTCACCATCTACAAAGAGTTTGAATGCCCTTTATTACCAAACAATACAAAGCACTGCTGAAAATTGAAAAATTTACTGGCTTTTGCCCACTAGGGCATGAATTCTCTCACAAGATGCAAAGTCATTCAATTTGAAACTAAATACAAATTTAAGTGCTCTAAGTCTACTTCAATATCCCATAATTTTATATTTCTCCAATGGTTAAATTTAAAGATATAGACAAACCCTTGCAGACTAGTTTGTTATTGAGGGTTTCATAGCAGTTTTTATAAATTTCATTAGTTCTTCCACCCTAGTTTATGACAAGTTATCAATCTTGATTTAAAAAACATTTAATCCACCATCCATCATTTCTACATCAGTTTTAATGCCCATTCAATCCATTTGCATATAAATAAATACTCCGAAACAGTAAAAATTGTTATTGACAATATTAACTGTCAACAACTTTGAATGCAAATCAACTAGATATGTTACAAAATACATTAGAGGGATGTTATCCATTCCATTTCTTGATCACAACTTCTATCAAGCCTTCAGAATCAAAATGAAAAGAGGAGAACCTCTGGCTGTCTATTGTTCCTATGGGAAAAAATAAAGTGATAGTCAGAGGTGTCTTTGATTTGGTTTGATTCACACCTGTAACTCGACCTTTACTCTCAAACTTGACCATCACATGCAATTTTTTAATGTCTTGGATTTCCTTTTAACTTCAACTACTATGAGACTGTTCAACTTCCTCTTTTTGCAAATTTTTGTGCAACTTTGTAAAATCTTGCATTTTGCAAATGTTGCACTTCACAACTTTTTTGCAATTTTGCATTTTTGACACAAATGACCATGAAACCTTGCATAGATACTTCTAACATCTCAATATGGACCAAATAATACATTTTACATTATTTTTTCCTTTTCATAACACTTTTACACAAATTTAACCTCATAGACCCAATCAGGACATAAATACTCAACTTTGAGCAACTTTTTACAAATTGATTACATGACTTTACATGGTGATTTGATATGACTCAAAACATCTTCAAATGACCTTAAGTGTTAAGTTTTATTAGGATCATTGCAAATGTAATAACACTATCTGATTGTATGTGTTTTCCAAATGCATCGATCTCTTTGTATTTATACATGACAAGGACAAGAAGAGACATGTCCCTTCATGGGACATGTCTATTCATTAATTTATTTTATCAATTTAACTATTTAGTTATTATGAGAATAATTATAATCTAACTTTACATATATATATATATATATATATATATATATATATATATATATATATATATATATATATATATATATATATATATATATATATATATATATATATATATATATATATATATATATATATATATATATATATATATATATATATATATATATATATATATATAATTTCTCATAATAATCATATAGTTAGTATTATTTATCTAATCGATGCTACAAACATCAACATTAAGGACTCATGACATGAATTTTAATCTCTTGGAGTACCTTTGTGCTAGCTGGTGCTCCTACACCATCGTATTTGTTGGTGTAATTAATTATTCACTAATTACACTTTACTTAAGTTTACTTAGGATAATGCATTTGAATATTAGTTGTCATTGAAACACCTAGGAGTTTGCATTTCATTTTAGCACATGGTGTAGGAGAATTTCCACTTTAGGTGGTGATAGATTTTATCTCATACCTCTTTGTGTGTGAGGTCCACCTTTAGTGCTCTTATCACATTATCATCCTCTCATTGTTGCACATGTTGCACATTCTTTGATGTACTACAATGGAGGATGATCCACCTTTGGTGGACATGTGATTCCACCTAGTGTGGTTGATAAATTATCATCTCCTTATCATGTAGTCTTATCGCATTGCCTATATATTCAGACACTCCTACATTGTATGAAATCAATCAATTATTCATTATCATTTGATTATTGATCATTATTGAGTTATTCATTTGATCATATCATATTTATCTCTCTTGTGCTATCAATTGAGCTTCTAGATCTTGACATTTTTATTCTTTGCCTTAGGCAAATCCTTACATGGTATCTGAGCCATAGAAGATTTCATTGCATAGCCATTGGAGCGCTCTTTGCTTCATCTTTTGGAGGGACACAATTCAGATCTAGAGGGGCAACAACTTGTGGGAGCATATTGAGAAAGATCTGACCTCACCATTGCGTCCGGGTGGCTGTTTCCATAAATTTTGGCTATAAATTTGCCTACCTTGGGCAAAAGTCAAATTTGAGGCAATTTTTTTTTTGCAAATAAGACCCTAAGGTTGATTTGCAAAATTGGAGCATTTTGGGCAAAATATGACATTGCCATTACGATCAAAGCACCAAAAACCCCAGGATCGACTGTTCATTCGCCCAAATCAAACATAGTTGGTCTCGGAAGAAAACTTCCCCTCCCTGGTCTGTCGTACGAATTGTAGCAGAAAGGTACATTTTTTTAAATTTTTTAACGTTTTAATTTTTTCATTTAAAATAATTTAAAAATAAAAAATTGGAATTTTTTTAGGGGTTTTTTTTATAAAAAAAATAAATTTATTATAAACTTGCGACCGCAGGGTACCTGCGTCATAGGCCTTGTCAGGCCCTACGAGTACCGCAGGGTACCTAACAGGTACTTGTGGCTGCATGCCTATCAGGCCCTGCGGCCCACAGTCTGCAAGGTGGCAGGGGTGGTACTGCCCATCGCCACAGTCTACAAACTATGACGGGCGACGGACCCCTCCCCACCTTCTTTTATTTAATTTATTTTTTAAAAGGTTTTTTTTTTAAAGTTTTTAAAAAGTTTTTTAATAATATTTTTAATATGTTTTTAAAAAGCTTTTTTTAATAAAAAACTTGTGTTTTAATTTGTTTTTAATAAAACATTTTTATATGTTTTTCTTTATTAATTTTTTAATAAAGTTTTTTAATCTAAAAAATAAAAATATATGTTTTGTTTTTTCCTTTATTTAATAAAGTTTTTTTGGGGCTTTTTAATAATGTATTTTCTTAAATTCAATGAGTTTTTGAAAAACAAAATCTAAAGAAATAAGCAAAGTTGGGAACAATTTTTTCTTTGCCATTTTTATACTTGTTTTGTAGCGTCATCCAACCGACAGTCAAGGGGGGGGGGGGGGGGGGCAATTTCGTCCCAAAGACTTCATGGCTACAGGCCAACCAGAGGACACTTTTTCTGCAGCATTTGACAGGGCATCTTTGGTGGCTTCTTCATCTTCATGTTTCCTATAATGCCCACCATAGTACTTTGATATTTTGGATTGACAGGATCATTACATTTAGTATTATGGATTATATGTTTTGCTTATTTTGATTTGATGATGAGACATTTTGAGCATATGTATGGTTAATAAGATTATTTTATGAAAGTAATAAATGATTTATAGTATTAGCATGAGATGTTGTTCATATGTATATGAATTTATTATTTGTGAAAATGATTCATTCTTGTTTTATATTATGGAGATTATGATTATTTTGGAGCTAACCATACTAATCCAACTATGCTTTGCTAATGATACTGTCTGATGTATTTGTGGGATGAGGAGAGGCAGTCGTAGTCACTTCTACAGGAGATTCACATGATTTCGCACTCTCCCTCCTTGTCTGCCACTGTTTTGTATATATATGTTGGTATACACGCTCTCTTGGCTTGATGATGCAGGATGCAGACACCAAGCATCAACTTCACCTAACTACACAGGTCTGAGCGTGCCTTCACATCCTCGAATGTTGATGTGTGGAGATAATGCCAAGATACTCTCAAGGAACCCTTGTTGATTGAAGTTCCTGTTTAGGAAGTCATCTTAGTTGGGGGTTTGAACAATATTATGATTTTGTTGATTTTGAGATTTATGATTTAGAGTATGTTTTCATTATTATTCCTTTATATATGTATTATGCTTTTCTGTCTTTTAAATATAATATTGGATGTATGGATGATGTATTATATGTGTATGTATATATGGGTGCACATATATATACCTACACATATATAAATAGTTATGAGCTATGTGTTTTCTTTGCATTTATAATTGTATTTTAATGCTTATAGAATAAATGATGAATTATTATATAAAAATAAAATAAATGAGAGAAATAAATTCCTTATTAGTAAAACTAGCTTACATAGGAGTTTTGAACCCGAGACCTTCTAGGAGTTAGGCTAGTTAGTTTCCATTGGGCTACGTGAGTTACTTGAGAATTCTTTTTACCACTTATCTAGTTATGGTCTTGATAGGTAAAATAAGTTAATTTAAAACAAAATGAAACATTTAGTTAAGTTTATGGGATTTGCTTTAATATTTGGAACCAACTATAGTAGTTGGAGTAGTTTCTTCCCATAAAGAAACTCCTCCAACCATATAGTGGGATACTAATATTTGGAAGAATGGAAGATTTGGGGATTAGAGGAAATTTGGGGATTTCTGGAAGAAATATTGATAGTTTTATTTTCGTAATAAATTTGATAATAGAGATTTAGTAGGGGGTTGGGGAGATTCTCAAAGAAGGAAGGAAGTTGTTGGTCTCAGAAGCATTTAGGGAGATTTCCTAGAAGGACATCCATCACCTAGAGCTTGGAAGGTGTCGTGGATTGCTCAACTTTGGAAGGGATTTCTCCACAGGACTCCAGGTAGGGTTTGGAACTAGGGAAATCACCTTATTTCCTATGAATGTGTGTGTGTGTGTTTTTAAATGTATATAATTTTCATATGGTCTGCAAAGTGTCTATTGTTAAATAATTGATTGATTTGGTTATGATGTTGGAAATGTTTGTGTATTTGGGAAGAATGGTGAAGTAATGATAAAATATCTCTTTCAAATTTCTTCTTGGGAGGGTTATTTTTGTATATATGGATGTTATTAAGTGTTTTCCTCTGTATATGTATGGTTTATGGAATTTTAGGGAAGATTAGGAATGTTTAGGCAGGAATAGGAAGATCGGTTTGTGGTTTTTCCTTCTTGTTCCTTATGTAGATTTTTGCAATGAATTCAAAGATAGTTTTGGTTTTTATTTTATTGGGGATGTATTGTGAGTTGGAGAGGGATTATGGATGTGATACTAAGATACCTTAATCATTTATATCTTATAAAACCTTCCCTAAACACTCTCCATACTTCACTTTGGTCGTAATTTCAATTTGGGTCAATTTTGGAACTTTGGAGTCAGTTCTCGTACGAGTAAACAAGCCTGAACTTGTTTACTCACACTAGCCTATGAGGATACTCATATTTTCCTATGGGAGTACTTTTATTGGCCTCTAGAAATAATCATATTATATTTTTGGGTCATGGGAATCCATTTTTATCACCTTATGGCTTGGGGTTTGGTTTGTGTCTTCTTAATTTTGATCTTGATCCTTGTTTGCATCATTTCACCTCTCTGAATATTAAAATTAATGCATGAGGTTGATCTTAATGTTGTACTTAAGGTGTCTTGTGTTTGAAATCATTTTTATGATTCTTTCTATGCATACGGATAAGGTTAGGACTCATCCCGAGGGCTTGAGTGAGTAGGAGAGTTTCCTAAACCTAAGAATCAGAACATTTGAATTATTTCCTTGTCTTTTTATCTTGTGTTGGGATAGGGGACTAGGTACCCTAGGTGAGTGGATCACCATAGGTTCCGAGACCCAAAGTGGTTTCCAGGGGATCCTATGGGTGAGTTTGTAATTAAGTGATAACCATAAAAATTAACTTGGGAAGGGGGTTTCAAAAGATAATGGAAGACATATAGTGATAAAGTCCACATTGACTTGTTGGAGTACCGGGACCGTGGGTAACTTCTAGGGTGGATCCTTAATATGAAAAGGGGACTGAGATTACATGGTTGCTAGAGAGGATCCAAACACATAAGTTGTGTGATGACACTCACCTGGATGGTATACTAGAACCTTAACCTTTGTGTATAGTATGGTGATATGTTGTTGCTTATGTCTTTTCTTTTTGGTATTTGATTGAATGATTATTTTTACTTAGATTTCCTTAGGCCTTGTGAGTACCTTGGTTCTATCTCCTAGCACATGGGGTGGAACTTCACAAGTTTCACATGGTTGGGTGGGAAATCTCTTTCAAGGTACTGTTCGTGATTCATATCTTGACTTGGATTCAGATTTATGTAGTGATGAAGACTTCCTCTATTGTTTCATGTACCATTATTTATTGCAAAACGAGATGTAAAGATATAATTGTAAGCCCTCGGTCAATTTGATGTAATTGTATTTGAAATTGAAAGAAAGAAGCAATGTAATTAGGTAGGGGTAGTTTTAGGAACATCTATGGGAACGTTTTTCAGAAAGTTGTAATAAAGAAATGTAATTATGTATATTCTACCCTATCTCTCTTGAATGATTGAAATGGAAAATGGAAAGTAACGATTTCTAAATTTCAAGCTTATTTTGTTTGGAAGTATAAATATTCTATATGTAGGTATGGTTAATTGGAAAAGAAATGAACAAGGAAAGGATAAATGTATTTAGCTTACAAAAGAAATAATATGTTCCTATCTCTTCTCTAAAATTTAAAAGTTATGTAAGGTAAAAAAGGAAATGAATTCATTAAGTTAGTTAATAGAATCAATGGTTTTAATGTTGGTAAAAATCAATAAGGGAACCTTTAAGGACATATTCATATGTAGGATTATCAAATAAGATCAAGTAGTAATATTTAAAAAAATAAAAATTAGTTACTTTTCTTGTACTTTAGATGTATTTCTTATGGGTTCCCTGGCGGGGACATTACATTTCTAGCTTTGCATTATATATGATGTTGTATGCTCTTGCATGAGCCATGTTGTACATGCAATATCATAAAGTGCCACATTTTTATTTGTACTTTGTCATTGATGACACATTTGATATAATGCCTATGTTAGTAGATTAGGAATATCATGGGACATGGTTCTTGAATGTTATGCTCCAACCAATCAGTTAATGGATGCAAGACACAAGTTCAAGTGTACCAACCTGCTAGTTGAGAGTACTGAGTTGGTGCCTGTAGGTGTCTCCATGCCTCATCTTTATCATATCTTATTGGGCATTTCATCGATCATTCTACATCGGCGTTGGTGCTTGATTTTGTCACACTTTGCATTCTTGGTGCAACATTGGCTCTATTTTCTTCCTATGGAGGAGTATTGGTCAACATCTTGGACCATCTTTGCAGGAGATTCAACATTAAGGGGGGCTACTTAGTCTCTCTTGCTTATTTCTTTCCTATGGGGGAGTTCTTTATTGTATATGCATGATGTATGTCATAATGAGGGGGTCTTGATTACTCCATCCATCCATGCATCTTGTTTTCATATCTCTTTTAAGGGGAGGGTTTTTCCAATGAGGTTTTCCCCTTTTCTCCACTTTATGAGAGATTGTATTGCTTTTCATTGCTCTTGCATATTGTACATGGGTACCTAACATGACCTAGTAGCCAGGACCCATCATGCATTGTCATCTAGCATTGTGAGCTTAAGTGCATTCCCCTAAGTTGCACATAAGGGGGGGGGGGGTGTTGGCATAATTAATTTTTCACTAATTACACTTTACTTATGTTTACTCAGGATAATGCATTTGTATATTAGTTGTCACTGAGACACCTAGGAGTTCATTTTAGCACATGGTGTAGGAGAATTTCCACTTTAGGTGTTGATAGTTGTCATCTCATACCTCTTTGTGTGTGAGATCCACCTTTAGTGCTCTTATCACATTATTATCATCTCATTGTTGCACATGTTGCACATAATTTGATGTACAATAGAGGATGATCCACCTTTGGTGGATATGTGATTCCACCTAGTGTGGTTGATAGCTTATCATCTTCTTATCATGCAGTCTTATCACATTGCCTATATATTTAGACAGTCCTACATTCTATGAAATCAATCAATTATTCACTATCATTTGATTATTGATCATTATTGAGTTATTCATTTGATCATATCATATTTGTCTCTCTTGTGCTATCAATTGAGCTTCTAGATCTTGGCATTTTCATTCTTTTCCTTAGGCAAATTCTTACAGTATTATTAGTATTGTTATGTTCTTAGGGGAAATATGTAAAATAATTTTTGTGGTTGAGCCTTTTCTACAAGAATTATGGTTTCATGCTTGCAAAAGATAATTTCCCAAGAACATAAAGAATGTGATATTTAATATGGATTTCTGCTAGTTCAAGAGATGTATATAATAAAAGAACTTGTTTGATTTGAACTCTTAGTTATGCGTAATTTTAAACATTGTTGTAGCCAAGATGGAAATAATTTTGGTTAGTGGTCAAGAAAATACATGTCAATCATGTTAGCAATAATAAATTATTTAGCTAAATTAAAATAAAATTCTTTGAACTTCTCATTGACAACAATCTATAACCTAATATATGGTAATATTTATCTATTGTCTTCTTAGTTCCATTTAGGATTTTTATACCTTCTACTGTAAATTGCACACACCATACAGAGAAATTAAGTATTATGAGGAAGCTTACAACTCATTATTAGGAAATGAGGAAATTAAATAAGGACTTATAATCATAATACTTTCTAAGTGTTGTCCCTTTCTTTGTTTTAAACCATATACCCCCACTATTTGGATTCTAGTATATAAAAATATCTAGAGATGCCATATTAGAGTGGTTTTCCATGAATGTTCCATGAAATATGGAATATTGGGATATTCATTCTTTGATACTAGAGCCTCTCATAAATTTCAATTTGGATTAATACTTGAAATATCTCTAATTACAGAACCAATCAAATTGTTCAAATTAGTAGAGATTTGTACCATTGTAGTTCTCTTAATAGTTAGTTTAGTACTCTACTTTTATGTTTGATATAATAATAATAATACCACTTCCCAATTCAGAACCTTAGAGGATACCAACCTTGTTAATCCAAGGTACATTGATGCTCCTCTAGAAAATCCACTACTCTTTCTACATAGTGCAAAATGTTACCAGAACCAGTAAAAATCTTACAACGAAGGAAGTAGTGTATCTTATAGAAAATATGAATACCTTCTAAGAGATGCAACATATTCTTGCCTTGTCATATGTTTAATCTCCTCAACCTCTTTCTCGTAATTGTTAATTTTCCATATTAACCAAAGTTTTTCATTTTCCGTGATACATAGAAACATGTAAAATCAAGCATAAACCATTGTATTATAATTAGTAGCTAGTCGAACTAGACTTAATTCCATTTTCAATAAGTTCATCTTACATTGGTAGATTCAATAGTATTTTTGTTTTTGAAATCAATATGTGATGCCTACTTTGAAATACTATTACAAAAGGTAAAATTTAGTATACCATTCCAATTGGTTGTCTCTTGAATAAAATAAAAATAAAAATTATGTTGTATATTAAGAACTTCTTTCTCAAAAGATCTCTGCTTATACTGAATGCAATAATATATGATCCCCTGAATAACACAAAAATATACGCATCCATATGCTCTATTTATCTTTGCTACTTGCCTTGGTACTGTGGTGTAAACTGGGGAATATGTGGATTTCATTGTCTTGTTAGTTGAATTCAATTACTGAATCCATCTAAACAATTTGTAACATTTGGGAATTACCATCCAACTTAATTAATCTTTCTCTATCATTAAGCAACAACCTTCATAAAGATTTCAGTTACTGTAATTGTAGTTTGAAATGGTTGTTGCATCTATCACAATGGACAACAAAATTCAAATGGTATCAAAATAAAACATGCACAATTACTATAAATAAGGAATCATTCTACTTTCTTGTGGTTGTTGTAATGTCCTCAATCTTTTTTCCTTTTCAGTTAAATTTCAAAAAAATTTCTATGCTGTTGTGATTGTGGGAATGTTTTCCTCCAATTTTAGATGAAAAGGATTGAAATATTATATTTTTTAAATTTTAATACGATTTTTTAAATTAGATGGATTTTAATTTGTTTCATTAACATATATTATTTTATAATATTTATTAGAAAATGTGAAGTAATATATGATATTTTTAAAACAAAACATATTACAATCTAAAATATTTTTTGGTAATTTTTAGAGTAGTTTTATTTTTCAACTTGAGCACTTGTAATATTAGACTAGGATGATTAAGTGATTGACAATGGACTTAGCCATATAAATATCTTTTCAAATGATGTCATTAAAAGGTTGTAGGACTCTAAACAAGTCATAAACCTAATCAAGATTCAATATAATCATTCTCCTATGGGTAATCTACACATGATGATCAACTTTTTGCTATTGGTATAGTGTAAGATATGAGCTCCATAAATTATGCCTTCTAAGGTAATTCCTTGTTGAAAGTTGCAGATTATTTGATAATTGTGTCTTAACCTGACAACTTGTGGATGAATTAAGTGCTTAAAATTTAAAAATTCTAACTCTTTATTCTATCAAAGAATATTCAATGCTAGATGAAACCTTCACATTGTTTACAATAGTTGCAGATCAATAATATTATGCTTATGAAAGTAATATGTGTCCTGCAAATTGATTACCATTTTACAACTCATACATAGCCTTCTTCTAGATTTTATGAAAGTATGCTAGTTAGCTCATCATTTCAATTAAAAAAGAAAGTTTGATAAATACTTTGAATATTATTATTTTTTTTGAAAATATGCATCAACACTTATATTTTCTTGTAACGACATATTTATGCCATACCATATCCAGGTTTCTTAAAAAATGATCAATTTTCTCTGCGTGTATCCATGTGAGTATCTTGGTAACTTAGGATTTTAGGAGTGTTATTTTGGCTTGGTTTTGACTTGATCTAAATTAATGGAAATGTTAATTGAGGAACATCTTCTTTTGGAGGTCTGAGCTTGTTCCACAATTCAACTCTATTGCTGACTTAATCGAGCAAGAAAGGTTCAATTCTACAAAAGTTTCTGCAAAGAGAATTTTGATTGTTTATAGATAGGTCATATCTGACACTCTTTTGATTACATCTTAATGATATTTTAAGGACAATGGCTTAAGTTTCTCACCACCAATCATATTGGTGTTCCCTCCTCCTTGAATGTGTTAGCTATCTAAAAAATTGACTAGATGTTGTATTAAATATATATTTTATTCAAATTAGTTTGGACAACACCAAAAAGAACATATGGTTTTAAAAAATGTTGCCATGGTCTGTGGAAATAAATCCGGAGCTAGGATTTCATGGAATTATGATTCACGGTCTAGAAATGGATTTACAAGAAAACCCTCAAAGTTTTGTTTCATGTGAACAAAGAATGGAGCTTCAACAATGATATCCACAACCATGATAAGGGTTCTAAGAGATAAATATGGAAATCACATGATATACATGAAAATAAAACCAACATCAAGTATGGAGCACAAAAACATATAGAGGTTCAAATATATTGAAAGCTAACAAATGAATAGAGCTTGCAAGTGTATCAGAAAGACCATACCTATGGAGGCACATATAATTTGCATGAAAATATTCATAATAGCTTCAAAGAATCCTCAAGTAAGCCTTCAAACTCCATAGTCCACAAGAATTCCTTCAAAAATTTCACAATCAGACCCTAGCTGCACTCGCAGAAAAGAGTGGGCAAAAAAGAGCGAAGATTAAAAATTAAAAAAGGATGAAGTGAAAGAATGAAACCATTTTTGTTTTAGGGGTTTGTGTCCTAATATACTTGTAATACCCCAAAAATGGGCTATAGGTTCATTAACCTCCTACATCTTCAATTCGAATGAAATCGACATCAAAGTCCTAACCTAAGGCACATCTGCACATTATCAAATTTAATTGATTTTATCCTAAATTCTGCATCAGGGAATATTCCTAGCAATATTCCTATTTATCCTAATTGTCTTTAATTTAATAATTATTTGGCGATAAATCCTATTTATCCTAAAGTTTGATTAATTGAATATTCTAAATATTTAATTAATTAGATTTAATACTGCCACTTAATTGTTTAATTAAATTAAATTATAATAATAATTAAATTAAATTATTTAATTTTGACAATAAATCAAAAATCTTATGACTAATTAATTAAATTCTTATTTAATTAATTAATGTCAGTTGTCAATATTTAATAATATAGTTTTTGAATAAAGTTTGATTTAATAATTGATTAACCCATAAATCAATTGTTTTATTTCAAAAATCAGTTAAGTTGAGAATAAATCACTTTAATTTTAATTAATTTATAATTAAATCATTCACAATCAGAAAAGCAGGAAACTAGAAATTAACAATCAATTTTAAAATTAAACTCAACATCTGATAATGAGTTGAAATTTGATCTAAACTCTATTTTGAGTAAAACACTGCTTTTGCATGATTTTTGTGAGTTAATTATCTCTAAATTCCTGATAACTCAAAAATCAACCTGAGTTTATCAAGAGTGATTTGTGGCTTTTTTCTTGCACCTCCAAAGCCTTGGATTTCTATAAAAATAAGGCTTAGCTCTTCATAAATATCAACACTCGAATTTGCATAATTACTCTGGCGAATTGGCGATTGAAGGATTAAACACTTGCGATAGGTGATTTGTGAGATCTTTCATAGTTGATCATAGCTTTTGCATAGTTTCATATCATAGATTTCATACTCATTCATAACATTTTTAGATTAAATCTGCATTCAATTTCATTCATCTAGATTAATTTCATATAGCTTTTCATATTATTGCATAGAAAATCCAAAAATATAGCGTAATCTGTATTCATAGTCTTTCATATTTTGCATTCAAATCCTTCGTTTAGGTGTTGCATTGTCACTAGTCTCGGTCTGATCTGAGAGTATCATACTCGCACCTACTAGAAGGCAGTAAATCACCTGGTTAGTTTAGTTTCCATTTCATTGCAGATTTTGGTTTTTGGCTAACCTCTAATGTTTTACTGAAGTGTTGTGTCTACAGCTAGGTACAAAATTCACACACACATTTTTGGCGCCCACTGTGGGGCCCTGAAATGGGTTTCCATTCCATTTCTATCAATTTCTATCAATTTCTTGTCGTCTTCTGGTTAAAACTATGATTTTTATTTTCTGTACGTACATTTTTTGTATGAATTTTGTCAAAAAGTCATGCCAGGAGGTACCCACTATCGTACGATAGGTTCAAATTTCAAGGCTCGTATCAAAAAGTACACCCTATCATTTGGAAGCTTGATTGTCGTATGAGAAGGCACCCACAGTCGTACGAGTTTCCAGACTGTCATCTGGGAGGTAACCCACTGTCGTACGAGTTTTAACTCCAGAATTCAATTATCGTTTCAATATCTTTGTCAATTTTTTAGATTTGATTTTCAGATTTGGACTAACAGCTAACCCTAACAATTGAAATCTTCTATTTTTGTCTGATACTTGCTGAATCTGATTGGAAAAGCGCAACTAAATTGCTAAAACAGGTAAAAATCTACTAAGCGCGTTGTGAGGAATTTAGGTATTCTTCTCAAGCTGAACATTTTGATTTGGATTAAAATGAACTCTCACGTGTCAGGCTTGTGTGATTTTCTTGCTTTCATATCACAAATTTCATTTTGGGCTATAAAACGAACATAGATTTTGCTTTATGCATATTTGTTACACATAGTAAATAGGCCCTATGAACACTATTTGTGGATGATCTCGAGAGAGTGGGCTTCTTCAGCTTGTTCATGCATGTGGAGCTCTTCTTGATGATAGATCCCCTTGTAGGTAGGGAGGTTACTGAGAGAGTTTCACGTTCTACTAGATTCATGTGTCTTCAACTTTTGATTGATAAATTCTCTCTCCGAAGGGGTTGATAGATCATAAGTGGTTAATGTCATAGATCTTTGTGAAATAATCTTGGTCTTAGCGTGTCACATTAATCTGTTTGCTTTGTTTTGGTTAAAAGTAAAAAGGCTAGAGGACTATGCTCTACTCCCTTTTTGGGTAGTATCAGAAACTCAGATCCTTGAATCTGGAACCAGTCTCCATGTGGTATCTTTTGTGAGTCACCTTTAGAGAGGGTTAACCATAGTGGACATTCCCTTAATTGGGTCAACCACATGGACGGAACCTCAAGCAGTGATAGACATTTTCGCCGTGGTAGCAGCAGCCGCTATATAAATGTCCTTGTGGAGGAAATCTTCACAGGTGTGGTCTCTTGTTGGGCTGTCAGATCTCCCTAGCAGATCCTGATTGATTAATTTCTCAGACTGTGTCAAAACCTCGGTACACTTGGATTGGAGTTCACCCTCTCGAGATCACAAAAGTTGTAGAGTCAAACCATTACTACAAACCCTAGTGAGGCCAAAATTTTCATTTTTCTAGGAATATGTGCGTTATTGAATTTTTTTTTGGAACATACACAATTAGCACTCCTATGGGGTTTAGTACAGTCAGTCACTTGATTGTTCATGCACAGGGTTGCTTTTTCCCCTATTCATTATTTTCAGACATGCTTGGAATCACTTGCTTGCTGTTTTGCGTGCTTGTTTATCTATTTGGTTACTAAAAATGAACAATCTCAAAATAATCTTAAAACTTGGACATAAAAATTTGTGAACAATCTGAAATTGAAAACCAAAAAAATTTGCAAAATTTGAAGTAAAAATCCTTTCTGGAGTCAAAAGTCATACCATCAAGTCAGAAAGTCGTATGAGTTTTGGCAATTGTCATTTCAGAACACCTTTATTGTCGTATGAAAGCTTTTATAGTGTTGTACGAGTCTTGCCACCAGTCAAAAGCAAAAAGTTAAAATCTTGCTATCAATTATCATGCGAGCTTTGCAATTGTCGTATGAGTTTGCCAACTGTCATTTCATAACATACCCACTGTCGTACGAGAAAGTCATTTTAGAAAAATTGTCAGAAAGTTGTCAAAATTATCAGAGACCTAGTTTTTACAGCCTATTTCCAGAATCTATCCAGTCGATCACTGTGTTAGGAACAGAGTAGAAACTAGAACAAATTCATTCATTTTCCTCAAGTGAGCCGTTGAGTCTAATTTTGCCTTCTGATTTATCGATTTGAGTCTTTTTCATCTTGTGTCAAAACCTTGTCAACATTACCTTCAAATTCGATCTTTTTACTAAACGACTAAGTGTTGTGAGCTCGTGCCCGCCATCTATTGGGCGTCTACCCACACTAATATGGCACAATATCCTTCATTTACGTCTGATCTAATCTTCAATCACTTTAATCTTGACAAGGTTGCGTCATTCGATCTTCTTGAATCAATTCATTCTTCAGTTGTCTTCATCTTATTCTTTGGCTTCACCCAAGATTAATGGTGGAAACTAGAGCTTTGTCACACAAGAAATCTAGAGAGGTATCCCATACAATACCTCTGAATACTCTCTAGGCCCCAACTCTTGAACAACTCTACAATTCTAGTCTTTACAAAGATGACGGTCTTGGCAATTTTCGATTGAAAACTGGTTACATACCTCCTCCATCAACTCACAGAGGTAATCAACAAACTCCACCTCGATCTAATCCAGGGAGCCCTAAAAATCCTAACATGTCTCACTGAGGGACACATCATAGGTCCCAAGGACATCAATCTCAACAAGGTATGGACCAAGAGCCTACACCTTCTGAAGTTGCCCAATATCAAAATGATGATAACTTGAAAAGGATGATGAAACATTTCATGAAAGAAGATAGGGAAGCATACTTTCTAGAGTTAGCTCATCAAGGAGCTAAAATTCCTCCAAAATTTAATGTTGAAAATATCATTACACATGAGGAAGACACTCCCATCATGACTATGATGAAACAAATGCATGCCATGCAAGTCAAACTTAACAAACTTGAAAAAGAAAAGGAACCTAAGGAGTTCTCCATGGAGGCTCTATGTCCTTTTCAATTTGATAAAGACTTGTACATGCCACCATTCCCTAAAAGAGTGGAGATGCCTAAATATGATACGTATGATGGAAACTCTGACCCTCAAGATCATGTCAGAGAATTATGTACTCAATCTATGGAGTTTATGCACAAACCAACCTACTTAATGCATCTTTTCCCTCGATCTCTGGGAGGATTAGCCATTCATTGGTTCTCTAGAATGCCTCCTAATATCAAAACTTTTGAGGAGTTAATCAAACCGTTCTATCAACAATACTCCTACAATATTCAACATCCAATCACCATGATCAACATCTGCAATCTGAAATAGTATCTAGGAGAACCATTCCTGACATTTCTCAAGAGGTGGAGGAAGAAATTTTCTCTATATGCTAGACCCATTCCCAAAACTGAGAAGATGGAAATCTTCATCAACCATCTTGTTCCAGAAATCAACTACCCTTTACAAATGCAAAATCATACATCTTTTGACAAGATGGTAGATAATGCGATCAAAATTGAGAAAGTACTTGTGAAAAAGGAGACATCACACTTCAAAAGGACAAGTATGAATATGGATCTAGTTCTAAAGACAAGAACAAAAATTGGAACAAGAATAAAGGCATTGTCATTGATGGCATTGTTGATAATATCCATGCCCCATCTAAGGCACCTGCTTTCAATCTCACTATTGGTACCCAAGCCATCAAAGCTTCTGAAGCTAAAGCAATAGAGTCCAACAAAAAGTCATCTGATTACAAACCTTGGGCTACAGATCCTAATCGCAAATTCACTCCTCTTGGAGAATCCTTGGAATCTGCCATGAAAACTCTATTGGCAAACAAAATCATCTACTTGCCTGAGATGAAAGTCTTTGATCCTGAACCTAAACTGAAATGGTGGAGAGAACGATTTCTATGAATTCCATCACAATAAAGGTCATAAGACTAATAACTGCGTCCGCTTGAAACACATCATACAAGACAAAATTGATAATGGAGATATCACGATTGACAATCATAAGAGCAATAATGATCATACAACATTCACATAACCATTTCCTAAACATGGTAAAGAAGATTCTTCTTCTCAGCCTAATATGGGTGCTAAAGTCAATTATGCATACTCCGAAAACAATGCTGTCATTAATATGGTTGAACCATGTCTATCTGAGCGTTGCAATGTCATCACAATTGTAAGAAGAGATAGAGAAAATCAATCAGCTAATGCAGTTACTCGATCACAAGCTCAGGCACACCTACAAGGACAAATACCATATTCATCCAATGTTCCTAAGGTGCCTTTCAATCTTTCATCTGCTTCTAAACAGAAGGCTCAATCTAAATCTTCAAATCCTAAAGACACAAGGCCTACTTCATACAGTATTGTTCAACAACTCCAACACACAAATGGTAAGATCTCAATGTTTGAGTTGCTTCGGATATCCCCAGCTCATAGAGCCATTCTAAACAAAGCTCTGCTCGGATCCAATGTTCCTGATGACCTTGATTTAGACAGATTCCAGTCTATGGTTGGTCATCTTATGTCTCTGCAATATATTTCCTTTTTAGAGGAAGATGATAACTCCTTGAGTCACCCACATAACCAGCCCTTACATATTGAAGTCTTGATCCAAAACTGTCGTGTCAAACATGTGTTGATAGATGGGGGCGCTGGTCTAAACATTTGTTCTTTTAGCTTCATTACACAATTGGGATTTTCAAAAATGGCCATTGATCCTAGAAAGAAGATAACTATCAAAGCATATGATGAGCAAGAAAGATCTTCTAAGGGAACTATTGTCTTACCTATCAGAGCAGGTCCTGTCATCAGAGATACTATATGTCAAGTTCTTGATCTACCTTTGGCTTACAATATCCTTCTAGGGAGACCTTGGATACATGAAATGAAAGCCATTCCCTCTACATACCATCAGTGTTTGAAATTTCCTTATGAAGGAGTAGAGGTGACAATTCCAGCTGATCTGTATACAACTTGCAATACTTTGAAAGAGAGTGTTGATAAACTTGTTCCTAATAATAGATAATCTTCCACTAAGCAGCTAGACATTGCTTCAACATCCCAGATGGAAGACATTTCTAAAGAGGTTAAAATCAAAGAATTTGGTATGGGAGAATATACTATAGAACCAGTCTTATCTTTGACATCTCTCCCTATCTCACCTAAGTCTTATGGACAAACTCTAAAACAATCCAAACTAGAGTCTAAAGAACCTCTTGTAGCATATAAAGGAAAATTTGTGGCAAAACAAGTATCTAAACAAGAGTTTGAAGAATATGAAGTTGTGCTTACATGGCTATATAAAGATGAATCCAAACCTCAAGTTGTTCAAAAATGTGATGCTGAAACTCCTAAGAGCCCTTCTAAGTCATATGGCACAAGGGGCAAATTGATCACAAAGATGGGATATAAAGGAAAAGAACCTCTAGGACTACAAGGTAAGGGTCTTCTGTCACCTCTTGATCGTCGTGGCCGAGCAAAAAAGAATATAATAGGTCTAGGATACACGAAGAATCCTTTTTGTCTTAGCAAGAACTCCCCACATGTATTAGAACAGATTGATCCCTTCGTAGCGAATCAACTAAAGGGAGAAATAACTGAACAATCTGATAGTGAGGATTCAGACACCATTGATGAGCTCATTCCTTATGAGCATTTTCCTAAAGAAATCAAAGACCTCCTTGACGCTGAAGATGATCTGATAAAAAGAATTAATGTAGTAGAAACACAAGAACCTACTATAGAGCAAGAGATAGTTGTACCACAAGAACCAACTAATCTCGAAGACAATCAAACAGACAAAGAAGAAGGTGGTAGTTATTCTGAGATAGATTCCCACAAGTATGAATTTAAATCAGAATCTGAGGGAAACCCTTCTTGGGGTATTCATCGTGACTTTACTCATGTTCTTAGATTTCCTAGAGGTCTAGATGAAGAAACAAAAGATGAATCAAATGACTATGAATGGGGAGTCATTCCAGAACCAGATGAACTTATTACAAAAAATCATGTTGGTGTTATTCACCAATATGCACCTAAACCCAACGTAAGTCTAGAGCGAAATGATGAACTTATCGAGTCTGGTCCACCGATGGCTGAAGTGGATTTCCACAATGACATTGAACCTATTCACGAATTGAATGTCTTAAGTTGTAATATCACCTTTGAACTCGAGCGTCGGGTTAGGACCAATGATGACAGATCCATATCTGTAAACACTCTTTCCCAATCTTTATCCACAAACCTGAACCAAGGTATTTATACCTTTCCTAATGATTATGCCCTTGCTTGTTACCTCAATGCAGTCGAGCCTATGAGGACTTCCATCAGTGAATTGAGCATCAGCATGATGGAGTCAAACATCAAATATCTTAGTCAAAAGAATAAGAATAAGAATAAAAATAAAAGGAGTTCTGAGGGTGAAAACCACTTTGTGGCAGTCTCAAAACCTACAAAAGTAAAAATAAAAGAAGTATCCGAAGGTGAAAACCTCTCAGAGGCACCTAAGGATGAGATATTTGATGTCCTTCCAAGTCATTTACAAGACATATCTCCAGTTCTAATTGAGCCCACTCAATCCATCAACTTGGGAACAATAGAAGAACCATAGTTGATCCATGTAGCACAATCCTTATCAAAAGAAGAAAAGCAAAAATTTACAACATTCTTAATAGAGAAAAAGATCAACTTTGCATGGAAATATTCAGATATGCCAGGGTTGGATCTTGATCTTATAATGCACCATTTGTCTATAGTTCCAAATGTCAAACCTGTTAAGCAAAAATTGAGAAAGATGCATCCACATGTTGCACTCTTGGTAAAAGCTGAATTAGAGAAGCTACTAAAAGCCGGATTCATCCGTGTTATTGACTATGCTGAATGGATCTCTAATATTGTACCTATTTCAAAACCAGATAAATCAATAAGAGTGTGCACCGATTTCAGAGATGTGAACAAAGCATGCCCTAAGGATGATTTTCCACTACCTAACATTGATATGATTGTGGACATGACTGTGGGCTTTGAGATGTATTCTTTAATGGATGGTTTTTTAGGATATAATCAAATAAAAATTGCTCCAGAAGATCAAGAGAAAACTACTTTCACATGTGCGTGGGATACCTTCTGTTGGAATGTCATGCCATTTGGGCTTTAAAATGTTGGTGCTACATATTAGAGAGCTATGACTTCTATTTTTCATGACATGATGCATAGGACTATGGAAGATTATGGTGATGATACTTTAGCAAAATCTACGATTAGAACTGAACATCTAAATGACTTGAGCAAGATACTAGACAAAATGGAAAAATTTAGTCTCAGGCTAAATCCTAAGAAGTGTGCTTTTGGTGTCACTTCTGGAAAGCTCTTAGGATACATAGTTTAAAAAAAGGGCATTGAAGTTGATCCAACTAAAGTAAAGGCTATAATGGAGATGCAACCCCTGAAGAACATTAGTCAAATGAGAACATTACAAGGGAGAGTACAATCTATCAGGCATTTCATATCACAGCTAGCAGATATCTCGCAACCTTTTACAAAAACTTTACATAAAGGTGTGACTTTTGCATGGAATGAAGAATGTGAGAACAACTTTAACCATATCAAGAAATATCTATCAAATCCTCCTATCTTGATGCCTCATATACAGGGGAAGCCATTGATCTTACATGTCTCCACCATAGATACATCACTGGGGGCATTGCTTGCACAACATGATGAGAACAAGAAGGAAAGAGCTATATACTATATTAGTAGAACATTGGTGGTGTATGAAAAGAACTATTCTATGATTGAAAAGGCTTGTCTACATATGATCTTTGCATCATAGAAATTGAGACATTATATGTTGGCTCATACCACACAATTGGTAGCTAAGATAGATCCATTGAAATACTTATTGAGCAAAGCTACCCTCATGGGTAGATTAGCCAAATGGGTCATGCTCTTAAGTGAATTTGACATTGAATATGTTGAAAGAAAAGCTATCAAAGGATAGGTAATTGTTGATCAATTAGCAGATGCACCTTTGTTTGATGATACTCCTATGCAAATGGAATTTCTAGATTCCTCTATCATGAATCTTTCTTCTAGAGAATGGCAGTTATTCTTTGACGGCTCCTATACACAAAATGGATCTGGAGAAGGTATATTGTTCATAACTCCTCAAGGATACTCAATCCCAAAAGCATTTCGCATCAAGTTTCCTTGCACAAACAATATTGTTGAATATGAAGCCCTTTTAAATGTATGAAAATAGCAATTGAGTGGAGAGTGACAGAGTTACACATTCATGGAGACTCACAACTAGTTATCCATCAAGTCAATGATGTGTACCAAATGAAAGATGAAAAGCTTGTTCCATACAAGAGAATGGTAGATGATCTAAAGAAATACTTCATATCTATCACATTTGAACAAATACCTAGAACAGAGAACAAGGCTGCTGATGCAATGGAAATGCTATCAACTTTATTATAGCAGCCGGAACATGAGCTACGCTATGAGTTCCTGGTGGAAGCACTATCTTATCCTGCATATGATT
This sequence comes from Chamaecyparis obtusa, assembly GCA_027943335.1. NCBI lineage: Eukaryota > Viridiplantae > Streptophyta > Pinopsida > Cupressales > Cupressaceae > Chamaecyparis > Chamaecyparis obtusa. Next base: position 286,685 of record BSBK01001337.1, on the reverse strand, counting down.
CCCCTGAAACCCGCATGATTTGCACTGTTGTAGGTCATGATTCATCCATATATAAAAACCTATTCTCCTATCTCAAAGACCAAATCATCCCCAATACCTTTAACCACCATGAAAAGAGATACCTTATCCGAAATGCCTCCTGATATGTCATCATTGGTCACGATCTATACAAACGAGGTCTAGATGGTACGCTACTTAGATGTTTAGAATGGGAAGAGTCTCAATGTGCATTAGAGGAAGTCCATGATGGTATTTGTGGGTCGCACTTGAATGGTTTAACACTAGCCCAAAAACTTATTAGGGTTGGGTACTATTGGTTGGAAATGGAGAAAGAGTCTATCAAGTTTGCTAAGAACTATCAAAAGTGCCAAGTGCATGGCAACTTAATTCATGCTCCAGGGAGAGATTTAATCCCCTTCACTACACAATGGCCTTTTCATCAATGGGCATTTGATCTTATAGGAGCCATACATCCTCATTCTTCTAATGGACATACCCATATAATCATAGCTACAGATTATTTTACAAAATGGGTAGAAGCAGTCCCTTTGACTCAAGCAACTGGAAAGCAAATATCTATGTTCATCTTGAACTGCATCATATGTCGGTATGGTATTCCACATTCTATAATCACAGATAATGGTGGACAATTTAAGAACAAAGACTTAGATGATCTATGTGCCAAATTCAAGATAACACAACATTGGTCATCTGTCTATTATCCTCAAGGGAATGGACAAGCAAAGACTTCAAACAAGAATCTATTGAAAATCTTGCACCGTACAATTAATAAAATAGGAAGAGACTGGCATCTCATGATCAATCTAGCTCTCTGGGCCTACATAACAAGTATCAGAACACCCACTGGGGCTACACCATTCACTTTAGTTTATGGGTCTGAAGCGGTACTGCCTATTGAGGTTGAAATCCCATCACTAAGAATCAGAATGCATGTTCTAGTAACTGATGATGACTACATAGTGTCTAGGTTGCAAGAACTTGAACTACTAGATGAGCACAGACAAGCAGCGTATGATCATCTCAGAGTATATCAGAAGAGAATGTCTAGAGGCTACAACAAGAAATTCAGACACAAAGAATTTTAGGTTGGTGATCTAGTCTTGAGAGAGAATCCTAAAAATCAATCACATTGAGAATGCAAGGGGAAGTTTGAACCCAACTGGCTGGGTCCCTTTGTAATCACTACTACTTTTGGCTTTGGTGCCTATCAACTCTCAACAACTGAATGAGAACAGCTCTGAGAACCAATCAACGTTCTCCATTTGAAGAAATTCTATGCCTAAGGCATTCAGTCTATGGTAAAATGTCCATGAAAAAATCTTAAAAATTTGAAAAAGTCCCGAAAAAATGAACATCTTGGTGAAAACCTGGAAACAGGCACCTTGGTAGCAAAAATAAAATCTCTACCAAGATGGTGAAAACCCAACAAACAGGTGCTACTTGTTTCAAAATACTCCATCTATCAGTGCAATCTTGGTCTTTCCCAACTTTCAGTCTTGCTTTAGTTTGTACATATCTCTTAGTTTGTTTCTGCATTCCTATTTTCAATAAGTTGGTTGGTACACCAATTGGCTCAAACGTCTGTATCCTATCAATGCTTAACACTTGGGGGCAATCAATGTCATATCCTATGGCCTCCAGTACATCTTAGATGAGTCATATCCAGTCAGAGTCCTTTGAAGCTTCATCTGAGTTAGTTAGTTAGTCAGTCTCCTCTCCAGAAAGGATTTTGCATGTACAATAATGCAATCAAACACAAATTGAAAATAATCTATGCTTTTTACATGCTTTTATCTCCTTGTATGCTTACTAATTCACGTTGATATTTTTGCATATTGTGTGCTTTCGAGCTCTTCGATGATGTCCTTTATAGGATTTAGAGAGTGATGACTGGGGGCATAATCTTTTCTTTGTCTTCTGCTTGTATGTGAAAATCTAACAACTTTGGAAATTTTAGATTGAAATGGTGTCCATCTGTAAGAGCCTTTATCTCAAATTGGATGGCCATGTGTACCTCGACCATTGATACCCAGAAAATTCAAAGAAGTTTGATCTAACTATTGTCTTTTTGAGTGAGTTCTTTCTCCTACCGTGAAACACGATCTTGCCTAAGGATGTGAACGATAAAGGGTCACTACGGGTAATTCACACTGGATTTTGAATGATCTCTTGACTATTTGATGTGATTGAATGCAAGGCGTATTAAGGTCATCACGATGTTTATGTTCTGATGCTTATACAAATTGCTATATCAAAATGGACATGATATTTAGGTCATCCTGACATTTGTGCCTTGGTGCTTATATCTAATCTGACATTCCGAAAATAAAATCAATATTCATATGTCCATGGTTGCCTAACCAGTGGACGTTGTATTGATTCTTGAGCATACAAATTGATATTCATATGTCTATATTTTCCTAACTAGTGGACATTATATTGATTTATCCAGTTACCTAAAAACTCAATGATGACAAATCAACACATGATTAGTGACTAGGTCCTAGGTCCTAGGTTTGCATTTCATTCTGCATTTCATTTTGCACTTTGCGTGATCTCACAAATTGCTTGAACACTTAAACGATTCTTTAAAAAAAAAATGCTAAACATGACGACAAGAGCTGAATCTTACATGAAGGTCCATCCAACGAAATAGCAAGTAGAATCCTTTTTCAGGATCAAAATCAAAATTTGAGATCATTTATATTGTAAACTGCTTGCATATTCAACCTTCAATTATCATATAAATCTAGAATTCAACTTAACTGATTATCTTACATCAAACTATCAAAATTTCAATTTGGTCAACTATGTTCAAACTCATGGTCAAACCTAGTCAAACTTGGTCTCCAGGACCTCCAAACAATGCAGAACGCATTCTCGGACGTGTATAACCACTTCTCAAATCAATTAACATGCTTCTAAAATTTAACGCTGACTTTTCTTGTCAGATTTCAATTTTTATCCTGAAGGGGGCATGGTATTGCACATCATTCAAGTCTGTAAATCTATTTTTGTCAATCAAATCTTTCCTCAGTAATCAAGACAACAACCACGTCTAGTTGTTGATTCATCTAAAGTCCTCGTCACTTGGGGAAAATCTATTGATTCTTGGGGCATATCAGATTCATTGAGATCCATATCAATCTGGTATCCTAAATCTATCTTGTAAACTGTATCAACTTTTTGTAACCATCGGTTCATTAGCATTATTTCCTTGGTTCTTCGTAATTGATGGGTTGAGGATGTGATACCACTATGACTCATACAAGGACATTGAGGTCTGGAGTTGGTCACTCACTTCTTCGCAATCATAAGGTTCAGAATCAGGCGTTTTGACACTTTTTCGTAATCACCGGTTCATTGTTGATATAGCTAGCATCATCTCGATTTCTGGTCATCCTGGACCTGGGTCGGTATCTTTTTCCAATCTTTCAATCAGTTTCTATCTCATAATCGGTTAATCTTTCAAATCAGTTTCATACATATATCATACACAGACTATTCTTTGAACCACTATGCTTTGCATAGTGATTCAAAGAGGGGCAAAATGTAATACCCCAAAAATGGGCTATAGGTTCATTAACCTCCTACATCTTCAATTCGAACGAAGTCGACATCAAAGTCCTAACCTAAGACACATCTACACATTATCGAATTTAATTGATTTTATCCTAAATTCTGCATCAGGGAATATTCCTAGCAATATTCCTATTTATCCTAATTATCTTTAATTTAATAATTATTTGGTGATAAATCCTATTTATCCTAAAGTTTGATTAATTGAATATTCTGAATATTTAATTAATTAGATTTAATACTGCCACTTAATTATTTAATTAAATTAAATTATAATTATTCTTAAATTATATTATTTAATTTTGATAATAAATCAAAAATCTTATGACTAATTAATTAAATTCTTATTTAATTAATTAATGTCAGTTGTCAATATTTAATAATATAGTTTTTGAATAAAGTTTGATTTAATAATTGATTAACCCATAAATCAATTATTTTATTTCAAAAATCAGTTAAGTTGAGAATAAATCACTTTATTTTAATTAATTTATAATTAAATCATTCACAATTAGAAAAGCAGGAAACTAGAAATTAACAATCAATTTTAAAATTAAACTCAACATCTGATGATGAGTTGAAATTTGATCTAAACTCTATTTTGAGTAAAACACTGCTTTTGCATATTTTTGTTAGTTAATTATCTCTAAATTTCTGATAACTCAAAAATCAACCTGAGTTTATCAAGAGTGATTTATGGCTTTTTCCTTGCACCTCCAAAGCCCTAGATTTCTATAAAAACAAGGCTTAGCTCTTCATAAATATCAACACTCGAATTTGCATAATTACTCTGGCGAATTGGCAATTGAAGGATTAAACACTTGCGATAGGCAATTTGTGAGATCTTTCATAGTTGATCATAGCTTTTGCATAGTTTCATATCATAGATTTCATACTCATTCATAACATTTTTAGATTAAATCTGCATTCAATTTCATTCATCTAGATTAATTTCTTATAGCTTTTCATATTATTGCATAGAAAATCCAAAAATATAGCATAATCTGTATTCATAGTCTTTCATATTTTGCATTCAAATCCTTCATTTAGGTGTTGCATTGTCACTAGTCTCGGTCTGATCTAAGAGTATCATACTCGCACCTACTAGAAGGTAGTAAATCACCTGGTTAGTTTAGTTTCCATTTCATTGCAGATTTTGGTTTTTGGCTAACCTCTAATGTTTTATTGAAGTGTTGTGTCTACAGCTAGGTACAAAATTCACACACACAATACTCACCTAGGGAAAAATAGATTTTACCAAATGTTTATTGTTATATATATATATATAATTTGTAATACCCCTCCTATAGTTTGCTTTTCATGTTCTTATTGCCAAACTCTTTTAGGCCACTTATATGCGTGCTTTGGTTATTTTAGTAATTTTAGTTTATTGATGTATGACTTTATATTTGATTTGATATATGAGCCATTGGATGGTGTGTGATATCATGTGTTTACAGTTACAATTATGGTTATTTTCATGATGGTTTTCTACATATTATTATGTTATTTATATTTATGGTTTTACTAATCCCATACTTGCATGTGTATGGTTAGCGTGTATGTTTTATATTTTTGTTTGATGTTCCTGTTGTGGTTGAGGGACAAAGTTGTAGTTACTTGCTTGTGATATCCACATGATGGGTCGATCCGCGCCATTGTCTGTTATATATTTATACATGTATGTACATGCTCATCTTTTATGCAAGATTTCTAGTACCGAGCATTGACTTCCCTGAATTGTTAGGATGAGTGCGCCCTATTGCAAAATTTCAATGGTAAAAGATGGGAGATAACAAACATGTCCAAATCCAAATCCTAAGCCAATAATTGTCCTGAAATGGTGGACAAGTATCTGTTTTACTACCCTTCAAATTTGTCAAGGTGACGTGAATTTGTGAACCCTCCTTTGTAATTGATTTTAGTATTTTTGATGTAGTTAGTCCTTAAGATTTGCATGTTTGTGGTTTGATGTGATTTTGTGTTAAAATAGATAAAGGATTAAGTGATTAAATAATTAAATCCTATTAAAGATAGAAATATTAATATGAGGGTATTTAATTAATGTGAATTAATGAAATACATTTGTTTAAATTAAAAAGATTTAGTTAAAAAGTCCAATTTTGTGAATAAAAGATTTAATTAATTATTAAATCTAAAATAGAAATTAAAAGCATAATTAATGAATTGATATTTAATTATCAATTTCATAATTATTAATATGCTAAAATATTAATTGTTAATATGCAATTTAAGTTGCACACTCACTTTAATAAATTGAATTAGAAATTTAAGTTGAAATTTGAGTTAAGGCTTATTAAATGAAAAGTGCATATAATTATTATTATAATTAATTAAATATGCAAAAAGGAAATTGATAAAAACAATGTTACAAAGTTGAGTTCTAAATCCTGATTAGGTGTTGCATGTTTGAGTTCTGTCTGTTGGGTTTTTTATATTGGAGATCCCTTTAGCCATTTTTGGGGACACAGATTTGGAGATCACAGGTTTTGCTTGGATTTGGAGTTGAAGAATTTTCTTGAAAGATTGGATTTTTGGGAGCTTGAATTTTGGACTAGTGTCGTCACAAATCTATTGAATTTGAGCCAGGGTTTGTATTTTCATTTGCAAATCTTTGTTTTCGAAAAGATTGTTCTCTTCGTGTTTGCTAGATTGTTGTAGGGTTTTGAATTGAAGGTTGTATGGTTTTTTTTTATTGTTGGAGGCTTTGGATTTGAAAAGATTTTTAGGTTTTGTTGTGTGAGAAGAAATTTTGGTATTTTATTATGCATATGAGCATACGTGTATTAATTTGTCTATAAGCATAATCTTTTATAGTATTCTAGAAACCCTTGTATTTAAATTCAAAAGAAAATTATATTTTGGTTAAGACCCTAGGTTGTTCAACGTGAAAACCTACATATAATTGATTTAGAAAAATATGAAATTTAGATCCAATAAGAGTTTGATTGAATTATTGAATAGAGTATTTGAGAGAACAATAGAAATTGAAATCATCAAAACAATTGAAATTGAAAACCCAATTGAGGTTAACTAGCAAAATTAGGTTCTTGAAAATCAATTGCTTTATTAATAGAGAGACAATTATATGTATATATAATTTGAAAGTTTCTTTAATTTTTTATAAAAAAATACATATATAGTATATTCGGTGGAAAAAAAGTATAAACAAAATGTCTAATTAAAAAAAAATAAAAAAAAATTAATGGAAGGGGGTGGGAGTTTCCTCCCCCAAAACCCCCCTGACAGCCTCTAAGCTATCATGACAACTAGTGCTGCCCACGATAGCTAAGCTATTGTAGGGTAGCTTGGGGTGGGGTTAGATTAGCCCCCCTCCCCCCAAAAAAAAAATTAAAAAAAATAAAGGGAAAAAAATAATAATGAAAATAAATGACCCTTCTTTTTAAAAATAAAATAATTTTTTTTGTTTATATATAATTTAATTAAGTATTAATTAATATTAATAACTAAATAAGTTTTTAACTTTAGTTTATATTTAATAAATGTTAAATGTGATTTAATATTGTTAAATAATAGATTTTCTTTTATGGTTAATTTTTAATATTTAATAATCATTATTAATTTAGTAAATTTTGGCATGTGTTTATTTGGAAAATATCAATAGAATTTATTAAGAAGTCAAAATATTGATATTGGATATTAATTATTAAATTTTTTTATATAGAAATTATAATTGAGTTTTGATAAATTTAATATCATTATTTTAGTATTAAAGACACAACGTTTTGTATAAACATGATATTTTATTTTAAATAGATTGTTATGTATGAGACATTTATTTGAACACTTTTTGTAGTCAATTGGACTTTAGTAAACAAAATGATTGCTTTAGTCATCTGGAATTTATAAATTGGTTTTGCATAATTGTGCATGTTTTAAGACTTTGATTGATTGTAATTGGGGAACTACGTTGGCTTTTAGGAAAAGTATGCCAGAGGCTTAAGGGTGTATTTTTCTTTGTTGATGGTTTATGTGCTTATCTGTTATGCATTGTGAAGTTGTATTAATTCAATTTATTTTACCCAACCTTGTTGTCAAAACTCATTATTTTTGTGAACTCGTTGAGAGAGAGTATGTTTTATGATGTCATGGTTTGAGGACCAGTATGAATTTGTAATGTTATGGTTTGAGGACCAATGTGTAATTACGAGTTTAAGGTTTGGGGACCAGTATGTGATCCAATTATCTTTTATGGAACTGAATTATTTTATCATGTCTTTTGGATTTAGGAGATTCTGTTATGATTTATGAGCTTGGGGTAGGTTATCTAGGTGTATAGATGGGGGTGGCTTGCAATAAGCGTCGGGGCCCACAAGTGGCTGCCATGATCACTTATTGTAAGTAACTTAATAAAGTGATAACATGTTACATTAAATGGGGGGTTTTAAAATGAATTAATAAGATATGTTCCTCGCCCAAACCTGAGTACTTGATTGAGGTCTTGACTAGGATGGGAGTGGGAGAAGATGCTTGATTGAGGTCTTGCAAGATTAGTAGCCTTATCCGTACGAGATGTTTATTGATGCCGCATATGGTCACTTGAGTGTTGGGGTGTAGAGAGACTGTTAGAATAAAAATCAAGGGTTAGACGTATGCGATGACACTTCCCTATATACATCTTAGGTTTCCTAAAGTGTTGGTTGCCTTTGGATAAGTTTGTATACCTTTGTAGTTGAGTTGTATCTTTTGAGATAAAGAGCTTTCATAATCCCTTTCTTAGTTCTTCCTTATGTTTGGCTGTGGTATTGTTAATTATTCGAGTGGGATCTGATGTTATCTCCTCAACATGGTGGGAGTGGGATTCTTGGTTCCATGTGGTCGAGTGGTAGTGTTTTTTTACCATTGAGATTTTGACGTTCCTGAATTGGTGTTGGATGATCCTTGTTTCTATTACATTCTTCCTTGTTCATCATTATTGGATACTTGCTCTTATCTTTCAGGATATTGTACATGTACCTTGTATATGATTGGTTATTGCATACCCTGTGACTTGTGCAGTGGATGATGGTTTGTTGTTTATACCTTATGGTATTAGTTGTATCTATGTTTCATTTATATGATGTTGTACCTTGTTATTCATTTACATTAAGTAGAGTTTATATAATGATATTATACTTAATAGGTTAATTAACTTATGAGTAATTCTACGTTAAGGAACCCTTGGGAATTTTAATCTATGTGTTGAGTTACTTTTAAGAGTATGTTTTGTATTTCACTGTATTAGTTCTGCATTAATGTACTTGTTGATTATAAACTCTTAAGAAAAAAAATTATTATGTAAACATAGTAGCATGTTTTAGGTTAAATTCTCTTGGGTTCCTTGGCGGGGCATTACATAATTCATGTTTATAAGTAAGATGTTTTATTAACAAATATTTTATTTTAAATTATTACATTAAAATAAATAGAATAATAAAAATACTTATTAAAGTGAAACTAACAAATCATTTATTAAATATATTTATTACTTTATCTTGTTATAAATCAAATGAATATAATTGAAGATTATATGCATAGAAAATAGAAAAAATATCTCTTAGTTTGCATTGTTTTTATTTTAAATTCTAGTGACGATTATAAGTCACTTAGAAGTTTTTTTTGCAAACTAGGCCTTAGGGGGGATTTTTTTTCTTGAAAAGGAGTTTTGAAGCAAATAAAGGAGTTTCTGTTCAATTCATGTTGAGTTCTATTTTCAATTCCAACCCTTCTTGGGTTTTGACCTTTCTATAAGGTTGTGATCTATAGTATTGTTTTTAGATGGTTATTTTCTTCTCTTGGATTTTGGCATACAAGAAGAAGAAGAGTTTTTGAGGAATATTGTTTTAGACAGTTCTTATCGATTTTGAAATCACTTGAAAGCGAGATCTCTGGCATGAGACAAATGTAGATGGATTGATCACTTAGTAAGCCTATTGGTGAACAAGCATTAGTGGTGAAATGGAACTTCTAAGTCTATAAGTCTATGATAGTATCAAATATTATTATAAAGGAGTAATCACTGTTCATTTTGTCAATTTTGTTTGGGTGACTAATTATTTAATCATTTTTGTTTAGGTGAATAATTATTAGTGACCAATTATTTAGTCATTTTTACTTGTCTGACCTTGTGATTTTACTTGATAAATAAATTAGTCATTTATACTTGTGAATTACAAAAGATATTAGAGTTTGATCAGTTTTAGTCATGTGACTAAAATTTTTAGTGGCTTGACTAAAAGTTTTAGTCGAGTCACATATTTGCCAAAATGTACTAGTGAGAGTTTCTATATGGAAAGCTTGCTATTAGCATATTTTGGAGTCTTTTGAATTCATTTTTTTAAAGCTTTGACTATCCTAGGCACAAGAAAGAGGGGATAGTGGAGAACATGAAAAAATGACAACTTGGCATAGTGGTGATGGGGAATTGATGAAGGATATTAAGAGGATTCAAAATTGGATGTTTCCCACACCCAAGTTGGAGGATTTTAACATAAAGCATGTTGGTTTTAGACAAATGAATATGAAACCCACAATTGAAGAATATAATCAGATCTTGAAACGGGAAAAGGAAGAGCAAATGCTTAGAAGAGGAGAGATAGTGAGATTGTGGGTTCCAGGAAGATTTTTCACTAGAATATGGGGTGATATTTTCATGCTAGTAGCTAGGTTGCAATGTGTTATTTTCATATTTACAAAGGCCCTTTTCAAGAAAATTCACAAATTCTTTGATATAGGATTTGGACTAAAACTTGTTTCTTGTAGCTAGTGTTAGCATTCATCTTTAGGATTGTACCACTTCCATATTTTTTCATGCATTGTGCATCATGAAATAAAATATTGCTTTTTAATTCTTTTTGCTACAATTGATATGTTTTGAAAGTTGAAGTTTTATGATATACATTGCTATACTAATTAACAATCCTTTTTGGATTTTCATTCGTTGATTTGCATCAAATAGTATTAGAGCCACTGATTATGTTGGGTTTTGTTTAATTATATTAATTTTTGCATAGTAGTGTTAACAAATATTAACTATGCTTCAAACTTCTTTATATTCCCCTAAAATAAAAATCCCAAAACTATTATGCCCAAAATCTAGCAAACACACAAAATCGTGTTTCATTCACCCATTTACATGGATGACTTGGGTCCATGATGGAAGATATATTATAGAATTGTATTGATATTAAAAATGTCAAAATGCTTTACAAACATTGCTACAACAACAACATAGATTGAAACATGATAATTACATTACTAACAAACCCATGGTTGCATAATCACAACAACAAATTGAGTATATAATAGTTATTCAAAATCTACCTTACAAATAGTCTCTTATGTTAGGTAGGATTGTAAAATGTTATAATATGTTGCCAAAGTGCAAACTAAAACATTGAATATTACATTCATAAAAATTATATATGTCATGCAAACTCCATACCATTGATAATCACCATTTTTAAAGGCCAATACAGTCTTTGAGTGAGATCACTCTTTTGGTTGAGAGGGTTTTCATTCTTTTGCACACGAGATCTTAAATTTTTTATCTTTGAATCTAGGAATTTGAACACAAGCACTCAAAATGCTTTTCTAGTTAGGGTTTCTAAATATTTTTCATAATAATACTCTATACTTTGAATCCTTAATATCCCTAAAAGGAATGCCAAAACTTACATTAAATGCCAAGATATGGCTATGGGTATGTGGTGGAGAGAACCCATGCCAAACAATTATCATTTTCCCTTAAGTCATGCTTGAAACTACACTACATATGATTTCATGTATCTAGGGGGCATGAGTGAACATTTTTCATGATCTACAATTGTCCTCTATAGTAATTGCAAGAGGTCCCAGAGGGTTTGAAATGCTAACAACCATATTAATGGTCATCTCCATTGTTTACACCACTACACCACTAGAGGTCCACATGTATCCATGACACCATTATAAAAAAAATCCTTTAAGCTCATGAAATATTTAAGAAGGTGTGTCATCTAAATGAGCAATGTTGGTAGTAGTTTAATCCTGTAGGAAGGTGAATAGTGAAAATATATAGGCATATTCAAGTTTAATGATCAAGGGAACTCCATGACTTTTTACCATAAGTTAAGGGTCAAGGTTTAGATGCAAACCAAGTTGGTGAGAGGAAATTCATCTCTCTAACAAAGGTCCCAGAGAAGGAAAATGCTATGGAAAACTTTGAAGTCTTTATTAGATAAGGAGAGAAAGAAATAAATGAAGGGGAGATATGACAATATATGAAATCTATTATCCTAATGAAAATAGAGGAAAAAATGTTAGAAAGACAATCTCCACACATTTTATGAATTACATAGACTTAGATAATTAGACATGCTCCCATAATTAGAAACTTTGAGGACCTTAAGTAGTTCCTTTTGGTGGTCGATCCATCATCCTCATTGGTGCTTTGTGTCAATTACAACCTATTGAAAATATATTCTATGTATGTTGGGGCATTATATAGGATAACATTATGGTGTAACTTTAACATGAATGATATATTTTATTAATAATGTTATGAACCACTTCAACTTGAATTTTGTCATCACCTTGCCAATATTACAAATTCAATGAGCTTTGTTATTGAAAGTTTGTAAATAAGAACTACTCCTATCATACTCTAATTCTTAGTGATGATGAATAGTCTACATTATGATCATTTATACATTTATTTCAGACAAATAATTTATTTTATCTACATAATAAATATGTTGAGGTCCTTAGAGGTGTTAGTTACACTATGTGATTTAGAACAAACAATTAGGGAGATCCTCATCAGAACTCAATGATGAGGAATTGTCTTACATTGTGGATTTTTGCATTGGCTAGAAAATTATGCTCACTTCAAGTTATATTGGCACCTTTAGTCAATGATTCCACTTATTCATAGTAGTTAGCTAGCTCTTGTTCAAAATGGTACAAACTTTGAAATGCCATGAACACCAAGTTCTTGTACGTGAAGAGAATCAATTGACATTGTAGACATTGATAGTCATTGTTTGACATTCATTTCTATCTTATGACTCCACATATCTCCTGTAATTTCAGCTAGTAAGGATATGCTCACATGAAAAATAGTATATATCTTACATTAAAAAAACTATCTATAGATGATATTAACCTCATGTTATAATAAAATTTAATAAAAAACACTCAACCCCTTACAATATATATTATATAAAGTTCGTTACCAACAACAATACTTCTTTATAACTACATAGGTAGTTCGTTAAGGATCACACCTACTGGGTTGTCCATTGCACGTTTGGTGTCATTGCTAGTAAATAAATTAGAAATCACACCTAGGTGTGCAATGTGTACGTTGAAGAGGTGCATAAGGTCAATTAAGAAGGGTCTATTTGTTACATACATTTTTGCAATACCTAAGATCAATTGGTAGGCCATTTATAAAATGATGTTGTTTGTGCAATAAAGGTCTCAAAAGAGAGGTGAGCTTCAATTTGAGTATACATCCACTTACAATGATCCAAACACGATTGAAAAAACCTTTGAATTGGGAAGATAATTAGGCTCCATTATCAACAATATATATATATATATATATATATATATATATATATATATATATATATATATATATATATATATATATATATATATATATATATAGAGAGAGAGAGAGAGAGAGAGAGAGAGAGAGAGAGAGAGAGAGAGAGAGAGAGAGAGAGAGAGAGAGAGAATGTGGACCAAAATATTACATTTAATTTAATTTTTTTTTAAAATATCATATAATCTATGAGTTAGATTCAAATTTTCATGAAGACATAAATTTCAACTACTAAATTTTCAAGTAGCACTGTTCTACCTTACTTAAGGGATAATTATTTTTAGGATCTTATTGTTCTTTGCCATTTACTTTATTTCCATGCATAATAAACTTTTTAAAAATGTACATCATAAAAACCTTTCATTTCTTTTCCTTATGCTATTCTCCAAAGACAAAAGCTGTCAGTCACAAAGCTTTCTACATGTTTCTAGCCATATAGTCTTTAAAAAAAATACCTACCCATTTTTAATCTTAATTATTTTATTCGATATATAATTATATAACTATAATATAGTAATTAGAGGAAAATTTGATTTATTTCTTGCATACATATGTGTAATATATGAGGTCAATTGATATGCCATTTGTCAAATAATGTTGTTTCATATCCATCTCCATCTCTATCGCTTTCCTTTATCTCTATCTCCCCCCTCTCCTCTTCTCTCTATCCCTATCCTCTACCTCTATCTCCATCTCCATCTCCTTACCCCTCTTTGTCGCTCTCCCCTTGCCTCCCCTACTCTATATTCCTACCTCTGCATCTCTCCCTATTGCAAATATAACATGACCTTGTTGCTAATAGAGTCTGATTATCTTCCCAATTTAGAGGTTTTATTACAATTGTGTTTGGATCCTTAGAAGTGGATGCATAGTGGATTTGACACTATCACTTTTTCATTGAGACCTATTTTGCACAAAAAAATATTTTCTAAATGAAATATCAATTAATCTCATGTACTACACAAATGTATAAACAAATAGTCAAGAAATTTTTCTAATTGACATTCCCCACCTCTTTGATACACCCATTAGATAGTATGGTGCAACTTGACACTAAGCTTTAAATGAAAATGAATAGATAAGATGAATCCAATCATACGCATTTAAGAAGAATTTTAAGTCATTAATGGAAGAAATCAGATTGTACAACTTAAACATAAAACACCCTCGACATAATAAACTTTGAAAATGGCTAAACAAAAAATAGCATCCTAATAAATAATTAATTAAAAACGCCTTCCACTTCATAAATAATTAAAAATAATATCGTAATGAACTGTTTTTTTTTCTTTAATGGATAGGAAGAAAGAGAAAAAACAAAAACAAAAAAACATTGAAAATGGCTGAAAAAAATAGTATCTGACCTGCCTATCATCTGTCAGTGTGTATTTTCTTTCGAGTAAGATGCATATAAAATGAGACCTGAGACCTTATCCTTGATTGTCTATCCTCCCAATTTCTCCATGGCAGCTTCATCTTTGGCTTCAATTCAACTCGCTTCTGTCAAGCCCCAGACGCCCGTTGCACGCTGCTTCTGTAACTCGATCGTCAGAACTCCACCTCAAAATGCTGTGTGTAAGAGTAGCCTCGAATCTCTTCGTAGACAGGTGTTGCGGACGAAACATCGATCAACAGGGCGCGGTCACGTGAATTTCCGAGGGCTTAAGATTCAAGCGGCTAAGAAAATAGACAACAGCAGAAGCTTCCTGATGAGCTCTACGCTTGTGGCCAAAGAAGAGGATAAAGACAAGGTAGCCGAGATCTGCCATTCTATTACAGAATGGGCCAAAGAAAAGCAGGTATTTGTTTCTCACTTCACTTCAATCTTTTTCTTTATCTTAATGTACCTTTATGGAAGGAGAGAGAAATTCATCCAAGGCATTAAAATGAGCTTAAAATGTAGGTACCATTGACATTTTAGAGCAGCCCTGGTCTGGTAAAGCATCTCAATTTTCCTACGTTCCAAGCTTCCCCAGAACTGCCTGAATAGTACCATCTGTTGAGATCGTGGGACAAGGATCCCTTGGTTTTGTTGAGGTGAATTGGATTGTATACATAATGTTGCACTGGGTAATATATTAATAGATACAGAGGTAATATGGTAGGGTTCTCTGACGAAGCAGAATCTTTAGAAATGATATGTAATTTTAGTTGTTCATCCTATGCGGGGAGAAGATAAAAAAATAATCTATAGATCAACCTATGACTATTTACATTGAGATGATAGGTTATAGTCGTGCTTGCCCTGAAAGAAAAAATGCATATAAAAGAATGATATTAGTGTTTTTTGTCCCTCTTTGTAGCCCATCACCATGAGGATGTATAGAGAGGATATCTCTGTGTGCAACAAGAGATTGGAAGCTGTAGCTCATCTTAACCTTGGAAACCTAAGAAAAGTTAGTGGGAAAATGATTCAATGTAAATTTGCCCACCTTCAGATATTCTCTTATTGTTTGAAGGAATATCATCGACATATTTTCTTAGCTCGGTGAAATTCCTTTTTAGCTACTGCCGGGGTCATACCTTTAGCTTAGTTCTCATGATTAAGTGCTGTCTATTCTCATGATTTAAGTGCTGTCTATTCTGTAATCTCAGCCACGGATTTGCACTTGGCCTCATCAATTGATACATAATAACACTGCGCACAGATGTTAGTTCGCATTTGTTACCCAATGTTACACATTATCTTATCTTTTGGGTTTTGAATTTGATACCTTCCTATGAAATCTTATTGATGCAATGATTTTTCACTTTGACATCATTGTGATTTAGTAGTTTACAACTTCACACGTTGAATCTTTTTTAAGGTGTTGGGAAATTTGTTTGGATGTGGAGTTCTTGGTCTGTGCTTCATGCATTTTATCTATTCAATAGAGGCCTTCTCTCATTTTTTTTATTCACTTAAGAAATAAACAAATTTTTACATTTCAATTTTGTCAGTAACCCAAAAAATGGGAAAATCCAAGCTGCTAGGTCTGCCTGAAAATCAGACCCCACAAGAACAAAGCATACTAAAACCACTAATATCAAACTATTATATTAAACAGTAAAAACAAAGGGTGATGCCACCTCAGTCCACATCCACGAGCTTTGTAACATCTTTAGTCTTCCATCCTCCAGCATCCTTGAAGATTAAACCCATAGTTCTGAGGAGTGTTTTGATTGCCCTTTTCGCTTTCTAAGCTCTCTCATGATCCATTTGGGTAGATAAAACTTTGCAGGGATGCCTGGAAACATAAAAATCGATCCCTAAGGATGAAGAACCTTCTCCACAGCCAGCCACTTTCTTCTGCATAATGACAACTTTAACTAGAACTAGGAAGCAGGCCTCAAGCTCACAAAAGAAGGCCATTGAGACAAGATCACAGAACTTACTGCTAGCAACCTGCCAGCAAGTAAACTTGTCGTTGAGATTTTTGTAAACATTAATGTGACTCACCCAATGGGTAGCAGAATGCACTTATAACAGTTGGAGAAATCACCATCGAAAGGGTGATTCGCCTCTGTGTATGAGAGGAACAGGTCCCTCTTATGATGAAGGTATTTTTAGGGTTTTAGGCACTTTCAACCAGAAGTACAAAAAGGACAGAAAGGTAAAAATAGTGAAAAGGTGAAGAACAAACAAATCCTAGATGGAGCAAAGACTGAAAATCATCTAGAATTGGTTAACACAAACGATCAAAAGAAGTGTGATGTCCCCTGTCTGAAATGAGAAATTAATAATAAATAATAAAAATAAAAATAAAATATAAATAAATAAATATATTAATATAATATAATATAAATTTAATGAAAGGTCAAAAGATATGTAATGAAGAGTTGTGAATCCCCCAAAAATAAGATATAAAAGAGAGGAGAGTTCATTTGAAAGATGATGTTGAGGAAGGAAGAAGAGGGGAGCAAAGAATTAAAAAAGGATTAATCAGTGTAACACGGGTCTTGGGGGACGGGGGGACGACAGGACGAGTTTTCAGGACGGGGGGACAAGGGGGTCCAATTTGGGGACGGGGAGGGGGAAGGGGGGGGGGGGGGGTAGGGATGGCGGTGGGGGGTGTTGTATATACCAAGGATGGAATACTCTCACTCGGCCAAAACTCACCAAGCCCTGAAAAAGATTACTCAGGAAAAATCGGCCAGTTTTTGGAAAAACTCGGCAAAAAACTCGAGAACTTAAAAATAGCATAAAATTGAATTAAAAATGCATTTTTTTTGCAAAATTCTATGAGAAGATGCATCCAATGAGTTAATTAATGAGAAAACAAAAGAAACAAGCTAAGTTTAGATATATATATATAAATGCAAAGTGGGTACAAAATCGCATTCTCATGTGGAATGCTGATGACTGGAAGCAAAATAGTAAAGTTATACATCATTACAAATGACAATTTGAATTACATCTTCCTCTTCCCAAGTCTATGACCAAATAAGGGATTGGGAGAGGAACTAGAAGTAGAGGGCCTAGTCCTAGAAGTAGAAGCTTGCACTGAGCGTGACTATGCCTCCTCGCTCGGTATCCCTCCTGATGTGTGTGGCTCGCTCTCCATCCTGGATGTATCTTTTGGCACTGACACTGCTAATGACTCCTCATCTGAATCCTCATCCTCCTCAATGTCATCCAATGTGAAACCAAATCCACCCCCCTCCCCCTCCATAGCCTGCCTCTCCAAATCAACGATGTCATCCTTTGTAAACAATGGAGGCTGCTCCTGTGCCGTCCAATCAGAGTAAGGATCTATATCGTCCAAATCAATTGGACTAGCTGGTTCTTCCTTTGCCCTCTTCATGCGCAACTTAAGATTGTATTGCACATAGACAAGGTCATTGAGGTGTTTTTGAGCTAACTTGTTTCTCTTCTTTGCGTGGATGGACTCAAATAAGCTCCAATTGTGCTCACAATGGGATGAGCTACAAGACTGACATAAGATTCTGAGAGCGAATTTCTTTAGATATGGAGTATTCCCACCCCAACTTTGCCACCAAGCCTCTGCAAATTAAAATATTGAGAAGTTAGAAAGAAAAGAGA
The DNA here is from genome assembly GCA_027943335.1 of Chamaecyparis obtusa. NCBI lineage: Eukaryota > Viridiplantae > Streptophyta > Pinopsida > Cupressales > Cupressaceae > Chamaecyparis > Chamaecyparis obtusa. The sequence goes on along the minus strand of BSBK01001337.1, from coordinate 268,449 downwards.
CAAGCAAAACATAATTTATCAAATGGCAAAATTGCAAATGTTCTACTTTTACTTTGGGTTTGAGTGCCTCTTGCTCTCTTTGCCAACTTTGAAGAGAATAATTTACCCTTTGATTCCACATAGATTTGTTGTTCGGTCACAACATGGTCTCTCTCAGCAACATCAGCTATCATCCTCTGAATGCATGTAGAGAGGCCCTCCATGACCTCGCCATTAGGATTTGAAAAGGAATCATCACATCTAAAACAAAAACAAAGTGAAACCAAGTCTTAGTACACAACCTACAAAAACAAAGTGAAATCAAGTCTTAGTAAAATCTGAATAAGAATCACCGTACCTGAAACAAGGGTTGAGGAAGTATCCTGTTGCATGAATGGGTTGGTGGAGCTGATTGTTCCACCTCCTATCAACAATCTCCCAAATGGGGTCATATTTGAGTCTATCCCCCTTGTAGTGATTTTTGATAGACTCTTTGGCCCTATCCATGGCCTCATACAGAGACCCCATTGGGGTTTGGTCCCCATCAACCATGTGCAGAACTCTCACCAAGGGCTCAGATACCTGCAATTGAAATTTTTAAAATACAAATTAGTTTACAACAAGATTAATTAATAATGAGACTTGAATCAAGAATAATTAAAAATTAAAGTTTTGATTCTTCAAGTTACCTTCACAATCTCTTTAGCCTTGTCCCAAAAAGGTTGATCAAAGACAATGCGCGCAACAAATTCTCCTTCAGGCTTCTTTGAATAAGTTGATTGAAGCCATGGTGGACTCACAAACATTTGTTTCAAAGAATTCAAGCCATCAATAATACTTTGCAACGTCAAGAAAATTGTTGCAAATCTTGTGGCTGCGGGTCTCACCAAATCTTTCCCTTTACTGAATTGTCTCATCAAATTTAGAACCCAAGGGTGATTGTAGATATACTTTGTTATCCACCTTGCATCTTCCACAATTGGAGTCACCCAATCAAGTTTTCCTATGTCCTCCAAAAGAAGGTCAAGGACATGTGCTGTGCAAGGTGTCCAAAAAAGAGTGGGGTGCTTGTCTTGGAGGATTCTACCTGGCATATTAGTATCAATGCAATAATTAATTTCCAATTTCCATATTTTACCTAAAAACTAAATTAAATATCATTTATTAATATTTAAATTTAAAATTTTAATGATAATCATGTGCAACATAAATATAAAAATTTAAAATTACCTGCTGCCACATATGCTGCTACATTATTTGTGATGATTTGCACCACATTCTCTACTCCCACCTCCATGACAACATTCTCCAACATTAATGCCAAAGTTTGTGCATTTTTCACTTTGTTGGAGGCATCAACCGATTTCCAAAATACAACATCATCCTTACAAGCAACCAAAAAATTAATGATGGTTCGGTTTTTTTCATCTGTCCACCTATCAGAAAGAATGGTGCAGCCATATTTACTCTACTCTTTTTTTTGCTCCTCCACCACTAGTCTTGCCCTAACAACAACATTTACAAGCAACCTACAAAATCAAAGTCAAATCAAGTCTTAGTACTCAATTTTGATTTAATAAACAAGAAATAACAATTAAAATTTCAAAATGAAACCAAGTGGATTTCGATTATTTACTTACCTCCCACTCAAATCCTTGCGAGAAGGGGTCTTGTACCCTTTTCCCGAAACTGTCATTGCAGTCACCAAATTGAGCCAATAGGGGCTCTCAATCACACTCCATGGGATATTGTTGAAATACCAAAAATCAGCACATGCAATATCAGTTTTGTCATGTGCCTCCTTGTTCCATCCAGTGGCCTCTAATGATGGTTGTGCACCAGGTGTATTCCTGTGCACAAAAAAATTGTCTATCCCTGATGCTGATGGTGCTGGTGGCACTCTACTAGAGGAAGTAGAAGCGGTAAAAGAGGCACTATGTTTGCGGATGTGTGGGCCATGAAGAGAGCCCACTATGCTCTCAAGTGCTTCTTCTTTTTCCTCAATGTCTATAGGAGCACCTTGAGTTTCTGCTATGGCTGCCCTCATAGCTAATTTTTCCCTCTCCTTTTGTAATTTTTTCTCTTCCCCGGTTGCAAGTAGGGCATTAACAAATCTTTTTATCTCGTCTGTATTTTTTTTGCGTGGATTTGTATCATGCTTGCTAATGCTTGCAAGATGGTATTTGAGGCGGTTTATGCCTCTAGAAATTACTTTCTCACAGTTTATGCAAATTACTTTCCCGAGCTCATTGGGTGCTTCATAGGCATACCTCCATGTTTCATCTCTAGCATTTTTAGGCCGGGTGCCTATAAATCCAAAAGGGCATGGTGTTAGTGGCCACACTTCCCCTGAATCTGCCATGCTGATTTAATGGTTAATTGCTGCCCTACACATAGAAATTCAAAACATAAAATAATTATTTTAGAAAATAAATTGATCAAAGTTAGAAACTATCTAAATTAGTTACAATCTTTTTAGACATCATTCAAAGTTAGGAAAAAAAACAAAACAAATTGGTAGGGTTTGATATTAAAAAAAAAAGATATTCTTCAAAAAACATTTGATAGATTCATCATTTTTCTAAAAACTTGTCCAAAACAGTGTTGAATCTTGTTCTAATGATTCAAAATAATTTCTAACTACTTAGAAATGATTTTGTATTCATTTAGATTCAACAAAAACAAAATAGAATGTTTGAAAAAAAAAAAAAAATCTCAGCAACCCTACCTGGAAATGTGTTTTTTCTTCAAAAAACGGTTGATATCTGCCTTGAATCCACTCAAATCCGCCTTGAATCCACTCGAATACGCCTTACAATGGCTTGGAAACCCAATCCAATTCTTCCCTAGTCGCCCAAGAGGCAGCAAAAACAAAATGAAACAATGAATTGCATTTTTTTGGTTGCTGCGTATGTTTATTTAGACGCGGGTGAGTTTTTAACTAAAACTCTCCAAGTTTTATGTAAAAACTCGCCAAAAAATTGGCAAGTTTTTACCTAAAACTCGGCGAGTATTAGGTGGCGAGTTCTTGGCCGAGTTACTTGCCGAGCTGGAAAACTTGGCGAGTTTTTCCAACTTGGCAAGTATGCCATCTTTGGTATATACTATATACTATACATATAGTACTTGAAATGCTAGTTATGAAAATATGTATAAGTTTATAACAGTATAAGAAGTAAAATAATAAATACTAAATAGCAAACTTGCAAATGCCAAATACTAAATACTTGAACAATGAACAATGAACAATGGAACATTGCATATTTGAATTACAAATTAGAAATTAGAATACTAAAATTATAAAATTGTCGAAACGGTGAATGGAAGATTTCTATTCTATCAACAATATCTGTATCATAAAGATGATTACAATGAGTAGCATGATAATATGATATCGAAACAAGTACAACATGTCAAAATGTAGTGAAGGGAGGCTTCTAATCATCCCTCTAGGAAAACTCCCCATCACTAGAACTGGTGGACATTTGCGCATTCTCTCGCATCCCTCGACATCTTGGGGACTTCTATGCATCTCGTCTCGTCCTCATGTCCCGACGGCAACTTTGTGGTGAGAAGGTGGTGGTGGGGATATGGGGATGCCAAGTCCCTGTCCCGGAGACATCCCCGACCCAGGTTCAAGGGGTTTTGGGGGGGATGTGCCCCCGCGTTACACTGGGATTAATAGAAGACATGAATGTGAAGAAAATAAGGAAATGACTCTTTCAAAAGATGACAATGATGAAGGGCTGTAACTATTTCAAAGGGTTGTGACTCTTCAGATGGGTTGTAATTATGAAGGGTTGTGACTCTTCGAAGGAGGGACAATTATGAAGGGTTCTGAATCTTGCGAAAAGGCAAACATGATGAAGGGGTGTGACCTCTCCCTCACATGGGAAGATAGCGATCAGGTTTTTATGATAAAAGGGAAGAAGGGTCAAATGGAAGGGGAAAGAAAGCAGTAGAAGATATACAGATCAGATTCAGAGAAGAAGTATAAGGAAGGATCTGAAATAAGAATGGAGAAGGAAATAAGAAAATGAGATACAAAGATCTAGAAGAAGAATATGTGCAAATCTTAAATGGGATATGTGCAGATCTGAAAAGTAGCAAAGACAGATTTGAGAAGTGAGAGATTGGAAGTGAAAGGGGCATTAGCTGTCAAACATATGCATCTTTTCATAACCAAAGGGTGTGACCCTTTCATAAGAGCATTTACAAATGAAAGGGTGTGACCCCTGCACTCAAAGGAGATATAAAAGAGAAGAACTTCATTAAAGAAGGGCAGGAAGCCAGGCAGAGAAGATCCAGAAAACACAACAGATAAAGATATCAAATAAGAGATTACTAGAGAACCATGAGCAAAGACAAGGAAATAATCATCGAATAGAAACAAAGAAGGAAAAGTACAGACAACAATCATTAGAATAGATTATCTGCAAATCTGGTATGAGTATATGATATTCATGACATAGTAATTATTACTGCTCATCACTAAGTGCATATAGTTAATACCTGACTGCTTATATTACTCACAATAAACATCCATATAGTATCATGCTTCTGAGATAGGATGCATTGTGTTTATATTTAGATAATTGCTGATTCATATGTACAATTTGATAGATGGACATATGGAATATGTGCCTTGGGTAGAATACTATGTGTATTTATATTTTCAATTGCATTATATTAATACCTCACAAGATAGGTTAGTCCTGCGGTGGAATGAGCCATGCTACATCATACAAAGGCAAGGGATAAGTCCTGCGGTGGAATGGGCCATGCTACATCATACAAAGGCAAGTGATAAGTCTTGCGGTGGAATGAGCCTGAGCTACATCATACAAAGGCAAGGGGATAAGGCCTGCAGTGGACTGGGCATGGGCTACATTATTCAAAGGCACTAATTGTGAAGGATAGTCCATATGGATGGGAAGTAATTGCAATAAGGGGGAATAGTGAGGCCTCACTAGGTACACCACCTCATGAAGCATGAGGCCAAGAGGGACAAAAGTCTCCGCTCTTGGGCCTAGGGTTGAGTTAGGACACCCTATTGTAATCCTTCCCCCAACCCATATGGTAGAGTTTGAATGATAGTTAAAGGACCTTAGCCATGTGAAGGGAATAAGATAGAATTATGGAGAATGGCATAATGATTCCACTAGGTATATCAACCCTATAAGGTATGGGGCCAAGGGGGACAAAGTATCCGCCCTTGGGCCTAGGGCAGTGACAATAAAGGTACCTCCTCACGTCTTCTTATTCACTCCTCATAATGGTTATGGCCCATACATTATTTATTTATTGAGTTTGTAAAGCTTAAGATTGATTATATAACACTAACGATATAATTAGTTATATATATGTATATTGTTGACTTGGTGGTCAGCACCTCCTTGGAGATTCGTGACATGGCTTAACTGCCTCCCGTGGATCGGGTTAAATCTGACATTTGTATCGGGCATTGATAGTTTGAACTTTTGGTGCAACGACAAATGATTCCAACAATTGGTATCGGAGCCTTGGGTCACGGGTTCAAGTCTCCCTTCAGTGGGTGCTGAAGGCTCAGTCGGTGCTGAGGGGGAGATTGTTGACTTGGTGGTCAGCACCTCCTTGGAGATTCGTGACATGGCTTAACTGCCTCCCATGGATCGGGTTAAATCTGACATTTGTATCGGGCATTGATAGTTCGAGCTTTTGGTGCAACGGCAAATGATTCCAACATATATATGTGCACTTGTTCCTTATTTGGTGATTGCAGGGCCTAAATCAGGATTTATCTTGTTAAAAGGCATTTTAATTGGTAAAGTTATATTTTTAACCATCTTACAAATATTATTTTAATGGAATTTGTGATTCTAGGGCAAAAATTAAGGCAAATCCCAAAAAGGGGATATTACAAGAAGGAAGGTAAAGGGTATGCAGAATTAAATAGATAACAAGTTTAATTCCTACATATGGTATTAGCAAAAGAAAGGACATTTGACAGAAGGCAACCACAAAAGCCAAGAAACCAATAAGAATAGTTATCTAGAACTAGGAAGCAGGCCTCAAGCTCACAAAAGGACACCATCGAGACAAGATCATAGAACTCATTTTTAGCAACCTGTTAGCAAGTAATGTTTTCACTGTGGCTTTTGAAAAAATTGAATGTGACTCGCTCAATTGGCAGCAGTGTGTGCATGCAAAAGTTGGAAAAATCACCACTGAGGGCAATTTTCCTCTATGTTTGTGAGAGACAGCTCCCTCATATGATGGGGGTAGTTTTAGGCTTTTAGGCACTTCCAGCTAGAAAGTGCAAAAGGGACAGAAATGGGAAAAATAATGTAAAGGTGAAGATTGGAGAAATCCTAGATAGAGAAAATACATAAAATCTTCTAGGATTGCTCAATACAATTCAGAAAAAGAAGGGAAAGTGTATGCAAAATTGAATAGATAAATTGATAACAGATTTACTTCCTTCATATGACATTAACAAAAGAAAGGAGATTTGACCGATTGTAACCACAAAAGACAATGAATTATTAATTAATAAAGAACAGATTACATACCAAAACAAAAATGTGCAATCTATGAAGAAATACCAGGCACAAGGTTCAGTAATCATCCTTTATATTCATTCCAAAAACCGCCCAAATTCTTGTAGCGAGTCGTATACATATTTGTAACAAAATGGCAAACATTCTCCCTTGAATGTCCTAAATTTTTATCATATATAAGTGTGAATATTTTGCTTTATTTATTTATTTTTCCATGACCATTACTCTTCTTTTTTGTGGCCTTTATCTTTAGTGCTGAAATCGTTTTCCCTCTTCTTGCTTCACTTTTCTTGTGAGATTCACAACAACATTAAGTGCCAAAAAGGAAATAGCAGGAGCTTTTTAGTATTTTCTTTTCAAACTTCACTTTTTCCTTTTTATATTTCAATTACATCATAAAGTTTCATTTAAATATATTTTTGAGGGGCTTTTGATTCTCCATTAAATCAATTTGGGCTAATATAAATAATATGTGGAGCTCCTTTTAATATTAAAAAAAATCATTAAGCAAAGAATAATGCCAGGCATCGCAAATAAATCCCCACGATATTGCTGGCATTGACCCTTTCTAGGCAGCTGCTTTGAATACTCTAAGCCAGCATTCAACCTGCAATAATTTGTGATCTATCTGGTACCTTCCATATGACTGTAAAAGCCCATGCCATGTCTCTATTCTGCTCTTTTATAGCCGTGTGGCCCCTGGAAGATGGCTGTGCACAATAACTAGTGCCAATTTCATTTGCTTGAAAGTTTCTAAAGCCCTTTTCAATAAATCTATTTTGTGTATATCTTGCAGCATCATGGCTCTCACACGTGTAACAAGGAGTTTCTTACATTCCTGTGCTATTTTATGCTTGAATTTCTTTAAATCATTCCTTCAAATAATTAGCGATACTTTTCTGTAACTGAATATTACTCGAAGAATTTTGTCAAACAGTTCACATGCAATGTCCACACTTCCACATTTTGCATGTCTCTTGTGGTGCTGTATCAACAAATGAAGAGATCAACACATCAAGAAGGTGACATTAAGACATTCATCGTGATGATGAAGGAAATGAACAAGGCAAGACTCCCATTTCAAAGAACAAGTTGTACAAGGAAGGATTGCTCTACAAATGGAGAAAGCCACATCAATCTTGGATTTCCTTTGGAAATCCAAGATCAATATGGATTCAATCACTTTAAGAAAGTCAAGATATCAAGACCAGCAATTTCAAGAACAATTCAAGGAGAAGATTTCCAAAATGAAGATGAAGATGAAGATGAGAGTTCATGAAGATGAAGCAATTTGAGAATATGAGCCATTACAATCAATTGAAGGCTGAGTAATGTTGAGTATGAAGAGATATTGCTAGAGATGTAGAGACTTTTTTTATGATGAAGAAGTGGAGTTAAAACAAAAGATGAAGAAAGGAAAGATTGCAGGACATACATGTTGAGGTGGCGCCCACTCATCTTCAACCAATCAAGTGATTCCATGTCGACATGTCCAAGTTCATCAAATCAAACTCATTCACAAGTGGACATGTGGAAGGCATTTAATGTAATATTGGAAGCAATTTTCTCAATAGTTCATCCTTGAGATGATATGTATTCAAAGCAATGTAATTTCTCACTAGATGACTTTTAATATATGTAAGCAATGGTTGTAACTAACCCTAATTAGGGCTTCTCTAAATTATCTTGGCTGTTGATTTCAAATCAATCTGGGCCTTTCATTGTAATCAAGAGGTCTATAAAAGGCTTGACCTTCTCATTTGTAGAACATAAGATAGGAGATCAGTTGTAGAAGTAGAGTAGGAGGAGATTAGAGATTGTTGCCAAGATTATGTTAAAGTTAATGTACAATTTTCATTGAAAATATGATGGATATTTGTGTGTTGTTTCAACATTTTGCATGGTTTCTACTTCTCAAAGTTTAGTTGAAGTTCATTGATTTTGATGGAGAAATGTGAAGATATTTGATGAATCCTTGGTTCATACCATTTGTAGTTTGTTGATTGCAAATTGCAGTGTATGATTAGTCTTAAGCACAAGTTTGATTGTGGATGTTCATTTAGATTGCGCTAGTATTGGGTATTTAGATGAATTTTTACAATATGAAAATCCTTCATTACCTTTGGAGATTGTATCATGTTTTGTGTAGTTGTTTCCACATGGCAAAGCAAATCTTGGTTTAAGGAATTCTAATATCCAAACATCATCCACTGATCATTGTCCTTAGGTGTTAGAAGTAGCATAGATTCTGTAAACCCTTTCCCTTTTCTACTTTCTTTGTGAAGTTTTAAGTTTGAGTTAATATTCGAGTTCCAGCCATTTTAAGGAAGAGAATTGATAAGTCCTGGAAGAATAGCGTAAGTCCCTTTGCGGTTACTAGTTATATCACATCATTTCAACTGAGTTATATCCAACACAGAGTCGCTAGTTTGCAGTGTAAACCTTGGGGTTGCTTCATTTGATCATACATTGGTATATCGTTTAACGTTTGAAAATTCCTTGTTCAAGAGAGGATAGAATACTCGGTATTTTATTTTGCATGTTGGTGAATGTCACAAAACACCCATCAACAGGTTGAAACTCTTTCAAAGTGTTGTAATTATGAAAGGTTGTGACTCTCTCAGAGGGCAGAAATGATGAAGGGTTGTGACCCTTCCAAAGGGTGGTAATTATGAAAGGTTGTGACTCTCTCAAAGGGCAGAAATGATGAAAGATTGTGACTCTTTCGAATGGTGGTAATTGTGAAAGGTTGTGACCATTGCAAAGGGGCAGGCATGATGAAGGGGTGTGACTCTCCCTCACATTGGAAGATATAAAGGTGAGAAGGCAATCAATCAGAAGTGGGATATAAGAAGAGGATTAATCAGATAAAAAAGAGAAATAGATCGATCAAACAACAGCAGATATAAGAGCAGATCAACCCAATCAGAAGGACAGATAAGATCAGATATAAGTGGGATAAAATCAATGATGACAAATTAATGAGCAGGGATGGAGTAAGAAAATATTTCTCATAAATATCTGAATATAAGGAGCAAGATCAGATTGGACCTTACAGCAGACATAGGAAAAAGATTAATCAGATAAATAGGGGAACGGATCAATCAAGCAGCAGCAGTGATCCATCCAAAGGGATACATGCTGTATCAGAAGCATCAATTAGTTTGGAAATGCAGCGATTAGGTTAAGAAAGGACACTTCTCATCCCAAAGGTCATAACCTTAAGGAAAAACATAACCCTCCAGCTTGATGGAAGAATATAGGAGACAACACCAGTCATTCAGTGAGAACAGCGATCAATGAAGACAAACATATACTGATCAGCGATCATAATTACAACAGTAATTGTAAGTTACTACAGTCCAGAAATGAAGGAAGCATGAAGAGGCACAACCCTTGCTGAGGGAGCAGCGATTCCCCAAGGGTCGTCTCTCTTCATGGTAATATTAAGATATATGTGGGGGGGACCACAATGGGAGAGAGCATCAAGGAAGAGAATCAATCCTATTAGCATAGGGACTCATAAGATGCAGATCAGTTCATTGATTATCAGCAATCGGGCACATAAACAGATCAATTCAGGGATTTCTATCTATTGTAGGCAATATCATTCTTTTTCAACAGTTGTATGCATGAGATGTCTGCTTATTATATTTAACTTAGTATTTCTTATGTGAATTGATAACCTTTCTAGATTCTAAATTTGTTTATTCTCCCAAGGACTCCTCACTAGGTACACCCCCTCATATGGATGGCAAGAGCCACATGAGGCCAAGAGACATAATAATTGGCTCTTGGGTCTGGTGTAGAGGGTTAATGGATTTCTCACTAGATACACCCCCTCATCTGGATGGCAAGAGCCACATGAGGCCGAGAGGGATAATAATTAGCTCTTGGGTCTAGTGTAGAGGGTTAATGGATTATAGATCTCTCACTAGATAAACCCCCTCATCTAGATAGCAAGAGCCACATGAAGCCAAGAGGGATAATAATCGGCTCTTGGGTCAAGTGTAGAGGGTTGATGAATTATGGATCTCTTACTAGATACACCCCCTCATCTGGATGTCAAGAGCCACATGAGGCCAAGAGGGATTATAATCGACTCTTTGGTCTAGTGTAGAGGGTTAATGGATTATGGACACCTCACTAGTACACCTCCTCATTTGGATGGCAAGAGCCACATGAGGCCAAGAGGGATAATAATTGGCTCTTGGGCCTAGGGTAGAGGATTTGTTAAGGCACCCTAGTATACCCCTTATCCTACATCTCCTATGGTTGGACTCCAATTAACTGAATATATTTTGTGGTTAATATAATGTTCTAACCCTAGTTGCAATAATCTATGTTTTAGTATCTCTAACATGGAAGATCTATTTTGTGATTATGTTTCAATGATTTCCTAACATATTGTGGGATGTCATCCACGTACATAATGTTAATAATTCTATTCTACTTGTAAGTTGTGATTTAGGGCAAAAACTTGGGCATCTACAAGAAGGGACATTACAAGTGAATTCCATACCAGCAGAAAAAGATTTCTACATGCATCTAAAACTTACTTATGGTAGTGAGGCATGACACTAGGAACTGTTTTGTAAGAAATCTCCTTATTAGGCTTTGCATGGGCTTTTCGTAGAAGCTATCTTTACTTAGGAGACTTACTGTAAAGACAAGTTAAGATGGACCTCTAATTCCTTGGTTTGTACAAGTTGAAGCAAGAGCATCTAGGTGCACAAGGGATCAACAACAATTAAAACATTCAAGTTTCGTTTTAGTTTGGGTTTACTTTTGCTTCAAGGGGCATCTATAAGTTTAATTTTAGTCAAGTTCAATGATCACCTTGTTGAAGGGTAAATAAGAAGTTAGTCTCTTTTCAAAGGAGTTTCTTATGCTTTTCGGTGAATTTCCAAGTTCATGAACTAGGAGAATCACTTATGCAATTTAAAAGTTTATTAAATCACCAAATTGTCAACAAAGAATTCATGAAGGTTGGTTCATGGGTTCCACAAATCATTGAAATGGTGAAATGGTTCAAAAATAGCTTTTCATCAGTAAGTTCTATGGTTTACAAACTTGTCAAAATGTCAAAGTGGTTTGAAAGTTGTTATGAGCACCAATACACAAGTTTATGTATGGTTGAGCTCATTGAAACACAAGTTTTGCGAACTCTAAAATTGCTGAAAGAGAATAGGATCATGGGGTTCCATGGTTTGGGAAGGATAGTGATTACTGATGGACTTTTCCTAAAAATACATGTGTTTTAATGCAAAAAACTCATCAACAAAGACTTTCAATGCAAGAATTTGAAGGATTGTGTTGGGGTAATGAATTGTTTAAAGTTTGTCGTATGATTCATAATAAACTATTAAGTTTCTTAATGGTGGGGGACAATTCAATTTCTAGAACCACAAATTCTTGAAGAAGTTTCAATTGCCAACAAGAATAGTATATATGGAAGCCATTGTATTCTGTAAAGGGGAGCTCGAAAAGGGGGGAGTAGGATGTCCATGGGAGAAGGGGCTTGAGATGGATGTGAAGGGCAAAATGCCTAGTAAAAGCAGAGGCACAAGTTTAAGGGGCTAAGTCCATGATGGACAAAGGATGTTCAAGAAGAACAACCATGAGGAATTGTCTGTAATGTAACAACTGCAACAATGCTTTTATGTGAGTGTGTATAATCTCTGAAGCATATATTGTTTCAGAAATAAAACATTTAATCCTATTGTGATAGTGGATATCGTACATTCATTATTTGAATCAATTTAAGATGTGTAGTTTTGTGTAATGTCCCCTTTGGGTTATTCTTCTATTTTGCTCTAAAATCACAATTCCAACTTGTTGATGTATGTAGCATTGGTCAAATAAATAAAACTGATTATATAATTATTATGAGAATTGATTTATTATATATAAATATATATATTAATATATTTAATAATTGATATTATTTTATATTAATATACATATATACATCTATATATATATATGAAGTTAATCATTTATTTATTCTTATAATGAATATATAGTTAAATTAATAAATTAGATTAATGAATAGACATGTCCCTTGAAGGGACATGTCTCTTCTTATCTTTACCATGTATATATTCAAGAGATCGATGCATTTGGAAGACACATACTTTTACGGCAGTGCTATTACATTTGCAACGATCTTAAACTTAACATGGTATCAGAGCCAGACTGCAAATGTGAGAAAGAAATGATTTTGTAGGAATATTCCAATCCGCCAAGTTTGAATTCGGGTCTATACGCCACATCACATGGATCAGAATGTTCTCTTTACAATACCCCTCTTCATAATGAATTAATCTAACCCTCCTCCTGCTGCAACTTCATTTGGCCTCGCTAGCATCTGTATATAAATTCCCAGTCTCTGCAATAGATGCAATTTTTCTCCTTTAAAAAAAGACTTCATTCTTTTGGGTTTTGGGTATCTATTTCAATTGAATTATAGATCGCCGAGTTCATTGATTAATTGATTGAAAGGGGAGATAATGAGGAGTGACAGGAACAGATCTCAGGGTCATAAATTGGAACGGAGCCGTAGTTTATTGTCCAGTTCTGTTCGTGCTATTTCATCTGTTGCTTCCTCTCTGCGCTTTGCTGGGACTTCCATTACTTCTACAGTTTCTTCGTCTAAGGACGACCGCCACAGAGAACAGGTACAATGGGCAGGTTTTGACAGATTAGAATTGCCAACAAGCATTAGTCACCACATTCTTTTGCTTGCATATACAACTGGTTTCCAAGTTTGGGACATTGAGGAAGTAGATAATGTGCGTGAGATCCTCTCAAGGCGTGATGGCTTGGTTGCACTCCTACGAATTCAATCACAGCCAATTACTCTGGACAAAGAGGATAGTGGCTTTAAAGCTGCCTCACCTTTATTGTTGGTTGTTACTGGTGATGCTGCTGTCAATGAAGGCAAAGTTCCAGGAACACTTGGTATTGGATACAATAATGGTGGGGTTGTTTCATCTCAATCAGAGATTAGTAATTTTATACCTACATTTGTTTGTTTTTATTCTATGAAAACCCATGCTTATGTTCATAAACTGCGTTTTCGATTTGCTATATACTCTGTGCGCTACATTCCATGAATTGTAGCTGTTGCCCTTACAAATCAAATCTTTTGTTATAATACAACTCTTGAGTTCATGTTCAATGTACCAACTTATCCTATTCCTCAAGGAGGTCAAGGACCAGTAAGTGTAAATATAGGCTATGGTCCAATGGATGTTGGTTCGAGGTGGTTAGCATATGTAGCAACTCATGCTTTTGTATTAACCAATGGTCGCATAAACCCCCAAAGCGTTAGCTTAGCAACTGATGCAGGGGCATTCTTGGGTCCTTGGTGAATCTGCATGGTGGTGTGTTACTTGGCCGGTGTTGCTCGGTTGCAGCCTTAACCGATGGTCTCAGTTATTAAAGGAAGCTCGATCACTAAAGGAACTCGGTGAGACTTCCGGTGCTCGGTGGAACTGGTGCTCGGTAATGCCTACGTTGCTCGGTGTTGCTTGGCCTGGTCGGTTGTTTCACTAGTGCTCGGTTGTTTCTTTGTCGCTCGGTAGTTCTGGTTTACCGACTGGAGTCCTTGAAGATTTTCTTGGCCGACTTGGTGCATTTATTGTTGGTAGCTGTTGTTACAGGCCGACATGTTGGATTTAATTAATTGTAAGGCTATTTGTGTGCCGACTTGTATTGCATTTAATATTTGTTAGGGGGAGTTAATGGTTTCATCTAGCCGACTTGTGGCTGATGATTAGTAATTAAGGGGTGTTTGGGGTAGTTGTTTAGGGAGGACTTAGAGAGATCATGAACGCAGATCTGAGGGTAGCAGATTAGCGAAGTTGTGGAAAAGTTCCTGCAAGATCTTGTAGATCAGATTGTTATCTGATAGTTTGTTATAGCAGAGCTAGTGGTTGAGGCTTGGAGACAAGGAGATTGCTTGGAGGCTTGCGAGCTCAAGTTTAGATCTGCCTTAGGGTTTCCATCAGTTGCTGATAGTTTTCAGGACTGAACTAGCTGGAGTTGTGTTGGATCTTGATGATCTTGCAGAATTGTTTCTGATTGTAATTGGCCCTAACCTGGAAGGCCTTACAGCTAGGCATGTTAATGGAAAATATGTTTTGAAACATATCTTGTGGTATTGTGTTGTGTTATTCTGCTGTGTTGTTTTGAAGCTGCAAGGCTTGGACTGTCCTTAATTGGATCCACCATCCCTTGGCTGCGTCAGCAACAACGCCCCATAATGGAAGCACAGTGGCTAATTTTGCAAAAGAATCCGGCAAGCAAATTGTTGTTGGGATTGTTACGCTTGGAGACATGGGATTCAAGACTTTGACCAAGTACTGTTCCGAGCTTATTCTTGATAGTTTTAGTCCTTCGACATCAGGAAATGTGAATTGGAAAAATCATATAGATGCTGCAGTTGGATACGACTCTGAAAATATAGGGACGGTGATTGTGAGAGATTTTGTTAGCAATGTTGTTGTTGCTCAATTTAGACCACATAGTATACCCATTTCTCCATTGTGCTTTGACCCCAGTGGTACTCTTTTGGTTACTGCATCAATTAATAGTCATAACCTCAATGTTTTCCGCATTATGCCCTACACATTAGGAAATGGTTCTTGCTCTACTGGTTCTAATGCGAATGCATCACATATACATCTGTACAAGCTGGTTCGTGGAGTGACAAATGCGGTCATACAGGACATCAGTTTCAGTGATGACAGTAGTTCAATTGCTGTCAGCTCCTCTAGAGGAACAAGCCACTTATATGCAACATCTCCAAGCGTATCAGCCTGATTCTACTCTTCCACAGTGGATTGCATCACTGATTTGGTCCAAGTGGACATTAGCTTCATTTTGGGGGGCCCTAATTACATTCATTAATGGACTGTGTTGGCTTTGTTACCATTACTATCTACAGGCTCATTGTGTATTTATTGGTCCAATTTTGATTTGCTAAGCCAACATGGAAACTTATTGTCAACGGGAACTTCCATCCAGTGAGGGGGCTATAATCTGCTGAGCTCGCAAGGAGACTTATTTTGGCAACCATCCAACGAGGGGGACATGTATGTGCAAACATAGGTTCTCCTTGAGATACAAATGAAAAAGAAAATCTTATTTTCCACTTATAGTGTTGTGGATAGAAGCTCTGTGTCTGAATTCTCAATAAGAATGCATAGCAACCTTTCAAAATATGCCTTGTTCGTAATTTGGTGCATCATTGTTGTGATCCATTGATTGACATGTGGAAAGTGGCTGGCGATGTCTCCCATTCTATGATCTACGAGCCATTTCCTTCCATTTTTTGTCGGTAGACAGAGCATTGAATTGGCATATGTGTCTAGCATTTATCTTTTTGTCTTGCATGTGGGAGAGCCCACTTAGCCTTGTACAGTGCGTCTACAACAAGATAGGTGTTATTCAATGTAAATCAGCCCCACTTCTTGCTCCTTTATCAGTGGTTAATAGTCACTAGTTCGCGCCACAAATGTTTGCAGCCCTTGTGGATTTTTACATCATCTTTGGCCTTGACCACATTCAATGTTTGCAGCTCTGGCGCTTCTAATCACACTTCATCTAAGGCTGTGAGTGTTTACAACAGAGAGACTACTGAATCAGTGCCTTTACAATGTCTTGAAGTTGAATCTCATATGTATCAAAGCCCATATCGATCTAATTAGATAGTCATTTTTTGGGCAACATGTTTTGGCTACTATGAACTGTGGATTTTCAACAGTGTTTCAACACACTTTTATGATACCATGTTTTGGCTACTATCAACTATGGATTTTCCTTTAGCCACGTGTATGTGCATTTGGTGTTGACGGTTGGTCACAGACGTGGGGATTTTCACCGTTGACCAAAGATCTCCTCTCAACATTATTGATCAGGGATTTTCTGTTTTGACCGGCGATTTTATTTGTTCAGCTCCATTATTGGATGGACATTGCATTGCCAATATCATCTTCTAGCGTACTTTCAGTTCTCAACATCATCATTCAGAGATGAAATATTGTTTGGCTAACATTTTTATTTCTCGGTGACTATGGGTGGGATACAGCTGGCGGCTCATCTGAGAAGGATTCCTCCCTAGCTAATAGGGAGTGTTGATTTTAGCGTCAGAAAGACAAACCAGAAGTTATCAAGAAGGATTCCTCCCTAGCTAAGAGGGAGTATTGAATTTAGCTTCAAGAGGATCACAATAATAATTCAAGTTGGTGGAAGAAATTGCCTGAGGGTGGTAATATTTGACAATAAGAGATAAGTATTTCTACCCTTGAATAATGTTTATAAATTTTGAGTCATTAATTCATGCCATAAGATCAGGATAGTAAATCTTTTATACTTCTATAATTGATATTTCCCTTCGGGATAGTTTAGTTTTATGAACTAATTGTAATATCTCTTTGAAGTGCATTGAGGACAAATCTAGAAGCATACAAGTTTGCATTCAAGAGAGAAAGAACTTAATGCTTGCAGTTATGGAACTGAGTTGAGAGTTGATATCAGATTCAGAGGGAGTCTGACAATCCATTATAGACAACCTTGGAAAAGGATGTCAGAAGGTTGATGCACGATCTTGAGCTTGAGAGGGAGCAACTAAAGAATCTGCATCTATGGACATCTAAGAATTTTGATTCAGAGGGAGCTGACCATGTCAAGATGGCTTCCTTAGTGATCAACAGTTAGAGGATTGTGATTCCTAGGATGGAGTTTCAGCATTTGTGATCCATTATTTTTTATCTTATAGAGATTCCTTATCACTATGTAAGAGACATGGTAGCAAGGAATGTGATCCAGTTGGAGTATATTAATACGAGCGATCAAACAACAGATATTCTTACCAAACCCCTCCCCAAGGTGAAAGTTGATCACTTCAGGAAGAATCTTGGTATGGTTGAAATATAAAATTTTGATTTGTACTGATAAAGATGTTTAATGTGTAAACTTCTTATGGGCTCATCCATCCTGTGTACATTTCTGAGAGGTGACGATCTCTTAGACAATGAAGACTTGTATTTGATGTTACAAGGTGATGATCTTGTAATGGAGATTCGTTATGGTAGACTTTTGATATGTCAGTGCACATACCATAATAGGGTTATATGTAAGGGGAATGTAATGTTCTCAAATTACTATATCCTTGTATCACGATCTGAGGTGATATGAATATCAGGTATCACGATCTAAGGTGATTCCTCATATCACGATCTAAGGTGATGTGAAAACTAGGTATCATGATCTAAGATGATTCCTCATATTACGATCTAAGGTAACATGTAAAATCAGGTATCACAAGTTAAGGTGATTCCTCATATTACATGTTTGGTGATATGTAAAACTGGGTATCACGTGTTAAGTGATTCCTCATATCACATGTTTGGTGATATGTAAAACTGGGTATCACGTGTTAGGTGATTCCTCATATCACATGTTAGGTGATATATAAAAATGAGTAACACATGTTGTGTTTTTGTCAGTTGATCTTCTTCTGGTTGAGTCGAGTCCATGCTCTTACATCTGTCATTGTGCAACAGTGCCTGTTCACTGTGCGTAGTCTCTTAAGGCTTAGTTGCACCTGTGACAGGTGTCCTTCGTATGTGTGCCTATGGAAGTTTCTTTCCAGTTGTCGTGTGGATGGCAGAGCCGTTTTTAACATCATATGCTGTGTGCTACAGCAGCATCCGAATGCAGAAGTAATGACAAGTGTCGATGATTCTCTTAGAGCAGTTTTTAAACACATTATAATACGATGACATTTGAATTGGTTTTTAGTGCAGGATTCTTTTTAAAAACTGTTTCGTAGGGGACTAAATGCGAAAGTAGTTGAATAACGTCTACTGGTGGGCTGTGCAGACTACTGCAGTCTCTGACTGTAGATCATTGAAGTTTCACCAATTTTGGAAGGCGCTAGGGAGAAACAAATTCCGGTGGAGAATAAGTTAACATCTATCTGTTTTTCGTAAGTCCATATAAAACAAGAAATGGCTGATCGTGAATAATCAGGAAGTTGGAGGATAATATCTTAAAGGATAAAATTATGAAAAAGACAAGGCATCGAGAATAAAAAGAAGAAACAGCTCCAGTGTATGTGGCAGTCACTTGATTCGCTGCGGAAGGTGCATTTTCTTTTTGAAAATGGTGAGAACACGGGTCGTGAAATAAGAGGAGGATATCTGCTGAGATTCGAAAAAAGTGTGAGCAGTTGGTTTCTCGCGGAATAAAAAACGTGAAACATAGCAGATTTTTTTTGATGACAAAAAAAAAAAAGCATCGTGCGGGCAGTTGATGGTGGTGTCTTCTTTGCCGAAAAAAAACAACACAGCATGAGATGATATCAAAAAATGCGGATGAGAAGTATGAACGGGTGTTGGGTGTCTAAGACGGTCGGCATTGAGTAATCTTGTGAAGAAAAGGTGTAACGCCAGTGGGCATAGTCTGTACGCTCTTTGCTCGGCAAAAAAATAAAAATAAAAATAGAAAAACTTCAACAGGAGCGTCTCGGGCTGGTGAGATAAGGAATCACGAAAATGCAGTGAAAAATAACATTATCGTGTGTATTGAATTTTGGGAGAGTGGCAAGCGTTAAGCAATACCAGTGAGGGTAGACGGAGGAGTTCAAGAAAATCTGTATCTGCTTATGAAAGGAAAGGCACAACAAGTATTAAAAGAAATATGGGGCTGTGTGTTAAGCAACAGTAAGTTTGGTTTTGTCAGACAAGAGCAGGTGTTGAAAAAGAGACCACAGTCTTAACACACTGATGTAGAGCTGTAACTGCAGCCAGAAAGTTTGGTCTGGTATCATCTTTGAAAACAATTTTTGGGGGTGTTGTCTTGCGAGTTCTGAGTCTTCAACGCATGCAGAAATACTTTGACAGGACAAGAAAAAGTGTTAGAACAGGGAGGACATCTGCTGTAATGCATGCATGCATGGGACTGGATGTAAGGAGGAGCTGCAGTCCTTGGAAAAGATAGAGAATGAGCAGTTCGTGAATATAGTTGCAAGAAAAAGAACGTTTTATGTGAGGGGTTTTTTAATGTTTTGAAAGCCATAAAAGGGGGTTTACTTTGAGATCGCAGGAGAATACACAGGATCAATCTAATGAACAGAATGACAGCTTAACCAAGATACAGTACAGTGTTCTTCTAGATAGCAGTGCGGGTGTGAGTTTAATTTCTGATGTCTCAAAGAATATAGAAAAAATAGTGTATACAGTTTCCGAATGCTGGGAAAGAAATTAAGTAATTTATGACTGGCAAATCAAGCGGTATGAAGTTTGAAAAGACACTAGATTAGTGTGAGCTGCCGGGGTGGACTGTATATTAACCAATAGCAGTAAGTGCAAAAGGACACTGTTTTGAGCAAGCCTGAATATCTAAATCTGTTGAGATCATTCACTGTCAAAGGGTCTTCATACTGTTGTGAAGACATTGTAAAAATCTTTGGTACAATTTGTAATTGTCTAAAGTGAAGGTTGTAGCCTTCAAGGTCGGGTTGTAGCCTGATTAGCGAAGTGATAAGGAGAGTTGTAGCTCTCGGTGTAAAAGGGTTGTTGCCCATGTGATTAGAGAAGCCATGGTTTTTTAACCCTGTTGGGTTTTCCATGTGACAAATTTCTGTGTGTCTCTTCCTCTCTTGCTTGTGTGTCTCCTCTTTAATTGTTTTGATTTAAAATTAGAAACGCTGATTCACCCCCTCCCCCTCTCAGCATTTCTCCGCTTTTCAACACGTGTTAGGTGATTCCTCATCTCACGAGTTATGTGATACTTATCATCACATGTTATGTGATATCTGCCTTCACGAGATATGTGAGATTTCTTATCACAAGAAATGTGATATATGATTTTATCTTCCCTAGCTAAGAGGGAGTGTTGATGTATGTAGCATCGGTCAGATAAATAAAACTGATTATATAATTATTATGAGAACTGATTTATTATATATACATATATATATATATTAATATAATTAATAATTGATATTATTTTATATATATATATATATATATATGAAGTTAATCATTTATTTATTCTTGTAATGAATATATAGTTAAATTAATAAATTAGATTAATGAATAGACATGTCCCTTGAAGGGACATGTCTCTTCTTATCTTTACTATGTATATATTCGAGAGATCGATGCATTTGGAAGACACATACTTTTATGGCAGTGCTATTACATTTGCAGCGATCTTAAACTTAACACAACTAAAAATAAGAAATGTAATATAGTTAACGGTATAAATTTACCAAATGAAATGCCTTTTAACAAGACAAGTCCTAGTTTAGGTCCCACGCACAATATTAGTCACTTGGAAATTAGCATTAAAGCATAAGTCAAGATAACATCTATTTTTGACTAATCATCAATATAACTATACATCATGAAATCATATAACATTCTCATATTTAGGTCTAATTGAGGCATTAGCCATTCCAATGTGGATTCCCATCATAACTTTATGATGAATTCTTTGAAATGTTTGTAAATCACAATCTCAAGGTTGGTCCCTTGTACTACGAGAGCATGTAAGGTGGGCCACCCTTCCATCGCTCAGTTTACCTTGGAGGCTGGCCGTCCTCCTTGTTCAAGCCCAAGAGCATGGAAGGCTAGTCTTCCATTCCACCTCACCCACAAGCACGGAAGGCTGGCCGTCCATTCCATCCTAGGGTGGCGTACTTGGGTCTCTGAACTCAAAAGGCTGGCCATCCTTCCAATTCGCAATCTGTTTCTCTAAATTCAAAATAGATTATTGAACAAATCCTTTATTACATATAAGTAAGATAAACATTTAGATTACTCACAAAATTCAATAGTTGCCACAAATATTTCTATAGCATGAGCACATATATGCATGCCTATAATTTAACTTTATTTACAGAAATTATCTTTAATTGATTTGCTTCTATTGGATACGTACTTCTGTTCTTAGTCAGATCAGATTACTTATTTTCTTATCTCTTTCTTGCTCATTTCATGCCCTTCTTGAATGAATTGTTCTTCCTTTTATACCTCTCATTTGGAGAGAGTCATACCTCTTCATAACACCCCTTTCCCTTGGCAAGAGTCACACCCTTTCAAAGCTAAGCGCCGTCTTAACAAGCCCCAATCAGCACTCTTATTAGGGCCCGTTTGGTAGCGGGAATTAGAAAATGATGGATTTGATCAAATGCTGGAAATGGTCAAATCATGGATTTGATAATCCGGATTTTCATTTTCGGATTATAGTTAGGACTGTTTGGTTGACCCGGAATATGAGCGAGAAGATGTATATCCTCCATTTGGTTCCACTTTTTAAAACTAGAATTGGAATTTGACTATGATTATTATTTTATTTTTTGAACTATTTTAATATTTTTTTATATTATATTTTATTTTTATTAGTTCATTTTATGATTTATTTTATTATTTTATTTAATTTTATAGGGAAAACCATAAATATTTTATTGAATTTTATATAGAAAATCATAAAAAAAAATTCAACTTTTTTTTAATAAGGTTAATATTTAATTTTGTTTAATTTTATTTTCAAAATCATAAGTGAGTCATAAACAACAAAAAAGTTCTTGAGTTTATCAATATATATGTCCAACGTATCTACTTATAAAAAACTTCATGTATCTACAATATCTGTCTGTTAACTACATTTGCACATATGTTCCCAAAAAAGTAGTGTGCATACTACACAAAGAATGCATCGCAGAAACATGATTTCTCTCTTGCCATTGAAAATAATTTTGCGGCACTAGCTGCCTCTCTAGCCTTGCACTCCTTGCACTCATTCCCTACGTTAGGTAGGGATGTAGATGGGGTTGACATAACGCTAGGTAGGGATGTAGATGGGGTTGACATAACGGTGGGTATAGCTTTAGCTGGAGTAGACGTACAATTGGGTTCATCAACCCAGCTAAAGAATTTGCATTTACAATTTCCCTGCAATACCAAATCTACACCAGTTCTTCCTAAAATAATAAATTGTCACATTCTTTTTAAACATAAAACTAATTACATATCCAAACCTTTT
Organism: Chamaecyparis obtusa; assembly: GCA_027943335.1. NCBI lineage: Eukaryota > Viridiplantae > Streptophyta > Pinopsida > Cupressales > Cupressaceae > Chamaecyparis > Chamaecyparis obtusa. Next base: position 245,869 of record BSBK01001337.1, on the reverse strand, counting down.
TTGGGCAATTCCAAAATTGACGCCCGAGATTTCGTGAAGTCTGTGACATCCATAATATGCAACAGCCAGCACCACATTGACACATAGGCGCATTCACCGAAGTCATCGACGCTATAACAATTTATGGTTGATTAAATACACTTCATAAAATTTTAGAATTTTCACATAATCAAATCTACTCATCACAATCCATGGTTGATTAAACAGACTTTCTATTTGAAACTGAAAGGATCTAACAACACATCTATACTCGTACATAGAAGATGGGGAAGAACAAAATCCAACAACGAAATGGTGGTGTGAAGACACACCGTGCAAAGTTCCCATAATAAATGTAATACACCAAGGAGTAACATCAGAAATATGTGTAGTCATCAGAAATATAGATTGTAAGTTGAAATCATGAACAACATATGAGATTCAAATACAGTTCATAACATTTTAGAAACTCCACATAATCAAATCTACTCTAACAATCCATGGTTAATTAAAGAGACTTTCTATTTGAAACATTAAATTTGATACAAAGTATATTATATTAATGCACCTTCAAAATGAAAGTGATAAGGCCTTTGTTATTTCCCATCTTATAGTTAGATTTGGAGTGAGAAGAAGATTCAAACAACAAGAGGTCACAAACAATATTTTCCCACCACGTAGAAGGATAGGAAAATTCTCGAACAAGCCACCAAAGAAGTGATAGGAACAACCCACAACAATAATTAACAGGGCCAACATTGATGAACCAAAAACCTGATGTAGAACGATAGGGGATGAAACTATTGAATCCATAGGAAACTCATCTCCAACAAGTGATAGTCATAGAAAAAACTCAACACAAGCCTCCAGCGATGAAATTCCTACTGAGATGGCACTATTATTCAACACCCAATGAATAAGATCCAAGAGGCATAGATAAACATGTCACCATGGAAGACCTCCAAAATTCATAGAAAAAAACACAAAACCCTCCCTTCACTCGAACAACAATGAAGGGAGAACACACAATGAAAACTAGAGAACCCACAACAAAAACAAGAAGTGCCAAAAATAATAAGAACGAAGAGAACCTGGAAAGGAAAGAACCTTCACAAAAAAAATTAAAGGTACAAAGAACATATAATACATTGTACCCTGCAGATCGTGTTCTTGCTATTTCATCCTTTGTTGCTCAACATGGCAAGCAGTGAGATCACAGAATGTATATTGTATCTATCTATCTTCAGGACAACCCCTCCAAATGGGCAGTGGCTATGCAGCCATATGGTTAGACAACTTACCAAGGGGACACTTTAAAAAAAAAAAAAACTAAGTGTTTGAGTTCCCCTTGGTAAGTTTTCTAACCACTCCAAATGTGTACCTAAAACAAGCCTTTGTGATAATCCTTAATCAACTGTTTTGCATAAATAGCGCTGACACTTGCATTCATTATATGGCGTAGCCAAGCAAGTTCCAACATGCTCCTCAACACCACCAAGCCTTCAGTAAATCATGTTTGCAGGTACAAACGATACAAAGATAAAAGAAACAGGATCAATCTACAACAAAAATCCAAAATTAGCATTTAAGTCAACATTGCAACTGTATGAACCAAGGCTGTAAGTGCAAAATTGACCTACGTTTGTGCACTGTTGTGCAGTCACAAGATTCATAGGACACAAACAAATGACACTCATCTGTCAAAATCAAACCTATCTTTTCTCCAATACTAAGGTTCTACTGGTCTCAACTATTAATCTAAGGCAATTATTGCCTTAATGGCATTTCTAATTTGCTCAGAATAATAAAAATATGGTTGTGTCCTCAATACCTATTAATCCATTTATAATTTGGGAAGAATGTATCAGAGTCTAATGTGCCAATCAATGGAGCTCTGGTATATTGGCTCAATCCTGGAGTTATTAACTGTTATTATAATCCATATTAATTAGGACTTTTAAAGTGAACTTTGGCATACCAGTACAAAAGAGGAGTAACTCACATAAGCTCAGGTATGTGATACTTTGGAGTCCTGGATGCAGTTCCAAACAAAATAAGAAAGGAAATGGAAATGTATTTTTTTATAGTTCACCATATCAGGCAGTTTGTTTATGGGTCCACAGATGATTTATAACAATACTACTTGTACAACGCATCTAACTGTGCTACAAACAAGATATACACCTGTAAGGATTGAATTTGTGAGTTACATATCGTATAAGAAATAAAAATAGCTAACAAAGTTTTCTTTCAGAGAATGCATACTTTATAACAGTAAAAACAATAGATAATGCATACTTTATAATAGAAGCATCTTAACATCAATATCTATTGGTATTATGTTATCTGATAATGCATGAAATAACAGTAAAAACAATATCATCATGGCTGAAATAGCAGAAAAATATTATAATGCATACTTTATAACAATAAAAAACAATATCATTATGGCTGAAATAGCATGAAATAACAGTAAATTAAATATCATCATGGTGTTGATAAGACAAGTATCTAGAGGTCTGTCAATGTTTAAGTAACAATACTTTAAAATGAAAAAAAAAAGTATCTAGAGTTCTGCAAACTTCAGGGCAATATACTGCAGCCTCTCCTCGTCATTCATTTGCAAGAACCCTTTGGCTCTATCTTTTTCAGCCATGAAGGTGTCATATGCTTTTAGCATAGTTTGTGGACTCAAATTAGGGATGCCTCTGAGAGCCTCATAGACACTACGCAAGACAGCATCTGAGTCAGAACAGTCCACTTTGAATACAAGAGGCGCACGGAAGTCCTCTTCTATTCTTTTCATAGTATCACAAAGCACATCCATCGAACCAATAATGGTTGCCTTCTTCCTCTTTGCCCTCCTTGGTGACGATGTCGAAGGATTTCAACTCCTTGCACTTGATTGATTGGAATCATATAATTCATCATCCAAATCAGTTGGAGTGTTAAGTGGTGTACTCATAGGGACATCCTCATCACAATCCACGTAGGCCGGCCCATCCATATTGAGCCCTTCTTCTATCTCTCCTACAGTAGTAGCAGCAGCACCTTCAGCTATGTCATTACCTACAATGATGGCTAGGTCGTTGTAGTACTGGAAGGGTTGTCTCTTGTACACTTTGGCACTTTTGAATTCTTTTCTCTGCATGTTGTCATGATGAATGAATTAGATCTTTGTCTTGTATCTAACTTAATAAGAAGGAAATATTGCTAAGACCAACATATTCAAAACAACATGTTACCTTTAGAAGCTCCTCCCACACCATGTCATCAGCATCCACACTGAGTATCTTCATTCCATGCAAACCCACTCATATTCTTCAACTCTCTCATCACTCGAAAACCTTGCTTCCATCCTTTAAGCTTATTTTTGAAATTTTCCTTTGACAAATTAAGGTTCAAATCAGCATTGAACTTCCTCTCAATGGCTGTCCAAGCTTCTTTTTTGAAGCCCCCTTTGCCTTTCCTTCCTAGGTGAACTTGTTCGTGGAGCAAGAATAGGAACTTTTGTTCCGTCTCTCTGGTCCACACAACCTTCTTGGATGAAGAAGTTGACGGGCTTACAATAACCTCATCGTCCATGCTCATCATCACCTACACCACCTGTTGTATGCAATCATTAGCTACATGCAAATGAGAATGGATATTAAAGAAATAGTCATACAACAGTGCCATATAATCCAAAATATTGCATTTATGCATGATATCCAGCAATTTGTAATATATTTCTTTATTATCCATTCTCATTTGCATGTAGCTAAGTATGCATGTATATATGGTCTACTATGTTCACACAGTCTACTATGGTCTACTATGGTCTACTATGTTCATACAGTATGCTTGAATGGTCAATATAAAACACTTAATCCATCTACTTGTATACTTAATATTTCTTGTATCTGTTTGTCAAAAAAAGGAAAAACTTATAAGATGGATTAAGTGTTTTACATTCTATTGTAAACACGAGGCAAAACCATACATACATTCTATGAGGCAAAGATCAATTTCTTCACTGAGACGATAAATCCAACCCTACATTCTATTGTAAACACAGGCTTCATTTGTTTCAAAGAATATTGTAAATGTAAACTATGAGAACACATGTTTTCAGCATCAGCAATACAACAAGATACACACATGAATGTTAATCAAAGAGAAATCAGAGTTAGAAATCATACACAGGCTTCATTTGTTTCAAAGAATATTGTAAATGTAACTATGAGAACACATGTTTTCAGCATCAGCATTACAACAAGATACAGACATGAATGTTAATGAAAGAGAAATCAGAGTTAGAAATCATACACAGGCTTTATTTGTTTCAAAGAATATTGTAAATGTAAACTATGAGAACACATGTTTTCAGCATCAGCATTACAACAGTATGATTTAGGAATGAAAGCACATTAAAGAACAAAGGAGGGTCTTGTAAAACTACAACTAATGTCTACGTCTGTAGTCTTCCCACATCCTACTTGCTATATCATCTCTAAAGTTCCCCCAATCATCCCTATCACGCTAACTCAACCCATATGGCTCAAGTATTGGTACATTTATCCCATCGCGATCGTCATCCTCTTCAATAACCACTTCGGATGGAACACCATCCTCTATAGTAATGAAGTTGTGCAGTATGCAACATGCCAAAACAATACGTGATTGTGTCGTGATTGGATAAGACGTTGCATGCCTCAGGATAGGAAAACGCTGCTTCAAAATGCCAAATGTATGCTCTATTGCATTTCTAAGAGAGTGTCGGTGGTGAAACAACTCTTGTGGGCTGCTTATAGGGTTTGCACTTGAAAACTCCTTCAGGTGGTAACATGTACATCGGTAAGGTGCAAGAAATCCTGATACATTTGGATATCCAGCATCGACCAAATAATATTTTTCTACAAAATAACATATATTGTTAAACCGTGAAACATTGACGACATCGTCAAACATTTATCATTTTCTTAAAAAAAAATACGGTGCGAAATGGCATACCAGGTGGAACTACAAGTGGATCGGCTCTACTAAGAGCTATCTGCAACAGACCCTTCCCAACCAGCAAGAACGTATTGAAACTTATAATCAAAAGAAGAGACAGCCATAACATTTTGTGACAAGTTCCCTTTTCTATCCCGATATTTACCCTGTAAGTTGACATCGACAATGACTGGTATATGGGTTCCATCAATTGCTCCAACACAATCCTATAGAAAGAAAAACTGCAGTCAAGAAAGACGCAGTAATAAGATTATCACTAAGCAAAGAAATTTGTAGCGCTAGGGGGTTTACCTTGAAGTAAGGATTGAAACGGTCCTTCCCACTAATTTCAAGAGGAGTGTTTGGCCCAGGTGGTATGTGATAATCCCGATGGAGTCCTATGACAGTCGTCAAGGCCTTGTGGAAGTATCGGCTTACTGTCTCTCCGGAGTGACCAAAGTTGTGGGCAATCTTACGATTCCTCAGATTGTGGCCAAGGGTGTGGAGGAACATGACTAATTGTTCTTCTAGCGTTATGCTAATCGTATCTGATAGGCTTCCTTTTTGCCTTAGAAGATTGGCTAGCCGAAAGAAGGTTGCTGAACTCATGCGAATTTGGTCGTGACAATGCACCTCACTCGAATGAATAATGCGTTTATAAAAACCACTTCCATCACTTCTTTCCTTACGCTTTTTTTGCCTACCTTCAAGCACAGACAGCACTTGGGCTACTCCAATGATAGCAAGAATAAGTACGTGAATACGAGCTTTTTTGACCTTCCTACAAAGGAGTGCTTGAATGTTTGGATCGTTGATAAGATCCATCCCTGAAAAGTACACAGCGAAGAAGGTTTCAAATACAAAATCAACAGTCACAAGCACATATACATTTATATAAGTATGTAATATATGGTTCTTATATAGGCACATATACATATAAGTTTGTAATATTATTAATCATGTTTTACAAAAAGATAGAGACAGGAAACATAGAGACAGGAAAGCTTGTGGCCATCAAGGTGATTGAAAAAAGTAAGGTAGTTTCATGTAATGTTTAAAGCTTTCTTGCAAAATTTATTGAATACCAATCTTGTTAAATTCTGCAAAGTATGCGACCTGCTGCAAGTACTAGGGAAAAATCAAGCAACAGTTTCATATCTATTTAAAGACCAACTGTTAGGCAAAATGTTTTTTAATTGATAAAATATTGAAGTGTGTAGCCTCTTGCAATCCTTTGTGTTATGCGGCTTGCTTCAATTATTTCTAGTTGCTTATGGTTTGCAAGCTAATTAAGCATCCTAATGCAAATTCTTCTAGTTTAAGAAACTCTAGAACTGCTGCAAGGTGAAGTCAATTTAAGTAGAAGCATCATAAATAAAATAAATTATTGTAGAGACAATTACATATCAAGAAACAAGAGAGATGAACATAGCTATAAGAATAGAAACTTGACTCTTTATTATATTCTCTTATGCTTATGTGCTTCAATATCACTAGAGAAACCACAACTATAACTCCTCAAAAATAACCATATAAGGACCACATGCACTGACTAATCCATAACAACCACCTATGGACTGACAACAATGAATTAAACAAAAATACAACTAAGTTTCAATAAACAAAAAGCTTCACTTGATATACTATTGATTCAATAAACAAAAAGCTTCACTTGATATACTATTATGAGCATGATTACAAGAAACCATTTTTTGATTATAAAATTACGCATTTATATAGATAGAATGTTTCTCTAAAATAGTGTGTTCACAATTGTACTAATTTAAAAAGTCTACAAGTAAGAACCATTTCTTTATTTAAACATTGAATTAATTTTAGCAAATAGATAATTGATCCAACTAGTCTTCTATAACTCGTCTCAATTTCCTTTCAACTTGGTCCAACTGTTGCATGCCCTTTTTTTAATCTTTACTTTTCTCATTGAAATTGTGTCATCTTTCCACTAACCTGCTGTTACTCACCTCAATTCCCTTTCAACTTGGTCCAAACATTATACTCTTTTTTGTCACCTTCACTCCCCTCATTGAAAGTTGAAGCTTAAGGATCCCAGCTATACAAGTTAAAGAGAGTAAAGTGGCCTTATCATTATTTTTTTTTAAACAAAATATATTGCTTGCTTTGTTTGGCATTGTTGCTGTCATGCAAAGCAGCAGCCTAGAATGAGTAATAATTATGATAATGAGCCTGCTCTGGGCCTAGGCATGCGGATGTGCATAATTATTAGTGTCACCCACAGCGCCCTAATACTAAAGGCAGCAAGGTCACATCCGGCTAGAGAAGAAGGGGCTTGTGGGGCTTAGCAGGTAAAGTATAGTTGTTTTTCACATCACAGAACACTGCAATGGAGCGGATTTGACATGAAAAAGATGGTAGACCACACACACTAGCCCACAACGAAGGAATTAAGGAAGATGGTACACCATATTATACCACCATCAAGGAACTAGGGAAGAGATTATGGGGTCTGGCTTGTCTGCAGATTCAATGGTGGGCTCTTTATCTAAGAAAGTGGGTATGTTGTTTTACACTATAATTTATCTGTTTATGGTCAAAATCAATGTCCTAATACTAGTTTATTATGGCTTAGTACTGACCCATGCATACAAAGTATGTTATAGTTCTAATGGCTTTGTTATCAGGATGCACCATGACATCTATGGTTGGATAACTGACTTTTTCACTTCTCATCCACCTGGATCATATGTAACATGTACAGGAGAAGTCAAATTTTCAATTATACAGCATCCAATTGGTGTATCCTAATAGTTAAATAATAATTTAAGTCAAAACTTCTATTATGTGGCATCCAACAATAGATGCCATCAAATATCCGGATGGCTGAATAACCTGAGATCCCTGCATTCATTACCTTAAAACAGAGGAGCATCTTCTATTCATGGGTAGGAAATAATTATATAACTTCATTTATTACTCACATGGACAACAATGGGGATTGGAAGTTACAGTTCCAAAGAGCCTAGGGAAGTCAATATGGTGATAATGGCGGATTCATTTTTTAAACCAATAGAAGTGATTCTCCTCCATTATTAAGGATGCGCTATTAATCTGCAGTGCCAATATTAGTTTTCATAAAAGTTAATAGATAGTAGAAATATATGCTCTCGACAGATACCAGATGTAACTGTTCTTACAGAATTTTGTAATCTATCAAGAAAAAACTACGCAATCTTGTAAAGACAATACAATGGCCCTCCTTTGGAATAGCAATATTCTGTATACTTTTCTCCTATTTCAATATATTAGGGTACGACTCCTAAAAAAATCAAGTTTTTTATTTTTCATCATTCATATTTTTTTTATTTTTTTTATATAATCAGAATGACTGTGATTCAAATTATTTCAAACTGACAGAACCAGAAAGATAAACAACAAAAAGCTTCAACAAATCTTAGTCAATATAATAACATTAAAATTAGAACACCTAAAAAGGGAAACAATAACACTGATAATAATAATAATAATAATAATAATAATAATAAATTGTCTGAATGGATGAGAAAGCATTTTACAGAGTGAAGCGTCAGTGCAATACAAAACCCTCACATTTACCAGCAAGCAATTGAAACCCGAGGAACCCTAATTCAGCAAATGAAACCCTAGAGGAACCCCAATTAAACAGGAACCTTAGAGAAGCCCTAATAATGCAATCGAGACCCTAGAGGAACCCTAGATTTCAACGAATTGGAATCAAGAATCTGAGCTATTATATTCATATCACATCAGTGAAGAATCTGAGCTATTATAATCATATCACAACATACCGATAGAAGAAAAAATAATACTGAAACTAAAATAAATACAGCGATATATAGCTATAATACTGAAAACCTAAACCAAAATATAGCTATGCATACCAGATTTTTGCAATGCCTTCGCTGTGAAACCCTGAAATGTGGAAACGCCTTCGCTGTGAAACCCTGGCTTGATGAAACGGTTTCCGCTTTGCAATGCTTGTGGAAACGCTGTGAAACCCTTGCCTTCGCTATGCCGTGAAGAATGGCGGAGATAAAAACATTGTGTCGGGTAAAAAACAAAGCGGACGCCAAAAAAAAGATTAATTCGCCCGCGGACCCGACGAGTTACCAAAACGGGGGTTTAAAAAAGTGGAATTTGGCCCTCAAATTCCAATTCCACCTTTTCAAGCGGCAGTTGTTAATGCTCATTTTGGGCCAAAATGAGCATTAACAAATTCCTACTCCCGTTTCATATTGCACTCCCAAACTGAGGATATTGTTGAAATGGGCATTAACAAATGCCAATTCCAGGCAAATGCTGGAAATGGTGCACTACCAAACGGGCCCTTAAAGAAATCAATATCATTTGGGTGTTTTTTATAGTTTCCCTCAATGTGGTCAGCCCCTTAATCAGGTTTTTATTTGTCTTAGTTGTCCCCCTTTAATTAATCACAGCCAATATTAATTATTTTTATTTTTGAGTCGGCCCCCTCTTTCATTTATTCAATCGCTCATGCTTTATTATTTAATGTTGTGATCTGTTTTTTAAAGTCCTCATCTCAGGTAGGGGTATAACATTTTGTTTGTTTGGTGTTGTGTTGGCTGTGTGATTGGACGGTTTGATAAGATCCGTTGATCATGACTGCATCAATTGTAGACAGTGAAAGGCCTCTATATGGAATCTCCTAAGGATTTAAAAACTACCCCCCAAATAATACAACTCGAATTAATAGAGGTGTAGTTTTGCTTGTTTGGTGTTTTGTTGGCTGCATGACTGGATGGTTGATAAGACCCCTTGGTCATGACTGCATCAGTTGTAGATGGTGAAAAGCCTCTATATGGAATCTTGAAAGGCTCAAATAACTATCTATTAAATAATACAACTCCAATTTAAATCAGGGCTTCTATACCACTTAAACCAATTCAATATCCATCACTGAAAGTCTTATACAATGGCATTCCCTCTAGATATTTCCTTTTCTTTCCCATAATCTGCCATACAAAATACTAGAAGATAACTTGCTAGAGATGTTTATCTTTCCAAACTGCTGCGGTTGCCAATGTTCATCATATCAATAAATACCCCCCCCTTGGATTGATGCAGTATGCAACTATATCAGCAAGCATAATTGGTACAGTTATAATTGCTTCTATAAACTAGCTTTGTATTGTAAATACAACAGAAATCATTTCATACTTGGATATCAAAGCAAACATCCTCTTTCCTTTGCAATGGCCAATGGCGTAGAGATTCCACTGATATGACATAGGGACAAGTGTGAATATAAACATCACTGCTCTGTTTCTGAAATGTAAGCATGCACTAGATAGTTCTGTTACTTGAAGCATTTGGCAGAGTCCCCATCTTTCATTACCAGACCAAACTAGGCCTCCATATCATTGAATGACTAAAACATGTTATTCCCAACATAGACAATATCTGCATGAGACATCTTTGCAATCTTTGTATTTGTGGAGACTACATCCTTTTGGCATTCTGTCAAACAGTTTTTGGACCTTTCTATGTTCTTACACTTTGCATACCTATATAGCAGGGCATCTGCAACTAAATTGACACAGAATTTTAATGACTCAACTCCAACAATTTCCCCACACTTCAAGATGACCACATTTATATCCTAATCGACCAGGACCATTAATCACAAGTGATTTTTGACTTGATCTAACCCAGATGACAAGGAATCTTTACAAATGAATTGAAGAATGACTATAGGTGAACTCAAAAGTTTAAAAAAGGCATGGTTAAAATTTTGGGATAACACACCTGGAAAAGAGCAACCAGGGAAAGGTGAAGCTGCCTCCAATGCAGTGTCTAACCCTCCTCTGTAATCTTTTTGGATGAAGCGTTCAGTAACCGCTTTAATGAGTCCTTTGTCTTTCAAGAATTCGGAAAGATTCGTGACAGACGTTGAGATGTCAAAGTTTGCCCTTCTATGGATTTCCCCATCTGAAAAAACGGAGCCAATCACCACCTTCAGAGCACTCACCACCATCCTATTCTGAATCACAAGCTCACTTGCCAAACATTGGACTGAGATAGGGCCATAAAATGTCACTTCCCATTTACCTTAATAAAGATGGAATTTAGAATCAACTTTCTACCACAGCTAAAAACTGTGGTAAAAGAGAAAGTAATGTGTCATAACCCAGTACACAGCTTTCTATAATAGGCCAGCTTAACACTTGCCTCTGGAAGGGACACCTAGCACATGTCACTTTAAATGAGATGATTCACAAATTGCCTCTCATTATTATGCATATATGATGTCATGTTTGGATTCCAGCATCTTCCAATAATTATTATCATTTCCAATTATGATTTCTTTGTGTGTGGATGGCATAATCAGCCAAGAAATCAGTAGACTCACTGACCCCCTCAAGCATGACTTGTAGAAAAAGAACTAAATGAATCCAACAAGGGCCAAACTTGCCATAAAATGTTTTCGACCTTCCAATTTTTAGAGACATGGTTTCTGATCACATTAAACATAACCATTGAATCCCCTTTGATATGTAAGACTTTAATGCCATTTTGGGAGAGTACTTCAAGACCCAGCAACATAGCCTAAGCTTTGGCTTCATTGTTAGTGCTGACGTTTCTTTGATGCTGCAGAAATCATTTTGTGTACATTATTTTTTATTAGACATCCTGCCCCAGAGAGACCTGGGTCTTAAGGCACCATCATAATTAAGCTTTAAAACATTGCAAAGAGGAGGAATCCATTTGGACATCATTCTTCTAGCCTTATTGGATAGCTCTACCAGTCCTGTGATTGGAGTTTTGTAAGTTCAATTATTAATCTTACAACTGCTGTGAAAATTTAGAAATACTTTCCCAATTTCTTCATATTTATACATTTTATTATTTAAAAAAGGACTTGGACTTATTGGGAAAACAAACAAAATGTTTTATAGAATTGAAGGAAATTTTCATCATGAATGGGTGAATGTTGTTGGAATATATTTAAAATAAGTAGGGAAACGAGAAACAAAAATTTCCCTGCCAATATGGTAAGATCAGTTTGCATTTCTGCAAAAGAACAAAAACCTCATTTAGGTTTAATAGCTACTAGTTGCTCAGGGAACATTTGCAAAATGAGATGGATATGATTTTTTCCAGCTGGATGGATAAAATGCTCTTTTTTGGGAGAGAAAGGGTCAACACTAGCCCCTCTCTACTATTAAAATAATTATTTAATGTTTCTAATGGTCATCTTTAGTGAGTTTAGTTTTATTAGATAGTTTCTATTTTTGTATTCAGTTAACAATTGTTTCGTTTAAAACATTGTCTTGTACTTTTCTATTTAAGGAGACCTCATCTCCATTATTTAAAAATTAATATAAAAGTATTAAGTTTCATAACATCTACGACATAAATTCTGCATGCTTGGGATATTTTCTTTATGTTTTCCCCAATCTTGCTAAAAAATATATCATGTTCTTTTAAAATCTCATACTTCATTTTTATTATGTAACGCCAGGACTGCCAGGAGGGACATATATGGTTATATCTGATACAAACATTGTAGATTTTTTAGAAATTCATAGACACGCCGTATACTGCATCTTTTGCTTATTAATTTTTATAAAATTCTACATTTTTCAGTTTCACTTCACCAAATTTCTGATTTGACATATTGTAACACACTTCTTTGTTCCAGTTAGATTTGGACAAGGTAAACTACTTTAACAAGATCTGCACATGCATTAGTATGATTGTTTTTTAATTTTATCGAACAGCAGGTAGTTGTTTCTAAATATTAGGGTTTCATCAGCACATTTATGTTCTTAGTAGACTAATTTTTTTTTTCTGTTAACCTGTTATGTGAAATTTTAACTTAAGCAGTATCCAGATTGGACTTGAAAATGGAAGCTGATTTTAGTTCCCTTTGTTATTGTCTATTGTGTTTTGCAGAAAGATAAGGCTTCTGGTATTCAGCAATTTGGATGCTTCCCTGATTTATATAGCAATAACACTTACCATTTTATGGAGCGTTATAGGAGTTTCCAGCACATTGTTAATCTAAGGTCATCAACAGAACATACAAAATTTATGAATGATGTAAGTATCTTTTCCAGAAAGTTATCTTTGTTTTGATGGTGCTATTGGTAGGATCTGAAACTGAATTTCAAGAATTAGAATGAGAAAAAGACTAACAAAATTATGTACTTAAGGTTGTGTTACATCCATGCAGTGGTCTTGTCATTCCTTGCAAAATTTACATTGCAATGATTTTTTGTTCCTATAAGTAATTCAAAACAGAATTAATTAGATAAAGATGAAATAAATAGAGAAAGCACTGAGCATAAATATATATGTGCAGGTAAGGCCTCTATTGACCCAGCCGATAGCACTTGCAGTTTATGAATATCGGGATGGTCAAATTGGTGCTATGCTGAATCCTATAGGTTAGCTCTGTTGTTACTTGTTTGTATTGAAATTTAACTAGCTGTATTGTACTTTGCTTCACTGGATTTGCAAATTGTATTATGTCGCATTTCTTGTTGTCTGTGAAAGTATTATCATTGAATGCAAAGTTCAAATATAACAATAATTTAAGAGTTCTTAATAGAAATTAACGGTCTCTATTTTGATGGCTAAACTTTTTTCCAGCTTGTCTTGCACTTCCATCATTGATATGATGTGGAAGTTATTTCCAGGCTATCAGAACTCTTGATGTCATTTCATTTGCTGTTTAAGAAACAACCTAATATTTTAGGCATTTTGGAATTAGTTCAATGCATCTGAATGGACAAAAGGACTTTAGTGCCAGGTAAAAATAATAAACAAGGCACAACGGTACTTTGAACATAAAGGCAAGGAAATAAAAGAGACACTTAGAGAATAGTAATACACAAAATCATATATGTGTTTTGCTCCTTAGAGCTCGTCAGCATGATAAATAATGTTGATACCTGCATAAGGTTTTCATTTAAATAAGAACATCTCTCAGGGTGAGGAAGGATTAAATCCCAGAAACTTAGGTGAAGATCCAATCACTAAAATCTTTTTGGCTTAAAATAATCTATGATAAAAGGTCTGAATCTCTTAATGGCCAAATTAGCACAAAAAAATATTTTTAGCCATTGAGGCAAAACTAAACACAATGTCCGAGTCACTCCAACATTCAGGGGAAATACAAAAAACCAGCATTAAATTAGCTGAAAACCAATTCAGCAGAAATTTAGGTGCAAAAATGGATCTAGGTGATATTCATCAACACACCACGAGACAGATCCCCTCTACAACCCAGCACAAGGGGAGGTTCAACCCTTTTCCTGCATCAGTAACCCTGGAGGCTTTTGTGGTTTCTCCAGCAAACCAAACCTGAATGTGGCACACCTGAATGTCATTTTTCCAAAGGTCATACATAGATGTAATTGCATCTTATCTTTTGCAAAGCTTACAGGCAAAATAGAATTTGCCCAGCCTCAAGCTCAAGGGAGTAGGCCTTCTAGCTCCAATTCCGTTTTGAAATGTCCAGATTACCTTAGCAAGAAAAGTAGGAGCAGATTGAGAATAACCCGAGAAATAAAGAGAATCAAGAAATTTGTAGGGTAATCTAACCAAGGAGTTGGTGGAAGAAAGTGTGCTTCAACTTCTGAAAACCTATTTTGTTGCTTTCTCAAACAAGAGTTCTTTTCAACTTGCTCATAATAAAAAACTTTTGTTGATGCTTGGAATGATGCAAGGAAAAATTAATAAGCATTCACGGGTTTCTGAAATTACGTAATGCTTAAAAACACCTAGTCATTGTGTCCAGAAGGCCCAAAATCCTTAATATCAAGTTATCATCTGTCAAATCATTGAAATTTGAGATCTATGCCTCGGGCCCTAAGAGGTTTTTTAGCCCCCTGTCACTATTTTTGTCCATACAGTTGTACAGCATTTGAACTGTATGGTGGAATGCCATTGTTTGCAGTTGTGTCAGTAGGAATCAACATATTTTGTGAAACCTGGCATCTTTTTTGGCATATTCCCTAGGCTAGTCTGCACTATGCCTGTCTATGTAAGTTTGCATGAGCTCTTCTACCATCAATCAAATCACACTGCTTTGAGAGGTCTTTTGGGTTTTTTAATTAAAATTTTGATTTTTAAAAAAATTTCAGCTGATTTAAATTTGTTTACGGGCCTGGTCACATGTAATGTTAAGTGAAAGGTTTTCTTGTTGAGCACGGGGGTTTATTGCCCAAGCAGCGTAGTTATGCTGGCTAACCTCAACACCATCACCACATGCGTGAAGCCACTATGTCCAATGATGAGTTTTATAATTTATTCAGTCTTATTGGTGACCAAGTGTTAGCACTAGGAGCTTATTTTAGCTCCCTAGTGCTCAATATTTTTGCCAAATTTTGGTGCAGGTGAATTTTATTGCTGTTTGAAGTCTGCTTTCCCATTGTGGACTTCGAGCTCATAACTTTTTGTCAGTTTATCTGATTTTCATGATTCTTGTGGTGTTGGAAAGGTATGAAGAAGCTCTATCATTGTGCATATGCACTTTTTTCAAATCCAACCTCAGGTTTATTTTATTCAGATTTTGCAAATTTTTCATCGTGTTTGATAACTTGGACATCTTGACTTGTGCCAAGGTTCTATATTTTTGGGAAGGCTTCATTTTCAGCATTCATCATATTTGGGGGTTTCTATTTGATGTTGAAAGTTGTCTTTTTTGTAATTTTGGAGATATCTCATTGTTGATTATGTGTTAATGGGTTTGGCAAGAATGCCCGCTATGCCTGTGTGGGTCCGTTGCAAAAGATCCCATTTGATGATCCATTGTTATGGCATTTCTCACTTTGAAAATTGCTCTCTCCATTGCCATTTGAGGGCTATATTTTATTTGATATCATCCATTTATTAAACTATGCCATGACAAATATTGTTGTCATTCCGCTAGGGAAATATTTTTTCTAATATAAATTATTATATTTTATACTCTATTGTTTTTTAAAATATTTTTTTATTACTTATTTTTTACTATTTAGATGATATTTTATTTTTGATTCTACATTATAAGAAATATAATTTCTAAAATATTCTTAATTCATTATTAAAAAATAAAACTACATATGACATAAAATGTATATTATGTAATTTTTAACTTTTTTAGCATAATATTATCATATTTAATGTATATTTAATATTAATATAAATACTACAATATTAAATATAAATATAGCATAATATATAATATATAATTTTTTTATATATAATATTAAACATATGATATTTACTATTTATCTCTATTTTATAATTTGAGGCTTGAGTATTTGTTTTTTTGCAAATTATGAATGTGTTATTTAAATATTCTATTTATTGACAATAATAAGTATCATTGTTCTTATAGTTTATTATTTTGAATATATATATTTATTTATTTATTTAATAATATCCTAAAATAGAAACAATGCAGTGAAAGTGCGTAGATAGTAGCATGAGTAGTCTAGATGCAAAACAAGATTCAACAGCGGTAGATCACAACAGCTAGGACAAGTCTTGTTTCCTGGATCAGTGAGGCATGATTTGATCCTTGAGGTGGCGACGAGAGCCAATAGGATTCCACTTGGTCTTAAAGAGAAGTCTTTCTTCAAGGTAAGGATGATGAGGCTAATCATAAAGCAAAGAAGAATAGATGGCAACAAAAAAGATGGGCAACCCGATTTCAACAAGCAAGGATGAAGCCTCGGTGCTCTCTATTTCAAGGTGTTGCGAAAAATGTTTCACAAAAAGTCGACAAGGTTGGAGATGCCTTTTCTCAAGCAGCCATTATTATGAAAGTTATTGGGGGAAGTCCTAGCAGAGCGAAGATCAGAATGTGGGTTGCAGATCATTGGAAAGTGGAGGCTGTGGTGAATTTCTTGCCAAAAAGTTGTCATAGCGGATTTTGATAGAGAGGAGGATTAGGATGTCATTCTTGCAGCGTCTCCATGGTTGTGCAAGAAATATTTAGTTTATGTGCAGAAGTGAACCCCAAATTTCAACCCTAGAACAAAATTTGCATGAGACAGAGCCTACTAGATTCACCTATACAATTTACTATTTAAGTATTGGTCTGAAGATTGCCTCCGGTTGATTGACTCAAAACTGGGGTTTGTATTGGGTCTAGAGATGGGAAAAGAGGATTCAATAACATTTGTGAGGTTAAAGCTAATTTCCATTGAATCAGTTCCAAAGTTCATTCGCCTATCCTCTGCTAGCAGAATTTGAGAGTAGGAGATCAAAGTTGAGGAGTGGAGGTTTTAATGTTTAAGCCTAAGGTGTGGGAGTAGGAACCACTTTGAAGCTAGTTGCCATAATTTGACACAATAGATGTAGCATCCTAAGCAAAATACCAGAGACATGAGTCCACCCACGAAGCACAATTAAAGAAAACAATCCTAATCAAGACAAATGGACCAATCTTCAAGGGATGTCGGGAATGACCAAATGGCAGCTTCACTTTACAAAGACTTGGGAGGGAAGTTTTAGAAGCCGAGTTTGATGACGGAGTTCAAGGAATGGGGGGAAAGGGAAACTAAGGCTCTATCCGAATCTCCAAAAGTGATAGGAAATTTGATAAGGTTATACCTTCTTCGGGGAAGGATTGGAGGATCCTTCTTGAGGGAATGTACTCAAAGGAAGCAAGAAAGAATGACATTGAAACAATTGGCCCTTCTCAAATAGAAGAAATGCAAGACAAAGACATCAATCTAGGAGTTGTCAAAGGGAGCGAGGAAGATTTGAACTCAAAAACCTTGGCTAAGGCTAGGTCAATACAGAATGAAACCAGTCCATTGGAGGAAGGACATGAAAGTGACTGTTCAATAATAGATGAACTAGAGATTGTCGATCCACGATGTATTAGCTAATCGACAAGTAAGGCTTTGGGAAAAGGGAAGAAGTTAGGTCGGAGGTAGGGAAACAAAACTAAAAGACAAAAGAGGGAAGAGGTGGCCACGGAGAAACAATACACCAAGAGATGCCTACTTAGGCGCCACCTAGACATTTTAAAGGCAAATGTAGTATTACTTTAGGAAACAAAAGTTGATGAAACAGAGGTAGTCAAATTTTTAAACTATTTCAGACTCTAGAATGTTAGTTTTTAAGAAGTGATTGGCTCGATTGGGGGGTTGGCTATTATGTGGAACGCAAGTAAGGTGTTAGTTCCGCTGTTGAGGAAGGAATCTTAATGGGTGGTTGGAGAAGTTGCATCCGTGGACTCATACTACAGGTTCCTCCTATTAAATGTCTATGGTCCCATATAGATAGAGGAGAAGAAGGATATATGGATATCCCTAAAAAAGGAAATAAAAGTGACCAGTGATGCCATGGTAATTCACAAAGAGATTTTAATGCCATTCTAGATCTAAATGAGAAGAGTGGGGGACCAAGTAGGTTCAATAGGGTTATATTGGATTTGAGGGATTTCATTGAAGTTTATGCTCTTTGTGATTGCCCTCCGAAGAATGGATTGTATGGACTAATAGGAGGTCAGGGTTTACCTCCATCTCCGAGAGATTGGACCACTTCTTGTATTCACATATTTGGCTAGAGGAGGGGGGGATCATTTGACTTTAGAATACTTTGTATATCGGTTTCAAACCACTTCCTTGTTGCTTTAGATATTCAATCTTCTAAAGCTCTAGGGAAAGGACATTTCAAATTTAGAAGCATGTGGCTAAGGGGTCTTGAGTTGGTTGGTGAATTGGAGGAGTGGTGGTTAGCATTTCCAATGATTAGGGGGGCAATGAGTTGTAGATTCTCTAAGAAACTACATTATCTAAAGGAAAAGCTTAAGGAAGGAATAAGGTAGGTTTCAAAAATATCTTCAGGGAGAAGGACTAGGTAGACGACGAACTCAAGACCTTCAATGTGAAGGTTATTAAGCATGGTATGTTTTTGGAGGACTTTGAGCTAGAGAGGAAATTGAAGAAGGAACACAATGAACTTTTGGCATGGGAGGAAGCTTTTTGGAGAGATAAGGCGAGGGAATCATGGTTATTGACAAGGGTCTTGAATACCAATTTTTTCCACACATTGACAGAGGATAGACAACATAATTGGCACTAGGGGAAAATTGTAGGCAACAAAGGGGGAATTGAGGTTGAGGCGATTGAGGACTTCAAACTTTTCTTGGTCCTAGATGGTGCATCGGAAAACTATGACATGGAAACAATCCACTGCATCATGAGATGCATTTCAGATTTGGATAATAAAATGCTGATTACTCCTTTTGCCATCAAAGAAGTTTGGAAAGTTGTATTCCAGTTACATTTGGACAAGGCACCAGGGTCAAACAACTTTATGAGACTATTTGACCAAAAATGTTGGCACTTCCTTTAGAAAGATGTTTGGGAAGTGGTGGAGTTCAAGAAGAAGCATCAATTTGTCAAAGATTCAATAACACCATAATTGCTTTCATCCCCTAGAAAGAAATTTGTAAGTCATTTGCTGATTTCTGTCCTATATCCGTATGTAACACGATTTACAAGATTATGGCAAAGGTCCTTGTGAATAGATTAAAAGTGGTTCTACTATCTATAATCTTAGAGGAGTAAAATGGTTTCACCCCTGGCAAGGACTTCATAGACAACATCAATCTGGCCAATGAGGCGATTCATACAATCAATGGAGATAGAACAAGGAGCATGATGATTAAATTGGATGTGAGTAAGGCGTATGATAGAGTTAGATGGAGATTTCTATTGTTAATCATGCAATGATTTGGCTTTGATGACATTTGGTTTCATTGGATGTTCGAGTGTATTTCCATGATCCAATTTTCTATCGTTGGTAACGATTCTCTTTGTGGGTTCTTTCATTCTACTAATGGGTCACGCTAGGGAGACCCACAGTCTTCGACTCTATTAGTGAGCACGACCAAAGTCATGCAGAGATCCTTCAAGAGATGGAAACAAGTGAATAGATGGAATGGTGCCCAAGTGGCTATGGGAGTAGAAAAGTTGACTTACAATTTGTGTGTGATATGTCATTTCTTGGGGATGCTACGCTAAAAGAGGATGAGGGTATTAAGGAAGTGTTGGACAAATACATTTGCGTGTCTAGGCATATTTTGAGATATTATTTTTTGAATACCAAAATGGTTGTCCAAAGGAGGATTGCAAATTGCTTAGGTTTCCAAATTGCCACTCTTCCATCCAAGTATTTGGGAGCCCTAATGTTTAGAGGTGCGAGCAAAACTCAATTGTATGTGGAAGTTATTTCCACATACAAGTCAAAAGATTCTTCATGGAGAAGTGGCTTACTGTAGCAGAATGGATTACAATGATCAAATCAGTTTTTTTGCGATTCCCATCTTCATAATGTCTTGCTTTCAGCTCACAAATAAATTGACAGGGATGCTGGAAGGCCTAATGAGGAATTTTTTATGGGAAGTATCCAAAGAAGTAAACAATATTCTACTATTAGTTGGGATAAGTGTTGCTTGCAAAAAAGGGTAGGGGGAGCTGGACTGAGGAAAGTAAAGGCTCAAAATTTAGCTTTGTGGGCTAAGGTTGATCTGGAAATTATTTAAGGAACCTTAAAGGTTGTGTTGCAGAATTTTTCAAAGCAAATACTTGGACAACAATGAGCCAAGCAGGATTCTCACAATTGCAGATTCAGTTGGGGGCTTGGTTGTATGGAAATTCATGTAGGAGTGTTGACTAGTCATTATAGAGCATTTGTCCTAGAAGAATAATAGTGGCAACCTAGCAGATTTTTGAGAGGATTCTTAGGAGCGTCACATTCCTATGAAGGATGTGGAAGACTTGGTTGTAGGTGTTGAGGTGTTAAAAGGTAGAATCAAGCTTAAAGTTGTGGATTATGTCAAAATGGACCCTTCATCCATAGATTAAAATATCACAGATATATCGGCGATAAGCTGGCTTATCATGATAAGTTTCAGCTGGCGATAAAGTACGAATAGATATCGCCGACCTATATATCGACAACTTATCGCCGATGTATCGGCAACTTATCGCGATAAGTTGAATACTTATCTCACCCGTGCGCCCAGTTAAAAAGTTGACCAGAAAAGTGCAAAATTGATTTTTTTACCGGTCCATTCTAGATCCGCACAGGGTCCTCCTGATGTCAGTTTCCAATTTTCCAGTTCAGGGGCAGGAGGATTTATACAAATATAACATTCAAGTATAAGTTTGATTTATTTAATTTCTTATACTTTAAGTTATATTTGAATAAATACTTTCAGGATGTTTGAGATAGGTTCCAGCTTCATAGGAGTTAAGATGCAGATTCTAGATTTTGGGGGTTTTCGAAAAATTCCAGACTTAGCCAAATTTCAGGATTCAACAAGCCTTTAGCAGGGTTACCTCCCACAATCCATCATGGCTTTCTAAGGTCAAACTGAAGCTGGCAAAAGGATTCTCAAAGGGTTTTAACTCGTTTTATCACAAATCACTTGGTTTCGACCCATCTCTATAATAGACTTAGCTTCTCTCGCCCAAATCCCAAATAGACATGACTTCCCAACAGGCCAAAATCACTCAAACCTCATTTGCCGGACCTAGGGAGTTGAAAACAGCCACCAACAAAGACTACCTAAGACCTAGTTATGAAGACTTTGACATTTGGCATTGATCAATGATCAAGCATCATAGATTCATACTATGAAATGATTTAGTTTTACAATTATGTATATTTCTCTTATTTTTTTGTATATTTCTCTACGGCTAGACCCCCTCCCATTCCACCAATTTTTAATAGAGCTGCTAGGAGGGGGAAGAGGAAGATGTAGACTATTTTGATATTGTACTTGACACTTGTATTTGCTTTTAGTTTTACAAAGACAATTTGCTATTTTTAGTTTGCTTCAAAGTTTAGACTATCCAACTATGGCTATGAGCCATCAGCATTCCACATGAGGATGTGATTTTGTATCCTATTTGCATTTATATATATCTAGATCAGCTTGTTTGGTTTGTTTACTCATTTATTGACTCATTTGATGCATCTCCTTATTGAATTTTGAAAAAAAAATGCATTTCTAATTAAATTTAAGCAATATTTTTCCCGATATTTTTCCTAGAAGTTCCCGACTTATCTCCAATATTTGCTGATAAATTTTTTTTGCCCGCGGTGATAAGTTGCTGATAGCGATATTTTGAACTATGCCTTCATCCATAGGAGAAAATTGTAATTGGATTGAAGTTGATGGTCTACTTGTCTCTCCTGAGTGCAAAGTCACTTTCCAGAATTAGTTGAATTTGACGAGAATAAATCTAAGTGAAAAGGATGACTCATATTTTGGAGTGTGTAATGTCCTCTTTTTGTGACCTTAGAAATTAATTAAATAATTAAAATTTTTAAATTGTCAAAATATAATAATTTAATGACAACTTAATTTAATTATTTAATTAAAGATTAAAGTGATTTTAATGGCGAGTAGTTCAAAATTAATAAAATCACTTTATTATTATTTCCCCAATTTCAAATTAAAAGAGGGGGAAATAAAGAGACGAAGTGGAATGCTCTGATGTCCCCTTCTAGCTAGAGACATCATTCTAGCTATTGATTTGCCTATCATTGGACCCTCGTAGGCTAGAAGAGACGGATAGAGGGTCAATTTGTGCACATAGGAGATATGCTTATCTGATGGTTCGACTTTTGCAGAGCTCAGCACCCTTGATTTGGTATGGAGAGGTCTCAGACTTTGTTTGTTTGAGTTTTGCTATTTTTAGCAACTTTTAGAGTCATAGAGATGGACCCTTGCTATTTTTAGAAATATTATTTGATCACATGGGAAATTATTATGCCAACTCCAGTTCCAGACGGTTAAGCCAGATTCTCATTTTTGAGGGAGTTATTCAGTTTTCAGTGATTATATATTAATTAAATGGCAAAGGATTTAATATTAAGTTGTAAATTGACTTTATATTAAATCACTTAAGTGATGGGTCTTAATATCATTAAGGGGGCCAAATTAATATATTAATTTATTGGCATGTTTTCCTAAGTCTAAATCATTAAATTTATTTAATGATTATATTTTTAATGCCTTGAAGAAAGAAATCACAGCTTTTCAAGGAATTGCGATTTAGGGTTGGAAAGCCTATTTATGCTTGTTGGGGAAAAAAGAAAGGCATCCATTGTTACTTTGCTAATTGATCATTGTGATTTTGAGCTCTAAGAAGGGTTTCAGCTTTGCCATTGAAGAACGTAGTTCTTCTGTGTGTATCCATTTGAGCTGGTGAAATATCCAATGAATTTGGAATTTCAGAGAGTTTCATCTAGAGACTCTATTTGTGCTTCAGCAGTATTAGTTTTAGCAGCAGGAAGAAGAAGATAGTATTTAATCGCAGCTTTATGGAGGAATAAGTTGCAGCCATTATCCTCTTTCAGATTTACAGCCACAACATTGCAGAGTTAAATTAAATAAGTTCCTATAGCAGCTGGTGTATTCTCCCAGGTTTTTTATGCATTTTTGTAGTTGTCTGTGTTAATCTTTTTCCAGTAAAGGATTGTCTTGATTCCCTTTTGTATTTCATTTGGAAAATAAATAGAAGTTGCAACAGTTAATTGAATAGCTTCAGAATTTCAGATTATTGCATATTTGCTTTTTATTTCTAAAACCCTTGAAAATCCTAAAAATCATAAACTTTCAAACAAAAAATTGAGATAAACGTCTGCAGTAGTTAAGGACCGATTTGGGGTTCTTACAGTGGTATTAGAGCTAAATCCTGCCATTCTGAGGGTTTAGTTATTATATGCAGCCAAAAGAGGTTGGTTCACACAGGTATTATACACGCAGGAGAGCCTTACTTGAAGGTGAACAGGTTTTAGATCAATCGGTCATCATGGGTGACAGGTGTGACGGTAGCCCACCCAGGGTAAACAGGAATGATGAAGACCAGGAAACCAGAGAGATTTTTAGAACTATGGCAACAGGGCAGCAATAGGTGGCCCAAACATTACATGCACTAACTACCATGATGGAGTGGATGAATCCACCTGACAGGCAGAATAGGGAACATGAGGATAACAGAAGTGCTATAGGTTCTCCACGGGCACAAAGGACACACTCTAGGACAGCAGATAGACCCACACGTCCTACCTTTGTTAGGGAGGAACCAGTGTAGGATCCAGTAGAGGAAGCTGGGGATGAGATGTTTGCAGACATCCTTATGGCTGCAAATGATTAGTGGGAACTATTGGCCCCACATTTACGAGAAAGGATGACCTTTGAAAGATTTGTGAACCAAAGGAGAGAACACTACCGTGCAGTCAGACAGGATAGGAGACCCAGGGGACAGAATAATGAACTAAAGCGTGCTACAGGCAAGCTTTCCTTGTCCACTTTTGATGGTAGTGGTAGATTGATAGCGCAAGCTTGGATCCACAAGCTTGATACCTTCTTAGTGTTGAGGCCTATGACAGAGATTGAGGCAATAAAATATGCCACCTTACATTTGGAGGGAGTAGCACACGATTGGTGGTATCATGGGTTGATCACTCTTCAGCACAACCAGGTGACTTCTTACCAGGACTTCGTGGATAGATTGGTTGAAAGGTTTGATAGGAAAGATCCAAAGGTATACTTTAGAGACCTGACACAGCTCAAACAGACAGGGAGCTTAGGGCATTTTATTAATGAGTTTTAGCGGTCCTCAGTGATGGTGTCAGACATATCAGAGAGGAGGTTAATAGTATTATTTACTGAAGGCTTATTCGAACCAGTCAGAGGTTGGGTAAAGGCTTTTGATCCTTCCACATTGAATGATGCTATGAAGAAAGCTAGGAGCATGGAGCATGCAGCCCTAGTAAATAAATTTCAGCCCAAGGCAGCTTCCTCCAGCCAGAACAATAAGCCATTCTTTAAGAAACCAGAGAGGACTGAATTTAAATCTGAAAATAGAGATAAATCTTTTGCACCTTTTGACAGGGAAACACTTAATGATTTGCAGAAGAAGAAATTGTGTTTCTATTACAAAGGACCTTATGACATGAACCATGATTGTCCTTTAAGACCCAAGGGCAAAGAAAACAGGGTTATGTGGGCTTATTATGAGGATTCCGATTCTGAAAATTCAGACCAGCAATCTGAAAATGAGGAATCAGCTGGAGAAAAGGAAAGCACAGGTGATGAAAAGCTGAACCAAGTGGCTACAGGTGATGAAAAGATTGAGGGTAGACTTAAGGAGGCCCGACTCACCAGTGTGCAGCAGGAGGGATCATTTAGGATGAGGGGAGTATTGGTAGGGCAGCGAGTTATCACCTTGCTCGATACGGGTGCCACTCATAATTTTATTGATTCCAGGCTGGTTGAGAGACGTGGGATTCAAATAGAGCAGTTTGAGGGTTTGAGAGTGTGGGTAGTTGATGGCTACGTCCTCAAATGTGATAGGAAGATTACAAGTCTACCCCTAAGGATTAATAACTTTGACTTCAAAGCTGGTTTTTATGTTGTAAACATGGGTGACACAAATCTAGTACATGGTATGACTTGGTTGCATGACATTGGAGTGTTCACTCTCGATTTGAGAGACATGGAGATGAAGTTCCAATCGGATGGAAAGACACATACTTAAGGCCATCCGTGATAGTGAGTTTAGGATGATGTCCTGCAGACACATGGGGAGCTTGCTGAGACATGACCAGGTTGAGTGGGCAGCCCGTTGTACTTTGATGCCATCACAGGGGCAGCAACATTTTGAGTATCATCCAGACATACAGGCGCTGAGAATCAAGCATAGTAAGGTGTTCAGTGACATTCCACCAGGTAGTCCTCCTGATAGAGATATTGAGCACATCATTGAGTTGGAGGAGGGTGCCAAACCCATTATGATTACACCCTACAGACATCCAAAGAGATTGAAGGATGAGATTGAGAAAACCATCAAGGAACTACTTTCTATGGGGCACATTAGACCAAGTAAGTCTCCTTTTGCTTCTTCTATGGTTTTGGTGAAGAAGAAGGATGGTACTCTTAGGATGTGCATAGATTACAGGGTCCTAAACAAGAAGACTATCAAAAACAGGTACCCCATACCACGGATTGATGAGTTATTAGATGAGTTACATGGAGCATGCTTCTTTTCCAAAATTGATTTGAGATCAAGGTATCATCAGATCCGAGTCAGAGAGCAGGATATAGAGAAGACGACATTTCGGTCTCATTGTGGCCATTTTGAGTTTGTAGTTATGCCATTTGGGCTAACTAATGCTCCAGCCACTTTTCAGTCCACGATGAACAGGGTCTTTCAGCCTCAGTTGAGGAAATTTGTGTTAGTCTTCTTTGATGACATCCTGGTGTATAGTAGGACATGGGATGAGCATGTGCGACACTTAGACACTGTGTTGAACATTTTGAGCTGGGAATCCTCATATGCAAAGGAGTCTAAATGTGATTTGGGATTATCAGAGTTATTATATCCGGGTCACATTATCAGAGCTCATGGAGTACGCATGGATCCTGAAAAGATTCATGCTATTGTCGAGTGGCCTACTCCAGTAAACCTAACACAGTTGAGAGGTTTTTTGGGGTTGTGTGGGTTCTACAGGAGGTTTGTTAGTGGATACTCCAGGCATGCAACACCCTTGACGAATTTAATGAGAAAGGGGGCTTTCTTGTGGACTCCTGAGGCACAAGAGTGTTTTGATAAATTCAAAGAGTTGATGACTTCTTGTCCAGTGTTAGCATTACCAGATTTTAGTAAGCCATTTGAGCTTCATTGTGATGCATCTGGTGAGGGCGTTGGAGCGGTGCTTATGCAAGACAAGCACCCGATTGTGTATGAGAGTAGGAAGCTCAGGGGACCTGAGAGGAGCTTCAACATTTATGATAAGGAAATGTTGGCCATAATGCATGCTTTGGCCAAATTCAGACAGTATTTAGTGGGCAGCAAATTCAGCATAAAAACAGACCACAATAGTCTAAAACATTTCCTGGGGCAGCGAGATCTTAATGACAGGCAGCAAAAATGGGTAAGTAAATTACAGGCATATGACTTTGATATTACCTATTTCAAGGGGACACAAAATGTACGAAGACCCCACTTGAGCTTGATGACGGATATATCAGAGGACTGGAGACATTTGATCCTTGCAGAGTATGCAAAGGATACTTGGGCATCAGGATTCATAGACGGATCTGTTCAGGATAGTGATTTCACCCTTGTGAATGAGCTCATCATTTACAAAGGGCGCATTTATTTGGTGCCAGGGTCAGAGGTGAGGAGGATGGTGTTGAGAGTTTATCATGATTCACCTATGGCAGGACATCCAGGTTTTTATAAAACCTACCGGTAGATTCGTGAGCGCTTTTCTTGGAAAGTGCTCAAAGCTGAGGTGTTACAGTATGTTAGAGAGTGTCCCACTTGTCAACAGAATAAATAGGAACACTCTTACCCAGCCGGTTTACTACAGCCACTTTTGATTCCTGATAGGAAGTGGGAGTGTTTGTCCATGGACTTCATCATAGGACTGCCGAGAGCCCAGGGCAGAGACTGTATATATGTTGTTGATCGGCTCACGAAGTTTGCCCACTTCTTTCTGATCACAGCTACATACACTGCTACGTAGATGGCAGAGTTGTTCTTTCGTGAGGTATTCAGGCTGCATGGCTTACCTCGGGGCATAGTCAGTGACCAGGACAACAGATTTATGAGTCACTTTTGGCAGGAGTTATTCATATTGTGTGGGACAAAGCTCACTCCGAGTACTAGCTACCACCCCCAGACGGATGGACAGACTGAGATAGTTAACAAATGGGTGGAGGGATATCTTAGGAACTACATAGAAGGGCAGCAGAATGCTTGGGTTAAGTGGATTTACCTATGTGAGTATTGCTACAATTCCACTTATCACATGTCTATTCAGATGTCACCTTTCATGGCATTGTATGGGTATGAGGCACCCAATTTCATGGATCTTTTGCTGAGCGACAGTAGAGTGCCTAGTGCTGGAGACTTGTTACAGGAGAGCCAAGACATTGTAAAGGCTCTTAAGGAGAATATTACTAAGGCACAGAATCAACAAAAGCAGTATGCGGATCAGAAGAGGACTGAGCGGATTTTTGAGGTAGGGGATATGGTGTACTTGATGTTATAACCTTACTGCTAGTCCACTCTTAAAAGGAGTGGTGCCGAGAAACTGAAGCCACGATACTATGGACCTTTCAGGGTGATCAAGAGAGTTGGAGAGGTGGCGTATGAGTTGGATTTGCCAGTAGAGAGTAAAGTCCATAATGTTTTTCATGTGTCACGTCTCAAAAAGGCGTTAGGACACCAGATTGTTCCTTATACAGTGCTTCCACCCTTGGATGATGAGGGGAAGTTGGTTTTAGTGCCTGAGGCTATTTTGGAGTTTAGGGAGAGAAACTTGAGGAGGCGCACTATCAGGGAGTACTTGGTGAAATGGAAGGATATGCCGGTTGAGGATGCCACTTGGGAGAGCAAGGAGATTTTACAGCATCCAGAGTTGAGATTGCTTGAGGACAAGCAATTTCAGGAAGGGCGAACTGTGATGTCCCCTTCTAGCTAGAGACATCATTCTAGCTATTGATTAGCCTATCATTGGACCCTCGTAGGCTAGAAGAGACGGATAGAGGGTCAATTTGTGCATAGAGGAGATATGCTTATTTGATGGTTCGACTTTTGCAGAGCTCAACACCCTTGATTTGGTATGGAGAGGTCTCAGACTTTGTTTGTTTGAGTTTTGCTATTTTTAGCAACTTTTAGAGTCATAGAGATGGACCCTTGCTATTTTTAGAAATATTATTTGATCACATGGGAAATTATTATGCCAACTCCAGTTCCAGACGGTTAAGCCAGATTCTCATTTTTGAGGGAGTTATTCAGTTTTCAGTGATTATATATTAATTAAATGGCAAAGGATTTAATATTAAGTTGTAAATTGACTTTATATTAAATCACTTAAGTGATGGGTCTTAATATCATGAAGGGGGCCAAATTAATGTATTAATTTATTGACATGTTTTCCTAAGTCTAAATCATTAAATTTATTTAATGATTATATTTTTAATGCCTTGAAGAAAGAAATCACAGCTTTTCAAGGAATTGCGATTTAGGGTTGGAAAGCCTATTTATGCTCGTTGGGGAAAGAAGAAAGGCATCCATTGTTATTTTGCTAATTGATCATTGTGATTTCGAGCACTGAGAAGGGTTTCAGCTTTGCCATTGAAGAACGCAGTTCTTCTGTGTGTATCCATTTGAGCTGGTGAAATATCCAGTGAATTTGGAATTTCAGAGAGTTTCATCCAGAGACTCTATTTGTGCTTCAGTAGTATTAGTTTTAGCAGCAGGAAGAAGAAGATAGTATTTAATCGCAGATTTATGGAGGACTAAGTCGCAACCATTATCCTCTTTCAGATTTACAGCCACAACATTGCAGAGTTGAATTAAATAAGTTCCTACAGCAGCTGGTGTATTCTCCCAGGTTTTTTATGCATTTTTGTAGTTGCCCATGTTAATCTTTTTCCAATAAAGGATTGTCTTGATTCCCTTTTGTATTTCATTTGGAAAATAAATAGAAGTTGCAGCAGTTAATTGAATAGCTTCAGAATTTCAGATTATTGCATATTTGCTTTTTATTTCTAAAACCCTTGAAAATCCAAAAAATCATAAACTTTCAAACAAAAAATTGAGATAAACGTCTACAGCAGTTAAGGACCGATTTGGGGTTCATACAAATGCCAAGAGTTTTTGGAGAGTGCTATTAAAGAACAAGGAGAGGATTATTCAAATTAGGCTTGGTTTATTATTTTCTTTTGAAGGATTCAAAGCTATGTTACCGATTCAAGTTCGGGGACGGGTTTGGATATGAGAACCTGGTACATGGGTTTGTGAATTTTTTTTTTCATTACAGTTCGTATGGGTTCGTGAATTTTTATTTTTTTCATTATGGTTCGTATGGGTTCGTGTGTGTACATATATATATGCATTATATATACAAAAAAATAAGAGAAATATACATAATTGTAAAACTAAATCATTTCATAGTATGATGCTTGATCATTGATCAATGCCAAATGTCAAAGATAAACATTAAAAACTTAAATACTTGATCATTGATCTATATTCACGATTCTAAAGAAAATCATCACATTGAATTACTGAATTACAAAATATAGTTCATTAAAGTTTGAAACATGATTCAATGTGAAATAGAAGTGTGTTTGGAGGTTTCATAATGGGTCGTCTTAGGGTTAGAACCAAAAATAAAAAAATGTTTTTTTTAATGTTTTCGGGCCCACTTTCTAAGCTGGACACTGTGGGTTCTCATGGGTCCGCGCGGGTCCTTGCTCAGTCCGCCCGTGTTTGGGCTGGGTTCGGGTAGGGTTTGTGCACAGACTTGTGGGTCCGCACAGGGCCATGGGTGCACAAACCCGTGTGGACCCACAGGTTTGGGTGCGGATCTTGCCCAAAGCCACAGACGAACCCGGACCGGGTTCACACCTAGACCCGGTTTGAGGGTCCAAGGTGCAAACCCAGTAACTTCTTTAGGCTTTTAGTTCAGAATGTTGGGACAAAAACCTTGGCAATTTAGTCAATTGGACGAAAACCCAATTCGAATTTGAGGTGGATTTGCGACAGAGTTCACAATTGGGCTATAATGGTACGACTCCGAATAAAGATTTTCTACAAAGGTATTTCATTACTTCCAGGTCTAATTTTAGCAAATGCTATTACGACATGAAGATATTTGTATACAAGGAGTGTTTATTTTCTTGGGAGGAATTATTAGTGATTTGCATTGAAAATACTTAGGATGACTTTACTGTGTTGTGGGAGGTATTTCCAAAATGTTGACTTATTCTATGAATTTTTATTATTGTTGATGCAGGTGTCTCCAAAATATTATGGTTCTCCTTTATTGAAGTGGGCCCAGCTATATGCAACTCTATTCACAAATTTGATTAAATATTGAAAGATGGAGCAACTCATTTCTAATATTTAATCGAAGGCTTAGTTTTTCAATGTTTTAATTTTTGGTGATTAATTATTTGGTTGAAGATTTATAAAGTTTGGCAATAAGAGATATCTTGGCAAAGCGATATATTAATGTAATAGTATTCTTTATTATCGAACAGGCTCATTGTCATGAATGATTGAAGGAGGTAGAGTTAATGGTTTTCAAAGTTAAGTTCATTTGTTGGAGCGTTACTTAATCATTCCCGAGCAACGTTTCATCTCCCTAAGTCTATTCGATGTCGTATCTGAGATTTGTAGTCAGGGAATCGTTGAGACCATAGATTAAAATATCGCCGATATATCGGCGATAAGCTGACTTATCGCAATAAGTTTCAGCTTGCGACAAATTACATAAAGATATTGTGAACCTATAAGTTGAAACTTATCGCTGATAAGTTCCAACTTATCGCCGATATATCGGTAACTTATCGCGATAAGTAATCAACTTATCTCGCGCGCACGCCAGTTAAAACGCAGACGGCCTAGCAAAGGGCCAGTTTGGTTTTTAATTGCATGCCAATCATTTTTTTGGAGAGGTTAGAAACTTAGAAGGGTTTTAGAGGATAAAGATCGACATTTGAGGCATTTTAGATTGATTCGAAGTGGATTCCAAGCGGATTCGAAGGGATTTTTCAAGAAAATTCAAATTCACAAGTAAGTTTTCAAAATTCTTTTCCTTTTGTTTTAAAATCATTTTGCCTTGTATTAAATGCATTCAAGTTTATACAAACTATATAATATCATTTCCAATCTACTCTAACTTGTTTTAGAACGTAATGAATAAGATCTAACACCATGTTTTAGCAATTTTTGCAAATTTTTCATAGTTTTCTCAAAAACTTCATATTTTCTCAAAAATTTCATAACCTTACAAGTTTTTTGGTTTTTTCCTTCAAGTTTGAGCTATGTTTAAACTTATTTAAAGTTTTAAACTAACTTAGTTTGTTTCTAAATTTCTTTATTAAATTTCTAAATTTGTGCACTCATTTTGTATGTGACATGTGCAATTTGATTCTTCATCAAACTGGCAAATAGGGATTCCTCTACAACTGGGTCAGCTGCAGGGTCTGCCAGTGCCCCAGTAGATGCATGTCCATCGGGATATGTGGGAACGCACCCTAAAGGGGCTAGAGACAAGGCATGGGCTTATGCTTTTGAAGGACCCGAATATAATACTGTGATATGCATAAAATGTGAAAAACTAGTTAGTGGAGGCATATCTCGTTTGAAATACCACCTTGGAGGGATCACAAAGCGTGACACAAGGGTTTGTGACAACACCACCCCAGAAATAATGAGAGAGATGAATGCCTTTCTCGCTGCTGGAGAAGAGAAAAAGTTGCAAAGGGAAAGGGCAAAATTGGCCATGAGGGCAGCCATTTATGATTCGCAAGGTATCTCACACTGTCTCATTTTTAAGAATCATTTATTATTTTATAATCACCTCAACAATTTAGATTTTGCTGAAGCCTATAAGTTTATAACAATGATCGTAATGAAATAATGTGGGTTGTGATTTGTGACCAGGTATCTCATCCACCCTTGAAGAAGATGAAGCAGCACTTGAGGGCATAGTGGGCTCTCATCATGGCCCACGGATTCGAAAATCTACCTTCTCCTCGCCTTCCACTTCTGTTGGTTCTAATAGACCACCACCACGCACATCTTCTATAGATAATTTTTTTGTGCCCAGAAACACACCTAGAGCACAACCATCACTAGAGGGTAGTGGGTGGAACAACGATGTGCATCGGCAAGTTGACATTCAATGTGCTGATTTTTGATATTTTAACAATAGCCCCTTAATGTTGCAGCAAGTCCCTATTGGCTGAATTTTGTGATAGGAATCACTGTAGTGGGAAAGGGCTACAAGGCACCTACTCCTGTAGACTTGAGTGGGACGTTAGTTCACTTTTACGGTTTTACAATTTACTTATTTTTGTTGAATGTAATTTTTAAAAAAATTTGTGTACTTAATGTTATTTTTATTTTGTGCTTGTAGTTTGCTCAAAGATGTTATTAGGGCCAATGATGTGGTAGAAGACCAAAAATTGCAATGGAAACAATTTGGCTGCTCTATACTTTCAGATGGATGGACGGATGGAAGAAACCGTACCATCATCAATTTTTTAGTTTCTTGCAAGGATCAAGTGGTCTTTCTGAAATCCTTGGATGCCTCAGACAAGATAAAGACAGCTGAAACTTTGGCTCTAATGTTAGAGCAAATTGTGATGGAGGTGAGGGTTGCTAATGTGGTGCAAATAATAACCGACAATGCAGCGACATATGTGGCAGTGGGCAGGATCCTCGAAGATAAATATAGCACACTTTTTTGGTCTCCTTGTGCAGCACACGTCCTTGACCTTCTTTTGGAGGACATAGGAAAATTGGATTGGGTGAAATCCATTGTAGAGGATGCAAGAAAGATAACAAAATATATCTACAATCACCCTTGGGTTCTCCGCTTGATGAGAGGATTCACCCATGGGAAGGAGTTGGTTAGACCTGCAGCCACAAGGTTTGCAACGATTTTCTTAATGTTGCAAGGTGTCCTTAGTTCTTTGAATTCTTTGAAGAAAATGTTTGTGAGTCAACCATGGTTAGACTCAAGTTATTCAAAGAAGGTTGATGGTCAAAGTGTTGCATACATTGTCTTTGACAACCACTTTTTTTATGATGCTACAGAAATTGTGAAGGTATCTTTGAAACTTCAAAAGTTGAATATTTAGTTTTTTTGTATTCAAGAATCAAGTCTTTCATTATTAATTTGGAACTCTAGTCTATAATTAATGATAATTTTTTTCTACTTTTCAATTGTAGCTGACAGAGCCCTTGGTTAGAGTTCTCCGCTTGGTAGATGGGGACCAAACCCCAATGGGGTATCTTTATGAGGCCATGGATAGGGCCAAAGAGGCTGTTAAAAATTACTACGAGGGGAACAGCCTAAAATTTGACCCCATATGGGCAATTATTGATAGGAGGTGGAACAATCAGCTCCACCAACCCATTCATGCAGTGGGGTACTTCCTCAACCCTTCTTTTCGCTTCTCTCCATCCTACGGGGATCCCAATGGAGAGGTCATGGAGGGCTTCACTGAATGCATGCAGAGGATGGTACCTGAGGTTGAGGTGAGAGACCTCATTGTGGCCGAGATGGAAGTGTATCAGAATGCAACGGGCAAGCTATTCTCCTCAGACTTGGCAAGAAGAGGAAGAAACACTCAAACCCCAGGTACAATATTTGGATTTTTGGTGTCTTTCACATGCATGATAAGTAGATAAAAACTAAGTTACTAAAATATGTTTTCACCTTGCTTTCTAACTCTTTAATATTTATCTTGCAGATGCTTGGTGGCGAAATTGGGGTGGGAATGTCCCAAATCTGCAAAAGCTTGCCTTGCACATCTTATGTCAGCCATGTAGCTCATCTAGTTGTGAGCGTAATTGAAGCTTATTTGAGGCCATTCACACG
Source organism: Chamaecyparis obtusa (assembly GCA_027943335.1). Taxonomy (NCBI): domain Eukaryota; kingdom Viridiplantae; phylum Streptophyta; class Pinopsida; order Cupressales; family Cupressaceae; genus Chamaecyparis; species Chamaecyparis obtusa. Next base: position 211,495 of record BSBK01001337.1, on the reverse strand, counting down.
AAGAAGAGGAACAAGTTAGAACAGAAACGCTTCAATGACCTTGTTTATGTGCAATATAACCTTAAGTTGCGCATAAGAAAGGTAGAGTTACCACCAGTAGAGCCACTCATTAATATTAAGTTTTAGTCCATATTTTACCTAGAAACTAAATTAAATATCACTTACTAATATTTAAATTTAAAATTTTAATGATAATCATGTGCAACATAAATATTAAAATTTAAAATTACTTGCTGCCACATATGCTGCTGCATTATCTGTGATGATTTGCACCACATTCTCTACTCCCACCTCCATGATAACATTCTCCAACATTAATGCCAAAGTTTGTGCATTTTTCACTTTGTTGGAGGCATCAACCGATTTCCAAAATACAACATCATCCTTACAAGCAACCAAAAAATTAATGATGGTTTGGTTTTTTCCATCTGTCCATCCATCAGAAAGAATGGTGCAGCCATACTTACTCCACTTTTTTTTTTGCTCCACCACTAGTCTTGCCCTATCAACAACATTTACAAGCAACCTACAAAATCAAAGTCAAATCAAGTCTTAGTACTCAATTTTGATTTAATAAACAAGAAATAACAATTAAAATTTCAAAATGAAACCAAGTGGATTTCGATTATTTACTTACCTCCCACTCAAATCCTTGTGAGAAGGGGTCTTGTACCCTTTTCTTGAAACTGTCATTGCGGTCACCAAATTGAGCCAATAGGGGCTCTCAATCACATTCCATGGGATATTGTTGAAATACCAAAAATCAGCACATGCAATATCAGTTTTGTCATGTGCCTCCTTGTTCCATCCAATGGCCTCTAATGATGGTTGTGCACCAGGTGTATTCTTGTGCACAAAAAAATTGTCTATCCCTGATGCTGATGGTGCCGGTGGCACTCTACTAGAGAAAGCAGAAGCGGTAAAAGAGGCACTATGTTTGCGGATGCGTGGGCCACGAAGAGAGCCCACTATGCTCTCCAGTGCTTCTTCTTCTTCCTCAATGTCTATAGGAACACCTTGAGTTTCAGCTATGGCTGCCCTCACAGCTAATTTTTCCCTCTCCTTTTGTAATTTTTTCTCTTCCCCGGCTACAAGTAGGGCATTAACAAATCTTTTTATCTCATCTGTATTTTTTTTGCATGCATTTGTATCATGCTTGCTAATGCCTGCAAGATGGTATTTGAGGTGGTTTATGCCTCCAGAAATTACTCTCACAGTTTATGCAAATTACTTTCTCGGGCTCATTGGGTGCTTCATAGGCATACCTCCATGCTTTATCTCTAGCATTTGTAGGCTGGGTCCCTATAAATCCAGAAGGGCATGGTGTTAGTGGCCACACTTCCCCTAAATCTGCCATGCTGATTTAATGGTTAATTGCTGCCCTACACATAGAAATTCAAAACATAAAATAAATTACTAAATATTTTAGAAAATAAATTAAACAAAGTTAGAAAATAGAAACTATCTAAATTAGTTACAATCGTTTTAGACATCATTCAAAGTTGAAAAAAAAAAAAAAAACTAGTAGGGTTTGATATTTAAAAAAAATATATATTCTTCAAAAAAAAAATTGATAGATTCATTATTTTCTTAAAAACTTGTCCAAAACAACGTTGAATCTTGTTCTAATGATTCAAAATCATTTCTAACTACTTAGAAATGATTTTACATTCATTTAGATTCAACAAAAACAAAATAGAATGTTTGAAAAAAAATAAAAACAATCTCAACAACCCTACCTGGAAATGCGTTTTTTCTTCAAAATACGGTTGAAATCCGCCTTCAATCCACTCAAATTCGTCGTCAATCCACTCGAATACGCCTTACAATGGCTTGGAATGTCAATCCAATTCTTTCCAAGAGGCAGCAAGAGGCAACAAAAGCAAAACGAAATAATAAAATGCCTATTTTTGGTCGCGCGGCTGTACTATGCAAACGCGGCCGAGTTTTTAAAATAAACTCACCGAGTTTTAGGAAAAACTCGCCGAAAAATCGGCAAGTTTTTCCTAAAACTCGGCGAGTTTTTGGCTGAGTTAATCGCCCAGCTGGAAAACTCGGCAAGTTTTTCCAACTCGACGATTACCTGGCAAGTATGCCAACTTTGGTTTTAATAATGTTGATACTATTTGTTGCAACATGTTTGCAAATTTGTTTTTATGTGATAATAGACTTTCAGGTTGTAGTTTTAACAAAGTAGAGCAGTGGAAGTATGATGGATATGAGTCCAATAGATATGAGCACTAGTTTTTGCAAAAATGTGGTACTTATCAGTTTGATTGCATCATGAGGAGTGCATATCATTTCTCTTTCAGTCCACAAATTGATGAGGTGAATACATTTATGATGACAAATAAGAAGAGATTGAATGATTGGTGTAAAGAGAGTTATACTTGTCATAGTATGAGATGTACTCTCCTTCAAAAGGAGGATTTGTAGCTTGCAGGTTTTTTAGTTTGTGTTTTCCAATTGATTGTTATGTTGGGTCACAAAGAGGTGAAACTAAGAATGAGTTGAACTCTTTAGGTGATAGGAGTGATAGTTCTCCAAATTGGCCTTGGGATCCAAGGATCTTAATGGTGAATAAGTTGCATCTAAGCAGATTGTTTCATAGCGTAGTAGGTTTTGATTCTGAGTTTAGTTGTTTCAAAATGTGCAATGGAGTTGTTTGCAGATTTATTTGGGATCTTGGTATTGGTAAGCAGATTCAAGATTGTTTGAAGAAAAGCAATCTCTAAGGAGGGAGGACTGCAATGTCCCTTTTTCAGGGCATTAGAAATTAATTAAATAATTAAAAGTTTTAAGTTGTTGAAATATAATAATTCAGTGATAACTTTATTTAATTATTTAATTAAAGATTAAAGTGACTTTAATGTTGAGTAGTTCAAATTAATAAAGTCACTTTATTATTATTTCCCAAATTTCAAATTAAAAGAGGGGTAAATAAAGAGACAAAGAAGTGGAATGCCAAGAGACAAGCTAATGGAATGCCAAGAGTTTCTAGAGAGCGCTATTAAAGAACAAGGAGAGGATTCAGATTAGGCTTGGTTTATTGTTTTTCTTTTGGAGGATTTAGGAGCTTTAGGCTTTCATCTTAGAATTGTTGGGATGAAAACCCTTGGCAATTTAGTCAATTGGACAGAAACCCAATTCGACTTTGAGGTGGATTCGTGACAGAGTTCACAACTGGGCTACAATGGTACAACTCTAAATAAAGATTTTCTACAAAGGTGTTTCAATACTTCTAGGTCTAATTTCAGCGAATGCTATTACGGCTAGAAAATATTTGTATAGGAGTTTATTTTCTTGGAAGGAATTATTAATGATTTGCATTGAAACTACTTGGGATGACTTTACTATGCTGTGGGAGGTATTTTCGAAATTTTGACTTATTCTATGAATTTTTATTATTGTTGATGCAAGTGTCTCCAAAATATTAAGTTATGGTTCTCCTTTATTGATATGGGCCCAGCTATATGCAATTCTAATCACAAATTTGATTAAGTATTGAAAGATGGAGCGGCTCATTTCTAATTTTTAATCGAAGGCTTAGTTTTTCAATGTTTTAATGTTTGGTGATTAATTATTTGGTTGAAGCTTTATAAAGTTCGGCAATAGGAGATATCATGGCAAAGCGATATATTAATGTAACAATATTCTTTATTACCAAACAAGCATGTTGCTGTGAATGATTGAAGGAGGCATAGTTAATGGTTTTCAAAGTTCAGTTCATTTGTTGGAGCGTTACTTAAGTATTCCCAAGCAATGTTTCATCTCCCTAAGTTTACAATATTTGAGGTTTGCACTTCGGGAATCGTTGAGACTTTTGGGATTTGACATTTCCTTGGTTATTAGTTGTTGGTCATAGCAGCTTTGATTGAATTAGTTTTTGTGTGGAATGCTATGCTTGAACAAAACGATGAAAGCATAGTATGGAGGTTGGGATTGGAGGATATTATAGACAATGTGGCTGAGAAAATTGTGGTCCTTACCTTGGTTTCTGGATTCTATGACAACCGTATCAGGCTCGAACTAATACATAGACTCCTATCATGGCTCATGGCACAGTATTGGTTGCATGAGTACATGTTGTGAGATATTTATTGAATCTTCATTCATTCAAGAACCATCATGCCGTGAGAGGAACATAATAGAAATGGTTGAAGAAAAGTTAACGGTTCACATTTTGTTAAAGCCACAAACAGTAGTATATTCGTGAAAATGGTCACTATTGGAAGCAAGAGGTATAACCTTTGAAAACTGCATTGAATTTATACATAGTGGAGGTCGTGCTATGCATTTCTGTGAAAAGGAAGTTCAGTTAAATATTTGGACGATTCTTTAATTTCTACACAATAGAACATCCATAGTCCAGTATTGAGGAGGAAAATATGGTATATGAGCAAGCATTGTAACTATTCTTTTGCCATCATTCATGTGATAAAATTGCATTAGAAGAGTTAGTATTCAAGTCTGAAGTATTCTAGAGGGTCTTGTTTAGTTCTTTGAAGTGCTTGTTGATCCTATTGGTGCCCCTTGGAGGACTTTTTCATGACAAAGGAAGTTGCTATTTGCTGCTGTTATCGACTGAGCTAAAATTTAATCTACACAATATTTGAGGTCTTCCTGAAGGACTAACAAATATTCTTATCAATTCAATTTGTGCATTGCAATAGGAGAGGGTCTTGTTCAGTTCTTTGAAGTGCTTGTTGATCCTATTGGTGCCCCTTGGAGGACTTTTTCATCACAAAGGAAGTTGCTATTTGCTGCTGTTATCGACTGAGCTAAAATTTAATCTACACAATATTTGAGGTCTTCCTGAAGGACTAACAAATATTCTTATCAATTCAATTTGTGCATTGCAATAGTAGAGAGATATTTACTTGCATATGTAATTATTATAGTATGCTTTAATTTGCAAATGTCACACTCTATCTTGTTATTTACAATGCAATATTTATATGTGCCAATATGAAACTTTTCAACGAATTAGAGCCAAATTGAGCAAATTGTCTAACGGAAAAACTTAGCTTGAAGGGTGTAAAAAGAAACTTGTTAAAATAGTAGTGGCAAACAGGGGTAGGCTATTACAGAGTGGTTCAAAGTTTGGGGAGTACTCAACAAGACTGGGTTACCAGATATAACAAGTGGCGCATAGGGATCCCAAGTGGCTAGCATGGGCGTGCTGGCACAACTCAATTTTGCCTAAGGTTGGAGCCTTTTTCTGGATTGCTTTGCATAAGCACATTGTAACGGGTGATCATTTGAGATCATTAGGGATATAGGGTCCAAGTTGTTTCCCACTATGCAAGATGGATGTGGAGAATAAATCGGAAGATGATGACACCATATTTTAGAGTAGTTCAAAGTTTGAGGAGTACTCAACAAGACTAGGTTACTAGATACAACACGCAATGCATAGTGATGCCAAGTGGCCAACATGGGGATTTGCACTGCTCAATTTGCCTAGGGTTGGAGCCTTGTTTTGGACTACTTTGCATAAGCACATTGTAACGGGTGATCATTTGAGATCATTAGGGATATAGGATCCAAGTTGTTGCCCACTATGCAAGATGGACAAGGAGAATGAATCAGAAGTAAGATGATGACACCATATTTTAGAGTAGTTCAAAGTTTGGGGAGTACTCAACAAGACTAGGTTACTAGATACAACATGCAGTGCATAGTGATGCCAAGTGGCCGACATGGGCATGCTTGCATTGCTCAATTTTGCCTAAAGTTGGAGCCTTTTTATGGACTACTTTGCATAAATCCATCCTTACGGACGATCATTTGAGATCGTTAGGGATATAGGGTCCAAGCGGCTGCCCACCATACAAGATGGATGAGGAACTAATGAATCGCCTTCTCATCTAATGTACCTTTGCTTCACAATGTTAGGGCGAGGTGTAGGCCAATATGGGGTGGATGGGCTTGTAGAAAAAGGACATAGTGGATTTAGTAAATGGATGGCTAAGGATCAATAGGAAGTCTTTGTGGGCATACATATGGATTTCGGCCTCTTCAATGTTGGTTTGGCAATTATGGTAGGAGCTAAATAGAAGAGTTTTTTGCAATGAGGAAAGAGAGATTTCATTTCTTTTATAGAAAATTGAGTCCTCTATCATTGAGTTAATGAATGCTAGAAAACATTTCTTGACGAGGCCGATTTCACCTCAACAGATAACAACTCTCTCAAGAAATGGTCAAGATCACAGGTCCCAAGAGATTATTCAGGCCTGTCATAATAGGTGTGGAAGGGAAAATGCAAGGTGGCTTGCTCCACCCTCAGGGAGATTAAAATTTAACTTTGATGGTGCCTTGAAGGGAAATTTGTTCTTGGCAATGATCAGGTGTATTCATTAGGAAATAGAAAGATGGTTTGGGCAATCTTGAGGAAGATTGGAGTAGCAATGAACAACAAGGCAAAGTTTTAAGCCTTTGCTTGTTGGCTTTGGTTGTGCAGGACAAAAGGTTTTGATAGGACAAACATTGAGGGTGATTCTCTTGTATGCATGAACGCAGGTAGGAGGAAATAGTTATTTGATTGGAGATTGAAAGGGTGGATCCACAAGAATTGGGAATGTTTGGAAGGTTCCTTCGATTTCTCATTTAAGCACATCTATCGGGAGGCTTGAAGAGCGATTGATTATTTGGCAAATTAGGGAGTACAATAGGAGAGCTTGGAATGGGTTAAGTGTTCTCCAAAGATGTGGCATGGTTTGAGGGAGGTAATAGAAATTGACAAGGAGCTTAGTCAGTGGTAGGATGGTGATTTGTTGGCCTTATCAATGGAGATGTCTATTGAGAGGGGGTCAAATTTTCATTAGGACTGCCTTTACCGGTTTGAGGCCACCAAAATATATGTTTCAAGAGACAATTGATTGAAGGATTGGAATGCCCGGGATAGATCATTATGTGAAAGTAATTTAAGGGGCGACACCATACATTTTCAAGATGGATGATTTTTTCCAGAGGATGGAGACTGGTCTAAGGTGAGTATAGGAGTCTTGAGGAATGCAAGAGATTGGACTGATGGCATCTTGGAAGGACTAAGCTTAGATAGAAGTCTATGTCACGACTATGCATAGTTTTGAAATTTGGGCCGGTCTAGGTTGTTGGGTTTGGTTCTTGGTGAGTAGAAATTGCAAGGTTGGCAATGGGTTATCTACATCCAAAAACTTCATTATTGTGGATCGTATATATAAATAGAGTTGATGCAGAGCACTCTAGCAATGTCAAAGTGTCTTGTAGGTTTAGTGCGAATGCAATGGGAAAAAGGGGGAAACTATGGCAAAGCAAGTGGAAAGGCTATTCAAAACTAAAGGTGAGGCTATGACGGTGGGTGTGGCGGTGAAGATCGTGGGTGAAGCTCAATGGAATGTTGGTCATGTGCATGATGGTCATGTTTATGAGAGGTTTTTCACAAATGTGATTCAGGTAACGGGCAATTTAACATGGACCTCGTCATTCGCTTACAACCTTGTTGATTTGAACAAGGTGATGATCAAAGCCATGCTTGACGCCATACCCTAACTTTTGAGTCGGGGCTTGATTGCTGAGATATTTGATGTTAAGGTTGTCCAATTGAAACAAACTATGTACAGGCTTTGTGTTTGAATTGGAATGGGATAGAAAGGGGAATCTTGTTGGCTTTTGCCTAGTTCATTGGGATGTATTGGGATCTCTTCTCTTCTCCTCAAATAGAAAGGTTGTATGAGTGTGTTGAGGGGATGATGTTTGTAATGCATGAACTACTGTAACTCATTTTTTAAATTAATATAATGGGAGTTGCCCCCTTGGGAGTGTATATATGTATGTATATATGCGTGCGTGTTGGGATACACTGGGAGCCATCAAAGTTGCAGACTTTGGGAATCAAAATGGGAGCAGAGCAACCACCAGAGAATGTTAAGCAGAATTCATAGAGAGAGATTAAAATGATTCAATAATGATTGAATTGAATTGATATATCACACTGTACAAGAATCTTGCTTATAAAGGCAAGAATGTGGGAGCAAGTAGGTAACTTCTCGAACAGAATACTAAAAAACTACCTACATAATAAAATATTAATTATGATGGCCTAAGTAAACTTAAATAAGTAATTAAGAAAAAGCATATTTACTCTAACACCCTCCCTTAAGTGCAACTTAAGGAAATGAATTATTATGCAAGATGAGCAAGATGCAATATGGGTCTCAGCTACACAACCATTTTAGGTACTCATGTACAATGCAAATGCAAAGAAATCTCTCAAAAACAGAGAAAAGGAGAAAACCACATGGGAGAAAACTCCTCTCCAAAAGAGAGAAAATAAAGAAACAAGATAATGCATGGATGACTCAATCATATCCCCCAAGGACTACATACATCATATATATAATTAAGTATCGCTCTACAGGAAGGCAAAAGAGAGACAAGATATCCCCCTCCCCCCGACACACAATAATGAAGAAGCTCTAATTTCGATGAAGAACGCTTGCAAACAAAAAATGATCAAATGCCTACAAGAAACACATCTTCCCTTGGGAAGAAACAAATCCACCGGATGATGAAAAAAACACTCCATGTCCAATTGAAAGAGGAAGTCTCCAATTAGGAATCTCAGAAAACTGATCAGATGTCACCAAACAATTCATCACATAACCATGATCAAAATTAAACAATAAATGTGAGAAATCAAGTGAAGATGAAAACTATCAATATCAATCTCCAAAGACAATTATGATGTGACAATAATTGTGCTAAAACTATCATCAAAGGGGAGAAAATCCCCTCAAAGTATGTCTCCCAAATATGAAGCAGAATGTGAGGCCAATTCAGATAGACTTGCAATGAAACCATCCTGAAACCAAAGATTGGAAGAACTAATGAAATCTTGTTGGGTTAAAGTCCTGGAATCCATATTGACTGTCAACTCTGATTTAGCAGGTAATGGGGTATCTTGATTAGATCCACAAACCCATTAAGTGGCACTAAATTACTCCTCACACTGGATGGAGGAGTCAGGGGAATATAATGATCATCATCAATGAAATCAAAAGTATATGCCCTGTGTAGATGATCTACCATACCAACTGCAATGAGATCACCATTCTCTTGACAAATGTACACTGCCTTTGAATGTAAACTCTACTGTGTTGCCCTCCTGATAAACTAAAACCAGACTGTGTGCAATCTCAGGAACATAAAAAACATTGGTCACTATTCCAACACCCAAATCAATCACCTACTAAGGCAACATTCACAAGCCGATTGCTTGTTGTCAAGAACCAATCATATGTTGGGTCACAAAGAGAACTTGGAACCATGTAGTCAAGTGAACTAACAATGTGTTCTGATGCTCCTGAATCAAGGATCTAACCAATGTTCCTAGGTGCATGAGTTGTGATCAAAGAATGACCCTTTCTCTTGTATCTAGGAAAAGTGTCTTCATGTGCCTTGTTCTCATGTTTGGTAGAAGAACTAGATGAGGGAAGTGAAAATTGTGCTCCTTGAATGACTCTTTTAATTCATGGATTTCCAAATTTGAAACAATGTTCTTCAATATGACCACCTTTCTTACAAAAGCCACATTTTGGTCTCTCCTTAGTATTAGACTCTTTTGATGAGTTTGTTTTGGAAGACTCACTGGATTCGGGCTTGGGTTTATTCTTTTTCTTCCCTTTTTCTTTGGGAGTAGCAGCAATTAATGCATGAGACTTTGTGACATCAGTTTGACAAATTTTGGACTGTTCCTTGGTCAACCTTTCACAAAAAGTCTTAAATGGCGGCATAACAAATTGATCACGCAATCCATCCATAGTGGCATAGAAAGAAGTGGCAAAATAAGAGAAAACACCTGCCAATTTTGACAAAATCAGAAAACTACATTCCTTGTTAGTCTTATCTGTTCCACACTTAGCCAATCGCTAATGCAAGGATTTAAATTTGACCAAATAGTCTTTAATCGAAGGAAAAATATCAGTGGAAAGTGATGCTATTGTTGACTTGGTGGTCAGCACCTCCTTGGAGATTCGTGACATGGCTTAACCGCCTCCCGTGGATTGGGTTAAATCTGACATTTGTATCGGGCATTGATAGTTCGAGCTTTTGGTGCAACGGCAAATGATTCCAACAATTGGTATCAGAGCCTTGGGTCACGGGTTCGAGTCTCCCTTCAGTGGGTGTTGAAGGCTCAGTCGGTGTTGAGGGGGAGATTGTTGACTTGGTGGTCAGCACCTCCTTGGAGATTCGTGACATGGCTTAACCGCCTCCCGTGGATCGGGTTAAATCTGACATTTGTATCGGGCATTGATAGTTCGAGCTTTTGGTGCAACGGCAAATGATTCCAACAGCTATCTCAGCTTCTAACTACATTGCTTGAATTTCACTTACTAAAACAAAAGGATCCTCGAGTTTATCCCATACCTCTTTTGATGTGGTGCAGTCTTCAATATGGAAGAACAAGGATTCTAAGATATGGAGGGAAATCAAGCCCATTGCCTCGTCACACTTACTTTGATGTGTGAATTTCTCGTATTCTTTGGTGAAATTGGGTTGTTCTTTGTCCATCATGGACCATATAACCCCTTTGACCAAAGTATCTGTTGCATTTTCACTTTCCAAGTGTGATAATTGTGAGGGGCGAGAACTTCAAACCCTGATTCTGCCATGTGAGCCATTGTTAAAAAACAAAGATAGCATCGAGCAAAAAAATGAGGGCCCTTGAGTGCAGAGAGGAAAAGATAAAATTTATATTCAATTGGATGCCTTCAAGATGATTCTTACATTGATTCACATTGGCTATACACTCCAGTGAATAACTTCCTACGGGAATGCAACTTCCCATACCTAATTTATTATTTACTAATCTAAACTATAAAACTAACTTAAATTAATGAAATACACCAACATTCCCCCCTTATTACATTAATTCTAATAAGAGTGCAACATTTTAAGGGTTTTGAACCCAACTGTTTTGGAGACTTTGGTGAAGCATCTTCACCAATCCTCCTCGCTTGCTCAAGAAACACCAAACCAACTGCATCAATAAATCTCCTGACCATAGAACCTGAAACCATTTGCACAACATGAGAAATCATAAAAATGTTCCCACCTACCATGCACAATGAGACACATTTCCTCCAAAATTTCACATCTCCGAGTGTGTCTAATGCCTCCTCCAATGCTGCACATGAGACCCTTTCCTCTGAAAGCCCACATCTTCTTCGAGTTTGTCTGACGCCTCCTCAAGTGTCGTGGAAACAAACCCTCCTCTACTGCACAAATCACCACCTACATGCCTGCACATGAGACGCCTTTCCTCCGAAAGTTCACATCTCCTCCGAGTGTGTCTAATGCCTCCTCAAGTGCTCGACAAATCATTAACCAAATCTTGCCCCCCCCCCCCCCACTTGCTCCTTGAAGGGACAACTATGATGCCAAGTCCCCTCTTTTTTTCAGGGACAAAAATATGTTAAGCCCCCTCTTTTCTTCAAGGACAAAAATGTCAAGCCCCCTCTTTTCTTCAGGGACACAAATAGGGTGTTTCTCATGCAATGAATCATCCCTGAGCGAGAAGCTAGCTTGGGATGATAGAAAACCTTCTGCCTCCGTTGCCTCCTGTTTCCATTGTCACTCTGATACCAAATGAGAGCGCTGAGAGGAAAAGATAAAATTTATATTCAATTGGATGCCTTCAAGATGATTCTTACATTGATTCATGTTGGCTATATAAAGCCATTATTCCAGTGAATAACTTCCTATGGGAACGCAACTTCCCATTCCTAATTTATTATTTACTAATCTAAACTATAAAACTAACTTAAATTAATGAAATACGCCAACATTAAGGGCACAATTCTTGATAAATTTGGTGGTTTCACACGCCAAAGCCATATAACCAATCAAAATGTCACCACAATTGGGAACAACTTGGAACTTCACATGTACCAATGCACACACACTAGTTTCAAACTTTCCACAATCACTAGGATAAATACCCACAAGCTCAAAAAAGGATATAACTTGCGTGACCCTAAGCTCACATTATAGCATCATTATAAAGAGACTTTTAAACTCACAGAATAGCCCAAACACAATCAATGTGTGACTAAAGTCCCTTTGGAAATTCCAGAAAAGAGTAGATTGGGCCCACCTCAGCTGCGCATAAATAAAAACTGGATATATTAAAATCTGCAAACCCTAACTTTTCAGTGCAGAGAAAACACATGAGCAAGGCAAGTAAATTGCTCCCAAAAAGACTGCCACGTCAGACAAACGGATACAAACAGATCATGCTGAAATCAGATTATTACTGCACAAAGAAAATGTATCGCTGGTCTCAGGAAGAAAAGAATGCCTGCCGCTGATGAGATATATTGCAGCCAATAATACTGTCGATCTGCAGAGAATAGTAAGCGGCCAGTAAGTGTGGATCGCTGCAAAAACACAGATCCTCCTCCATATACAATCGAATGCAGCAGCCAAAAGTTGCACCAATTACCAAAGAGAATCGCAGCCATGATTGCAAAAGATCGCTGGAGAAGAAATATCAAGCCACACCATAGAAGGAAATCACGCTAGTAGGAGATGTGCCAGAATAAGTAGAGTATCGTTGCCTTCAAAGAATTTTCAGCCTTCACAAAATGCAGATAGGTGATTCAATAAAAAATGCAAATGTCAGCAACTCAAGCGTGCACACGGATTGATGTGCATAGCAAACAGAGAGGACACAGATTAATGCCCCCACAATTAATCTCTTCTTCACCAATTCAATCCTTAATACGGCCTGAAAACTCCTCTGTTCAGACTCTAATATCATGTTGGGATACACAGGGAGCCATCAAAGCTACAGACTTCAGGAACCAAACTGAGAGAAGAGCAACCACCAGAGAACGCATGAGCAGAATTTGAAGAGAGAGAGAGATTAAAATGATTCAATAATGATTGAATTGAATTGATATATCACACTGTACAAGAATCTTGCTTATAAAGGCAAGAATGCGGGAGCAGGTAGGTAACTTCCTGAACAGAATACTAAAAACTACCTAATAAAATATTAATTATGATGGCCTAAGTAAACTTAAACAAGTAAATAAGTAAAATTTTATTTACTCTAACAATACACACACACACACACTCCCATACCTCTACCCATACATGGGGGAAAACATTGTTGTACCAAGTGTTGATACTTGTACCCGTACCCATGCCTAAACCAACAACTTAGGTTTTTTCATTCCATCCTTCTTTGATCATCTTGAAAAGAGGAAATTATAAGCAATGGAAGGATGGCATCATAAAACATCTTTATTGGCTTCAGTTGTTGCCACATTTGTATGGTCTTGTTCCCCCTTCAATTATACTTGCTAAGAAATTTGCTTGGAATTGCAAAAGGGATCATATGTTAGGAGTTATTGCAATGCATGTTGACGTTGACATCTTGAATTCTTATGTTCATTTTGAGTGTCTTAATGCTCTGTTGACTAATTCTTGGGAGATATATGGATATCTTGATACTCAACCATTCCTACATGATCTCGTTTTAGACTGCATTGTTCCTCTTCATTTTTCAAATAGGAGACCATATGACTACAATACTATTCAAGTGTTTGGTTCTTTGTAGTGCTTTGAATATTCAGAAGATGAGGACAAGGGTTCTTTAGATGCTTCTCCGTCTTCAGATATAGTTGTTGATCCTTCACCTTCAGTGATTCCTTGTGCAGAGTCATTAATTGAGGCTCCCATCATTCTTGTTTAGTAGAACCATCCATCTTTTGTTGCTTCATTGGAGCTCAGAGTCATTTCTTCAAATGCTTCGAGTGATTCTATGTAGCAGGACCATCATTGTCTTTCAGTTTTGTGGGATGAGCATTGACAAGTATATCTGGTTTGTTTTGTGATTCTCATATTTCAAAATTGGATTTGTGGAGTTATCTCTCCTCTTTGATGACATTGCACTACTATTGTCAAATCATCATTGTCTTTGGAGATTGTTGAATATCAGTTTCTGCATAGTCCTAGTTTGTCACCTTTATTGATTGGGCATTTACTTGATGTAATTGTGGCATTATAATCTATTGTGGACAACATGATGCCTAAGCAGATTTCAAAGACATCATCATACATCTTCATGTTTCTTTTCTATCAATTCTCATCCAGAATGGGAAATACTCCTGCATCTGTACTTGGCTCTGTTTCTTTGAAAGGGAGACGACTTGTTTGTCGACATCAGATCATGTTTTTTCTTCAAGCACTTACAATTTTTGCAGGAGATTATACATTAAGGGTGGCCGGGGGGGGGGGGCTGCATAGTCTCTCTCTTTCCCACTTATGAGGGAGCTATCAATTGTGTCTTTGTGATGGATGTAGTCCTTGGGGGTTGTTGATGAGTCCACCCATCAATTATTTCATCTCTTGTACATGATTATTTTCATGTATTCTCTCTTTGGAGAGGAGTTTTGTCCCACTAAGTTTTCTCCTTTTCTTCGTTTGTGAGAGTTTTTTTGTAAATGGGTACTTAAAAGTTAAAATAACCCCGTAGTCAAGACCCATCCTTGCATCTTTGCATTCATGTATCGTTTGCATTGATTTGTTCCTCCCTAATTTGCACTTAGGTGGGGTGTTGGTGTGAATTAAGTATTTTACCTTGGGTCCTAATCACATGTTAAGTTTACTTAGGTCCTAGGAATCTTTCTAGAAGTCTTAGTTGTCAATGAGATCTTATTTCATTTACTTCCATAGTTCCACAGTTTTGTGACCAAGGGACATGCGGACGAGGGACCAAGGGCCTAATTTCGGGGATGGTGGAGTAGTGGTTGAGGGGGCGTGCTGATATACAAATTGAGGTGAATTAAGATCTTCAAAGCAAAATCTGCAACATAATATCTTTGCGAGTACCCCATGAAAGACAAGCTAATTTTTTGAAGTTAAAGGTTGCAATTAGTATGTAATGGCATGTGCCATATAGAAAGTGACCTAGTGGCATCCCCGATGGAGGTGGTGGTTCTATGGGGGGATGTTTCCCCCAAGTCCCCAAGTCTCGAAAATGTTCCCCTATAGGGGACATGTTTGTTTTTTTTGGGGGGGGGGAGGCGTCCCCATGGAACACTGTAATTACTTCTTGTGTCCTAGGTAGTTATAATAAGTTATATCATGTTGTAAGATTAAGACACTTGTCATGATCTTGTATAATCCCATCTTTCACCTTGCCTTTATAAGCAAGGCCTCTTGTACACTTTGGTATCATAGATATTCATATCAAAGAAAGATCATTTCTTTCCATACTCATTGTGGAAGGTAATCTTTTGTTTTGTAGGTGATTTTGGGGTACGAGCTAATTTCCAGCTCCTATAGTTACAAGTAATGCTAATTCTTTCAAAGCATGAGGCCTAAACCAAAATAAATATTTGCAAATTGTAGGAGCTGCTGCCCATTTGGACAAGCTAGGACTCGAACCTAGGACCTTCCATTTGCTGCTGGAGGGTACTACCAACTGAGCTACTGGCTCCTCTTAGCCAGACCATCATTGGTCCAGGTGTGGCTTATTTCCAACACAAATCAGACAGAGTGCTATTCTGTACTCCAACATCATCTATAAATTGTATGAAATACAAGAGATGGTTTATGCAAAGAGACTGAGCAGTTTGATCCTCCAGAGAGCACCATTTAAAAACCAACCAGAGACTATAGCAAAATTGCTGCCCAGGGCTGTACATAGGATTGATTGAAGAATTTGCTATTAAATCCCAACTGGTGTTGTGTAAAAACCAGTTCTACTAGATGAACAATGAGGCCACATTACACAAGAGGAAAGAAATTTTGTAATATCCCCTTTGTGAAAAGGGATTGTAATAATAATAAATCAAAATATAAAAAAATAAAATATAAAATATAAAATTAAAGTTTGATTTTATCATAGGTCAAGGGGCATGTGAATAATCATGACCATTGAAGGGAAAAAAGATAGATACGAGACACTAAAGAAGGAGAAAGAGGAACTATACGAATAATACATCTTTTATTATCTGATTATTACTCCTTTGGAGCATGGAACTGTGTTTCACTTAACCTGAGGATGAAACTTCATATGGCAGACATTAAAGGACAAAAACCCTTTTATTTTCCTTGCCTTTGTGGATGAAAACCCAACTCAGGCATAAGAAATTATTTACCAAAGGAAGGCATTAAACTGTTGTAGACTTGAAGAAAATTGGCAACACTGCATAAATAATACCTGATACAAGTCTGGATAGATTCTTAAATATCCAAAGCAATTTAATAAATTTAATTTACACAGATTATTAAATCAACAAGTTAAAAATCAGGAATTCTTATTAATAACCAATTGTGCAAGTTTTATATTCTGTGTGCTAGGGATTGAAACTAAAAAGGGGACATTACACATCTTGACAAAAACAATTTGAGTGCAGTCAATCCAACAACAGTATGAATGCCAATGTAGAGACTAATAACATTGCAGGTAAAGAGGAGAAAATATAGAGGAAATCTACTATCATGAACATCCCTGATCAAGGTTGAAGAATCCATGAAGTGATTTCCTTGACAAAGAAAAATGGGGAGTAGTGTGATGCAGCCATTGGTGGCAGGCTTTAGCATAAAACTGGAATAGCAACCAGATGGGCCTCCCAATGAGAGGTTCCTTATGCACTTTAGGAATGAGGTGGAAAACAAAAATAGTGTACCCCTAAGAAAACAGCAAGAGAAACTCAGCTTCCTAAGAAGCGATGATGCTAGACGTCAAAGCATCATTAACAAGAAACTGCAACTGAGAGAAAATAACAGCTGACGAACTATAAGCTTTTCTTCATAGACATCACAGTTAGACAGTTGTTGGAGCCCTTCAGCAATGTACCATTCCTGATCCAGCAGAATAATATACTACGATTTGTACAATCAACAATTTAATCAATGATCTGAACATTAATGAATCAACTATATATTCAAAAGTTCATGGTGTAAACTTTCGTATCCCTTCGCTCGCTCTGTCTTTAAGCAATTAAATTGTCTTCAAATACAAAACAAAATTTTCTCCATTTTTCATCACAATAGGAACCCATTTTTTGGCATTTCAACATTTTGTGGAACGATTATGGGTTAACTGCTGCAGGATAATCAGTAATGATTCATATACTAATCAGTATGGGTATGCAGATTGGAATGTCTATGTAGAACTTGCAACAGGGTAGATGGAGAGATAATTTGCTGCTTATAAGACAGACCTCAGAAGGCGAAAAATTGGAAGTTGGGAAATTTTGTGAAATGTATTTCAACTTCATGAGAGCTTTAGCAAAATGTTATGAGTGTGGAAGAAAATATATTGTGTGGGGGAGAAAAATATGGAAATACATGCTTCTTTTGAGGATACTTATTAAGGGAAATCAAAGATGAGATCTCTGTGGATAATAAATGTGAGAAATATTATATATCCGATTCCGTGTTATAACAAACGATTGTCCTTATTGCATATAGTTTAATTTATAACACTACATTACCCTGAAAGAAAACCTTCAATCTCTCAGAACAGCAATAACGTATTCTGTCTAATTATGTTGTTAGTAAGGGACAACTTCCTGGAGTAAGTTATCCATCAGAGGAATATTTAAATGGGAAACATGATTGACATGTTTTCTATAAAAGATTCATTTGAAATGCATTTCAGAAAATAAATTTGATGGCTTTCATAATCTTCAATATCTCAGAGAGAAATCTTGATTCCACTAATAAAAGAGTAAAAAGGAGATTCAGGTTCCATTACTCAAAGACAATCAGAGCTGCTCATCTGAGACTCTCCCAGGTTTCAATTCAACATGCTTTGCGATGGATAGATGAGTACATTGGTTGAACCTAATTTTAAATTATTGATTCACATTATGCATGGTTTTGGATGATTGTATGCTAAGTATGCAGTACTCTAAAATAAAGAAATTTTCACTGCCTTCTGCTATGGCACTTTACCTGATGGGATAGCTATTCAGTTGCTATGGATATGGTTTGGGGGCAAATGCCAGTTTGATTCGATCTTGGCTGCTTATGTTTTCCGTCACTTCTGCTTTCATCAGATTTGCAATAGCTTGCTTTGTATAGAAAATTTTGGTTACCTCTGTTTTTTTTAATAGATCACAATTGCTTTTTTACTGTATCTGAGACATTACCAAAACACATCTTTTTGTCCTGATATTGCTATCAGGATTTGACAGTGTAGCTTTTTGAGTCAAACTCATTGACCCATTTTTCATGAGTAGTGGCTCACATGAACCCATCTCTCATGAGAATGAATGGAACACTTAGCACTCATTGCATCTAGGTGATGCAATGAAAAATGGATCAATGAGTTTGACTCAAAAAGCTACACAGTTGAATCCTGATAGCAATATCACAATTTGACTTGCTGTGGAAAATATATCCTACTTATCAACATCTTTTTATATTTAATCTGTTGCCCTTAGTGACTTTTTTTTAACTGTTTGGGCTATGCTCTTGAATTATGTTTACTGTGACTTTTTACTAATAACATGTATTAGGAAAGTCAAAATCATTTCATGTAATGCTTGGCAAACTTTATTCTTCTGAGGAAAGTAAATGTCACATTTAATAACTTATTGCACTTGACACTTGTTAATACAGGACCTAAGGGAGAAGGAGGATTGGACGATGCAACTGGTCAAGGTGGCAGTGGAGGTGGCATTAGCCATAAACAACAGTCCAAAATTACCCTTAATGCAGACATAGAAGAGAAAAAAGACAGGGGTGACTGGAGCTTACAAAAAGTTCTTGAGAAGGTTAGAGGTGAAAAAAAGGAGGAATCTGATGGTGAAAAATCAAAAAAATGGAGTGTGGCTTCGTTATTTGGCAAGAGTGAAAAGTAGGCACTCAAGCACAGAAATGTTTTTGTGCCAGAAAAGGAATTCCAAAATATTCCATATTTTTCCAGTTATTTGGCTATCTGAAACCTCTTTTTTATGTCTAGTTTGTCCATTGAATCATGCCATTGATTGTGGAAAAGAGACAAGTGTATCATATGCAAACATCATGATGATAATGCAGTTTTAACTTTGTATTTGTATGAGAGGTGACAATACCATCAAGTGCAACCATGACAGATTTTCTCTAATTGCATACAACTCTTCTTGCTGTTGGGTGCAAGCAAGAATGGTTGCTAGCTCAATTTGATTGAGCGTGTAGAAGGAAGAAGTTCTCGCTTGTCTGCAATAAAAAAATGTTTCTCAGGTGATGATATGAATTGAAATATCTGAGGTATCTGTGGGATCCTTTAATTAATTAATCAAATAAAATATTATGATTATCCAGCGGCTGGCCTAGGAAACATATTTTCAGGTCGTCCTACGAATTAAAATATATGGTTTAGTCGAATAATCTTATAATTATGAAGTAATGCAGCATCAGAAAATATTAAGCATTGTTGAAGATTTCTGATCACGTGTTTATATCAGAAGGAATCAAACCATCTCACGTGTGTTGGAAATTCATGCAATGTTTTCAAACTAATCTGTAAAGAGCTTGTATGGAGTTGTTGCTTCAATAAAAACGTCCACCACAATCAAATGCAAAGTTGAAGACTTCTTGAGTTTTAGCGTTTTAAGAAATCAACTTTTGTGTGGGAAACTTGTGGAATGTTGTTACACAATTCCTGTAAAGAACTTGTATTTAGCTGTTATATATATAAAAAGGTGCAGCAATCAAGTGTGGGGCTGGCAAGTACAAGAGGAAAGCATTTCACTTGCAAATGTTTCCGAGTCCTGAAAAGCAGGCTTTATATTTTAGTCCTGTTACCCCAATTTTTGAAAATTGTCCAATTTCAAACTTTGCCAATGTTACTTTCATCTCATATACCTTCCACTACCATGCATTCCATTAAAATTAATTATGGTGTATTGGTGAACGATTCAAGGCTTGTCGAAGAGTGAAAATTTTCAAGTTTGGTCCAAAGTTTTAAAAGACCTATCAAATTGTTGAAATTAACGTAAAGGTGGTATCTTAAGTCGTTTCCAGATTTCACGGTCATTGGTCTATTGACATGGCTATAAAGCGAATTTTAGAATTTGACAAAGTTAAATTACCAAAACCGTCAACATTGGCAAAAGTTTCAAAAGCTCACCGAGTGGTCGGTAAGTTGGGCTTCTCCCCTAACTTTCGAACCAAACTTTGTGGTTCATCAGTTTATAAAGTTTCCCAAATCCTCGATATCAAAGGGAGCAAAGTATTAATGAAATCGGCACTAAAATGTCTTGGAGTAAATGTCGGTACATGAAATCCCCGACAAAAATGGAAGTGATGCAAAATCGATTGAAAATGAAAGCCCTGGATCATTGATTCGGTCCGAACAGTTCATTTCTCCACCTAATCATCAACACGTAGCTATTGCTTTATTTCAGCCTTAGAGACAATACAAACATTTTCTACCGAGGATGGACTGACAGAAGCAGTTGTTGCAATATTGTGAGCGCAACCTTGTGACTTGCTTTTCTTGCACCCTTCATTGTGAAAGAAATCTTCAGGGACTTAAAAGTGGGAGGAATCTGCAGTGCTCTTCCTGTACCAATGCACCTGCTTTGCCATTTGGATGATCTAGTGAAGGTTATCAAGAGTTATGTTCATTCACACAGTACACATCTAGGCATACTAGGTCATCTTGTATGCCAACTGCTTAATCTGACATCCTCTCTAGCAACTGCATGTGGTATGCAGACTCTCATCGATATTTCTGGAATGTTAAGGGTTGCGTTGGCTTCTTTGCTTGCTATCATAGCCAGAGTTTTGGGGAATTCGAGGGATGTTTTATCGCCTAGCAGGTGAGCAGGCAAGACATCGATAATACCGACAACACTACAATGGGGAGCAGATAAAAAGAAAGGAAGCCTAGCCGATCAAGGAACTGTTGAAATTTGAGATTACAAAGGCCCGACCATAACATTAAAAGGGAGTTGAAGTCGAGAATTCGCACGTCGGGCACTTCACATCATTCTCAAACCAATATAAAAGTTTGAGAAAGCCAGTGATTTGCCGACAACACCATTGTCGCTACCATGTTTCGGTAGCTGAAACTTGGAACAGAACACAAACATGGTTCAAATATCTCTGATGTGCCGACGGCACTATCTAGCCATACGACACCCTGACAGCCCCTCACGTGCGGTAAAGCGACCCAGACAACAGTGTACGGTGGTGTTACACCCATACGACAATTCTCAAGGTGTACGGTGTTTGTGATTTACCGTACGACAACCCAAGGCATACGACAAACTGTGACTTGCTCTCACCGTACGATCCGTTCGTACGGTCTCACCGTTGACTACTGGACTGTGCGGTCAACCACTTCCGCGTGCGGTGCTGTTGGGGCCGTGCGATGATCAAATCTCACCGCACGGTGAGTATCGTGATCTACCTGTACGGTAAATGAGCTAACAGTATGTGTCCCACGTTATTCGTACAACGACTTTGATCTGAGTGGATGATGTCTGATGTGCGGTTTCAACACTCCGTGCAGGGACACAGTATTGTGTGGATCAGATATTGTAATTATAGAATGGACGTACTTCGATCTTTATTGCAACTATATCGTAGCCCAATACAAAGAAATTATGGATTAATAATTGGATAGATAAATATCTTGTAACTCACTAAATTGCAAATACATAATAGGGGTCTTGCACTTTCGAAACTGCAATAGTGTTGAAGTACAAGAACTATGCTAAGTTTGACCTTATAAATGGGCTTTGGGAAGTTTTTCGAAGGGCTACAAACGGGCCGATAAGTTTAGGACCATACAAACAATTAATTTTAATTGAACAATTTAATTATTACGAGGACATTAGAGTCCTCTCGGCCCAAGAATTGTTTGCCCTCAAGCAATTGTAGATTTGGATGCTCCAAGATCTGTTCTCTCTCCCATGTGGCATCTTCAATCGACAAGTCCTTCCATTGAACTAGGTATTCCCTAATGGTACGTGACCTCAACTTTCTCTCTTTGACATCAATGATCTCTGCGAGCTCCAAAATAAGTTTTCCTTCTTCGTCAATTGGTGGGAGAGTTCCTGAGAAACCTGACATGCTGACCAATTGCCTCCTTGAGGCATGAAATGTGAAAGATGTCATGAATTTAACTTTCCTTTGGAAGTTCTAACTTGTAGGCAACTTCTCCCACTCTTCGTACCACTCCGTATGGTCCATAGAAGTGAGGCTTCAACTTCTCGGCACCACTTTTCTTCAAGGAAGATCCACAAATGATGAAGGCTCATAACAATAAAGTGTCTTGAATGGTGACAAGCCTATTGACATGTGATAGGTAGTGTTGTAACAATGCTCTCCTAAATGAAATCAATGGATCCACGCTTTTTGCTATGTTGAAATGTAGTCCCTCTGGTATCCCTCCAACCACTTGTTCATAATCTTTGTTTGACCATCTATATGTGGCTGGTAGCTCATACTCAGCGACAATTATGTTCTTGCTAAGCGAAACAATTCCATCTGGAAGCGACTATCCCTGTCACTGACTATGTTCTGCGGAAAGCCATGCAAGTGGAACACCTCTCGAAAAAACAACTTGGCCACCTAAGCTGCCTGAAAGCTTGTGGGGATGACAAAGAAATAATCATATTTGATCAAACGATCCACCATGACATAAATGCAATCCCTAACTTGCACCTTGGAAAGTCCTATAATGAAATCCATCAAGGTGCTCTCCCATTTCTGATCGGATATAGACAAAAGTGGAAGTAGCCCCGCAGGCAAGGTGTGCTCAGATTTATTCTGTTGGCAAGTGACACATTCCCTTACGTACTGCAGTACATCATCTTTGAGGCCCTTCCAAGCGAATATCTCTCGAACTTGCCTATAGGTCTTGAGGTACCCAGGGTGTCTTGACAAGGGTGAATCGTGAATTTCCCTCAAAATCTGCTCCAACTTTGATCTGGGTACCAAATAGATCCTATCTTTGTAGTAGATGATATCATCAACTACCCTACCTTGTACTTGTCATCTCGTATTTGACCATCCATTAATTGACATGTGAAGGTGTTCTTGGAATATTCGACCAACAAATGGGCCTTCCAATCTACTGAAATCTGTGATAGTGAACATATGGCAAGTCTTTTTGACAGGGTGTTGGCCACCACATTACTCTTCCCCTTTACATACTCAATGTCAAAATCATATGCTTGGATTTTTCTCACCCATTTCTATTGTTGCTCGTTCAAGTCCTCTAAAAATATCTAATTGTAGTGGTCTGTCCACACAATAGATTTTGCCCCTATGGGGTACTACCAAAACTTGGCTAATGCATGCATGATGGAAATCATCTCCTTATCATAGATTGAGTACATTCGTTCAGCTCCCAAAAAGTTTCGACTCTCAAACGCGATGGGGTGACAGTCTTGCATTAACACTGGTCTAATGCCTTCTCCCGACACATCGCACTCCAAGATGAAGGGTTGTGTCAAGTCTGGTAATGCCAGTACTAGACATGTACTCGTGACTTCTTTTAATCTGTCGAAGGCTCGTTGTGTCTTCTCATCCCAATGGAAAGCCCCTATCTTTGTCAGATCTATCAGTGGTGCTACCAACTGTGAAAATCCTTTCACAAATCTTTTGTAGTAACTACATAGTTCAAAGAACTCGCGCAACTCTATGAGTGTCTTGGGTGGGGACCAGTCAAGGATTGTTCGAACCTTCTCCTAATGCACTTGAACCCCTCGAGCATTGATGACGTGACCCAAGTACAAGATCTCATTCATCCCAAATTCACATTTGGATCTCTTTGCGAACAACCAGTGTGACTCCATGATTCCTAATATCTCATCCAAATGTTTCAAATGTTCCTCCAATGTCTTGTTGTAAATAAGTATGTTGTCAAATAATGCTAGCAAAAACTTACGCAGCTGCTTGTTGAAAATGTGATTCATGCACGACTGGAAGGTGGCCGAAGCATTGGTCAATCCAGATGGCATGAGCAAGAGCTCATAGTGTCTATAGTGGCAACATAAAGTTATTTTCTGCACATCTTGTTCCCTCATGTGGATCTAGTGATATTTAGAATGAAGATCAATCTTGGAGAAGTAAATTGCCCCATGTAGTTCATCCAACAACTCATTGATCCTTGGAATGGGGTATCTATTCTTGATGATCTTATTGTTCATTACCCAATATTTGACACACATCATAAGGGTTCCATCATTTTCCACCAACACTAACGAGGATGTAAAGGGATTGGAGTTGGGTTTGATCCATCCTTTGTCAAGGAGTTCTTGGATTGTCTTCTTTATACCTTCTTTGAATCTTTTGGGATGACAACAGGGTGTGGTGATAACAGGCTTGGCTCCTTCCTCCAGCTCGATGGTGTGCTCAAACCCTCTATATGGGGGTATACCAGGTGGAATATCTGTGAAGACCAAACTGTGCTTTCCTAGCATCGCCTGAAGATCGTCATCATAGTAGTAGGCTCATGGCCTACTCAAAGGTTTGGTCAATACCAAACATTGTGCTCCCTAGAGCACATTATTGTGTCTGAAAATTGCTTCCATCTATTTTTCTGAAATCTCCCTTGGATCGTCATTCGACATTCCTCTCAGTACCACTTTCTTTCCATCCACTTCGAATGAGAATTTCATCCTTTTGAAACTTTGTGTGTACTAGTTGAGGGTCTGTAATGGACACCCCTGAATGCCCCAAAAAACTAAACCCACTGCTGAAAGGAATTATGTCAAACAATTTGCATTCAACTTCTTATTTCTCCATTTAATGTTTTAAACCCCTTATAACACTAAAAATTAAACATTTATTTGTTTGTTGTGTTTTGTGCATGGAATAGGAATCATACAACATAAACAAGAAATAAACTACAATAATATGCAAAGTGGACAATGAATTGCTGCCGATAAAATGTTATTTTCAGAATTAATAAAACCAAATACATGGCAGATTTATCAACTCACTAATTACTCCAGCATTAATGAAATAATACTCCAGCCCATGCTTTCGAACTTGCTGCTACAGTGACGTGAATAGTACCACGTGAATAGTGTCACGTGAATAGTGTCACATGAATAGTGCCACATGAATAGTGCCGCATGAACAGTGCCGCTACCGTACTTTGTCCTTCAATCATTCCACTACCTTCATAAAATCATTCCCTCAAAGCGGCATAAGCATTGGACAAGTAGTGAAGAAGATATGAGCAAAATACCAAATCTGCCTGTAGCTGGAAATGCAACTACCTGCCTGATAATGAACTGATAACAATGGATTCCAAAGGCCAAACCCCAAGGGAATGACGTCTAGAATGTCACAAGAGAGGATAAACGTCCTCAAATGCCAAGAACGGATCTGCAAGTCACACACCAATTTCTTCTCATATTCAACCTATCTAATGAAGCCACAAACGCTTCCTTTTATTCTATTTCCAAGGGTCGGTTCAACTCTTATGGGCAATGTGGGATAAAAGATGTGCAATATAAAACATATATTAAAATATCCCCTTATGTCTCCCTTGGGTACACATCCCCATAAAATAAATATTAAAGTAACACTTTAATATTTTACCATTAAATTAAATGTTACTTTAATAAAACTTTAGGCATTAAAATGTATTAGCAATCGGACTCCGAATAATGTGAGTGATAGCTCGTCAGAAAGCTCTCACCGAAGAGTATCAAATCCAATCACCAATACTGGCCTCCATTGTGTCCTGTTGACTTACTAAAAATAGTAAGTATGCCCGAAACTGAGTAAATCAACTTCATTTTGGCCCAAACTGGAAATGACTAGGCCAAAACACTCCAGGATCCCCTTAAACCCTTCGTTAGCCCTCGGGACCATGTAGAACAAGGCTAACGCACACACCCTTGGTCAACTGCTAAAGTGGGGACATTACAGTCCGCCCCCCTTGAAATTGCTTGTCCTCAAGCAATCTCAGTCCAGCCTGCTGAATAACCTGCTCACTCTCCCATGTAGAATCCTCCTCCGGCAGGTCTCTCCATCTGACCAAATACTCCTTCACTACCCTGTTTCTAAGCTTCCTCTCTCTGGTGTCCAAAATAGCCTCGGGTACTAACACAAGCTTCCCCTCCTCATCCAAAGGTGGTAAATCTACAGAAGGCACTACACTCTGACCAATGGTTTTCTTAAGCCTAGACACGTGAAACACATTGTGCACCCGACTGCCCTCTAGAAGCTCAAGCTCATAGGCAACTTCGCCCACTTTGTGTATCACCCTGTAGGGACCATAAAATCTAGGTTTCAACTTTTCAGCTCTGCTCTTCTTGAGCGATGACTGTCTATATGGTTGTAGCCTCAAGTAAACCATATCCCCTACCTCAAAACTGCGCTCTATTTGGTGCTGAACAGCGTACAATTTCTGTTGATTCTGGACCTGTTGTATATTCTCCTTGAGCACTTTCAGGATGTCCTGACTATCCTGCAATAAGTTTTTGGCTTTGGGCACTCTGCTGTCACCCAAAACTAAATCCATGAAGCTAGGTGCTTCATAACCATAGAGTGCCATGAAAGGAGTCATCTTGATGGACATATGATAAGTGGTGTTATAACAATACTCTCCCATATGCAACCATCTGATCCAAGCCTTTTGTTGTGCAGTTAGATAGTTCCTCAAATATCCCTCCACCCATTTATTCACAATCTTTGTTTGCCCATCTGTCTGTGGATGATAACTAGTGCTAGGTGTAAGATCTGTACCACACAACCTAAACAACTCTTGCCAAAAAACACTCATAAACTTACTATCCCGGTCACTAACAATGAATCGGGGCAGCCCATGTAACCTGAATATCTCTGTAAAGAAAAGATCTGCCACCTGTGCTGCTGTGTAAGTGGACGGAATAGCAAAGAAGTGAGCGAACTTCGTCAAGCGGTCCACCACCACATAGATGCAATCCCTTCCCTGCACTCATGGTAAACCAGTGATGAAGTCCATTGAAATACTTTCCCATTTCCTATCAAGAATGGGCAAGGGCTGTAATAACCCTGCAGGAAATGTGTGCTCTCCCTTATTCTGTTGACAAACTGCACACTCCCTGACATACCTCTGAACATCATCCTTGAGCCCTCTCCATGAGAACCGCTCTCAGATCTGCCTGTAGGTCTTGAAGACCCTTGGATGCCCAGCTATGGGTGCATCATGAAATGCCTTTAGTATCGCCTCTCTCAAATGTGACGACGGAATCAAATAAACCCTGTCCTGAACTCTGATCAATCCATCTATCACCTCATAGCGATCATCTTGTATGGTACCTGAAATCAATCCAGAAGCCCAAGCATCTCCGACATACTCTGCTATAATCTGATCTCTCCAATCTCCTGAAATCTCTACCAGAGCACATAAGTGAGGTCTCCGAGATAAGGCATCAGCCACCACGTTTTTCTTACCTTTGAAAAACTCTATGTCAAATTCATAAGCCTGCAATTTAGTAACCCATTTCTGTTGCCGATCATTAAGATCACGCTGGCTCATGAAATATTTAATATTGTTGTGATCAGTCTTGATCACAAAATGCCCACCTACCAAATATGATCGGAATTTGGCCAATGCATGCATTATGGCCAACATCTCTCGGTCATAGATAGAATAACTCCTCTCAACTCCCCGGAGCTTCCTACTCTTGAATGCAATGGGATGCTTCTCCTGCATCAATACTGCTCCAATCCCATCACCCGATGCATCACAATGAAGCTCAAAAGGCTTTGTGAAATCTGGTAGAGCTAGAACTGGACATGAAGACATTACCTGCTTGAAATGCTCAAAACACCTCTGTGCTACCCCTGTCCACACGAAGGCCCCTTTTCTAGTAAGATCTGTCAAGGGTGCAGCAGTCTGTGAGAATCCCTTAACAAACCTTCTATAAAAACCACATAAACCAAAGAACCCCTTAAGCTGTGTAAGGTTTGTGGGAGTAGGCCAATCTACAATAGCTCTAATCTTTTCGGGATCAACCCGAACACCATCTGCACTAATGATATGCCCAACATAAAGGAGCTCGGTCATGCCAAACTCGCATTTAGATTCCTTGGCATACAATGACTCTCTCTCCAAAATAGATAACACCTCCTCCAAATGATGTAAGTGCTCCTCCCAGGTCTTACTGAAGACCAAGATGTCATCAAAGAAGATCAAGACAAACCTCCTCAACTGCTTCCTGAATACCTGGTTCATACAACTCTGAAATGTAGCGGGTGCATTGGTTAGTCCAAATGGCATAACCATAAACTCAAAGTGGCCATAGTGACATCGGAATGCTATTTTCTCAACGTCCTCTGCTCTCATCCTGATTTGATGGTATCCGGACCGCAAATCGATTTTGGTGAAGAAGCATGCCCCATGCAACTCATCAATTAGCTCATCAATCCTAGGAATGGGATACCTGTTTTTAATTGTTTTCTTATTCAGTGCCTTATAATCGATACACATGCGCATCGTCCCATCCTTCTTCTTTACCAATACTACTGCTGAAGCAAAGGGGCTCTTACTAGGCCTGATATGCCCCATCTCCAACAAATCCTTAATCGCCTTCTCTATCTCATCCTTGTGTTTCTTAGGATGACGATATGGAGTAATCATAACTAGTTTGGCTCCCTCCTCGAGCTCGATAACATGCTCTATCCCTCTGTTAGGAGGAACCCCATGAGGAATATCACCAAATACTTTAGCGTGTCTATCAAGTATCTTCTGGATATCTGGTGGATGACTCTTTTCCTGTGGCTCTGGTGAAGCTGGCATAATGTAGCACTCTGTCGCCCACTCTATGTCATCATAATGAAAAAGTCTTTGCATTCTCCTCAAGGACACTATTCTGCAACCTCCATCCGAAAGTCCTCTAAGTACCACAATTCTTCCCTCATGCTGGAATCTCATCTCCAATTTCGCTAGGTTGAGTGTGAACTCAACTAGCGAAGCCATCCATGTCATGTCGAGGATGACATCATAATCTCCCATGTCCACAACATAGAACTCATCCTCCAACTCATAGCCATCTCCAAACCTAATGTGAAGATTAGATATCTTCCGAGTGCACAATAATTTGTCACCGTTAGCCACCATGACTCTAAACCCATCATGCTCCTCGATCTGTAACCCTATCCTAGCTACCAACTGTGCATCTATGAAGTTATGTGTAGCCCCAGTGTCAATGAGAGATATCACTTTCTGCCCCTGGATAGTACCCCTGACCTTAAATGTGATTGCCTTTTGGGCCCCTGTCAAGCGTGCCAACGATCTATCACCCTTAGGAATGCTGCTCTCCTCTATAGTGTTACCTTCATCTGAATCGGAGTGCTGATCCTCCACCTCTGACTCTGACTCTTCTGCTGAAAAATAATCCATTTGATTTGCCTTAGCCTTGAGAGGGCATTTATGAGATAAGTCCCAAGGCTCTCTACAGTGGAAGCACAGCTTCTTCTTTCGAAGTTCATTCATGGTTTCATTGTCTAGTCCTGTTGATCCTTCTTTGGGTTTGTTATACTCTTTCTGAAATGGTTTTTTGTCTTTGTCCTTGCGGTAGGAAGAATCTGTTGAATGGTATTTTCCTTTGTATACCGAAGGGGCTAAATCTCGTGCCTTTTTAGTTGCTTCAGCTAAGGTGAGTGGATCATGTCCCTTCACCCAACCTCGTAATGGATCAGCAAGCCCATCACAAAATAACACCACCAATCTCCTAGGAGAGATATCAGTAACAAGTACAGACAAGTACTGAAACTCGGCGATGTAAGCATCCATAGAACCTGACTGTTTTAACTGTGCTAGCTCCTTGAAATGTAACTCGGGATCCCTAGTGTCAAATCTCTCAATCAATCTGTCGGTGAATTCCTCATAGGATGTAATCTGATTATGCCCCAGAGTCACCATGCCATGATGCCACCATTCATGTGCAACGCCATCCAAGTGCATAGCCGCATACTTGATAGCCTCCTCCTCAGGCATAGGATTTAGCTGCAAGTATGTATCTACCTTCTGCACCCAAGCTCGTGCAGTCATCTTCCCTGAAGCATCATAATAAGGTAAAGAAAGTTTTCCAACTTTCTTTCTCAGCTCAAAGTTTTGATTCCTCCCTCCTGCTCTAGGCATGTGTCTCATCCTCAAGTCCATATAATCTCTGAGGGAAATATCCGCCTGAAACTCCGGTCCACTAGCCTCCCAATCCCTCCTGAACTGATCTTGTAACTCGGTAATCTACGGTTCGTTTACTGGTTGAACCGGATCTCTGGGTGGGAAGGTGGGTAGAAGAGGTCTCGAGCTCGCTGTCCGAGCTGGGCGTGCAACGTGTCTAAAGTTATCAGCCTCATTCCCATTGTTGCCGTGTCCATTATTACCATTAGTGTTATTCTCAGGATCATTGTTGTTACCTTGGCCTCCATTATTATCATTGCCCCCATTGTTATTGTTTCTGTTGTTGGCATCACCTAGATTAATATTGACACCCATCTGTCTAGCCATGAGCTGCAACATCATGTCCATTCGCCTATTCTGCTCCTGCTGCATACACTGCCCCTGCTCTAATGTATCCAGTAACTATCTGAATATTACATCCCCCTGATCTGGACCAGTGTTCCTGCCTCCGCCTAATCCTGTATTCATGTCATCTCGGTCACCCATATTGTTGTCTTGATCAAAGAATATCTCCTCTGTGTCTGTATGACTGGATTCTATTTCCACCTACATGGATGAACTAGATTGTTTGCTCTGCAAGTCTAAAATCTTGTTTTGTCTTGCTCTAGTATTGCGAAAATTATAAGGCCCCTGTCGCATGCTCAAAAATAAATGCTTAGCCTATTTTTTTTATTTTTGGTTTTAGTGTTTTGACATTTCATCAAACACTTTTCCCTCTATCCGGCTGTTCCAAATTCCCTATAAGACCTCCACAGGATGGTAGGACTTATAGCTCTGATACCACTGTAATGGACACCCCTAAATGCCCCAAAAAACTAAACCCACTGCTGAAAGGAATTATGTCAAACAGTTTGCATTCAACTTCTTATTTCTCCATTTAATGTTTTAAACCCCTTATAACACTGGAAATCAAACATTTATTTGTTTTTTGTGTTTTGTGCATGGAATAGGAATCATACAACATAAACAAGAAATAAACTACAATAATATGCAAAGTGGACAATGAACTGCTGCCGATAAAATGTTATTTTCAGAATTAATAAAACCAAATACATGGCAGATTTATCAACTCACTAATTACTCCAGCATTAATGAAATAATACTCCAGCCCATGCTTTCGAACTTGCTACTACAGTGACGTGAATAGTACAACATGAATAGTGTCATGTGAATAGTGTCACGTGAATAGTGCCACATGAATAGTGCCACGTGAATAGTGCCGCATGAACAGTGCCGCTACAGTACTTTGTCCTTCAATCATTCCACTACCTTCATAAAATCATTCCCTCAAAGCGGCATAAGCATTGGACAAGTAGTGAAGAAGATATGAGCAAAATACCAAATCTGCCTGTAGCTGGAAATGCAACTAACTACCTGATAATGAACTGATAACAATGGATTCCAAAGGCCAAACCCCAAGGGAATGACGTCTAGAATGTCACAAGAGAGGATAAACGTCCTCAAATGCCAAGAACGGATCTGCAACTCACACACCAATTTCTTCTCATATTCAACCTATCTAATGAAGCCACAAACGCTTCCTTTTATTCTATTTCCAAGGGTCGGTTCAACTCTCATGGGCAATGTGGGATAAAAGATGTGCAATATAAAACATATATTAAAATATCCCCTTATGTCTCCCTTGGGTACACATCCCCATAAAATAAATATTAAAGTAACACTTTAATATTTTACCATTAAATTAAATGTTATTTTAATAAAACTTCAGGCATTAAAATGTATTAGCAATCGGACTCCGACTAATGCGAGTGATAGCTCGTCGGAAAGCTCTCACCGAAGAGTATCAAATCCAATCACCAAAACTGGCCTCCACTGTGTCCTGTTGACTTACTAAAAATAGTAAGTATGCCCGAAACTGAATAAATCAACTTCATTTTGGCCCAAACTGGAAATGACTAGGCCAAAACACTCCAGGATCCCCTTAAACCCTTCGCTAGCCCTCGGGACCATGTAGAACAAGGCTAACGCACACACCCTTGGTCAACTACTAAAGTGGGGACATTACAGGGTCTCCATCCATTGGATGCCCAAGATGACATATGTATCATCAAGATCTACCACAAAGAAGTCATCTATCACCGTTAGTTTTATGTGGTAATACTTAGTTGCAGAACCAAATGAGTACATGATAGTAGATTTCCTCTCGCTACCTTAACTTCGAACCCCTCATGCTACTCCATACACAAACCCCTCCAGGTGACGAGTGATGAGTTGATGAAGTTGAGTGGCCCTGTTGTCTAGCATGACCAGGACCCATTGTCCCTGGAGCGTACCACGAACCTGAAACACACTACACCTTGGAGTGTCAGCCAGGGCTGCAATGACACCCCCTTTCCGTACCAGTGTGACAATTTTCTCCACATGATTTATTTCTCCTTTAGCCTCCTCTTTTTCCCATGGCTTGGATTTTTCATTTTCCTCCTCGCTGTCAAACACCACTTCAATGTAATGTATCTTTCCTTTACCTAAGCATTGGTGACCTGGTTCCCACAACTCCTTACATGTGTAACAAAGCTTTCTCCTCCTAAGTTCTTGCTTTGTTGCCTCATCCAATGATGGATTCTTTGGGTATGATTTTTTATCTTTCTCCTTTAGTGCGAGGGGTGGTTTGGAATGCGTATAACTCTTGGTAGAAGAAGATAGGTAACCATGTCATGCACCTTTTTAATTGTTTGGGTGATCATGTTGGGGTTGAACCCTTTGACCCAACCTTTCAGGGGTTCCATCAACCCATCCATGAACAATAAAACCAGTATCCTCTCTGAGATATCTATAACCAACACGGACAGACTCTGGAATTATGTGATGTAACTGTCCACTGGTCCCGACTGCTTCAATTGAGCCAACTCCTTGAAGTTGAGCTCTAGATCATTCCCATCAAAGTGATCTATAAGCATTTTTGTGAAATTGACATATGAGGTTACTCGATCGTGACCATCTCATGGTGCCACCATTTGTGAACGATTCCTTCCAGGTAAAATGTTACAAATTTGATTGCCTCATCGTCTGAATATTTCATTCATAGATCTGTATAATCCTTGAAGGACATATCTCCTTCCATATCCACATCTCTCCAATCTTGCCTCAGCTACTCTTGCATGTCTTGGAATGTTAGCTCTCATTATCTATGAGGTACTTCTATTCTTTGGGGAAATGTCAGCATCATTGGTCGAGAATATGAGCATTGTGTGTTTGTCCTTCTAGTGATCGAATTTTCGCCTTGTCCATTATGATCCTCATTTGTTCTACTTTCTGCCAATCATCACAATGTGTCCTCCATGATTTGTTGTTGTTGTTTCCCTCTGACCATGGTTTCGTTGAGCTGGCCTTGGCTTTTAGTTATCTCCCTTAACAATGTCGCGATTTCAACGTTAGGTTCTTGTAGATTCCCCATTCTGTCTGCAAAATGGTACCTCCTTCTGTTGTATACCAGACAAAATGGTACCTCCTTCTGTTGTATACTATGATTTCATTTCGTATCCACTACTTGAGAGGCTAGGAATCACCGGATTTGATACCACTGTAATGTCTTGACGACACTATCTAGTTGTATGACACCTTGACAAGCTCTCACGTGCAGTAAAGTGAAACACCTGTACAACCCAGAAAACAATGTACGGTGTTGTGTTACACCTATATGATAATTCTCAATGTGTATAGTGTTTGTGATTCACTGCATGACAACCCAAGGTATATGAAAAACTATGACTCGCTCGCACCGTACAGTACGTTCGTACAGTCCCACAGTTGACTCCTTGCCCATGCAGTCAACCCCTTTGGCGTGCGGTGGTGTTGGGGTCATACTATGGCCAAATATCAATGTACAGTGAGTATGGTGATCCACCCGTACAGTAAATGAGCTAATCATGCGTATGTCCCATGATATTCATACGATGACTTTGAGTTGTGTGGATGATGTTTGATGTGTGGTTTCAACACTCTATACACGGACATAGTATTTTGTGGATCAGATATTGTAACTGTAGAATGGAAGTACTTTGATCTTTAATGCAACTATATCGCAGGCCAATACAAAGAAATGGCAGTTTGAACAATATCAAATATATCTCAAATTAGAACATATTTGAACAATGGGTAGAATAGGATGAGGAGTTACTCCCATCGAAACTGCAAATACAAAATAGAGAGGGTCTTGCACCTCCAAAACTGCAAGAGTGTCAAACTCTAACTGGAATCCGCAAATACAGAGAAAACAAAAAATTCACCAAAACTATGCCAAAGCTTGTGCTTATAAATGGGCTTTGGGAAGTTTCCTGAAGGGTTACAAATAGGCCGACACCACCAAATAATTTATAACTAACTAATTAATAAAAAAGGGCCAAAAGATATTATTAAGTTCGGGGCCATACAAACAATTAATTTTAATTGAACTATTTAATTATTTCAAGGACATTATAATATCAAAATCTTGTGCAACTTGACAATGAAGGCAATATGCATGTACGAAAGGCAATGGATGATTCAAAGAAATGTCGATTCCCTAACTTGCTAATAGCACAATGCCAAATGACAATTATTGAGCATTAAGGTAAATGTAAATGTCAAATGAAAAAGAGGTACACATGCTCAAATTGTTCTAACGCCATGACCAAGTTCAAATCTAATGTTGGCACCCTGATATGGTTCTCGAACTGCTTGAAGTCACCTAAAAAGTCCATAAATTATAAAGGCCCCGAACAAGAACCCTTACATGGGATGATTTCCATGATATATAACAAAGTTTTAAAGAGTTTTCTTTTAGAATGACAACCATCAAGACCAAAGTTAATAGGCAAGAAAATTCAAACAAGAAAGGCATGGCAACAATTGTTAGAAACTAGCTTGATTAATGGTGGAGGATTATCACACACAGTGATTGCAGAGATGAACCTATTGTCAAAGCACTTGAGAGAGGAATGTGTGCAATTGAATTGAATATTTGGTCAAATTCAAATAAAGATGGCATAAATGTTACTCATGGAAGAACGTTGGATGTTCCTGTGAAGTTTATTAAATGCATTTAATCAATAAAAGATAATGCATTTGTTGCATTAGAGTATCCTATTACTATAACATTGAGGATCACCTTACTCTAGAGCTCCAGGATAAATTAGCCAAATGATGACTAAAACCTTTGGAGGTACACAAGAAAATGGTCATTTTGATGTTTTGCTATGCGTGGGTCAATTTATTTTTTAAATATACAATTGAGGAGCTAGATGAGATGCTACTATACAACATATTTTATAGGGGGTTTTGGTGAAGGGGTTTCTTATGTACTATATGTTGTTAAATTAGACTTTGCTAATGAAGGATTTAAAATGGAAGGCATTCTAGTTTGCAAGAATATTTATTGGCTCAAAGGGATTGGCGAGTTTTC
This sequence comes from Chamaecyparis obtusa, assembly GCA_027943335.1. Taxonomy (NCBI): domain Eukaryota; kingdom Viridiplantae; phylum Streptophyta; class Pinopsida; order Cupressales; family Cupressaceae; genus Chamaecyparis; species Chamaecyparis obtusa. The sequence continues at coordinate 175,958 of BSBK01001337.1, read as the reverse complement.
TTTAGGGTTTATCTGTAGCCTACTTAGCCGAAGAAGTTCGTCAAATGGATCAACTATAGGAGTATATTGTGAAGATGATATTGGTTCACTAAGAGCTTTTACTGAAAAATATACTGGTGTTGATATGCTTGTAACTAAATAATGGTCGGATGAAATTTTTGATGGTGCTAAATTAGCAGATTCTCCTCCAAAACTTGATCATATGTTAGGTGGAAACATTGTGATATTAGAGTTGGTTAGAGAGCTCAAGCCTCAGTATCACATTGCAAGTTGTGAAGGTATATTTTATGCTAAAGAATATTTGTATGATAAAATGACTTCTATCATGGAGTATATGAATAAATCCTCTCTTTCTTGGACAACAAAACCTACAATACTGTTATTGATATATTTGGAGGAACTGGTTACTAGATATTAAAATATTTCTTCTACAGAGACAACATGAACAACATCTCTACAGTCATCCTCCACTTGTCAATATTGTGTTGAAACAGATTTTATCTGGTTATAAAATGTTTTTCTTTATATACAATATTTTAATTTAATTTTAGTGAATTAAACATTATTTATTAACTAAAAAGGTGATTTTTTAAAAAGAATCGGCAACAAGAGATAAAAGGGGGCTAAGGAAACAAGAGAGCCACAAGGTACTATTTATGAGTGGATTCTTCAAAAGAAAGGGGAGATATTTTTCTTCGAAAACCTATGCTCAAGGAAAAAAGGCTTTTTATAATTTAGCATTGTAAAGGGGAATTTGTTGATTTTAATGTTGTAAAAGGGAAGGGAATATCAATATTTTTATTTAGGGGGGACATATTCTCTGCATTGGAAGAATGAGTCTTTGAACTCTCTGAATTTGCCTAGGAAATAAAGAGGACTTTCTAGAACTTTGTGTTCGTGTTTCTTTCTTTAATAACAATTTTTCTTATGTTAATTGTAATGGTTCTTGGGTGAATATTTTTTGTCATGGAAGATTGTGAGATTGTTTACTTTATGAACTTTAGATCTTAAGTATTTCATCCAATCTAGGAAGTAGTTGTTATTTCCCTAACCATTTATTTTGGGTGTTGGTTAAATGAACTTTGTGTTATTTCCTTTCACTCTCATTAGTTTATAATTTTTTTATTCACATTGGCAATATAGCTATGTTCAAATGTTAGTTACCTTTACTACTTTATGGTCAAAAGCATACGTAGAAAACCAAATTATATTATAAGACGGAGTTGTAACTCTAAAATTCAAAGGAAGATCATCCATTTAATGGAGATCTCTCCAACTGTTACTTTTTAGTTGTGTTCCATTCTAGACATAAGGAGTCATTTTTTATGGTTAGTTTTGGAAGGCAAAAATCTGAATTAACAAGTCCAAAAATAGATTATGAGCTTTCTTAAGTTTTTATATAGTGGTCAATTTGGGGATCGTATTTACAACCTATTCCCAATGGTAATAAAAAAACTCATGAATTAAGGCTGCAAAATCACGTACTATTTTGTTTATCATGCAATACCACTTCAGTTGTGGCATACTATAAACAACCTTTTGATAGTTCACAAGTACACAGACAATTAAAATTTCAAGGGATAAACCTCTATCTATAAAGGGAAACAATTTTACATGAGATTAGTAAACATTGGTTTTTCATTACATACTACCCTTGATCAAAGTTTCCAACAAATTAATTAAACCATGGATTTTTTAATATGTAAATTCATTAATAAACATGGTATAGATTGATATTCACAGTGATCATTGTATACACCTAAAAATGGTCACCTAGACTATTAGCCCCTTTTGCTAAATCATAAATTGTTTGTTCTTGATCAAATCTTAGTTCTATCATTTATTCAATTATTTTCTATGGGCTAACCATCTTATCCTAAGTTTTTATTTATTCAAAAGGAATTCCCTCCCCTTTTAATAAATAAAAAGCCCCCACTTTTCCTCTTATCCTAAGTTGCACAAATAAAATATTATTCTTATTTTATAAAAAGGGAAAAAACACTTTTTGTCAAATATGGACACAAAAGTCAACTCTTATTTTCCCATTGGAGGATATGTGTGCACATGCATTGCTCCTCTTTCAAGCTCCACCGTTGATTAAATCTTTTGCCTCTTAATCTCCATGGTCCATTTCTCCTCATTTCCTATAAAAGAAGAGCTCTCTTTTTCATTCTAGATCCTCAACTTTTTATGCTAACTTTATGCTGCAGGATTTCTAGGTCACTTTGGAGCTTTTGAAGATTTGGAGCATTCTTAGCATCTACATCTCATTCTTGCATTCTACATCTCATTCTTGCATTCTTAGCGTAGCTTCATATTTATGCTTTCTTAGATTAGCTTCATTTTTATGCTCTAGATTAGCTCACATAGATTAATTAGCTTGGGTTGTAACACTTGCATCTTTCATTTCCATAGCTTAGCTTGCATTTCCATTTCTAGCATAGCATTGTATTGCATTTTCATTCTTGATTCTTGAAGATATTGGCATTCTTGCCTTTGTCTTCATTGAATCTCTCATTGCATGGTTTACTAGCAAGGTTATAGGCTAAATAGCTCTAGCTGAGAGCATTCTTAAAAACCCTTGCACTCCATGCCTAGGGAGCTATGGATCGATTTTTGAGGGTTCATTCTTGATTTTCCTTGCATGTAATGATCCATAGAAGTGTGACACATTTATAGCACACATTTTTTGGCGCCCACTCTAGAAAACGGGTGCCCATTTTTTTTGAAATTTTGCAAATGGTATCAAAAGTTTAAGTGTGATATATCGTTGGAAAGGTCTTTCCGAACCTAATCCAACCATGATGGTTTCATTTTCAGATTTTATCATTTGAATAGTTATTTTTGCAGATTATCTAATTTTTCATGTACTAATCATTGTTAGATTTTAGATTTTGATTCTCCTAACTCTTGTTGGTCTAACAAGTTGTGGTTGTAGGTGCCTCTTGCTTGAGATATTTTGCCAAAAGAATGCATGTCAAAGAGGGCTACTAATGGTTTTTGTAGGGCTGCCCTAAGCATAAAAACCAAATCAAGTGCTTGTTTAATTACTTTTTTTATTAAGTGCGGCATATACTAGTTGTTTCCTTTCATAGGCACTTAATACCTTGTTGTAAAAATTTTGAGGTGGTAGGAGAGTATGCTCTTCACCCTTGTGGTGAAACAAAAATTTTGACCCATCTTGAGATTTTGAAAGCAAGGGGGTAATTGAATCTTTGCTTGGTGTGTTTGGGAGAGATTCTTGAGATAGGGGAGTATGCTTTTCACCCTTGTGGTGAACCAAAAACCTTGAACCTCAAGAGTTAATCCACTTTTTGTTTAGTATAAGGATCCTTTAGCGGGCCTACTCTTGAGCAATCAAGAGGAACGACCCAAGTGGGGACAACCTTGTCATCATTTTTCTTGGTGGTGAGTGATTCCAACTCACTATAATCTCAAGGCTATCAAGGACACAAAACCTTGGTAGACATAACACTTGTCTTCGCTTGATGTTAGTAGCTCATGGGATTGTGACCATGGGGAAAGCATTAAGCAAGAATGCTTAAGGTATTCTTGAGGCCGCGAGGTCCTAGTCCTTTATGAGGAGCAAGAGGGGTGTTATGAACGGAAGCCCTTACTATGAACCATTAGATAGAGGCCACCTTCTTTTAGCCGCTTAGCTTCTTGGTGCAAGGATTGATCCAAGTGGACTTACCCAGATCACCCCAAGACACTCACCATATGTGTTCCTTTGGTTGTGTTTTTGACACTTCCATGACAATGCCAATATCTCTTGTGGGCAACCACTCAGTGTGAGGCAAGGGAGCATCAAGTTGTGGGCCACGTTGCTAAGTAATGAGCCTTTTCCTTCTAGGTAGTAATTGCTTGAATTGTCTTCGATTGTGCTATACCAGTGTAAATGTCCTCAACATTCAAACAAACAGTAGCATTCATAAGGTTCTCTATTTTGATATCACACGTTCTTGTCTTGGCAAGGTTGCTTTTGCCCTTGTTTCAAGTGTTCTATGACATGTTTGATCCTATACTGTTTGTAAACCTATCTTTTATCTGCTGTTACTACTTGTCAAACTGAGAAATTGCACTATCCAATCTTTGAAATCGATCAAAACGCTTTAAAATTGAGACTTTTTATGTTCACTGGTCAAAGAGTCATACGACCATGGAACAGTGTCGCACCCTGTTCTGAGAAATATCGCACGACAGTTCGTCCCTCCACAATTGTCGCCCCACTTGCCTGGAAAGTGTCACCCAGAACCTTTTTGCTGTCTTGTTGTTGTTGCAATCTGGAGCTGCTAAACTTGCACTTTAACCTGTCGTAGAATGTCTTTTTTTGTTCTTACCTGAAACTGGTTTGTTACCTACATGCTTAGATTTGTTCTAGACTGAAACAAATGAGCTAAAACTATTGGATTTGAGTTTAATGAATGCTACTCTTGATCACTTGTTGCATCACGGTTACCTCTCTAGCTACTTGCTTATTGAGCTTCTTGCTCGCTACTCGGCTTTAGTCAATTGATTGTTGTAAGTGCTTGAGCACTTTTGACGAGCCATCTCTCTATTGTTCTACTTTGACAAGTGATCTTTATTAGCTTTTTCTTATCTCAATATCTGAGAAACTTTGTCTCATTCTATTAGTCAACCAACATCTCTTTTCATGCCGGTTACAACTCGGTCTCAATTTGAGCAGGAGAGTCATCCTCCATTCAATTATGCATAGTTACCTTCTCCAACTAGACGTTCCAAAGCACCCATTAGCAGTGACAGTTCTAGTTCTGACCAATTTGAGAATTCCAAGGCTACCCCGTGGTACAAAGGAGGTTTCCTCTTTTCCGCATTCAAGACCCCCAAAAACACAGACAGTGTCTCACTCACTTTGACTGAACAAGAAAAATTTCAACGCTTGCAAGAACACTTTGAGCATAAGGATAACCAAGCGTGCTTAGACAAAGAACACAATCAACAAAGGATGGATGCTGCTAGGCGCATGGCTTATAGAGAGACATTTCATGAGCAACCTGAGACTAGTAATCATGAGCATAGACCTCTTTTTATCAATGGCAACAAGATCTCCTCCAAGAACCACTTTTGGTATGCCTTCTTCACCTCCTAGACCTCCTCCCTCTCAACATGAGGCAGAGGCTGATGATGAGATTTCTAGTGAGGATCTTATGAGATTTGAACAAGATGTGGTCTCCCAATGAATGATGCATAAGCTTTTAGAGCGTAATGGCGATCAATATTTTCAATATATGACTTCTAGAGGATACAAGCTTCCTCCTGTATGCACCCAAAAATGGTCGCCTAGACTTTGGGCCCCATTTATTCAATTTATCAATCCTGAATCATTTTTATCAATAATCAATATTTTCAACATTATCAATTTCTTGATTAAATCTTAAATTCGATCATATATTAGATTTTTATCCTTGGGCTAACCATCTTATCCTAAGTCTTTATTTCATTAAAAGGAATATTTCCTCCCCTTTTAATTAAATAAAAAGCCCCCACTTTCCTCTTATCCTAAGTTGCACAAATAAAGCATTATTCATGTTTTATAAAAAGGAGAAAAGAACTTTTTATCTCATATGGACATAAAGTCAACTCTTATTTTCCTATTGGAGGATACTTGTGCACATGGATTGCTCCTCTTTCAACCTCCACCGTCGATTAAGACTTTTTGCCTCTTAATCTCAATGGTCCATTTCTTTGCATTTCTTATAAAAGGAGAGCTCTCTCCTTCATTTGCATATACCATGTTTTTATGCTAATGTTATGCTGCAAGTTTTAGGTGCATTTGAAGTTTTTGAAGGCATTGAAGACTTGCTTCATTTCATCATTTAGTTGCATACTTGCTTTCTTAGTTTGCATGATTATGGCATGTTAGCTTAGTTTCCTTTTATGCAATAGATTTAACTCACATAGTCTAAATAGGAGGCATTGTAACACTTGTTATTTCCTTTTATAGATTAGTTGCATTGTACTTTCCTTTCATAGCTTAGATTGCATCATCATTTTAGTTGCATTGCATTACATCTTCATAGTGATTCTTGGAGATATTGGCATTGTTGCCCTTGTCTTCACTTGAATCTCTCATTGTGTGGTTGACTAACAAGGTCACAAGCTTGTAGCTCTAGCTGAGAGCAAACACATCATAGTCCCTTGCAACTCCATGCATAAAGAGCTATGAGCCGCTTTGTGAGGCCTCATTCTTGAGCAACCTTGCATGTAATGGTTCATAGAAGTGCACCTTTTTAGTGTGTACACCTCCCGGCTATGATGTGAGACAAATTGTCCAACAAAGAGTACCAACTGAATTGGAAGTCCTTCAGGAAGAACTACGTCAGACAAATCAACGCCTTACCCAAATGGCATTAGAAAGAGAGCCTCCAAAGGTCTCTTTTGTAAAATCAATTTGTGCTCTTCCTTTTGATAAAAGTCTATACATGGCCCCGTTTCCTAGGGATATTGAGGTTCTCAAATATGACAAGTATGATGGAAATGGTGATCCCCATGACCATGTGCGTCACTTTTATGCTCTTAGTATGGACTTCCTTCATGAAGACACATTTCTTCTACGATTATTCCCTCGAAGCTTAAGAGGCCAAGCTTTAGAATGGTTTGCGAAATTGACACCACCTCTTAAGACTTTTGATGAGTTGGCTCAACAATTTACCCAGCATTATTCTTACAACATCCAACAACCTGTCACCATGATAGATCTTGGTAATCTAAGACAACATCAAGGTGAGTCATTTTCAACTTACAACGTTGGAAGTCATTGTATTCTAGATATCCTCGTCCGCTACCTGAAAGAGAAAAGATTGACATTTTCACCAACACACTTGTGCCTGAGCTATTTTATGATCTAAGGAAGCAATTGTTCTCCTCTTTCAATGACATGGTTGAAAAAGCATATCGAATTGAGGATGTAGCTATAAGAAAAGGGGATATTGTTATTAATAAAGATGCTAAAGGCAATGGCAAAGACAAGAACAAACCTTGGAATAAAAACAAGTATGTTGTTAATGATGGGGTTGTTGACTCTCCTAAAGCTAAAGAGCCTGCTTTCAATCTCTCCAATGCTATGTATGCAGCAAAACAACAAGAAGCTGCCAACGCTCACAGTGCTCCTAAACCTCAATATGCAGATAAGCCTAAGAAGTCATTTCGAAAGAGAGTCTATACCAAGTTGGCAGAACCTTATGATGTGATCCTTAAGACTTTGGTTGACAATGGATATCTTACGCTTCCTGATAAACCTGGTAACTGGGATCCAATAAATAAGTTGGATTGATGGAGAGGATCATTACTACCATTATCACAGAAATAAGGGACATCCGACAGATAATTGTTTTAGGCTTAAGGATGATATTCAAGACAAAGTTATTTTTCGGATTATTTTTTAGAAATTTTACAGTTCTGGTTTTCTGTCTTAGAGTATCGCGCGATACTTCTCAGAAATATCGCGCGATATACCTTTGTATAGTGGTGCGACACTTCGCGTGGGAGAAGAATCGCCCACCAGTACTGAGGTATATCACCTGGCATAGTGCGAAGTATCGCCCACCCATAGTGCAGAGTATCGCCCAGACTGAGGTATATCGCGCGACTATAAAAAACTGTGTCGTGCGATACTGGTGAAGTCTGAGGTGTATCGCCTGATCTGACAGAGACTTGCATTTCCAATTTTGTCATCCGAATTTGATCATTTTAGTTTGCTGTCTTATTTTACTGTATTTAGATAGGTCTAACCTGCATCTTTTAGCTTGAATCTATCAGTTTATTGCATATTTACATTTGGATTTTGATTTTGCTAACCTTGTTGGTCTAACAAGTTGTGTTTGTAGGTGCTCTCATTGCTTGAAATTTGCTAAAAATGCATGTCAAAGAGGGCTACTAACAATTTTTGCAGGGCTGCCCAAGCATAAAAACAAAAAAACAAAAAAAAAGTTTCTTGCTTGTTTATTTGCTTTCCTTTCAAGTGTGGCATTCACTAATTGTATTAGGAATCTTTAAAACCTTGTGAAAGAGATTTTGAGGTGGTAGGAGAAGTATGCTCTTCACCTTTAGGTGAACCAGAAAATCTTGACCCATCTTAAGGTTTTGGAAGCAAGAGAGTAATTGAACCTCTTTGCTTGGTGTGTTTGGGAGAGATTCTTGAGATAGGGGAGTATGCTCTTCACCCTTGTGGTGAACCAAAAACCTTGAACCTCAAGAGTTGATCCATTCTTTGTTTAGTTTAGGATCCTTTAGCGGGCCTGCTCTTGAGCAATCAAGAGGAATGACTCAAGTGGGGACAACCTTGTCATCATTTTCCTTGGTGGCAAGTGATTCCAACTCACTATAATCTCAAGGCTATCAAGGACACCAAAAACCTTGGTAGACATAACACTTATCTTCGTTTGATGTGAGTAGCTCATGGGATTGCGACCATGGGGAAAACATTGAACAAGAATGCTTAAGGTACTCTTGAGGCCGCAAGGTCCTAGTCCTTTATGAGGAGCAAGAGGGGTGTTGTGAACGGAAATCCTTATTAAGAACTATTAGATAGAAGCCACCTTGTTTAGCCGCTTATCTTCTTAGTGCAAGGATTGATCCAAGTGGTTTACCCGGATCACCTTAAGATACTCATCATATGTGTCCCTTTGGTTGTGTCATTTGACATTTCTACGACAAAGCCAACATCTCTTGTGGGTAACCACTTGGTGTGAGGCGAGGGGGCATCAAGTTGTGGGCTAAGTTGGTAAGTATTGAGCCTTGACTTTTTAGGATAGATTTGCTTGAATTGTCTTCGGTTGTGTGATGCCAGTGCAAACGTTCTTACATACAAACAATCGGTAGCATTCATAGGGTGCTTTTTCAATTCTGATATCACAAGTGTTTGTCTTGGCAAGGTTGCTTTTGCCCTTGTTTCAAGTGTTTGAGACATGTTTTGATCCCTCACTGTTTGCAAACCTGCCAAAATTCTACTGATATTGTGATTGAAATCGAAAACATCAACCCTCAAACTAAAAATTTTGATCAAGCAGACCCAAAAATGCAAATTTTACACAATTTTGGTCAAGAGTTGAACAATTCTACAACAGTATCGCGCTCTGTAAAGCGAAATATCATGCGATACTTCGCGCTTGCTAGAAATATCACCTGCTTTGAAGAGAAATATCGCGCGATAGTTCGCCCTTGACGGACTATCGCCCGACCTGCCTGGAGTATATCACCCACCAGTACTGAGGTATATCGCCTGGCGTCGTGTGAAGTATCACGCGGTTATAGGTATATCGCCCCTGTAGCCTGGAATATATCGCCTGGTTAATTTCTGTTGTGCTTACAATATGGTCAGTTTCAATCGCTGTTAATCAGGTTAGGTCTTAGAGTAGGCTTCTTGCCCTGACGTTTGAGGCCTGTCTTGACTCTAAATTTTTGGTTTTAGTCCTCTGGGATAGCATCATTTGATTTAGGAAATCACCTTGAAATAATTGTCAAGTTAGAAGGTCATTCTTGGTGCCAAGGTTCATCTCTAAGATTGTTAGCTACATTCTTGGAAAATTTGAGTACTCTTATTGTCCAAATCGCTTTCATTTAAATCTCAATTTCAATTATCTTTTGGCCTAGCCCAACCTCCTGATTCAAAAGTGCAAGGGCAGTCACCCTTTGATTTGAAGCACCTCTTTGACAGTGTTGGTAAAGCCCTTTTTTTATCTTTTCATTTCTCTTTGGACAATAGAGGACTTTGATTATCCTAGTTTGGCGTTGACACTTTGAGAGATCACCTTCTCATTGAGAGTATCTTTCTTTCATGTCAGTTACGACAAGGTACCAAGTCAATCAAGGGAAGCGACCCCCTGTTGCCTTTAGTCAGTTACCACCCATCAAGACTCGTCGACAACATAAGGGAAAAGGACTCCTTTTTGATCAATCTCCTAAGAGTGAATCTGAGGTTTATTTTAATCCAGGAGCTAATCCTAGTGATGTGAGCACCTCTTTTGTACCACTTTCATTAAGTATGGACATGAGTTACACTTTCACCCGACAACAAAGAGAAGCCATGAATCAAACTCTTGAGGATATCTTCCAATGACATAGAAGAGAGTATGGTGGTTCATCTCATGCTAGTCCACCCAGGTCACCTCCCAACAATGTGAGGTATTTTGATGCTCACCAACGAGCTGAGAGACATCATAAGCAAGCTCACTCAGATTCAGGGTCACAACACGAAGACTAGAACAACGAATCTAGTGATCACCAAATAAACGTAGCTAATGCTATAAGGCATTCAAGACAATCCTCCCCACTTAAAGACACCTCTCGATATGCCAATACAAGATTGAGAAGCACTGAGAGAGAGAAACAAGCCTATTTGGATGAACAAGCTGCTAAAAAGGAAAAATTTAGACAACTAGAAGAAGAGGAACGTGCATTGTTGGATATAAAGAAAAGAGTCACCCAAGAAGAAGAAGATAGACTCTACGCACAACTCCAAAGTCGATTCAACAGAAGGGGCACCAATAGTGGGACCAACTCACCCCCATCCACCCCTTCGCCAAGTCCTAGAAGACGGTCAAGGACACCCTCACGATCCCCAAGCCCTAGAGGAAGAAGGGTTTCAAGATATGACCATCATAGGAGATAGTCATCTCATAGACATTCAAAGCAACCCTCCCAACGAGCACATCATGGCTCACAACATGGAGGAAGTTATGTTAAATTTGATCATATGGATTTCATGACTATGCAAAAAGAACCATCCTTTCAAGCATATGTGGAGCAATATGTGGAACAAAATAAAGACCAATTCTTAGAAAGTCTTATTAACAAAGGCGCTAAAGTTCCATATAATTTTGATGTTCACCAAAAGATCAAGAAACATAGCCCTTCAACTGATGAAGTGATCTTACAAATGCAAAAGGATATAGACAGGATGAAAGCTCCCAAGAGCACATTTCATTTGGACTCCATATGTCCTAACCCCATTGACAAAAGTGTGGTGATGGTAGAATTCCCTAAGAAAGCTGAGTTCCCAACATATGACAAATATGATGGCACTAGTGACCCTCACGACCATGTTCGACAGTTCTACATAATGAGCTTTTCCTTTCACCATGAAGACTCCTACTTGATGAGATTATTTCCAAGGAGCTTAAAAGGTCAAGCCATGGAGTGGTTCACCAACCTTTCCCCTCCAGTAAAGACATTTAAAGAACTTGTCCAAAGGTTTGTTTAGCATTTTGCTTACAACTTATCGAGGTCAGTCACAATGCTTGATTTGTGCAAACTCAAGCAAAATCAAGGGGAATCTTTTGTCATATTTTTACAACAATGGAGGCGATTGTGTTCAAAATACCCAAGGACAATCCCTGAGGAGGAGAGAATTGATATCATTGTGAGCAATCTAATACCAGAACTAAGATATGAAGTCAAGAAAATCCCGTTTAATTCCTTTGATACTATGGTAGAGGTGGCATGTCGCATTGAGGATGTCCTAAAAGAATAAGAAATTTTGGCTAAACCAACAAATAACAACAATAGCCAAAATAACAGTACTAATGGTAACAAGGGCAAAAAGAACTCCTATTGGAACAAAAACACGCAAGTGGTCAATGATAGAGTTGTTGACTCATCTCAAGTCAAAAATGAAGGAGTTCTTAACCTCTCTCATGCAGTTCAAGCTATGAAGCTGCAAACGTCTTCAACACAACAAGACAAACCTAAGTATCAAAAGAGATCTAAAATGGAGAAAAGACAATTTACCAAATTGGGAGAATCTTATGCAGATGTTTTTAAGACATTAGTTGCTCATAATATGGCACACCCACAGGATCCTACAAAACATCGTATACCAGATCCTTTACCTCATTGGTGGGATGTGAAGGCTTTTTGCATTTTCCATAATGGGATTGGACATGACATAGAAAATTGTTTTAAACTCAAGCATCTTGTCCAAGACCTTATTGAGAAAGGACAATTACAAGTTGATGGGTTAACCACTAATGCAGATCATAAAGCCTTTAAAGTGCCCTTGCCTAAATATGAGAAAGGAGAGAATTCTAAGAATGGAAAGGCGGCTATCAACTACACCTACACAAATGCGGAGAACGTTATTAACATGCTTGAAGTTGTGGATGATAGTGTCAACATGGTGAGAGGGAAAGATCCTTATGGACATAATGTGGACTCAACTCCTATGACTGATGAAAGACCTGTTGTGGTGATAAGAGGTCTTCACTCACAAAGAATGCCCCAGTCCCTCAATGTTGTCACTAGGGGCCAGGCCCAAGCACCCATTATCATCAAAGGTCCTAGCACTAGCAAGTCTAAGCAGCCCATGTCCAAGGTGCTCCTCCCAAATCTGTCGTTGGTCCTGATTCCAATTATAATCTTATTGACCAACTATAACGTACACCCGCGCAGATAGCCATTTTTGAGCTTTTAGAATTGTCTCCTAAGCACAAGCGCATCCTTGAGGATGCTTTGTGAGCAGCCAGTGTCCCTAACAACTTAGATATTGATCAATTCCAAAATATGGTCAACCATTTGGCTAGCCCTCATTACCTCACCTTCTCAGAAGAAGATGACAAATCCATCAGTCACCCACATAATTTGGCCTTACACATTGAAGTCATGATTCATAAAACCTGTGTCAGGCATGTACTGATAGATGGGGGTGCGGGGCTCAATATTTGTACCATGAGTTTGTTGCTGGCTCTAGGATATTCCGAGAACGTCATTGACACAAGGAAAAAAATCATGATCAAAGCATATGATGAAGCAGAAAGAAGTTCTAAGGGATTGGCCATTTTGCCTATTTGCATTGGTCCAGTAGAAAAGGATATCTTATTTCAAATTGTTGATGTTGGACCTTTAGCCTACAACATTTTGCTAGGTAGGCCATGGATTCACGAAATGCAAGCAGTCCCATCAACATATCACCAGTGTGTTAAATTTCCCCATAACGGTGTAGAAATTTGCATACCTGGAGATAGTGCTTTGTCAGTTAATAGCATTTCTACTGGATCACATGTACCTTTGAATAAGGAAGCTGACAGTCCTAGTAGTTCACTTGAACAATGCAAGCAGAAGTTCAAGACCATAGATCTTGGGATGGGAGATTATAAAATTGATTCTTTTACAAAAATGCCAATCTCTCCTAGGTCTTATGGGAGACCATCACCAAGTGTGAAGCCTTCGTCATCAGCAATGACATTATTTGGAAAATTTGTTGAGTCTTCAGTCCCCATTCAGGAAGAGAAAGAGGAAGTTGTCGTAAGGGACTGGATCTATCACGAGGAAAAATACAAGCACAACAAGAATTTTTCTCCTCCACCTGAAGCTTATGGGAAAGGGTATACAATGGTTAAGAATATGGGTTATCCTGGATATGGTCCCCTTAGTCATAGGCTGGATGCTAAAGCTGAGCCTCTTGATCATGCTCTTTTCGGACGAAAGAATAACTCCATGGTTGGCTTAGGTTTTGAGAATAAGAAGAAGAAAGGTGTCCCTATCCCAGCTGCGACGGACAGTGACAGTGACTCAGACTATACGCCTGATCTTTATAATCAACAAGATGTGTCTGATGATTGGGTGCCCTCAACAAATCTCCTTTGGGGAGATTCCACAGATTTGATACTTGACAGTCCTACTATCCCAACTGCGATGGATAGTGACTGTATGATTGCTAGATCGATAAAGGAAAGTGTTACTGTCCTAGCTGCGACGGATAGTACCAATGCTAGCACTAGAGAGGGGGAAACCCTTCCTAACCTTGAGGCTTCTACATCACGAGGCCCAAATGATGACTCAGACACAGACTCCCATGAATATGAATGGGACTCACTTTCAGATGCAACAGTTGATCTGGACGTAGATATTGTCCATGCTTATAGTACCCAACCCGATGCGGCTAACGAGCTTAGTGTAGGACTAGAGGATCTCACTCCTCAAATTGCCTTAGTGGACGATGCTTCGTTTGGTAGGATGATACCTAATTTGGGTATTTTAGGAGAAGACTTGATGAACTCCAATTATATGGTCACCAGAGATGACACCTTTCGCATAAACAACATTGAACCAGTCATTGACTTACCCCTTGTTCACTTTGACCTAATTGACTGGTCTCAGCGCCATCAAGAGCCTATCTTCCTCACTTTTCAGAATGATTACAAAATTGCCTCCTATCTGAATGCTCTTGAACCCATGGCTTCTTCCACCAGTGAACCAACAATCAGCATGACAGAGCCTGATATTAAGTACCTCAGTCTAAAAATAAAAGAGAAAGAAAAAAAGAAAAATAAGTCTGATGGCGAAAACTACTTTGTGGCGGTATCAGAACCAAAAATAGTAAAAAGAAATGACGCATCCGAGGGTGAAAACCTCTTTGAGGCACCTAAGGATGGGGTACTTAATAACTTGCCGAGTTATTTCCAGGATAGATCATCAATATTGATTGAGCCAACAAAGCCAGTCAATTTGAACATAGAAGAAACTCCTCAGATAGTCCATCTTGCTCAGTCTTTATCAGAAGAAGAGACCAAGGCATATGTATAGTTTTTACAAAAAAAGAAAATTAATTTTGCATGGACCTATTCAGACATGCCAGGGCTTGACACAAATCTCATAATGCATCACTTATCCATAGCTCTAGGCGTCAAACCAGTGAAACAGAGACTCAGAAAAATGCATCCACATGTAGCTCTCCTTGTCAAAGCAAAATTAGAAAAACTTTTGAGATCTGGATTCATTAGAGCCATCGATTATGCAGAATGGATCTCAAACATAGTACCAGTTTCCAAACATGATGGGTCCATTCCTGTATGTACAGATTTTAGAGATTTAAACAAAGCATGCCCAAAGGATGATTTTCCACTTCCAAACATTGACATGATAGTGGACATGACAGCGGGCTATGACATATACTCTCTAATGGATGGTTTCTCAGGGTATAATCAAATCAAAATAGCTCCCGAAGACCAAGAGAAAATAGCATTCACATGTGCATGGGGAACCTATTGCTGGAACGTCATGCCATTTGGATTAAAGAATGTAGGAGCAACCTACCAAAGAGCTATGACCACTATCTTTCATGATATGATGCACAAAAATATGGAGGATTATGTGGATGATACCCTGGCAAAATCAAGAAAATGGGACACGCACCTCGATGATCTGGAAGTAATTCTAGATCGCATGGAATAGTTTCAACTCAGATTGAATCCAAAGAAGTGCGCATTTGGTGTCACCTCAGGCAAACTTTTAGGATTCATAATATCAGCAAAAGGTATCGAGGTTGATCCCGAAAAGGTCCAAGCAATTCTAGATATGCCACCTCCTTAAAATATCAGCCAAATGAGAAGTCTTCAGGGATGTCTTCAATCGATTAGGAGGTTTATTTCTCAGCTTGCAGATAGGGCGCAACCCTTTGATAAGACATTGCATAAGGGTGCTTCTTGTGTTTGGAACGAGGATTGTCAAAAGAGCCTAGATCAGATCAAACAATACTTGGCTAATCCTTCGATCCTAATGCCAAGGAAACCATTGATCTTATATATTTCAGCTACAGACACTTCCCTGGGGGCATTGTTGGCTCAATCAGATGATACTGGGAAAGAACGGGCCATATACTATATCAGCCGTACTCTAGTCTCCTATGAGATCAATTACAATAATATTGAGAAGTCTTGTCTTGCAGTGGTGTTTGCTTCTCAAAAGTTGCGCCACTACATGCTTGCTCATACCATACATTTGGTGGCAAAAATTGATCCTCTTAAATACTTGCTTAGTAAGGCTACCCTCACGGGTAGACTTGCTAAATGGATGATGGTCCTAACTGAATTTGACATAGAGTACGTTGAAAGGAAGGCCATAAAAGGGCAAGCTATTGCTGACCAATTAGCTGATTTCCCAATTCAAGATACTATGTCGGTCCAAGTAGAATTCCCAGACGAACACATCTTGTATACGACTACTTGCACTTGGACAATGTTCTTTGATGGTTCCCGCATGCAAAATGGATCAGGTGCTGGAGTATTATTTTTTTCTCCACATGGGTACAATATTCCAAAGTCTTACAAACTTTTATTCCCATGTACAAATAATATTGCAGAATATGAAGCTTTAACCAATGGCTTAAGAATGGCTATAGAATGGAACATCATAGAGTTACATGTCTTTGGGGATTCCTAGTTAATCATCAACCAAGTCAATGAGGAGTATCAAACCAAGGATGACAAATTGATACCCTACAAAAAGATGGTTGATTCTTTGAGATGCTACTTCACCTTTGTGACGTTTCAACAGATCCCTAGGACAGAGAACAAAGCTGCAGACACCATGGCCACATTAGCTTCACTTCTTCAGTTGGAGACACATGAATCCAGATTTGAAATCCTGGTGGAAGAGCTATGCCATCTCATCTTTGACTCGTCTGAAAGCCATGTCATTTGTACCATTGTCACACACGAGTCTTCCCGATATGGTTCTATCTATTCATATCTTCGTGATGGCATCATCCCCGACACATTCAACCGCTTTGAACGCCAAAACCTCATCCATAACACCTCTCGACACACCCTCATCTATGGTGATTTATATAGGAGGGGTTTAGATGGGACGCTCCTTAGGTGCTTGGAAAAGGAGGAATCTAACCAAGCGTTAGTTGACATCCACGAGGGCATTTGTGGTGGACATTCTAATGGTCTTGCCATGGCCCGGAGGTTGCTTAGGGCGGGATATTATTGGCCCACAATGCAAATAGATGCGGTCACCTTTGCTAAGTCATGTGAAAAATGTCAGAAACATGAAAACCTGATTCATGCTCCAGGTAGGGAGCTGATCCCCTCTATTTCTCATTGGCCATTTCAGCACTGGGCCTTTGATATAGTTGGGCAAATTCATCCCAACTCATCAGGTGGACATAAGTTCATTATTACTGCCACTGACTACTTCACAAAATGGGTGGAAGCTGTGCCAGTTTCTGTTGCTTCAGGGAAGACTATCTCCTTGTTCATCTTGAATCATATTATTTGTCGGTTTGGAGTGCCTTCTGAGATTATCACTGATAACGGAGGTCAATTCAAGAATAAGGACCTAAAGCATCTATGCAAAAAGTTTAAAATCAAGCAACATTGGTCCTCCATCTATTTTCCACAGGGAAACGGACAAGCAGAAGCTTCTAACAAAACCATTCTTAAAATTCTTCATAGGACAGTGCACAAGAATGGTAGGGATTGGCACTTGCAAATCAATCCAGCACTATGGGCTTACAGAACAAGCATTCGCACACCTACAGGAGCCACTCCTTTTTCTCTCACCTATGGCGCTGAAGCAGTATTGCCTTTAGAAGTCGAGATACCATCACTTAGAGTCTCACTCAAAGGTTTGATTACAGATGAGGATTACCGCGCCATGAGGTTACAGGAACTAGAACTTCTAGATGAGAAGCATAAGGCTTCCTTTGATCATATGAGAGTGTATCAGAAGCGTATGTCCAAGGCATTCAATAAGAAGGTTCTCCCTAGAGAATTTCAAATAGGTGATCTTGTTTTGCGAGAGAACCCTAAGAACCAATAGAACAGAGAACAAAAGGGCAAGTTTGAACCTAACTGGCTTGGACCATATGTCATCACAGCTACTTTTGGTACTGGTGCGTATTTACTGTCAGATCCTGATGGAGAACAGCTCCCTGATCCCATCAACATTGTGCACCTCAAGAAGTTCTATCCTTGATGCTCGTTTCTGTCTGGGGGCATCCTTTGTATATATCTTATTGATCCTGAAAAAATACCACAAAAATTCATATATGATGCTGAAAAAATCCTAAAAAGCATAAAAAGTCCTGAAAAAATTCAAAAAAATTAAAACATGCAAAAAATTCAAAAAAATAGAAAAAGTGCCTTGGTGAAAACCTGGAAACAGGTGCCTTGGTAGCAAAAAATCTAAAAAATGAAAAAATGAAAAAAGATTCCAAGTGGTGAAAACCTGGAAATAGGCGCTACTTGAGGCCTTTGCACTCCTATTTGTTAGCATGCGTCCTCGACACTGAGCCTTTCCCTCATGCCTTGACCTTATTTGGCTTAGTCTGGAATTGGTCTTTGTCTTTATCTAGGGGGCATAACTGTTAGCATTGGTCTTTTAGGTGCGTTTGTCTCTTGGGGCATTTTCACAACAGGTGTTTTCCAACACCACCCCGAAACAGTGTTTTTCAATACTACCCTTGCGTCGAGTGTTTCTTAACACTTATCAGGTGTCTTACCCAATAGTCTAAGTATGATGCGATATTTCTCATTTGCAGATGTGATAACCAAAGTTTGACTCTATGACCAACACACACACACTTAAACAATCAATTCGCTTGAGATATGGTGACTTTACTTTTCTTTGTGTGTTGTCTATGAGAATTTATTTGATGAGTGGCCTCTCCCTGAGAAGTTTTTGATGATGCATAGCTAGAAGACTGAGGGAATAAGAACATGTTTTCTTTCTTTATCTGCTTGTGGGTATATTTTGTTGATCCTAACTGTCATGAGCATTTATGCTGGTCCTACTTGACACTATGGATTGACAAGGTATTATCCTTGACTGTTATGCGAGTGCATGCTTCTAGCTATCCTGATTTTCATGTATCTTGATACAAGCATAATCTTGCCATATCAAACTTAGGTAATCTCACTGCACTAGTCATCTTGACCTATATGTCTTTTGATGCCTAGGTGGGATTTCTACATTTCTATCTGATAAAGATCATATTCATATCCACATAGTTACGCTAGTGTGCATTGTATGATCTTACGACGCAACCAATAATGCTCGATGATGATAATTAGATATCTATAAGTGTCGTGACCTTGCAATTCAACCACTTTCATAGTAGCTTGCATTTTTAGGGTCATGATAGTCTAGTTTTGCATTTCTTACATATGGAGAGAGCTCTCCTTTTTCATCTTACGTGGATCTGTCAGTCGACTGCGCTCACCTTTCCTTGTTGATCATGTCTTTCACTCCTTTTCCTTTTCATCTCGAACCTGTTCCTGTTCATCACAAGGGGTTAATCATATCATCATATCTATATCAAAACTGTCATTTTCAAGAAACATGAGTCTATATCATACACATGAGAATTAAACATACATCTATGAGAGGGAACATACATAAGCATATACATAAGTATTTTGAGCAAAATGACAAGACAATATACATAAACTGATACATCCATCACAAGAGAGACATAAACACATGATACAATCAAACATCCAGTAATCTCATATATACATCAATGTCAGATACAAATGGGATCCCATAATCTGGATCAATGTCTCAAGATATGTATAGACATCTATCAACCTAAGACCTAACCCTAAGACTCGCTACCACCCTCGTGAGGAGCTCGTGGTGGTGGAGGCATGGCTCTCCTATCGAGTACCACATCTGATACCCCTGCCCTCTGAGAGTATGATGGTGCTCTCTCACCCTCTGGAATGGCCTACAGGTAGAGTCTGTGATAATAGGCTACTCTCACTGACTCCCGTCGGAGCTCTAACACATCTGCCTGTGCCATCACCTCACGGCATGCTATCTCTACCCTGAGATCGGCTATCTACTGATCTCGCTCCGCTCTCAGATCCAATAGCTACTGATCTCTCACTACTATAGTAATCCAGAGCTGATGTATCTCTACCTCCTGAGCATGTATCTGGGCTCTCAGATCATCCCCACCCGCAGGCTGATCTTGCTATGCCTCTGCCTGTCGGCGAGCTGGTCTCACCTCATCCTCAGGCATCGCCGATCTCTGTCCCCGTGACCGTTTCCAGCCACCTGATCTCGATCCCTCTCCTCTCTCCATCTTACTCCCTCTCCCCCTCCCACCATCTCCTCCATCCCCTCCCTCCCCTCCATCCCCTCCGTCTCCTCCATCTCCCCCGTCATCTCCTCTGTCTCCTCCTTGTGCTGGTACCTATGCATCTGGTATCGTAAACTGAGGGAATGGCACCCTCCGCCGCTCTGCCCTGTATGCCGCATCAGCCCCCGCATCTGCCACATCTGAGAAATACTCCTAGGGCTCACTCCTGATACTCACTGTCTCTGCGATAGCCTGCTGATAATCTAACATGGGTAGCCACCCATGACCCTCCTCATCCCTAGCCCTGGCGTATGTAGTAGTCTCTGTCGAGACTCGTTGCTGCCTCTCAAACTGTCACCACACCTGAGTGATGCAAAATCTCTCGACTATCTCTGCATATCGACCTACCAGTGGCTGAGTGCACAGCATGTAGCTCAGCTCGTCGGCCGCATCCCCCCAGACCTCCACCTCCCTGTATGGCCTCCATGTGAACAAGGCTATCTCATCCAAAATCCTCTTGTAGTACGTCACATCCCCAGTATGGGCATGTGATATGAACTCGAGGTACCTATAGATAAAGGGGTATCTCCTCTCCCTCAGCTGAACCCTGGGGCGCACCACAGCGATGTGCTCCCACGCCCACACCTGTGCGAGGATGGCACCGCATGCCCATGTCCGACCGTCTTTGTAGATGATCTCGTGCAACTCATGGTACATCTCTGCCAATATGGCAGGACCCCATGCCATCCGACGAGACCTACCTACCAAATCAACCAATAACCGAGCCCATCCGAGCGGGAATCCCTTCTGACTGCGATCAGTCATCAGGATCTGTGAGATAATGGAGGCCACAATGCATGGCACTGGATAGTCTCTGCCAAAATCATCTATCAACCTCTCCCAGCTGATATGCCTATCCAGAATAGTGACATCCTGGAACATCTCTTGGATCATTCGGCGCCCCTCAGTGGCATCCTGATCATAGTACACCTGTGCCAACAAACAAATCATGTCAATTTTCATCATATGAAAACACTACATTTATGATTATATCTCAAAACATGATTATACTCACCGGCTCGCCATGACAGGGCACTCGTAAGATCCTGTAGACATCCTCTAAAGTGATCGATGCCTCTCTAGTAGGCAGGTGGAAGGTGTTGTACTCGCTATGCCATCTCTCGGCAAGAGCAGTCAACAACCCATGGTCAGCTCTGATGTACGGATATCTCAATAGATATCTGAATCTCATAGCTCTGATGTCAGCATTGCCCGGATCGTCTAGATCTCGAACACATCTCAATCCCGTCACCTTCGACGCTCTGATGATCAGCGCCAGAAAGACCTCCTGCAAACCAAAAATCAAGCCATTTGTTATCACATATCATGATGGATGTCTAAACATCAGCATAAAACATCGCTAAAAATGTAACATTGTCTAGACCCATGTCATTTTTGCTCAAAAATGCGTTAAATATCAAATTTTTTTAAACTGGGCGATATTCTTTTTTGGAGAAGTATTGCGCGATACTTCTCCCTATAGTGGGGCGATATACCTTATGCCGCGTGATACTTTGCCCGGTATCGCGTGATCTTTCACCCAGTATCATGTGATACTGGTGTCTTAGGTCGTGCGATACTTTGGGGACCCACGAAGTATCACGCGACATTTCTTCCCAAAGGGCGTGATACTTCTAAAGTATCGCGCGATATTTCACCCAACAAAAAAATTTTGAAATTTAAAAATTTGAAAAACGTGCTAAAAAAGCTATTAAATGCAAAAAATGACTCAAAAAGCTCAAGTTTTTCAAAAACATACTGGGGCAGGATAGTGTGGTGGCCGGTTGTGCAACCGGGCGCGCTCGAATCGATGCCTGTGGACGGGAACTCCTGCTTGCTGGGCCATTTTCTCTCTCTAAAGCTCTGAAAATTTTCAAATCACTAAAAGACATGAATTTTGAAAATGACATTTTGACCCCTTTTATAGCCTTTTGACTTTTTGACCTCATTTTCAAAACACCTCAGAATTGCGTGAAAATTGCACCCCTAGCTAATTTCGACATCCTGGATCCATTTTCAGACTCGAAATCAAAATTCGAGGTCATCTTGGTAGTCAAAATCACACTTCAAAATCTTTCCTTCTTTTGCGCAGTTGACTGATCTTTTGAGGCCTAATCCTTCGATCTTTGTTGGGGCATCGTCATTTCTTCATTTCCATGTCTTCCAAACTTCTACTCTTTCATTCATATTCATTCCATTCCCTCCTTTCTCACGTTTGACTGCATCTTTCTCAGTCAGGCTGGGGCATGTTTTAATGGCTAACCTATTGACCCTTACATTTGATTATGATTTCATTCTGATTTGATCAAATCTTTTATCACTTTGTTGTTCTCCTCTATCTGATTTTGATTTTGATTCTGAGGGGGCAGTACCTACGGGGTTCTCATCCCCAATTGCTTGATTTTCCTGATTCAGACATCTTTTGTGAGCTTTTGCTCAAATTTGAGATTCTTATCTCTTACTTTGAATGTGATCCCGAATCGACCTCATGTTCAAAATCTTTTGTCTATGCTTTGTCTGGGTGTGATCCCGAATCGACCTCACATCTGAATTGTTTTGTGATCCCAAATCGATCTCACATTTCAACTTCATTCTTTGACTACATGTGTTCCCAAATCGATCACACATTAGTCAAAGAGGGGCAAATGTATGCACCCAAAAATGGTCACCTAGACTTTGGGCCCCATTTATTCAATTTATCAATCCTGAATCATTTTTATCAATAATCAATATTTTCAACATTATCAATTTCTTGATTAAATCTTAAATTCGATCATATATTGGATTTTTATCCTTGGGCTAACCATCTTATCCTAAGTCTTTATTTCATTAAAAGGAATATTTCCTCCCCTTTTAATTAAATAAAAAGCCCCCACTTTCCTCTTATCCTAAGTTGCACAAATAAAGCATTATTCATGTTTTATAAAAAGGAGAATAGCACTTTTTGTCTCATATGGACATAAAGTCAACTCTTATTTTCCTATTGGAAGATACTTGTGCACATGGATTGCTCCTCTTTCAACCTCCACCGTCGATTAAGACTTTTTGCCTCTTAATCTCAATGGTCCATTTCTTTGCATTTCTTATAAAAGGAGAGCTCTCTCCTTCATTTGCATATACCATGTTTTTATGCTAATGTTATGCTGCAGGTTTTAGGTGCATTTGGAGTTTTTGAAGGCATTGAAGACTTGCTTCATTTCATCATTTAGTTGCATACTTGCTTTCTTAGTTTGCATGATCATGGCATGTTAGCTTAGTTTCCTTTTATGCAATAGATTTAACTCACATAGTCTAAATAAGAGGCATTGTAACACTTGTTATTTCCTTTTATAGATTAGTTGCATTGTACTTTCCTTTCATAGCTTAGATTGCATCATCATTTTAGTTGCATTGCATTACATCTTCATAGTGATTCTTGGAGATATTGGCATTGTTACCCTTGTCTTCACTTGAATCTCTCATTGTGTGGTTGACTAGCAAGGTCACAAGCTTGTAGCTCTAGCTGAGAACAAACACATCATAGTCCCTTGCAACTCCATGCATAAAGAGCTATGAGCCACTTTGTGAGGCCTCATTCTTGAGCAACCTTGCATGTAATGGTTCATAGAAGTGCACCTTTTTAGTGTGTACACCTCCCGGCTATGATGTGAGACAAATTGTCCAACAAAGAGTACCAACTGAATTGGAAGTCCTTCAGGAAGAACTACGTCAGACAAATCAACGCCTTACCCAAATGGCATTAGAAAGAGAGCCTCCAAAGGTCTCTTTTGTAAAATCAATTTGTGCTCTTCCTTTTGATAAAAGTCTATACATGGCCCCGTTTCCTAGGGATATTGAGGTTCTCAAATATGACAAGTATGATGGAAATGGTGATCCCCATGACCATGTGCGTCACTTTTATGCTCTTAGTATGGACTTCCTTCATGAAGACACATTTCTTCTACGATTATTCCCTCGAAGCTTAAGAGGCCAAGCTTTAGAATGGTTTGCGAAATTGACACCACCTCTTAAGACTTTTGATGAGTTGGCTCAACGATTTACCCAGCATTATTCTTACAACATCCAACAACCTGTCACCATGATAGATCTTGGTAATCTAAGACAACATCAAGGTGAGTCATTTTCAACTTACAACGTTGGAGGTCATTGTATTCTAGATATCCTTGTCCGCTACCTGAAAGAGAAAATATTGACATTTTCATCAACACACTTGTGCCTGAGCTATTTTATGATCTAAGGAAGCAATTGTTCTCCTCTTTCAATGACATGGTTGAAAAAGCATATTGAATTGAGGATGTAGCTATAAGAAAAGGGGATATTGTTATTAATAAAGATGCTAAAGGCAATGGCAAAGACAAGAACAAACCTTGGAATAAAAACAAGTATGTTGTTAATGATGGGGTTGTTGACGCTCCTAAAGCTAAAGAGCCTGCTTTCAATCTCTCCAATGCTATGTATGCAGCAAAACAACAAGAAGCTACCAACGCTCACAGTGCTCCTAAACCTCAATATGCAGATAAGCCTAAGAAGTCATTTCGAAAGAGAGTCTATACCAAGTTGGCAGAACCTTATGATGTGATCCTTAAGACTTTGGTTGACAATGGATATCTTACGCTTCCTGATAAACCTGGTAACTGGGATCCAATAAATAAGCTAGATTGGTGGAGAGACAATCATTACTGTCATTATCATAGAAATAAGGGACATCCGACAAATAATTGTTTTAGGCTTAAGGATGATATTCAAGACCTCATTGATAACAACACAATCTCCACTGATGGCTTAACTAAAAATTCTGATCATACAACTTTCAAAGATCCTCTACCTAAGCATGATAAGGGGGAAACCTCTCAAACACATAAGAAGAATCATGATGCAAAGATCAATTACACGTATCCTTCTAATACGCTTGTGATTAACATGGTAGAGCCCGTTGAGAGTGTTCTAATGATGAGGTCTCAAGATGATAATAAAGCCAATTATGGTAAGCCAAAGTTGGTCTTGCAAACACGTGATAGTTCATCTTCCCGAAGTGAGATATTGAATGTTGTTACTAGGGGGCAAGCCAAGATTGTCCTTAAAACTGCGCAAGATCCCAAGCAAGCTTTGCCTTCCAAACAAGTGGCTCCTTCAGCCACCCTTAGCTATGATCTTGTCCAACATTTGCAAAAGACACCAGCACAGATATCTATCATTGAGTTGCTTCGGTTATCCCCTTTGCATAGAGAGATTCTTGATGAGGCTCTACGTACAACACGTGTTCCCAATGACATTGATCCAGATCAATTTCAGGCTATGGTCAACCACATTTCATCTCTGCTATCTCTCTCCTTTTCTGCAGAAGATGACATATCTATTGCTCACCCTCATAATCTAGCTTTACACATTGAAGTTCTAGTCTACAATACTCGGGTCCGCCGAGTCCTGATAGACAATGGTGCAGGGTTAAATATTGTTTCTTTCAATGTCATACAACAATTGGGTTTGTCAAAATTTTTTGTGGATTCTAAAAAGAAGATTACTATAAAAGCTTATTATGAAGTGGAAAGATCTTCCAAAGGTCTTGTCACACTGTCTGTCTGAGTGGATCCTGTCATGAATGATATTAGCTTCCAAGTATTGGACATCCCACTCGCATATAACATTCTTTTGGGTCATCCTTGGATCCATGACATGCAGGCTATTCCTTCCACTTATCATCAGTGCGTCAAATTTCCATACAATGGCACTGAAGTTGTGATTCCTGGAGACCATACTATTGCTATTAATGCTCTTGCTGCTGCTGAAAAATTTGTTCCTCATAATGAACCTTCTGTTGATCCTAGTACGTCTCTAGTTGCTACTAAGAAAACACTTAAGATGATGAGCCTTGGTATGGGTGAATATAAACTGGATTCCTTTGCTTCTATACCTATTTCTCCTAGGTCATATGGGAAACCTTCTGATACAATGAAGCCTTCCACTTCTGCTATGGTGATTTTTGATACTTGTGTTCCTTCATCCGTTCCTTTAGAAGCAGAAAGAGAAGAACAAGCTATTCAAGAGTGGATCTATAGAGAAGATGAGGGTAGTACGGAAAATGCCTTCCTTGATTATTCCAAAAATACTCCCATGCTCAGTAATTCAGACACAGATACAGATGAGTCTCCACTGCACACTATGGTTCAAATGGGAGATGATCTTCCTTCTACCTCACTTCTTTGGGGAGAAGAGTGTATATCTACTGATGCTATGGCTAAGGCCTCTATGTCTAGAACCTATGTGCCTAAAGAATCATTGCACTATGATAGACAACGTCACAACATTGCACGGTTACTACAAAGAGGTGATCTATCACATAACGACATGAGTATCTCTACTTCTCGGCATCTTAAGCCTCTTCCAGAAGGTTCTTCCATGATAGATATGGATGTTGATGTAGTTCATACCTCTCATAACCCACTTGACGTAGTTGATGAGTCTTGTGCAGGGTCTGATGAGTTTGTTCCCCATATTGCCTTAGTAGACTACGTTGGTCCTTCTATGACGAATCTAGATCTAGCTACTTTTGGAGCTTACCCTATAGGATCCACCTCTCTTGTCACCAAAGATGACACCCCTCAAATCAATGCTATTGAACCAGTCACTTCATTTCATCTCGCATCAACACCTATTACTTCTTCCACCAGCGAACTAGCCACAAAAAATATTGAATCAGCAATCAAACATCACAATCATCAAGTCAAAAGAAAATAGCAATGGTCGGATGGCAAAAACCACATTGTGGCGGTATCCAAACCTAAGAAAAGTAAAAATAAAAATATGCTCAAAAATACTGATTATCAAATAAAAGATGACAAGTTGATTCTCTACAAAAAAATGGTGCACTACTTCAAGCATGATCTCATATATGTTATACTTCAGCCCATTCCTAGAGCTGAGAACAAAGTTGCTAATGCCTTGGCTACTTCGACATCCATCTTACAAATGAAAAAGCATAAATTTTGCTTCAAGTTCCCAGTGGACGAATTACACTGTCCTGCTCACAAATCTTGCAATCCTACCATCTTTTCATGTCTTCCACCTCATATTCTTCTTGACAATCCACCACGCCATTCCTTCCACCATCCCTTACACTTTGCCTTTATCTCTGGTGACTTGTATAGGAAGGGTCTAGACGTAACTCTCCTTAAGTGTCTAGAAATAGAGGAGTCAGAAAAAGTGCTAGCTGAAATCAATGATGGCATATGTGGATCACCTTCTAACGATCCTTCGCTAGCTCAGACATTGCTTAGGGCTGGTTATTATTGGTCAAACTGGTTGAGACCTCCTATCATCATAGTTGTAGCATTTGGGCCTGGGGCCTATCAGTTCTCTACATTAGAGGAAGCAGATTCTTGATGCCCATTTCTGTCTGGGGCATCCTTTGTACATATTTTATGATCCTGAAAAAATTCCAAAAAAATTCATATATGATGCTGAAAAAAAAAATCCTAAAAAGCATAAAAAGTACTGAAAAAAATGAGCATCCTAGTGAAAACCTAGCAATAGGTGCTTTGATGTCTCGCCAAATCAAAAAATCAAAAAAATAGAAAAAGTGCCTTGGTGAAAACTTGGAAACAGGCGCCTTGGTAGCAAAAATACAAAAAAAATTATAAAAAGTCCTGAAGAAATTGCAATAAATCTATCAAGTGGTGAAAACCTGAAAATAGGTGTTGCTTGAGACCCTCTGCACCTATGTCTATCAGTCTTGCATGGCGCTCATTCGCTCCACTTCTTGATTTGCCTCTCCTAGCTTGGAATTGACTCTTGTCTTAGTCTAGGGGGCATCTGTTGTTCTAGCTTATCTTGGGTCTCTTTGTGCCTCTGGGTTTCTTAGACACCTCACAAATGGTGTTTTTCAACACCACCCCAATTGTGTTTTTCAACACTGCCCTAGCGTTGAGTGTTTCTCAACACTTTTTAGATGTCTTACCCTACAGTCTAGTATGATGCGATATTTCTCATTTGCAGATGCAATGATCAAAGTTTGACTCTATGACCTACACACATGCACTTAAACATTTGACTTGCTAAGATTTATTTGATTTTATTTCTTTTCATGCTGTCTATGAGGATTTCATTGATGAGTGTTCTCCCCCTATGATCATTTTTGATGATGCATAGCTAGAAGACTGAGGGAATGAGAACATGTTTTATTGCTTTTTCTGCTTGTGGGTATATTTTGTTGGTCCTAACTGTCATGAGCATTTATGCTGGTCTTACTTGACACTTTGGACCTACAAGGTATTATCCTTGACTGTTTCGCAAGTGCATGCTTATAGTCATCTTGACTTTCTTGTGTCTCGATGCAAGCATAATCTTGCTATATCAAACTTAGGTAATCTCACTGCACTAGTCATCTTGACCTACATGTCTTTGATGCCTAAGTGGGATTCCCACATTTCTATCTGATATAGATCATATTCAGATTCACATAGTTATGCTAGTGTGTATTGTATGATCTTGCGATGCTACCAATAACGCTCGATGATGAATATTAGATGTCTATTGGCTTTGTAACCTTGC
Source organism: Chamaecyparis obtusa (assembly GCA_027943335.1). NCBI lineage: Eukaryota > Viridiplantae > Streptophyta > Pinopsida > Cupressales > Cupressaceae > Chamaecyparis > Chamaecyparis obtusa. The sequence goes on along the minus strand of BSBK01001337.1, from coordinate 147,523 downwards.
AAGTAAACCACTTTTCATGTAGCTTGCATTTTTAAGTTCATGTTAGTTTAGTTTTGCATCTTGCATATGGAGAGAGCTCTCCTTTTTATCTTTCATGGACTTGTTAATCAACTGTGTTCATCTATTGCTTCTTCTTGATCATGTCTTTCACTTCTTGTCTTTCATATCCCATCATTTTCTATTCATTTCAGGATCGAAACCGAAATCCGAGTTCACCTTGATCATCCAAATCACTTTTTCCCCCTCTTTCGCGCAGTTGGCTAACCTTTTGAGGCCTGATCCTTCGATCTTCGCTGGGGCATTCTTCACCTCTTCATCCCCATCTCTTTCAACCTTCTAGTCTTTCATTCACTTTCAAATCCCAAGTTTAAATTCCCCCCTCCGTGGTGTTTACGGGTTGAGGGACTGATAGGTTCGTGCCCCGTGTCCCATGTGTGGGGCATATCTTCATTGCTTGATGGTTATTCAATTCTCTCTCTTCGATTATGATTTCTAGTGATTTGATCCTGCTGCTCTTGCTTCTGCTTTCCCTCTACCTAGATTTCACTTTCAATCCCGAGGGGGTGGACACATCATATCTTATTGGCTATCTCTTTCCTAAGTGTTCAATACTGTCGCTACCAGGCTGATCATGTAGGATTTGCTATCTCTCTGCACTTCATTCTTTGGAGTCAGATCGCTATTGCTTGCCTTCTTGGCTATCTCTTACCTTCTTGGCTGATCTAAGTTTCTTTGTGATCCCAAATCGATCTCACATTTCAACTTCATTCTTTGACTACATGTGTTCCCAGATCGATCACACATTACTCAAAGAGGGGCAAATGTATACACCTAAAAATGGTCACCTAGACTATTAGCCCCTTTTGCTAAATCATAAATTGCTTGTTCTTGATCAAATCCTAGTTCTATCATTTATTCGATTATTTTCTATGGGCTAACCATCTTATCCTAAGTTTTTATTTATTTAAAAGGAATTCCCTCCCCTTTTAATAAATAAAAAGCCCCCACTTTTCCTCTTATCCTAAGTTGCACAAATAAAGCATTATTCTTATTTTATAAAAAGGGAAAAAGCACTTTTTGTCAAATATGGACACAAAAGTCAACTCTTATTTTCCCATTGGAGGATATGTGTGCACATGCATTACTCCTCTTTCAAGCTCCACCGTTGATTAAATATTTTGCCTCTTAATCTCCATGGTCCATTTTTCCTCATTTCCTATAAAAGAAGAGCTCTCTTTTTCATTCTAGATCCTCAACTTTTTATGCTAACTTTATGCTGCAGGATTTCTAGGTCACTTTGGAGCTTTTGAAGATTTGGAGCATTCTTAGCATCTACATCTCATTCTTGCATTCTACATCTCATTATTTCATTCTTAGCTTAGCTTCATATTTATGCTTTCTTAGGTTAGCTTCATTTCTATGCTCTAGATTAGCTCACATAGATTAATTAGCTTGGGTTGTAACACTTGCATCTTTCATTTCCATAGCTTAGCTTTCATTTCCATTTCTAGCATAGCATTGCATTGCATTTTCATTCTTGATTCTTGAGGATATTGGCATTCTTGCCCTTGTCTTCATTGAATCTCCCATTGCATGGTTTACTAGCAAGGTTATAGGCTAAATAGCTCTAGCTGAGAGCATTCTTAAAAACCCTTGCACTCCATGCCTAGGGAGCTATGGATCGATTTGTGAAGGCTCATTCTTGAGTTTCCTTGCATGTAATGATCCATATAAGTGTGACACATTTATAGCACACAATCATAAGAACTTTAGGCATTTCATTTTAGTGTTAGAACACTTGCATGACATTCTCTTTATTCATTAGTTTATAGAGAAGAAATTGTGATATTCTCAAATGCATTGTAGTACCCTTACCAATGTCACAAACCAAACTAGCCTATCATTGTGGCAAAAGTCAATCTAGAAGGGAAGGGATTATTTCAATGGACTATGCCCTTCACAAGAAAGGGTGCATGGAAAGTGATAGCAATATGATCACTTGAAGCATGGGTTGTTCATCGATTTCACTCTTGAGGAATGAATGATCGGTGGTGGACTATGTATTGATTTTGGAGTTGGATGTAGAAATGATAGGTGTTCTTGGGCATCATCTTGAAACTCATTGGAGCATTATTTCCAAAATACTAGCACTAATTAGTTTAGCTTGTGTACATATTTGATAAGGAATGAGTGCTCAGTGGTGGGCTATGGTATTCATTTGTGGAGTTGGATGCAAAAAAAATAGTTGTGCTAAGGCATCATCTTTCAACTCATTGGAGCTATTGGTTTTCAAATCAATAGATTGTAAAACCCTAAGATTATGCCAAAATTTATGCTTAGGTTCTACAAATAACATGGCCAATGAATGACATTCAATCCTCAAAAAGAATCAACATCTCCTACACTTCTAGTTTTTCTAGACCAAGGAAAGTTAACCTTTAGTATAGTTAAGAAGATTAGATCTTGTTGCACTATGTCTTCAATCTCTACCTCAAAGTGGCATGAACTTCTGAAGTAAATCAATTTGGATGCTAACTAATTCCTTACTCTTTACTTCTAGTTATCTTACTCTTTTACTCCTTACTCTTCTACTACTATCTTCACTCCTAACTCTCCTACTTCTATGATTCTTATACATATTTGTTCTATTAAATGTATTTTATGCTAAGGGACCAGTGCCTTCTCTTTCTTTGGGTACAGAGTCACTTCCTTTGGATACCTTAACATATCACTCTATAGGATAATTTTTAAACCTATAACTTGTAAAGGTATGTCATCCATCTAATTATTAATACAATAAAGGATTACTTATGCCACCAAAAATTTATCCACTTGAATTTAACTCCTACTTGAGAAGACCAATCAGACAAGCCTTTGTAAAGATCTTAACATCTTCAAATGATTTAAGAATATACTTGATCTCTAAATCAATATAACATAAGCAATTTTTCATATAAGAATTCAAATAACATCCAATTACTTGAATTGAAAACTATAAAGAATTAAACTTTAAAGAAAATTTTTATGCCACAAATTGCATAAAAGGTATTGAGTATTATATATTGCATGATGTTTTAACATTACATATTAAGTTCTTTATATAGGAATATATGAACGAGACATGCCCCTTCAAAGTGTCTTTAGGAAATAAACAAAAAAAATAACAACATAGCTAACTCAAGCTCTAATGAGCCATGTATGTGCTTTGTAATATGACCAACATAATTCTCATATGCCTAGGTATTTGCATCATGTATACATCTAGATCATGGTATACTCAATGTTGATCATCCTTTCTAAGTCATTGTGAACCCTCCCTCATAATGGATCCCCTTTTTCATTATCCAAAGCCTCTTGGGGAAGTATCCTGCATCTTATCAACTATTCATTCTAACCCTTTGGATTCCCATATTCTCTAACTAAAGGTGGTATCCCTCTACTTGCTTTCAACTCCTTATAGAGATCTTTATGTTCACCCATCAAGTTTTTGGATGCAAGGGCTTCTTGATCAGGAGGATTCATCTGTTGTAACTCTCCAATCTTCTCATATAACCTCTCCCTTAATATTTTATGTTCTTGAATGACCTTGTAGTTTTTTTAGTACGGTGCCCAAAATCTCTCAGTCCATGCTATGAAATTTGTAAAACTTTTTTTCTCTATGATGGAGACTATGTCAAACCTAGAATTCATAATCTGAGATCTTAGTTACTGATTTTCCATGCTCATCTTTTCACATTTCTCTTTCCATTGAGATTCCTCCCCTTGAGCTTTAGCACCTGCAATTTATTTTGGAGCCTCCTTAATTGTATCCTTAGAGAATCATTCTCTCTAAGTAGCCTCTCACTCTTTAATTTATACATATCACACTCCTTATTTAACATTTTAATTTGATCTTTATTCAATTTTGAAATATTAATACACATATCTATTGTGGCCAGTGGATTAGTTTGTCCTACTTTCAAGGTCGTCATGTGACAAAACACTTTTTTTGTATCAATAATTTGAGGCTTTTTGTGAGGATGATACAAAGCCCAAACTAGAAGGGATTTCTCATCTAGATTGTACCCTGATCTCGTGTATATCTTTTTCACTCCCTTTGGACTAAATTTATTCTCAAATTTATTGTCATGTAAGAAAGTATCGAATACCAAGGATGAGCTTATGTTCCAACCTAGAAAAATTATTACACCGACCTCTTCTAGTAATTTTCTTCCCCTTTTCGAATTCATGTTACTCATCTTATTTTACACATCTATTTTTAAAGTGTCCAGTAACCAATTAAATTAGTTGGATTGATGTTTGCAAATGAATCTCTTAGTACTTTCCCTTTGTTCCTATATAGAGAAAAGATCTAAATTTAAGAGAACTGATCATTTGAAACAAGGGACACATGAGTTAACTGCCTTGTATCATGTTATGGATTTCTAACTTCGTACTCTCTACCTTTAGGAGGTTGATACTTCTCAATTCTAGATTTTAGAATATGATCTCGTTAGTGTTGAGATACATCATCATCTAAATATTAATCACTAGTAGAAGATAATAGTTGAACCTCTTGTAGTTATTCCCTTTTCTGCTCCATCTGTCTGTTGTAATCATCTATGGCATGTTCTGTCTTAGCCTCCTCAAGATTTCTAATAATATCTTCATGGGGAAAAGGAACATGGGTATACCCACTCAGTATTTGTTTCTTCCTATCCCAATCAATATATACTTGTGGATAAAATCCAATTCTAGGAGTAGCTCTTCTCATGTTGTGTTCTTTTAGTTTGTCCAAAATTCAATCTTATCAGTTAGAATACATCACAGTACAGTCCCCAAAACACAATAATCCAGGCACAATTGATTGCTTTCCATGTGCACTCAAATTCATAGCACTTGAATAATCCAATTGTCTAAAAAATTCTAAATATGCAATTTTGGCAGGAATAGTTTTAGGTAACAAGAAAGGTGTTTCATCAAAGCCATATAATTCAATCATAGTGCAATCAATAAAATAGTACCAATCACCTCAGTTATGGTCCACAATTTTTTTTCATCAAAGTCCTTGGGCCTCATAAACCTTTTGAAGATCATCAAATAATGAATAGTCATAGGGGTGATTGTACATTATGTATAATGTATTAACAAAGTACTCTTCAAAGTAGCAACAATTTGACTTTATAAATCTATTATCCCAAATGGATGTCCATAATTGTACTAGTTGTGGTAGACCATCCTTTCCAAGCTATATAATCTTTAACTGTTTAGGACACATTCTCATTTCTCGATCATATTATAAAATCAAGTGCATTAGTAGAGAGTGGCACTTGAAGTAAATCTTTGAAGGATCATTCTTGATGGCACTTAACCCTAAATGAATCATTACAGAGATATTCACAATGTAGTCTAAATGTCTTGCATTATGACATTGAATATTAAAAAAATCTATCACCATTGGCATTGTAGACATAAAATCAAGGTCCTCCATGCATGTTACTTTCCCAGTAGAATAGTAGGTGTATTTCAAGTAGGTTCCAAATAGGTCAACATGAAAAGGAAGTCCATCACCATCCTCAAGTGCAACCAAGTTCCCCTCAACCTTGGGCCCGTTTAAGGGTAACCTCCACCCTTTATAAGTAGTGTCCATTCTCCAATATTCATTGTTGAGGTCTTCATGCACTATAAGGTAATCACAAGTATTGTCTAGGTCAAAAACCTTAGATACTTCCATTTAAGATATATGTATAAAAGGTTCCCCTTGAAAGTTACAGATAACCTTGTGTTTTGAGTTGTAATGCTCTGCTAAAACATATATAAGATCAACGTTTACAAAAATGTTTGGCACTACTAATTTCCCCAAGTTCAACTTCCAAGGTTTATAGACTTGATCATGTGTAACTCTTCGATTGTAATGGAAGATGAATAATTCCTAGCCTCAAAAATTATTCCATACATCTCCTACATCCTTGTGTCTATCCTCTAATCTTTCGACATTAGGCCTTAGTTGTATCGTCCTTTTGTATTTGGGCCATGATCCAAGAAACTGGTCTAATAAGTATTGACTCAATTTTCTCTATTCTACTTGCTCTCCTTGCTCTATTTTGATTTTTTGTTTTTTACTTTTAGTTTTTCCATTTACCCTTTTCTGTCTTTTTCCTTTTGATTATGTTGGACTATCCATTTTACCAGTTGTTCTTATATAGGAAAAAGAAACCCTAATTGTAGAACTCACTTGTGAATCACTTGAATTCTTAGAGAATGTTGTATGCTTACTTGGATGTAGTTTTATCAATAAACCCTCTTCAAACCCTATTCAATATTCAACATATCTGGTATGCAACCTTTTCTTTATGAGAAAATTACTTTGACATAATTCATTTGATCAATACTTATTCACATGATACCCAATTGTGTGACCATTATGTAGTCTATTGGTAATTGAAGTGCATGCCTTTTCAAATTTTGAAATATCAGGGTGAAGTGATTTCATTTTGTTGGTGTGACCTTTTTAAAATCATGTTGATCTAAGTACATCCATTTAGATCCAATATTGTTTATAGACTCAAATGTTGATCATCAAGACCATTGAAGTATCTTTTCAAAGTGGAAAGTATTTTGAATTTTATCAGGAAGACATCTTGGTGATTTTATCTGTTGGAAACTACAATTGAAATAATTGTTATATTTTCATTGATGTCAAACCTTAACTAGTAAGACAATTTCTATCTAGTAGAGTACCATATCTTTTGATTGATGAAGAGGATTTGAAAAAAGGAGATAACAAGAGGACCTGAGGAAAGGTTGAGTTATGTGATACATCAATGGGTACTTGATTAGTTGGCACATTGAAAAGGTAATGTGTTGTTTATCTTTAATTCTAAATAAATATGTCAATAGATTTGAAGCATAGGCTTAACTGAGCAAAAGAGAAGAAATTTAGATTAAGTCGAGTGATGCTAGTGTTGACCAAGTGTCAGCATAAGCTGAGCAAATTTAGTGTTGACCGAGCATCAATAATTTTTGAGTATCAGATAATTAACTGAGTGAAAATAGTGTTTTCCGAGTAGAACAGTTTTAGCGATGACCGAGATATCCAGTGATGACCGAGTAGATGAACATAGTATTAACCGAGTGTCAGAAATTTGCAGTTTGTGAAGGAATTGAGAATCCTAGCCGACATAGTTGAATTCTTGGGATATGTAAAACATGTTGAAATTAATAATGAATGATTAGGAGAATTTAATGCATGCTAAACTTTTTTCTTATAGATTCAAGGAGAAGTTTGGAGAAGTATCTAGAAGGATAAGGAGGAGAACAAAATGATGGAAGGATTCGATGAATCTGACCTAAACCTAAGATCTACGAAAGAGATTAAGCGGCAAAAGATTAATCTACCTAATCAAGGAGGTATATGGATGACCTAATTGTGAGGTTATGAAGTGTGTGGGAAGAGGTTGATGTTATTGACTGACAAACCTAAGTAGAAGGCTAAGAAGAGCTATGAAGAGCTGAACAGAGTTGAGGTGATTGCTTGAAGAGATTTTCAAGTAGATCAGAGATGGAGATGGTAAAGAAGATCAGTCAGTAAATCAACATATGAGCATATTGGATCTATATTTGCAAAGTGAGTTGTATATTTCAGATCAGAACCTATTGTTACTTTCTAACCATTGTATCAGTCAAAATCCTTTAATCAAGGTTGACCTAACAATAATTTTGTAAACCCTTTAATCAAGGTGACATTCTAATGGAATGTTCTTAAGCCCTCTAACAAGGCCACTCTTAAAAGGGTACTTAAATCCTTTAACAGGGTCACACCTAACAGTGTGTATTGTAAACCATTAACAGGGTTGGCTTGTCACAGAGCTCACTTCAAAAGAGTGAAAATTTAGTAGCATGTTATTGGTGGTTTTTCCCATATTGGGTTTCAATGTTAAATCCTGGTGTTATACTTGTGTGAATGTTATTTGATGTGTTATGTTTGACTGGTCAGAATAATATCCTAGTAACTCAAGGATTGGACATCCTTTAACAGTGATTCATTTCTTATAATCATCACGTATCAACTTAGAACATCATGCTAGACTTCATTAAATGTATCAATCTGGGAACGTGAACTTGAGATGATGGCTGCAAAGTTTATGCTTTAGTTCTCCTTAAGAGTCATCACTACTAAAGTAAAAGCTATTGCTACAAGAGATTTATACTAGAAATTGAAACTACATATTAATTCTCATCTTGAAGGAAAAACTTAACAGTAAATAGATAATGCTTGAGAAGTAAACCTATGATGTAGGAAACAGTCAATGGTTCTGCTACTAGTGGCTGTAGGAGCAACAGTGCTTAACAACTTCAAAGAAACTTAACTGAATCCTACTTAAGCATGAACAGGGAATTCACCTCTCGTGTGGGCCCCCACTGAAGTATGAATGAATTATAACTTAGAAATTGAAATATGAAACTATCATATATTCATTTAACAAAACATAGATACAATATAGGATATCAAAGTATTTCACTCTATTGCTGGATTACAGTATGAATTCCTCAAAATGTCTAACTAGCCTGGAATCATAAGTTCCATCTTATTTAAAAGCAACTAAGAAAAATAGAACACCTACAGACTAGGTCCTTCATTACATAGCATAAAAACTTTAGTTACAGGAACGACAACATCATTTATGCAAGAAGATAAGCCATATTTAGTGCTTCAAGAATATAGGAACACTTGGTAACTAGATTGACTTGGTCTGAATCAGCAACCGCAAAGTTATGGAGGAGTGGAGCTATGATGAAATATGAAATAGCTACTCACCTTAAAAGACCCACTCATCCTTGAGTCCGCGTTCCTTGCTGACTTATTCTTCTCCTGCAAAAGGTTAACATAACAGAATCCACAACTTGAATCCAAGGTAGAGATTATAATAAGTTTTCCTATTTTAACGTAGCCTTGTCACACAGCTGCAGGAGGTCTACCCATTAAAGCTAGAGAAGAAAAATACCATATTTTATCATAACATTCATTAATCTATATATATATTCAGTCTTGTCCTTTCATTTCAAAAGTATCAAATATACATATGGCTAAAGCTTAGAAACATAAAAGGCTATATAATGTTTATGAAAAACCATAAGATATTTAAGTCTGAACTTAGAAAATCATAAACAAAACATCCCATAAACTTGACTCATCAATGTTGTTGAAAGTTTTATATTCTGCAAGTTGATTATTTTTGGACAGTGGACTGCAATTTTTATGTTACTGATATATTATATAGAGACCGAGTGAATTGATGAATAGATCTAAGTTTATTAAAGATTTTAAAAGTTCTATTGGTACATCTGGACCCAAGGATAACTAATTCACCCCCCCCCCCCCCCCTTAGTTATTATAAAATCATTCTAACAATTGGTATCATAGTTTTTGGTGCTTGTAAGGAAAAATTTTAAAGGTACTTGAAGCTAATGATCAAGATGTACAAAAAAGAGGTACCAAAGCTGAAATGAGAACTTTCCTGCACAGCAGTGCTTAATGAAATTGCACTTAGCCAATATTGGTGATTCAGTGAAATACTATGTGGAACATTCTTATGTACCATTTGTTACACCTATGACAACTGAGGAGATGAAAGAAAAACAAGAACACAATCAGGCAATGTTGGAGATTGCATCAGCCCTAAGCTATCGTGAATTTGAAGACATCAAGAACTGTACTAATGCAAGAAAATGTGGGACACATTAGAAGCTATCTATGGTGGGGACACAAATGTGCTAAGAGCCAAATTTGAAAGCTTGAGAGATAAGTTTGATGAAATTAAAATGCTAGAAGGTGAAAACATTGTTCAATATTGTGGCAGAGTTAAAGAGGTAGTGAATGCTATTAGAGGACATCACTGGCTAAGGATCTAACTAATTGTTCTAATAACTTTCTATACCTTTCACTGAGTGAGCTTCATTTCATTATAACTTTGTCCATCGATCACCAATCTTGATGCAATTGCAATAGAAATCTAATAATATCATCAATATCACACATCATGAATCGTAACACTTGAATTTAAACCAATTTGACACAATCATCACTCCTTGGTTTCATCGTATTCTTCATGTTTTCTTGTCAACCTTCAAACAATCATAAGTCACAATATACATAAGATAAACCTATATGGTCATGGATATATCATCTTGAGACATCACTTAGTATTCCTTTATGATCACACACTCCAAATCTTACCACAACTCTAGATCTAACCTCTTAAAAATACCTCGTCATAATAGGAACACAATCAACCAAAAAATACTAAGTTGACATCAATGAAAAAATCATAACTGATCATCCTATCATCATATATGCATTATAATCATGCCATAACATAATCATCTAATATATGCATCATTTATGCCAACAAGATTTAGGCTTGACACCTCTTACCAATTTCTTGACTTGAGTCTTCACAGGTGGAGAGGGTTTATCCTTCTTTACTTGTGTTGCTCTTGGTTTTCCGAATGGTGGGGACACTATTGGTTGCACCAAATACTTCAACATCATCATATTTAGTTGCACTTGATGCACTTGCTTTCTCAATAGCATGACAGGTCATTTCTTTATCTATTTATTCCTTATTAAATCCTCTATCAGTCATAAATTTTTCAAATTCCTTCCTTACCTTTTTACCTATTACGGTTGCATCAACTCATTATGCACTTGTAGAGACTTTCTTGCATAAGTCCCAAACCTTGGAGTATTGGGATCTAACGGTTCACTTAGCAACTACTCAGCATACAGAGTAAGAATATCACATTCCAATTCATAATCCATTGGCATCAACCATGATGTTCTAGGCTCTAATGCTTCCATCTAACATGTATCAGTATCAAACATGAAGCATATTGTATTGTTATACTTCTCCACAACCTCTAATGGTATTATTTCCTTCTCATGCATCCTTTTCTACAAATCCTTGAAATAACCCCATACTTTACTAGTGAAATCATTCCCTAGGATTTTGATGCAATTGTTAATTTGAATATAGACTGGGGTACCTATTGTCCACTGAAGGTTTTTTATACCAATGAACATATTCTCAAAGTATAAGAATAGATACATGATTAACTCACTGAACTTGAACTCCTTTCTTCTATCCTTCTTGATCTTTTCTAAGTTCAGCATCAATTGTTCCCTCTTTGCTTCAACAAGATCAAAATCTTCATTTTCCTTTACCATCAAATATTTTGTATGAATGGCACCTCCAAGAATACTATTCAACTAACTCAAGTGATAAGTTTTATATCCAATTATCATAGATGAAAACCTTTCCTCTTCATCTTCTATATCATTTAATATCATTGCATGCTCATCCCACCTAGATTTGGTCAAGTTGATAACCTCCTCTTTAGGGCTTGTGCAAGGAACGGGAAAATCATCGATAGCACAAAGACTGGTTACCACATGGATAGCTTCCTTTGGAGATTTTGTGTGGTCTATCCAACCGCATAAATTTTTTGTGGATTATGATCACCGTGTATATCACTTTCTCATCTTTGAAATCATCTGAATAGTTAATTGCATGATGTAACCCTATATCAGGGATACGCTTATATTCATCCTTCAACACCAAGTTGTCATCACATAACTTTTTGTACTATTCATAGATTGCTCATATTCCTAGGCTTTGCAACTTGTAGCATAGATATAATATCTTATGTCTTCAATGTGTAAGACACCAAAGGGAATGTTAGTTAGGGTTTCAACTAGGTCATCCATGGACTTATATGGATTCCTCTTAAACTCGAGATGAGGCCTTTGAGTTATATCAACTAAAGTTTGTGTGTCCATCTTAAAAATTCAATCACAAGAGAAAATATCTGATTAAATACCTCAAACTCTGTGAAACTAGGGTTCTTCATGATAACACGATGATACTGATTGAACTCCTCTTCCAAATCACTGCAAATAATATCTCCTTCTGCAAGATTCCTTAAAATTGGATTGAACTAAGTTTTTTACACTCCAAATAATTTTTAAATATGCAAGGTGAAAATGAAATGACAAAATAACCTTTTATTCACCCTAACACGTGTGTATTAAATGTATTTGCTGATAGAACTTTCTTTTCCACTGAAATTCTCCAAGACTGATACTGATTGATTAAATTATCATGAAATTCACCAATAATTCTACAATACATTCAAGATTTGCCTCATTGAATCTTAAAATGTTGTTAGATCTAATTGTGCATCTGAAGGGGTTTATGAAATAGATTCAACAATACTTGCTCCCCCTAAGCCACAAGTGGGCTTAGTTTTATGAAGAAATTCCACAGCATATGATGATGTGGTACCATCAAATGCCTTGCTTCCTTTGTTATTGTCCTCTTTCTTTTTCCATGTCTTCTTCATCTCATTTCTGACTTCCTCAGCATTAACGGGTTGTTTTCCTCTTTGATTTTATGACCAGTTAGCTAATTGATTCTTGAACTGATAATTCCTAGCAAGATGACCAATTATATGATAGTAAAATCATGACATACCTGTTGACCTCCATGGGCTTGGATTTTCTCTTTGTGTCCTAATTCTAAATTTCACAACCTAGTGACCATAATTACCATATACTAAGCATGTGACATTGAATTTATTTTCCCAATTCACTGGTGGCCTTGGGACATTCACTCTAGACCTGCATTCATCATCTTTTTGGTTGTGTTTTTTTCATGTATAATAGTATCCATAAAATATACTATTACTAGATCTACACTCACTTGTAGTATGACCATACTTGTGACAATTATAGAAATAACCATCAAAAATGTAATGCATAGTAATAGATTGACTTCTATAAACATTTGATGTATGACTAGCCTTACCACAGTTGTAACAAATAGGTTTATAGGGTTTCTTACTAGAATTTTTTGGATTCACCTTCAGATCTTGGTAGGGTTTCTTCAATCCAAATGATTTGTCAACTTCAAATTTACCCTAACCAGTATATCCAAGATTGATTGGTTCCTTGGATCTTCTTTGACTCCTCAATCATTCCTCAAGATTCCCATAATTTTCATTATACTTCTTCAATTTCTCATTGGCTTCTTTCTCAACTTTCAATTCATTTCTCAACTTCTCATTCTCTTCCCTCGGCCTTTCATTTTCACTTAGGATATGTTGGTTTTCTTCACTTGTATCATGAAGCCTTTCATGCATTATGCCATTCTCTTGTACGGTCCTGAATAACTCTTCCTCCTTTGCCTTTAGGGAATCCTCAAAAACCATTTTGTCTTCTTCGGAAACTTTTCTTTCATTCTCTGTAGTTCTTCTTGCTTCCATATCTTCACATATTCTAATTGATTGACCTTCAAACTCTTTCCTTAGGTTTTCTTTGTCTTTGGTTAGCTTCTCATTTGCCTTCATCAAATCTACAATAGCTTCCTTAGATTCTTCGTATCCATTTTATGACAGGTGTTCAATGTATTCTTGTCTTTAATTCTGGGTGAAAGCACAATCAGGTGTCACCTTTTAGGCTAACTTATCAGCACAGCTGAATTTTAGTATTTCTAACTAAATATTAATTTTGGTCAAACATATGCTCTAGCTAGATTCATTCTAGCAAAGTTAGATAAGTGCATTAACTTTTCCAATTGGAAATGTCTATTAAATGCATGTTTTATACCACTTTGGGTCCAATTACCATAAAAATAAAATTATTTCAAAAAAGTGGCATTTCAATAACTCCTAATCTTTTTAATGATGTTTTTAAAAAATAAAAGAATACCCTTTTGTAGAGATCGGAGTCAAGAATATCCTCATATAGATTTTATACTATTTTAATTAGACATAGTTTATTGTAATTAAAAAATATTGCAAGTAGGTATTTTAACAATCAAGGAGATGTTGATTCGGAGAAAGAAAAAAATAGTAAATCATATTAAATAAATTTGAAAAACATATGGTGCACTATAGGAGAGAGTCCTCTTCAAGGATATATATTTCTTTTTTTGATTGGGATAGATTTATTATGAAAAATATGTTGCGAGATGAAAACTGTCAATTTCGGTGAGTTGGAATTTGAATTGTTATAAAAGAGAAAATATAGGTCACAAACCAATTTTTATTTCTTCATGCACTAGCTATATATGTCATCTATGACATATTTTGAAATTAGGGGAAAAATGATTATTTACATATAATTTTTTGGTGGGAACTAGACCCCTAATTTTTAGCATTTTTCAACAACTAAAAATTCATCTTTAAAAATTAAAATAACGTATCAATTCTTATTCAAAAAAATTATAAAAAATATTAATCATAAACTTCATCCATTTTATCACATTTAATTAGTTTACATCATCTTCAAATTCAAAACATAAATGTCATTTTTATACTATTGAAGTTGAACAACTTTGATTTTGTTAGCCTTTTCCTTTGTAAAAGGGTGACATCTTATTTTGATTTTACCCTTCAATAGCTCACAAAGTTTTTTCCTCTTAGAAATACACATCTTCAGTTGATCTTCCAGTTCATTGATTACGTTCTCTTCTTCCTGAAGCTACCTTTTGTACTTATAACTCTTCATGCACTCTTTAGGGATCTCACCCAAGATAATAGAACTCTTAAAGGGCACTTGGATCTGATACCAATTTTTAGGCCTAAAAGACACTGAGAGGGGGGTGAACCAATGCAACCAAAAATATGAAACTCTTTTCCAACAACTTTAACAATAACAAGCATGCAAAGGAAAATATCACATAGAGACTAATCACATAAAGCATTCACACAAATAGAATATTTGACATAAGACTTTTCCATGAAAACCCTTGTTAGAGGGATAAAACCACGTGCAGGAGTGATGTCGATAATATTCCACTATTGCACTAATGAAATCTTCCCCATTAGGAGCAATTACAAACACTCTTTTAAGGCATACCCAGTTAAGAGTATCATTAGCTTGGTTAAAAGCTAGAATCAAAGTCCTATTAAGAACACCTTGTTAAGGGATTTCAAACTCCTTCCAAAAGCTACATGGTTAAATGATTTAATCTATAGATCATGTTAGAGATCCTTCTCACCATGTTAGGAGTGATGTCACTAGAGGATTTAACCTGCAAACCTATTAGGGTTTTCCTTGAGATGGAACCAAGATGAAATAATATGATTATGAAATTTCTTGTCTGATAGATTCGATTTATCTATTTTATCACTTTAGTTTATGCATCAAACAAACTAAGTCTGCAATCACAAATTCACTAACTCTCCTAAAACTTGATTTCATCATCCATTTATAACAACTTCTTTAGGTCAACTAAAAAAAATTTCCACCACCTTATATTAAGTCAGCCTACCAACCAGCCTTTTCCACCGACTGCACCAAAACCCAAATTTGAAACATAAAAGATTGACCCTAAACATAGCAAATCAATAATAAAAAAATGTCGATCATAAAACTAATCGGTTAACTGATCAAACCAAACTGTTCATCCTGTCTCATTGTTCTTCCTGGCAACGTCACTTGAATCCTTGATAACTCACACAAATCTTCACCTTAACCTATGCACTTGTAGAAACACTTATATATACTTATGCAAATTATAAATCCATGATTGTGCACCTTAAATCAATCTCCATTGTCTGATTCAACTGACTATACCTAGGTAATGGCTATTCACTGATTGCCTGGACACTTCGATACATTACCAATATGACCCTTCAACTCCATCAGTAAAATTGATCTAATAACCTGAATTGAACATGTTTCTAGCAATGAGAACACAACAATATAACCATAATATTTAAGCATGTATCATCTGCATCAAATGCCAACACATTCTTGTCACATGTACTCTTTTTTATTGCTTTCACTCTCTTTTGGAGATGATTTTTTTCTCCCATTAGGGTTTTCCCATTTTCTTCATTTATGAGAGTTACATTAGTTTGTACATGGGAACCCCATCAACCCTTTACTGGCCAAGACCTTTAGTGGTCCAAACCCTTTCTTACATTTCATGCATTTAGAGGTGTTCACTTGTCCCTAAGTTTCACTTAAGGGGGTGTTAGAACATGCATATTTGCATACTTTTTCATTACACATTTTTCCACTTTAATTCCTTAGCTTAAGGTCACTTAGTAGAGCCTACTTTAGCTTAGTTGAGTTCTAGTTTTTTTATCTTTTCTAATTTAGGGCTTCTTGATTTCTATTAAAGAAATTTATTATTAATTGTATATTTAATCCAATATCTTTTTGTGCAATCAATACAAAATTCTTAGGTAGTGTTGAGAAAATTCTTGCTTGATCTCTCATGTGAAATTTGGTGTGCCTATAAATGATTCTTAGCTTGTGGGTTGAAATCATCAATTTCTACATCCTACATCTAGGCCATAAAAAAACTTGTTATCCTATGTAATATGAAAATTGAGAAAAATGATAATGAAAATATGACAAGGGAACTTACCATCGATGGGAGGTTTAAAAATAAGTATAAAATAAATAAAAGAAGAGTTACAAGATATAGATAAATACATTACATAGTATATACATGGGTGTACCATCCTAAAAAGTTAGCAACTATTTATTTGGAAGCTCTAGGACCTATTAGGCCCCACTTTAGTGATATTCTTAGATACAGATGTGTTTATGCTTGATTTTCCACTCCTTTTTTCCTCTCTCCTTGAATCTCTTCACACTACCCTAGTTCCAAGGCCATTTTAAAAAATTTCCTCTCTATGAATTGGCTGAATTGGGCCTATTCCTTGGGGGTTGATTTTTAGTGGGCTTTTGGCCTAATACGAGGGTGTTTTATTTTTTGATCTGAATTGTTTTCAACCTGTCAATTCTAGACCCCAAAATAAGTATAAAAGGACATAAAAGATCCTCATTTTGATATCCACTCTTATGAAATTGCATCCATCATTATCCACATACATGTTCAAGCAATCTGTGTGTGAAATTATTGATGATTTCAAGTTCTCTTTTGGATTCAAGATCTCTAGGTCATCTTCCATCCATTCAAAGGAAAATCTTATCTCATTTTGAAGCAAGTTTCTCTCTTCCATGGTGGCCAAGTAGATTAATTCTCAAAGAAAGAAAGAAGATCCACATCCATCCTTCTTCCTCTTCTCCTCCATATAAGTGATCAAGCATACATTCATTCAAGATCTAAGGATTTGGCAAGTTTAGATCAATTGCATTTGTGAGGACATCCATGATTCTACAACACATCTCAAGCATAAAAACATCTTCATCATTTTATCAGATCCTAACATCCATCCATGAGGGTTTTACAAGCAAGGTGAATACTTACATTTGTATTTTTTTACATGCATTTCTTATTTCCTTTCAAGGTTAATTCCTATCCGGGGGCTTGACCAAGGCAAGCCCCTTTCCACAACAATTTCCCCATTTTCCATGTGTGTGTAAATAGGTGGCAAAGTTGTACATCTATATTTTTAGAGTTTCAAAACTAGGGACTAATCCTTTCCAAATTTTATCAATTTTCACCCTTCCAGGAATAGGCCAACAATTTGGGAATAGGCCGAATTGGTTCAACATTGTTCTGGAGGTTTGCATATTTCACATTCTAGAGTTAAAAGTCTCATGGTTCTGGATCCAAAAAGGTTCCTAATTCTGATAGGTTTTTGACATTCAATTCCAGGTCTGAAGCTCATGTGTCTTCTCCTAGACCTCAAGGTGAATACAACATTCTCATTTTCCTTTAGCATTTACTTTGATACATTAGATCTGATATCACATATTTTTGGTTATCATTTCCTTTATCATTGCATAAGTGTTTTTCATACTTTAAAAATTCATATTCATACATTATGTTTGTATAGGGAATACCCCAAAATCCTCCCCTTCCACTAGATCATGCATTATCACCCCTTCATCCTTTTTTTTGTCCTAATCATATTTTTCCTAAGGGTGGGTTTTTTATTCCAATGTATATGGGAAGTGGGGATCTACCCTTGATAACCATTTCCCATATCACATTTTGGTGAGCCCGACTCATAACATTTCTATTTTGATTTGGTGTCTAGATATCCTTCATTGTATGCATTTATATTTGGTAGTTACATCTAATTTTCATTGCATTCACATATCTAGATATAATTTGTATGAATCTTTTTATTCACTACTTACATTACATATTTTATACATGGTATGCATTATTTTAAATTTCATATTAGTTAAATTTTCTTGATTTGCATATTTATTTGAAATTTAATTGCATATCTCTTTCCTTTCACTCCCTTGTGTATGATATTTATCACTTTGAGTCCCACATATGGTATTCCAAATAGAATAAGTCATAGACATATAGGTTATTTTTATCCCAAACCTCCCTTCTTTCCTAGGAATCTTGATGAGACCAACATGCATCTTAATGATATCAATCATGTCATGGATAACAAATATTCTCATTCTTCCCATGGTGAAGATGAAACATTAAGAGTTCCTCCTTCTAAAGTCCAGAACCTTTCCCATGATTTTGAAAATTTTGAACAATGGTTAGCTCAATAAAATCATAATCTTGAGGTTCTTTCTGTTGTATAAGGCTTAAGGAAACTAATTCATAATGACGAACATGGTTCTGACCTCTTGTGTACCATTTATTATCTTGTTCATACCAATGTCAAACGTCTCAAGGATTGTTCTCAATATTTAGGTATTTTTCCACTTACTAAAATTGTTGAGACCTCTTTTCCTATCTCTACTTCCATTCCTAGTGTGTCTACTTTCACTCCACCTATCATCACAACTTCACTTCAAACTTCCAATCCTACACATATGAGTTTTCCTAATCGTATTCTTCCTTCTCTTCCTTCAAGTGTTCCATGTGTTTCATTGCATTCATATATGCCCATTTTTCATAGTGCTCCCTTTTCATATTCAAATTTTCCTTTTAATTCCAACAATTCTCATAACATGTCTCTTGTTTCCCCAACTACCATTCTTTCTACCAATTCTAGTATCAATAGCTTGGCTCAAACTATATCTTCTTTTCAGAAACAAATTGCTTATATGACTCAATCCAAGTTTAGCATTCCTACTTGTGATATTTATATTCCTTTTTCTATGGATATTATCCAAGTTTTTATTTCATAAAGTATTGAGATTCCTCATCTTGAAACTTATAATGGTAAGGGTGATCCTGTGACTCATGTCAAAACTTTCCAAACCTTGTGTAGTGATTTCTCTCATGATCATAATTTTATGGAAAATAAATTTACTATAACCTTTCGAGACAAATCCTATCAATGATATATTTGTTTGCCTCCTTATTCTATTGATTCCTTTCACAAGCTTGCTAATTCTTTTATTCAATAATTTCAAAACAAAGTTGGTCCTAAAATTTATTTGACTGATTTAATGCATTGTAAACAAAGTGTCAAAGAAAAAATTACTAATTTCATTGCTATATTTAAGCATTTTCATGCTCAAATTTCTTATTATGTTCCTGATGTTGATATAAAATTCATTTTTATTGCTAATTTACAAAAAGACATTAGAGATAAGATTCTTCTTTTTGAGTTCTCTTCCTTTTCACAATTGTGTGTAGTGATTCATCATTGTCAACTTCAAGTGAGTCAATTTGAGAGAACCAATCCAATGGCTCATGTTGCCTTTGATAAGAGTGATGTCACATCCAATTTTAACAAATTTTAGAAACTAAACAACTACATAAAAATTAACAATCCATCCAACACTATTGATGAACAAGTGGCAACATCATCCAAAGGTGTGACTCCTTTGTTGTCTATTTTTAGACCTACTCATACTTATACTCATCTTTTTTAATATTTTCATAATATGATGATGAATTTAATGAATTCTAATGTGTTAACACTTCCTCTTGTCAAACCAATTGAATTTTCCAAACCTAATTCCAAATACTTTGATCCCAAATCTTTATGTCAATACCATCATCAATCTGGCCGTGATATTGAAAAGTGATTTCAATTGAAAAATGTTGTTCAAGACCTTATTGATTCTAATGCTATATCTATAGATTCCAACATTAACAATGGAAACAAATCAGATGCACCTCCTAAAAAATTTATAAATCTACACTAATCCTTTTCCATCTCATTCAACCAATAATATTGATCAAATTTCTTCCCAGTGCATTGACTATGATGAGAAAGTTATTGAAGCCAACCATTTTGTCAATCAAGTTGAGAATTTTAAAACTAAACCTCAACCTCCTCCTCAGTCTTGCATTACCTTTGATCTTACTGAGACAATTAAAGCACCTGATGGTATTCTCTACATTGTTTCTAGGGTTAATGGTATTCCTTCCCATGGTACCTTTATTTATACCACTTGTGTGGTGAATGTGATAAATGAAGAGAATCTTTGTAGTAAACAGTTGCAAAAATATTTTTATGATAAATCTAATGTCTTGATTAAAACTTGCAATGGTTTCCTTTATCCTTCCCAATTCCATTCCATTTCCTATAGAAGTTTTTAGTAAGACTTTAGCCACTAATTTCACTGGCATTCTCACTTTTGATCAATTTCAAGTCAAACTTGGTCTTCCTTGGCTTACCTCATGAAATTCGCAGCTTCTGTCATTCATAAATGTGTTAAATTTTCTCATAATGGAGAGATCAAGATTGTTAATCATAGTCTTTATTAGCCTTATGTCCCTAGAGACTCAGTTGACCTTGATTTATTTTTTCCTTCCATGCCTCAAACCACTCAAACCCATCTTGACTATCTCTTTTGATCATACCAACCCTACAAGATTAAAAAGATTTGTGAACTTAGAAAACCTAAGGATGATCCTAGATGTGAACTTCTTCCTACACCACCTATACCTCCTTTACATGCTTCTGTTCGACCTCCTATTTCTTATACACGTCCTATTCTTATCATCTCTCAACTTAGTGTGGTTCCTTCAGTTCTTCCTCCTAAAGAAGAAAAGGACCCAATGTTGATTGATCCTATCCCAAGCCAACTTTTTTGCAAGACCAAATATAACCATTATGCCCATGATTTTCATCACAAATGTCATGCTAGAGCCCTTCAACATTCTTCTTAAGACATTTATTCACCTCATACACCTCCTCATACTTCGCTACCCTTTGACCAACCCATGCTTGAACCAACAAAGGAAGTGATTTTAAACAAAGTAAAAATGAACAAACATGACAATGTTATTCATATCTTAGAATCTATTACAATTAATCTTGATGATGAAGCTACTCATTATGATTATGTTCATGATTATAATAATGATATTCATGCTAGTGATTTTGATGACATGTATGAGACTATTGATATTGATCATGATTTACTAGCTATGCTTTCACAACAGTTATCTATTACTCCTAGTAACGAATACAGTGTGACCTATCTTCACAGCATGACCCTTTTTTGGAATTGGCTATTGATTCATCTTCCATGCTTGATTTTTCTCTTTTTGCAAGTTTCCCACCTTCCCTAAACACTATAGACTGAGATAGGAGATAAAAAATACGCTTGACTAGCTCCTCTTGTGCAGTAGATTTTGTGTGTTTTTATGTTGTAATGTGATTCTCATGTGATGTGATGCTTGTTATATGTTTTTTTTAGATTTATTTAAATGACTTATATTTCTCTATTGGAACAAGGTGATAAAGGAGTTGCAATGTCATAAATATTCTTCTATTTATTTCTCTTCTTCTATATGTCATTACATGTTATGGTGTACCTATTCCATTGTTTGTAAATGTGACTTTGTTTTTTCTAATTGGGATGATGCAAGATGGTATACACCTATTCTTTTTGGTCTCCTTGATACTGGCCCAAAAAGACTCTTCTTTGTAACTCTTACATTATTTTCTTCCATTGTGTTGTAGTACTACTTCCTTTGGGGGATGATGACATTTCATTTTGATATAATATTTCACATATTATCATATGATCATACCGACCCTCGACTTGGTAGATCCCTTTTGTGCTCTATTTTTTCATGTTCTCATTTTCCTTGATTTGTCCTTTCTTGGGGCATTTCATAGTGGAAACATTTTTTGTGGATGAATATATGCTTCATTAAATCCATTTCTCTCATTAAGGCATTTGCAATCGCTTTATCGTGCGGGCATACACTACGCTCACATTTTGCACACATGCAATATTTTAATGCAACTTTGTGTTTGGATCCCTTAATGGATACACTTTCCTTAATGATAGATCCTCCTTGGATTTTTTATCTCTAAGGAAGCTTACCTTCCCTTAGGATAGATCTCTCTTTTGGATCACTTAATGGATACACTTTCTTTAAGGATAGATCTTTCCTTTCCTTGCTGACCCCTAAGGAATCCTACCTTCCCTTAAGATAGGTCATTCCTTTGTCGGATCCCTTATTAGATACACTTTCCTTAAGGAAATATCCTTGATGGATTGACTATCATGGCACACAAACCTACTAGAAATTTCAATGCCATCTTTTGAAATGCCTTCTTTGTGTGGTTCATAGTAAGACACACAATCTTACTGGGATGAGTTGATCTCTCTCTCTCTCTCGATCGATCGATCGATATCTTTATTGTCTTAGTTTTGTATTTGATGAGGACTTAAGTCACTTGGGGGCATGATGTTTCATTGTCTCCTTAGCCTTGATGAGATCATCTTATACATTTGATCTACTTTACCATGAGCATGAGGTTGTTTCATACTCTCACTAAAGTGGGGGCTAAATGTACCATCCTAAAAAGTTAGCACCTATTTATTTGGAAGCTCTAGGACCTATTAGGCCCCACTTTCTCTAGGAATAGGACAAATTTCACCTATTCCTAGAATAGGCTGACCCAAGTAGGCCTATTCCTTGGAGGTTAATTTTTAGTGGTCTTTAGGCCCAATGAAGGGGTGTTTCATTTTCCGATCTTAATTATTGTCAACATGTCAATTCTAGACCCCAAAATGAGTATAAAAGGACATGGAAGCTTCTCATTTTGACATTTGTATACATGTTCAAGCAATCTATGTGCAAGCAATTATTGGTGATTTCAAGTTCCCTTTTGGATTCAAGATTGAAGACAAGGCTCCCAATTCAAGATCTCCAAGTCTTCTTCCATCCATTCAAAGGAAAATATTCTCTCATTTTGAAGCAAGTTTCTCTCTTCCATGGTGGCTAAGTAGAGGAATTCTCAAATCAAGAAAGAACATCCACATCCATCCTTCTTCCTCTTCTCCTCCATTGAAGTGATCAATCATACATTCCTTCAATATCTAAGGATTTGGAAAGTGTAGATCAATTGCATTTGTGAGGATGTCACTGATTCTACAACATATCACAAGCATACAAACATCGTCATGGGTTTATCGGATTCTAACATTTATCCATCGGGTTTTTACAAGGTGAATACTTACATTTTTCTTATTTTACATACATTTCTTATTTCCTTTCAAGTTTATTTCCTATACAGGGGCTTGACTGACCAAGGCAAACCCATTTTCACAATAATTTCCCCTTTTTCCATGTGCGCAAGAATAGGTGGCGAAGTTGCAGATCCATATTTTTATAGTTTCAGAACCAAGGACTAATCCTTTATAGATTTTATCAATTTTCACCCTTCTATGAATATGATGACCTTTTGGGAATAGGCCAACTTGGTTCAGCATTATTCTAGAGGTTTGAAAATTTTGTAGTCTAGAGTTACAGTTCTCATGGTTCTAGATCGAGAATGGTTCCTGATTCTGACAGGTTTTCGACAGTCAATTCTAGATTTGAAGCTCACTTGTCTTCTCCTAGCCCTCAAGGTGAGTACATTATTCTAATTTTCCTTTAGCATTTACTTTGATACATTAGATATAATATCACATCTTTTTGGTTATCATTTTCTTGATCATTTCATAAGTGTTTTTCATACTTTACAAATTCATATACATACATTTCATTCCATATAGGGAATACCCCAAAATCCTCCCCTTTCACTAGATCATGCATTAGGACTCCTTCATTCTTTTGGGTTATTCTAATTAGATTTGGACTAAGGGTGGATTTTGAATTCCAATGTATATGGGAAGTGGGGATCTACCCTTGATAACCATTTCCCATATCACAATGGGGAAGCCTCATCCAAGTAAAAAATCTCATAAATAGTTTGTATGTATTGATATAATTCACTATAAGTATCTAAATTTTCTTCTCTTTCAATAAGAGAGAAGATCCTTAAATATAGGAGAAGAGGTGGAAACTAATTGAAGAGGTATTAATCACACCTATCCAAAATTGTCATCTCCTCTTTCCAAAAATTTGATGAAAGAAAGGAGTGGAATTAGAGGAATATTGAGGATTAATAAAATTTCTTGACATATACCAACAAGATCTTGGGGATTAGGGATTTAAGATAGTATTTGATACATTCTTAGGAAATGTTAGGAAGGATCAAAGATACTACTTGATATATGTTAGAGAAATTTTGACAATTAAGGATATGAGATATTTCATAACCTATACCAATCCAAAAGACTAGAACAAACTCAAAGAAGCTTCAGGGATCCAACAATCAAAGATATCACATGTTTGATGCCAAAGTGGTAGAATTGAATGAGAAATTTTGAATCTTTAAAAATGATCCTTGGAAATAAATTTTAATGGGGTTGGAGATTGAAGCCAATGGAGGGAGAGAACTTAAATTTGTATCAAGGAAGGAATGCTGTGTTATAAATTTTATCTTCATACAATTTCACATTTATTTGGGGCTCACTTTGGTGTTTTTCCTTTCATGCCCCCAATCATGACTAATTTTGCTCAAGGCACTACCAAATTTGGAGTCTCAACATTGTTTCAAGTTCCCTGACTAAAATTAAGCCCAAGAGGTTTGTAATAAGATGCCTAGAAACCTAGTTCACATAGACTATGGTATCATAGTCTATCCAAAATGGGCCAAAATTTTAACCCTCTATTAGTTGAAAAAAATTGAGCAAGAAAGTTCTCCCCTATGTCAACCTTTTTTAAAAATTTCAACACATTTTGTGAGGTTAGGTTTCAAAGAAAGTGTCACCCCCTCATTTGAGATATTTAATCTCTCAATATTACATCTTTCATCAAGAAGTTGAGAAAGTATTTGGTCATCTTCAGGTAGAAAAGGAGAGGTAGAGAATTGAAGTTAGAATCCATGATAAAAAAAATTGTGTTTCCTCCATGAGTGTAGACATGCATAAGCTCCCACCTAGAAACATTAACCTTTCATGAAGCTTCAAAGAAAGGGAATTCATAGCAAAGGTATAACATTGTCAGTTCAACATTTTAGTTCAAATTTAGCCTTTTTCCCAAATAAGGGTAAGCTCTCATTTTCTATCTATCATTGCAATAGGGGTGGCTAAATCCAATATGAGTTTTGACTTAGGAAAGCCCATATACATACCGACACTATTTTCTCTCTCTTTGTGTGCAGGTGAAAAATTTTAAGATAAAGAGTTGTAGATCCAAAAGGTGTAGATAAACATACACAATGTTAGATTTAGAAGAGGTAAAAACCCATGGACTATGTTGTAGTTGCAATTGTGTATGACACATTTTTACTAAAATTTGGAGGGAAAACTATTTTAAGGATTCTAATCGTGGATATAATACTTGTGTGCACCAAGACACATTTTAGGACTATGGTGCCTAGCTCCATAGGTCTCCAATTTTGAGCCCATATTTCAGACACATGTTCCTTTGTACATCCTATTTATCAATGTCAGTTTATGTTTTTATTTATAGTTTTGTATCTAATTTTTTATGTCATTTCTTGTCAAAATTCCTAGTTACATCATTTCTTATTCTATCATATCGAAGTTGAGAATAGCAAAAAGCAACTGAGAGGGGTGGGGGTGAATTAGTTTCTATAAAAACACTTAAACTTTAAAACCCTTAACCATTAATGCATGAAACCATCACTCATATAAACCATGTTACTGATTTGAAAAAATTAACGCATGTAAACATAAATAAGTAAACATCAAACACTACATAACACAAATATTTTTATCATGGGAACCCAAATAGGGTGAAAATCATGGTGGGGTTGAAACCCACAATAAGAGTAATACCTTTTTAGAAGTATAGCTTATTACAATGAAAGGAATGCACTTGCATTCAGGCACATTTCCTAAATCTCACTACTCAATTCAATCTTGGGAACCTACCCTAAGGAAGTCACAATGACTTACATACACATTCAGACTACAATTTGATACATAAATGAACTATAAAATAACATCTCTCTATGCATAGTCCAATTCCTGTGAAGCATATTCATATCTCTTGCTACTATTATTTTTTCCCCATGCAAACAAGTAATTCATCCTCCAGTAGATCTAAAAAAAAAAACACAAATACAAGATCTTGACATCTACAACAAAAACATCTCATGAGCAACACACATATTCAAACCCTACATCATATTTATCAAGAACTAGGTCAGAAAAAACCTAATCTTGAAACATCCATCTCATAGCACCAAAATCAACCATCAAGATCCTTGTACGCTTTCCAAACATATCTTTAATCCATCTCAAACACCTTGAGATCATAACTTTACCCCTAAAACATTTTACCAATCTCACATAAGTCATTTTATGATCTTCCTTTAGTATGTCTGCCTATAACATAAAAAATTCTTCAAATTCAATGAACTCGATCACCTTAAACAATGTAAAATGCCAAATCATCATGCACATGATCCTAGATCATCCTAAGGCATCATTTAAACTCAAACAAATAAACAAATTCATCATCATTTACAAATCTGCCAGTAATTCTTGTTCTTTTTCAAGAACATTGTTGCCTCCAAATAAAATGATTTTAACTACCTTGTGGATTATTAGAATCACAACCCCTTTTAATGGTAGACACATTGATATGTCCTTTTCACATTCCCAACTTCTTGAATGAAGATCTCTTCGTATGTTCTTGTGCAAACGCAAACTTTGCATCTCTGCAACTTTTTCACACTATCAAATAGTGACATAACCAATCTTTATCTATGATGCCATAACTTAGCCAAAAAATCATGTCAACATCTGAAACTTTGCATACATTAGGTAGAAAACATCTACATCTCCCCATGAGGCATGAAACTCCTCATTTTCAGTAACCTTACTACACAACTTGTCTGAACATTCCCTGTTACTAGTAAAACTGTATAGCAATCATTCATACCAAATGATAGACATGTAATATATATGAATAGACATCAAAACTTTATGATAATAATATTGACATCAAATGATAGACATGTTGACATCAATGAAAAAAAATACAACTTTCCAACAATATCCCCCTTTGGGAATGATGGCAACATGAGATGGAAAAAACAAGTAATGCAATAAAAAATCAACAATTCTAACAATTAGTATCTAAATAACATCATTATCTTTTAGAGTCCCTCTAACTCAGTTTTGATACTACTCCCTTTGGGATCATTCTCTAATTACATACTCTTCTCTCCATCAATTTCTCCCCCTTGGATGTACACTTCTCTCATCAACTAGAACTTCTTTCTTATGTGCAAGTATATGAACTTGCTCTTCTGGTGGAGGAGCGCCAAGTAAGGCCAATGAAGTCATAAAAACCCCAGACATGAAAGAAGGTTGGAATACATCTCAGGAGGTCAATTGGAACATCCAAGAATCTATAATGGCAAAGTGTAATGTTATGATCAATGTAAATGGTAAATGTCCTAAGGGTCCTAGTAAGGACCTTAGGACCAAATTATTGTACTAAGGGTAAATAGTACCCCATGAATTCAAAATTGGTATGATAAGGTCCTAAGTAGGTCTAATAACATCTAGGAGTGTCAAAAATTCAATTTTGATAGGTTAGATTTGTTAAAAGTTAATAAAACTAGAAGTTGTAAATTCAAATATTTGAATTACAACGATTACTTGTTATTGGGTGGGAAAACTTGTTTAAGGGCCTAAATGAATTATTAAACACTTGAAACTAATTGGAGTTTTTAAGGGAGTTGGGAGTAAGTTTATAAATCTTGGTACAAGAATTAGACAAGTACAGTACAGAGGTGTGAAGGACAATTGTACAGACTATGCCTAAAAAGAAATAAAACTTTAGAATTTCTACAAATTTGGTATGTGTTTATGCTTTGTTGATTTCTATAATTGAACATTGGGTGTCTTAATGGTTAAATAACATTGATATCATTTTTATAAGGATATTTTATGAATTGAGAGTTTGTTTAAGTTATATTATCTTCATTTTAGCACTGACTGGTTCAGAAATTCCAAGATTTCTCCATTGTTTTGATTAAACTATAAATTTTTGGATCATTTCATGAATGATTACTCACTTATACTCATGTAATAATCCATACATTAATTTTATAATACAAAACTAATATGAAAATGTGCAGATAGAAGAGATAAAGTAGGTGATCATCGAGAAGTTGAGAGAAAATTAAGGGAGCTTGGTTGCAGGGGTATTGTAGTAGATAAACTACCTTAATAAGGTTGTGTTTTAATAGTTTTATAATTACATGGTGAAGTTTTAGGATCCCTCAATCAATCCTATAAACATTTGGAGGGTGAATATATGAAAAGCCTTAGATTTGGGTACAAATTGATGAGGTTTTGGGGATTTTATAGAAAATGAACTCATAGCCTCAAATTGGTCTTTGAAACCTTTTATTTTCATCATAATACAATACTTTCCAGGGTTATAGGCATTGGGGGAAAGTATTGAGTGTACTTCCTTTGTAAAAGTGGCATTTTCCTATGCCTAAAACATTGATCAAGGTGGAGACAGTAGACATTGTCCAAAGAAACCCTACCTAATAATTTATTATGTTATAAAGAAGCTTAATGGGTATCCAAATCTATCATTAATTTGTTTGGTGTTTTGGAAGACTTGGGATAAAATTGCATAAAACCGGGTTCGAAGGGCTAGTAGAGGGGCAATTAGGCCTATTAGGGAAACTTAGGATCAACCACCCAAATCCAAGTGAAAAAGTCTAAAACCTTTGGAATCACTTCACATCATACCTAAAAAACATCTCAATCCTTTTAGAGCATTGGATAAAGCATTAAATAAATTTTGATTGTTTGAAGCCATTTAGGTGCCATTACGTCCATTGTGTGAATTTGGGAACCTTGTATTTCCATTATAAATCTTTTTCCTTTTGTACTCATTTGCATCACGTGGTATCAGAGTAGAGAGTAGGTCCTTGAGGGAGTCAAAAGAAAATTTTGATAAGCATGGCACTGAAGAATTAGATGGCTAGGGAGATAGAAGAATTAAGGGGGGCTCTTGAGAATGAGAAGGAGAAGAGAGAATTGGAAGAAACAAAGGAGAGGGAAGAAATGCATTTGAGAAGGGAGAGACTGTATTTTATAGAAAGGATAGAGGCCTTATAGAAAGAGAGGCAAGAACCTAGGAGGGAAGAGGTTCAAGAAGAAAACAATGAGGGAGAAGAAGTATACAATGAAAGACAAGCACATGGGGGTCATGGAGTAGAGGATGATCCAAAAGAAATAAGATATGTGAGGTTGATTAAATCAATTCAAGGCACTGGTGGAAGGAGAAATTTATATTTTCCTATCTATCAAGGTAAGATGGAAACTGGAGATGTGCTTGGATGGGTAGAAGCTCTAGAGAACTACTTTGATTTAGAGGATATAGATGAGGATAAGAAAGTGAAGTTGGCCAAGGCAAGGCTAAGGGGAAAATCCCTTACATGGTGGAATAGTATTCAAAATGAAAGGATAGAAAGGGGGTTAAACAAGATCTCAAATTGGGAAAGGATGAAGGCTATGGTGAAGAGTCAATTTTTGCCATCAGATTTGGCAATACAAACAAAGATGAGGAGAAATAACTTGAGACAAAGGGACATGGATGTTATGTCCTATAGTGAACAATTTCATACCCTAAGCATTAAGGGAGGAGTGGAAGATGAATATAAGAAGGTGGACAGGTATATTAATGGCCTAAGGTACAATATTCAGGATGAGATAGGGCTAAATGTGTTGAGGACCCTCAGAGAATGCTTTCAACTTGTTGTTAGAGAAGAAGAAAAGTTGAAGAGGATGAATGAAAGGTAGGGTAACAGTGGTAGAGGAGGTGGATCCATGAGAGGAAGAGGTGGAAGAACAAAGTCAGATTCACAAAACAAAAATGATAAAGACAAAGGCAAGGATTCCACATCTGATCACAAAGGAGGCTATAGAGGGGGAAGATTTGGAGGAGGAAGAGGAAGTGGTGTCTTCACAGGTAGGTGTTTCCATTGTAATGAAGTAGGGCATCAATCATTCAGGTGTCCCAAATGGAATGAATCAGACCAAGGAAAAGATAGGAGAGTACATCTCATACAAGAAGAAGAAAAGAATGAACCTATAGTGGCTTATCCAGAAGAAGGAGAGTGTCTTCTCATGGGGAAAGGAAAACCATTGCAACAAGCACCACAAGAAAGAATCTTCAAGACTAATTGTCTGATCCATGACAAGGTATGCAAGATTATCATTGATTCTAGTGCCCATAATAATCTGATTGCATATGAACTAGTGAAAAGTTGAAGTTACAAATATTTCCTCACCCTGGACCTTATTATGTTGCATGGGTTAGTCCAAACCAGTATATGTTGGTTAGAGAACAAGTTTTGATTGATTTCTCCATTGGAATGTACCAAGATAGAGTCTTATGTGATGTAATGGAAATTTCTTGTGGACGTCTGATTCTAGGACGGCAATGGAAACATGAAAGAAGAACTATTCATGATGGTTATTCAAATAAATATATTATACATATGGGTGGTAAGAAAGATGAGTTGGTACAATTTCCTAATAATGTTTCAAGTGAAGATATTGTAATGTTTTTTGGGGAAAGGATTCCTATGAAGGAGTGGGGTAATAAGCAATGTGACATAGGTTGGATACAAGGGAGGAGAACTAACCATGGACTAGTTCAGATAGAGGGAAAGAACAATCCTACAAGATCGAAGACTTGGGTCTTGAACTATGTCCAAGTAGGCACCATTTATTTCCCAATCAGTGAGAAACTAGTAGGAAATGAAGTTCAAATGTTGAAGACAAAAGGAAGATAGAATACGGGCCAATAAGTTGAGAAAATGGAATAGATGCATGGTCCTAGACAAGAACCCAAAAGTTTTGTTTTTTGTACCAATTATTTTAGAAAGATGAATGCAGGTTATAGAAGATAGAGAGTGACATTGGGGGATTTCATCTCCTATCCAAAGAACAAGAAAAAAAGGGGATAGTTGCATACCTCAAGCATGGTCAATTCTTGGGACAAGAATTATTTCATTCATGGGGATTATGGTGCAGGAGCACCAAGGAAGGGCAATGAAGTCATAAAAACCCCAGACATGAAATAAGGTTAGAAGAAATATCAGGAGGTCAATTGGAACATCCTGGAATCTATAATTGCAAAGTGTAATGTTATGAGAAATGTAAATGGTAAATGTCCTAAGGGTCCTAGTAAGGACCCTAGGACCAAATTATTGTACTAAGGGTCAATAGTACCCCGTGAATTCAAAATTGGTATGATAAGGTCCTCAGTAGGTCTAATAACATCTAAGAGTGTCAAAAATTCAATTTTGATAGGTTAGATTTGTTAAAAGTTAATAAAACTAGAAGTTGTAAATTCAAATATTTGAATTACAATGGTTACTTTTTATTGGGCGAGAAACCTTGTTTAAGGGCCTAAATGAATTATTAAACACTTAAAACCAATTGGAATCTATTAATGGAGTTGGGAGTAAGTTTATAAATCCTATTACAAGCATTAGACAAGTACAGTACGGAGGTGTGAAGGACAATTGTACAGATTGTTCCCAAAAAGAAATAAAACTTCAGAATTTCTACAAATTTGGTATTTCTTTATACTTTTTTAATTTCTCTAATTGAACATTGGGTGTATTAATGGTTAAAGGATATTGATAATAATCTTTAGAATTCTATTTGATGAATTGAGAGTTTTTTAAGTTAAATTGTCTTCATTTTAGCACTGACTAATTCAGAAATTCCAAGATTTCTCCATTGTTCTAATTAAACTATGAATTTTTGGATCATTTCATGAATTATTACTAACTGATACTCATGGAATGATCCATACATTAATTTTATAATACAACAGTAACATGAAAATGTTCAGATAGAAGGGATCAAGCAGGTGATCACCAAGAAGTTGAGAGAAAACTAAGGGAACTTGGTTGCAGGGTTATTGCAGTAGATAAACTGCCTTAATAAGGGTGTGTTTTAAGAGTTTTAATAGTTGTATAATCACATGGTAAATTTTTAGGATCCATCAATTGATCCTAGAAGCATTTGGAGGGTGAATATATGAGAAGCCCTAGATTTGGGTACAAATTGGTGAGGGTTTTGGGGCTTTTATATAAAATGAACTCATAGCCGGGTGACCCCACAATAGTGGGTTACACTTTTTTAGAGATGCTGATTTTTGTTGAAATAACAGATTTTTGATAAAATATGATTATTTAAGCCTTGAGAGGTTCTATTTATAGGATTTAATTACAAATGGATAGCTCAAAGCCTCTTAGATTAAAAAAACATAGATATAACATCTATACTCCTCATTCATACCTATAATGGAGTCTACTTCGCACCTATTAAAATGCTAACAAAAAATCACTTCGAATTTATCTTCTGGAAAATAAAATGAATCCATTTGAAAAAACTATCTATGTAGTAAGGTACTACTAAGAAAAATCTTTCCAATGATTATAATGTTAATATATATTAGTTTTATTATGACTTTGTATTTTTAGTTTTACTAAACATAGATATTTCACCGTATGTCTACTTCTATGTTTGACGCTTATGGAAAAATAGTAAATGAGAGAAAAAAAATTCTAAAAAATATCTATGCCCTAGGTATTGAAGTTATCTTTCTATCAAAAAAAATAAAAATGAAATTGGACAAATACATGACAAGTTATAAGCTATGTAGTCAAGGTATGTCAAAATTACAGTTTAGTCAATTTCAAACATTAATAAAATATGAAATAATCATAATAATTTTTTCAAACCAATTGCATTCCCTCCGTATGGATTTTAAAAAACTAAATTTGAAAGAATCACATTGATATCTATTTTAGAAAAAAAGTTATGCTCTATGAAAACAATGTAACTCTTTGAAAATTACGTTTTCAGCAACATACCAGTTTTCATGGGAGAAAGAAAAAAACATTCAAATCAATTCAAAAATAAAAATAAAAAATATATTTAGAATCTAGACAAAAAATCCTAAAAGACTCTAATTTACTTCATCTTTTGATTTCAAACGGTTTAACGACAATATGCATCTGAATATGATATTTTGTTTCAAAATGTAGTGTTCAGTGTCCGTTTAGGCAAACAAGTGTAACCCACTATTGTGGGTTCACCCAACCTCAAATTTGTCTTTGAAACCTTTTATTGGCATCATAATACAAAAAAAAATTGGGGTTATAGGAATTGGGTACAAGAATTGAGTGTACTTCCTTTGTAAAAGTGACATTTTCCTAGGCCTAAAACAGTGATCAGGGTGGAGACAGTGGACATTGTCCAAAGAAACCCTACCTGAGCCTTTAGTATGTTATAAATAATCTTAATGGGTATCCAAATCCATCATTAATTTGTTTATTTTTTTGGAATACTTGGGAGAAAATTGTAGAAAATTGGGTTTGAAGGGCTAGTAGAGGAGCAATTAGGCCTATTGGGGAAACTTAGGATTAACCACCCAAATCCAAGTGAAGAAGTCTAAAACCTTTGGAATCACTTCACATCAAATGTAAACAAACATCTCAATCCTTTTAGAGCATTGGATAAAGCATTGAATATATTTTGATCATTTGAAGCCATTTAGGTGTCATTAGGTCCATTATGTGAATTTGGGAACCTTGTATTTCCCTTATAAATATTTTGACCTTTATGCTCCTTTGCATCATCTTCCTTCTCTGTAACAACTATTTAAACACTTATGTCTCTTTCATCTAATTTGTATATGCTTCTTCTCTTCTCTCGCTGACTTTTTTTTCACATCTATCTCTCTCCCCTTTGACATCAATGATAAAGGTGTGTCATTAGCGCTTGAGTTCAACTTGACTTATTTCATCAATGTCTACTTCTTTTTCCTTTTCAATTTTTTCTACCTTATCGAGAACTTCTATCCTTCTTCCACATGTCTCTGAAAAACACATCCAACATCTGCAATACCTTAGAATCTTCATCAAAAGGTGTTACCTGATCATTACGCATTTTTTATTTTGTATTTAAACACATTACAACTTGTTATGTATACTACTTCTTTAATCCCCATGTTGTCTGCTCTCAGCCTTGAGTAGCAGCCCTATACGTCAATCTCATTTGTAAGATAATTATTTTTAAGAACACTTGATTGATGCAGCCTCTTGCATCTTAGTTTTATCTATAAAGAGAAAGTCCCTTTGACTTTCCTTTGAATCTTACCAAAGTGGAATTTATATATGAAGTCTCTTTTTTTTCCTTCCTTATGGTCCTTTTCTTGTGCTTTTGTTCCTTGTTTGCCTTTTCCTTTGATTTTCTCTTCACATTTATTTGATCAAGTGTGCCTACCTTTTCTTCTTATTTTATCATGTTATGACCATTCCTTCTCATCCCCATGTTTTCCTTTTTGATGTCATCCTCTTTCTCCTTTTTTTCAGTTGTTGGTTTAAATATGTTGCATTTGATATGAAGAACAATCTTCTATTCATTCTTTTGTTTCTTCTTTGTAGTGCATTGTTTGGCATTGTGACTAAATTTATTGCATATAAGACACCTATCATTTTCCCTCTTGATAGTAATAATATTATTATTCATACCACTGTATATATCTGGATCACAATCATCCCTTGTGTAGTTAGGACATAGATAACTTTTTTTGCAATCCACTTCATTGTGTCTGACTTTATTGCAAACCAAGAACTTACCTCTAAACTTCTTAGCATTCATTTCCACAGTCTTCTTGGTCTTCTTGTTCATCTTCTTAAGCTTACCTTGACTAAACCTGGAGCACTCTCCCTCTTGTGATTCAGTATCACTTTTGTCCATTGATATTCTTTGAAGTAGCAATCTCTCAATCTTAGCTAAACTTATCTTAAGCTTATCCTTTTGATCATGTGCAATTCTAAATTCTTCTTCCATGGATCTAACCCATTGATCATCTATACAATCTTTGCACACTTTTCTAGCCTCAATTTTAGAGATTAGACATATATGAACTTTTACAATTTTTTCATACTATGAGTTGAAATTTTCTTCAATTTAATCTTGACTCTCATTATCCTTAAGTTTTACATCAAAGTCCCTTTGGTTTTGATAATTGAGGTTAACACAACTTGTAGATCCCTTTTCATTTACTGCTCTTTCTATTGTTCCTTCCTTTTGAATTACTAACCCTTTTGTACTATTCTTGATTTGATTCTCATCTGAAGTTTGTATTCAAAAAGGTATACCGGCACTATGTTCATCTAATTTTCCTTTGTGATAATTAGACCGACTTCTATTAGATTGAATAAGTGACTATCTTCAGAATGATTTGACTTTTCATACCTTGATATCATTGGCTTTACTTGTAACTCTAGCATTGTTCCTTTTTCTTTTCTTGCATCAACTTCATCTTTTATTTTCTCTGAGACCCTCTGGATTTGATTCAGATATTCTTGGTGCAGTGCATCTTTAATATTGATTCCTTTTCTTCTTGTGTATGATTCCTTGTCTTCTTATCTCGTTATCTTTCTTTTTGATCTTAATCCAATCTCACTTATTACATATCTAACACCATTGTTCTCATTCTCTAACAACTCTTTAAGTTTAGTATCTATAAGATTAAGCTCAACAATCTTTTCCTTGATAGATCTGGTCTAATCATCATCATTTGGGTCAACTTTTGATTTTAAACAAAGTTGATTCTTTTCAATTTGTGACTATATTTCTTCCCTTGACTCAATCTCGCAATCATCTTGACAGGTTTCTTCTACATCATTAGGCTCAGTATAAGACATCAAGCATGCCTAATTATGTGCAAATCTTCTTCTTGTCTAAACTCCTTTTTTTTATCACCAATGATTTGTGCTTCATTAAGGTTTAGTCTCACATATCTTGGGGTCTTCTTCCTTCTCTCAAATTTATTAGCTTCTTCATCTTCACTAGTTGTATAGACCTCATCTTATGTGTTCTTTGTCATGACTGGATCTATGTTTGGGATTTTTTACAATTGTCTTTGATCATCACTGTCCTTTTGAAACTCACTCTCACTACATCTTGCTATTTTCTCAAGGCTTTCATCTATCTTAACATTTGTGCTCTCTATCAGTTTCATCAATCACATGTTGTAGCACCTATAGTATTTTATTTTGGTTAAGCATCGTCACTCCTTGCATCAAACCTACTAACATCCTCATCTCCTTTAATGTAACATATGCTACCAAAAATTTTGAAGTAATTAACAGTAGGCACATGTCCATACTAGAGTTCATAAAGTGTCTTACTAGTCCCATCTCTAATTTGTGCGCAGTTGAGTGTGTAGACTGTAGTACTCAAAAATTCTCTCCAAAATATCTGAGGAATATTCTTCTCAAGCATCATGGTCCTTGTTGTCTCTATAATTTTTTTATTATTGCACTCTACTACACCATACTATTGAGGATTTATAGGAGAAGATAACTCCCTCTTTATGTCATGTGTTTCACAAAATGAGTTGAACTCATTTAATGTGAACTCTCCATCTCTATTGTCATGCCCAAAAATACTACGCAAAAATTTGTGCATTTTTTGCGTAGTATTTTTGGGCATGACATTTGTTATCAGAGTCAAGTTTTCAATACTAGGACCTTAAACCCTTCAAGTTGTCATGCCCAAAAATACTATGCAAAAAATGCACAATTTTTTTTTACACCTAAGATTATACGAATAAGGTGAACATGCAAGATTAGGACATTATTATTTCCATGCGGGGGGCATCATGGCCAAGAAGGTCATGTGGTGAACCCACACACATAACTGGGTTGGCCAACCTCCCTCAACAACATGGTTATGGTTGATTAACCCCCAAGCGTTACAACTAAACAAGATATTTGAAGATACTAACAAGAATAAGTTTAGGAAAGGGGTTTCCAAAACGTAAGCTGATCTAAGGAACGTCGAGAGGGTCATGGGTTAAGGAGAGTTGGTTTGTGAACTCCTATCAAACTAATGGATACGATAAATTTACCTATGCATTAAGGAACCATAAAAGAATATACTAAAAGATAGCTTGGATTTAAGTTCAAGTCCAGATGTTGTTAGTAATAATCCCCCTAAAGGAAAAGAAATGTTTGCAGAGTTAGTTGACGAGTTCCTTTTGGACTAAATAATTAATGATTAACATGATCAAAGAGTGGAGAAAGTCCCAACTATAGGCTAAGGAGGGATGAATAACCCAATAATTGGCTATACCCTAAAGTTAAGAAGGACAACGTTGAAATTATTTAGTTCACAATATAATTTTTAACATTAGGTTTATTACGCTTTGTGAAAATTAAGTGTGGGTATGCACACTCCCATAGGGTTAATATAATCTGAAGAGACTTACGTGAAATCCACACCTATGGAAATTAAATTATTTTATTAACTAAAAGGTACATTAGGCAACTCATGATATATATAAATATATATGTATATAAGGTCCACATATCAAGGAGATAAATGAATATAAATCAAATAATAAATTAATTTATTAAAACATATAAGATTAGGTCATTGTATGAAATTTAATTAGTACCTATTGTTCACCAAATAGCAACTTGATTTTTTTTAATCAAATATTAGGTCTATTATTATTGATTGTTTATTTGAAACTTAGAATAAACTTTAATTCATATATAACATTAATTAATTGATAAATCTATTATTAAACTAATCATAATTTTATTGTTAACTGAATTATAAATCTTTTATTTAAGTAACAAATATTAATATTTAAGAAAAATCTAATTAACATATACCATTACTAATTAATGAATTACTAAATGTCTTATTAATAAAAATAAACATAAAATAAATAATAAACAAAATTTACTTTTAAATAAAATAAATAAAAATAAAATAAAATCTTTTTAAAAACAACTTTTTTAAAAAAAAGTCTTTATTTAACCTACCCCTACCACAGTCCCCACGGGACGTGTGGCAGGGGGGCATCATGGCAGTGTACTACCTGTCATGGCAGGTCGCACTGTCGTGACAGCGCAATACCCTACCACGGCAGGGCCACCATCCTGCCATGTGTAGGGGCCGGTAAGGGGGGGGACCACTCCCTCCCAAAAGTTTAAAAATAATTTTTTTAATTTAAAATTATTGTTTTTTATTATATATTTAAAAAAAAGAAAACCAACACTCATCGTATGCACCTTTTCGGTGAAGCTAAAAACTTAGGTAGATATATGGTTATTTTTTTGTTTATTATTTCTTTGACTTTTTTAATTTTCTTTTATTATATTATATTTTTCTTTTAAACAATCCTATTTGTGGGCTTCTTGGGTGTCGACCCAGATGAGTCCCACCAAATTGAACTTATCTACCAAAAGTCCAAATATATAGTTTTTTCTTTTATTTAAAATTTGTCAAGTGGCGTGCAAGTATTCATTTTATATTGACTGTCTTTTTTGGAAAGTGTATGGGAATTTATTTTTTTTCCCATATATTTTCCAGAGATCTGTAGGTCTCTATTTGAGTCTTTTTTTTGTTCCATTTTTCTTGTTTGTTGTTTGCTAAATGTCTTATGGATTTAATTTCTTTTTTATTTAGGTACACACTATGATTAAATGAATCTCTCTAAAATCTATAGGGCCAAAATGAAACTTTCAAATACAATTTGCTAACATAGTTAAATCAACTAAGTTATCTAACTTTCTAACTCATTATTTTTCAACATGAATAGTATTCATACACATTATCCAATTTAATTGCTAAAGAGAGAATGCTACAATGAACTTAGAAATTGCTACAATGCATTAACAAGTAAAGAATGCAACAAAGTTTTATTTCCTTTTTATTGATTTCCAACATGGATCTTTACATTTACTTGGAGTAAAATACATTGTTTCATATCAACAATAAAGTCATTCTACAATGAACAAGGTTCACTCCTTTCTACATATTGATATACATTCAATAATACAACTATACATTAAAACAATGGAGAGTTTCGCATTTCAAGATTACAACAATGCAACACCATATTTTTGCTTCCACAATGACAACAAAATGAAGACTCCCCCAAAGCTTTTTCCACAAGAACATGGCCACCAAAACCTGTAAATAAAGAGAGCATACCATGGAGAGCTCACCTCTCATCCAAGGTCTCAAAGAGACCACCCCCGAGCTTGGAGAACCAAGGCTAAATGGGTACACACAAACAAAAACTCTCACAAATGCATTCATAAAACATACAACATTGAACTCCCTCAAAAGACTTGACTTCACAAATGGGTCACCTATAAACCCATTGAAGGGTGAAGGTGGGCTCATCAAAGAGGAGATTTCCATTACAAATGAAAAATATAAAACCAAGAGATATTCATGCCTTTCAAAGGGCTATATTATTACATTTTTCATCCACAAAACTTCTCCCTTATCACCCCCAAATGCAAGATCACCAATATGGCTTCATGGAGCCCATACTCCATGAGATTTCCCTTCTTCTCCAAGAGAAGAAGCTCTCAAATTCAATGGAAAGTCCAACTAACCGCTTCATCCAAGGCCACTACTTCCCTCCCAAGGGTGAGTGATTCCTTGTACACCCATGAACAGCATACCCAAAACAAAATAACAAGAAAATGATGCAAAAATCCAAATCCACCCAAACCCACAACAATAATAGTAATTTACATAACAAGGATAGCATACAAAATCTACATATTCATTATCCACAACAACATCTAAACTAAAATTACAATAAATATCTTCTTCATGGCAAGAACACCAACCTTGGTCCAATGCAAATGGTAAATGAGGTTTGAGAAGAGCCCTTTTCCCTTTTCTTTGACTTCCTTCTCCAACTCCAAAACCCTGAGTGTCTCTAAAATTAGAGAGTGGGTGAACAACCACTAAGTCTCACAAATCCCTCTAAAAAGGCCTCCAAATCCTACTCATGCTCTAGTAATAAATGTGATTTGACTACTAGTCATTGGCCTTACTTCTTGTCCCCCCCTCTTAATGGTGAGCTTAGCAAGGAGTGTGGAACAAGCCAAGTGCCTATGGCCTTCTCCATTTTCGTCAGTCTTGAAGAGTAGCCTTTTTGGAGTGCCATAATTGTGATCTAGACCTTCCCCTAGGCAAAATCTAGCCCCTAACTCAAGGTACCCCCACATGGTTAGCTAATTTTGACCCAAAATGCACCCTAGGGTCACTTTTAACCTCTCTATAGTTCATCTTGAGTTTGAATCCAAAGTTTAGCTTGATGACATCTTCATGCAAGTGAGATTAATTAGGTATCCTATTAGGTTGGATAACTCTTGTCAAACCCTAATTGACATGTCACTATCCACATAGATATCACAAGTGTCAAGTGACACCATAAAATACACTTCTCGTTTACAATTGACATATCCCAATAACAAAATGAATTTAATCTACTAACATACATACAAATTATGTTTACAAATAAAACCACATTACAATGATGTTTCAATCACTTCAATAGATTAAACCTTGGCTTTCACAATTGCACATAGGTTTAGTCTTGATTCTCTGAATAGTTCCATGGTTTTCTTTCCTACACACTAAACTCAAGCATCAGTAGTCCAAGGAACAAAATCACATATAAATATATACAATTCAATATTACCTAATCGCAGACATTAATCAATATGCATAATTCAATTTTTTAGTCACAATTTCCATTAAGGTAATGCTCATACAAAGTACTTACATAATTCTAACATCATGACATATCATCGATACTATTTCTTAAACTTTTAAAGTGTAATCCATGCAACAATTAAATCCAACCATGATTAAGTCTTTATCATCAAAATACACATCTGAGCATGTATAACATAATCAACAAATATGATCTAGGTTCTAATCAGCGTCATAAATAGAATCCACATAGTATAATCATCATAAGACATAAATAACATGATTCACTGTCAAATCGATCAAAAGTGCATCAAAATATCAAATCACAAAGTATCAAAATATGAATGTATCAACAATGTTATGATGGGTTGGGCTGAGGCCTCACATCTGTCTAATCTCACTCTCTTGATTTTCA
Source organism: Chamaecyparis obtusa (assembly GCA_027943335.1). Lineage (NCBI taxonomy): Eukaryota > Viridiplantae > Streptophyta > Pinopsida > Cupressales > Cupressaceae > Chamaecyparis > Chamaecyparis obtusa. Next base: position 106,337 of record BSBK01001337.1, on the reverse strand, counting down.
AAACTTTCTCATTCTCAACCAATGCTTTGTAGGCTTGAAACCTATTAAAATCTTTAGTTTATCTTTCAAATAAGTTACCCATACCATCTTAGAGTAATCATATATCAATAGCATGAAATATCTATCACCTTGTAGACTTCTTGTCTTAGTAGGGCCACACAAATCAACATGAACAAGATCAAGCAATCCATTGGAGTTCAATTTCTTAGAGTGAAAATTAGATCTAGTTTGTTTTCCCAATTGATGTTCCTTACAAAATATATTGGAAGACTTCTTCATCAAATTCAAATATCTAATAGAAGAAATAGAACTTATGGCCACTATATTGTCAAAATGCATACAACACAATCTTTTATGCCATAACCAATTTTCATCTACTTGAGCAATCAAATAAGTATGTCCATTATTCAAAAGAAACATGTTACCTCTTGTTTTGGATCTAGTAGAAATATCATTTCCATAATCATTCAAGATCTTGCACATATCATCCTTGAAATATAATCCATATACAATGTCCATCAGCTAACAAACACTTAGAAGATCCTGTTTCAAACCTTCCACATACAAAACATATAAAGTAATAGAACCTCTAACTTTTATCTTACCACCAGAGTTGTCTCCTCATTTCACTTATCCACCTTCATACTTGTCAAAACTTACGAATTTTCTCTTGTCACCATTCATCATGTGGTGAGAGAATCCATTATCAATCACCCATGTATCCTCCTTCACAAACTAATAAGTCAAATATTTTTCTTCAACAACATCGTTAGTCATTACAATATCATATATAGGTTTATTATCTTCCTTAATGGTAATGAATGTGAACTCATCATCATCCTTATCAGCTTCATCAGACTCTTCATCAATAACACCTTCATCATCAAGAGCATAATAATATCTTTCCCTAGGATTAGGTTCATACTTGTACTTAGGAATTCTACTACGACATCTAGATGCAAAATATCCTACTTTGCCATACGAAAAATGTTTTAAAGGAACCTTTCCTTTTTACTTACTGGTAGCAAGGGCTCTATACTCCATTTTCTTTTTAAACTCCGCTTCCATCTCTTTGAGCTCTCTTTCTTCCTCTTCCATCTCCTTTATCTCTCTCTCCCATATTGTCATCCTCCTTACAAGTGTATCAGTCTGACTTGATCTTTTCATGTTCTTCTTGGTAGCCAAGGCTTTGAATTTTGTCTCATTCATAGGTGTTGGAATTATGGAAAGGTGAATACTGAGAGGGGAGGGGTGAATCAGTATCCTTAAAACTTTTCAAAGTAATCTTTGTAAATGTTAACTTCAATAACTGACTGTGTAAATTCTATTCAACATACATTCAATAGTATAACTAAAATGTAAATGCATGAGAGTAAATCAATAAAACAATCATGAACTTCAATGCACATGACACATGTATTTGGTATCGCAGAAACCCATTTTAGAAGGTAAAAACTGCAGTGGGGATGGAACCCACAAAGCTTCACTTCTGCAAAAATAAAGTTGTCAGTTAAAGCTTACAAGAATGATCACTTTTGGTGATCTTACCTTGTTAGGAGTAACAAAAAGATCAGCTAGATCTACCCTCTTAAAAGATTTTAGCAACACAATATATGTGTGCACTTGGTTAAGAGATTTAACTAAAAACAGTTAAGTCCACTCTATTAGGAGATTTTGAATATGCCACAATTGTTAGAGAGTAACAGTAATATATGACTTGTATGTAATACAACTCAAATTGTTGATTTCAGATCCGTTAAATACAATAAAGATATCACCTTGTTGTGATGAGTATATCCTTCTAAACTGCTTGGTAGCCTTATAACTGTTCTATTAAACTGAATACTTCCTTCAAAATCCTTCTGTCAAAACCCTGTCTGAACTTCAAATGTCCTTAGGTGTGGCTACTTCATGATGATACATGTCAAAATGAAATCCTTACAATTTTATATCAAACTGAGCTTGACCTAATTAGGGTTTAACAATATCTTTGAAAACCTAAGATTAGCGGTTCACAAAAATAACCTAGATCATCATTCATTAAATGATTACATCTATAATAAATATTCACCTTGATCTTGGTAAACCATTTTCTTACTCGGCAAAAAGTTGTTCATCTTGAAGAATGTGTCATTCCAAACTTTTATGTGAAACTCGGTAAACATTGTCTCTCGGTCTTAATTATTACTGGTGCTTGGTAATCCTGTGTACTCGATAACTATTACATTCGATGATTTCTCTTCTCGGTGAGTACTATGTATTAATAATCGACTGAATTGTCTTCTTGTGTTTACCGACTGTACAACTGAATACTAATGACAACATCTAGTCCATTTATGAGTAACATTAGGTAGTGCACCGCCTAATGCACTTATCTCAAAGGTTGTAAGCTTTTTTAACAATATTTTATCTTGTCACATTTGTCACTATCCTTATTTATTCAATAGCTACAACCTTGTTGTCATAGGAAGGAGGCAAGGATCTCAAGACTTTTACAAAAACCTCATCTTCATCAAGTATACCTCCAGCACATCTAATGGAACACACTATCTCATTGATATTTAACATATAAGATGAGATGTTTTCATCTTCACATATCCTCATGACTTCATACTTTCCCTTAAAACTCTACAACTTGGTCATCTTTACTGTTGTGTCACCTTCATAAAGAATCTCCAACTTCTCCCATATTTGATTGGCAATCTCCAATTATATGAGATCAGTCATCTCGTCATCAATTAATGCACTTAACAAAGCTTCATTTTCTCTAATGTTTGCCTTGGCATCACTAATCTCTTTGGGAGTTGTAGGATTTTGTGGAGGGACATAAGAATTATTTGTGATCCTCTGGCCGTCTTCATCAATGCATATGAGATGAACCATCATTCTATTTTTCCAAAATGCATAGTTGGTTCCATCGAGGCTAGGGTTGTCCTTATTATATGTTGTCATCTTTAGATCTCCTCAAGTTGTTAGGCTTGCACAAAGGAACTAGACTCTGGTACTAATTTTTAGAAATAAGAGCAAGCTATTGAGGGGGGGTAAATCAATTGCTACAAAAATACCTAAACTTTAAAACCCTTAATGCATGAAACCCTTACTCATATAAATCATGTTACTAATTTGCAGAAAGTAAAGCATGTAAACATAAATCACTAAACATCAAACACCACATAACACAAAGATTTTTATCATGGAAACCCAAATACGGTGAAAATAACAGTGGGGTTGAAACCCAAAATAAGACTAATACCTTGTTAGAAGTATGTAGTGCTCACCCATAGTTTTCTTTTTCATTTTTATATTGCCAAACTTTTTTAGGCCACTTTCATGTGTGCGTTGATTATTTCAGCTTTATTATGTGATTTTGGATGTATAACATTACATGGTGATTTGATATTAGATAGTCATGAGATATCATATTGTTACAATTAGATGATGTTAGTTGTTATGATGATGATTATTTATATGGTTAAATATGTCATTTATATTCATGATGTTACTTACCCCATGCTTTCATATGTATGGCTATCATGTATGTTTTACCTTTTTGTTTGACGTGTTTGATATGGTTGAGGGACAAAGTCATAGTTACCTGCTTGTGGGATCCACACAATATCCTGATCCCATCCATTGCTTTTTGTATATATATATATGGATGTACATGCTTTCCATTTATGTAGGTTTGCAGGTACCGAGCATCGACTCCCCTGAATTGTCAGGATGAGCGTGCCCTATCGCAATGTCTCAATGGTAAGAGAAGGGAGATAACATTCAAGTTTGAATCCCAACCTAAGCCATTTTATTATCCTAAAATAGTGGACAAGTTTCTGATTTATTTGCTCTCTGAATTTTTTCAAGTGACATGAATTCATGAGTCTTTCCTTTGAGCATGATTATTATTTTATTAGGTTTAGTTAGTTATTTTTTTATCTTTAGTTGGTAGGTGTGATTGTTGTGAAATGGTTAATTGATTTACTGAGATTAATTATATGGTTTAATAATTAAATCTTATTAAATATAGAATTTTAAATCTGAGGGTATTTAATTAATGAAAAATAATTAAATACCTTTATTAATTAAAAGACTTAATTAAAGTCTAATTGTGGACTTTAATTAATTATTAAATTTAAAATTTAAATTAAAGATAAATTAATTAATTAATAATAAATTATCAATTGTATTAATGATAAAATGATTTAAAATAATATTTCTTTTAGTTATAATTGACATGCAATTAATTGCACAATCAATTAAATAAATAAAAGAAAAAAGCATTTTTAAAAGTTGAGTGAATTGATATAAACAAGAAATACTAAATTTGAATTAAGTGAAAGTGCATTGAGTTATTAAAATTATTAAATTGAAAATCATGCAAAAGGAATATAGGTAATAACAAAGTTTTGAGAGTTAAGTTGAGTTCTAGGTTTGCATCGTTGAGTTCGTGTTCCAAGGTCTTTTCCCTTTTTTAGGGGGATTTGGTGATTGTTCTTGGATACAGAGAATTGGAGGCTTTGGCTCAGAGGATTGAATTGGAGGATATTGTGAAAGCTTTGGAATTTTTCAGGGTTGATTATTCTTGGTGGTTTCTGTCAATTGGTGGTTTGAGGTAGGGTTTGAAACCCTCGTAGATTAAATTATTTTTTTTAAAAGAAGTTTGTTTTCTCTGTGCCTATTAGATCTTGTTGATTTATGTTTTGGAATTCTTCTCTTTCTCGTATTTGTGGTTATAATATTTTGGTGAAAGAAATATGATATTGTGAATACATGGTATGTCAGGAATACCGTAGAAAAAAATTGTTTTAAATATGTTATGGTTGATGAATGTTGTTGTAGAAACTATTAAGGTTTGAATCAAAATAGAATATTTAAAATAATTTTACTTCCTAGTAGAAATCTGCAATTAGATTTCTCATTGGTTAAACCTATATATATGGTTAGAGGTTCTTTATATATAAATAAATAATTAAAAAAACAAAAAACAAAAAAATTACTTGTTTTTCTATGTCAGAAAAAAATTCTAACAGAAATAATTTTTTTTAAAAATAAATATATAAGATAGGGGGGTTGGGGTTTTCCTTACCCCCACCCTCCCCGGCAGCTCCTTAGCTGTTGCGGTTGCGGCAACCAAGGTTGCCAATGGAAGCATAAGTTGTTGCGACAACAAGGGATGGGACTGTGTCCCTCCTCCCATTTGTGACTTTGGTTAAAAAGTTTTATTTATTTATTTTTAAAATTTATATATATATATTTATATATATTTAATATATTTATATATTATATTTATATAATGACATATATGTATATATATATATATATATATATATATATATATATATATATATATATATATATATATATATATATATATATATATATATATATGATGTTAAATATATTTTTAAATAAATAAAGTTATATTGTAAATAAGTTATTGCTATTTTTTCTTTAAACTGTGGAATTAACATTAGATAATATTTTATGTTATTAATTAATATTGGGGATAAAATTAATTATTGATTAATAAATTTTTATTAATTAATAGTTAAGGAAATTTGTATTGTAAATTGAGAAATTTTGTTATGAAATTATATTGTTTTAGTAATTATCAGTTTTGGAATCAGTTTATTTTAAACAACATTATAAATTGATTTTCTTGTTAATGAAATTTAATTTAAGAATGTAATTATAGTTGTGTTACTAATTATTTTAATAAATTAATTTTTGTAATGGAGTTTTATAAATTAGTTTATTATTATTAAATTCTTATGAATGTTTTTCCTTCTGTAAATGTGGGTTAAGAGGGAATCATTTTACGTAATCCTTTTAGGATTGTTACCAGAGGCGAGTTTAGGAAATTGTGTTATGTTTGTTTATCTTGCATGTTTGTATGGCATTTAGTTTTAACTCAGCCCTATGGAATCTATTGATTATGTTTTACTATTTAAAGGTCTTATGATGTATTTGAAATGAAAGTTGGTTGTGTGTGTTCTTGTAACATTTTGGAACCACGTCTTGTCATTTATGATCCATGATTATATATGAGATCACATCTTTTGAGACTTATGAGTTTAGGGTAGGTTATCTAAGTGTTAGAGGGGAAGTGGCTTGCTTTGGAGGCGTCGAAGCCCAGAAGTGGCTACCTGGGTATTCTTAGTAAGTTACTTAATAAGTGATAATATAATAAATTAAATAGGGTTTTAAAATAAATTAATAAGATAATAGATTCCTTGTCCATGCCTCGAGTGTTAATATGGGCTAAGGATGCGAGTGGGAGAAGATTCTTGCCCATCTAGTAGTAACGGTGAGTTCCGACATGATCGGTTATCCTTGTCTACATGAAAGGATTTCAAGTTCCGCATATAATCACACTTGGGAGTTAGAGTCTAGTGAGATCGTTCCAAGCAGTTGACATATGTGATGACACTTTCCTAATTTCATCTTAGGTTTCCCACATATGTTGGTTGGCTCTAGATTAGTATGTGTACCTTTGAGTTTTGAGTTGTACCTTTGAATTTTGAGTTGTACCTTTGAGATAAGAAGCTTTCAGGATCCCTAGTTTAGTGTTGCCTAGTGATTGGTTTTGGTATTGTTATTCGAGTGAGGGTCTGATGTTATCTCCTCATCATGGTGGGAGTGGAACCACGAGTTTCCATGAGGTCGAGAGGTAGTGATTCTCTTACCATTTGAGACTTTGTTGTTCAAGTACCAGTGTTGGATGATCCTTTTTGTGGTTGCTTCTTATTCTTTTATCCTTGGATATTTGTTCTTATTCTTTATTTTATTTGTACTTTGTACTTAGTTGTATTTACATACCCTGTGACTTTTGCATTGGATGTGGGTTATCATGTATACCTTATGGTTCATATGTATTTGTTTATTCTTTAATGAGATGATGTACTTTAGTTTCATTATGTAGAAGATTTATATGATTATTGTACTTGTAGATTTAATTGTATTTACGTAATTCTACATCAAAGGACCCTTGAGATTTGTAATATGTAATTGATATTATGTTTATGAGTATTTATTAACTTTATATTATTGCTTTCGCTTTGTTATTCATTATTATTGTAAACTCTTAAGAAAAAAATTATTCTACAAACTTAGTAACATGTTTTAGGTTAATTTCTCTTGGGTTCCCTGGTGGGGCATTACACTTGGTATCACAGCCCATGTTTCTACTCTGGGAATTTTGTATGCCCATTAGATGTCTAGTAGTTAAAAACATGAAACAAAATCTTAGACATATAACACTTTTGCATTTCAGACTATTGCTTTACAATTACTTCACATTTTATTATTTCTTACTTATTTAAGATATCATTCTCCTTGTTTGAATATTGTAGCAAAGATGCTCACTGAGACTAGATCTATTGCTAGAGGTTGTAGTGGAGGTCATAGTAGAGGAGGTGGAAGGAGTAGGCTTCATAGACCTCCTTTGAGCCATAGAGTTGAGGAGAGAAGGGAAGAGAATAGTGGTGAGCATCACGGTGATTCAGGAGAGTTTAATGTTATGCAAATACTCTAGACTATTTTTGAACTTCTACCTGTGCATGACAAGGTTGAGCAGGAAGCATCACACCATTCTAATAATGAGAGATAGAGATCTAGGAGTCCCGGGAGAAGGGACAGTACCCTTGGTTAAGGGGCTACAAAGGCCAATTAGATGAGAGACCTTCTAAGATCGCGACCTCCTCCTTTTAATGGCCTTGGTACTCATTTCAAGGCAAAGACATGGATCATTGCATTGGATCATTATTTTACTATGCAGTTGTTTGATACCAATGTTAGGACAAGGTGTGTTGTTATGCACCTCGAAGGTTTTGCAGCTTCTTGGTGGAAGATTGAGGAGTAGAAACTTGAGCTTACCATAGAGACCATCATTTGGGAGCTATTTCTTGAGAAATTTCAGGAACTCTTCTTATCTGATCAGTGGTAGCAACAGCGCATAAATGAATTCCACAATTTGCGGAAATTATCTATGATTGTCTAGGACTATGAGCGGTGTTTCTTCAACCTCAAACCTTATGCAAGATTTAGTGATAAGTCACTACTGATGTTGCAGCATTTCATCAAAGGGATTAATGGTCGCATCATTAGGGGAGTTAAGGTTTTCAAACCTAATACCCTCAAGGAAGCGATTATGAAGGCTACCTTGGTGGAGGCAAGTTTTAATTTGGATCATGGTGGATAGGTTGGAGTTCAAACTGGTGTTCCTACACCTTCAGGATATAGAGGTAATCAGTCCAGAGGCGTGGGGAACTTCAATAAACCTTCTCCCTACTTCTGAAATTAGAAACATAAGGGAATGAACCCTCCAACATAGAGCGGTGGTTCTCAATCTAAGAACATTCATAATTTTCAGCGCAACAGACGCAACCAACCTAGCTAGCATCCACATAGCACACATTTAGTTACTAGCAGGGGAAGCTTTCAAGAATCTAGTGCACCCTCCACTAGGAGAGGTCCTGGGAGAGGTCATGGTAGAGGTAGTAGTTTTTTCTCATGTGGACAGTATGGTCACATTATAGTGAATTACCCTCAGTGTGTATCATAATTTTTCAGGATAAAGGCCTGCAGCGTCTGAGCCTATAGTAGGAAATGTTGGCAAATCTCATAGAGTATTTGCAATAGTGGAGCATTGTCAGGCAAAGCACCAGGGCACTGTGGTAGAGACTTCGGGGGCTACCAAAGGTATTTCCCTTTCTATCTTATTTGATTCAAGAGCTACAGACTCTTTTATATATCCTTTTGTAGTAGACAAATGTGGGCTAGTGGCAATAAAGAAAGGCATAGGTTGGCAAGTAGAGTTAGCCTTTGGGGCAAGGGTATCAACAAACTCTCTAGTGCATAAATGTGAGTTGAACTTGGGTAAATTCACTACCTTGGTTGATCTTTGTGTGATCCCTTTAGGATCATATGATATTGTCCTTGGGATGGATTGGATAGGTTCTCATGGAGCCAGTATTTATTGTAGACAAAAGATAATCAAATGCAAGGATAATGTTGGAAAGGATTTTGAGATTGTGAGAGTTCGGCATCCTATATCTCTTCGTATGATTTTCGCTATGCAACTCAAGCGAAGCATGCAAAAGGGTTGTCAATTTTTTGTAGTAACCATGAATGAGCTAGTTGAAATTGAAACTAGGGAGAAGACTCTTGAACATCCTATTCTTCAGGAATTCGCAAATGTCTTTGCTAGTGAGATTCCAGGTATGCCCCAAAGCGTGACATAGATTTTCACATCGATCTTGTTCCAGGAGCACAACCTATATCTAGAGCTCCTTATCGGATGACCACACAAGATTTGAGTGATCTTAAGCTCCAGTTGGAGGATCTTTTGGTAAAGGGTAGTATTTGGCCAAGTTTTTCTCTATAGGGAGCACCTGTACTCTTCGTTAAGAAGAAAAATAGATCTTTACGCTTGTGATTCAACTATATACATTTGAAAAAGGTAACGATCAAGAACAAGTATCCCTTGCCAAGGATTAATGATTTATTTGATCACATAAAAGGGGCCAAGGCATTCTCAAAGATTGATCTCAAATCAGGATACCATCAGTTACGTGTTCAGGATGCAGATATTCACAAGACTGCATTTTGCACTCGCTATGGACATTATGAGTTCACAGTAGTCCCTTTTAGTTTGAAAAATGTTGCATCTATATCCATGTGCCTGATGAATGGAGTATTTTGTTCTTACCTTGATCGCTTTGTTCTCATCTTCTTGGATGATATATTGATATATTCTAAATCCATAGAAGAGCATGAGGAACATCTATGACTAGTTTTGCAGTGTCTTTGTGACAATCAATTGTATGCCAATGCGGAAAAGTGTGAATTATTTCAGTCTGAGGTTTAGTTCTTAAGACATGTGATCACAAAGTATTTCAATAGATTCTTCCAAGATTCAGACTATAGTAGATTGGCCAACCCCCACTAATGTGTATTATCGCAAGTTTGTTAAGGCCTTCTCTAGAGTTGCATATCATATTACTTCTCTTCAAAGGAAAGGGAAGAAGTATGTTTGGGCAGAGAAGTGTGAAAAGGATTTTTAGAACCTAAAGGAGCGTTTGACTATTGCACCTATTCTAGCAATACTCGACCCAATGGGTGATTTCATGGTATATGTTGATGCTTCTTTAGAAGGCCTTGGAGCAGTCCTTATGCAAGAAGGACATGTGATTGCTTATGAATCTTGTAAAATCAAGGATCATGAATTGAACTATTCTACACATGATCTTGAGTTAGCAGCAGCAGTTCATGCATTAGTCTGATGGAGACATTTTCTATCGGGACATCAATTTGAGCTTCATAATGATCACCATTGTTTGCAATATATCTTTACCAAACCTAATATGAATGCTAGGCAGAGGTGATGGATAGAGTTTCTTTGTGATTATAAATTTGAGGTCAAGTACATCCAAGGTAAGGATAATGTGGTTGCTAACGCCTTGAGTCACAGGAGGCATGAGATATCAGGTTTGACTCTTGGTGTAGGTTTGCGAAGTCATATACTCCAGGATTTTTATTCAGATACATGGTACAAGGAAGTGAGTGTTGAGATTGAGTCAAGGAAACATTTGGAAGGAAGGATTTTAGGTTATGTTTTGGAGTCAGTTAGCCTTTTACGTTATGTGAGTCAAATATATGTACCTCCATCAGATGATCTTTGTATCTTGATTTTATCAAAGGCTCATCTTGCACCTTACTCAACACATCCAGGAGTCAAGAAGATGCATGTGAACCTTCAACAATTATATTAGTGGTCAAATATGAAATGTGACATTGCTAATTTTATGGCAAGATGTCTAGAGTGTCAGAGGGTTAAGGCAGACCATCAGCATCCAACAGGGATCTCGTTCCATCATGGAAATGGGATATCATCTCGATGGATTTCATCATGGGTCTACCTATGAATCCTCGTAGACATGATACCACCATGGTCACTTTTAACCAGTTGACCAAAGTGGCACACTTTTCTCCTATGAGATAATCCTATACAACAGCTTCATTAGCTAGAGTCTTTATGTAGGATAATATGTGACTACATGGTATTCCCTACAGGATTATATCAGATAGGGATCTGGTATTCACTTCTGCATTTTAGACTTCTTTGCAACATGATCTTGGAGCACAGCGAAATTTTAGTTTGGTATATCATCCTAAGACCGATGGACATATAAAGCATTTTAATCGGGTGTTAGAGGATATGTTGAGGATGTATGCCATGGATAGACAAACTCATTGGGAGGACTATTTATATTTGGTTGAGTTTGCTTACAAAAATGGTTATCATAGTTTGATTGGTATGTCACCTTTTTCAGGCTTTGTATGGTCGTTTGTGTTGTACACCTTTGAGTTGGGATAGGCTAGAGGATCGTATTCTATTAGGTCTTGAGATATGGAGCAGCAGGTGGAGCACATTTGTGAGCACGTGACCATAGCTCAGGATAGACAAAAGAAGTATGCAGATGCTCATAGAGTGGATAGACAATTTGCAGATGGTGTTAAGGTATTTTTGAGAGTGCGTCCACGAAAGAGTATGATCCATTATGGAAAGGGTTAGAACTTGGCACCTCGTTTTGTTGGCCCATTTGATATTCTTGAGAGGATATGACCAGTTACTTACTGTCTTGCTTTGTCATCCAACTTATCTCGCATTCATGATGTTTTCCATGTTTCAGTACTTAGACAATATATACCAAATGTTACACATGTCCTTGACTAGAATGTCTTATAGGTAGAGGAATGGCAATTGGCTTTGGAGCCCATTCGCATATTTCAGTAGTGAGAGTTGACCCTCAAGGAGGGCACCATTGAGCAAATAAGGGTCCAATGGGACCCTACTGATGAGTCGTCAACATCTTGGGAGGACGCAACAAGATTACATGATTTATATACCTATTTGTTTGTAGGCTTCCAAGAGTAAGCATAATTTTAGGGGAGGTGGATGTAGTGCCTACCCATAGTTTGATTTTTCAATTTTATCTTGCCAAACATTTTTAGGCCCCTTTCATGTGTGTGTTGATTATTTCATCTTTATTATGTGAATTTGGATGTATGACATTACATGGTGATTTGATATTAGATAGTCATAAGATATCATATGTTTATTGTTAGATGATGTTAGTTACTTTGATGATTATTATTTATATGGTTAAATATATCATTTATATCCATGATGTTACTTGTCCCATACTTGCATGTGTATGGCTATCATGTATGTTTTACCTTTATGTTTGACATGTTTAATGTGGTTGAGGGACAAAGTCATAGTTACTTGCTTGTAGGATCCATGCAATGTCTCGATCCTCGCCATTGCTTGTAGTGTGTGTGTGTGTGTGTGTGTGTGTGTGTGTGTGTGTGTGTGTGTGTGTGTGTGCGTGCGTGCACTTTTCTTTTATGTAAGTTTGTAAGTATTGGGCATCGACTTTCCTAAATTGTCAGGATGAGTGTGTCCTACCGCAATGTCTCAATAGTAAGAGAAGGGAGATCACATTCAAGTCTAAGTCCCAACCCAAGCCATTTTATTGTCCTAAAATAGTAGACAAGTTTCTGATTTATTTCCTTTCCAAATTCTCCAGATGATGTGAACTCACGAGCCTTTCCCTTTCCCTTGAACATGATTATCGTTTTATTAGGTTCAGTTAGTTTTTTCTAATCTTTGGTTGGTTGGTGTGATTGTTGTGAAATGATTAAATAATTTACTGAGATTAATTACATGGTTTAATAATTAAATCTTATTAAATATAGAAAACTAAATGTGAGGGTATTTAATTAATAAAAATTAATTAAATACATTTATTAATTAAAATACTTAATTAAAATCTAATTGTGGAAATAAAAGATTTAATTAATTATTAAATTTAGAATTTTAATGAAAGATAAAATTAATTAATTAAAACTAAATTATCAATTGCATTAATGATAAAATGATTTGAAACAACATTCTTTTAGTTATAATTGACATGCAATTAGTTGCACAATCAATTAAATAAATAAAAGAATAAAGTATTTTTTAAAGTTGAGTGAATTGATATAAACGAGAAATACTAAATTTGAATTAAGTGAAAGTGCATTGAATTATTAATTATTAAATTGAAAATCATGCAAAAGGAATATTTTGGTAATAACAAAGTTTTGAGAGTTAAGTTGAGTTTTGGATTTGCATGGTAGAGTTCAAGTTCCAAGGTTTTTCCCCTATTTTTAGAAGCGTTTGGCAATTGTTATTGGACACAGAGAATTAGAGGCATTGGCTCGGAAAATTGAATTGGAAGATATTGTGAAAGCTTTGAAATTTTTCAGGGTTGATTGTTCTTCGTGGTTTCTATCAATTGGTGGTTTGAAATAGGGTATGAAACCCTCGTAGATTATATTATTTTTTAAAAAGAAAATTTGTTTTCTTTGTGCTTTTTAGATCTTGTTGATATATGTTTTAGAATTCTTCTTGTTTGGCTCCTTGTTCTTTTAACATGTTCCCTCGACCACTGTTTGGTTGTCCGCTAGTTTCTTGCTATTTTAGCTATATGATTCCTGTCTCATAGACCCTTGTTGGTCTTCTGTTAGACATTAATAAATTTATCTCATCTTATCTTATCTTATCTTGCTCATATTTCTAGTTATAAGCTTTTGGTGAAAGAAATCTAATATTGTGAATACCTGGTATGTTAGGAATATCGTAGAAAAAAAGATCATATTTTGAATCCATTATGATTGATAAATTTTATTGTACAAATCCTTAGGATTCGAATTAAATTAGAATTGTTAAAATTAATTTTGCTACCTAGTAAAATTACCAGTCTGCTATTAGATTTCTCATTGGTTAAACCTATGAAGCCTCCTTTTTATGCACTTCCCACCATTTTCATCAAAATAGTTTCACGGCTACCTTGTAATTTTAATTATCATTCTAATAATTCCATAATCATCCAAATGATTTGGTAGTTGTCCTAAATTGTTGAAGTCCCAAGTGATATCATACTCCTATATCCTTTTAAAAAGTTAAAGCTCCAAAAGCGTGAGATAAATTTTGCACAATCTTTATATATCCTCAAATGCTAGTACTTGTCTTCAAAAGCTAAGACTCGGAAATGTATCCTCGTATAATATCTCACTCAATCATTATGTACCACTCAAGTGCTAATTATCATTCGATGTAATTATTAATGTCATCATAACAAAATACTATTAAATAAAAGAGCGCACACTCCCAAATGTAATTTATTACCCTAAAATCAATCATCAAGGTACTTGATGATTTAACTTTTCAAGTGCAATAAGAATCAAAGAGAAAACGAAGTACTCTCTTCTGCGACTCCAATCTAACTTTTAAAGAAATTAAAGACAATACCCTATGTATGGTGTATGGTGAATCAAAAAGAAAACAACTATAAAACAATAATATGCGTGCCTACATCACCCCGTTTTAATCAAATCACAACGGTGTAGTAGGAAGCGATATTTTATCTCAAACAAAATAAAATTATTCTGTCTTGTAGTTACTTATCTATGGTATACCTAAGATTGTGCAAGTATTTGGTCGATTGCTATTAGCTTTATCGTTGATAGTTCTTGCCCCAAGAATATCAGTTTACCATTTTGATCACTGATTGTGATTGGCCTTAGACTATCACAAGATAGTTGATTCAGGCCTGCGTTAGTTTTAAGGTGGGAAAGATTATCAATGTTGAAGCGTTACTAAGATGTTCAATTATAGCTTTTTCAGTCATCCTGGTTGTAGTGTAGTTTTGAATATGCATACACAATGGTGCTCGTTCCTACCCCAATGACGTTATTTTCACGCACCCTAGTTGTGTAATGTCATTCAAATTTCGAATACCCCAACAATGTTTCTTTCAGGCATGCCTGCTTTTAAGGTAGTTCAAATATACATACCCAATAGGCTGCTTACACAATGGTGTTCGTTCCTACCCCAATGACGTTATTTTCACGCACCCTAGTTGTAATGTCGTTCAAATTTCGAATACCCCAACAATGTTTCTTTCAGGCATGCCTGCTTTTAAGGTAGTTCAAATATACATGCCCAATAGGCTGCTTTGGCCTCGTGGATGTTAAAAGTAGTTCAAATATACATACCCAATAGGCTGCTTTGGCCTCGAGGATGTTATTAAAATCAGCAGGTAGTCAAATATGCATACCCAATAGGCTGCTTAGGCTGATAGGTTGGCCTAATATGCATACCCAATATGGCCTCATGGCTGCTTTGGCCTTGTGGATGTTATTAAAATCAGCGGGTAATCAAATATGCATATACCCAATAGGCTGTATGCATACCCAATAGGCTGCTTTGGCCTTGTGGATGTTATTAAATCAATTATTGTTGTAGTTTTGGCTGCTTTGGCCTTGTGGATGTTATTAAAATCAATTATTGTTGTTGCAGCTTTAAGCCTGGTTTAAAGTGTTTCAAAATATCAATAACCCCAAAATGGGGGTGTGTTTTCAACCCCGTGCACAATTGTAAAGTGATGTCTTTGGTTTGCATGGAGGTCGAGGTTGTGAACCCGCATATACTTTCTGGAAAACAAAATAAACAGGAGAATTGGAATCAAGTTTGGAAAAGCATTAATCATCTGTTTCGTTAAGTTGTAGCCTTTCTAGTTTATTTAAAATTTCAGAGTCCATATGATCAAAATACTAATTCTGGATCAGCCTGTGATCGTGAAACTCATGTTACTGTCTTAAGACTTTTCAGTAAAATTCCAAAATTGTCAACAGCTAAATCACAGAACGTTGTCCTTACCAGCACTTTTTTACCTTTTGATATCCATCTTTGCACAAGTTAAATAGATTACAACACTCGATATCCGAGTACGCTAAACAAGTGACATACTTCAAAACAATCATCCTCGATGTATTACTAAATTCTTAATTAAAAACTATTAATCAACTCTAAATTAAAAAGAATGCAACGATGTTCGTGCAAAGCAAAGTTAGAGACCAGTCGAAAGATTATTTTAGAAAAGCTTTCTGAAATACTCGAACATATATGCTGAAAAAATAATTTTTAATGACGATGAACCTTTATATGTTTTTAAAAAATAGGTGATTTCATTACATTATACACACCTTTAACTGGAAACAGACTATGATCCAGTTACAACTGACAAGATTAGGATCCATTTTAGCAACTCGTTAATCCATGTCCCTTGTTACTGGCTGGAAAGTCAATGAAACAGGTTTATTCATCGGCACTAACATTAATATAAGTTAAAAATGCAAGATCAACTCTCCGCAAGCAAACTTCCAAGTAATGAAAGTTATAGAGGTACAAAAATTTTCTTGGACAATTAATTAAAATTTGAATGTCCCATATATTTGTTAAAAAGGACAAAAAACTATTCATCTAATCCTCCCACTGGAAACAAAACTGCGACATTTGGAATGCTTCAAGTGTGATGCAAATTTCAAAGAAGGTTTCCCAAGAACTTGGCACAATCTGCCCTCCAAGATCGGTGATTAACACTCAATGCACTCGACTTGAAGACTCTGGTGGATAGTTACAGTTATGTATTCTTTACCGTGCCCATTAAAAATAAACTCGAAGGTTCCACAAAACGGGTAATGTATGTATCAATCTATTATATATCACGGGGCAAAATTTTGAAGTGAAAGTCCAACATTAGACTAGACCATGCCCTTAAAAATAAATACACTTGAAAATTTTAACGAATGTCCAAATTTCCTACTAACAAAACTGTAATGTCTACAACATGGCTTAACCAAATCGTAACAAATTGAATTACAAAGCATAAGCTTGAAAACCTCAAGCCTAACAAATTAACTAACAATGGATGCTCTAAATTCCAACTTTGATAAATTCTCCCAGTTGCATAAACATTCCAAATCAACCTTTCAATATCAGACTGAAATCGGGACCAGACATACATAGCAGCCTAACACATGGAAACATCATAACTGCTCTATTGTTGTTTGCACTCTGGAGGCTGCTCTCCAGGAGGACCACCTCTCTGTACAATACCCCCTCTCTGAAAAAGTGAAACAAACCAAACATCAACGCTGGTCATATTTAAGCAGCAACTTAATAAGCAATAAAAAGAAAAAATTAACAAGACACAATCTTACCTTGGGTACAGATGGGCGAGACTGCAAAATTCCAGGAAAGAAAGATATATGAGGAACTCATCATGAATATGAAAACAAACCTAGGAAACCACATACCTGAAGATGCATAATGTAAATATTGAATAAGAACTGAGAAACATTATAGGCAAAACACCATACCTTTCTTCGCTTATCATCCACTTCATCATCCTCTTCCTCGTCGTCATCGTCATCTTCTTCCTCATCTTCGTCATCATCTTCCTCATCCTCGTCGTCATCATCCTCATCCCCTTCATCACCATCATCAAATTCATCCAGTTGGCAAGCCTCTCCAGTAAACCAAGACACTGCATGGGGGATTATTTTGTCCCTGATGGTTGAGCTACAAACAAGAATATTACAGAAGTTAAATACATAGTTTTGTTAAGATTCAGAAAGGTGACAAAGGAAATAATAATCAGGTAGGAAGTCTAACCCAATGTCATAGTCCTGCTCCATCAGATCTTGAAGCTGCTCAGCCTGCACAAAAATCCAAAGAAAAAATACCATTGAACTGACCCGATATCAAAAAAGGCATGTCCCATTTGTCCCTTCACTAAACAGTGACCTAGGTACACTTATCAAGATCAAAGTGCAATACCACAAAACACTTACAGTCTCTTCATCAATGTTTTCGTCGTCCTCTGGAACTTGTGGCGGATCAAAGAAGTTGAAAAAGCTTTCACATTGTTCAGTTTTTGTCACAGGCTTAACATTCTTTGCTCCTTTCTTTGGCTTCTTCTTCATAAGCTTTTTGGTCAAGCATTTTCCTGGGTACCACTCAATCTCCGTCCTTCAACATTACAAAATGAGCATATTCCAGTTGAGTATTTTGGAATACAATGCCAAAATCTAAATGCTTGTCTTAACCATAGATGGATAATCTTACGATTCTTACCCTATTGCACGCTCCAAAATAGGCTCATCATCATCAATCATGTGGTAGGTCTTCGTCAACTACAAAAAGCAATTTCTGAATAAATATATAAAATCTTACCAAACATTCATCATTGCAAAATCCAAGTAAATATAGAGCATGTGCTTCACAAGTTATTTCTTACCACTGAATTCTTGAAGTAAGGGTTTGTATCAAAGTAAAAATCAAGCTTGAAACCTTTTGGATCCTCTACTCTACACCACTTGATATCTCTTAGATACTTCAGAGCACCTTCATCTCGGTCAGTTATCTGAACAACAAACAAGCAACAAAAACAACGAAAAACATATCATATTTTTTACAATTGCAGTAATATGCCACTACACTACTGGGGTAACTATTATTTAACAAGGTGGAACAAGGAAAACTAAAATCTCACCTGCACCGAAAGAACCTCATTTGTCTTCATTGCTGTCAGCCAAAACTCAGGAACTCCTTTCTCTGGAGAAAGACAATTATTAAGTCAAACTACCAGAATAATCTAAACCAAACAATATTAGTCAAGCTGAACTAAGTTTCCCTTAAGGTTATCTATAAAAGATTAACCAGACTTATTCTGTGTAACCACAAATCTACAAATTGACAGAGTTCTCCTTACCTTCTTCCTTATTTTCTTCTGTTGTATTTTCATTCTGGGACTCATCCTTAGTTTCGACATCCACTATGCCATTAACAATTTCATATCTCTGAAAAGCAATTAAATGATGGTAATAAACAACGTGCTCAGAAGATCATGTAATGAATTACAAAATCGTAACCAACAATATAAAAGACTGGTATTATTCTAAAACTAACAAAAAACAAAAAAGTACCTTAGAATATAATGGTTCATACAACTTCTGATATTTCGCTTCCAGAGCAGCTCTCTCCTCAAAGAATTTGGCTTCAAGTTCATCATGTTTGCTCTGAATCGCAAAACATTTCAAAGGAAAACTGTCAAACAAAATTTAAGGGACAAAAACTTTAAAACTCTTCTTGTAAATAGGATATAGCAAGATTGAGCTGCATATCACTATAGCCAAGTTCAGAAATGACAAGCTACAATATTTACATATGTTCAACAAATTAACTGCAGGCTGCTCCAATCTAGAATCCAGCAAATAGGTGCCTTCAACAAAGCCTCCAATGCACTTATATAATAAGATAAGTGCTCTACAGAAACTCTGAGGGGTTTAAGTGCAAGAGCTTCATTTTTTATAGAAATCTAAGCAATATGGGTTTCAGCGCTTAACTAGGATCTTTTCCTAATAATATCACAGTAAGCAGCTGCCAAATAATTTGATGCAAATTAGGTTGGTTTGTGAATGTTTTGTATTGTTAATAGTCAAACATAAAGATTCCAGGAAGAGAATTGCTTCAACATGACTTCTTAATTGCAAACCCATATTTAGATTTTTGTATTTATTTTCACAAATCAAACATCAGAAAATGAAACGGGCTTCAGATTCTCATAAAACTCTATATAAAACAAAACTTTGTTTCAAATGACTAGATAAAAAGCCTTTTATTATAACAAACCGTATTGCACAAAAAACAGAGAAAAGGCATAATCAAAGGGAAAGATAGTACAATTGATTTTAATGAAAACTCCAAAATCTGAAAGTCACTTCAAAACAGTTATGGACCGTAAAATTATTCCCCACACCCGTGTATTTTCCCTGATAGGGCCCTTCAAACCAGACGCCCTTTAAGCTTTCGCTCCATCTAAATTTTGATAAATATACTAAGTTGCCGGTTCGGATTTTGGTACAGATGCGGGTTTGAGATTCGGGTTCGAAAATCGTCCAAAAAAGTTCGGATTCGTTTTGGGTTCGTCCGTGCATCTCTCTCTCTCTCTCTCTCTCTCTCTATATATATATATATATATATATATATATATATATATATATATAACGGCAAATAAGTTCATACATTACTGTGTCATGACCCCTTCCTGAATAGGATATAATAATAAATAATAATTAATAATTAATAATTAAATAAATTAATCAATTAATAATTAATCAATATAGTTAACTGTTAAATCAATAACCATTTTATTAGGTTAGAAATAACAATAATTAATCAATATCAATATTATTTATCAATAGTGTCAGTCTATATTATTAATCAAATTAATACTTTTATAATATCGATCTTTAATATTATAATATTATTCTTTGTAATATTATATTAATCCTTAATTAATAAGATTATGCTAATAATAATATTATTATTCATACTATACTTTTCCCTATGTTCTAACGGCATTAGAAGCCGACATAATCTGCAGCAAGCAACTACGCAGGCAGTCTACTTGGTGAGTCATCTCATATACGGGAAGAGACATGACCCGCGTATGGGGTAATATAAGGGGGATTAGCTTCAGTTCAAGCAGGATAGCGGGGCATCGACACATGGAGGAGAATTATAAAGTAACTGTTTAATCACTTATCTACGGTGCTTGGTGTTGTGTCCATCTACAGCTTATTACACTGTCGTGGCACATATTGAACATACATAATCATCAGTTGTGTATTGTGGCTCCTCTCCTTAGAGTTGCACGCATTGAAGACTTGCACTTCACCAACACATGTTGGAAACACTATGTTTCACATCAGCAACTACATGAAAATACACCAGCATATATATTAACGACGACTGGGAAAAGTCGATCCAAATTCATTCGGGCTCGCCTGATCTTTTTAAAAGTTGGCAGAATTCATTCTAAATTCTGACAGGGTCCTGCTGATCGAATTGGAAGCAAATTTTGACAGAGAAATTCAAATTTTGGATGAATTCACACCGTTTCCAAATTCCAAACGAACCGACTCTCAACTTTGGGGTTCAGCAGACGAAGGTGGTTACTTAGTAAATATATAACTGCCATTGAAGTCTATTCAATGGCTTTGTACTAGTAAAGGATATGATCATGGAAGTGTCCAGTACAATACTTAGACATTTCAGGGCAACACTGGTATTGCATTAAAAACAGATTAAAGACAAACTAGTCAATTCATGCACAAGGAACTGATGCTTCTTGGCCATGCAAGACAAATTCTAAATTGTAGTCAACAAGGACTTAAATTTGGTACTTTTGCATAGGCAAGAATGCACATTGTAAGGATAATGCTGTTTTGAAAGGCCAAGAGATGAAAATATATAAGTATATTTCAATACACCTTTAACATGTTTAACATGTAATAGGGCTACTAGACTTAACCAGTACTTCACTTCAATTCGCGGTACTTTAATTTCAGAGGGATAATATTCATCTTTCCTCATCATCAACCACAAAATCCACCATCCACAACTTTTACTGTAGATTTAATCTAGAGGAAGTGCTTTGTTTGATATTAACTGTGGGATTCAAGCAAGGGAGAGCACTCTAATGTGTACTGAAAGATTGCTTTGCCTAAGGGAGAAATTGGAATACTAAAAGGTTTAAATATTGTTTTTGCAAACTTGCAGAAATACCTCCAAAGTTAGAGTCATGTAATTTCCACAGTCCATCATGTTAGATTCTTGCATTTCTGGATTAAATTGTGTATGATTTTTCATTGTCAACGTTTCAGATCATACTATGTGATCCATCATCAGCATGAAGCAATAGCTGATGACGGATCATGTAATATCTTGTGTTTGGACAAGGCAAACAGTTAGCT
This sequence comes from Chamaecyparis obtusa, assembly GCA_027943335.1. Taxonomy (NCBI): domain Eukaryota; kingdom Viridiplantae; phylum Streptophyta; class Pinopsida; order Cupressales; family Cupressaceae; genus Chamaecyparis; species Chamaecyparis obtusa. The sequence continues at coordinate 84,629 of BSBK01001337.1, read as the reverse complement.
TCTTTTAAGCAATCACATTAAACAGAAAAAACAAAGAATTGAAGGCAACATGATGCTCTAATCTTCTCAATACTGAAACCCACCTGGAGTTCTTTTAGAGACAACACTCTCTTCTTCACCGAAGGAGAAAGAGAATCAAAAATATCTGATTGCTGCCCAGCAAGGTGCTGCAACTTATCCTGCAGCCAAGCCAAAATATATGAGGTTAAATTGCATAATAGAAAATTGCACCTCTTCAGTTTAGTGATTAGCATATTTTGAAGAACAGCACAGAGTTGGCATATACCTTCAAAGCATTAACCAGACCAACACGATCCTCAGCACTTAAAGCTGAAACAACAAAACAGGTGAAGAAGTGAATTAAGCAAAAGCAGATTAATCTCAAAATTTTACTCTATGGCAGCATAAAATTTATTACAGATGGCTCAACATATACAGTAAAGACATGTCATTTTCCATTTATACAATTAGAATAGGAACATGCAGACGGCCTGACAGAAAATAAATTGCTGCTAAGCCAATGTTGCTGGGTTCTGCACAGGGAAGATTTATTTATCAAAGGAGCATGAATCTTGTAATTTATTTCAAGTTCTACAGAGTTTTTTCATAAAAAAAATTTGTTTTTTAAATATTTTTATTTTTTTTGGTTCTGCACAGGGAAGATTTGTTTATCACATGCGCAAGAATCTTGTAAGTCATTTCAAGTTCTATACAATTTTCTCATATAATAAGAAAAATTAAGCTCTTCTATTTTTTATATAAAATCCAGGGGTTGCAAAAGCCCCTTTTCTGGTTTTTTTTCCTAAATTTAAACATTATAAGTTTTTTTGTTACATTCATAGAAAATGGCTACTAGTTCTAATTCAATTGCCCCACATGTTTAAATATCCTTTTATTTTGACATGACATCATCCCTTTAGAAGTTTAGTAGCATAAACTACTTCATAATAATGAGGGCTCTTGTTGGCATTGTAAGCAATAAGGGAATCGAGCATAAGATATCAGCAATATGGGAATCAAGTATAAGAGATTAGCAATGTGGGAAAGCTCACCTATGAACAATTACCAACTTAAAAATTAGAATTTGGCTAGGGTCAAATAAAAGAAGGCAATATATAATGAGATATATTAAACAGAAAGGGAATGCCAATATGGACAGTAATAAATCAAAAAAGAGAACTCATCTACTTTCCAAGAAAGGATCATAGAAACCCCCTATCAGCTTCACATTACTGGTTGATTTACACCCTGTCATGCCATCATCTTCCACAGAAATGATTACCCCATTGCTTTCCCATTAAAGGAGCCCATTGGAAAGTGGATGTGCATCATCTTATCAGCCCAGGAGAAAGCTTAATAGAGAAATCATCGAGAGCAACCAAAGATAGATAGCCCAAAATGGGTATGTTAAATCATTTCTGAAGGATTGATTGCAAAAATAGATCGCGAGTCAATGTCACTGCAATATCCCCTAAAAGGGTTACTTCTTTAAGGTACTAGATCATGAAGAGCAAGAAAGATGCAACTTTCTTTGTCAAGATCCTCATCCTATTCATTGAGAATGTAGACACCAAAAGCATTCTCCAAGTCATAACAGACAATCAATTAAGACTTCAGGATCAGAAAGACATCACGCTCAAAAGAATAGGGATTAGAATCCAAATCATAAGGTCGGTGAATGCAATTTTTTACTACAAATCAAGACCTTCAATTTTATTATAGCAATAAATCGTTTATAAGAACAATAAAGATGAAAAAAGAAAGCCAACCCAATGCAAGAAAGAAAACAGCCACCGAGCCTAGTCTTCAAAATATTTTAAACCCAAAGTTTGACTGAAAGGCAAGAGACAGGGTTAAGCTTACACAACAAAATTAGTGCATGCCAATCTTTAGGTTTACAGTCTAGAAACTGTTCAAATGGAAACGTCACTAATGAAACATTTTAAAGCTGGAGAATGGAATCTCAAACATGCACACTTGATTTGGAAGGGGGTTAGGTTCCCCTGGCATCTGAGTTTTTGAAAAGAAGATAAAGTGAACAACCTAAACACTTTCATCTGAAATGCCTTTTAAGAACACATCAGCTAAGGAGGTTTATTGCTACTCTGATTTTGATTCAGATGACAAAAAAATCAATAAAATTCAAAGTTCATTAAAATCCAACGCTCTACTCATGACTAATGAGATCTAAAGTACATGCAATTGTAATGCCTTCAAATATTGCAGTCCATTTGACCATTGCATTTCCCAAGGCACCTTTAAAAGCATACATTACTAAATTCACTTCAGCATACCAGAGCTAAAGATAAAGAGTATCTGTTGCCAATCAAAGGCAATAAAACTGTCTTGTCTTCTTACTCTCACTAGTAGAATTTAATATTCCAAAATACCATGTAACTCACTACATATCACCAATCACCTAAATGGTACTATTTATAATAAACCAGCAATATTTTGCCAACAAACTACTATTTTGGCTACCATCCCAAATATGCATTTTCTCGAGCAGTAAAAAATAATTAACATCTTAAAAACCATACTTACATCCGCACAAATAACAAACACAGGAACCATGTTGCGTTCACTTTCAATCATGCGAAAAAACAATTGGCAGAATTACAGCCAATTTACTTAGAGCAAAACTGGATAAGGGGCTAATCCAATGTTTACTTCAGGGTCATGCATAGATAAAAACATATCGATGTAGTTCCGATATTGCTGAGATCAACCGTGGAAGTCAAACAATTCAAATGCTACATAAATATCAACAAAAGAAAAGTGAAAGGTACATATAGAAAGCGCCAGTTGATGTCAGAAACAGCCAAAATCCTGAATCAAGGCTAAGATTGATCCGAAAACAGACTAAACAAGGGTCTAGCATATAACAATAGCCATGTGACCTACCTAAATCTTAAAGCATATATACTAAAATTCAATTACAATGACTCCTACCTAATGAGTCACAGACTCACAATATTTCCAATCAGGCGAGCTACAATAATTGTTTCGAGTCTGGCATTCATTTGACTCCTAGTCGACCTGAACAAAGTTTTTGAAACAAATGTTGGTCAAATCAAATAGCCCATAAGAGATCAATATCACCCAAAATTTAATCACGATGCCAGAAAATCTCATATTTTACAGGGATGCATCGCCACCCAAAAACATTGGTGTGACAGAGAGACCTTTCTATTCAACTATCATTTCTACGATTGTGGGGGAGCTTCTTGGCGTCACTCTCGCTCGCTTACGTTGCGAACATATTATTTTCCCTATTCGAATGTCATTTCTTAGATTTTGGTCAACTTTGTAGGTCTGCCTCTCGACCATTGCCATGCTACGCCATCTCCCAAGAGTCACCTTGTCAGAGCATACTAGCCGCTGGCTTGGCCATAGCTATATGAAACCCGTATTCGGATTGCCGATGACACATAACAGCCGTTATATAGAAGGATCACATAGAGACGTGGAGAGAAACACAAACACACAGATAAAAAGAACACGAGTTTGAAAGCTCCCCAAGTTGAATAGAGGAGAGGCTAGGACTAACAATAAAGAACCTAACAAAGGTCAGAGGAAGGAAAAAACCTATTTTTAAATATCACTAAAAAACCCTAAAATGAAGAAGAAGAAGAATAGGAAGAAAGTAAACACCGCATATCAAAAAAATCGATAGCAATCATCGGCGTTGTGCACAAATTCCGCCGACGCTGTCTGTTATAAACTTAACCTAACCATAAGCGAGGACATCAGAGTCGAAAAAGACTTATTTCTGGAGAAAAACTCCCATAACAGACGACGCATGAAAAAAAATGGGAAAACAAAAGGTATTCCTACACCTGCAAAACTCTAATACCTCAACAAAATACATGAGAATAGCAAAGGTTGAGTAAAACTGCAGAACCTGTAGGCAAGGCCGCGCCGAGATCCGTCATGCTGTAAGGGGAGAGCTGATCATCTGAGCCTCCTTGTTTGCTCATGTTTTTATTTGTTCTGCGGCGGCGTCGGTGCGCTTCGAACACGAGACGTGCAGGCAGAGGTGTGTAAAACGCTACGCTCAAAAAACGCACAAAGCAGGAAACCCTGAGTGTGCGTTATGTGTGGATGGAGGAATGCGAGCGTGTAAGGGTTTTGGATGGAGTAGAACGCCACATTTATTTATTTGATGCTTCGCATTATTCCACTCTTTCAATAATTATAAAATATATATATATTTCATTTCATCTAATTTCGCGTCATTCGTTAACCCATGATAGCTGCCCTTGTCTTTCTCTTCCCGCCAACACGTCGCTCCTTTTTTCTTAATTCAATCATGGCTGAGAGATCAAGTCGTCTCCTCTCTTGAACCCTCTCAACATAATTTTCTATATTTTGTAAGGGGAAAATTGCATATAATGGATTGGTTCCCACTATATATGGTAGTTTAAATGGAGGAGCCATTTTGGGTAGGTCTATGTTCATCATTATTATTTTATATATTGTCATGGCACTTGAACTAATAGAAGGTGCAATGGTTATGCCAATAGTAATATATATTAGCACTTGTATCGAAAGAAGGTGCAAGGGATATGCTGATAGGTATTTGATGTGGAAGCATAATGTAAGCTTAACATAATAAAAGGAAGTGTATTAAAGTGTCATTCTACAAGCATGTTTCATTTTAGAAGGAAGTTTTTAATATAATATCATTCAATGTGGATGATTTTAATGTAAAGTATTGTCAGACTTCACTCTTTGTAGGTCCTCCCAAAAAATTGTAGCATTGAAAAGCAGTGGAACACATTAGGAAATGTTGTATCTGCATCAATCAATATTGAAGAGGTTCAAGGGATATGCTGATAGAAAGTCAAAGAAAGTTTTTATTAAAAGAGAGTAATAATAATTTGTGATTGCGATATAAATGTCCTTATTGTATAGGTAATTCTATCCCAAATCTTTTTGATGGATTGATCCATACATATTAAGAGCCTGATGTATTTATCCATAATTTGAATGACGACAATAGAGAAATCATGGCAATGGACATAACACATGTGTTGATGAAAATATCTTCTAAAGAGGGAAATCAAATCTAAGAATATTAATACATTCAAATCTATGATATTCTTTGATCTATTTGCTTCGTGATCGTTGAGCAAGTTTATAAATGCATTCAAATTCAATACTTAGAAGATAAAACTCCATGAAATATCTTTAGAATCCTTTAGAATTTTTGAACTTACCTACAGATAGTTGTGGTAGTTTTCTACACAGTATTGAAAATATATTCAAATATACTATAAAAGTGTAAAACAATAAACCTGATTTGGGTCAGACTCATTAGTGCAGCTACCATGACAACACAATCGTTAATGTTGGACATATTGTCCCTTGCACAATGAACAGATACTAGAGGATGGGGAGAGCCCTAATAAGGAGCTCGAGTTGGTTGTAACAGATCGCGAGGGTAGTGGCATCCACATATTTTGGTGATCTTGCAGATACTATACTTCGGTCAGATCACATGCAGAAATAGCATCAATGAAGCACTGTTTGGAATAGCATTTATAAATTGATACATGAAAATGAAAATGACAAGCTCTTCAATAACTATAAGTAATCGTGTACATGAATGTGTATGTATTGATTCAAAAAGACAACAGGGGAATGTTGTATGTATAACCAATGTAAACTTAGAGAGATATAGAAATTCAGGTCGCCATTCGTGATCAGATGAGAACTGAGCCAATGCATTTGGAATTGAGATTTCAAATCAAACCTATCTCAAACACCGCATATCCAAAATCCTACTAAAAGTTATCATTGTAGCTCTCATCCTCCACAAGACTATATGCTACCTGGTAGGTAAAATTAGGGTAAAACAAGAAAGAAAAATTCAACAATGTTAAAAGAACAACCCAATCACATTGAAAATAAGCACTTATTGTAGCTTCAAATATAAGACCACTCCAAAATTATGTGGTAGATAAGCACCAAGACAAGTTGATTTTCAAGGACACTGATTTACAATCCAAATAGGTAAACCACCCATGTTACAATTTTTACAAAAATACACAAATGTGTAGAATTCATAGTCTGTCGTGTAAACCATCTAAATTGAATGGTTCTAAACAATAAAAATCACTACATTTCATTGGCATCAAACCAAACCGTAATGCAAACATGTATTTTCTAAGAGGCAAAAGTGAAAAAAAATTGTGTTTGTTAATGTCGATAGGATATCATTTAATGATGAGTGATGTTATTGTAATGAGTTGGTTTTGTGTTATAAATAGTCAATTGGAAGATATAAAAATCTTGGAAATAAAATTATCTAAATGGTCCTTACTCACAAGAGAAAAATGCTTGTCATGCAAAGAATGACCATAATAATAGCACATATTCTGCATCTTGGTGTAATCAAAGCATAATTATAATAATACCACATTGTGTTGGGCAATTGGAATAATAATATTGAAACCACTCAATTCTGAAAAATAATGTAACTTCCACCGTAGGCCCTTATTTTTTAGGACAATGATTATTCATGGAAATAGAGATGGTGCTTGCTACAAATCAATAGACATTTCACACCGTTTTGGTACACTGGATAACTATATATAGTGGATTCTTCAAGTGTTCATAAAAACAAAAGTCTTAAAGCTTTTCAAAAATTTAACTATAAATCTTCGAAGAAGAGGAATTAGAAAGTGGGTCCTGACAATAAGAAACCATCATATTTTCTCAGGGGAAAAGGGCATTTTTTTTTCAATCACATATTGAGATCGTGAAGGCTCTTCCCAATGGTGGTTTTGAAGAGTCACATAATAGAAAAACTCAACAATATTCTTGAAACTTCACTACCAAACACCAATTTCAAGTGACCCAACCGTGGGTACAAATTGTTGTGATTCTTGTACATGTTGAACTACTAGTAGTAGGGAAAGATATTTACCATGAACAACAGTTGAAAACAAATGGAATATATTATTTTCATTTCTCACACCAAGACATGTATCACAATACAGAAAGATATGTAAAGCTAAATGTCCTGAATAAGCTAATTTCAATGCAATCAACCATTTGAAATGTGAATTACCCTACATGAAATTACTGTCTATTTTCCTTACATATTGTCAAGTCCCTATCCAGGTAATAGATTGTCAAATCCTAGTTAAGGAAATAGATTGTCAAGTCCCAATTAAGGAAATAGATGACGATCTTAAAAGCCCTTCCTAAGCATATGATTGAAGAAACAAAGATTAGAAATTAGAAAGCATAAGAAGCCTACTGCATTAGGAGGATATAATTTTACCTTGTATCACACATGCTTGTCCAATAGATCTACTGTAGCAAGTTGAATATCATACAAACCCTACAATTTTTTTAATTTAAATGCTAATTGATTGATAATTTCTATTGCTCTAGCAGAAATAGATAAGCAAACAAGCCAAGTGAAAACCAAACCACGTTGTAATTTATGGCAACCCTTGTACACTAACAAAAGGGAGGAGGAAAATACGTGGAAAGAAAGCAATGAAAAGAAAAGATCGGGGACTTAAAGGTTAATATCTATGGGGAAAGAACTAGAGTCTCCATAAAATAAAAATCAGAGCCTCCAAACAAAGAATTGCAAGTGCAAGATCACAAAAGTAGACTATTTGAATCAATAAAACACATTCAATACTACTATAAGTACTTGCAATTAGAAAGTGAAAATTATAGGAAATATTACATTTTTACACAAAAAATAACACCAGCATGAAAAATTAAAATCAACTCCTTTTTCTAATATCACCTTTGCTAGTTAGGAGGACAAAAAATGTGTGAGTTCACAAAATGCAGGCTTTTATGTGGAAAAAAACACAACAATTTCACAAAAATTCTTGCATTCACCACCAGTGTGAACAGGATCCCACTTTATGAACAATTAATGAAATACTAACATACTCTAATTAATTACCTATAATTTTATATTGTCAAACTTGAATGGCTCACTAGTTACATTATCAATTTATTCAATAAAATATATAAAACAAATTTTACTCTAAAAAAAATATTACATAAAATTTATTTAAAAATCAAATTTATGCAAAGTGGGGGGCTGGTCCAACCCCACTCGCTACCGCAATGGCAGCAGTCCCTGCCATTGGCAACAGTCCCTATTGTTGGCAATGATGAAGGGCATCTTTAAAATGATAAATGTATGTGCATGAAGGGCATCAGTAGTTCTTTTTACGTTGTCAAAAGTGAGAATGTCGCTTACACTATGTGCTACTCCCATACTTCCTGCTCACTCCCATGTTTTGTTTGTTGTCCAACAGTCAGTGGCAAAGGAACTCAAATATCAGATCTTGGAAAAATAGAGAGTAAATCCTCGGTGAGGACCAATTTGAATTCTTAGTCAGATGAGGGAAAAGAAGCTCAAAAACTAGATCTTGGAAAATTAGAAATTATATCATTGGGAAACACTAATCAAAATCCTTAGTCGAATGATGCGAAAGAATCTAAAATATTATATCTTCAAAAATCAGAAATTATATCCCTGGGGAGCATCAGTCACAAATCCTAGTTAGATGAGGGAAAATAAACCCAAGAATATATTTAAGGAAAATAAACCCAAGAATAATTACATATTTGTGAGATTATTATGAAAAAGTGTGCCTCTAGCAAACATGAATTTCATATCTATGATGTGTGATAAGATTTTTTTACACTATGAAAGACCTCTCTTGTAAGATGACCCTTACAAATGCCCCTAGTTAAACTATTGCAAGTCGATGCAACTATTGCCATCACAATCTACTTCATTGATCATTCTATGTAGCTCCTCTTATATATTCACATTTACAACATTACCATGTAGCAACAAAGAGGATATTAATAAAGCATTCCTTGTGTTGATTGTTTATTTGTGCTTGATTGTGTATTCTCCACATGTAATCTAAAAATGATGGTTCATTACCTTTTCATTTACAAAAACATTTGTTATGATAATTGTAATCACCTGAAAATGGACAAGATCAATTAAGTGAGAAATCAAGGCAAGAATTAATATAATTAAATACAATTAAATCAAATCAAGTCAAAATCAAAGATAAATTACAATTGAACCTTAATCCAAATTTAATTGAAAATCAAAAGTCATTAAATCGATTTAAACCTAATAAGACATGATTAATCAATAAATTGTACAATTAATCTAATTAATTGTATAGTTCAATTTGAATCAAATCAACCCATTCAAGGGGTACACATGGCTAAACAAATTAATTAAATTCAATTAATTAATTCATATTTTCTCTCAACCACCAAATGGGAGGAAAATCAATCAACCAATAGGAATTGAGAACCAAGCTCACATGGATCAAACCTAAATTGAATCTCAATCACTCATTTGGAAAGAGCATCTTGTCCACTCATTTTGTCCTCTTCTCCCAAGCTTTGAGGATAAAATATTTAAATGGTCTCCAAAGGTGGAACCATGGACTCAACTCTCACCTAACCTTGATCAACTCAACTACACCCCCTACCCTTGCCAAAATCTATAAAAGCAAGGCATAATTCCCTCATTAATCATCCACAAATCTGAGAATAGCATCAAACCTCTTGCAAATTAGAGCTAGAAAGGCAAATATAGAAGCTAATTAGCATTTCAATTTGGAATTAATTATTTTAGCTTGCTTTATCATATCATTCTCATTTTAGGACTATCAATAATGGAGGCTTGTTGAGAGCTTTGCATTAGCATCCCTAAATATAGATCCATAGAGTGCTTAATTGTTAATTATTTGCTTAAATACATTGCTTTTTGTGGTAATTTAGTTGTTATTTGAATTATTGATGATACTAACCCTATGAAGGTACTTTTTCTAGTACACAAAATAGCTCCCACCATGAAAGTTGTACCCTTATCAACTGCTACAGGAAAACATATATCCTTATTTATTCTAAACCACATAATATGTAGATATGGTGTCCCACACGCCATCATAACCGATAATGCCAAGCACCTAAAAAATAAGGATTTAAAGGAGTTATGCACAAAGTTTCAAATGATACATCACTCATCTTCAATTTATTACCCCCAAGGTAATGGACAAGCCGAAGTAACGAATAAAAACATCTTAAAGATATTGAAGAGAACAGTGGACAATTTAGGTAGAGATTGGCATATAAAAATAAACCCAACCTTATGGGCTTATAGGACAAGTATCAGAATGCCAACAAGAGCTACACCATTTTCCTTAGTCTTTGGAACAGAAGCAATTTTACCTTTGGAGGTAGAACTTCCATCCTTAAGAGTATCTCTACATGGTTTGATAAGTGAGGAAGATTATAGAGTTGCTAGGTTGCATGAACTAGAAATGCTAGATGAAAAACAACAACAAGCATTTGATCACTTTAAAGTATATCAAAACTGAATGTCAAGGACTTATAACAAGCATATCAAGTCAAGAACATTCCAAATAGGTGACTTAGTTTTGCGAGTGAATCCCAAGAATGAAGAAGAAAGAGAAAAGAAAGGAAAATGGGAAGCAAACTGGTTAGGACCTTTTGTGATCACTTCATCTTTTGGGACATGCACCTATAAGTTAGTTGATTGTGATGGAGAAGAGTTACAAGAGCATATCAATAACATTCATCTCAAAAGGTTCTACACATGAAGTAGATGAAAGAAGATAGAGAAAAAGAGTATTAGAAAATCAGATGGAAAGCATCCTATTTATTGTATATAGTCAAAAAAGATCTTGAAAATACCAAAAACATTGAAAAATATAAAAGAGCAAACAAATCAAAAATGCAGAAAAGATAAAAAATAGTGGAAAATTGAGCGTGAAGAAAGCCAAAAATATTCAAATATGATCCTCAAAAAGATGTAGTCTTAGTGAAAACCTAGCAAATAGGCACCTTGATGATATGAAAAGAAAAAGATTGAAAAAAGAGAAAATACAAAAAAATCAAGAAAAGAAAAAAAGTGCCTTGGTGAAAACCTAGCAAATAGGTGCCTTGGTAGCAAAAAAAGGAAAAAAGCTTTAAAAACAAAAAAAGGAAAGCAAGATCCATTCAATCGGTGAAAACCTGGTAAATAGGTGCCATTGAAATTCTAAGTCAGTCGCATACCTAGTGGTCATCCTTGTAAATATTGCATTCGCCAGCATTTATATATATTGCATAATAAAATCCCACAGTTGCATTTGCAAGTACCTAAATATTTTGGTCACCTAATCTACAAATTGTCCTAAGTCCCACAAACGTCATCATATCAAACTAGGGCAATCTACTCTAAAGGAGGAAGGATTCATCAAAAGAAAACTTCAATCATTCACTGAATCAATTCATCAAAGTACAAGTGAAACTCTCAATCAAATCCTAACTCTAATCCAAGTTGAACCAAATGCAAAATTTGATCCAAGATCTTACACGACCCTATCTTTATTAGGATTAAAAGTATGAAATGGATGGAACTGCACTTGAAATATGGATTTGAAAAACATTGCAAAAAAAATTTCTAAAGTGTTGACTTGATTGATGAAATCATGTCTTTCTAGCGAATCGATGAAAAATTTTAAACTAGACAACCTATGATGAAAGCATGATATTTTATGGATTTCTGAATGATTGTCTTAAGATCAAATTTTTAAAGCATGTATTATTTGTCTAAGGACGTGATCATCAAAGAATCATCGAGGACTTGTACATATGATGAAACTAAGATTTTTGTTTGTTTACGCAAAAGGATACTTTGGATATTTTGATGTTCAATATCATAATGTACACACTAAAATGGTGCACTTCTATGAACCATTACATGCAAGGTTGCTCAAGAATGAGGCCTCACAAAGCGGCTCATAGCTCTCTATGCATGGAGTTGCAAGGGACTATGATGTATTTGCTCTCAGCTAGAGCTACAAGCTTGTGACCTTGCTAGTCAACCATACAATGAGAGATTCACAATGAAGACAAGGGCAAGAGTGCCAATATCTTCAATGAAATCAAAGTATGCAATGTGTACACACTAAAATATGCACTTCTATGAACCATTACATGCAAGGTTACTCAAGAGTGAGGCCTCACAAAGCGGCTCATAGCTCTCTATGCATGGAGTTGCAAGGGACTATGAGTTTTGCTCTCAGCTAGAGCTACAAGAAGGTGACCTTGCTAGTCAACCACACAATGAGAGATTCAAGTGAAGACAAGGGCAACAATGCCAATATCTCCAAGAATCTAAATGGAAATGAAATGCAAATGCAACTAGTATGAATGTGCAAGCTAAGCTAAATGATAACAATGCAATGCTTTAAAAGAAATCTAATCTATGAAAGGAAATAGCAATGGATTACAAATCCTTCCTATTTAGACTATGTGAGATTGCATAAAAGGAAATCTACACTAAGAATGCCATGAATGCAACTATGAAAGCAAAACTATTATGAGATGCAACTAAGAATGCCAAGGCTTCAAAGCTTGAGTATCTTCAAAGAGAGCTCCAAAACCTGCAGCATAACAATAGCATAAAACAAGGATATGCAAATGAAGGAGAGAGCTCTCCTTTTATAAGAAATGCAAAGGAATGGACCATGGAGATTAAGAGGCAAAAGATCTTAATCAGCGGTGGAGGTTGAAAGAGGAGCAATCCATGTGCACAAACATCCTCCAATGAGAGTGAAGTGTTGACTTTTGAGCCTCATGTGAGACAAAAGTGCCTTTTTCCCTTTTTATAAAATAGGAATAATGTTTTATTTGTGCAACTTAGGATAAGAGGAAAGTGGGGCTTTTTATTTAATTGAAAGGGGAGGAAATATTCTTTTTAATTAAATAAAGACTTAGGATAAATGGTTAGCCCAAGGATAAAAATCCAATATATGATCGAAATTAAGATTTGATCAAGAAATTGATAATGTTGAAAATATTGATAAATGATCAAAATGATTCAGGATTGATAAATCAAATAAATGGGGCCCAAAGTCTAGGCGACCATTTTAGGGTGCATACATTTGCCCCTCTTTGACTAATGTGTGATCGATCTGGGAACATATGCAGTCAAAGAATGAAGTTGAAATGTGAGATCGATCTGGGATCACAGGACAACTCAGATATGAGGTCGATTCGGGATCACATCTGGACAAAACATAAACAAAAGCTTAGACCAACACCGTCGCTGCTAGGTGCAAATCAAGCTTTAGACAAAACTATCACCGTCGCTGCTAGGCAATAATCAATGTCTAAAAATGGGAGATAAGAATCTCAAAAGCTCACAAAAGATGTCTGAATCAAGAGAATCAAAGAAATCAGGGATGAGAATCCCACAAATACTGCCCCCTCGGAATCGAAATCGAAATCTGTTAGAGGAGAGACAGTGAACTGATAAAGATTTGACCAAATCATAATGAAATCATAATCGAATGTAAATGATAACAGGATAACCATTAGGCAATGAAACATGCCCCAGCGATGAGCTAGAAGAAAAGAGATAGAAGACTAGAAATAGGGCGAATGAAAGACTAGAAGTTTGGAAGACATGGAAAAATGACGATGCCCCAACAAAGATTAAAAGATTAGGCCTCAAAAGATCAGCCAACTGCGCAGAAGGGGGGGAAGATTTTGAAACGTGATTTTGACTATGAAGATGACCTCGGATTTCGATTTCGAGTCCGAAAATGGATCCAGGACGTCGAAATTAGCTAGAGGTGCAATTTTCGCGCAATTCTGAGGTGTTTTGAAAATTAGGTCAAAAAGTCAAAATGCTATAAAAAGGGTCAAAATGTCATTTTCAAAAATCATTTGTCTTTTAGTGATTTGAGAATTTCAGAGCTTTAGAGAGAGAAAATGGCTCAGCAAGTAGGAGTTCCCGTCCACAGGCATCGATTCGAGCGCGCCCGGTTGCATAACCGGCCACCACACTATCCTGCCCCGGTATGTTTTCGAAAAACTCGAGCTTTTTGGCCATTTTTAGCATTTAATAGCTTTTTTAGCACGTTTTTTTCAAATTTTTAAATTTCAAAATTTTTGGTTGTGCGAAATATCGCGCGATACTTTAGAAGTATCGCGCGCTTTGGGGAGAAGTATCGCGCGATACTTCGCGTGCCCCAAAAGTATCGCACGCTTTGGGCATCAGTATCGCACGATAGTGGGTGAAAGATCGCGCGATAGCGGGTGAAGTATCGCTCGACATAAGGATTATCGCCCTACTATAGGGAGAAGTATCGCACGATACTTCTCCAAAAAAGAATATCGCCTAGTTGAAAATTTTGATATTTAATGCATTTTTAAGCAAAAATGACATGGGTCTAGACAATGTTACGTTTTTAAGATGTTTTATACTGAGTTTTTTGGACATCCATCATAATATGTACTAACAACAGGCTTGGTTTTGGCTTGCAGGAGGTTTTTCCGGCGCTCATCATCAGAGCGCCGAAGGTGACTGGGTTGCGGTGTGTCCGAGATCTGGATGATCCGGGCAATGCCGATATCAGGGCTATGGGATTCCGGTATCTGTTGAGGTACCCTTATATCCGAGCAGACCATGGGTTGTTGACTGCGCTGGCCGAGAGATGGCACAGCGAGCACAACACCTTCCATCTACCTACTGGAGAGGCATCGATCACCTTAGAGGACGTCTATAGGATCCTCCGAGTTCCATGCCACGGAGAGCTTGTAAGTATAATCATGTTTTGAGATATAATCATAAATGTAATGTTTCCATGAGATGAAAACTAACATGATTTATGTGTTGTCACAGGTGTACTATGATCAGGACGTCACTGAGGGGCGCCGATTGATTCAGGAGATGTTTCAGAATGTGACCATCCTAGACAGGCATGTCAGCTGGGAGCGACTGCTTGATGACTTCGGCCGAGACTATCCGGTGCCATGTATTGTGGCATCGATTATTTCACAGATCCTGATGACTGATCGCAGTCAGAAGGGATTCCCGCTCGGATGGGGTAGACTACTGGTAGACTTGGTAGGCAGGCCTCGACGGATGGCATGGGGGCCTGCGATCTTAGCAGAGATGTATCATGAGCTGCATGAGATCGTCTACAGGGACGGTCGGACATGGGCGTGTGGTGCCATCCTGGCACAGGTATGGGCATGGGAGCACATTGCTGTGGTGCGCCCCAGGGTTCAGCCGAGGGAGAGGAGGTACCCATTCATCTACAGGTACATCGGGTTTATATCACATGCCCATTCAGGGGATGTGACCTACTATCGGCGGATTCTGGATGAGATAGCCTCATTCACATGGAGGCCATACAGGGAGGTGGAGGTTTGGGGGGATGCTGCAGAGGAGCTGAGCTATATGCTGTGCAGTCGGCCACTGGTAGGTCGATATGCAGATATCATAGAGAGATTTTGCATCAGTCGGGTGTGGCGGCAGTTCGGGAGGCAGCAGCGAGTCTCGACAGAGACTACCACATATGCCAGGGCCAGAGACGAGGAGGGGCATGGGTGGCTACCCATGCTGGATTATCAGCAGGCTGTCGCAAAGACAGCAGCTATCAGGAGCGAGCCTTGGGATTATTTCCCAGATGTGGCAGACACAGGGGCTGATGGAGCCTACAGAGCAGAGCGGCGGAGGGTACCATTCCCTCGATTTACAGTACCAGATGCTCAGGTGCCAGCGCTGGGAGGAGAGGGAGGAGAGGGAGGGGATGGAGGAGACGGAGGGGACGGAGGAGAGGAGGGAGGAGATGGAGGGGACGGCGGGAGGGGGAGAGGGAGGAGGATGGAGAGAGGAGAGGGGTCGGGATCAGGTGGCCGGAAACGGTCACGGGGACAGAGATCAGCCACTCCTGAGGAGGAGGCGAGACCAGCTCGCCGACAGGTAGAGGTACAGCAGGAGCAGCCTGCCGGGGGAGAGGACCTGAGAGCCCAGATACAGGCTCGGGAGACCGAGATACAGCAGCTACGGACCACCATAGCTGTGAGAGATCAGCAGCTCCTAGATCTGAGGGCAGAGCGGGATCAGCAGATAGCTGATCTCAGAGCAGAGATAGCACGCCGTGAGGCGATGGCACAGACCGAGGCACTGGAGCTCCGTCGGGAGTCAGCGAGGGCTGCTTACTATCACGGATTATATCTGCAGGCCGTCCCAGAGGGTGAGAGAGCACCATCATACTCTCAGCGGGCAGGGGTATCAGACGTGGCATTTGATAGGAGAGCTATGCCTCCTCCACCACCACGAGCTCCTCACGAGGGTGGTAGCGAGTCTTAGGGTTAGGTCTTAGGTTGTTTGGACATATTTTGAGACTTTTGATCCAGATTTTGGGATCTCATATTGTATATCATGACATTTATTAATTTATGAGATTACTGGATGTTCGATGTATCATGTGTATTTGTCTCACTTGTGATGGATGTATCAGTTTATGTATATTGTCTTGTCATTTTGCTCAAAATGCTTATGTATGTGCTTATGTATGTTCTCTCTCATAGTTGTATGTTTAATTCTCATATGTATGATGTAGACTTATGTTTTTTGAAAATGACGGTTTGTAATATAGATATGATGATGTGATTAACCCCTTGTGATGAACAGGAACAGGTTCGAGATGAAAAAGACAAGGAGCGAAAGACATGATCAAGAAGGGGAGAAAGTGAGCGCAGTTGACTAACAGGTCCATGTAGGATGAAAAGGAGAGCTCTCTCCATGTGCAAGATGCAAGACTAGACTAACATGACCCTAAAAATGCAAGCTACTATGAAAGTGGTTGACTTGCAAGGTCACAACGCTTATAGACATCTAATTATCATCATCGAGCGTTATTGGTAGCGTCGTAAGATCATACAATGCACACTAGCATTACTATGTGGATATGAATATGATCTTTATCAGATAGAAATGTGGAAATCTTACCTAGGCATCAAAGACATATAGGTCAAGATGACTAATGCAGTAAGATTACCTAATTTTGATATGGCGAGATTATGCTTGTATCAAGACACATGAAAGTCAGGATAGCTAAAAGCATGCACTCGCAAAACAGTCAAGGATAATACCTTGTCGATCCATAGTGTCAAGTAAGACTAGCATAAATGCTCATGACAGGTAGGACCAACAAAATATACCCACAAGCAGATAAAGAAAGAAAACATGGTCTTATTCCCTCAGTCTTCTAGCGATGCATCATCGAAAACTTCTCAGGGAGAGACCACTCATCAAAAGAAATCCTCATAGACAGCACACAAAGAAAAAATAAAGTCATCATATCGTCAGCGAGTTGATGGTTTAAGTGCGTGTGTGTTGGTCATAGAGTCAAATTCTGAGTATCATATCTGCTAATGGGAAATATCGCAGCATACTAGACTGCAAGTAGGACATCTGATAAGTGTTAAGAAACACTCGACGCAAGGGTAGTGTTGAAAAACACTGTTTTGGGGTGGTGTTGAAAAACACCTGTTGTGAAATGCCCCAAGAGACAAACGCACCAAAAGGACCTATGCGAACAGTTATGCCCCCTAGACAAAGACAAAGACCAATTCCAGACTAAGCCAAATAAGGTCAAGGCATGATGGAAGGTGGCTAAGTGTCAAGGACGCATGCTAACAAATAGGGGTGCAAAGGCCTCAAGTAGCGCCTGTTTCCAGGTTTTCACCACTTGGAATTATTTTTCATTTTTTCTTCTTTTTTTTGTATTTTTGCTACCAAGGCGCCTATTGCTAGGTTTTCACCAAGGCACTTTTTCTATTTTTTTTTGAATTTTTGAATTTTTTTGATTTTTTTGTAGTTTTTTCAGGACTTTTTATACTTTTTAGGATTTTTTCAGCATCATATATCAAATTTTTTGGTATTTTTTCAGGACCAATAAGATATATACAAAAGGTGCCCCCAGACAGAATGGGCATCAAGGATAGAACTTCTTAAGGTGCACAATGTTGATGGGATCAGGGAGCTGTTCTCCATCAGGATCTGATAGTAAATACGCACCAGTACCAAAAGCAACTGTGATGACATATGGTCCAAGCCAGTTAGGTTCAAACTTGCCCTTTTGCTCTCTGTTTTGCTGGTTCTTAGGGTTTTCTCGTAAAACAAGATCACCTATTTGAAATTCTCTAGGGTGAACCTTCTTGTTGAATGCCTTGGACATACGCTTCTGATACGCTCTCATATGATCAAAGGAAGCCTTACGCTTCTCATCTAGAAGTTCTAGTTCCTGCAACCTCATGGCACGGTAATCCTCATCTGTAATCAAACCTTTGAGTGAGACTCTAAGGGATGGTATCTCGACTTCTAAAGGCAATATTGCTTCAGCGCCATAGGTGAGAGAGAAAGGAGTGGCCCCTGTAGGTGTGCGAATGCTTGTTCGGTAAGCCCATAGTGCTGGATTGATTTGTAAGTGCCAATCCCTACCATTCTTGTGTACTGTTCTATGAAGAATCTTAAGAATGGTTTTGTTAGAAGCTTCGGCCTGTCCGTTTCCTTGTGGGAAATATATGGAGGACCAATGTTGCTTGATTTTAAACTTTTTGCACAGGTGCTTTAGGTCTTTATTCTTAAATTGACCTCCGTTGTCAGTAATGATCTCAGAAGGCACTCCAAATCGGCAAATGATATGGTTCAAGATGAACAAAGAAATGGTCCTTCCTGAAGCAACAGAAAGTGGTACGGCCTCCACCCATTTTGTGAAGTAGTCAGTGGCAGTAATGATGAACTTGTGTCCACCTGATGAGTTGGGGTGAATTTGCCCAACCAGATCAAAGGCCCAGCGCTGAAATGGCCAATGAGAAATAGAAGGGATTAGTTCCCTACCCGGAGCATGAATCAGGTTGCCGTGTTTCTGACATTTTTCACATGACTTAGCAAAGGTGACTGCGTCTATCTGCATTGTGGGCCAATAATATCCCGCCCTAAGCAACCTTCAGGCCATGGCAAGACCATTAGAATGCCCACCACAAATGCCCTCGTGGATGTCCGCTAACGCTTGGTTGGATTCCTCCTTTTCCAAGCACCTAAGGAGTGTCCCATCTAAACCCCTTCTATATAAGTCACCAGAGATGAGGGTGTGGCGAGAGGCGTTACAGATGAGGTTTCGGCGTTCGGAGCGGGTGAATGTGTCAGGGATGATGCCATCACGAAGATATGAATAGATAGCACCATATCGGGAAGACTCGTGCGTGATAATGGCACAAATGACACGGCTTTCAGATGAGTCAAAGATGGGATGGTGTAGCTCTTCCACCAGGAATTCAAATCTGGATTCATGTGTCTCCAACTGAAGAAGTGAAGCTAATGTGGCCATGGCGTCTGCAGCTTTGTTCTCTATCCTAGGGATTTGTTGAAACGTCACAAAGGTGAAATATCGTTTCAAAGAATCAACCATCTTTTTATAGGGTATCAATTTGTCATCCTTGGTTTGATACTCTTCATTGACTTGGTTGATGATTAGCTGAGAATCCCCAAAGACATGTAATTCTGTGATATTCCATTCTATAGCCATTTTCAAGCCATTAGTTAAAGCTTCATATTCTGCAATATTATTGGTACATGGGAATAATAGTTTATAAGACTTCGGAATGTTGTACCCATGTGGAGAAACAAATAACACTCCAGCACCTGATCCATTTTGCATGCGGGAGCCATCAAAGAACATTGTCCAAGTGCGAGTAGTGGTATATAAGATGTGTTCATCTGGGAATTCCACTTGGACTGGCATACTATCCTGGATTGGAAAATCAGCTAATTGGTCAGCAATAGCTTGCCCTTTTATTGCCTTCCTTTCAACGTACTCTATGTCAAATTCAGTGAGGACCATCATCCATTTAGCAAGTCTACCCGTCAGGGCAGCCTTACCAAGCAAGTATTTAAGGGGATCAATTTTGGCAATCAAGTGTATGGTATGAGCAAGCATGTAGTGGCGCAACTTTTGAGAAGCAAACACCACCACGAGACAAGACTTCTCAATATTATTGTAATTGATCTCATAAGAGACTAGAGTACGGCTGATATAGTAGATGGCCCGTTCTTTCCCAGTATCATCTGTTTGAGCCAATAATGCCCCCAGGGAAGTGTCTGTAGCTGAGATATATAGAAGTAATGGTTTCCCTGGAATAGGAGGCATTAAGATCGGAGGATTAGCCAAGTATTGTTTGATCTGATCTAGGCTCTTTTGACAATCCTCGTTCCAAACACAAGAAGCACCCTTATGCAATGTCTTGTTGAAGGGTTGCGCTCTATCTGCAAGCTGAGAAATAAACCTCCTAATTGATTGAAGACGTCCTTGAAGACTTCTCATTTGGCTGATATTTCGAGGAGGTGGCATATCTAGGATTGCTTGGACTTTTTCGGGATCAACCTCGATACCTTTTGCTGATATTATGAATCCTAAAAGTTTGCCTGAGGTGACGCCAAATGCGCATTTCTTTGGATTCAATCTGAGTTGAAATTGTTCCATACGATCTAGAATTACTTCCAGATCATTGAGGTGTGTGTCCCTTTTTCTTGATTTTGCCAGGGTATCATCCACATAATCTTCCATATTTTTGTGCATCATATCATGAAAGATAGTTGTCATAGCTCTTTGGTAGGTTGCTCCTGCATTCTTTAACCCGAATGGCATGACGTTCCAACAATAGGTTCCCCATGCGCATGTAAAGGCTGTTTTCTCTTGGTCTTCAGGAGCTATTTTGATTTGATTATACCCCGAGAAACCATCCATTAGGGAATATATGTCATAGCCCGCCGTCATGTCCACTATCATGTCAATGTTTGGAAGTGGAAAGTCATCCTTTGGGCATGCTTTGTTTAGATCTCTAAAATCTGTGCAGACACGAATGGACCCATCATGTTTGGATACCGGTACTATGTTTGAGATTCATTCTGCATAATCGATGGCTCTAATAAATCCAGCTTTCAAAAGCTTTTCTAATTCTCTTTTGACAAGTAGAGCTATATGTGGATGCATTTTTCTTAGTCTCTGTTTGACTGGCTTGACTCCTGGAGCTATAGATAAGTGATGCATTATGAGATTTGTGTCAAGCCCTGGCATGTCTGAGTAGGTCCATGCAAAATTAATTTTCTTTTTCTGTAAAAACTGTACATATGCCTTGGTCTCTTCCTCTGATAAAGACTGAGCAAGATGGACTACCTGAGGATTTTCTTCTGTGTTTAGATTGACCGGTTTTGTTGGTTCAATCAAGATTGATGATCTATCCTGGAAATAACTCGACAAGTTATTAAGTACCCCATCCTTAGGTGCCTCAAAGAGGTTTTCACCTTTGGATGCGTCATTTCTTTTTACTATTTTTGGTTCTGACACCGCCACAAAGTGGTTTTCGCCATCAGACCTATTTTTCTTTTTCTCTTTTGTTTTGAGACTGAGGTACTTAATATCAGGCTCCGTCATGCTGGTTGTTGGTTCACTGGTGGAAGAAGCCACGGGTTCGAGAGCATTCAGATAGCAAGCAATTTCGTAATCGTTGCGAAATGTGAGGAATGTGGGCTCGTGGTGGCGCTGGGGCCAGTCAATCAGGTCAAAGTGAACAAGGGGCAAGTCAATGGTAGGTTCGATGTTGTGAATGTGAAAGGTGTCATCTCTGGTGACCATATAATCGGAGCTCATCAAGTCTTCTCCTAAGATACCTGAATTGGGGCTCATCCTATCAAACGAAGCATCGTCTACTAAGGCGATTTGAGGAGGGCAATCCTCTAGTCTGACACTAGGATCGTTAGTTGCATCGTGTTGGGTACTATAGGCGTGGATAATATCCACATCTAGATCAATTGTTGCATCTGAAAGCGAATCCCATTCATATTCATGGGAGTCTGTCTCTGAGTCATCATTTAGGCCTCGTGATGTAGAAGCCTCAAGGTTAGGGAGGGTTTCCCCCTTTCTAGTGCTAGTATTGGTACTATCCGTCGCAGCTAGGACAGTAACATTTTCCTTTGTCGATCTAGAAGTCACACAATCACTATCCGTCGCAGCTGGGATAGTAGGACTATTAAGCATCAAATCTGTGGAATCTCCCCAAAGGAGATTCGTTGAGGGCACCCAATCATCAGACACATCTTGTTGATTGGAGAGATCGGGCGTATAATCTGCATCACTGTCGCTGTCCGTTGCAACTGGGACAGGGATACCTTTCTTCTTCTTGTTCTCAAAACCTAAGCCGATCGTGGACTTATTTTTGCGTCCAAAGAGAGCATGATCAAGAGGCTCAGCTTTAGCATCCAGCCTATGACTACGGGGACCAAATCCCGGATATCCCATATTTTTGACCAGTGTATATCCTTTCCCATAAGTTTCAGGTGAAGGAGCAAAATTCTCATTATGTTTGTATTTCTCTTCGTGATATATCCAGTTCCTTACAGCAACTTCCTCTTTCTCTTCTTGAATGAGGACCGAAGACTCAACAAATTTCCCAAATAACATCATTGCTGATGATGAAGGCTTCACATTTGGGGAGGGTCTCCCATAAGACCTAGGAGAGATTGGCATTTTTGTAAAAGAATCAATCTTATAATCTCCCATCCCAAGGTCCATGGTCTTGAATTTCTGCTTGCATTGTTCAAGTGAACTACTAAGATTGTCAGCTTCTCTATTCAAAGGTACATGTGATCCCGCAGAAATGTTATTAACTGATAGAGCACTGTCTCCCGGGATGCAAATTTCTACACCATTATGGGGGAACTTAACACACTGGTGATATGTCGATGGGACTGCCTGCATTTCATGAATCCATGGCCTACCTAGCAAAATGTTGTAGGTGAGAGGTCCAACATCAACAATTTGGAATAATATGTCTCTTTCTACAGGACCAATACGAATAGGCAAAACAGCCACTCCCTTAGAACTTCTTTCTGCTTCATCATATGCTTTGATTGTGATTCTTTTCTTTGTGTCAATGACGTTCTCAGAATACCCTAGAGCTAGCAGCAAACTCAGAGTACAAATATTGAGCCCCGCACCCCCATCTATCAGTACACGCCTAACACGGGTTTTATGAATCATGACCTCGATGTGTAAGGCCAAATTATGTGGGTGACTAATGGATTTGTCATCTTCTTCTGAGAAGGTGAGGAAATGAGGGCTAGCCAAATGGTTGACCATGTTTTGGAATTGGTCGATATCTAAGTTATTAGGGACATTGGCTGCTCGCAAGGCATCCTCAAGGACGCGCTTGTGCTTAGGAGATAATTCTAAAAGCTCAAAAATGGATATCTGAGCGGGTGTTCGTTGTAGTTGGTCAATAAGGTTATAATTGGAATCAGGACCAACGACAGGTTTTGGAGGAGCACCTTTGGACATGGGTTGTTTAGACTTGCTAGTGCTAGGACCTTTGATGATAATGGGTGCTTGAGCCTGTCCCCTAGTGACAACATTGAGGGACCGGGGCATTCCTTGTGTGTGAGGACCTCTTATCACCACAGCGGGTCTTTCATTAGTCATAGGAATTGAGTCCACATTATATCCATAAGGATCTTTCTTTCTCACCATGTTGATATTATCGTCAGCCACTTCAAGCATGTTAATCACATTATCAGCGTGTGTGTATGTATAGTTAATAGCCGCCTTGCCATTCTTACTAGAATTCTCTCCTTTTTCATATTTAGGCAAGGGCTCTTTAAAGGCTTTATGGTCTGCATTAGTAGTTAACCCATCCACTTGTAATTGTCCTTTCTCAATAAGGTCTTGGACAAGATGCTTGAGTTTGAAACAATTTTCTATGTCGTGTCCAATCCCATTATGGAAAACACAAAAAGCCTTAGCATCCCACCAATGAGGTAAAGGATCTGGTATTCGATGTTTTGTAGGATCCTGTGGGTGCGCCATATTATGAGCAACTAGTGTCTTAAAAACATCTGCATAGGATTCTCCCAATTTAGTGAATTGTCTTTTCTCCGTTTTAGATCTCTTTTGATACTGAGGTTTGTCTTGTGGTGTTGATGATGTTTGCAACTTCATAGCTTGAACTGCATGAGAGAGATTAAGAACTCCTTCATTTTTGACTTGAGATGAATCAACAACTCCGTCGTTGACGACTTGCTTATTTTTGTTCCAAAAAGAGTTCTTTTTGTCCTTGTTACCATTAGTATTGTTATTTTGGCTATTGTTGTTATTTGTTGGTTTAGCCAAAATTCCTTGTTCTTTTAGGACATCCTCAATGCGACATGCCACCTCTACCATAGTATCAAAAGAATTAAATGAAATCTTCTTGACTTCATACTTGAGTTCTAGTATTAGATTGTTCACAATGATATCAATTCTCTCTTCTTCAGGGATTGTCCTTGGGTATTTCGAACACAATCGCCTCCATCGTTGCAAAAAGGTGACAAAAGATTCCCCTTGATTTTGCTTAAGTTTACACAAATCAAGCATGGTGACCGACCTAGATAAATTGTAAGCAAAATGTTGCACAAATCTTTGGACAAGTTCTCTAAATGTCCTTACTGGAGGGGAAAGGTTGGTGAACCACTCCATGGCTTGACCTTTTAAACTCCTTGGGAATAATCTCAGCAAGTAGGAGTCTTCGTGGTGAAAGGAAAAGCTCATTATGTAAAATTGTCGAACATGGTCATGAGGGTCACCCGTGCCATCATATTTGTCATATGTTGGGAATTCAACTTTCTTAGGGAATTCTACCATCACCACACTTTTGTCAATGGGATTAGGACATATGAAGTCCAAATGAAATGTACTCTTGGGAGCCTTCATTCTGTCTATATCCTTTTGCATTTGTAAGATTAACTCATCAGTTGAAGGATTCTGTTTCTTGATTTTTTGGTGAACATCAAAGTTATATGGAACTTTAGCGCCTTTGTTGATAAGACTTTCCAAAAATTGGTCTTTGTTTTGTTCCACGTATTGTTCCACATAGGCTTGAAAGGATGGTTCTTGTTGCATAGTCATGAAGTCCATATGATCAGATTTAGCATAACTGCCTCCATGTTGTGAGCCATGATGTGCTCGTTGGGAGGGTTGCTTTGAATGTCTATGAGACGATTGTCTCCTATGATGGTCATATCTTGAAGTCCTTCTTCCTTTAGGACTTGGGGATCGTGAGGGTGTCTTTGATCTTCTTCGAGGGCTAGGGGAAGGGGTAGATGGGGGCGAGTTGGTCCCACTATTGGCTCCCCTCCTGTTAGATCGATTTTGGAGTTGTTGTGCATAGAGTCTATCTTCTTCTTCTTGGGTGACTCTTTTCTGTATATCCAACAATGCACGTTCCTCTTCCTCTAGTTGTCGGAATTTCTCCTTTTTTGCAGCCTGTTCATCTAAGTAGGCTTGCTTCTCTCTCTCAATGCTTCTTAATCTTGTATTTGCATATCGAGAAGTGTCCTTAAGTGGGGAGGTCTGTCTTGAATGCCTTATTGCATTAGCTGCGTTGATATGGTGATCACCAGATTCGTTGTTCTGGTCTTCGTGTTGTGACCCTGAATCTGAGTGGGCTGACTTATGCTGTCTTTCAGCTCGTTGATGAGCATCAAAATACCTTGTGTTGTTAGGAGGTGACCCGGGTGGACTGGCATGAGAAGAACCACCATACTCTCCTTTGTGTCGTTGAAAGATATCCTCGAGAGTTTGATTCATGGCTTCTCTTTGTTGTCGGGTGAAAGTGTAACTCATGTCCATACTTGATGAAAGTGGTATGAAAGAGGTGCTCACTTCACTAGGGTTAGCTCCCAGATTAAAACAAACCTCAGATTCACTCTTAGGAGATTGGTCAAAAAGGGGTCCTTTTCCCTTAGGTTGTCGACGGGTCTTGATAGGTGGTAACTGGCTAAAGGCAACAGGGGGTCGCTTCCCTTGATTAACTTGGTACCTTGTCGTAACTGACATGAAAGAGAGATATTCTCAATGATAAGGTGACCTTTCAAAGTGTCAACACCAAACTAGGATAATCGAAATCCTCTATTGTCCAAAGAAAGATGAAAAAAAGAAAAGAAAGGGGGCTTTACCAACACTGTCAAAGAGGTGCTTCAAATCAAAGGGTGACTACCCTTGCACTTTTGAATCAGGAGGTTGGACTAGGCCAAAAGATAATTGAAAATGAAAGCGATTTGGACAATAAGAGAACTAAAATTTTCCCAGAATATAGCTAACAATTTTAAAGATGAACCTTGGCACCAAGAATGGCTTTCTAACTTGACAATTATTCCAAAGTGACTTTGTAAATCAAATGATGCTATCCCGGAGAACTAAGAACCAGAGATTTGGAGTCAAGACAGATCTCAAACGTCAGGGTGAGAAGCCTGTTCTAAGACCTGGCCTAATTGACAGCAACTGAAACTGACCAAAATTTAAGCACGATAAAAATGAACCAGGCGATATACTCCAGGCTACTGGGGCGATAAACCTATACCCGTGCGATACTTCGCCCTATGGCAGGCGATACTTCTTAACACTAGCGGGTGATATAATCCAGGCAAGCAGGGCGATAGTCCATCAGGGGCGAACTATCGCGCGATATTTCTCTCCAAAGAGGGCGATATTTATAGCAGATGCGAAGTATCGCACGATACTTCGCCTTACAGGGCGCGATACTGTTGCAGAATTATTCAACTCTTGACCAGAATTGCGTGAAATTTGCATTTTTGGGTCTGTTTGGTCAAAATTTTCAGTCTGAGGGTTAATGTTTTTGGTTTCAGTCACAAATTCAACAGCATTTGGACAGGTTTGCAAACAGTAAAGGATCAAACATGTCTTCAAACACTTGAAACAAGGGCAAAAGCAACCTTGCCAAGGCAAACACTTGTGATATCAAAATTGAAAAAGCATCCTATGAATGCTACCGATTGTTTGTATGTTGAGAACGTTTACACTGGTATCACACAATCGAAGACAATTCAAGCAATTACTACCTACAAGACAAGGCTCAATACTTATCAACTTAGCCCACAACTTGATGCCCCCTTGCCTCACACCAAGTGGTTGCCCACAAGAGATATTGGCTTTGTCATGGAAATGTCAAAATGACACAACCAAAGGGACACATATGGTGAGTATCTTAAGGTGATCCGGGTAAACCACTTGGATCAATCCTTGCACTAAGAAGATAAGCGGCTAAAAGAGGGTGGCTACTATCTAATGGTTCTTAATAAGGATTTCCGTTCACAACACCCCTCTTGCTCCTCATAAAGGACTAGGACCTCGCGGCCTCAAGAGTACCTTAAGCATTCTTGTTCAATGTTTTCCTCATGGTCGCAATCCCATGAGCTACTCACATCAAACGAAGATAAGTGTTATGTCTATCAAGGTTTTTGGTGTCCTTGATAGCCTTGAGATTATAGTGAGTTGGAATCACTTGCCACCAAGGAGAATGATGACAAGGTTGTCCCCACTTGAGTCGTTCCTCTTGATTGCTCAAGAGCAGGCCCTCTAAAGGATTCCTAAACTAAACAAAATGGATCAAATCTTGAGGTTCAAGGTTTTTGATTCACCACAAGGGTGAAGAGCATACTCCCCTATCTCAAAATTTTTTTCCCAAACACACCAAACAAAGAAATCAATTACCCCCTTGCTTCCAAAACCTTAAGATGGGTCAAGATTTTCTGATTCACCTAAAGGTGAAGAGCATACTTCTCCTACCACCTCAAAATCCCTTTCACAAGGTATTAAGATTCCTAATACAATTAGTAAATGCCAGAAATGAAAGGAAAGCAACAACAAGCAAGAAATGGAAATTTTTTTTTTGTTTTTATGCTTGGGCAGCCCTGCAAAAACTGTTAGTAGCCCTCTTTGACATGCGTTTTTAGCAATTTTTAAGCAAAGGAGAGCACCTACAAACACAACTTGTTAGGCCCACAATGTTAGCAAAACCAAAATCCAAATGTAAATGTGCAATAATCTAATGGATTTAAGCTAAAAAAAGCAGGTTAGACCTAATTAAACAAAGTAAAACAAAACAGCAAGCTAAAATAGTCGAATTCGGACAAAAAAATTGAAAGCGCAAGTCTCTGCCAGACCAGGCGATGTTTCTCAGTCTCCAACAGTATCGCGCGACACAGTTTCCTATAGTCGGGCGATACTTCCCCAGTCGAGCGATACTTCGCACGATGCCAGGCGATACTTCGCCCGATTCCAGGCGATAGACTTCGCTATATGCGTGCGATACTTTTTTCGAGCGAAGTATCGCGCCAAGACAGGAAGTATATCGCGCGATATTTCTGAGAAGTGTCGCGCGATAATCTGAGACAGAAAACCAGAGACAGATTTTTTCGACAGTTAATCCGAAAATGACGAAAAATGCAGAATTAAAAGGGACAAAGCTAATCTACTCGGCCCCACGGTGGGCGCCAGAAATGTACACACTAAAATATGCACTTCTATGAACCATTACATGCAAGGTTACTCAAGAGTGAGGCCTCACAAAGCGGCTCATAGCTCTCTATGCATGGAGTTGCAAGGGACTATGAGTTTTGCTCTCAGCTAGAGCTACAAGAAGGTGACCTTGCTAGTCAACCACACAATGAGAGATTCAAGTGAAGACAAGGGCAACAATGCCAATATCTCCAAGAATCTAAATGGAAATGAAATGCAAATGCAACTAGTATGAATGTGCAAGCTAAGCTAAATGATAACAATGCAATGCTTTAAAAGAAATCTAATCTATGAAAGGAAATAGCAATGGATTACAAATCCTTCCTATTTAGACTATGTGAGATTGCATAAAAGGAAATCTACACTAAGAATGCCATGAATGCAACTATGAAAGCAAAACTATTATGAGATGCAACTAAGAATGCCAAGGCTTCAAAGCTTGAGTATCTTCAAAGAGAGCTCCAAAACCTGCAGCATAACAATAGCATAAAACAAGGATATGCAAATGAAGGAGAGAGCTCTCCTTTTATAAGAAATGCAAAGGAATGGACCATGGAGATTAAGAGGCAAAAGATCTTAATCAGCGGTGGAGGTTGAAAGAGGAGCAATCCATGTGCACAAACATCCTCCAATGAGAGTGAAGTGTTGACTTTTGAGCCTCATGTGAGACAAAAGTGCCTTTTTCCCTTTTTATAAAATAGGAATAATGTTTTATTTGTGCAACTTAGGATAAGAGGAAAGTGGGGCTTTTTATTTAATTGAAAGGGGAGGAAATATTCCTTTTAATTAAATAAAGACTTAGGATAAATGGTTAGCCCAAGGATAAAAATCCAATATATGATCGAAATTAAGATTTGATCAAGAAATTGATAATGTTGAAAATATTGATAAATGATCAAAATGATTCAGGATTGATAAATCAAATAAATGGGGCCCAAAGTCTAGGCGACCATTTTAGGGTGCATACACAATGCAGTGCAAATCTAAATGAGAATGCAAACTATTCTATGGAAATGAAAGTACAAATTAAGCTATTGAAAGGAAATACAAAAGATTACAACCTTCCTAATTAAGCTATGTGAAGTTATGCTATTGCATGAAAGGCAATCTAAACTATGAAAGCCATGAAAAATGAAACTACTTATGCAAGAATCTAAACTAGACTATGAAGCAAATGAAGAAATCTAAAGTAGGATGCAACAATGATCTCTAAAAAGCTTTAAAGTCTCCAAGGATTCCTGCAGCATGAAGTTAGCATAAAAACATGATATGCAAATGAAGGAGAGAGCTCTCCTTTTATAAGAAATGCAAAGGAATGGGCCATCGAGATTAAGAGGCAAAAAGTCTTAATCGGCGGTGGAGCTTGAAAGAGGAGCGATCCGTGTGCACAAGTATCCTCCAATAGGAATTGACTTTGTGTCCATGTGAGACAAAAGTGTTTTTTTCTTTTTTGTAAAATAGGAATAATGCTTTATTTGTGCAACTTAGGATAAGAGGAAAGGTGGGGCTTTTTATTTAATCAAAAGGGGAGGAAATATTCCTTTTAATCAAATAAAAACTTAGAATAAATGATTAGCCCATAGGATAAAATCTAATATATGATCGAAATTAAGATTTGATCAAGAAATTTATATTGTTGAAAATATTGATTATTGATAAAACTGATTCAAGATTGATAAATGGAATAAATGGGGCCCAAAGTCTAGGCGACCATTTTTGGGTGCATACATTTGCCCCTCTTTGACTAATGTGTGATCGATCTGGGAACACATGTAGTCAAAGAATGAAGTTGAAATGTGAGATTGATCTGGGATCACAAGACAACTCAGATATGAGGTCGATTCAGGATCACATTCAAAGTAAGAGATAAGAATCTCAAATTTGAGCAAAAGCTCACAAAAGATGTCTGAATCAAGAAAATCAAGGAATCAAGGATAAGAATCCCATAAATACTGCCCCCTCGGAATCAAAATTGAAATCAGGTAGAGAGGAACAACAAACTGATAAAGATTTGATCAAATCATAATGAAATCACAATTGAAGGTAAGGGTCAATAGGTTAACCATTAGGCAATGAAACATGCCCCAGCCTGACTGAGAAAGATGCGGTCAAACGTGAGAAAGGAGTGAATTGAATGAAGATGAATGAAAGATGAGAAGTTTGGAAGACATGGAAATGAAGATGCCCCAACAAAGATCGAAGGATTAGGCCTCAAAAGATTTAGCCAACTGCGCAGAAGAAGGTGAAAATTGAAATGCGATTTTGACTATCAAGATGACCTTATATTTCAATTTCAAGTCTGAAAATGGATCTAGGACGTCGAAATTAGCTAGGGGTGCAATTTTCACGCAATTCTGAGGTGTTTTAAAAATTCGTCAAAAAGTCAAAATGCTATAAAAGGGGGAAAATGTCATTTTCAAAAATCATTTATCTTGTAGTGATTTGAGAATTTTCAGAGCTTGGAGAGAGAGAAGATGGCCCAGCAAGTAGGAGTTCTCGTCCACAGGCATCGATTCAAGCATGCCCGGTTGCACAACCAGCCACCACACTATCCTGCTCCGGTATGTTTTCAAAAAACTCACTATTTTTGAGTCATTTAATACCTTTTGAGCACGTTTTATAAAGTTTTAAAATTTCAAATTTTGAAGTTAGGTGAAATATCGCGCGATACTTTAGAAGTATCGCGCCCTTTGGGGATAAATATCGTGGGATACTTCGCGGGTCCCCAAAGTATCGCGCGAGTATAGGCACTAGTATCGCACGATACTAGGCGAAATATTGCACGATACCGGGTGAAGTATCGCACGACCCAAAGTATATCGCACCACGATAGGGAGAAGTATCACGCAATACTTCTCCAAAAAAAGCAATATCGTCTAAGGGCAAATTTTGAAATTTTAAGTATTTTGAGCAAAAATGGCATGGGTCCAGACAATATTATGTGTTTAAAGATGTGTTAGACTGATTTTTAAGCATCCATCATGATATGTTCTAACAACTGGCTTGGGTTAATGGCTTGCAGGAGGTCTTTCCGGCACTGATCAATAGAGCACCGAAGGTGACCGGGCTGAGGTGTGTCCGAGATCTAGATGATCCAGGCAATGCTGACATTAGGACTATGGGATTCAGGTATTTACTGAGATTCCTAAACATCAGAGCTGACCATGGGTTGTTGACTGTGCTTGCCGAGAGATGGCATAGCGAGCACAACACCTTCCATCTTCCCACAGGCGAGGCATCCATCACGCTAGAGGATGTGTACAGGATCCTACGAGTGCCATGTCACGGTGAGCCTGTAAGTATAATCATGTTTTTAAATTGTGTAAGTGTAATATTTCCATATGATGAAAACTAACATGATTCGTGTGATGGCACAGGTATACTATGATCAGGATGTGATCGAGGGGCGACGAATGATCTAGGAGATGTTCCAGGATGTGACTATCCTGGATCGGCATGTCAGTTGGGAGCGGTTAGTAGAGGATTTCGGTAGAGATTTCTCGGTGCCATGTATTGTGGCATCGATCATTTCACAGATCCTGATGACTTATCGCAGTCAGAAGGGATTCCCACTCGGATGGGCCAGGTTACTGATGGACTTGGTAGGCAGACCTCAGCGCATGGCATGGGGTCTGGCCATACTAGCAAAGATGTACCACGAGCTACACGAGATCGTGTACAGGGACAGCTGGTCGTGGGCATGCAGTACCATCCTGGCACAGGTGTGGGCGTGGGAGCACATCGTGGTGACGTGCCCGAGGGTTCAGCTGAGGGAGAGGAGATACCCCTACATATATAGATATGTGGGGTTCATATCACATGCTCATAGTGGGGATGTGACATACTACCAGAGAATCCTGGATGAGATGGCAACTTTCACATGGAGGCCATAGAAGGATGTGGAGGGGTGGAGTGATGCAGATGACGAGCTAAGTTATATGTTGTGCACTCGGCCATTAGTAGACCGACACCCAGAGATTGTAGAGAGATTTTGCATCACTCGGGTATGGCGACAGTTTGGGAGGCAGCAACGGATCTCGACAGAGACCACTACATACGCCCGAGTCAAGGATGAGGAGGGACATGGGTGGCTACCCATGTTAGACTACCAGCAGGCGGTTGCAGAGACAACTGGGATCGGGAGCGAGCCCTGGGAGTATCACCCAGATGTGGTAGATGTAGGGGCCGATGCAGCATACAGGGCAGAGCGGTGGAGGGCGCCATTCCCTCAGTTTACGATACCAAATGCGCAGGTACCAGTACAGGGGGAGAGAGAGGGATGATGGGGGGACGGAGGAGATGGCGGGAGGGGGAGAGGGAGGAGGATGGAGAG
The DNA here is from genome assembly GCA_027943335.1 of Chamaecyparis obtusa. Classification (NCBI taxonomy): domain Eukaryota; kingdom Viridiplantae; phylum Streptophyta; class Pinopsida; order Cupressales; family Cupressaceae; genus Chamaecyparis; species Chamaecyparis obtusa. The sequence goes on along the minus strand of BSBK01001337.1, from coordinate 52,055 downwards.
AGGGGAGGGATCCAGATCAAGTGGCCGAAAATGGTCACAGGGACAAAGATCGGCGATGCGTGAGGATGAGGCGAGACCAACTCGTCGGTAGGCAGAGGCACAACAGGATCAGCCTGCGGGTGGAGATGATCTGAGAGCGAGGATACAGGCTCTCAAGGTAGAGATACAGTAGCTCCAGATCGCGATAGTAGTGAGAGAGTAGCAACTCACTGATCAAAGAGTAGAGACAGAGCGTCGGGAGAGGCAGCTACTGTAATACCCCAAAAATGGGCTATAAGTTCATTAATCTCCTACATCTTCAATTCGAACGAAATCGACATCAAAGTCCTAACCTAAGGCACATCTAAACATCATCGAATCATAATTGATTATCTTAAATTCTGCATCGGGGAATATTCCTAGTAATATTCCTAATTATCTTAATTATCTTTAATTTAATGATTATTTGGCGATAAATTACATTTATCCTAAGTTTGATTAATTGAATATTTTCATATTTAATTAATTAGATTTAATATTTGCCACTTAATTGTTTAATTAAATTTAATTCTATCTATTATTAATTGTATTATTTAATTTTGACAATAAATCAAAATTCCTATCTTTAATTGATTAAATTCTTATTTAATTAATTAAAGCATGTTGTCATTATTTAATAATATAATTTTTAATAAAAGTTTGAATAAATAGTTAATTAACCCATAAATTAATTATTTATTTACAAAAATCAGTTGAGTTGAGGATAAATCACTTTATTTATTTATTTAATTCTTAATTATTATGCATATTCAAAAGAAACAGTTAAACTCCAAATCAGAAAATCAATGCAAGTTATTGACTTTTTTGGAACTCAACATCCTTTTGGAGTTCAAAAAGCTGATCTAAACTCTAATTTGAGTTAAAAAGTTATTTTTGCATGTTTTTGCATGATTTTGAGAATTAACTATCTTTCATGATCAGATAACTCAAAAATCAAGATGAGTTAATTTGAGTGATTTATGGCTTTTATTCATGCACCTCCAAAGCCCTGGATTTCTATAAAAACAAGGCTTCAACTCTTCACAAATCATCTCATATTTTGCACAATCACGCTGGAGAATTGGAATTGAAGAATCAAAGCTCTTGCGAATCGACATCTTTGTGAGATCAATCTTTTTTTTTTTTTTGCATTCATTTAGATTCATATTTCATATCATTTCTAGATTAGCATAGCATATCAATTTTCAATAGCATAGATTCATATCAAGTTTTTATCATTCTTATTGCATAGAAAAATACCAAAAAAAATAGCTTAATTGCATTCAATCTCATATCTAGATCAATTGCATTCAAATCCTTCATTTAGGTGTCGTCTAGGTCACTGATCTCGATAATAATCTGAGAACATTAATCTCGCACCTACTAGAAGGTAGTAAATCGCTTGGTTAGATTAGATTTCAATTTTGCACGATTTTGATTTTTGCTAACCTCTAATGTTTTACTAAGTGTTGTGTCTACAGATCAGGTACAATTTTCACACACACAGCTACAGGTTGCCCTGGTAGAAAGACAGAGAGAGGCAGCGCGAGCTGCATATTATTATGGCCTCTACATTCAGGCAGTCCCAGAGGATCGAAGAGCATCGTCATACTCTGCAGTAGTGGGTAGATTAGATGTAGTTCCTAATCCAACACCACCTCCACCAGCACCAGGACATGAGGGTGGCAGTCAGTCTTAGGGTTTAGAGTTAGGTTTTAGACATATCTTGAGACATTGATCCAGATTTTGGGATCCCATATTGTATATTGTATCATGACAGTGATTATATATGAGATTACTATATATTCAATAGATCATGTGTTTTATGTCTCACTAGTGATGGATGTATCAGTTTATGTATATTGTCTTGTCATTTTGCTCAAAATGTTTATGTATATACTTATGTATGTTCTCTCTCATAGATGCATGTTTAATTCTCATGTGTATGATATAGACTCATGTTTCTAAAAATGATAGTTGTGATATAGATATGATGATATGATTAACCCCTTGTGATGAACAAGAACAAGTTTGAGATGAAAAAAATAAGGAGTGAAAGACATGATCGAGAAGAAGGAAAGGTGAGCGCAATTGACTGACAGGTCCACGTAAGATGAAAAGGAGAGCTCTCTCCATATGCAAGATGCAAAACTAACATAAACCTAAAATGCAAGCTACTATGAAAAGTGGTTGACTTGCAAGGTCACAACGCTTATAGACATCTAATTATCATCATCGAGCGTTATTGGTAGCGTCGTAAGATCATACAATGCACACTAGCATAACTATGTGGATATGAATATGATCTTTATCAGATAGAAATGTGGAAATCTCACCTAGGCATCAAAGACATATAGGTCAAGATGACTAATGCAGTGAGATCACCTAAATTTGATATAGCGAGATTATGCTTGTATCAAGACACATGAAAGTCAGGATAACTAGAAGCATGCACTCGCAAAATAGTCAAGGATAATACCTTGTCAATCCATAGGGTCAAGTAAGACCAGCATAAATGCTCATGACAGTTAGGACCAACAAAATATACCCACAAGTAGATAAAGAAAGAAAACATATTCTCATACCCTCAGTCTTCTAGCTATGCATCATAGAAAACTTCTCAGGGAGAGACCACTCATCAAAGAAATCCTCATAGACAGCACACAAAGAAAAATAAAGTCAACATATCTCAACAAGTTGATTGTTTAAGTGCGTGTGTGTTGGTCATAGAGTCAAAATCTGAGTATCACATTTGCAAATGAGCAACGTTGCATCATACTAGACTGTTGGGTAAGACATCTGATAAGTGTTAAGAAACACTCGACGCAAGGGTAGTGTTGAAAAACACTGTTTGGGGTGGTGTTGAAAAACACCTGTTTGGGGTGGTGTTGAAAAACACCTATTTGTGAAATGCCCCAAGAGACAAACGCACCTAAAGGAGCAATGCTAATAGTTATGCCCCCTAGACAAAGAGAAAGACCAATTCCAGACCAAGTCAAATAAGGTCAAGACATGATGGAGAAAGGTTCAGTGTCGAGGACGCATGCTAATAAATAGGAGTGTAAAGGCCTCAAGTAGCGCCTGTTTCCAAGTTTTCACCACTTGGATTTTTATTGCAATTTTTCTCTTTTTTCATTTTTTGATTTTTTTGTATTTTTTTAAGGACTTTTTATGCTTTTTAGGATTTTTTCAGCATCATATATCATTTTTTTGTTTGGTATTTTTCAGGATCCATAAATATGTATAGAGGATGCCCCCAGACAGAAATGGGCATCAAGGATAGAACTTCTTTAGGTGCAAAATGTTGATGGGATCAGGGAGCTGTTCTCCATCGAGATCTGATAGTAAATATGCACCGGTGCCAAAAGCAGCTATGATGACATATGGTCCAAGCTAGTTAGGTTCAAACTTACCCTTTTGTTCTCTGTTTTGTTGGTTCTTAGGGTTCTCTCGCAAAACAAGATCACCTATTTGAAACTCTCTAGGGCGAACCTTCTTGTTGAATGCCTTGGACATACGCTTCTGATACACTCTCATATGGTCGAAGTAAGTCTTACGCTTCTCATCTAAAAGTTCTAGTTCCTATAACCTCATGGCGCGGTAATCCTCATCTGTTATCAATCCTTTGAGTGAGACTCTGAGTGATGGGATCTCTACTTCTAAAGGTAATACCACTTCAGCGCCATAGGTAAGGGCAAAAGGTGTGGCTCCTGTAGGTGTGCGAATGCTTGTTCTGTAAGCCCATAGTGCTAGATTGATTTGCAAGTGCCAATCCCTACCATTCTTGTGCACTGTCCTATGAAGAATTTTAAGAATGGTTTTATTGGAAGCCTCTACCTGTCCATTTCCCTGTGGAAAATAGATGGAGGACCAGTGTTGCTTAATTTTAAACTTCTTGCATAAATGCTTTAGGTCCTTGTTCTTGAATTGACCTCCGTTATCGGTGATAATCTCAGAAGGCACTCCAAATCGGCAAATAATATGATTCAAGATGAACAAAGAGATAGTCTTCCCTGAAGCAACAGAAAGTGGCACAGCTTCCACCCATTTTGTGAAGTAGTTAGTGGCAGTAATAATGAACTTATGTCCACCTGATGAGTTGGGATGAATCTGCTCGACTAGATCAAAGGCCCAGTGCTGAAATGGCCAATGAGAAACATAAGGGATCAGCTCCCTACCTGGATCATGAATCAAGTTTCCATGTTTCTGACATTTTTCACACGACTTAGCAAAGGCTACTACATCTATCTACATTGTGGGCCAATAATATCCCGCCCTAAGCAACCTTCGGGCCATGGCAAGACCATTAGAATGTCCACCACAAATGCTCTCGTGGATGTCAACTAACGCTTGGTTGGATTCTTCCTTTTCCAAGCACCTAAGGAGCATCCCATCTAAACCCCTCCTATATAAATCACCAGAGATAAGGGTGTGGCGAGAGGCATTACGGATAAGGTTTTGACATTCAAAATGGTTGAATGTGTCGAGGATGATGCCATCACGAAGATATGAATAGATAGCACCATATCGGGAAGACTCGTGTGTGACAATGGTACAAATGGCATGGCTTTCAGACGAGTCAAAGATGGGATGGTGTAGCTCTTTCACCAGGAATTCAAATCTTGATTCATGTGTCTCCAACTGGAGAAGTGAAGCTAAGGTGGCCATGGCATCTGCAGCTTTGTTCTCTGTCCTAGGGATCTGTTGAAATGTCACAAAGGTAAAGTAATGTTTCAATGAGTCAACCATCTTTTTGTAGGGTATCAATTTATCATCCTTGGTTTGATATTCCTCATTAACTTGGTTGATGATTAACTAGGAATCTCCAAAGACATGTAACTCTGTTATGTTCCATTCTATAGCCATTCTCAATCCATTGGTTAAAGCTTCATATTCTGCAATATTATTCGTACATGGGAATAAAAGCTTGTAAGACTTTGGAATATTGTACCCATGTGGAGAAACAAATAATACTCCAGCACCTGATCCATTTTGCATGTGGGAACCATCAAAGAACATTTTCCAAGTGCGAGTAGTCATATACAAGATGTGTTCATCTGGGAATTCCACTTGAACAGGCATACTATCCTGAATTGGGAAATCAGCTAATTGGTCAGCAATAGCTTGCCCTTTTATGGCCTTCCTTTCAACGTACTCTATGTCAAATTCAGTTAAGACCATCATCCATTTAGCAAGTCTACCCGTGAGGGTAGCCTTACTAGGCAAGTACTTAAGAGGATCAATTTTTGCAACCAAATGTATAGTATGAGCAAGCATATAGTGTCGCAACTTTTGAGAAGCAAACACCACTGCAAGACAAGACTTCTCAATGTTATTATAATTGATCTCATAAGAGACTAGAGTACGACTGATATAGTAGATGGCCCATTCTTTCCCAGTATCATCTAATTGAGCCAACAATGCCCCCAAGGAAGACTCTGTTGCTGAAATGTATAAAATCAATGGTCTCCCAGGAATAGGCGGCATCAAAATTGGAGGATTAGCCAAATACTATTTTATTTGATTAAGGCTCTTTTGACAATCCTCATTCCATACACAAGAAGCACCTTTATGCAGCGTCTTATTAAAGGGTTGTGGTCTATCTGCCAGCTGTGAGATAAACCTCCTAATTGATTGGAGTAATCCTTGAAGACTTCTCATCTGACTAATGTTTCTTGGAGGTGGCATATCTAAAATTGCTTGGACCTTTTCGGGATCAACCTCTATGCCTTTTGCTGATATTATAAATCCTAAAAGTTTTCCTGAGGTGACACCAAATGCACACTTCTTTGGATTTAACCTGAGTTGAAACTGTTCCATGCGATCTAGAATTACTTCCAAATCGGTAAGGTGTGCATCCCGTTTTCTTGATTTAGCCAAGGTATCATCCACATAATCTTCCATGTTCTTATGCATCATATCATGAAAAATTGTGGTCATAGCTCGTTGGTATGTTGCTCCTGCATTCTTTAACCCAAATGGCATGACGTTCCAGCAATAGGTTCCCCATGCACATGTGAACGTTGTTTTCTCTTGGTCTTCGGGAGCTATTTTAATTTGATTATATCCTGAGAAACCATCCATTAGAGAGTATATTTCATAACCCACTGTCATGTCCACTATCATGTCAATGTTTGGAAGTGGAAAATCATCCTTTGGGCATGCTTTGTTTAAATCTCTAAAATCTGTGCATACACGAATGGACCCATCATGTTTGGAAACTGGTACTATGTTTGAGATCCATTCTACATAATCGATGGCTCTGATGAATCCAGCTCCCAAAAGTTTTTCTAATTCTGTTTTGACAAGGAGAGCCACATGCGGATGCATTTTTCTGAGTCTTTGTTTCACTGGTTTGACTCCTGGAGCTATGGATAAGTGATGCATTATAAGATTTGTGTTAAGCCATGGCATGTTTGAATAGGTCCATGCAAAATTAATTTTCTTCTTTTGTAAGAATTGTATATATGCCTTGGTTTCTTCTTCTGATAAAGACTGAGCAAGATGAATTATTTGAGGAGCTTCTTCTGTGTTCAAATTAACTGGTTTTGTTGGCTCAATCAATACTGATGATCTACCCTGAAAATAACTCGGCAAGTTATTAAGTACCCCATCCTTAGGTGCCTCAAAGAGGTTTTCACCCTCAGATGTGTCATCTCTTTTTACTATTTTTGGTTCTGATACCGCCACAAAGTGGTTTTCGCCATCAGACCTATTTTTCTTTCTTTCTTTTTCTTTTATTTTTAGACTGAGGTACTTAATATCAGGCTTTGTCATACTTGTTGTTGGTTCACTGGTGGAAGAAGCCATGGGTTCAAGAGCATTCAGTTAGCAGGCAAGTTCATAGTCATTCTGAAAAGTGAGGAATCTAGGCTCTTGATGGCGCTGAGACTAGTCAATTAGGTCATAGTGAACAAGGGGTAGGTCAATGACTGGTTCAATGTTATTTATGTGAAAGGTGTTATCTCTGGTGACCATACAATTGGGATTCGTCAAGTCTTCTCCTAATATACCCAAATTAGGAGTCATCCTACTGAACGAAGCGTCATCCACTAAGGCAATTCGAGGAGTACAATCCTCTAGTCCTACACTAAGCTCGCTGGCTGTATCGGGTTGAATACTATATGTATGGACAACATCCATATCTAAATCAACTGTTGCATCTGAAAGTGAATCCCATTCAAACTCATGTGAGTTTGTTTATGAATCATCATTTGGGCCTCGTGATGTAGAAGCCTCAAGGTTTGGAAAGGTTTCCCCTTCTCTAACGCTAGCATTGATACTATCCGTCGCAGCTAGGATAGCAACACTTTCCATTGTCAATCTAGCAGTCATATAGTCACTATCCGTCGCAGCTGGGATAGTAGGACCGTCAATTAGCAAATCTTTTGAATCTCCCCAAAGGAGATTTGTTGAAGGCACCCAATCATTAGACATGTCTTGTTGATTAGAAAGATCAGGTGTGTAATCTGAATTACTGTCATTGTCCGTCGCAGCTGGGATAGGGACACCTTTCTGCTGCTTACTTTCAAAACCTAAGCCAACTGTTGACTTATTCTTGCATCCAAAAAGGGCATGGTTGAGAGGCTTAGCTTTAGCATCCAACCTATGGCTAAGGGGACCATATCCTGGATAACCCATATTCTTAACCAATGTATACCCTCTCCCATAAGCTTTAGGTGAAGGAGCAAAGTTCTCATTGTGTTGGTATTTTTCCTCATGATAGATCCAGTCTCTTACGACAACTTCCTCTTTCTCTTCCTGAATAGGAACTGAAGACTCAATAAATTTTCCAAATAATGTCATTGCTGATGATGAAGGTTTCATATGTGGGGATGGTTTCCCATAAGACCGAGGAGAGATTGGCATTTTTGTAAAAGAATCAATTTTATAATCTCCCATCCCAAGATCTATGGTCTGAAACTTCTGCTTGCATTGTTCAAGTGAGATACTAGAACTGTCAGCTTCCCTATTCAAAGGTACATGTGATCTAGTAGAAATATTATTAACTGACAAATCACTGTCTCCAGGTATGCAAATTTTGACACCATTATGGGGAAATTTAACACACTGGTGATGTTGATGGGACTGCTTGCATTTCGTGAATCCATGGCCTACCTAGCAAAATGTTGTAGGCTAAAGGTCCAACATCAACAATTTGTAATAAGATATCCTTTTCTACTGGACCAATGCGAATAGGCAAAATGACCAATCCCTTAGAACTTCTTTCTGCTTCATCATATGCCTTGATTATGATCTTTTTCCTTGTGTCAATGACGTCTTCAGAATATCCTAGAGCCTTCAACAAACTCATTGTACAAATATTGAGCCCCGCACCCCCATCTATCAAGACACACCTGACACGGGTTTTATGAATCATGACTTCGATGTGTAAGGCCAAGTTATGTGGGTGACTGATGGATTTGTCGTCTTCTTCTGAGAAGGTGAGGTAATGAGGGCTAGCCAAATGGTTGACCATATTCTGGAATTGATCAATATCTAAGTTGTTAGGGACACTGGCTGCTCGCAAAGCATCCTCAAGGACACGCTTGTGCTTAGGGGACAATTCTAAAAGTTCAAAAATAGATATCTGCGTGGGTGTATGTTGTAATTGGTCAATAAGATTATAATTGGAATTAGGACCAATGGCAGATTTAGGAGGAACGCCCTTGAACATGGGTTGCTTAGACTTGCTAGTGCTAGGACCTCTGATAATAATGGGAGCTTGAGCTTGACCCCTAGTGACAACATTGAGGGATTGGGGCATTCTTCGTGAGTGAGGACCTCTTAGCACCACCACGGGTCTTTCATCAGACATAGGAGTTGAATCCACATCATATCCATAAGGATCTTTCCCTCTCATCATGTTGATATTATAATTAGCCACTTCAAGCATATTAATAACATTTTCAACATTGGTGTAGGCATAGTTGATAGCGGCTTTGCCATGCTTGTTGTTAGAATTCTCCCCTTTTTCATATTTGGGCAAGGGTTCCTTAAAAGCCTTATGATCCGCATTAGTGGTTAAACCATCAACTTGTAATCGCCCAATTTCAATGAGGTCTTGGACAAGATGTTTAAGCCTAAATTTTTTTTTGATATCATGTCCAATTCCATTGTGGAAGACACAAAAGGCTTTCTCATCCCACCAATGAGGTTTAGGATCGGGTATGCAGTGCTTGGCAGGATCCTGAGGTTGCGCCAAATTATGAGCAATTAGTGTCTTGAAAATGTCTGCATAGGAGTCCCCAAGTTTGGTGAATTGTCTCTTTTCCTTCTTGGGTTTCCCTTGATACTTGGATTTATTCTCTTGTTGTCCTGAGGACACTTGCAACTTCATGGCTTGTATCGCATTGGAGAGATTAAGAACTCCTTCATTCTTAGGTTGTGGTGAGTCAACAACTCCATCATTGACCACCTGTTTATTCTTGTTCCAATAGGAGTTCTTTTTGTCCTTATAACCATGATTGTTGTTGTTTTGGCCATTATTGTTATTGGTTGATTTGGCCAAGATTCCTTGTTCTTTTAGGACATCTTCTATGCGACATGCCACTTCTACCATGGTGTCAAAAGAATTAAATGGTATCTTTCTTACCTCATATCTTAATTCCGGCACTAAGTTACTCACAATGATGTCTATTCTTTCCTCCTCAGGAATTATCCTTGGATATTTTGAGCACAAACGTCTCCATCATTGTAGGAAAGTGACAAAAGGTTCTCCTTGATTTTGTTTAAGCTTGCACAAATCAAGCATTGTAACCGACCTTGATAGATTATAAGCAAAATGTTGAACAAATCTTTGGACAAGTTCTTTAAATGACTTTACTGGAGGAGTAAGGTTGGTGAACCACTCCATGGCTTGGCCTTTGAGACTCCTCAAAAATAATCTCATCAAGTAGGAGTCTTCATGATGAAAAGAAAAGCTCATTATGTAGAACTGTCGAACATGGTCATGAGGGTCACCAACGCCATCATATTTGTCATAGGTTGGAAACTCAACTTTCTTAGGGAACTCAACCAACACCACACTCTTGTCAATTGGGTTGAGACATATGCAGTCTAAATTAAATGTGCTCTTAGGAGCCCTCATCCGTTCGATGTCCTTCTACATTTGCATGATCACCTCATTGGTTGAAGGATTTTATTTCTTAATCTTTTGGTGGACGTCAAAATCATATGGAACTTTAGCACCTTTGTTGATAAGGCTTTATAGGAATTGATCCTTGTTTTGTTCCACATATCGTTCCACATATGCTTGAAAGGATGGTTCTTGTTGCATAGTCATAAAATCCATATGGTCAAATTTGACATAACTTCCTCCATGTCGTGAGGCATGATGTGCTCGTTGGGAGGGTTTCTTTGAATGTCTATGAGGTGATCATCTCCTATGATGATCATATCTTGAAACCCTTCTTCCTCTAGGACTTGGGGATCGTGAGGCTGTCCTTGATCTTCTTTTAGGACTTAGCGAAGGGGTAGATGGGGGTGAGTTGGTCCCACTATTGGTTCCCCTCCCGTTGAATCGGCTTTGGAGTTGTTGTGCGTAGAGTCGATCTTCTTCTTCTTGGGTGACTCTCTTCTTTATGTCCAATAACGCACGTTCCTCTTCTTCTACTTATCTAAATTTTTCCTTTTTAGCAGCTTGTTCATCCAAATAGGCTTGCTTCTCCCTCTCAATGCTTTTCAATCTCATATTTGCATATCGAGAGGTATCTTTAAGTGGAGAGGATGGTCTCGAATGCCTTATTGCATTGGCTGCGTTTATGTGGTGATCACTAGATTCATTGTTCTCGTCCTCGTGTTGTGACCCTGAATCTGAGTGAGCTTGTTTATGATGTCTCTCAGAGCGTTGGTGAGCATCAAAATACCTCATGTTGTTGGGAGGTGACCCAAGTGGACTAGCATGAGAAGAACCACCGTACTCTCTCCTATGTCGTTGGAAGATATCCTCAAGAGTTTGATTCATGGCTTCTCTTTGTTGTCGAGTGAAAGTGTAACTCATGTCCATACTTGATGAAAGTGGTACAAAAGAGGTGCTCACTTTACTAGGATTAGATTTCAGATTAAAACAAACCTCAGATTCACTCTTAGGCAATTGATAAAAAAGGGGTCCTTTTCCCTTATGTTGTCGACGAGTCTTAACGGGTGGTAACTGGCTAAAGGCAATAGGGGGTCGCTTCCCTTGATTGACTTGATACCTTGTTGTAACTGACATGAAAGAAAGATATTATTAATGATAAGGTGACCTCTCAAAGTGTCAGCGCTAGACTAGGATAATCAAAGTCCTCTATTGTCCAAAGAGAAATGAAAAGATAGAAAAGGGGCTTTACCAACACTGTCAAAGAGGTGCTTTAAATCAAAGGGTGACTACCCTTGCACTTTTGAACCAAGAGGTTGGACTAGGCCAAAAATATAATTGAAATTGAGATTTAAGTGAAAGCGATTTGGACAATAGGAGCACTAAAATTTTCCAAGAATGTAGCTAACAACCTTAGAGATGAACCTTGGCACCAAGAATGGCCTTCTAATTTGACAATTATTCCCAAAGGGATTTCGTAAATCAGAGGATGCTATCCTGGAGGACTAAAACCAGAAATTGAGAGCCCAGATAGGTCTCAAACGTCAGAGCAAGAAGCCTACTCCAAGACCTAACCTGACTAACAGCAATTGAAACTAACCAAATTGCAAGCACGACATAAATTACCCAGGCGATATACTCCAAGCTACTGGGGCGATATACCTATAACCGCACGATACTTTGCCTTATGCTAGGTGATATACCTTATAATAGTCGGGCGATACACTCCAGGCAGGTCGGGCGATAGTCTGCCAGGGGCGAACTATCGCGCGATATTTCTTCTCAAAGCAGGCGATACTTTTCGAACCCGCGAAGTATCACGCGATACTTTGCTCTAAAGGGCGCGATACTGTTGCAAGATTACTTAACTCTTGACCAGAACTGTGTAAAATTTGCATTTTTGGGTCCGCTTGGTCAAAATTTTTGGTCTGAAGGTTGATGTTCTCGATTTCAGTCACAATATTAGTAGAATTTTGGTAGGTTTGCAAACAGTGAGGGATCAAACATGTCTTGAAACACTTGAAACAAGGACAAAAGCAACCTTGTCAAGACAAACACTTGTGATATCAAAATTGAAAAAGCACCCTATGAATGCTACCGATTGTTTGTATGTGAGAACATTTACACTGGCATCACACAACCGAAGATAATTCAAGCAAATCTATCCTAAAAAGTCAAGGCTCAATACTTACCAACTTAGCCCACAACTTGATGCCCCCTTGCCTCACACCAAGTGGTTACCCACGAGAGATATTGGCTCTGTCATGGAAGTGTCAAATGACACAACCAAAGGGACACATATGGTGAGTATCTTAAGGTGATCCGGGTAAACCACTTGGATCAATCCTTGCACTAAGAAGATAAGCGGCTAAACAAGGTGGCTTCTATCTAATGGTTCTTAATAAGGGCTTCCGTTCACAACACCCCTCTTGCTCCTCATAAAGGACTAGGACCTCACGATTGCAAGAGTACCTTAAGCATTCTTGCTCAATGTTTTCCCCATGGTCGCAATCCCACGGGCTACTCACATCAAGCGAAGACAAGTGTTATGTCTACCAAGGTTTTGTGTCCTCAATAGCCTTGAGATTATAGTGAGTTGGAATCACTCGCCACCAAGGAAAATGATGACAAGGTTGTCCCCACTTGGGTCGTTCCTCTTGATTGCTCAAGAGCAGGCCCGCTAAAGGATTCTAACAACTAAACAAATGTGGATCAACTCTTGAGGTTCAAGGTTTTTGGTTCACCACAAGGGTGAAGAGCATACTCCCCTATCTCAATAATCCTTCCCAAACACACCAAGCAAAGTTCATTTACCCTCTTGTTTTCAAAATTCAAAGATGGGTCAAGATTTTCTGGTTCACCAAAATGGTGAAGAGCATACTTCTCCTACCACCCAAGAATTCCTACAACAAGATCTTAAGTTCCTAACAAATGAAACAACGAGTTTTTGCCACACTTAAAAGGAAAACAAGTAAACAAGCAAGATTTTATTTTTTGTTTTTATGCTTAGGCAGCCCTGCAAAAACTGTTAGTAGCCCTCTTTGACATGCGATTTTTGGCAAACTTCTTTAAGCAAAGGCACCTACAACCACAACTAGTTAGGCTCACAAGGTTAGCAAAATCCAAAATCTAAATGAAAATAATTGCAAGAAACTGATTTACCTAAGCTAAAAGATGCAGGTTAGACCTATCTAAATACAGTGGGCGCCAGAAATGTACACACTAAAATGGTGCACTTCTATGAACCATTACATGCAAGGTTGCTCAAAAATGAGGCCTCACAAAGCCGCTCATAGCTCTCTATGCATGGAGTTGCAAGGGACTATGATGTATTTGCTCTCAGCTAGAGCTACAAGCTTGTGACCTTGCTAGTCAACCATACAATGAGAGATTCACAATGAAGACAAGGGCAAGAGTGCCAATATCTTCAATGAAATCAAAGTATGCAATGCAATGCAAATCTAAATGAGAATGCAAACTATTCTATGGAAATGAAAGTACAAATTAAGCTATTGAAAGGAAATACAAAAGATTACAACCTTCCTAATTAAGCTATGTGAAGTTATGCTATTGCATGAAAGGAAATCTAAACTATGAAAGCCATGAAAAATGAAACTACTTATGCAAGAATCTAAACTAGACTATGAAGCAAATGAAGAAATCTAAAGTAGGATGCAACAATGATCTCTAAAAAGCTTCAAAGTCTTCAAGGATTCCTGCAGCATGAAGTTAGCATAAAAACATGATATGCAAATGAAGGAGAGAGCTCTCCTTTTATAAGAAATGCAAAGGAATGGGCCATCGAGATTAAGAGGCAAAAAGTCTTAATCAGCGGTGGAGCTTGAAAGAGGAGCGATCCGTGTGCACAAGTATCCTCCAATAGGAATTGACTTTGTGTCCATGTGAGACAAAAGTGCTTTTTTCCTTTTTGTAAAATAGGAGTAATGCTTTATTTGTGCAACTTAGGATAAGAGGAAAGGTGGGGCTTTTTATTTAATCAAAAGGGGAGGAAATATTCCTTTTAATCAAATAAAGACTTAGGATAAATGATTAGCCCATAGGATAAAATCCAATATATGATCGAAATTAAGATTTGATCAAGAAATTAATATTGTTGAAAATATTGATTATTGATAAAACTGATTCAAGATTGATAAATTGAATAAATGGGGCCCAAATTCTAGGTGACCATTTTTGGGTGCATACACATAATACCAAAATCCACTTGCAACATATAATCCGACAAGATCGGTATTCACACTCTCATGATTGATTTCAATCAGTGATAGTCATACCAAACAGGATGGGAAAATAATGAAAGAGGTGAAAGAAGTATTCATATCATCATGATTGAACTAGTGATGGTTGTACTAAATTAGGATTCCAAAAACTGCTCAAGGATGAATATAAGCTCCAAATTTTTGAATGGTGATAGTTAGTTGCATACATCCTAGATTAAATGCATTTGAAGTATTTGCCTTTCTTAGCATAAAAACTAAATTGCAAGAGGAAAATAGAAAGGGGGTGTAGTCAAATCCAAAAATCAAATGAGCATAAAAACTATATGTGATCGAGTGTGTTGGAAATAAAAAAAACAAAGGTGCATTCCATTAGTTTGCTTGCATTTGTTAGATTCATGTTATTTTGCATTCATTTAAGGATTTTCCACCCTATCGTTCAAATAGATTTGTTGCATTAGTTTGCATTCATTTTAATCTAATTTCATTACATATAGCTTACATTATTTTCATAAACATTAAGTGCATTAGGTTGCATTCATCATTTAAAATCAAAATCATAAAGTAACATTGTATTAGGTTGTATTCATTTTAAAAGTTTCATCTCATTTAGTATGCATTCTTTAAATCATTCATATCTATCCATTAAGTGCATTTACCATTGCATTTATTAGTTAATGTTCATTGCATCCATTAAAGCATTTCATTCAAATAGACGTAAATTCATCATTAGGTGCATATCATTTAGTTCATCCATTTACTAATATCATTGCATTATCATAGCACTATACTCATTAACATCATTCATCTATATCATATATAACATTTAGGATCGTTAATCATTAATATCCATAATCATTATTCATTACATCATATAGGTCCATAACATTTTACATCACATTTGCATACCATAAATTAATTGCATTCATATCTAGTGAACACATCCATATATCCATAAACACATTACATTGCATTATTCATTATTCATTACATCATCATCTAACACATTTATATATCATTTCCATCCATAAAGCATTAAAATAACATAACATTACAAGAATCATTAAATTTATATTGCATCCATTCATCTATTCTATGTCATACATAAGACAACCATATAAGCATAAATAGAACATGTGCATCCATCATAAAACTGTATTCTGAAAAGCATAAAACAAATCATATAGGAGATAGAACCATATAGATCTGCATATCATAATAAATCACCTGAAAAAAGAGGTCCAACACATGATGACATCACATAAAGTAAATCTATCAAAACTGAGAATCAAAGTCTATGGTATCATCATCATAAATCAACGGAGTACCAAAATCTACGATATCATCATGAAATATCAGGAAATAAAAGTCCATCAAAATATCAATGAGTATCAACACATAAGGGAACATCAACTAATCAAAAGAATACAATTGAGTCCAATGTCTGGATATCAAAAATGAGATCATCATATACATCAATGAATAAAGAATATGTATCATCTCAAATCAACTGGATGAGCCACCAACACCATCACCACCATTAGGATCAGGACCAGTATTAGGAGGACAGCTCGAACTAGCTTGTAGCCCATGCTAACTCATAGTGGCCATAAAAGCCTACATCATACTACTGAGTTGGCTAACCTATTGTCTAATCTTAGACACATCCGACTATAAGGCTTGAACATCTGATGCAGCCACCGGAACCTCTGAACTAGGAGCCTGTGTAGAAGGAGTCTGTGGTGGAGGCATGAAAGAAGATGGCATGGAGGAAGATGGCATGGAAGAAGATGGAACAGATAAAGATGGAACGAAAGAAGAAGAAGATGGACAAGATGAAGAAGATGGCATAGAAGCATAAGCAGGTGCCTGAACTGAAGGAGCCTATGGAACAACCGACAAGATAACCTATGGAGGAGCCTATGCTGGTCTACCCTATGCCTAATCTAACAGAGCCTGTGCTACCTAGGCATCCACCCACCTTTGACGTCTACCCCTACAATGGCCCTGTCTAGCTACAGGATCCACAACAACCTACTGCAACACTCTATCCACACTTCTCACTCGACCACCATCCCTAGGAGGAATGGGAGCAACATCAATAACTAGAATCAAGACTCGGCCTACTCTAGCTTCTCGATGACCTAGTCATCCCCGAAGAGCCCGTATCCTACCACCCCTACCACCATCCCCATCTCCACCATCATCCCCACCATCATCATTAGACTCCTCATCAATGTCTAGTATCCTCTCTGGTAGATCTGTAAACCTCAAAAAAGGGTTTTGAGCGAACCAATCTACATAATCATCGATCATGCATGCATCAATAACATTCTCCCTCACGTCCCATGGCAAGTGACCCAAGTCTCGTACCTCCTAACAAGTTGTCCTAAAATCGACCATAGGCCCCCGTAATGATCTCTCAGCCTGAACACGAGCATACATGGCTACACCATGTGGCATGCCCTAAGTACAACCATATTGTCATAGTACTCGACGAAAGCAAAATCTCTCAATAATATGCAGCATATGGCCTATCATCCAGCATGGACATCACATAAATGGAAGCTCTCTAGCATCCTCGAGCCACAACTCGCATCCTAAGTATGGTTGCCAAATGACTTGATCCATGTCATTGATAAGGCGACGCCAATAATCTAACTTGCCCATGTGGGCCTGCACAACCATGCCCTCGTACATCCAGGCAAATGGCCATCCTAGATCATGATGACATGCGACAATAGGTCTTGTCACTGGGAGATGCTCCCATGTCCACAACTGTAACAAAATAGCTCCTGTAAATAAAGTCAAAGAGCACATGTATACCACTGTATGCAACTCATGATAGAGATATGCTATAACACAAGATCCCTAATCAAACCGTTGAGGCTGAGCCATCAAGTCCTCAAGAATAGGTCCCCAACCGATCGCAAATCCATGACCTCAACGATCCGGCACGAGGAAACCTCCAATCAATGCACCCAAAACAGCTGGCAGAATTGGAAAAGAATGAAACTGTGACCACTGAATATGGTCATCACCAATCGTGGGATCCTGGAATACCCACCAACATGCTACGCCATCATAAACTTGATCATAAAATACCAACTCTCCTCATGTAGGGATACGAAGGATGCAGTATACATCCTTGGGGGTGATCGTCATCTCCCCCATCGACAAGTGGAAGGTATTATGGTCAGAGTGCCATCTCTTTACCATAGTGGTGATCAGACCCTGATTCTTTAGAATTGTGGTAGGGGAAGTAGAAAGGACAATCTGCATCTATCGATGTGTCTACGATTTGGTGCACTCAGATCGTTTATCATGCTAAATGGTAAAGGATATAAGCCTCAAATGACCAATGACTTAAGCATGGCCTACAAAAAGCAAGTTCAATCACATCAGTTTTGAAATCAGTTATCTTTTGAATCATCTTAAATTAATCAAACATTTAAAAATATCAAACCATAATCAATTTTCCTGATTCTATTCAGAGAGGACGAAAAATTTATCATCACCCATCATCTAAATATAGATTGACAATCAAACATTCAAACTACAATTAAATCAAACTGACATCCTATGACTAGCTACCAAATCAGGTTTATTACCTAAACCAATCAATTGATCGATGACATTGAACGATTCAGAAAACTGACTAAGTCATTTGCAAATTTTTCCTATCAAGGTAAAAGTGCTATTTTAATGCTTAAAAGCGCTACTCAAAAGCTTAAAAGCGCTATTATCAAAAGCATTGTTATTGGATAAAAGTGCTAAAATATTTCAAAAGCACTAAAGAAAATATTGGAAGAGTTATTAAAAACATCAAAAGTGCAACAAACATTAAACACGCTAAAGTAAAAATTGAACGCGAAACAAGCCCTAATTTAACCATGTAAAAGCGCTATTTAAAAGCGCATAAGCGCTAAAAAAAATAACAAAAGCGCTAAAAAAATGGGCAAAAGCATTGTTTTAATTGAAAAAAGCAAAAAAATAGGGTTTTGCTAGGAAAAATTCAAATATTTTGGAAATAAATGCATTAAATGAAAAACTAAGAGGATCAGGCACTTATCAGAGGTCCATAGGTCAGCGGTCGATAATATCATCGACCACGCTTGAATCTGTGCTCTCTAATCGGGATCACCATTGTCAACAACTCAAAGGGAGTCAGAGAGAAAAGTCAACTATGAAAGTGAAAATGAATAATGAAAATGACTTTTTACCCCTTTATATAGGCCATTTTGACCTAAAAAGGGCATCTTTGACCAGAAAATGCCTGGGGACCCAAAATTTTCACCAAATCTGCCAAATTAGGGGCATTTGTCGTCACACGAACGTAAAATCATTATCAAAAATGAAATCAAAATTCAATATAAAATTGACATAATTAATGCAAAAGGACCTAAACCGTCAACTTTTTCAAACATTTATCAAATTTCATTTCATTTCTGAGGGGGCATACACTCGGATAATCAGAAACAATAGCAGTATCATCAAATTAGGGGCACGACCATCAAATCAGAGCGTAATCTTTTATCAAAATTTTTTTCACTTATCAATCGAAAGGGGCATTAAACATCGAATTGGATCGAACTAGGTACCATATCGGATAATCCATCATCAAATCAACCATCAAGGACCTTAAATCAATCAGAATTGCATCAATCCTATCATCAGAATTTGCATCTTACATCGAACATTAGAATCGACCATCGACAAAATCAGGACCTTATATCAAACAAATCAGGACATTCTTTGAATTGACATGCTTCACACATCAACTCAAAGAGGGGCATTTGTAATCACCTGAAAATGGACAAGATCAATTAAGTGAGAAATCAAGGCAAGAATCAATACAATTAAATCAAATCGAGTCAAAATCAAAGATAAATTGCAATTGAACCTTAATCCAAATTTTATTGAAAATCAAGTCATTAAATTGATTTAAACCTAATAAAACATGATTAATTAATAAATTGTACAATTAATCTAATTAATTGTATAGTTCAATTTAAATCAAATCAACCTATTCAAGGGGTACACATGGCTAAAAAATTTAATTAATTCCTATTTTCTCTCAACCACCAAATGGGAGGAAAATCATTCAACCAATAGGAATTGAGAACCAAGCTCACATGGATCAAGCCTGAATTGAATCTCAATCACTCATTTGGAAATAGCATTTTGTCCACTCATTTTGTTCTCTTGTCCCAAGCTTTGAGGACAAAAAATTTAAATGGTCTCCAAAGGTGGAACCATGGACTCAACTCTCACCTAACCTTGATCAACTCAACTACACACCCTACCCTTACCAAAATCTATAAAAGCAAGGCATAATTCACTCATTAATCATCCACAAATCTGAGAATAGCATCAAATCTCTTTCAAATTAGAGCTGGAAAGGCAAATATAGAAGCTAATTAGCATTTCAATTTGGAATTAATTATTTTAGCTTGCTTTATCATATCATTCTCATTTTAGGACTGTCACTAATGGAGGCTTGCTGAGAGCTTTGCATTAGCATCCCTAAATAGAGATCCATAGAGTGCTTAATTGTCAATTATTTTCTTAAATAGATTGCTATTTGTGGTAATTTAGTTGTTAGTTGAATTATTGATGACACTAACCCTATGAAGGTACTTTTTCTAGTACACAATAATTACTTGAAACCTTAAATTAGGAAAAACAAACAAAGGCATGCCAATTTTTTAAAAAATTGGATGATCATTAGAAGCAATATTTTGAATAAGCCAAACACTTTGGTTGGTCAATAGACAAATTTCGCTAGACAGTATCACATCTCATTAGAAGATTTCAAGGCAATTGGTGAATATTACCACTAAACCAAAACTAAGTCATTAAACTTAAATTATATCATAATGTAACTCTAAATGCCTTGAAACTAAGTCATTGTTGCACATTTCATCTCTATACCAAACTTCATCAATGTTAATTTTTCGAGGCTCAACAGTCTTAATTTTGTATTTCTACCATATTTGTTATAACATAATCTTGTAAAACTTATCACTCAAAAAATTGTCATTGTTTAACATATGATTTTGACCAACTTACTAGGGCGAACTCCCATCAACCAAACAAAATAACTTCAACTAATCCATGTGAATTGCATTGTCACACATAACAAAATTCAAACCATATTATGATGACCCACAAATGTTTTTGCCTATAGTTGACACTATCTATTATGATAACAGATATGATGGAAAACCCCTTGCACCCACTAATGGGTCTTCAAGGGTTCATCCTTCTCTCAAGGCTAGGCCTACGATTCAGTGGAGTAAATTAGAGGACAAATGGGTTAAAATCAATTTTGATGGGGCCTCAAAAGGAAACACGAGTCCTTTGAGGCTGGGTGTGTTGCCCGCGATTCGACTATAAATATTCTCATAATCAAGACTAAGAAGTTGGCAGAGGGGATGAATAATGAAGCAAAGGTCTAGGTTGCACTACTCGTAGTGGATTTGGCAACCAAGTTGCATATGGAGTGATTACATTTATAGGGGGATTTGTAGGTGATAGTAAATGTGATCGCCAATGGTAAAGCCCAAGTTTGGAGACTGGACAAAGTTATCAACATCATTCAAAATAAACTTGGTATGTTCAAGAATTTCAAAAAATTTCACATTTATAAAGAGGGCAATGCAGTAGTGGATTCTCTATCCAAGTTGGCGGTGATGTTTGCGAACAAGTTAGGATTAAATTTGGTGGAAATTTGGCGAGGAGGGCAAATGAAGGCAAGGTGACATCAATGACATTTATGAATGCAAGGTTGGCATCATATGGTGTCTTTGCAGCTGACATTGAAAATGTATTTGGATGTTGCATAGAATGTTGGGTATTTTTTTGAGGCAATTTAATTCTTTATTAGGACTAAAGCGTACATTCAAGTTGTCTTTGTAGTGAATAGACACGCACAAATTTGAGTGGTGGTATTAATGGTGTCATGGAAGCAAATTTCTACTTCAAAGCCTTGAAAAAATAGATGGATTTCTAGGGTCTTGTGTTAGAGGAGCGCTTGAAGATTGTGTTCACCTCAAGCGACCCTTTATTCCTTACTTTGGTTTGGGAATTGCTAGGTGTTGATTTCTTGGTTTCAAAATTCTAGTTGCACATCAATACAAATATTTCATACCTTTTATGTGTATGAGGCCTCCACTTCGGGTCGAGGGGAGAGATGAAAAGGGTGATGGAGTGGTGTGTTTGACCAAAGTGGTGAGTAGGCTTGGAGGATACTTTGCAATGTGCAATATTAGGGCGAGCGTTTATTGTTTCCCATGGGGATTGGATTGGCTTCCCTACTGTGCCTCACCATGTGCACCCCTTCCTTCTGTGCAAGGCACTAGGAACATTCTGGAACATAAGGCAGAGGCCCAAAAATATTGGGCCTACATTATGGACTATGTCAATGATTGGGATATTATCATTGCAATGGGTATACCTAGGGACCAAATGGACCAAAACTTGTTCAGGTTCAGGTTGGTAGGGGTGTGGACAAAAATGCAAGTGCATGGGAGAGCTAGGGTTCATGGCTACTGTGGGCATGGACATGGTGTTGCTCATAGATGTGGGTGTGGTGTTGCTTGTGGGCATGGTGGAGGATGCGGTCATGGACGTAGGCATATGCCCTGAATTGGGGTGGTTCATCATCCTTCTACTTTTGACCTATAATTTTTTCCTCCAGGTTGCGGTCTCACCTTTGTGTTGAAACATCTGGTGAATATTTTGGTTTATACTAGTAGCACATAGGTAATGTTTGTGTCCATTTTTTTTGCATTAATTTTGCCAGGATAGTCTCTATGTTAGTAGGGTTTGGGTGGCGAGTTTATATAATTCAAAATTTTGTTGTATGTACACCACCTAGATAATCTCCCAATATTTGTTAGGGTTTGGATAACAAACTATTGATAGCTACATATCTGGTTTCTCAAACAAGGATTATGTTCGCATTTCATGAACTTTGTTATGCTCTATGTAAAGAAAATAACAAGAGCAAGGAAATGAATGTAATCCAAGAAAAATAGTTAAAGAAGAAGATGTTACCATGAGAAAACCATGAACTAGGAGAAAACATCCAAAAGCCAACACAAGGAGACAAGAAATTGTTTGAAAAGGCAAAAGCAAAGAAAAACCACAGAGAGAGAGAGAGAGAGAGAGAGAGAGAGAGAGAGAGAGAGAGAGAGAGAGAGAGAGAGAGAGAGCTTCATAGAAAGAAAATGAGAGAGGAGAGCACCTCTTTTACAGAGATGAGGAGAGGAGTTACTAAGTAACTCACTAATCTATGAATTCCATCATCTATAATAGGTGTGTGAAAAGTGTCAAGATCCTCTTAAGGAGGATAAACTATTTTCCTTATTAAAATAATTACAAAATATGACATGTCCTCCCACTTGGACTAGAGGACAAAATACATGTAGGGATTCCATAGAATATTCTAATTAAATAAAAGAAGGATACCTTGGTTCATCTTCAAATAAACAAATAAATACAACCAAGGAAAGATTAACTATTCTATTGAAAACATAAATTTCTCCCTTTGTGAGTAATGATGAGTCTAGTTTATGGATTGTTTTGTTTATGGTTTTTTGAGTCTAGACTTAAATAACTTATGGTTTTCGTAAACATTATGTAGACTTTTATGTTTCTATGCTTTAGTCATGTGTATATCTGATACTTTTGAAACTAAGGGAAAATACTGAATATATATATAGACTAATGCATATTATGATGAAATCTGGTATTTATCTTCTCTAGTGTTAATGGGTAGTGTTCCTACAGCCATGTGACAAGGATGCATTAAAATAGGAAAACTTATTATAAATCTTTGCCTTGGATTTGTGTTGCGGATTTTGGTATGCTAACCTTTTGTAGGGGAAGAATAAGTTAGAAAGGAGTAAGGACTCAATGATGAAGTGGCTCCTTCAAGGTGAGTAACTGTTTCCAGATTTTATCATGGCTCTACTACTTCCATAACCTTGCGGTTGCTAACATGGACTGGGTCAATCCAGTTACCAGGTGTTCCTATATTCTTGAAGCACTAAATATAGTTTATCCTCTTGCATAAATGATGTTGTCGTTCCTATAACTGAAGTTGTTATGCTTATGTAATGAAGGACCTAGTTTTTAGGTGTTTTGTTTTCTCAGTTGCTTTTAAATAATTTGGAACTTATGATTCCAATCCTAGTTAGATGTTTTGAGGAGTTTATATTGTAATCCAGCAACAAAGTGAATGCACTTTGATATTCCATCTTATACTTGTGTTTTGTTAAATGACTATATGATAGTTCTAGATTTTAACATCTAAGTTTTAAATATATTCACACTTCCATGGGGGCCCACGTGGGAGGTGAATTCCCTGTTCATGTTCTAGTAGGACTTAGTTAAGTTTATTTGAAGTTGATAAGCATTGTTGCTTTTGTAGCCATTGGTAGCAGAACCATTGACTGTTTCCTGCAACATAGATTTACTTTTTAAGTATTATTAGTTTACTGCTAAGCATTTTCTTTAAGTTGTGAGTTAAGTTGTAGTTTCAGTTCTTAGTATAAATCTCCTGCAGTAATACCTTTACTTTAGTAGTGATGACTTTTGAAGAGAACAAAAGCATAGACCTTGCAGCCACCGTCTCAAGCTCACATTCCCAGATTGATACATTTAATGAAGTCCAGCATGATATTCTAAGTAGACATGTGATAATTTTAAGCAATGAATCACTGTGAAAGGATGTCCAATCCTTGAAGTTACTAGGGTATTATTCTGACCAACCATTTTTGGCGTCATTGTCGGGGATGGTGTCAATTTAGTTTAACCCATAAGTCATTAAGTTAGTTTGCATTCTGCATTATTTTGCATGCATAGATGTAGGGACCATATTGGGAGATTCCTACCTAACTTTATTTAGGAAGAACCATTTGAGGTTTTCAACCCAGCATTTGAGGAACCCCAATTTGAGAACCCGCAAGAAGAAGAACCATTTGAGAACATGTTTGCTGATGCCTATGACCAATTGCCTTCACCAAAATCATCTGAAGAATCATACCATTTAAATTCCCTTTTTGCTGAGCCAGAATATCTAGATAATCTAATGGCTCAACCTACCTTCCCTTTTCCTATTCATACTTAGCAAGGTAACCAAAATTTGAAGAATATTCCTACTGGTGTGCTTCCTAAATTCTATGGACTCATCACAGAAGACCCTGAGACTTTCCTCTTTGAGTTTGATATCCTCTGTCAGAGCTATGACTACACCATTGATAGCCATAAGCTAAAATTGTTTCCCTCTACTTTAAAAGAAGCTTCTCTAAGATGGTTTATGAGCTTGGGTGCCGATGCTGTAGTAGATTGGACTGCAATGTGTGACCTATTTCTTTCAAAGTATAAAGAGTATTGCAAGGAGAGAGACTTAAAAGGGGATGACATATTTAAAATGTCTCAGAAGGAAGATGAAACCTTGGAAGACTATGTCATCAGGTTCATGTTCAACCTACAGTGTAATACACAACACTAGCTGAATGAGGAATCCCAAAAGCATCTATTTCTGAAAGGTGTGAATGATGGAAGCATTGAGGCCCTTGACCTTATGGCAGGGGGGGACATTACCCAAAAAACTTGGGATGACATAAAGAGTATATGTCTGAACTATTCTAGAGCTACTATCAAGAAGGGAAGAGGCTTAAGAGACTTGCCTCACAAGTCTAATGGTGCGAGTGTGTCCAAAATAGAGCTATCCAACCTGTTTTCAAATTTCAAGCAAGACATCATTAATGATGTCACTACTTAATTGGACACTATGCAAGCAAGGAGAAAGAAAGATGAAGCTAATGCAATGTTAGAAAAGTATTGTCCGCATTGTAGGGAGAAGAAAAAAAATTGTCGGTGTAAGTCTGTTGCAAGTTTGGAGTCCCAACCTATGCCTACCGAGTTCAAAGCCATTGATGAGAATGGAAAGGTGCTCTACGTTGCCCAGTGAAGGCCATGGGCTCAGAGACCAGGTATTCCCCAAGATCCTCTTCAAAATTTTAATAGTAATAATGCATGGAAAAATCAACAACATAGTGGTTTTAGTGGGTATAATAGTTGGTAGCAGCCTCAACAAGGTTGGCAACAACCTCAGCAAGGCTGGCAGTAGCCTCACCAAGATTGGCAGCAATCTCACCAGGGTTGGTCACAACCTCAACAAGGCTAGCAACAACCTCACCAAGGTTGGCAACAACCTTAGCAAACCTAGCAACAACCCCAACAAGGGTGGCAACAACCACACAATTAGATGAACCAATCAAACCAGCAAGCTTTGATGCCACCACCTCAGCAGCAGGTTCTAATGCCTCCTCCTGCAGCCAATACTACTTCCCCTAAACAAACTTAGTTGCCTACTCAGCCTACTCCTAATCCCAACAATGCTAAACCAACAACACAACAGTAGAGCTACGCTATTTCCTTGAATAATATTCATTTTGTTAAGTCTACAACTAATTTATCATATGGAGAGATTGTTGAACAAGTGATTGAAGATTACAGAGCTGAAGATGGATAGATAATACTATTTGCTAAATCAGTATGATGTTGTCATTGATGTCAACTAGTATCTTATTAGTTTGATAGTACTTATCTTGTAAGTTATTCATTACCGAGACATCTAAGGAATGGTGGAAGAAGGTCACAACAGATGAGGTTATGGAATTCTTTGGATAACTTATTGATGAGTCTCTGATCTCATTATGTTGATCCTAGTACGCGGTATACATCTATTATGAAGAAAGGAATTCAAAGATACAAAGCAATGTTGGTCAGTAAAAGAAGACAATTTAGTGTTTACCGAGATTCTTAGTATGAACACCGACGACAGTATACACCGACGCAATGTGTTGCATACCGAGCACAAGTTTAACTGATAAGGTTTACTGACACATTTCTTTGACTTGACCGAGAAGAACAGAAGATCATTTAATGATGTTCTAGACTAGGAAGATTGATGAGTTGGCACCTTGAAATCAACATAAAGATATGAAAAGGAATAAAGTTTGTTACAAGATCGACGGATGACAAAATTCAAGAAAGATCTGATGAAGAAGATTGAAACGTGTTAAAGACACATCTACCGAAGAAGGTTAAAGCAGCAAAAGCAATGAACAAGATTAAGCGATAAAATATAATGGATGAAAATGAAATGGCTTACTTGTTTATTTAAGGAGAAAGAAAATACATTATATTAAGAGAGAAGGAGAAGGAGATACTACAGGAAGCTGAGCGTGAATCTGTATTCATGCAATTTCTGTTCAATTGGTTACTAAACCGAGACTGCAGAAACCAAGCTACACAAAGAACAAACCGAGCTACGTAGAGCATAGTATTGATTGATTGTAAGTAAAGTTGATTTAAGATCGGAAGTGTTAAATGGTCAGAAACTATTGTTTGAGCATAACATTGATTCGTAATCTGCAATTTGTTGTAATAAGGTGAGTCAAACTACTGTTACTTTCTAACAATTGTAATCAGTGAAAATCTCTTAACCGAGTGGACTTTTAAGTTTTGATTGGTGTTTCATTCTAATCAGTGAAACATGGTTATCCTGTAAATCAGCACAGTGAGTGACAGAAGATTGAAAGATAACTCCTAGTGGAAAATCCTCTAACCAAGTCACACCTAACAGTGTGCATTGTAACCTTTAACAGGGTTTGGTCCTCACAGGCCTCACTTCAGAAGAGTGAAATTTTTGGGTTGCCGGTTCCCAGGTGGTTTTTCCCTTAATAGGGTTTCCACGTTAAAATCTTTTGTGTTATGTGTTGAGCGTGTTATCTATTTGTTATCATACTTTACATGTTAACAATTATATTTAATTAGTAAATTATTTTGAGCTTATATGATAATCGGTAAATACAGTGACAGTGACGAAGATATATGTTTATCGAGTGACAATATTTGAAGATACATGTTTTAAGTTACTTATTTTGTTTTGGGACTTGGATAATTGATTCACCCCCCCTCTTAGTTATTCTAACACATTTAAGGTATGGCACAACCCTTTCTCCTCCACAACAGCCTATCATCACTAAAGTTGAGGATGCCTCGACAGAGCCAACTGCAGTGCCAATCAAACCTGCCTCTCCTGCAGCTCAAGAGCCCCCATTTCCTCATCGATTGGAGGAACAAGCTAAGCCAGTGGAAAATCAAGTAGTGTTGGACTTGTTTAACCAACTAAAGCAAATGACAGTTAAAATACCACCGCTAGATGCCATAAAGAAAGTGCCTGCATATACTAAAGTCATCAAGGAAGCCTGTATAAAATAGCCCGAGAGGAAGAAAAAGGATCCTAAAACCATACATGTCCTAGGATAGTTATTTGACGTAATGTTGGAGAAATTGACAATTCCAAAGTATTATGATCCTGGTAGCCCTATGGTTACAATCACTATTCAAGAAATACAAGTTCAAAATACTCTAGTTGACTTAGGTGCATCCATAAATGTCATGACCAAGGAAGTAATGTCTCAGTTGCATATCATCGGTCTTAGGGAAACCCCAAACATCCTTTAGCTTGCTGATAATTCCACCATTCCACCATACAGACTAAATTACAATATGTTGAGTGTTGCACAACTAATTAATTCAGGTCACAGATTGGTATTTGCAAACAAAAAGGTGAAAATCTATGAAGCTGGTGAAAGACTTGTTGGGACTGGTACTCAAACCAGAGGTAACCTTTTTTATCTTGATATTGATGAATCTTCTTGTTTACTAATGAAAGATGAAGATGTTTGGCTATGGCACAAGAGATTATGTCATGTAAATTTTGATAATATGATCAAGATCAGTAAGAAGAAAAGAGTTAGAGGTTTGCCTAACTTACATAAGCCTAATCATACTCTTTGTCATGAATGTCAAAAGGGAAAGATGACTAAATCTAGTTTTAAAAGCAAAGATTTCTCAACAAAGAAAATTCTTGAGTTGGTACATACCGACTTATGTGGACTGATGAGAACTCAAAGCTACTATGGTGACAAATATTTTATTCTCTTTGTTGATGATTATACTAGATTGATGACAGTGATGTTTTTGAAAGAAAAGTCTAAAGCATTTAAGATGTTTAAATGGTATAAGGCTAAGGTTGAAAAGGAAACCGGTAAGGAGATTAAATGTTTAAGGTCAGATAGAGGTGGTGAATTTATATCTGATGAATTTACTAACTTCTGCAATGAGCATGGTATCCAGAGACAAGTGTATGCACTGAGAACACCACAACAAAATGACATTACTGAAAGAAGAAATAGATCAATAGTTAATTGTGCAAGGACACTGATGATACAAAAGAACGTTGCACAAAAATTTTGGAGAGAAGCTGTAAGTACTGTTGTCTATGTACTTAACCGAGTACAGTTAAAGAAGGACTCCAACCGAACACCATATGAGCTTTGGTTTGGACACAAGCCTAATGTAAGTTATTTTAGAATCTTTAGAAGTAAGTGTTTTATCTTGAAAGATGATAGAAATGGTAAGTTTGATTCCAAAGGAGATGAAGGAATATTCTTAGGATATTCTGCCCAAAGTAAAGCTTACAAATGTCTGAACAAGATGACTAATAAGATTATTGAAAGTATAAATGTTCGAGTTGATGAATTTGATGACAAGCTTATAGATGAAGAAAAGACTGAGGAACCTGAAGACTACTAATAGTTTACATATTATGATGTCCCTGAGTTTCAACCGAGACTATCACAGACTACTGTAACCGACAGATAGACGAGAAATGCATAGCAACTAGCACAACTGACAGAACAGAATGATGATCAAGGAGCACCTACCAAGAAAGTTAATGAACCTAAACTAAATGCATAGCAGAATATAGAGCAAGATGCACAAGATAGAAGATCCAAGATCTTAGCAAGATTTGTAAGAAGACATCATCCTGAAAACCAGATTATTGGAGACAAGAATGCTGGTATGCAAACTAGAAGTAAATCACAACAAGGTACTTGTTTGGTTTGTGAATTTGAACCTAAAACTGTACAAGTTGCTCTGAATAATGAAGAATGGGTCAAGGCAATGACTGAGGAAATTGAACAAATCGAGAAGAACAAAACATGGACTTTAGTACCCAGACCAACGGATAAGAATGTAATCGGTACTAAATGGATTTTCAGAAATAAGCTAAATGAGAATGGTGAAGTGACAAGGAACAAGGCTAGACTTGTATGTAAAGGATATGCACAAGAAGAAGGACTTGATTATGGTGAGACATTTTCACCTATTGTAAGACTTGAGGGTGTTAGAATGTTACTGGCATATGCTGCGCATAAGAAATTTAAAGTTTATCAAATGGATGTGAAGTCTACTTTTCTGAATGGAATACTTGAAGAAGAGGTCTACATTGAACAGCCTAAAGGTTTTGAAGATCCAGACAATCGAGAAAAGGTTTGTAGACTTCACAAGGCATTGTATGGACTGAAACAAGCTCCAAGAGCATGGTATGAAAGACTGCACACATATTTGTTAAGTATTGGTTTTATTAGAACAAGTGATAATAGTAATCTATACATGAAAGGAAATTCTGATGACACTATTATCATAGCTGAAATCTTTGTTGATGATATAATTTTTGGAGGAAGAGACAATGTGTGTAAGGCATTTGCTGATGAGATGCAGAAAGAGTTTGAAATGTCAATGTTCGGAGAGATTAAGTTTTTTCTAGGACTGCAGGTGATTCAGCACAGTGATGGAATCTTCATCACTCAATCAAAATACATAAAGGAGGTCTTGAAGACATTTGGTATGGAAAATGCAAAACCTGTAGGAACACTGATGGTTACCGGATGTAAATTAACAAAGGAAGATGATACTACCGAGGTTGATAAGACTCTTTACCGATCCATGATTGGTAAATTGATGTATGTAGTACATTCTAGACCTGATATTGCTCATGCTGTTGGAATTGTTGCAAGATTTTCTGCTAACCCCAGTGAATCTCATATGATAGCTACAAAAAGAATCCTGAGATACGTTAAGAAAATAGAAGATTATGGCCTTTTGTATCCGAGAGATGGAAAATTTGAATTGAAGGTATATATTGATGTTGATTGGGCTGGTAATGTGGATGATTGTAAAAGTACAATTGGAGGCACATTTTTCTTTGGAGACCAACTTGTTACATGGACTAGCAAGAAGCAGAGTTGTATCTCTCAGTCAACAGCCGAAGCTGAATATGTTGCTGCTACGACAAATTGCTCGAATATAGCTTACATCAAGCAAGTGTTGGAAGGGATGAATGAAGTGATCACAGATCCAGTGACTATTTATTGTGACAACACTAGTGCTATTAACATTTTGAAAAATACTGTAATGCACTCAAAGATAAAGCACATCTCAATTAAATATCATTACTTAAGGGAGCAAGTACAAGACAAGAAAGTTAAACTGGAGTTTGTAACATCTAAAGAATAGCTTGCTGATATCTTTACAAAGCCTCTACCGAAAGAAACTTTTGAATACTTGAGGAATAGACTTGGGGTCTGTCCTCTGTCTATAGGTCACTAAGGTGATCTGGCATGTTGCATCAGCCTATTTTATCAGAAGATCATATATGTTGATGCTAGCATAGATTGCACTTTGATTAAGTTCAAGGTTGTGATTAAGTTTTTTTTTGGATGGAGATATCCATATTTCAGATACAATGGAGATGTTAGTATACTCATACTTTGTTATTCTTTTCATTTGGCATTGTTGTCAAAGGGAGAGAATAGCAAATATGAATGAATGCTGGAAAAAGGAAGAGTTAAGGATGAACTATGACAATGTTGTAGAATAGATATTGGTATGGGTATGGTACATTCATATTATTTAAGTTGCCATCAATGCCAAAGGGAGAGATTGTTAAGTCTACAACTGATTTATCATATGGAGAGATTGTTGAAAAAGTGATTGAAGATTACAGAGCTGAAGATGGATAGATAATACTATTTGCTAAATCAGTATGATGTTGTCATTGATGTCAACTAGTATCTTATTATTTTGACAATACTTATCTTGTAAGTTATTCATTACCGAGACATCTGAGGAATGGTGGAAGAAGGTCACAACAAATGAGGTTATGGAATGCTTTGGATAACTTATTGATGAGTCTCTAATCTCATTATGTTGATCCTAGTACGTGGTATACATCTATTATGAAGAAAGGAATTCAAAGATACAAAGCAGTGTTGGTCAGTAAAAGAAGACAATTTAGTGTTTACCGAGATTCTTAGTATGAACATTGATGACAGTATACACTGACGTAGTGTGTTGTATACTGAGCACAAGTTTAACCGATAAGGTTTACTGACACATTTATTTGACTTGACCGAGAAGAACAGAAGATCATTTAATGATGTTGTAGGCAAGGAAGACTGATGAGCTGGCACCTCAAAATCAGCATAAAGATATGAAAAGGAATAAAGTTTGTTACAAGATCGACGACTGACAAAATTCAAGAAAGATCTGATGAAGAAGATTGAAATGTGTTAAAGACACATCTATCGAAGAAGGTTAAAGCGGCAAAAGCAATGAACAGGATTAAGCGGCAAAATCTAATGGATGAAAATGAAATGACTTACTTGTTTATTTAAGGAGAAAGAAAATACATTATATTAAGAGAGAAGGAGAAGGAGATACTGCAGGAAGCTGAGCGTGAATCTGTATTCATGCAATTTTTGATCAATTGGTTACTAAACCAAGACTGCAAAAACTGAGCTACACAGAGAACAAACCGAGCTATGTAGAGCATAGTATTGATTGATTGTAAGTAAAGTTGATTTAAGATCTGAAGTGTTAAATGGTCAGAAACTATTGTTTGAGCATAACATTGATTCGTAATATGCAATTTGTTGTGATAAGGCAAGTCAAACTACTGTTACTTTCTAACAATTGTAATCAGTGAAAATCTCTTAACCGAGTGGACTTTTAAGTTCTGATTGGTGTTTCATTCTAATCAGTGAAACATGTTTATCCTGTAAATCAGCACAGTGAGTGACAGAAGATTGAAAGATAACTCCTAGTGGAAAATCCTCTAACTTGGTCACACCTAACAGTGTGCATTGTAACCTTTAACAGGGTTTGGTCCTCACAGGCCTCACTTCAGAAGAGTGAAATTTTTGGGTTGCCGGTTCCCAGGTGGTTTTTCCCTTAACAGGGTTTCCACGTTAAAATCTTTTGTGTTATGTGTTGAGCGTGTTATCTATTTGTTATCATACTTTACATGTTAACTATTAGATTTAATTAGTAAATTATTTTAAGCTTATCTGATAATCGGTAAATACAGTGACAGTGACAAAGATATATGTTTACCAAGTGACAGTATTTGAAGATACAAGTTTTAAGTTACTTATTTTGTTTTAGGACCTGGATAACTGATTCACCCCCCCTCTCAGTTATTCTAACACATTTAAGGTATGGCACAACCCTTTCTCCTCCACAACAGCCTATCATCACTAAAGTTGAGGATGCCTCGGCAGAGCCAACTGAAGTGCCAGTCAAACCTGTCTCTCCTGCAGCTCAAGAGCCCCCATTTCCTCATCGATTGGAGGAACAAGCTAAGCCAGTGGAAAATCAAGTAGTGTTGGACTTGCTTAACCAACTAAAGAAAATGACATTTAAAATACCACTGCTAGATGCCATAAAGAAAGTGCCTGCATATACTAAAGTCATCAAGGAAGCCTGTATAAAATATCCCGAGAGGAAGAAAAAAGATCCTAAAACCATACATGTCCTAGGACAGTTATTTGATGTAATGTTGGAGAAATTGACAGTTCCAAAGTATTATGATCCTGGTAGCCCTATGGTTACAATCACTATTCAAGAAATACAAGTTCAAAATGCTCTAGTTGACTTAGGTGCATCCATAAATGTCATGACCAAGGAAGTAATGTCTTAGTTGCATATCATCGGTCTTAGGGAAACCCCAACCATCCTTCAGCTTGCTAATAATTCCACCATTACACCTAATGGGATGGTAGAGGATGTTATAGTCACCTTGAATTCTTGGGAGTATCCAGTTGACTTTGTTGTCCTTTCTCCAAAGGCTAACATGGGCAGGTATCCAATAATTCAAAGCAGGCCATGGTTGGCTACTGCAGATGTCTATATAGCTCGTCGGTTAGGAAAAATGACTATATCCAATGGAGTCAACACTAAGAATTTGACTCTATATTCCCCAGCTCAACCTCTATTGCAAGATGACTAGATAGTCTCGCTAGACTTGGGTGATATTGAACCTGAGGTCAATTCAATCCACCAGTTAATGATGATATCCTAGGAGCCATTTGTAGCCTTTAGGGGAGAAGATGAGATAATTTCTTACTTTATCATGAATGAATATGGAGTGCAGTCCCAAATGTGTTCCCAAGCGAACTGTGTTCTAGAAACTTTGTTACCACCTCCAAATGCTCCACAGTATTCAGAAACTTCACAATTACTTCATACATTATTGCCTCATGAAATGGAGTCTTTTCCAGTTGCTCGACTGTCTATGGCAAAAAAGGTCATTAATCTAGAAGTTAGTCTAGGACAATAATTAAATATGAGCAGTGCTTTGTCACCCTCTCAACAGAAAGTTGTCCTACAACTTCTACAAGAACATCAACAAGCTTTTGCTTGGGATTATACCGATATGAAAGGCCTAGATCCTAAACTATGCACTCATAAAATCTACATCAGTCCTAAATGCAGACCTGTCTGCCAACCTCAAAGAAGGGTTAATCCAGCTTTAAGGGATATAGTTAAGAATGAGTTGCAGAAGTTGTTAAATGCTGGCTTCATTTATCCCATTTCTGATAGCCAGTGGGTCTCCCCTCTCATTATAGTACCCAAGAAAGGAGGGAAGTGGAGAGTTTGTGTCAACTATAGGGAGCTTAACTTAGCCACTAAGAAGGACCACTTTCCATTGTCGTTCATAGATCACCTTGATAACCTGGCTGGTAAGAAATACTTCTCTTTTCTGGATGGATTCAGTGGTTATAATCAGATACAAATAGCACCTGAGGACCAGGAGAATACAATGTTCACATGTCCATGGGGAACATTTGCCTATTCAGTGCTACCTTTTGGGTTGTGCAATGCTCCTACCACTTTCCAGCGAGTTGTGATAAGTATATTCTCTGATATGTCTGCTAATTGCATGGAGATTTACATGGACAACTTTACCACATATGGGCATACTTTTGATGAGGCTAAGGAAAACTTGGAAAAAGTCCTTATGAGATGTTGTGACTACAACCTTTCTCTCAACAGTGAGAAATGCTTCATGATGATGGAAGAAGGGGTTGTCTTAGGGCATTTCATATCTTTAAAAGGTAATCAAGTGGACCCTGCCAAGATAGAAGTGATTAGCACATTTCCTACTCTAGTAAAACAAAAAGATGTGCAGAGTTTTCTTGGATATGTCAGGTATTATAGAAGGTTTATAAAGGATTTTAGTTAGCTTGCAGCACCATTATATAACTTGCTCAAAAAGGATGTTGAATTTTCTTGGGACTTTGAGTGTGCAAAGTCTTTCCTGCAAGTTAAGGAAGTTCTCACCACAGCACTGGTTTTGAGAGGACCTAATTGGGGCTTGAATTTTCACATTCATACTGATGCCTTAGACTATGCTATTGGTGTTGTACTTGGTTAGAAGGTGGACTCCGTTGAACATGCTATTTACTTTATTAGTAAAAATTTGCAAGGTGTTGAGTTTAATTACACTATCACTAAAAAAGAACTGCTTGCAGTCATCTATGTCGTGAATAAATTTAGACACTACATTACTAGATATGAGATCTATGTGCATACCAACCATTATGCTATTAAGTACCTCATGAACAAGCTTACAATCTCTAAAAGACTGGCTCACTGGTTGCTCCTTATGCAGGAATTTAACATCACCATAGTAGATAAGCTTGGTAAGGCCAATGTGGTAGCTGATTTCCTTTCTAGGTTGCATGTCCCTAATGATCCTGTAGCTATTGATGATAGTTTTCCTGATGAGCATCTCTTTCTACTGTCTACACACAATCCCTAGTATGCTGATATTGCCAATTATCTCACCATTGGTAAGACACCAGCTCATTTCTCTACTAAAGAAAGAAGATTGTTGACTGAAAAGAGCTTTAATTATTCATTAATTTATGGATTCATGTTTTATACTGGTCCTGATCAAGTGAATAGAAGATGCATAAGAGAGGATGAAACATATGATATCCTTAGGGCATGTCACGATGAACCTTGTGGTGGACATTTTGTTGCCAAAAGAACAACATTGAAGATCTTGACTACAGGCTACTGCTGGCCCAGTTTACACAAAACTGCTGCTCAGTACACCAAAAAGTGTTGCAAATGCCAATGCATGGGATGACCTACTAAGACAGATGAAATGCCCCTATAGCCATAGGTAATTTCTTACCCTTTGATAAATGGGAGATTGACTTCGTTGGTCCTATTGAGCCATCTTCACAAGGTAAATCTTATATCCTTGTATGCACTGACTATGTTACAAAGTGGGTTGAGGCTAAACCTATGAAGCACCCAAGGGATAACAATGATGAAAAATTCCTTTATGAGTTCATTTTCACAAGATTTGGGGTACCTAGGGAGCTTCAATCTGAACAAGGTCCTTCGTTTACTTCCAATTTGATAGCTGCTCTGATGGAAGAGTATAACATTAGGCATGGTAAATCCTCACCTTATCACCCCCAAGCTAATGGGCAGGTAGAAGCTACCAATCAAGAGTTGGAATCTATTCTCACTAAAACTGTAGCCATCCATAAGAAAGATTGGGCCACACGACTTCCTGAAGCTCTTTGGGCTTACCAGATTACCTGGAAATCTACAACCGGTTTCACACCATTTGAGCTTGTATATGGTCAGTCTGTAGTAATGCCTGTAGAATTTGAATATAAGACACTAAGGACAACTCTTGATCTTGGTATGGATCTCACTGTAGCATAGCAAGAATGGATACTGAGCTTGAATTGCCTTGATGAATGATGTAAATCTACCCTGCACAACACAGAATTGATACAACACCAACGCAAGCAATGGCACGACAAGTATGTTAAGGATAAAATCTTTTCTATCGGTGACTATATGTGGTTGAACTTGGACCTCTAATCCAACTACACATGCAACATAGTCATTACTCACATGATCAAATTACGAGAGAGAGTATGAATTACTCAATTCTAAATTCATGGTGAAGCGACCTGTTGCCTCCTATGTAGATGGGGTGTTTAATTACTCTCAGAACGAGAGCCAACAACCATAAGACCAGTACTACAATGGAGGATTTACAAGCTTATTAAGATAATCCAATTAAGATTAAACTATAATGAAGTGCAATTAATCTAAGAACTTGAAAGAAATATGAAGTGCAGATTTACTCTAAAGAACTTGAAATAAAGATGATATTAAACTATGAGCAAGTAAGCAAACTAATTACAATGAAGGTGCAATATTAAACTAAATGAAGATTAATCTAAAATATGCAATGAAAGCTTGAAATTATGAAATCAAGACAAAAAAATGCTATAGTTTAGTAACTCTAAAAAATGCTCTTTTTTCGAATGAAAAATGAGGTTCAATAAATAGACAAGCTCGGGGAGAGAATGAAGAGGTTCTTGATTTGAAACTCCTGACTCTTCATTCCCAATTGAGACAAAAAAGCATGAATTACTTAATTAAAAGAATGTTTATTGCCATATAAGGGTGACTGTTCGAATAATTTGAATTATTAATTCAAATAAAGGTGTCCATTCAAATAACAAGTAATATTAATTCCTTTTGATGTATATTAGCCAAATGGGGTTAGTTTAATTTAATTTAAAGCACTTAGGACTTTAGAATTAAATTAATTTATCACAGGAGTAATTTAGCTAATAAAAGTTGAAGACATTAGGAATTAATTATAATATTTGATTAATGCAATTTAGGGTTTTTGCAATTGACATCAAGTCGAATTAAGTCAGGTAGGAGAGAGAAAATTGCCTAGGAAACTAGGACTTTGGAGATGTAAAATTGACAAAAATGCACCAAAATTGATTGAATTTATTAGGTGCCAATTTTGGGGTATTACAGTGACTGGGTGCTCCTCTATGACTCCCGGTATTAGAATAATCCAGGAAAATTCCAAACTAGATGGTTAGGACCGTATGAGATTATAACAGTATTTCCAAATGGAGCGGTCCAACTTTCCATAGTTGATCCAATTCGGTTCAAATTATTAGTCAATGGTCACAGGTTAAAGTTATATGAAAAACCCCAAAGCAAGGAAGAGTTCTTGTAGCAATTCTCCTCTGCCACTGGCGATACACTTCCTGCAACCTCTCTTAATGAGCTTTCTGCTCATTTGCCTTCCTCACTCTAGAAGTTCTCGTCACTTTCATAATAAATGCTTTCTTAACAAAAGTTGCTTCTCCATAATAAAATATCATTTCATTTTGTGTCTATCACCCATCCATTTCATTTATTATTCATTCATGGATAACAATGACTGCCACCTCAACAACAATTCAGGTTCATACACTTTTCCAGGTATGCAGGTTTAATTTGTTTTTCCAATCTTTTCGTATGCGTTGTCACTTGTGCAAGTGTGGGACCACTTGCCTAATTTAGCTGGGGGGGAAGTTATATCATTTTTGTCATTATGTTCATGAAATCTTTATGTTTATTTTTTTAATCATGTTGTACTTGCATTTCTTGTCATGATTTGACACTTTTTGAAGATTTTTGTGCTGCGTTGTTATTTCGCACATATCAAGCGAGGGTGGAAAGTACATGTTAAGTATGAAGTCTGTGAATGAGTAATTATGAGTAGTTAAGAGATATTATTGATTTGCATTCATATTACTTATGAGCTCATTTTCTGAACTACACTGCTAGAACTTTCCATGTTTGAAACCTTCCTGTAACTTGCCTTTTCAAGCCTCCTTATCCAAATTTGTTCTTGACTGTTTTAATCTCCTGCAAATCCATTTTGGGTATTTCGACAACTTGAAGATGGGAGGTGACCTCATTCATAGGGAACCCACTGTGCATAATATCTTGCTAGAAGACCAAGCCTACAGGCCATATTTTCAGGCAAGAGGTTGGCTGGATTATATCCAAAAGCTAACCAGTTGGGATGATGAAGTTGCGCTACAATTTTTGAGCTCATTAAAAGATGGAGTGGCTATAGTCAAGGGATTGAGGGTACCATTTTCATAGGCAATTTTGGTAGAAGTTATGGGGTTGCCACAGGAAGGGGAGGAATTTGTAGAAAATCTTGATCTGACCACGTACAGGGCTCAGTTCACCCTGCATTCAAACCCACCTCTTGAGGTTGATCGAAAACAAGGTACATTCAAACTATCTCTTCCAGAGCCATTTAGGCAATGTGCAGTTCATGTCATTAAATATTTTACTTGTGAAGGACGACATTCATACTTGCATTCCATTTATTTTAAATTTTTGAGTTGTATAAGGTATGACAATAGGCTCATCAATGTTCCTAGTTTCCTGTTTAGCATCTTGTCGAAGCAGACCACTCTAGTATAGGAGGGTAAACGTAATTCTATCTCACATCACTGTTTAGTCAAATTGATAGTTGAGAAAGCCTTAAGGGAGTAGTCAAAAATCTCCTGAGATGAATTTTTGCTGCAAGGGTTTAAAGAACCAACCCTAGAACCTATTGGGCGAAGAGTGGGGTAGAGAATTCAAACTGATAAAGGGGTTAGGAAAATTATTATTGAACTTGGACAAGGTTCTTCATCCAAGAATAAATCTAGGGTTAGGACTTCTAATTCCCCTCATTCATCTACTTCAAGGTCAGTTCATGAAGAGGAAGAGGAGACTTCTGCAGAAAAGGTTGAAGCTACTCCTGTGACGAAGAGGGTTTCTCAAATAGACAGGAATAAGAAAAATAATCCTGGTACTAGTCAGTAGACTAAGGAATCATCTCTTGTAGTCACAAGCACTTCCAGAAAAAGGAAAGTTCTAGAAAAGAAGGAAGAAACTCCGTTAAGGAGAAGTAATAGGAGGAAGTCAAATGCAACTGCAGATATTCCATTTGAAGAGTCAAATGTTGAACAAGAAGCTTCTGGGCAAAAAGAAGAAGAGTTTAGAACTATTCAGTAAGAAGCTGAAATACAACTTGAAATTTCTGAGCAAGAAGAACAAGGGCCTGAGATTATGCAGCAGGAAACATTTGAAGGGTTTCCTAATATTGAAACAAAACAGGTTCCTGATAAGCCAACAAATGAAGAAGTCATTGTAATTGTTGATGACTCCAGCTCTGAAGAGCAAGCTTATGTATTTCAGAGAAGAGGTTCGACCTCCAAGAATCCTCAGAAAAATGACGTTTGTAATGACTTAGATAGTGATGACTCAGATAGTTATATAATGGAAGAAAATGAACCAAGATTTTCTCCTACAGCAGAGAGGCTCATCCATGTGAAGAAAACCCTGATGTTGATGCAGACCTTGCTAATAAGGTAGTAGAGAAATTTTTTAATGAGGGTTCAGATACATTGGCCTCTATTGCATAGCAATGCTCTAATACTGAGAGATCCATGGTGGTTTGGACAGATCCTAAGGAAGGGATAAATTCAAAAGAAGGTAAGCCCCCTGTTCTCTCTTCAACAGATAAATCTTTTGACAATTCCATGTCATGTCAGTCTAGTTATGTGTCCCTATTATCCATTATTTCTCAATTATCCAATCAATTAAATTCAAAAAGGGAACAATGGAGGCAGCAGAGGAAAGAGTTAAATAGAATTATAGACCAACATTTTCAGGTGACTATTGAGTAGGAGGAGAAAGTGGAACAACTACAAGAAAAACTTACCAAAGTTACATCCCTTATTCCTGACCTGATGGGCCATAGGTCCCCATCTCCTGTCTATGCCCTATTCCTCAAAGAACAATTGTTGAACTATCAGATGACCTGCATTATGCAAGATAAATCTCTTTCATTGCTAGAGCCTACTCAGTTTTCTCAAGCTTTCAATAATTCTCCTATAGCCATTAAGAATCTATTGTGTGAATTCTTCCTCCACAACCTAGCAGTCCCAAATGACCGAGTCTGGAACCCCTTACTATATGTTGGGGATATCCAACTTAGGGCCCTTATGTCCTGGGTACAGAATGAGATTAGTTGGGACACTCAATCCAAGTTGTATAGGGATTTATAACAAGAGATTCCCCTATATCTGAGACCTGAAGCCAAAGACCCTAAAACTTGTTATTATGATTGGTTAAGAATTGCCCTCTCTGTTTCAAGCAGCAAGCTCATCTATCCACTTAGGGATGCAACATTTGATGAGTATGAGAAGTTAGTTGATTCTGAGTTGCCTGACGCTACCAATGCTATTCAGTGGCATTGGATTAGTTTA
The DNA here is from genome assembly GCA_027943335.1 of Chamaecyparis obtusa. Classification (NCBI taxonomy): domain Eukaryota; kingdom Viridiplantae; phylum Streptophyta; class Pinopsida; order Cupressales; family Cupressaceae; genus Chamaecyparis; species Chamaecyparis obtusa. The sequence continues at coordinate 11,340 of BSBK01001337.1, read as the reverse complement.
TCCAAGGAGCTGAGAGCTAAAGAGCCACATTCACCCTTCAATTTCAGCATGGCACATAGGAGGGCACCCTCATATATCTCTTTGGGAAGGACACGTCAAATTTTTTGGATTCCACTTACCTTTTAGCAGCCATTGTTGATGTCTCCTCTCTTAGAAAACTCAGAAAATCTGGACAGTTATGACATGAAGGGAGAGGAAGAAAGGTGGAAAAGACATAGAGAGACAAAAGGATTCTATTGGAGCTTTGCCAAAGGCGGTTCTGGATAGAAGACAGTTGTTGATTACAGACTGACAGCTAGGTTGAAGAATTTTATGTTTGTTGTGGGACCAGCAAAAAGCTAAGTTGGGGGGAATGATGAGTATAGTTTATGGATTGTTTTGTTTATGATTTTTTGAGTCTAGACTTAAATATCTTATGGTTTTCATAAATATTATGCAGACTTTTATGTTTCTATGCTCTAGTCATGTGTATATTTGATACTTTTTAAACTGAGGGAAAATACTTAATATATATATAGACTAATGGATATTATGATGAAATCTGGTATTTCTCTTCTCTAGTGTTAATGGGTAGTGTTCCTGTAGCTATGTGACAAGGATGTGTTAAAATAGGAGAACTTATTATAAATATTTGCCTTGGATTTGTGTTGTGGATTTTGGTATGCTAACTTTTTGTAGGGGAATAATAAGTCAGCAAGGAGTAAGGACTCAATGATGAAGTGGCTCCTTCAAGGCGAGTAACTATTTCCAAATTTTATCATGGCTCCACTACTTCCATAACCTTGCGGTTGCTGACACAGACTGGGTCAATCCAGTTACCGAGTGTTCCTATATTCTTGAAGCATTAAATATGGTTTATCCTCTTGCATAAATGATGTTGTCATTCCTATAACTAAAGTTGTTATGCTTATGTAATGAAGGACCTAGTTTTTAGGTGTTCTGTTTTCTCAGTTGCTTTTAAATAAGCTGGAATTTATGATTCCAATCCTTGAAAGATCTTTTGAGGAGTTTATATTGTAATCCAACAACAAAGTGAATACACTTTGATATTCCATCTTGTACTTGTGTTTTGTTAAATGAATATATGATAGTTCTAGATTTTAACATCTGAGTTTTAAATCTATTCACACTTTTGTGGGGGCCCACGCGGAAGGTGAATTCCATGTTCATGTTCAAGTAGGACTTAGTTAAGTTTCTTTGAAGTTGATAAGCATTGTTTCTCCTGTAGCCATTGGTAGTAGAACCATTGGTTGTTTCCTGCAGCATAGATTTACTTTTTAAGCATTATTAGTTTACTGCTAAGCATTTCCTTTAAGTTGTGAGTTAAGTTGTAGTTTCAGTTCTTAGTATAAATCTCCTATAGTAAAACCTTTACTTTAGTAGTGATGACTTTTGAAGAGAACTAAAGCATAGACCTTGCAGCCACCATCTAAAGCTCATGTTCCCGGATTGATACATTTAATGAAGTCCAACATGATATTCTAAGTAGACATGTGATAATTTTAAGCAATGAATCACTGTGAAAGGATGTCCAATCATTGAAGTTACTAGGGTATTATTCTGACCAACCAAGTAATAATTCCAATTTTGGAAGAAAAATGAAATGAGATTTATATTGCTAAGAAAAGATTTTCTTGATACAAAATTAGTTTCTAAAAAAATTGAAATTGAAATTTAAAATTTGAAAAAAAAACGTAGACATAATTGTATAACATAAAAATTAAATTACGTAAATGTTCTAAGGAAACAAGAACGAGTTGGAGATAATAATCACTAAATGTCAATGAATTGGATTTAACTTAATGTTATTAAGTTTTTGTTAAATCAATCAATAAATGATTAAATGATATTATATTTTAAATGTTAATACAAAACAAAGTGAGAATCACTAATTAATTTGAGCTCTAAAAAGATTGAAATAATGGTAAATTTGAAATTTAAGCTTTAGATGTTATAAAAATGTAATTAAAAAACTTATAAGCAATTAATTTAAACTATTTAAAAATAGCAATAGATTAAACTATTTTATGAAAAATGGATTAAACTAATAACAAAGTAATGATATTAAAATAATGTTTTTAAACTTAACAAACAATGTTATTTTGTTTAAATAATTGATTTAAATGAATTGAAATGAGACAGTAAATAAAGAATAGTCAAACTACCTTAAAAATTGTTCAAACTAGAATTCAAACTTAAACTAATCATAGCAAAAGAATAGAGAATAAATCAATAATGAACTGCAATAATGGCATAGAAGAAAGACCAAAGTGGCACAAGGAGAGTGGCATAATAGAAGATCAGCAAAGTTATGCAAGGAAGGAGACAGGCCAGTCAAATCGCAAAGTGAGAAATGACTCACGCAAAGGCAGAATGTGGCTCACACAAGTGAAGATTGGGAGGGAAAAATTGAAAGCAAAAACACAAGGGCACATGAATAAGTTACTCAACTTGCAAGGTAGAGAAAATAGAACATAGGGTTAGACAAAGATAGACCACACAAGGAACTAAAAATGCAAGGCACAATAACAGACAAACTATGAAAGGAAATATAGTCCTAGTGCGGGGGCCATATCTCAAAGCTAAACTATTGGATTTGTCTGAATTTTGGATATGTTGTTACAGACCAAGTTGGTAAGGTTATAATCAGAGATATATTCCTAAAGTGATTGGGTTCAAAATTTATGACAGAATGAGTGCGGTATTGTCATAAGTTGAATAATGACTGAACAAGATTAACCATGCAAAGCAAAAGTAAATGAATATAGTTTAAACATGCAAAGAAAAGGTTAGGATGAGATAAAAATGAGAAAATAATGTTAGAATAATAGAGATAACAGAGAAAATAATAGAGATATGATTGCAAAACAAATGAAATAAACCTACATGCACAAAGATAAAAAAGAAGAAATATGAGATATTATCTTTGAATCCAACAATAAAGAATGATTACTACGTAGTAAAAATGATTAGTATATAACCTACAAGAAATGTGAGAGAAAAGAAGATAAACCTTTCAGTTTTCCAACAAAGGTTAAAAAAATAAAATGCAGATTGAAATGGGTTTGGCAGTAAACCAGTCAAACCAAAAAAAAATTCATACACAACTCTCTAACAACAAGTCAACCAAAGAGGGTTAGAGAAAACAATAACTAAATAAAATAATAAACCCTACAACACAAAAGTTAGTAAATGAAGCTCAAGATTCTCTCTCAAACAAGAGTCTCCAATGAGATGTTCTCCAAAGAATGGTAACCTTCAATACTACACTCAAACAAGGATTAACAACCCAAACTCTGATGCCATGTAAAAAAAAATAACAAGAGTGAGGAAAGAATAGAATAGAATAGAATAGAATAGAAAATTTTAACGTCTACGAGGCTAACATAGCCTATGGGACAGATAAAGAAGACGATGTTACCATGAGAAAAACAAGAACTAGAATCAAGAACCCAAAATATAAGCCAATGAGACAAGAATATTTTGAAAGGGTAAAAGAAAATAAAACCCCTTGTGAGAGAGAGAGAGAGAGAGAGAGAGAGAGAGAGAGAGAGAGAGAGAGAGATGATCATTACAATAACCTCATCACCAAGAAATGAGAGAAAAACATCTCTTAATAAAGATGAGGAAAGGAGTTACTATGTAACTCCCAAGTCTATGAATGCCACCATTCATAATAGGTGTGTGCCAAGTGTCTCAATCCTCTTAAGGAGGATAAACTAAATAGAGAAATTACATAAAATGAGTTTTCCTCCCACTTGGACTAGAGGACAAATTACATGTAGGGATTCCTTAGGAATCTCCTAATTACAAATAATAAATACAAGTAAAGATTACTCTTCTAACACTCTAAATACTATAACTTTTATTCTATAATAATAAAATCATAATTTATCGATTAAAAAAAATACACATGATGGAAAAAATAAGTACACAAGGCTTATAATGTACCTCTTAACATTGTTGATATTGATACTCTCTAATAGTTGATAGGGAATTTCATGAGGCGTTCTCTTGCCAAGAAGAAAGAAAATACAAATTGCAAGCAAAATAAACACAAAATGTGATACTAATAGTAAAGTAAAGCCAAATAGGAGAACAAAAAGAGTGTCATTTGTTGATTTGTATGATTATGAATGTGAACCATCTCTTTTGCAATACTTTTTTTTATCATCAAATGAAATAAAATGGTCATTATGATTTATTCTCCAAACTACCATCAATTTACAATGTTCTGTGTATAGGAAATATTGAGATTGTTATTTGGAACTAGATCTCATTCCTTTAAATACTCTAAGAGGAAATGGACATAAGTATATTTCAATGTAATTCCATTTAAATCGTGTTTATTAGCACTGCTCACTACCTAAAAAATCATGTTTATTGACACCGCCTTAAAATTCCCAACATGAGTTTCGTTTGAGCAAGGCAGTGGTGTTTTTTCATCTGTCACCTAATAAATACAACATGAGTCCTAATAGGAGGAATAGTGGTGGCTAAAAAAATCAGCATCATACATTAAATTCTGATGGGCAATGCCCACATCAAATGGCCTATCATTTAAATGGTCATATCATAATATCTTAGATGGTTGTCGTTCTAGAAAAAACTAGCTCCAAAAATTTATATTTTTGTATTTTGAAGAAAATATCATGGTAGGCAAAAATGTGTTGTCAAAATGCACTTCTTTTCTAGGCCCACAAGACTATTTTTTTTGGTCAGTAATAGGTATTTTTATTAAAAACTAAAGAGAAATTTCATCACAATTACAAAAATCCATCATCTAGCCTTCTTTTCTATCTTCTATCATAGGAGTTTTTCTCCTCTACAATCTATGCATATATTATCTTTCTTCATCCTATATTGTCCTATCTATACAAGTATTTAAACCCTACTGTAAGCATAAAAACAATACATTAATAGTCATTTGGCTTAATAGCTGTGCATATCAGTAAAAACTTTGATAGTGTCTGCTACTGGTTGCGAGCACCTTCTTCCCTGCTATCTTCAAAATTTACAGCTCTCTCTTCTATCATATGTTCATAAAACTTTTTAAAAAACATCAAAAAGCACTTGCAATATTACAACTTTACCACACAAGCTTCCTTCCTTTGCCCTGGTAGTGCTGGTTACGACGTTTCCTCGACACATTAACCAAAATTTCTATAACCCTTTCATTTACCTTTCGATCATGCTCAGCCAATTCATCTTTCATATGTGTCCACCCCTCCATGGCATTCACAAACATTCTGGATTTGTCCACTTTTTCTTCCCATCATAGAAAAGGAATAAGCCCAAACCTGCTAGCATCCTCATCTTCTTCAAAACATTTAGTTAGGTCTTTCCCTGCTCTAGGAATTGACCATTCCAAGATCAAATCCAGCCCTCCTAACACTTCTTCTTCGAACAATTCCCTAGTAATTTGGCCAACCTCCTCCATGCTCTCTCGAATTTCCAAACCCTGGGCAATGAAGACTAAGATCACATCCAGGTTTGTCCTCCTTTTTATTCTACGCTCTTGAATGGGCCTGCAGGACTATAAACAATATAAAAACTTTCAAATTTTAAATAATATCAACTACAATCCACCATAGAATAAATTTTAACTACTCCTATGGTAAAAATCATTTGAAAGTTTATGGTTGGTTTGATTGATTGAACCTTTTATAGCATTTGACCAGTATTTAAATTAAAAAATGGGGGTTTGAAACCCTGCCTTCTTTGGTTCTACTTCCTTGTGTTTGAAATTTCTACACCCAGAGAGATAATATTTTCTTGTCCAATCTTTCATAAATTTTTGTAGTGTTTGAATTTTTTTTAATAAAAAATAATAATACTCTTATCCAATCTTTCATAAATTTTTCAAGTGTTTGAAATTTCTATTATGAATATGTTTGTGATATTTCATGATGTTAAGTATTTTGAATAAATGAAGCCATGAGGATGAATCCTTGTAGGATTCTTCTGTAAAGAATTTCCATGGTGAAACTGAGCAAAATATTCTTGACATACTGGAAGAAATTGAGAGTGAAGGCAAATTTCAAGAAGATGAACATTATACTAGCAGCGAGGAGGTGGTCAATGGAGTTATGAAAAGTTTTAAGGCGTAAGTTGACATAATGACCTACTTCACATCATATGAGGGTTTCAAAGATGATTTTATGGCCCCTAATATGATAAACTACCAGGATATTGAGGGTTGAGACTGTGGTGAAATAGGTTTAGATTATTTTCTTGGAACTTTAGATGATGAGCTTGGAATTCCTACTAGTCCGCTTCAGAATTTGGAGAAGGAAGGTCTTTTTTCTTCTTGTAAGGAGGATTTAGGTCTTCCTCTGGATTTGGCAAAAAATACAGAACTTAATAAGGGTTTCATTGACAACTAGCATTTTGAGGAGGGTTTGGTAGAGTACAAGTATTTTGACCTGTTTGAAGATCTGATTGCTTTTAACATTTTGAGCCAAGCGATATTTATTAATAGAGATTATTCACCTTAATAGAGATTTGAAACTATTGACATCATAATATAGCACGAGTTTGATTGAAAAATATTAATAGCTAAAAAAAATTTGGTGTTAAACCGTGAATTTAGATGAGTAATGCCCACATAAAATAGCCCATCAACTAATTAAAAAGTTGTATATTGTTTTTTAATTTTATGGGTTGGTCAACTCTTTTTAATGAATATGGCATCCATTAAAGATTTACTAGTACCATATTCATAAAAAAGTTAGGAGGATAAAAAATCACTCCTCGAGAGTCACTCAGGTAGTGCCCAGAAAACTAGAAATAATATAAATGTGGGTAAAGTTCGAAAGAAAAAGAAAACTAGCCACTAAGAAGCTAAATCAATGGTCAATGGAGGTTAGGGATCTTTATCATATTTTTATCCATTCATTAGTGGGGTCAAAATTGGGGTCTCAAATAGACCACCCATATTTGGTTGTTTCTTCTTCTTCTTTCTTTGTCTCCTTCCCAACCAAAGAAATGGCCAAGAAAAGTTGAAGGAACCAATTACAACAGTTGGGCCACCCTAAATCACCATTAAAATCCAACCAACTAGAACCACCAGAAGTCAATGGATCAACGCTGCCCACAAAGCACCTGATAGCAAGGCCACCCCATAGAGAAGAGGTTGAGCAATGACACACTATAAGTCTCTTCCTTCGGTAGACCAGTGGGGAGGGGCTTGAAAACATGATGTGTGAGAACTACATACAAAGTAATTGTGGTTATGTTGTCGACCATGCAAAGGATAATGATCATTGAAAATAGAGGGTCTGATAGGACTCTAGCAACTATACAAGGGGTGTTGCCCCAATGTTGAAGTAACTCCTACAAGTGGTCCACTTCAAGTGACACATTATTTATTTGCACTTGAATCCACATCATGGCATTATTACATATACATGCTTTAACATACAAAGAAATATTTATATCAAGAGAGTTATGAAAAAATAATACTGCATTTCTATGTTTTCACGAATTGAAGAGAATTTCCATCCTGAAAGCATGCAATGTTTGTGTGAACTTATAAGAAAGCCTTGGAGAATATCCCAACAAATTCATATGCTAGGAGAAGGGTTCGGGTCAAAAAGGTTGAAAGAAGTCATGAATCCAAACCCACAGTTGTCAAGCTCTTTTGCAATATTAGAAAAGATCTATAAATCTCTCAAGTAGTCCACAAAATGGATAATGGGGATTTGATGCCTCCAAATATTGAAGGTGAGTGCTAAATGGCAAGCCATGGAAAGGAATACACCGAGTGAAGTGGGTCACTTTAAGCTCAACAATGGCAGTCCAAATAGTGTGAAATTTGTGTCACCATATGGACTAGGAAGACTGAAAATGCCACCAAAGATTCAAAGTGAGAACTATAGACAAGTGAGGAACAAACTAGTAGTAACTTAGATGAGTCTTGTAGTTGTAAAATGGGGTGTTGGGAAACCATTACCAATGCTCCTACCATGGCTTGATAGAGCGGGTGCCAAGATTATGAAATATATTCAAAGGGAGTACCAACATGATCATATCTTAAGTTTGACAATTTGGGCAACTAAGTTAAAATTATGTTTGTAAATCTTCCCAAGTGTGAAGATTCATAGTAGCATGAGAAAAAAGATCTCTGGGAGTACACATGTGACAATTATGAAAGCGTAGAGCATGAATTCTAGGAATACATGCCATAGGAAGCCCTTGGACCTAAATGAGAGGTGACCACTAAATATTGTGTTTTTTGAAAGAGAGGCCATCGTGAAAACTAGGCTCATCCTAGCAAAGCGATGGTTTAATAGCTTGCCACATGCTTTTAGCAATAAAAGTGTCTTGGATCTTAATTAAATCTTTCATAATCAAAAGGCTTTGAAAATAAATCCCCCTCTAGGTTGGTCTATTGACTAGGTATCTTGTAGAAATACAATGCTTGAGATAAATTTGTCAGGCCTCATTACCATAAATAGCCTGAATAACCCATTTGGCACACAAGACAAGACCTTGTTTCTAGGTTAAATTAAGTCCAAGACCACCAGATTCCTTGGGGAGACGAAATAATCCTAGGCAACCCTATGGAATCCATGATGATCAACTCCAAAAGCGCACAAAAAACCACGCAAGAGTTTCAACAATTTTCTATAAGAAGCTTTAGACAGGGCCCAACAAGAGGAATAATAAACATAGGTAGTAGCTAAGACTTTAGAGAGAATCTAAAATTTACCAACCAAAGAAAGAGGCTCAATAATCTAGTAAGCAATTTTTTCCCTCAATCTTGGCCAAAACAAAATTCCAAAGATCAACAATTGAACCTTGGAAAGCAAAGAGAATGCCCAAGAACCAAAATATTTCTTTATGTTGAATCCATTTCCACCCACACTGGAGAATCTACGGAGGGGCGGGAAGGAAGGATTGTTGATAACACTAGATTTTGTGGCATTGAATCATTGACCCATAAACCAAACAAAAAGTGTCAAGGCATTGAAATTTTGTTTAATATTATTTTCTTCCTCAATCAAGGTGAGAAAGGAATCATTCATGAAGTGGCCATTAACAAATTGTGAAGGTGACTTGGGCATGAAAATTCCCTTAACATGTTCTATCGAGATAGTCGAAGCCAACAAATAACCAAAGCCCCTTATTAGCAAGAAGATACAAAGAGGGGCCAAAGGGCAGCCCTAGCAATTTGATCTAAAAAGGCCAAAAGTGTTAGATTGTCGCATGTTAATGGTGATGCAAGAAGAAGTGTCCCCAAAAATAATTTGCACAAAATAAATGTAATGGGACCCAAACCCTAAGTCTTTGAGCATCATCAAAATAAAAGGATATTCGATGTGATCATAAGCTTCTTTCCCTTGTTGAAGGCCAAGAAAAAGAGTCTACCATCAAAGAAGAATATCATCATACAAACATCCTTCTACATTCAATTCTTTAAGTCCCTCCATCAATCATTGTGACAAACTACAACATCCATTATACAAGGTTTTGTCTGTCATGATTTCTTTTTGGGTTTTCGTGTGAAGTCAAAGCTATATCATCAGCATACTTCATCACATTCAAAGAAGAATTTGCACTACCAAGGTATGATATACTTCATTTTTTAGATCTAGCCTTATATGACAACACTAACTCATTTTCTTTATTTAATTTCAAGGTTGATTCTAAATTAGGATTTGATCAAAGAAAACCCCTATACAAAACCTTTTTATCTATTTTTCTATGTGCAAGAATAGGTGGCGAACGCATCGAGACCAAATCCAAAAAGTACAAAATCTGACAAACAACCTACATGTGAGTTCAGTCAAAAGTGCTAGGAACAAGATGCCTTTTTCACCCTCTTACCTATAAATCAATGTCAAACTAAAATCACGCGTTAGTAATGTTATCTTATTGTTGTTTTTTGGTACTTGAGGTGACTTTTTTTTTTCTATCAATATGTGTATTTTGAAAATTGTCATTTTTTCCTATTTTGTCCTCTATCTCGCATCATCCAATCATATTCCTCTAAATCAACTCATCTAATCAATACAACAAAGGATTATTACACCCGCCTAGAGCTTAAGTCCTCCTTGGGCCTAGTGGGTCATTTACCTTCATATGTGCAATGGAAAAAAAAATCAATCCCCCTTGCATCTTATTTTATATTGTATAACTAGGAAGGATAAAGTACCTACTAGGGTTAAGGAAATATCAAGCATCAAACAAATGTAAGGGTTTCTCCTTCACTAAGAGTGAAATGAATTATTTTATGTAATTTGGAATGAAGAAACGAAGGAATAGTATGAGATAGGATGAAATTAAGGTAAATTTGTATTTGCAGATGGATAAAAAAACTAAGAACCAGATTCTAAGACAACATTTGACTAATAGACACTATTACTATCCTACACACCATTTTCAATTTGAATTATCTATCAAAGGAAAATTGCAGTGTACAAGGCGACTTGACTCACCCATGCTTGTGGGAGGCACCCCTATTCTCCCAATAAGTAATGAAGAAGCAAATGATATAAAGTGGATAGTCAGACCTTCCTATAGCCAAATCTATAACTCTGTCACCTATAACGTGCACACATAAAATGTGGAAAATGTTGGGAGAAAGGAGTTTGGCTCAACCAAACCAATGTATACAAATTAATCTTGAAATAAAATTGAAATTGCATAAAGGAAAAAGAGTGTTGTCAGTAACAAAGGCTTTACAAGATCTTATACCTTCTCAAGTGTCTAATTTTGTTATGAAGATGATTGAAAGTTATCTTGATGTAGTCTTGACCTTCATTCTAAGATAGGAAGAATATGAATGCCTTCACACATGCTAGGATCCATACATTGTACTCCAAATATTCCATGCTTGATGCTTGAATGAAGTTGAATTCTCCTTGAAAGCTTGAATGGTTGAATTTATTTGCAATGTAATAGATTGGATATGAATTCATGTGTTGTCCCTTAGAAATGAGGAAGGTGGCATTATACTTGTGCATCACCTAGCTATTTTGGGGCTTAACACTCGAAGGAGCTTGACATAGAATCAAAATCTTGTCTAAAATCAAAAGACCATCCTTTGATTTAATATGGGCCCCTTTTGCAATGTAAGAGTTAACTCCCAAGGTACTCCCAAGGTAGGGGGTGACCTAAGTAGTCCTTTATGTCTTGTCTCATATGCCTTTGTCTTAATTGGTGAATATATATATATATATATATATATATATATATATATATATATATATATATATATATATACACACACACACACACACACACACACACACACACATATACATATATATACATGTATGTATCTCTCTCTCTCTCTCTATATATATATATACACATATATATATATACATGTAT